>OX411709.1:39291064-40576433 GCA_948252095.1 Dicycla oo | reverse complement strand
TCCTAATCTAAATAAACTAGGAATCAAAAAACCGGCCCTAAGCCAGAGACTAGGGATCCCCAGCGCGTTTTAACTAGAAGCTTAAGACTTAACTTGACGCCGGTGGTCAACTGCTTTTCTATGAAAGCTGTGTTAGGCTTGTGAAAGTTCTTTAGTTGGCCTCGTGTCGCAGAAAACTTGGAGGTCTATAATAATAATAATAATTCTAATATTTAAAAATATAATTTATATGTAAAGAAGTTGAATAAAGAAAATACTTAATAATAATAATCCCCCACCGCTTTATCTCTACGTTGATGTCGTGGTGGGGCTTGCGCACTCCGAACTTTAGGTCTGTGCCGGTAAAACTTACTTTGCCGGAACGGGTCTAGGATGAGGAGCCAGACCAGGAGAGATAGAGAAACCCGCAGGGCAGCATGTGGCGATCTGTTGGGCAGTAGCGACCCCACGGACCCTATCTCCCGGGAGAAATCTTGTCCTCATCTCTGGCTTGCCTTAATTGGCCGCCTGGAGTGAACACTAACGAGAAACAGAGCTCCCACCTCTTTCTTGCCTTTATTGGGCGATTTGAGTGGAAATTCGCAAGAGCAAACGTGCTCGGAGGAAGGAAGTATTCCAGTAAGGTGCTGGTAGGGATCTTGACCGTACTTCCGGGATTGTCCTGATAGCCGTGAAATACCTCTCCATTTCTCAAGAACCTCAGGAAGTGTTGCCCACACGTTACTATGTGCTAGCTGCTGTTTCCGGGGGCCCATTATTGAGTGTACAGGTCAACCCCTGCCATTTTATCCGTGTATAATTGTATAACATTGGTCAGGCAGGGGACATAGTTCTTCCATAGTTCAAGTAACCCAATCTACATTAACTACCCAGATCCATAGCCCAATATGTTTTGTTTCCACGCATAACCGGGGGTTGTCTTTGGGTGCACTTGCATAGTGCATACAGGGATAATCGTCGGTTGGTGCCTCCTTATTATTTAAAACTATTTAAGGGGCCTCTGCTTGGCTTCGGCTCCTCGTACGCCTTCCAAAGGTCCGGGACCCCAGGGTCCCGAGAAATGTAAAATAATAATAATAATAATAAGCTGGCAACACTAACGTCGATATCTCAAAAAATTTGCTCTCATCAATTTTATAAGAATTTATTCATTTTAGCCGCAGTATTTTATTAATCAGTTATATAAAATAAATATGAAACCTCTGTAATCAAATAGAAATCATATTAAAGGCCAGAAGATGAAACCAAAAATAAAAATAAAGTAAAAATATACCGTGACATCTGTCATGTCACCTCCGATAAATTCATAATAAATCTCGAAAGAAAATACGCATGAGAACAAGATGTTGACAAGAGCAGCTTCACGAGCACGCCAGTCCAGAGGTGGTGACCTCTGGACTATTCGCTCAGCTCCGCCTCGCCGCTGCCGGTACTCAGCTCCACCGTGAGTGCTGTTACGACACCGGCCGCGGTAGTCGCGTCGAGCTCAAGCGACGAGTATTTTTCCCCGCGGACGTCGCCAACACCTGTACGTCGGCAGGGGAGAGGCCGGCCACCGAGGAGCTTGGGACTTAGGGGCCATTCGGCCCCGAGCCGGGTCCCCGCTGCCGGTGGTTGTGTGCAGCGCATGAGATGGACTCAGTCTATGAACGAGAACGTCATGCGCGCATATTACGGGTCTACAGAGGGCGGAACTAACCTCACTGCGTACCGTGTTAGGATGCTGTCTCTGTTTCAGGAACTAGAGCCAACCGTCAACGTCTCGGCCCAATGACTATCGGATCAGGTGCGCGTCTTCCAACGCGATCATAGGTTGGACGGCGACGCACTTGATAGGCTGCGCTCAGATGTACTGAACAACCATATCGTCTCAACTCCGACACAAACCGCGGTACAAGCTTCAACTATTGATGCAATCTCGCCGCGGTTCAATCATATTGTTGAAGAGGAGGATGATAGGGTTGCCACAGTAAGTAGCCAGTGCAACGTCTGGTTGAGGAGCGCACTGGAGGATGCGTTTCGCGAGTATAGGTCCACTCCGACCGAACTTAGACCCCGATTACCGCGCCTACCTATGCACAAGAAAAATAGGGCGCTGGTACACACCAGCGCCCTATTTTTGGACTCGCAGCTTAAGAATTTTTTCGAAAGCAGCGAGGATCTCCTTGATACACACTCGATTCTGTATTGCGCGGCTATTGCGGCATGACGTTTAGCTAACGTCAAGTTTTTTAGCTGTGACGTAGCTACTCGACCAAAACCAGCCGTACGAGGACGGTCCTTCGCTATCCTGGGTGTCGACAGACCCAGGGGAATGATGAGCCTGTATGGATTAAACGGGGAATATTTCAGGGCAACAGTTTGAGTCCACTTTTTCAATACTCAATACTCAATATCTTTATTGCTTTACCATAATGTGTACATAGGTGGTAAGTTCTATATAATTGAGATCATTATGGACCCTGTAGGGCACAGCAAAAGGGTAGCAAAAGTAGCAAAAGGGCTTTGGTTCTGCTTAGCCCTAAATCCTCTAAGTGCTAGAGGATTCAGGTTTAGGCTACCGGTTGAGGAGAGGCGGTCAGGTTATATCTTACCTCCTCTACATGGATGACTTAAAACTCTTTGCTCCCAACAAATTGCGACTGATGGAGCTACTGAAAGCAACTGAAACTTTCAGTAGCGCTATCAGGATGGAATTTGGTGTGGACAAATGTGCAGTCATGCATGTAAAGCGAGGTGAGATCATGGAATCCGAGGGAATCCAACTGTCGGATTCCATACACCTTAGATCCGGATGCATCAACCACGTTCATCGGTGATGAGACTGTACATCCCGCGGAAGCGAGGTCGTGGCTTTTTAAATGCTAAAACCCTCTACAATCGCGAGGTGTGCAGCCTCAGGGAATATTTTTTAAAAGCCGAATTGGGTATGCACCGGGATGTGGTCACAGTGGATAAGGGGCTCACCCCACTCTCCATGGCTAAAGAGAACTGGTGCAAACCTGTAGTACTTACTACCGATGACCGCAGGAAGGTATGGCAAAACAAGGAGCTTCACGGGCGCTGCAATCGGGCTCTTCATGAGCCCGGTGTAGATTTCTTAGCGTCCGTATCCTGGCTACGTTTCGGTGACCTTTTCGGGGAAACTGAAGGTTTTGTTTGTGCAATTATGGACGAAGTTATTCTGACGAATAACTACCGGAGACATATTATGAAGGACGGGACGGTTGATGTGTGTCGGGCATGCCACAGTCCTGGTGAGTCCATCAGACATATTATCTCTGGTTGTTCTCGTTTGGCTAACGGCGAGTACTTGCACAGGCATAATCAAGTGGCCAGGATTATTCACCAGCAACTTGCTTTGAAATATAAACTTGTGGATTCTGAGGTACCGTATTACAAGTATGTGCCCGACCCAGTTCTCGAAAATGACCATGTCACGTTGTAATGGGATCGGTCTATCATTACTGACGCCAGTAAGTCTGATATAGTGGTGATAGATCGATTAGTGCGCCGCGCAATGATTGTCGATGTTACCATTCCACAAGACGAGAACCTCGTGAAAGCTGAGAAAGAGAAGCAAATGAAGTATCTCGACTTAGCACACGAGGTTGTTGACATGTGGAATGTGAGCTCGCCTGTCATTGTGCCGATTGTAGTATCGGCCAATGGCCTGATGGCCGAAAGTCTCTATCAACATCTTTCGAGGCTCTCGTTAGGCGGTTGGATCAAGGGCCAGATTCAGAAGGCAGTACTTCTCGATACGGCTCGCATTGTGAGGAGGTTTCTGTCTCTGTAGCCCTAACCACCGGTAGCTTGGACCTTGCTCCCGCTACTGGCGGATCACTATTTTTTATATTTTTAAATGTTTTTGTTTTAGAAATTAATTTTTTATAAAAAATATTTTAAAATGCATTTAATAAGTTTTGAAAATGAATAAAGGACATAATAATAATATCCTGGGACATTTTTCACACACGGTTATCTGATCCCAAACTAAGCAGAACTTGTACTATGGAAAACCAGATAACTGATATACTACATACACTACTTTTTTTTTTGTAAATAATACTTATATAGATAATTACACCCAGACTCAGAACAAACAGTACCTATGTTCATGCACACAAATGTTTGTCCTGGATGGGAATCGAACCCACGACCTGCGGCGTGATAGGTGGTATCTTAACCGACCACGCCAACTGGCCTGTCATTTATGACACAATACGTTAGAGTGTGGTAAGTATACATATACATAGTTGCTATGTATTGATAAAATGAACATGCACTGTGAGATATAGCATAACGTGTGGGGTGTGTGCTAATAAAATATAACGCGGTGAGTATGGTGTCAATGTGTTGTGTTTATGTGATGTATACGTATTTTGTGTATTTTGTTATGTAGATTTTTATATACCTATGTATTTAGTCAGTGCAAAACTGTTTGATCTGTAGTTAAACTCATAAACAGCAAAAGTAAGAACCTTGTTGGCCAAGAAAAATCAAATACGGCTTACTGATCGATAAATTAGTCAATAATGAAGATTCCTGAGCGTCGATTCTGATTTAATCAGATTTTGCTTGTCTCTAGGTTGCATTCGAAGGAATATATTGCCATTTGAAGTCCAGCAAAATTGGTATTTCCTCTGCCGTGCAAATTCTCTAGCTAAATAAAATAGACTTTTGCTTGCGTTTGTTAGATGTTTTTTCACGTAAATGGCTTGTTTTTCTCCCGATATTCCGAGTATTCCAGTATTCAGTTTGTCCTCCTTTTGTTTTTTTGTTATTGTATGATCGCACACGTGAAATTAATTCATACATATAACTGACGAATGTCGGACTTAATTGTCTAATGATATGCAAACAAATTAAAATTTAAGAGTGGTAGACCACTTTTTGTATTTCAAGCTCACACATAGACAAAGTTAACTGTTTGAATCACTACAGAACATGTTCTACTGGTTTAGAAGGACGAGCGAACATTTTATTTTACTCTGGTAACCAGTGGAGTGCGAAGCACGACCAAGATAATAATAGCTAATACGTAATACGGGCTGGTGTCCACAACTCCACGTCAAACAAAGCGCGTATTTTGTAATAATATTTCTAACAAATATTAAAAAAATTAAAAAAAGACCTCCCCGGCAGGGAATCGAACCCTGGTCGCCCGCGTGACAGGCGGGTATACTAACCACTATACTACCGAGGATTGTGACTGAAAACCTGAAACCAAGGTTCTCTTGCTTCTTGTGATGAAACAAAACATTGAATTTCAGCGAAACTACGCAACATTTTTGTACAATTCTACACTTAAAAGAAGCAAAAAGTAAAAAGGTGGCCCAAACAAGTTGCTAACGGTATATTAGCGTTATTTTAATAGACATTGTCTTATATTCAGTTATCCACCCCACGGAAGCGCAGCGAACTGCATAGACAGCTACATTACGTGCAAGCTCCGATACTGTACGCTGGACAGTGCAGTGACATTTCTCACGCGGCTGGGTAGATGGCACCATCACAATAATTTTCACGCTACAATATTGTGCTTCTTCAAAAACATTATGTATTCGGTTTTTACAAGTTATCTCATCTGGCTCTTTGTAATCAATAAAAGAACTATCAGAAGAAAATTCAGCAAAAATTTTTTTGGTTAAATTAATAATAGTGCTACCTTCTTGTCTGCATATCTTTACATAACCATGCAACATTCTCTATTTCATGATCTCCTAGTGTAGGTGCGAAGTAGCACTATACTGGTACTGACGTTCAACAAGCTAGGCTGTTGGCCTTAGTGGATACTTACAACATAAAAGGCATCAACAGCTGAAATTTCAAGTTTGTAGCCCCAGGCTTTGCGTTTGATGAATCAGTGCAGTCAGTCAGGACAAGTAATTTGTTAAGATTAAGGGGTAAAACCCTTAACCTTTGACATTTAATCGTAATTCAGTAAAAATACCATTCAGAACTGAGTTTAATTTAAGTTTTTACAATGCGTGTGCTCGAATGGAGCGCTTTCCACGCAGCAATATTGTGCGGAAAGTGCCGCTTTTTCGGACTAGTGCTTTTTAATTCCCAGGCAATCATCTTACCTATACAATTTGCTAAATAAAGAAATACGAATACCAGGACTATAAAAAAGTTGTAACCGAGTGGCTTAAAACTAAATCCTACGACGATATTGAGTCTATTGTATCTAATTTACAATAGCCAACGTGGTTACACTCAGGTCGTTTTCCGCATGGTTAGTGAAAGAAGACTTATTTTGCTTCTTTCGATCCCAAGACATCGTTCGTAGGGCTAGCCAACAATTAACGACCTACAATTTAGCGTACGCTTGTAACTACCTATACTAGCATCCCGGTCTCACCCGCATAACGCGAAATGGGCGCACTTTTGTATTTAGTGCTAGTCAGGATATTCATTCACGATAAATGAACTAAACATCGCTTATTATAAATTCACACACCATACAACCTCACTAATCTCACTTACACCCACACCCACACTCACTCACTTCACACTAACATACTCACTCGTAACACACCCATCACACGTACTCGCGCGTTTTGGATTTTGGCTTTTTCCTGTACAACTCTTAATCTTTCGTAGTGCCGTTTGTATAATGTTAATTTACCGCTTTTATTTTTATTTCTAGTCTTGCATGATTACTTTGTTTACTTTGTCTACATTTCAATTGCATAGTAATTAATGATAAGTGGAAGTGCGGAGACTCCTAATACAAGCAATTCCTTGCTTAAAAGGAGATCTCCAAAAATATGTATCTAAATGCCCATTGTAATTGAAATAAACATTTTTATTTATTTCTTTATTTATTTTAATTTTCAGTTTCTTTTAACTCCGTCGTCAGCCCGACGCAGATAGTTTTCATTACTTCAGAAAAGTTTTACAAATTAGTCAAGAACACATTATCATTCATATAAAAGGTAAAATAAAACGAATATTTCATTAATGTTATTAATTACTCTAGATATAGATTTTGATCAATATATTCATTTTAAATATTCGTTAAATATGTTTGGTTGAACGTATATTTGGCTCGTTCCTTTTTGCGATATGACGTTGCAGCTTTTTGCACATGCGCAGAAGTAGATATGCTGAGCATGCATGTATTTAAAATAAGCCCGCCATTTTACTAATTTCTTGCTTAGTTCGGCGTCGATCTGTGTAAATCTGCTAAAAATGTCGAGTTCAAGTGAGGGCAGCTTTAGTGGAAAGGTAAATAAATTATGAGCATTTTATAATTGATGGATTGTTTTGTTTGTTTTAGATTAAAGTCCTTTTTTTCGTTGAAGACTGGAGGCATACGACAGAAACAACTTGATCGGAGTTGAAGTCAAGCTTGAGGATGACCACCCCTAACATTCCAGCCCTAGAAAAGTTCAGGGATGTCAATTCTAGCACTGATCTTCCAGCGCTATCTAAATTTCTAAAACCCACATTAAAGAGTTTGCTGAAAGGAAAGTTGACAGTTATGATAATGCATTTATCATCCTTTGTGAGTTAATTCTAATAATAAAATATACCTAATTAATAATATTAATAATTCTAATATAAATATACTTACAATATGATAATATTGTTCCAGGTATCAAATACACCCCTTTTTTTGCGTGGAGAAACGCTCATGCATACTGCACTACCACGGGGAGATAGTGCAGTGACTCCAACCTACTAAAACTCCACACGCGATAGCACTCACCGCGAACCCGCCACGGCTGTCCGTCACCGGAGCCTCATCTGAGGAGTGCCCCCCATCACCGGCGCACAAGAACACATTGCACGCCGTGACCACTCCTGGGACCAAACCAGTACATGGGCGCCAGAAAACCCCGTATCTAGGCACCCTTGGACCCTGCGACCGGTCTGTGGCCCGGCCGCTTACCACTTTTTGGCCGCAGAGGATAGGGAAAGTGGCCAACGAAATACCGACACTCCTCCCCTGCGGCCCCACCGCGTGCGCCATCAGACGGTGGCGACCCCGTCAAGGCCGCGGAAGGTAGGGAGAACGGCGCACCGCAATACCGGCACTCCTCTCCCGCCGCGGCCTCCAACCCTCTGCCGCGAGGCCTCCCATAAAACATCGCGGCCTGCCTCAGTTGCGATGTCGCCCAAGAAGCACCCCAACCTATTTGTTGGCCGCTACGTCGTCGACTTCCTGGGAAAAGCCCTGACGAGCGGCCCCTCCTCAGGTCCCTCTTCACTTCACTGTGGGTGACCAAGCCGCGGCTACTGAGCCCCCCGCCTCAACAAAGAGGGAATACACATCATAGCCTCGACGTATTATTAAGTTTCCATTTTTTTCTTCGGAGAGTTCTCTCCCACAGTTTTCCTCTTTTAACATCTTTTGGGAATACATGGGTTCCTGGATTTTTCCAGTCAACAGCTGCGCACCTGGGCATATTAATTAATAATGAGTAATAGAAGTTGATTGTTTACAATAAATGTATGGATATTGACAGATAGCTGTCAAATTTTAAGACGGCCAATAGTAGCGAAATCTTAAGAGAGCAAGTGGCAGTTTTTATCCTCATTCATTTAACCCAGGAAAATGTTATTCAAGAAGCACATAATGCCAACAACAGCCTCTTACCGGCTAAATCAAACGAAAAATACTTTTTTTATTTCCTTGCATAATGCATAGTAAAACGTTGTATTGTAGCAGTTCAGAGTCCAACGATGTGGAGATTCTGAGTTTCTACAGGGAACGTAACTAGATAGTAAATAATACGCGGACAAGAACAACGAGAGGTATTAGGATAAATTGTTACAATCTTTTATAAAATACCACACTTCCTTAATTACACTGCCTAGATCCCTAGCTAAAACCGATGTGTGGACTGGAAAAAACATCCGAACTACCTTTTTTAATTATTTAAAAAAAGAGAGTTTTATACTGGCGCCAGGAGTCGAATGTCAGCTGGTACAACATAAGGTTAAGTTCCATTGCATACACGTGCTTAAGATGTTTTCCAAAAACCACCTACTTTCCGCACTTGTAGCATAAATAACTATTGCCTTCTTCCTATTTCGTTTGCAACACACAATGTAATCAGTAAAGTAGGTTTTAAATTTTTGTTTATAATTCTTAATTCGAATAATGATATCTTCTCAACCTTACATTTTCATAACTTTACTACGTCTTTCTCGGAGACAATCAATGTCGTTCTAGCAATACATCAATATTGGGAAAATGAATATAAATAGGTAGTTTTGGTGGTAACTGTTTAACAGCAGTTAGTAGAACGTACTAAAAGGTGGTCTTATAATTAATTATTTAATTTTGGCATTTAAAAGTATGCATTAGTACAAACTTTTGTTATTTAGAACCTGCAAGATACTTATAACCATGTCTAATATGGTGGCTAAAACGTGCTCCTGTGATTAATGCTAGCCTAGTACCCGAACGACAAAAGCTAGTTCGTGGTACCGGTTGGCTTCCGCAATGGAGATCAGTTGGTACGAGGTGCTTAGAGTGAAATAATATAAGCAGGCATCCATTTAAACAATTACTGTCATTTTACTTAACAATAGGTAATTAGTTTACCTACACGAGTCAGTTGTCGGCTTTACTAAGAAATTACTGAAGGTTGGTGGCAGCGGAAAGAATCTATTGATAAGCCTTACCTGCTTTATTTTGAATATTCCACCACCAAACACAGCAGATGAGGACTCTTCAACACCATTATCCGGATTCGTTGAAGAATGAGATGCCACAGGTACTGGCTGATACCTAAAAGAAATGAGTGTTTAGATTTCTTTATCACTACATATTATAAAACAAAGTCGCCCGCCGCGTCTTTCTGTCTGATTGTATGTTTGCGATGATCTCAGAAACTCCTGAACGGATTTTAATGCGGTTTTCATCAATAGATAGTGTTTCAAGAGGAAGGTTTATACGTATAGTTTTTCGAAAGCGCAGGTTTTGCCCGCAGCTTCGCTAGTTAAAATTAATTCTTATAAACGCATGAAGAAATTTGCGCAAGTAACATGGGTAACATGGATGCTCTATTGACTCAAACCATTGCTTGAAATTATAGTAACCCTTTATATGTCAGAAACGAATTGTAGTCGACTAGTCTAACTTTAAGGTCGATTTAATCCTATACTATTCGTATAAATATATTTGAAATCACGTTCTCGATAACGACTTAACTATTTCGATGAAAGTTGCAATATAGGGGCTTATGAGGGCGCAAAATCTATCTAGCTAGGTATCATATCTTGAAAAATTCGTTTTCTATATATTATAGAGATATAAGCTAAGCTGGTCATCATCGCTAAGAATGCTCCTCCTCTAAGGAAATCGGAAATTGAGTATTACGCACTCCTGGCCAAGACGCGTCCACCACTACAGTGGAAACAACATTGAATTGGGCACAGCATGCGGAAAGTACTACAGGGTGTGCACACTCGCGATCACTGACCGTGGTGATTCTGACATCATCACCACACTACCTGAGTCGCAGATGTCTTTAGATATCTTTAAATTAATTTAAGAAATTTAAATAATAAAGTCTAAACTTCTTTACCTACCTTGATTTGACTTTTTTAATGTCTAATACTTTACTTCTCTTGGGATCGAGACTACTTAAATGATAAGCTGTTCACGTATAAGACTTTTATACATTATTTCCATATAGGTAAGCCATATATAAATGTACTCTGTGATATAAGCCCAGGAAGCTGCGCCTCGCTGACGTTTACGCAGGACCAACTCTACGCCTTTTATGTCAAAGTGACCGTACGAATGTCATAGCTATCGCCAGCCAGCGTTATTAATTGACACGGGCTTGAATGAAATTCTACATTAGCTACGCCCGCCCTTGAATAAAATTATCGACGTAGTATGTCTCTAAATAAGACTTTTATTCACAGTATGACATTCGAGCGCACAGGCTAATCCTACCCAAGCCTATAAGAAGAATTACGTAATACCAGAAATAATATTTTTAATATGAGGTCATACTCTTGCAAGAGCAGGCATAACTCAGGACAAACGAATCACGTAAACCTGACACTCCTCTAAGTGTCAGTCAAGTTCATCCTGGGGAGGTATCTGCAAAACCACGCTAAAGTCAGTTGAGATCGCCCAGAGAGCTATACTGAAGGTTAGCACGTTCAAACCGATGCGCTTTCCTACTATTACACTGTTCCAGTTATGCGAGGTTTTGACAGTAAGACAGTTATTCATACATAAAATTATCCTCCAAGAACATAGAAACCAGCCCTACAACCCAATGTTATTACAGAGACGTCGTAAACATCATGTATGTGACTATTTAACCACATTTAAAACAACCTTTGGTAAAAGATTTGTTAGTTTCCTAGGCCCTTACCTTTATAATAAGCTTAACAAATCAATAAATATATACACCTTGACTAGAACACAATGCAGACTAAAAGTACGCCAATATCTGCAGAAATTAAGTTACGAGGAGACGGAACAACTAATATATTCACCACTCTAAGAATACGGCTAAGAGAACAGAAAATGAATAGGTATACACTCATTACATAGCTCACCTACACACATATACACTCATGCATACTCACACCCACACATTCTCATACATACATCACACAAACACACACCCGCACACACACACACACACACGTACACTTAATCCATTAATAAATTATGTTATAATTAAAATTATGTACTTACAATAGTTGTTGTTGTTATAGTTAAAATTATGTACTTACCTGTTTTCAAGTTACTTATCTTGATTACTTATCAACTTTTATCCTGTCCTGGCACCTATTCATAATATTATAATACTAGAGGGAAATGGTGCTGATAGCCGAAATACAGGCTATGCCTAGTTCGGCTACAGATGCTAATCTCTTTACTCTTACTGAAATTGTTGCCACATTGCCATTGTAAAATAGTACTAAGTTTTTTGGAAATAAAATAAATAAATAAATAAATAAAAAAAAAGTTAAACAACAGGGTGTGCCAATGTGCACTCACATAATCAAGCGTAATCCTGTTTAAACTTCGTCAGACAACACTGGTGAAAATGACGTTGACGAGCCTCCTATGAGCAAACAATATGATGTGACAATTCACATCTGCCCAGAAGGGGTCGAAAAAACTAAAACCTCAAACAATAACGGCTTACACTTCTTCGTACTGTATGGAGTCAGAGGAACATGAAGTCCTCAATCATAACCGTAAATTGTGTAAAGTGTAAAATCACCCGAGCGCACTGGAGCCGATCGGCCCCAGCGGTGCCTGATGACATAAAATTATCCTGGACCAATCGGTCCCGGTCGGGGATAGGGAGAAGAAAAAAATCCCGGAACATACATTAAAACAATACCGACGCACTGAGAACTTCCTCTTTCTTTTGAAGTAGGTTAAAAATAGATAGGTATTTTATATAGGTATTTTATGTGAATTGAATAAAAAATCAATTAATTTTAATTTTATTATTTTCGACATCAACTGTCAGCTATTAAAGGTAACAACTCTATTTTTTACGATAAACATACAAATGGAAAGAAAGCATTAGAATTGTCTAATACAAGAACGAGACTTTTCCAAAAGACATCAACGCGCGACTCAACAGTGTGCTCGTTTATCCAGCCACCATTTTAAATAGATCCCTGGGGTGGCTCTTAATCTGATTAAATCAAAAATAATCTTTCGTACTGTTTACTACCGATGAAAAGATAGGCCATTCTTTTTGTAACAAGATGTCTTGGAATGTTTCCCACACCACTTTACCGCGCATGAAGGTATTTTGATGCGTTATATTAATTGCGTAAAAAGTTATAACAAATTGTATTAATTTAGCGTGTACACAGGTCTATCACTTGGACACTACTAAAATGGTTACTTGTATCGTAGCCTATATATAGGCGACAAAATACTAATATTTTTCGTGCGTCGGGGCACTGTATGCGCAGTCAAGTGGTTATATAGTCTTTGGTCCACTCACACATTTACAATATATGAACCTCTTCCCAGCCAGTAGTTGCGGCACCTGTTAGTATTTCTGTTTAAAAGTTATGTTGCTGTATTGGATTACATTTGTATACGTTCTTACTCCATCAGTCTAAATCTGGATGGACTATTCTTTTGAGGGACATTATTGCATCATAATTATCATTTGACTGTAGCAAACCTAAATATTTCTCTCTCTCCAAAATCTTGGTATATACCCAGCCATATGGGCAAATTGAAACAATCTCTAAGACGTTCTTCTCTGGATAAAGCCTGTTTGGAAACAAACTTTTCATTCCATGGGAACATAGAAGAAATAGCACTTTTTAAGAAAAAATTGTGTAGATGTTCTACCCCTGTAAAATAAATAAACCAAATACTTTTAAGGCGAAACACTTAAGTAGCAAGATTATTATAACATTATTCAGACATCGGACCCTATAAGAATATTATTTACCTGTATATTTACTGAATTTTTTGTAGTCGCTCTCCTTGAATTGTTTTCTACGTAACCTCGATTGGCTTTTAGGTACGAAATCAACTCGTCTTATTGGTTTCAGCCACAGTTTTTTTTTAGAGTCCTTTGAAAAATGGTTCGTTCTCGTCTCCGTACAATTGGGTACCCAATTGTTCGGAGACGGGAACCCACCATTTTACACCGCGTCATTTATAATAAATAAATATATATAAATAGTACAAAACACTACTATAGCGCCATTTTGAAGAGAATCAAGGTGTATAGAAGTGGAAAATACAACTACGCACTTTAGACTTACTGCGTAATAGTTTTTGTAAATAAAAACAATAATTGCCAAGTGTCATAGGATATATTGTATTTAATTTTCACGCAGACGAAGGCGCAGGCAGAAGCTTGAAATGTATAAACTGGTATTTCCTTACGATTGAAAATGCTAGGGACACAGAATGAACAAGAAATACACATTTTGTTTCATTTTGCGTGCAGTTAGCCCATACATATACGGTGAGTTGCATTAAAACAACATTAGTTAACAGAGACTTTAAATTCATGTCATCATATTATTTTGTTTTAAAAGAAAGTGACAGCATCAATTTAAAGTCTCCGTTAAACTAATGTTGGTTTTCTGCAACTCACCGTATAACAAATACAAACTTTAAACACGTATCTTATCCAATATCAACAAAATATCCATCTACAAACTTTCTTCGGCTACTAGGGAAACATAACTCATAGGTACCATAGTACCTAGTAAAGACGGGTAGGTATCCACAACTCCACGTCCAAGCGCGTATTTTGCGTACAGATAGGTATCTATATACGAGTATGTATATTCGAATAGTGTTAACATACCTATGTTGCAGACAATCAATTAATTTATTAAATGTTTAACGATTTATTAAACCAGTATAGCATAGTTTGCCCAAGAAGGATTTGGATAGTGTTTAAAATAAAAGAAAAATGAAAAGTTTATAACAAAGAACGTTAGCATTATTATTTTACAGTACCTAGTTTATATTAAATCTCCATGCGACTTCTTTGATTACTTCTGCAACATGTTGAAGGCCCGCAGCAGGCGCAATAAATAACCCGTTAAATACAATTAGCGCCAAACTACATTAAATTTAAATAGTTGTTGTGTACGAGTAGTATGAGACTCTGGCTAACCGCTTGATGTGCCAGATTGCTGTCAAATGGTTCCAATAATAAAGCTATTATATTACTACGACTGCGTATTGTAACTTCCTACCACTGATTTCTCCGTCAATTGTGGACTGATTTCGAAAATTCTTTTTTTTTTTTGGAAGGGTATGCTCTCGAGGTGGTCCCATTGTCACCAAGTCGGAATCTGATATGGAGATCCCATGGAAATCCAGGGCAACCCTCAAATTTTATAGGCACACATAAAGCAATTTGGATATAAATGACCCGAAATAAATGATTTATTATTATTATTATTTACAGAGTTACTGTAAATAATAATAATAATAAATCATTTATTTGCGTGCATTTAATCTCGTTAAGCACCATTTGGTGAAGTGGAACTGATTATGAAGACCACAGATGGCCATCTGAACTACTCAATAACAAGTATTTGACGGTTTGCGATTCGATTAAATACTAAGTTGCTAAGCAATTTATGCTCGTCACAATGCATATGGTGAAGTGGAGCTAATGATGACTTCACCATCAGCTCCAAATCTCCTTTTTTTTGTGGATGGGAAATCATCAAATAACTTTTCCCGCTCTGGGTGGAGCGGAAGGGCGTGTCAGACTTTTACTGACTAAAACCCACCCGTGTTCCTTCAGTTGCCTATGCCAGGGCCACGGTATCTTTTTCAAACAACCCGCGACCCCAGCGGCATCGGCCCTATTGGACCCCATCTTTTGCTGACATCTCTTTGAGGCCCGCGTGGAACACAACGCACCGTCGACCCGGGCCTGGTCCTCACCGGACGGCGAGCTACCCACTACTCACCGTCCGCAAGCCCGCGAGCTCCAAATCTCCTGGTTCTTACTAAGAGAACTCATCAACAATTAACGTCCCTACATCGGGAAAAGCAATATTTTGTAAAAGGTGATGAGCAGTTGACATTAGGCTATTGTAACTTAGATAAATATTACAAGCTGACCCACTAAAAAATTAAAAACTTTTCTACAAAAAAAAAAAAAACCACTGACTGCCAAAAAAGCACTAGAAAGTGAAAAACAACTTTAATTTAAGAAGTCGGTGGCAAAAAACTGAGGAGCTCGTGGCTAAGTAATAACAGCCGCACGGGTCGATCCATCAGGTTAAGCTACGCTTGCCGGGGTTGGTCTGTGGATGGGTGACCATCTTTTCATACCGAGATTCCTGCGTGCCTCGGAAAGCACGTTAAGCCGTTGGTCCCGGCTGTCATTCGAGGATCTTTGACAGTCGTTACGGGTCGTCAGAAGCCCGAAAGTCTGACAACCAGTCTTACCAAGGGGTATCGTATTACCCAGTAACTAGGTTGTGGAGGTCAGATAGGCAGTCGCTCCATGTAAAATACTGGTATTCAGCTGCATCCGGTTAGACTGGAAGCCGACCCCAACATAGTTGGGAAAAGGCTAGGCAGATGATGGTGGCAAAAAACTAAAATAGAGATCCCAAGACAAGACAACGATTTCTGAAATTAAAGTTATTTTTCACATTCTAGTGTTTTGTTTTTTGGAAGTCAGTGTTTATTTTTAAGTTGTAAACAAGTAGCTTTTCTATTTGACATTGACTTTATTTAGCCTGTGATCAACTTATCACTTCTTGTCAACCTCTTCAGGAATTTGTGAATTAGCGGATTCAATATTGAATGTATTGTATATAACCTGTATTAAAACGTTACATTTTCTTGTAAAGTGTGAAATACGAACAAAAGCCACAAACGATATGTTCCTCAAAATTATTAACATGAATATTACCTTTTTACTATAGCTCAGTTAGAATGTTGTTTGAGAAAGTTCAACGACGTTAAATATATCTACTTGATTAAATATTGCTGCTGGCTGGTTACCTTGATTCTTTTTTTGTCCTAGATGCCACAGACGCATTCACAATATGTCAGGGATTCTGCAACTACAATACTTCCGGAAAGGAGAGAAAAGATACTTAGGTACTAAATTCTGAGTATGTAACATTTTGCGTAGAGATATTTTGAGAAAGAGCCTTATCGCGATAAAGCCGTTATTAAAATGATTCCAGTGACCGAAATCATATTTACCTTTACTGTGGTAATCATAGTCAACTATTGTGACATTCTGACTTTCTGTATGATTGCTGCCCAACCTTGCTTTATTCCCGCGACTCCATTTCTCTAACAAACGGAAAGTAAACAACGGAACTATTCTTGTGTTTTCCAGTTATACGAGACTATGCGGTTTGATCTCGGAATCAAGACGCTGTGCTGTGTGCCGAGATAGCGTCCCTCAATAACAAATGACAAGGAAACAAAAGAAGTAAGTACCCAAATTTGACGGATTTTCAGGCACTATGCCTACCAGTGTGTGTGTGTCACAATTAGTGTAATTATGCATTATTTACATGCTCTTATTTGATATATATGAAGTCATATCTACCCGAAATCGACGCCAATGGATAAAGCAGGCATCCGCCGCTCTTTTAGGGTGCGTTTCCACTGAAGCGGAGACTAGCGGAGCTGAGCGGAGCTGAAAATAGAAACGTTTTAGAAGACTTCTTATTTACTTTCTACCATTTAAAATTATCAATTGGTTTCATTTGCATTGCGTGCTGATTTTATAGCGAGTGACCACGTACCACGAGCCGGCAATATTGCACGACATTGCATCCTCCTAACACACAGGACGTGCGGAAGCTGGATACATATTTTAGAATTCAAGTTATAGCGGTCATTGAAGTCCTTATTACTCAGCTCGTAGGATCAAAATTGCAATTAAACTATGTATTCAAACTGCAACAGATGTCTGTTGACGCCCGCCCTCGTACCATAAGTTTGCACAAACGACACAAGCTGCGATTTTGCACAATTTTGAAACAGTAAAAAACAAAAATTTGATAAACTTCCACAGACAGTTTTTTGCTTCTCTACATATAAGCGGATAACTCAATGACAAGCTACAAAAATTCTTAATCGTAAAGTATCTGGTAAACACTGACGGGTTATGAATATAACTAAATTAGGCAACTACGAAAACTGTCAAGAGAGTAACTGAAAATTATTAAACTATAATAATAATAATAATATTCTGGGACATTTCACACACGGTTATCTGATCCCAAACTAAGCAGAGCTTGTAATATGGAAACCAGATAACTGATATACTACATATACTACTTTTTTTTTTTGTAAATACATACTTATATAGATAATTACACCCAGACTCAGGACAAACAGACATGTTCATGCACACAAATGTTTGTCCTGGATGGGAATCGAACCCACGACCTGCGGCATGATAGGTGGTATCTTAACCAACCACGCCAACTGGCCTGTCATTGCGACGTGTTTGACGTTATTGTTACGGTAGCTACGCGCTCGTGGCTGTTATAACTTACATATGTATGTGACAGACGACATTATATCATATTGTATCACATACCTCAAACTTTAAGATTTGTCGCATGCATTTAAAATACAAAACTAATACATAAATCATTCAAAATACAAGGACACATGTAGGACTCGAACCCACGACCTTCACGTTTCAGAAACCGCGATGCTCTATACATCCAGCTGAGCTAATGTGCCACTACAAATGGCTTCCAAATTCGCGTCCTGTATCGTCCCTTTATGTGTATTCAACGACAACAGCGCCCGACGCCCTTCAAAATAAACGTTGCAGCTGCGGACAGACGCGGAACTACTAACGCATTAACCCTTTTGAAGGGCAAACATTCAAACCATACGAGACAGATGGCATTGATTTTAGATTAACCTTCACATTTTGAAGGTCAGGGACACATTCAAACCATACGAGACAGATGGCATTGATTTTAGATTAACCTTCACATTTTGTTTTACTAATGTTTTCTTTTCCACTAAATTTCAGTGCTGTATTGCATTGCACAGTTTTGCTTATCCATAACTAGTGGAAAATAGTTGTAAATAAAAAATTAAAAAAAAACATAAATATTAATGATGTTGCTTTTGTCTACTGTTTTAGTTATGGAACAGGTTTATCTCTACTACAGGGACGAAAAGATGATTAATCTTTTCAGTATATGACTGCTGTGTTTCTATGTACCAAAAGCGGTTCCGGAAGAAATGGAGACAGGTAGCCGGCTAAGTTGAGACATAACGTACTTCAGTTTATACGTTCACAAATAAACATATTATAAATATTAGTAATAGAAATATAGTATTGTCCCACTGCGAACCAATTTTTTAAGATTTTTAAATACAAAAAATACAAAATCTTTATTACTGAACCAAAAAGTTTTACATAGTTGGTGATTGGAGCCTCCTTTTAAGTAAGTAATGCCTGTGTTAGGAGACTCCGGTCTTCCACAGCAGTATACAATTTAATCAGTACCTTCGATACATTATGTGTGTGTGTGTGTGCGTGCGCGTTTGTGTGTGTGTGTGTGCGCCCATGTGTGTGTGTATGTGTGTGGGTGGGTGTGTGAGAGCTTGTGCATGTGTATGTGTGTACGTGTATGTGAGTGTATTTCATTTTGTGTGTTGCATTTGATTATATTTTTGAAAAATGTAATCAATTGGCGACCTAATAAATAATATTCATTTAATAGGTAAAATTAGGCTTTGCGGGCTTTGCGGTCTGCGTCATAACGAGTGGACGTGTGTCGAGTCCTTGTGGTTTATTGTGATTTTAATTTTTGTGATTGGTCGAAACTGGTGATTTTCAATTCCTTGTTACTCAAGTGGACTTCATATCTGTTTAAACCGCCCAGTAGGCGGTACTAGAATGGGATATAAATATTTTTAATATTTCTGACATTCTTGTGTGACTGTGATTCGCCGGGATTTGAACTCGTGACGCGGCGGTGACGGCGACTGGTGACTCGTGCGTGTGGCCACTGCGCCACCGAACAAGTAGCTGAGACCTTTGAAATAGCTGTGTGCTACGTTCGACGACGTCATCCGCAAGTGCTACGACGTGCTACGAGGCCTCTACGAGTTGTGTATCGGCTACGCCAGCCGCCTACGACGCGACGACATTGGAACTGCGTAGCGGATCGTTGATCGGTCGCTTATTCAACTGAGTTGTACGGAATAAACACTACTTGCATTGAACAAACTTGATCACTACTCAATATGGCAGGTGTCCAGCGAACTCCCCCGAAGTCACAAAACACTAGCCTGATACAGACTCAGTCTGAACCGAACATCAACTCAGCGATCAAATCGGCGATTGAGGGGAGCGAATATGTTTCGAAAAGAGATAGACGCCCGAGACCTGAATATTCACCTCAGCTTCAAGGTCAGCAGGATGTTCGAGACCTACTTGCTAGTTGGGAGAAGGAACAAGACACCCGTATCACTAAGATGTTGAAAAAACAAACTGCACTTATGGCAAAATTAGTTGCAGACATAAGTGAGATTAAAGCACAAAATATAAAAATACAGGCATCTAACGCTGAAATCTGCAAAGCCAATGCTGGAATTGAGCGATCAATGTCATTCATGAACCAACAGTTTGAAGACTTAAGAAAAGAGGTAGAAGATCTCAAGAAAGAGCGTCAGGAACAGCGAAGCTTCATAGAAAACCTGGAGAAGAAGGTATTTGATCTCCAACATAAGTCACGGTCGTCGGGAATTGAACTTCGAAACATTCCACATACAGACACCGAGAGCACATCCGAGCTGGTTAAAACAGTCTGTAATATAGGAAAACTAGTGGGAGTGCCTATACCCGAACTCGAGCTCCGGGACGTATATCGCCTTCCAGGGAAGTCCACTACAGATACGACGGCGTCCACCTCGCGCCCAATTAGCTGAATTCTCAACAGTGCGAACTAAACAAAACCTTCTATCCGCTATCCGTTCTTACAACAACAATAAGGAATCAAAAGAGAACAAATTAAACACCGAACTGATCGGAATACCTGAGAAACGGCAGGCGGTATATGTCGCTGAACAGTTACCTCCTAGTTCCAAAAAGTTATTTTACTTAGCACGGGAATTCGCAAAGAAAAACAGCTACAAATTCTGTTGGATAAGCAATGGAAACATCTTCCTCCGCAAGCAAACGGGCGATAAACAGCTATTAATTAACTCAGAGAAGAGTCTCCAAGAACTCGTGAGTGTGAATATATGACTAGTTCATCCTATGCTTAAATCGTTACTTAGAGATTTTAGTTTATTTATATTAATCTTTGTTAACCTTTTTTACACACAAAATTTATTTATACACTTCTCTGTTCTTGCACCACTATTCATATTTCACATGGTTAATAACCCTTCTTACACACTTAGAATGAATACAACACACACATATACTACATTATATTTACAGAAAAGCGATGTTATCCTAAAATATCAAATAACAAGACTACCATACTCAACGTTTCCTTTTTTGGCGCTAATTAGAAACTCAAATGGCAAATATAAATAATATAAATCATGAACTTGACAACCTCAACCTCGAAAACTCTTTTTCTTGTGATCCGCACGAGTGCGTAAAATATATAAATAACACTGACAGTAGCATAAAACTATTTCACATAAATATACGTAGCGTTAATAAAAATTTCGATGCTCTTCAAGCATTGATATGCTTAACCAACATTGATTTTGACATTATAGTTTTAACCGAGTGTTGGCTAAGCAAAGTAAATAACCTCCCAGTACTTAACGGATACCAGTCGCACGCCACTAAAAATACAGTAAATCAAAACGATGGGGTAATAATTTTTACTAAAATTGGGTTTAAGGTCACTGTGTGGGAACCTAACATAAATTATGCTAATAGTCTTGTGTGTCAAATTGACAATAAGTTATCGGTAGTAGCTATATATCGTTCTCCATCGAATAGTGCCAAAGATCAGTTCGACAGCTTTCTAGTTAGCCTTAATAATATCTATGAGGAATTATCTAATTCACCCAATATCACAACTGTGGGCGATTTGAATATCGATATAAAGCTAGATAGTAGGAACGAGCGCGCTCTAGATTACCTTATCCTAAACGCATCCCATGGACTACTACCAACACACCTTATACCCACTCGAATGGAAAATTGCCTCGACCACATCCTATTAAAAACAAAGTCAATAGCCACTACCCTGGTACTAGAATCGCACATAACTGACCACAAACCAATTGTTCTAATGATCTCAAATGCAAACCCGACACGAAACAAAAACTTCACCGTCTCTCGACCTAATCTCGAAGCCATTAAGGCTGAGTTAGAATTTTCAGATTTTGCAGATATTTACAGTATTGAAGACTCGAATGTTGCTATGACTAGACTAATTACATTAATATCATCAATTATAATTAAACATACGAAACAAATTAACGTACCAAGAAAACAAAGGACTTTAAAACCGTGGATAACAGCAGGTCTACTTAAATACATCAAGCACCGAGATAAACTGCACACAAAAGCAAAGAAATCACCTGATAATCTAATACTACAGGTATCCTATACGCGGTATCGAAATTTTTGCAATATGCTACTCCGTAAATTAAAGAGAACTTATGAGAAGAGTGAGCTTGAAAAGTCGAGGAATAATCCTAAAGCATTATGGAAAACTATTAAGGAAATAACAAATACTGGGAAAATTCGCTCTTGTCCCGTTGAACTGCTTAAGATTTGTGACAATCCTACGTCTTCCCTAAACAGTGTATGTTCTTACTTCAGTAACATAGGTAAAAACATGGCAGAGAAAATATTAAATGACCCAAATAAAACGCCTTTAAAACCTGACAAGACTCGTATTGACGAAAACAACACACTGAAATCACCTGCCAATTCACTTGTTATACATAAAGTTGACGAAAGTGACGTGGAGTCTATTATACTTCAGCTAAGAAATGACAGTGCCATGGGTTGGGATGGAATATCACCCTCGCTTCTAAAGATATGCAGTCATGTATTAGTACCGCCGATAACGTATATCTGCAATCTTTGCATTCAGACGGGGGTGTTCCCGCATTCTCTGAAAAAGGCTATAGTTCATCCAATTCACAAGGGTGGGAGCAGGAATTGTGTTGATAATTATAGACCAATATCAGTCCTGTCGTCGCTATCAAAAATACTGGAAAAGATTCTTAACAATAATCTTAGAAGTTTTCTGGATAAGCATAAACTTATAGCAGACAATCAGTACGGCTTCCGATGTGGGGTCTCCACTGAAGACGCGGTTTTGGACCTAACCCAATCCATTGCCAAGACTATGGACAGTAAAATGAAGTGTCTTGGTATATTTTTGGACCTCTCGAAGGCCTTTGACACAATTTCTGTTCCTAGGCTGATATCTAGGCTAGAATTTTTGGGTGTACGTGGCATAGCTCTAGAGATCTTCAAAGATTACCTTAAAAATCGCAGCCAGAGAGTTAAAATAGATTCAAATTACAGTGATGAACACATTGTGTCATACGGTGTGCCACAAGGAAGCATATTGGGTCCCACGCTCTTTCAAATCTACATAGACGACCTTTGTAGAATGTCGATACCAGTCTGTAAGATATATGCATATGCTGATGACACAGCGATATTAGTTCACGGACCTACTTGGGAAGATGTTAAAATAAAGGCGGAATCTGCACTGTCCTTAGTAATGAACTGGCTTAATCAGAACTTGCTGATACTTAATCTGAGTAAAACTTACTACCTGCCGTTTGCAATCCGCCGTAACACAAAACCCAAAAATACTTTCACCATAATAGCTCACTCGTGTCAGAATCAGCAAATATCGTGCACGTGTCTTGCTATAGCTGGAACTGATAATGTGAAATACCTGGGTGTACATATAGACGATGGGTTAAGATGGGACAAACAACTCGATACACTAACTACTCGAACACTTCGTCTCATTCACATCTTTAAATCTCTCCGGGAATCAGGTAGTATTGAAATTCTCAAAATGGTGTATTTCACTTTATGCCAATCAATTGTGGGATATTGCATAACAGTATGGGGTGGAGCGGCGAAGACTTATTTCCTAAGAGCAGAGAGGGCCCAAAGGGCTGTGCTTAAATTCATGACAAAGAAACCCTATAGGTACCCCACAACGCAATTATACGCTGACTGTCAAGTTCTAACGGTTCGACAGCTCTATGTCGTTCGATCTGTGCTCAGAACACATGGCTGCTTGCCTCCGTCTGATCCAACGAAGCGAACATATGTAACCCCAAGTGTACAACACAAAACCTCGTTTGCAAGACACCAATACTACGTTCTAAGCACTCACGTATATAAAAAAATACAGACGGAACTAGATATAATAAACTTAAATAAATTTAAAGCTAAATCAAAAATTACAGAATGGCTTATTCAGCAGGACTATGATAAGACAGAATCTCTATTAACTTACATCGCTTGACATATGACATATCACTAGGAAAAGTAACAACAACACAACATCTACATACTATTATATCTAACATACATACATACAATGATACAACAATACACACACCATAAACCCGTCACACACACACACACACACACACACACACACACACACACACACACACACACGCACACGCACACAACTCACCATATAATGATAGATCGACACAATTTCACTCATAAAAAGGTACAACTTAATTTATGCAACCATCTGGCCGAACACTGTCTCTTAAGATACAGGCCTCCTAGTTTGAGAGACAGGGTTTATATTTATGTGCTTATAGATTTTTGTCGCCTTTTTAACTTTTGTTCAAACAATGTTAATAGGTATAAGTTTAGTATTTACCACTGTGTTCAATCTGTGTCTATGTATTGCTTTGGGTAAATAAACATTATTATTATTATTATTATTAGAAACACATTTTTATTGTGTTATCTAATGAACTCAACTCTAAAAGTATTATGATCTGTTTCTGAGGTGAGTTAAGTTAAGTTAGTTAATAAATGCCAAAATAAAAATGTATTTCTAATAAATTACATATTAAATTAATATTATAATATTTACTAGTTCGCTAATTGATTTCATTTTTGATAAAAAATAAACCATCTTTCCATTTAACATTCTTAAAAATTTGGTGAGGGGCTCGTGGCTAAGTAATAGCAGCCGCACGGGTCGATCCATCAGGTTAAGCTACGCTTGCCGGGGTTGGTCCGTAGATGGGTGACCATCATTGCATACCGAGACTCCTCCGTGCCGTCGTTCCGTCATTCGTGGATCTTTGGCAGTCGTTACGGGTCGTCAGAAGCCCGAAAGTCTGACAACCAGTCTTACCAAGGGGTATCGTATTTCAAAGTTACCGGGTTATTATGGAGGTCAGATAGGCAGTCGCTCCATGTAAAATACTGGTATTCAGCTGCATCCAGTTAGACTGGAAGCCGACCCCAACATAGTTGGGAAAATGCTAGGCAATGATGAATATACTCACTAGATAGTTACCACAATTGACAAATGAGCCAACGATCACAATTTGACAAAGCGAAGATTGTTATAGTAACAATCATCGTAAAACCCATGACATTGCAAATTTTGTTATAAATCACCACACTTACCAAAAGGACTGGTTTCCAGATAAATATGCAGATGGAGTTGATTTCGCTATTATAACCATAAAACACTAAACGTTGCTAGTCACCACCCTAAGGAAATGAACTGGCGATTTTATTAGATATTGCCATACAGCTATAATCCCTAGATTTCGTTAATCACCATAATGAGCAAAGTCAGTAAGGTAAAAGGTTATTATATTAGGACCAGTTTATTACTGAAAGTGATACTCAACTACGTAATAGTGCTCCCACCGAACTAAGAATTTTCATTATTAAATATTTTGTAAAATAAAATTATAACTAAAATGAGTACAATTATGAAACTGTCATGGAAATTTGGAGTTTTTTTTTTTTTTGGATCATAATTTGGTCTACTCATCTCGTCGTCCAAATCGAGGACGACTAAATGTCAGAAGAATCATAGATTACCTCGTGTTGAACTGTCAAAATTCGAGATAACTTAGCTGTCATGTCAGAAAATTAATCACGCGAGAGTAAGTAATTGTCGCGTGTGTCATGTAAGCCCTGCACGTTAACATAAGTCAGAGAAGAAGATTACTCGTATGAAAATAAGAAAAATAATTCTTCTATTTTGTATCTATAGGTACTTAGAATACGCGTAGAATAGGTACATGTAAACATCATAGTTATGCCACACAGCGGATGCACTCTCGCCACTCTGTATTACAAAGTGAACGACCTTGACGCGATAAAAAATTCAAGTCTATAGTTCCTCAAAAAATATATAATTATAACTTCCAGTGTCTAAACGTTTCAGTAGATTCTAATGGCAGAAGCAGTTACAGTTTCTACAATAATGAAGTCAAAGGCTATGAACCCCCGTACGCGAATGCTCTATCTATTCTATCCAGCTGAGCTAATTACCAGGTACAAATTGCATCGAAATTCACTGCCTCTTTCGTCATTTTCAGTGCAATGAAAGACAACAGTTTTAAGGTATGATGCGACTGCGAATACATAAAAGTCCCTAATAAAATAAAAAACCGGCCAAGTGCGTGTCGGACTACGCACAATGACGGGTTCCGTAGTTAGGATGAATCCCAAGAACAAACTTAACATTGTAGTTGAAAAACATGTTCTCCCATACATTCCAAATGCAAGTGTAAGTTGGTATGCACAGTATTGAGAGATTTACCATGTTGTTTTAAGACCATAGACTTCTTATAAGCTTTCCTCTAATCTATAGGTACTGAACAATTTCTGTATATTTTTTTTCAACATTTTTAGCTCAGTACTTTCGAAGATAAAGGGGAAAATGGTAGTCACAGTAAGCCCTTTCATTTGATATATCACACGGTACAGCTTGCAAGACTTTTTTTTTAATTTTCTTATTTGCCCCTACAATTGACCTCCAAATTCAAAATTCCATTATTTACGCTACACGTCTGCGTTCGGGGTCACAAAAATACATACGTGTACCAAAGGGCAATCCCCGAAATAGTATGGAAGTAATCGCTTTTATCAAAATCACTGCGCACATACAAAACTTGTATAGCCTGATAAAGGATATTAACACAAACAAAATTACTATGAAAACTTTGCATCAAAACGTAACCATTCGGAGATATAAGCAATAACATTATGTGACTTTTTAATATTTTATTGAAAATATTAGGACTTTTTTAGTAAAATTATTTTTATTTTTGTTATCAAAGCATAGTCGTACACGGAAGAGAACACTAAAAATAAAGTTTTAATCATTCTCATCAGTGTGCGCGCACTATTTTCAGTTAAACGCTTCTTTTGTGATGTGATGACTCGCAGCGATTTATTTTATTTTTACCCGAATTGTAAACAATGGGAGAAACTGGGTTCTTTTGACTGCACACCTAATCACTATCATACAACATACAAGTTACCACCGAAGTTTAGCTCCAAAGTGACTAACTGTTCCCTGGCGATATTGATTTTTCAGAAATCCAATGATGCTGTTTTATTTATTTATTTAGTTATACAATCTTACACTATCTTAACAGGTTGACACTCTATGCGATAATGTGATACGTGATTACCTGATTATCATTTCTTCGTTAGTAATTCGATAGTCACCCTCACGAATTCCGCCAACGTACAATTAAAATGTCAAGCCTTTTGTGAGACGCTGTTTAGTATCCGTATGGCTCTTGCAACCGGTGCGAATTTGCCTACGTTAGTGCGAGCCACCTGGACGTCGAAAAGCCGTGCCCTCGGCGTCTGCCGCAGCCTGGTGTTAGGAACGAGCAGCTTCAACGAGTCTTATATATCCGGATTATTTAATTTACCATGAAACACCTCTCATATGTATTTTGCTAAAGCTAGGTTACGCTTTACCTCCAGCTTATAGTATCCAACCATACCTATAACAAAGAGAGTTTGATACATAAGCGGATAATAAAGGTAAACTCCTTATTGCTTAAGGTACAGATACCGGATTTTGTTTTGCATTTTTTCCACCATGAGACTATATTTAGTCTCATGGGGGTTCCAGATAATAGCACTGCTTTCCAACCTACTCCCAACCGATGCATTATACAATGATTTTACAGCTTCCGTGTTATTATAGTCCCATGTTTCGCGCATTATAAAGTCTAGACTCCTAAATGCCTCCTTACACACTTATTCAATGTGTCTACGGAACGTCAGGTCCTTAGAAAACTGTACCCCTAGGTCACGCACAGATTAAACCCGTGGAATGGCTACTCCTTCCATCTGGTATTTATAGTGTAGCGGCACAACAGCCCGTGTAAAAGACATGACGTTGCACTATGAGACATTAAACAGCAGCTTATTTTTCCGACTCCATTCCACCACTTTATCAATGTCCAACTGCAACTTCAAGCAGTCTGTCTCGTCATTAATCTGGAGAAACAAGTTAAGATCGTCCGCGAAGAGCAAGCACCTTGCATTCCGCGTTACTTTTTAGTTTTCATCAAAATCAAGCCCGAGACTGCCTTGAGTACTTTTCGCTATTCCTCATAGTTTCGAATTCGGCCATCCACGCCATCTTGAAAAAGTCACCTGTATATATATATATATATTTTTTTTTAGAATGGCCATAAGGTCTCTATTATTATATGCTACTCGTATTTCAAGGTTATCCATTCTTTACCGGACATCCTGTATAAATTCAATGAACGTCGTTCAACCAGTCATACCTACTAATAAGAACAAGCCAATGCCGATTATGAAACCGGCTAAATCTGTAGGTGCCTCTACGACAAAAACAGGCCCAGATTACCTATGCCAAAATCATCTTTACCAAACCCTGTGATTTAAGGGCGGTCAACCCGTTATACTTTTCATACAAAGGCACGTTCGTGATTATGGCGTTGAAACACATATTTTTTTTTGAAAATTTTAAACTGTTTAATAGGTATATTGTGCACTGTATGTAGGTTGCTATAAAAACCAAAAATAAAAATGTGCAGAAACAAATTCAATATAAGCCTAATAAAAGCCTCCGAAAATCTGCTTTTACACACAAATTTTATCTTAACTTTGGCCGTTTATAATGTATTCATAAATTGTAAAAGTAAAGAAAAAAATCTGTATAGAAACCTCGCACATGTAATGGTGATTCTAAATGATAAACATTTATTTCACAAACTTTTAAGGCTTACTCAAAAACACGTATTTCCATCTACAAGTTTTATGTTTCAACTTAATCGGTCCATTATATTCGGAGAAAATTGGCTGTGACAGACCGTCACAGTTCCGTTTTTTCCTTTTAAGGTACGGAACCCTAAAAAGAGAGACATCAGCGCCCTACGACCCTTCAAATTTGACTGTGAAGGTTCTAATAAAGCACGCATAAATAAAGGCTATCAGTTGGGTGTAGGCAATACAAGCCATACAAGTCAGATGTGTTACTTCAATGATATTATAATGATATAAATAAGTGGTGTTAATTATAATTATTTTAGTCAAACGTTTTGATTCTTTTAATAATCCGTCGTCATAAATATTATTGCAGCACTCTATGACTTTAGTTACTTAAATACCTACACGGCTGTAAAATTTAAATTTTCTTACGTTTTTTGTAATTTTCAAGTCAGTACTAAATTTTATGTTGATT
Organism: Dicycla oo; assembly: GCA_948252095.1. Lineage (NCBI taxonomy): Eukaryota > Metazoa > Arthropoda > Insecta > Lepidoptera > Noctuidae > Dicycla > Dicycla oo. The sequence continues at coordinate 40,547,273 of OX411709.1, read as the reverse complement.
TAAGTATAAAGTAACTGGAATTTCAAACGAAGAAATTTATTATGAAAGTTCCAGAGGGGGTATTTAGTAAAGTTGATTATGTTTGTAAGCTAAAACAAGCTGCATGATGTTGGTATGAATTATTTGATCAATGTCTCAAAGAAAAGGGGTTTGTAAATTCCTCAGTTGATAGACGTATTTATTATTTAGATAAGAGTAATATTAGTAAAAATATTTGTATTTCACTTTATGTCGATGACCTTGTTTTGATCACACATCCTAAAGAATTGCCTTATGGGTAAATTTAAAATGGTAGATTTAAATGAGATTAAATTATTTCTTGGCATTAGAATTACTGGACATCAAAATAAAGTAACTTTAGTTCAAAGTGCATATATAAAGACAATTTTAGACAATTTTAGTATGTCTGATTGCAACCCTATAAGCACCCCTTTAGAAATTAAACCTAGTTATGAAGCTCTAAGCATAGACAGTGAAAATAATGCACCTTGTCGCAATCTTATTAGATGTTTAATGTATGTTATGTTGTCTGTCACCTAGACAGACAAAACACCTTACCCGTGCAACGTTAAATTGAAGAACGTTATTTAAATTCAAAGTCTCTGTTTTTAATTCACGCCCGTAACCTGATTTCCTATAGCTGTTAATTCTTTCGCACGCTTTTGCGTGACCAACATAAAATTCCATGGTTTTCACACACATCACATCCCAATACATATTACCTATTAAAATGCAAAACAGTTTTTACTTTCATTGTACTTTTTTCTGTTGCTTTCGCAGCTGACAAATAAATCTGATCAACGGGAAAAAAATCCCGTTGGAAATACTAGTCTGACGATCAATCTGACCACTGGGAAAAAGTCGCTTGCATAATGGTGTAACGTAAATTTTAGTTAGATGGTGCCATCTACCCGGCCGCGTGAGAGATGTCACTGCACTGTCCAGCGTACAGTATCGGAGCTTGCACGTAATGTAGCTGTCTATGCAGTTCGCGTCGCATCCGTGAGGTGGATAACTGAAAGAAGATAATTTATATTAAAATACTGCTAATATAACGTTAGCAACTTGTTTGGGCCACCTTTTTACATTTTGCTTCTTTTAAGTGTAAAATTGAACAAAAAAGTTGCATAGTTTAAATATATATATATATATAAAACAAAACACTTTTGTTTTGGCTTATAAATAAAACAAAAATGCAGCAACTGGAAAGCTTATTTCTAGTTTCTGCATTTTTTTTTTACTATATTTTTAGCAAACCCACACGATCGCAGTTTAAGCAGTACTGCATAAGATTTGGGCAATGCTCCCGAAGCGCTACGGCGTAGCGCTACGACGTAGCGCTAAGGCGTAGCGCTAAAGCGTAGCGGCGGCGGCATAGCGGCTACAGCATAACTGTTTACAAGCATCTATTTAATTTGCACTGTTTGTTATTAGGGTTCCGTACCAAAATGAAAAAAAGGAACCCTTAGTAAAAAGGAACCCTTATGGTGCAACTCAGTCTGTCTGTTTGTCCGTCTGTCACAGCTGGATATCTCAAGAACTACTAATGCTATCTACTTGGATTTTGTAATAGTTTTAGAGGACGTTTGTTAACTATTTTGCAAATAAGAAAAAGAAATGTCTTTTTTTTTTCACAACAGTGACTGAAAGGGGTTATAAAAACTCGAAGTGGAGCTACTAGGGCATGTGCATTATCATATGAAAGAGCGCTGAGTGCACATTCTCAAACATGTTTTCTTCTTTTTTTTCGAGTTTTGACGAAAAATGTAAAAAAATAATATCGTTACCCCTTATCTCCGAAGTTTGCGTAGAGAAAAATCTGAAATTATTCTGTGTGATAAAAGTTTATGTAAAGATTACAGGAAAAGTAAAACAATGTCTCTAAATAGCACACTTTTTTATATATGATATAAAAAGTATATGGATACGGAACCCTCTGTGCGCGAGTTCGACTAGCTCTTGACCGGTTTTTTTTTTGTTTTAGTTGGATTAGGTCAAATCTTGCAAGCTGAATTAAAACCACCTTCTATTATCCTACGTAGTTGATGTTTTACATGTTGGTTCAGTTCCAAAGAAAATGAATTTTTAGGGCTCCGTATCTCAAAAGGAAAAACGGAACCCTTATAGGATCACTCATGTGTCTGTATGTCTGCCCGTCTGTCACAGCCAATTTTCTCTGAATCTAATGGACCTATTAAGTTGAAATTTGGTACACGTATGTATTTCTGTGACACAAATACGGACGTGTAATGTAAATTAATGAATTTTTAATATGAGGGTAAAATTTTGGGGGTACATAAGAATTTTTTTTTAAATATTACAAACTATACCGTGCTACATATCAAATGAAAGAGCTTACTGTAAAGATCTCAAATATATATTTTTTTTAAATTGTAAAATAAACTATTTTAAAGTTATTTAAGAAAATAGACGAAAATTGACCATTCCCCCCTCTATCTCCGAAACTACTGACCTTAAAATATTGAAAAAAAATACAAAAAATAATTCTATAGATATAGATTACAGGAAAACCTATAAGAAGTGTATGGTCATAAAATAACATGGTAAATCTCTCAATATTGTGCGTACAAACTTACATTCGTCCATAGTTAAACGAAAAGGATCCAACCCACATTACAGGCTGCAATACTCCATGCAGGTTTGGACTTGCGCTTTGTAAAGGATTAAAAGTTCATCATTATTTATTTAATGTAGCATTTTCAATTATATTAATAACATCGTCCTAACTACAAAATTCCATCTGCTATTCCTAGAAATACAATTTATAGGTTTCCAACAAATATTTCGCTCCAAAAAATATTTCTGATGCATAGTTACACACTAACATAAGAAACTGTTTAACATAGAACTATTATTACTGTAGTACTTTATCTCAGTGCTATTCAATAGCTTTTTTACAAAACAAATATACAAAGTGTTTCTCGTTGTACGACATTAAATTAAAACGAGCACAGTACTAATCCATCGAAACATTTTAAAACGCGAAGATTAGTTAATAGAAAATTGAAAAATTGCAATTTTTACACAAAATAAATAGCAGAATCAACTGCATAAAAAAACTTTTTAGCAAAAAATAAAACCGACTTCTAAAACAAAACACTACAAAGTGAAAAATAACTTTAATTTCGGAAGTCGGTGACTTTCGTTTTGTATTTTCGTTTTTTGCCACCGACTTCCGAAATTAAAGTTATTTTTCACTTTGTAGTGTTTTGTTTTAGAAGTCGGTTTTATTTTTTGCCAAAAAGTTTTTATTTTTCACTTTTTAGTTGTGGAACCTACCCCACACAAATTCGAATACACAACTGAGCACAATAATTGTAGATATAGCCATGTAAATAACAGTGATAGGACGTTATTAAAACATCATCACATCATCCATATAAAATAAGTGGGAAATATACGCATTATTGAAGCTAACTCAAAAACTCCCCAAGCAAAGTTAATAAAATTTATATGGGACCATCTCGGAGGTGTACCCTTTCAAACAAAAAAAGAATTTTCCAAATCGGTCCATCCGTCTTTGAGTAATCGCGTAACAAACATACAAAAAAAATAATACAGACGAATTGAGAACCTCCTCCTTTTGGAAGTCGGTTAAAAAGTAACATGAAGTTTAGGCCTCTTCTGTCATCTATGGATATAATAAAAATAAAATCTATGGTTAAATGAGGTGACAGTTAATGAGAATTCCCGTAAGTTTACAATCTGCTTTTACCTATATTATTTCTAAGTATTATCTGTGAGGATGCAACAGTCAGTGTATCAGTTTTGTGCCATTTGGTAGTATAAGCAGGAACACAGGCGTTCATTAACTTACTATAAATGAAAACTTCGCAAGCAATGAGAAATTGCTATTTAAGGCTGCGGGTGTCGACCTCAGAACAAGTTGCTTCTCACACGGGCAACAATAAGTCACTCGCTCCGCGTCATCAGTCCAGAGAGACTCAGGACTGCACAGTATATTTTGGCTGCTGAGACGAAAACTACAAACGTGGTGTACAGTTATATGTAGAACATAACATAGCATTAACGCATACCACCAAACACCCCAATTAGTGGAAGTGTAAGTTTAAATTCTTTTTGGGAAAACAAATTACGTAGGTATGTTAAAAATGACAGTAATCGATATAGTAAACCATTCTTAATAAACTACTCAAATAACGTGCATTCATTCAGTTACACATTGCATAAAAATGTCACTGTTATATTAAGTAGTATACCGTTCAAATTTTATTTTATCACCAGCCAAATTTTCACAGACTGCTTTCGTAGGCTATCTGACGTACCGTCGTCTGGAGCAAATCTTGTGTGTAGAATCAACTTTTGTTTATTATAAAAAACCGGTCAAGTGCGTGTCGGGCCACGCACAATGAAGGGTTCCGTAGTTGGGATGAATTTATCCCAAGAACAAACCTAACATTGTAGTTGAAAAACATGTTCTCTCATACATTCCAACTACAAATGTCCATAGTTAAACAAAAAAGATCCAACCCACATTACATCCAACCCACCTTTGGAATAGCTCAGCTAAATATCAACTTGCCACCCTTGACTCGGTGGAACGAAGAGCTAAGAGGTTCATTGGCGACGTAAAACTGGTTTATGCCAAGCTTCACAACTTGGCTAATCGCCGCTAGGTTACCTGCTTGTCGGTCTTCTATAGATTGTACTTCGGTGAGTCTGCTCAAGATCTCCACGACCTCATTCCACCGCCACCCTTCTACTATCGGACATCTGGACGCAACTGCAAGTTACCATTCGTACCTCGTTGCTATTCCACCAATTCGCACTAAGCGTTTCCAAATGTCAATTACACATAATAATGCGCACAACAAATGAGTATTTCGGAACACGTACAATCCTAACCTGTTCTAAGTACGCGTGAACAGGCTTCATATGGGTAAGCTCACTCCATCTTTGTCTCGCTCTCTCTCTGTTGTCGCCTCCGCCCTAGACTAGAGTTAGGATCAAACCCATCTCAAATTTAAAAAAACCGGCCAAGAGCGAGTCGGACTAGCGCACCGAGGGTTCCGTACTATCAAAAAAATAGTGTTCTATTTAGAGACATCGTTTTATTTTTCCTGTAATCTTTACATAAACTTCTATTATACAGAATAATTTCAGATTTTTCTCTATGCAAACTTTGGAGATAAGGGGGAAATGGTTTTTTTTTTTTTACATTTTTCATCAAAAGTCGAAAACTGCTCAGCCTAAAAAAAATGTTTTAAAATGTGCAAACAGTGCTCTTTCATATGATATCCCACATGCCCCAGTAGCCCCACTTCGAATTTTTAAGGCCCCCTTTCAGTCCCTGTTCTAAAAAAAAAAAAATTTTTTTTTCTTATTTGCACAATAGTTGGGCAAACGTCACCTAAAACTATTCCAAAATTCAAGTTGATGATAGCATTAAAAGTTCTCGAGATATCAAGCTGTGACAGACAGGCAGACAGACTGAATTTTGGTACAGAACCCTGAAACTAAAAAAAAAATACTGCTGTCACATCCCTCTCGCAAATTTTGCATATTATCGCTGTTGCACAAGTGCATACAGGGGAATATCCTGCATTCAGGTATGTGAAAACGACCAGACGGGACTGGAGTATTACATCCTAGTATTCATCGGATCCTGGTCCACTGAATCTATAATATTTATAGACTTGACTTGCACGTGGCAAGAACCTTTAGAAAACTTATTGCAATAAGGGCCCGTTCACACTTACCACAAGCACACCACACCGCGGCGACACAATGTGGACAAGCAGTGCTTACGTGTGAATAGTGTCGCTGCAACTTCTTGTAGTTGCGTTGTCGCTAGTAGTTGAGATGTAATTACGTTGTGGGTAGTGTTTGCATACAGATTGACTTCAGCTGTGTGTGACAGAGTCGTCGCGTCGACGCAACGTTGTGGTAGCGTTGTGGCTGCGACATCGACTTGATGTATCGCATACACGGTTACTTTTGACGGCCAAATGTGGTCCGTGTGAATAGACTATTCATTTTCGTACTAATTAGCGCCCGTCCACGTGTTGTCATTGTGGCATTGGTTGTGGTTTTAGCGTGGTTGTGGTACGCGTGATGGGGCCCTAAAGTATAAGCTTCTAGTAAGTTCTCAATTGAGTTAATAAAAACGAGCATAAATCTTTCAATTAATATGTTCCATCCTAATTGTAGTGCAGAAGTCAAGTAATAAGTACTTAGCTTCAGAACAGCTCTTATAGGATCACTCGTGTGTCTGTCTGTCTGTCTGTCACAGCCAATTTGCTACGAATCTAATGGACCAATTATGTTGAAATTTGGTACAGGGATGAATGTCTGTGACTCAAACACGAACTTCTAACGTAAATAAATGAATTATGAATATGGGGGTCAATTTTGGGGCAAATAAATAAATTAAAAAAAAAGTTTTGCAAACTGTATCATGTGACATATTTGAGAGTCTAAAATATATATTTTTTTTTACTAATTTTAAAATAAATTGTTTTAAAGTTATTTAAGAAAATGAATGAAAATTGACTATTCTCTCCTTATGTCCGAAGCTACTAAGGGGCCTATGGGCCTATTTACACGTACCATAGGCACACCACATCGCAGCGACAAAATGTGTGAATTGTGTCACTGAAACTTTTTGCAGTATCATTGTGGTTGCGTTGTCGCTACTGTCTGCAGACAGATGGACCCCGGCCGTGACAGTGTCGTCGCGTTGTGGTTGCGTTGTCGCTACTGTCTGCAGACAGATGGACCCCGGCTGTGACAGAGTCGTCGCGTTGTGGTTGCGTTTGGGTCGCGACGTTGTTGCCTTGATGTGGTCGGTATCGTCCACACGTTTGATTTCGGCGGCCAAGTGTGGTCCGTGTGCTTTCTTCCCTCAAATATGGCTGAAGACTTTGAGTTCGCTTAAGGCAGCCACAGGATTGACCGGTTAAGTAGTCATGGCCTCTCAAGGTCAACTACGGGATGTTTTAGATAAAGAAGTGCTTAAAACTGTAGACTCGGCAGTTTTTCTGGGTATAACAGTAGATGCCAAACTTCAGTGGGGCCCACATATATCAAGCCTAGCGGGAAGGCTCAGTTCAGCCGCCTACGCCGTCAGGAAAGTAAGACAATACACTGATGTTGATACAGCTCGGTTAGTCTATTTTAGTTATTTTCATAGCGTTATGTCATACGGTATTCTGCTCTGGGGCAAAGCCGCTGATATTCAAAATATATTGTTGTTGTTGTTCTTCAGAAACGAGCTGTTCGAGCAATTTACCAGCTCGGTGCCAGAATTTCTCTGAGAGATTTTTTAAACATATTGGTATTCTCACGGTGGCATCACAATTCATCTTCGCCAACATCTTATATATTAGACAAAATATACATTTATACACTAAAAACAGTGATATTCACAATGTTAGAAATAAGTACAAATTACGTGCTCCATTTCACCGGCTTCATAAGGTTCATAACTCATTTGTTGGGCTTGGTATATCCTTTTATAACAAGCTACCCTCTTCTTTGCTAGATTTGCCTTACAATGCGTTTAAAGCCAAAGTAAAATCTAACCTTTGTTCAAAGGCATACTATTCTATCAACGATTACTTAAACGATAAGAATAGTTGGTCGCTGTGTTTAACTTAAGACAATGTTTATGTTCTTTCTCCAGAATTAGCATACCTACTGACAGGTTATATGGGTTCATATAATTATTTATTTTCTTTGACTGTAAAGGTCAATTTATTTTAATTTATCATTGACATAATCTACTCATTACAATGTTTTTTTATGAGTGGTATTGCAATATGTGGTTAGCTAGTGACCTCGACAATTGATCATAATTATTCTTGTCTGAGCAACCGGCAGCAGGTTCGTCATGCTCCCTTAGATGTCACTGCTTGCGGTAGCGTCGGGGGTCGGGTTGCCTCCTTCCCTCAAATATGGCGAGGGGGGTAATGGCTGATCTTTGCGTTATGCTCGTGAACGGGTGCTGCTTGTGGTGACTGGTCGTCTTGCTGAGCTTGGTTTTGTTTTGTTATTAGTAATTTAACTCGTTTATTTTACTTCGATGGTCCTAGTTTATCATCTGTGACTTCGAGTTACGGCTATATGTAAGTGGGCACGCCCTTTATTACTGGAGGCTTTTAATATAGGTATAAAGTTCTGCTTACGTTTTTAGTTTTGTATTTTGATTCTGCTTGATTTTTTTTTTCGATTTAGTTTTCGATTTTTCGATTTTTTTTTTCTTCTTTTTTTAAGTATATTGGCGTGTGCTAGCTGACTTATAGCAAATAATTAAATTTAATTTAATGTTTGTGTTGCGTAATGTACATGCATGTAATTTGCACAGTGTTGTATAGAATATATATATATATATATATTATTTTTTATTTAACTGAACAGACAGCTGTGCTACTGAGGAGTTTTTTGCGCCACTTCTTCTCCTCAGCTAAAGCACTAGGAAGTGGTGAAGGGCAGGCGTTTTGGGGGACTGTCTTATGTAATTTTGACGTTCGAAAAGTGCTGATTCTCAGCCTAGTTTGAATAAATGACTTTTGATTTTGATTTTAATTTCATACTACAAAAATTAAAAAATAAATACGCGATTCCCTATAATTAAAAATAATCAAAGTAGTGTGGTAATATGTGACATTTAAATCTTATTCATACTCGACGCAACGATGCAAAACATGTAGGCATATAACATGCTCTACTACCCGAGCGAAGCTGGGGCGGGTTTTATTTTTTATTCCTGAAATGATGCCGTGCCCAAATTATTTTGATAAGTGCCACCAATGGCACGCGTGCCATTGGTTCGCCATCCCTGGTCCTGGTCTCGTTGTATCACGAGAGGTCGTACGTACAATCGACTGAAGTTGAAACTATAATCGAAGTAACCTCGCAGGCTGAGATAAACTCACAATATAAAAATTACCTTACGACCATAGTAGTGTTGCTTTAAAGTTAAGGAACATCTAGCTTATTCTATGCTGACAGTCGGAACGAGAGGCACCCTGATGAAATCATGTGAAACAGACCATAGCGCGCTTTTATATCGATAAGAGATGTGTTGTCAACTTCCACATCCTCTTTCATTGGCCTATTAAGTTGAGACTTCGTTCCTTTCTGATAACTTTACTTTTATTGGGTGATGCTAATGCTGAAGCCAAGATACAGTCTGCATCGCAGAACTGTAGCAGGTACTGGTACCAGTTTGAATTTTAGCAAAACCAGCTACTTGATGAGGACTTGAGTATTTGCATAGTAATAAAATAAGTATTTAAAGAAGGAAATAAAACTGATAAAAGATACTTATTCTTCGCAGCTGGGTCCTCAGCGTGCCATCTATTTCAACTGCTTCTGTATTCTAAGATCTCTGATAATAATGTCATATAATTTATGATAAGTTCATGTTGTGTGGTAGGCCTTGATGTATTTGAATATTTGTAGAAATGTGCTTACTTTTAGAGCACAAGTCATAGATGGGGAAGACATAAGGTAGTTTTCGCAGCAAGATAAACTGACGAATGAATGAGCCTTTGTCGTTCCCACTGCTGCGACACAGGCGTCCTCTCTGAGAGAGGTTAACTTTATTATAATTACTATATAGAAATAACAAGATCGCCTCAAATAAAATTCTTAACATCATTTTCAACATTTATTGAATTCAGTAAAACATCCAGAGAATTATTAAGTAAATAATTATTTGTCTAACTATATAGATATTATTAATATAAATATTGTATTTTAAAATTACAAACATTGAAAGCTGTAGTTTATTATTTTGCTATATTTACATAATTTAAAAGCTAACAGTTTTAAAATAATAATATTATGTACAAGTACATAAAACATTTGCACGATTCAAATTAAGATGGAATCATTGTGTATATTTGTAGAAAATTCACATATATAGTATTCGGAAGGAAGTATACCGAAATAACAATACGTATAAGTAGACCGAAATTTTGATAGTTCTAACATTAAATATTAAAATCACAACACGTGAGGATAAGAATCTACTCATTGATTATGTTCAACACTTTGTGTTTTCACTTAAAGAGATATAAACTATAATTCTTATACTTACGTAAGTTTAAAATACCTCATTTATTTATACAAATCCAATAAATTATTTAATGAACCAATCTGGTGTTAAAACAACAAACGAAATTGTTAAGTGGACTTTTAGAAATAGGGAAAAGCCATTATACAGATCCAGTCACACTGCTAGACTGCTATAGAGACGAGCCAAAATATACAAACATCCAAATTATGCATGACATTATGAACACGCTATCTAATGGCGATTTCATAGCGTCAACTTTATAATTGTTTGTAAACTGAACAGAAAACACATCATAGATTTGACCAGGCCTCCAGAAACCCGAAGTAGTATTTCACCTTAATAATTTAATTGACAATGAATACATTCAAATACACGACAATGACCACGACGTTAAGTGCCACCATGTTCGAGCTCGCGTCTCTTGTTCTTATATATTCTCTTAATTATGCTTGTCTACATAAATTTACGAAGTTACTCCTATTTTTGAATGAATGGTCAAACTAAAACCTAATCCAAGGTGCTATTGAGCTCGTTTTGTGCACCTGAAGAAGAAACCTCATGAAAATAATTCTGCCTTTGCCTATGTTATTTGGTGTATTTAAACTAAGAAAGAGAATAATATCTACAAGCAAGGAGACATTTTGTTGTAGTCGAGTTCTTTGATAATATATGTGAGCATGTTCATGAATCAAAAATATATAGGCAATAGTAAGTTACATAAAACTCTAAACAACTTTGCCTTACAATAAATTGTAAACAATGTGTGACATCATAAATATGTGACTACATTATATCAATAATATTGCTACAGACAAATACTATAAAAATTGTGCACAATCAAATTATTCATATTATTTAGCGCAAAGTTAGGTTCACAAATATCTATGCAATTTTTCTAGGAAAAATATCTTGATAATTTGATATGTCTCGAATTGTTGTCTTAAATTCTTTGAACAGATTGTTCAAAGAATTCTTTACAGAAATATATCCTATTGTTTTTTTTTTCTTTTAAATGTTAGGTTTTCAGATTTTCAGAAGAACAAAATAAGAATTTAAAAATAATAAAATAAAAATTAAATACTAATGTGCTTAAAGTGTTATTTTTATTTTTAAAAGCGACTGAAAAGTTTTAAACAAATAGGTAGGTATAGTCTGCGTTGACCCTAAGATTTCCTCAAACTTAATTAATCAAATAATACAGCTACTACGTAAAATTGTCATATTGATACAGTCCAATTACGAACGGCAACATTGCATCATACTTCTGCTCCGGCAAGCAAAAATAAATTTAATGATAAAGGCCATTTAGTTGAATATTTAAAGCAAATATGTTGAAATTAGAGTATATAGACATTTATGTTGCGAAGAGTAGTCAGATATTTTTGGCTGCACTACTGTAACATACTTATGAGCAGTTTATATGATAACATATTAATGATGTCCAAGTTTTGATAGAACTATATGATCATTTTAACGCTTACAATATTTTGAAACATTGTCACTGCCAATGTATTAATGAATTCGACTGTACAACTATATTGCTAGTCGATCTAGCCCGGTGACGGCGAAGCTGTCAGTCAGCAATAGATTACAGACATTGCTTCTCTTCAAAGTGATTTCGTGAGATACAATAAAATCTAAGCCGGGCCAGATAAACTTGCACCATACTTATAAAAATGCTAAGTCAAAATTATAATGGAATGCTATTGCTATCGCCCTGCTAATTCGCTGCAATGCTGTACTAAATTTAATTTCGTTCTACGCCTGATCAAATCATGTTATGAGACAGAGATTGTATTTGATAGGATTCTGTGTCTGTGTTTGTGTGTACAGTATTTCATTATAATATAAATGAAACTAGTAATAAGTTGACTTTTGTATTCATAACATTGATATATTAAAGTAAACAGTTCCTATATTAAGAAATAGTTTTGTATATCGTAAAAAAAGATTGACAGTTTCGAAAAGATCTTGTTTTTTTTTTACACTTAACTAAATTTGAAACTAATATTTTTTGTGTATACTGGACAGTATAAGAAACGATTTTTGTACACACAAAAAAAAAAACAGTACATAAAACAGAGTTGATTAGTTATAGAAAACGTGAATAGAATACAGAAAAGAGAAACAATATTTACTCGTAGGTAGTTAATACAATATACACACACCATAATCAGCAAGCATATTATTTTATACGAATACAAAGTGATCGTAGTGATGGCACTGCAGTTTCCAACTGCAAGGGCGGCTTTGGTTTCGGTGTTTCTGCTACTGGTACCTTTGCAGCTTTCGGATCTGTATTTTGAGTCTTTTTTGAAGGTAGATTCCTCTTAGAAGGTAGATTCTTCTTTATCTTTCGCTCAGGAATATTCTCGAGGGATAGTTTTTTTAACGCTTTAGTAATATTTCTAGTGTTCTCAGAGCGGTTCTTGCCGATACTTTTCTCCTTATTAAGGTTTCTTTTCTTCTTCTCCCGTTTCGTCTTTTCTTTAGCATTCATTGTATCTGTAAAAAGAGAACATCCGTAATGTTAGAACAGACAATATTGATTGACGATAAATTCGATTCACAAGGCCAGAATGCAGCCTTTGGAAACTTCTCGCGTATACATTGTAATGCTATTTTTTAAATCTATGATTACAATGTTGTACACACTTTTTATGTACTGCTTGTGTATAGTTTGTAACGTTGGACGTGCGCGTCCTGGTTCCAAACTATACAAATCACTTACGCCTGACAAGAGTGCTATCTGTCTATACATAAAACGTAGTATATAAACTAATAATAAAGCTAAAGAGGTTTGTTTATTTGCCAGCTAATCTCAGGAACTACCAGTCGGATTAGAAAAATTCATTTGCATTCAAAATCAAAATCAAAAGTCATTTATTCAAAATAGGCTGAGAATCAGCACTTTTTGAACGTCAAAATTACACAAGACAGTCCCCCAAAACGCCCGCTGTTCACCACTTCCTAGTGCACTTGATAGCCTTTTTTTTTTGTGGATGGGAAATCATCAAAATAACTTCTCCCGCTCTGGGTGGAGCGTGTCAGACTTTTACTGACTAAAACCCACCCGTGTTCCTTCAGTTGCCTATGCCAGGGCCACGGTATCTTTTTCAAACAACTCCCGACCCCAGCGGCATCGGCCCTATTGGACCCCATCTTTTGCTGACATCTCTTTGAGGCGCGCGTGGAACACAACGCGCCGTCGACCCGGGCCTGGTCCTCACCGGACGGCGAGCTACCCACTACTCACCGTCCGCAAGCCCGCGCCTACGGTGGCCGGGAATCGGCTATCGATTCCCGTCGCCCAGGGCGTCTCTTGCGGCGACTGAGGGCGTGAGGCTGCCTCTCCCTCACGCGTTCCGCCTCCTCCTTCGCGAGCATTACCGCTTGACAGAAGGAGGTGACGGCCTCCCATGCACTCTCGCTCCGCACCATGGCCTGGACCAGGCTCGGACGCGAGAGATCGCCGCCGCCGATCGCCTCCGTGAGAACACGGCGGTGCTCTGCCCAAGCCGGGCAGACCTCCACTGTATACTCCACCGTGTGCATTTGATAGCCTAATTATTGAGGTAGGCTATGGGCTATTTATCATCACGTTAGTACCCTTAGGAGCCGAGCAAAAAGAGAAAAGCCAGAAAGAACGCAGGCAATGCGGTGCGACGGGGTGGGTAGGGGTCAAGAAATTTCACGCTGACGAAGTCACGAGCAGAAGGTAGTCTTCTATAAATATAATAAAATCGTAGCGAAGTCAAAACTGTGCACTGAATTTTGTTTAAGTTATTTTTCTGAATCGTTCTCAGATGGAACAATTCTAATGCCGAAAGTATAATTTTTTGAATTTTTGTCTGTTTGTCTAAATGTATGTTCCAACACCATGCAAAAACTACCGGATATATTTTGTTCAAATGTTGCATAGATATTCCCTATAAGTCTGGTCAGTCTTTAGGCTATAAATTATCACGCTATTTGCTATGGAGGATGAGCAATATTGCAATTTGTTAGTATTCTTCTATAGTTTACCGCAAATTTTAAAAGACGAGCCAAAAGGTTAGAATAGTGCAGATAGTTACAGATTAACTTTATTCAAATATATATCTATATATATGTGTATAATTAAAGATATAGCTTTACTATTAACCTTTGCTTTGTAAAATTGTGATCGTCAGCCTATTTGTGATTTGTGGTGATTAGGAAGTATATTATGTGCCAATAATTATCATTTCCTTCATTTTGTATTTTAATTTCGGCTAGTCAAAAAAAAGACATTTAATTTAAAAAAAATATTTTTTTTTAAGTCGGTTACATTTAATATTAAAAAAAAAGTCGGTTACGCAACAAACAAGATTTAAATAAATTAAAAGAGGTGAAATGCATAATTATAGTACATACTAATTCTATGCGTATAATCAATACCAATTAAAAGGAACCACAAGCCCATGTTGCTATGATAAAAATGATTTGTTAGGGTTCCGTGCCAGGAAAAACAGAAAGCTTATAGGATCACTCATGTGTCTGTCTGTCGGCCTGTCTATCTGTCCGTCTGTCACAACCAATTTGCCCCAATAACGCACCGATTATGTTGAAATTTGGTGCACATAAGAATTTCTGTGACCCAAACACAGGCGTGTAACGTTAATAAATTAATTTTTAATATTACGAGATCACTTTTAGGGGCAAATAAGTTAGAAGTTTTGCAAACTGTATCGTGTTACATATCAAATGAGAGTACTTACACTGTTTGTCGGCCGCACCGGGATCGGGACGTCAACGAGAAACGAGATTATTCATCCATAATAGGTAAATGTATTGTCGCTACTTTGGCGCACTCGTCTGTAACTGAGAGATCTCAAATAAAATTATAGTGTTTTTATAATTTTAAACAACATTGTTTTAAAGTTATTTAAATTTAAGAATCGTAGACAAAGACGATTTATATACTTTTTTGTATTTGACATAAGTTACAGCTTTGTTGCCAAATATTGATTAACAAATCGAATCGGTTAAAATCATCGAATCGTATCATGAATATTATACGTTGTTAAAGTAAGCATCTATTCTCGAATCAAATCGATCTACTTTCTTTTTATTTAATGAACAACGAAAGATACTTTCCAAAACATACATAATACGTGTGTAATTGCTTTAGCCGTCTACTCTTTAACATTAATTGGGTGACTCTATTTAATATCCCTTTTCTTATATTTTATGTGATTATTGATTACCTTTCAACATAACAATCTCTAACTTTTTTATCTCACACCACTACCTGTGAAATACTTATCATTCAAGAGTCACTACGTCAAATCTGATTTACGTAGTTTTATTTTTTTATCTAGTATATTTAAGTTTGCTTATATATCTATGTATTGCACTTATTTTATTGAATAAACGATTTTCTAACTCATTATTTCGCTAGATCTAATCTTATTATATCGAGTTGGCTCTATTTTATGCGTTTTGTTTTGCATTATTGCGTTTGGTTTCCTAAACGGGGCTGCATCCTAAAATCATGGTTTTTTAAT
This sequence comes from Dicycla oo, assembly GCA_948252095.1. Taxonomy (NCBI): domain Eukaryota; kingdom Metazoa; phylum Arthropoda; class Insecta; order Lepidoptera; family Noctuidae; genus Dicycla; species Dicycla oo. Next base: position 40,531,679 of record OX411709.1, on the reverse strand, counting down.
TACTCCAACAACTATTAAAACATTTTAACTTGGAAAATAACTACGGATATAAGACCTATAATTTGCATATAACTAGGTTTGGAAACGTTTGGAATTTGATGAGGTACCCAAATTGCCAATATTCTTTCGACAAGTCGTGAGATATCATGCTTGTCATATTAAAATGGCTGTCTGTACTAACCGCATTGCAATGGTGTACTCCAGCAAGTAAGTGGCTCCTAGGGTGATATGAGTGGTACTTATAATTAGAGCGTAATCTGCTGTACATGTACGCCAAATAAAAAAATGTGCGCTTTGTCGTTTTAACGTACGAGTAACGTAGTTCCAGCAGGAAAATTCTAAACGAATGATCGGAGAGAGAAATATTGTGCATGGGCATAGAATAGCTTATATTTGTGCAAAAATGTGCGCAGAAAAATAATTTGTGCGTATTCAGGTTTTCGAGATATTGCATTTCCTGCTGGAGTAACGTTTTGCAGAATCGTGTATAATAGGTTGGGGAAAAAGTTTCTTCGCATTTTTTTAAGAAAATTCAAAACATTTTTTAATATAGTTTATTTACATTTAACTAAAGTATGTAGGTACCATTTTGTTCGATAATTTTTTGCCATCTTGTAGGTAGGGACATGATCCCATTGCTATAGAAATTTTGGGACTTCTGGTCAAAATACCGCGACAAGTGGTTTTGGCAGTCCTCTCGTGATGTTAACCTGACACTGCCTAAAGAATTCTGAAGAGACCGAAACAGGTGGAAATCTGAAGGTGCAAGGTCAGGACTATACGGCGGATGCATTAACACCTCCCAGCCAAACTCTCTTAATTTTTGCTGAGTGGCTAAAGATGTGTGAGGTCTAGCGTTATCATGATGAAAAACCACACCCCTTCTGTTGATTAATTCCGGCCGCTTTCTCTCAACTTCTTGCTTTAACCTCATCAGTTGTTCGCAGTAGAGTTCAGAATCGATGGTCCTGCGTAGTGGTAACAGCTCATAATGAATAATGCCCTTCCAATCCCACCACACACACAGCATCACCTTGTTGCGAGTTAACCCAGGTTTCGCCACAGTCTGTGAAGCCTGACCGGCCTTTGACCACGACCTTTTTCGCACGTTCTTGTCATACGTGATCCACTTTTCATCACTAGTTATCAGCTTCTTCAAAAATGGTTCGGTTTCATTACGTCGTAATAAAGAATCACAAATGAGTACACGGTTCATTAGGTTTCTTTCAGTGAGCTCGTGAGGTACCCAAATGTCGAGCTTTTTTGTGTACCCAGTTTTTTTCAAATGCGCCAAAACTATTTTGTGGTCAATTTCCAGTTCTTCAGCTACGTCGTAACTACTGATATGCCGATCTTGCTCCACTTTTTCAAAAATGGCATCCATTTTATCCGTAATAGGGCGACCAGAGCGACGTGCATCTTTGACATCAAAATTTGCGGATTGAAAACGCTTTAACCAAATTTGTGCTACTCTCACAGACACTACACTAGTTCCATAAACATCGCAAATTTTTTTCGCGGCTTGCGTTGCATTTTTACCTTTTTTGTAGTAAAATTTTAAAATGTATCGAATTTCTTCATTAGATTCACTCATTTTGACGGTACGAAAAACAAATGAAAATCACACATTTTCCTAATTTGAATTTGGAATTATGTTCTTCAAAAATTTTAAACTTTCAATGATACCAAAACCAGCCAGATACAATTAGTATAGCCAAAGAGATTTTATTACAAGTTCATACATACTATAATGCGAAAAGACTTTTTCCCCAACCTAATATCTAAAACCATTGTATTTGCGCCTGTATAATAAACATACACGAGTAACTCTTTATCTGTGCGTATTTGTGACTGAATTAGATTTTAAAAAATATTTATAATTTTCAAGAAATCGCGCTTTTTGAAAACCCGAAAAAATATCGCAGCGCCTAAATGAGAAAACGTATAAGCTCGCTGAAAACTGTATTTGGTCCTTTTTGACGCGTATAGTAACCATAAAAAGTTTCCATCCATGCGTTATTGAATAATATTGATAAAAGTCAAAACGACGGTGTCATAACTTTGACGGCAAAATACAAGAACCCGGCTTAACCCAAGATGTGTAGGTTTAGTCAAAAATTTGTGCGCTTAGTCAAAAATATATAGTATAGAAATTCAGCTTGGAATGTTTCGCATTAAGTAGATATAAACAAAAAACTAAACATGTAAACAACGGCTGGTTATCCGACCAAATTCGAATGACTACAAAAAAGGAACTTCGACTTCTTAACTTTACTTACGAACCGGTTGAAACTTGTAGTGCCTGAAGCGCAGAATAAATAATAGTATTAGGATAACCGAAGTAGAAAAGAAGTAAAAAATAAATTTGTTATTGGACTATGTCCTACTAGCTATTTCCATGAGCATGAGCACATGATTAAGTACATTATAAAAAGTAACCTAAGTGATATTCCAACGTATAATCTATCTTCTTCTTTCTTCATTAAATTAAAATACATTCAATATTTGGTGTGGGAACGAAGGAGTATGTCCTTCTATCCAGACATTTGCATTTATAATATTGGTAAAAAAAGTACTATAAAGACCAAAAATATAATTGGCGATTGTTTAAAAAATATATAGTTCAATAAATGTGTGATGAATACCTACTAAATACAAAAAATGAGCCCACAGATACAGTTTATAAATCAAAAGCTAATTCAGGCGAAAGCGTCAGGGTAGCCCGCAAAATTCAAATTTTCTTACGTTTTTTGCAATTTACAAGTCAGTATTAGGTTGTACGTTGATCAAAATGTAATTCGCGGCCGTAACAAGTATGTATTTACATAATTATAGGTAATCATTAAAGTGATAATACAACTGTATAAGAGTAGGTAATCTTAATGAATGACTATTTCATGAAATCTTGATATTTGAGGATTATACTAACTTAAGGAGTTGTATTACTGATTCTAATGATTATAATTCTGTAAATACATATTTGTTACGGTCGCGAGTCATACTTCATTTAACATATCGTACAACTTAATACTGACTTGCAAATTGCAAAAAACGTAATAAAATTTGAATTCCGCGGGCTACCCTGATGCCTCAACACAACAGTAAAAATAGACATAAAGTATCTACATACATTGAATGCCGTAGGTTGGATAAATTAACATTAAATTTTTCATCATTATTATAAGATTCCCTTTTTCTTATTTCCTTATTTTGAATATGGGTGTGAATTTAGGGGGGTACGTAAGAATTTTTTTTTAATATTACAAACTGTGCCGGGCTACATATCAAATGAAATAGCTTACTGTAAGGGTCTCAAATATATTTTTTTTTCAATTTTAAAATAAACTAGAACTTAGAATTATTTAGAACAGCAGAAGAACTATTTAAAAGCTCTCGAAGTCGTCGTGACCAATATAGGCTTGTGCTGGAAGACCTATCTAGATCAGCAAAATATAATAAAAATTGTTTGGCTATGTGTATACGACTGTATAATAAATTACCAAGTATTTTTAAAACATTAAATTGTAAGCTATTCAAAATGCAACTGTATAAATGGCTCAATAATAATAATTATTATAGTATTAATGACTTTTTAAAATGAATTTTTAATAATTGTTATAGTATTAATGACTTATAAAATGAATTTTTAATGTAATTAATTTCAATTTTGACATAATATTTTAGTGTATAAGTTTGCACGCTTTAGTTTTAAGCAAAACATGTTTGATCAATCTATTTTCAATAACACCTTTTATACCATGTTTTAAGCAAATAAAATATCTTTATCTTTAACTATTTTAAAGGTATTTAAGAAAATTGACGAAAATTGCCCGCCTTATCTCCGAAACTACTTAGCCTACAATTTTTAAAAAAATACAGAAAATATTTCTTTGCCTAGGTATACAGGGTTATGTGTAAAACACCAGCAACCTCTTAAGGGGTCATTATACTCATCATTATGAACAACTTTTACTATGGAACCAAACCTATGAGTACAATGACCCCTTAAGAGGTTGCTGGTGTTTTACAAATAACCCTGTATATTACAGGAAAATTTATAAGAAATATATGGTCTTAAAATAACATGGTAAATCTCTCAATATGGTGCGTACAAACTTATATTTGCCGTTGGAATCAGTGGCGTGCCTAGGGTTCAATGATATGACAAGCCTAAAGATTTTTTACGACAAAAAAAAGAAACAGCCAACTGAGGGATTTTCTTATGTAGGCAGGTCATGGTTGTTTACTAACACCATTATTATAATTTTGGTTACCTTTAAAATACGAAGAGTTCCAAGCATTATATCATATAGCCAACTCTTATAATTCATTTCAAAATACCTATGAAGAACCTGTTTGATACGAACATTATTGTGTTTCGTTATCTCCATCAGATATACTACAAATGCGATACCTACAAACAATACTATTCATGTGCTTAAACTTTGTCTTTAATGGCACCAGCTATCTAAGTTTGTTATATTCATGCCCACAGAATACTTACCCCTAGAGGAGTTCTTGCCTTCTAAACAATCGAATGAGTAGATCTACATATTTTAATCCTTCCTGCCTTTTGACCTACCTACCTATTTAAACCTGTTCTTCGACTGACAAAAATACTTGTTTTTATTTCACAGAAATACCTACCTACAGAATTTGAGGTCGATTACGGTGAAGTAACCGAACTTATTGTCAGAGAACTCAATGTATTTTACATACCTTTTCGACGAGTTTCCGAATTTACATTTTGGTAAAAAATAACACTTAAGTACCTAGGTACTTAAACTTAATCACAAAATCATCGCCACAACAACTATTAAACTAATTCATAACCTCAGCACCAAAAAATACTATTCTCAAATATTCAAAATTTTAAAACAAGTAGAACCTAACATATAGAGTCGTGTCGCGTCATCGCGGGCGATCGCCCTTCTCAAGTCTCAAAGTCTCTACTCAACGCGGGGTAATGCCGATAGTGCATTGGCGCGCGCAAAAGCCAGGCGTTTTTTGATTTCATAAAAATCTGCGTTTGGGTACTTACCAATATATCAACAAATGTAAACGTTTCTATAACAATTTGAAGGCGAAAATTGTGAGACAAAGTAAGGTGTAAAAAGCCCGATATAAAGCCGGCGAGTGTGAGCGAGATAGCGCATTTAAACGCATTGTATAGCGTTAGTGCGAGATCGGTGGTTTGGCTACAAATAAAGCGCGGAATTTAAATTTAATTCATAATATGATTACCACGAATGATTGAGTTTAATGTGTGTGGCAACCTAGCGCGTGGCAGATTACGCGAAATTCGAAATTTGATTATTTCTATCACATGAATCTGAGTTCGGGTTCATTGACGGGTGATTTTTTTTAAATTATTTTTTTATTTATCAATATGTTATGACGAAAAGTATGTTTTGTTATAATTTTATTAGGGCAAGTGGGGCTTATTGGCTTCAATGAAGGTACCGCCACTGGTTGGAATGTATGGAAGAACATGTTTTTCAACTACAATATTAAGTTTGTTCTTGGGATAAATTCATCCCAACTACAGTACCCTTCATTGTGCGTAGACCGATACGAACATGGCCGGTTTTTTTTACTAGGATTTGCGTTTGGGTTATCAGTTCTAATATTTATAGGTAGGTAATTGGATATGTGATTTGATGCCATAATTTAAGAATCAAAATTAAGAGAATAAAAATAACCATTCCTACATCAACAATCTCTTTAATTTGATGTGGTTACAAGATGCATTTAATATATTTGTAATTATCCCCCAAAATTAGGTCACATAATTGCTAACAAACGTTTGAACGTGTTATATCTTTTTAATTCGTTTATAATTATTAGCACCTTATTCTTAATTGTTAAAATAAAATTATGATTTTCTTGATTCCGGAAGTTGGTTCGGTTGTGATTCATATCATTCAAAAATCATTTATTAAAACCACTTTTACACTATTTATTTGCAATATTTATTTCTTAGCATAATTATAGTTTTTACGATACTTTTATATCGCTTTAAAAGACTAGTCTAGTTGATCAATTTTGTACATGTGTTCTCTGTACCAACGGCTCGATGACGTCACTTGTTTGTCACTGCCTATAAAAGCGAGAGCCCAACGCCTTTCGGGCCCCTCCCGTTGAAAACCCTGATTATCCTCTGCCCACCGTCACTCCAGACAAGGTGCAGGACATAATCGAAGGTTTTAAACCCCGTAAAGCCCCCGGTTCAGATGGAATTACCAATAGGGTCATCCAACTTTTCCCTGCCCATCTCATAATGTCACCATCTTCAATGGTGCCTTGAGCAACAACATCTTTCCACAAACATGGAAAGTGGCCACCGTCATTGGCATCCCCAAGCCCGGTAAGCCCAAGGCTGAGCCCTCTAGTTACCGTCCCATCAGTATGCTCAATGTGCTCGGCAAAATCTATGAGAGCCTTATTTTTTTTTTTTTTTTATTTGTGATGGGTTTGCTCTTGACTCTAGTCTAGGTCAGAGGTGACAGAGACAAAGTCGACGATGGAGTGAGCTTACCCAGAAGAAGCCTGTTCACTCTCACTTTGAAGAGATTAGGGTTGTATACGTTCGGAAACACAGACGCAGGTAGTGAGTTCCACTCTTTTGCTGTGCGCATTATAAAAGACATTTGGAAGCGCTTAGTGCGAATTGGTGGAATAGCAACCAGGTAGGGATGGTAACTGGCAGTGTATCTAGATGTCCGGTGGTAGAAGGGGGCCGGTGGAATCAGGTCGTGGAGTTTTCGGGCACACTCTCCGAAGTACAATCTGTAGAAGACCGACAAGCAGGCAACCTTGCGGCGATGAGTCAAGCTATGAAGCTTGGCATCCACCAGTTTTACGTCGCCAATGAGCCTCTTAGCTCTGCGTTCCACCGAGTCAAGCGCGGCTAGTTGGTACTTAGCTGATCCATCCCAAAGGTGACTGCAATACTCCATGCAGGATCGGACTTGCGCTTTGTAAAGGGTTAAAAGCTGTCCAGGCGTAAAGTATCGCTTCACCCTATTTAGGATGCCCAGTTTCTTGGCCGCAGTTTGGGCCTTGTACTCGATGGTGGCGCCGAAGTTGAGACCAGATGTCAACTCCATGCCTAGGAGCTCAAGTCGATCAGTTACAGGAACAGATGTACCCCGAAAAGTAGGAGTTTGGGCGAAACGACTCTTTTTAGCGGTAAAAAGACACGCCTGCGTTTTGGTGGCGTTAAAAGAGACCAGATTATCATCACCCCACTGGGAGACAAAGCTTAAGGTCAAATCTGTCCGCTCTACCGCCTCAGAGACTATGCCGAGACAAAGGGTCTCATCCCTAACGAGCAGTTTGGTTTCCGATCGCAGTATTCCTGCGTTCATCAGGTCCACCGCATCATCGAAGACATAAGTGTTTGTTTCCAACGTGGGTTGACGACGCGTGCTGTCTTCTTTGATATAGTGAAAGCGTTCGACAAAGTTTGGCACAACGGCTTATTATATAAGCTCTACCAACTCGGTGTGCCGGACCGTCTCGTGCTCATCTTACGGGACCAGCACCCGATATCTCGCACACTCCAAATCGCAGTAGATAATCTCGGCGCCTGGTTTAGGAAGTGGAGAATTGAGGTCGATCCCGATAAGAGTTATAAGGTTCTCTATCTGAGACCGCGTTGCACTCGACTCCTCTCCCAACCGATCACCATGTTTGGCAAGCCGATCCCTTGGGAGAAGCGCGCCAAATACCTCGGTGTGACTCTCGACCACCACCTCTCCTTTTCTGAGCACATAAAGCAGGCGCGTTCGCGCGCCACTTTCGCTCTCGGTAGTCTCCACTCCGTTCTGAATGCACGTAGCAAATTGTCACTTAGGTGCAAATTGCGCATTTATACAGCGTGCATTCACCCCTTGCTGTTTGGATAATATTTATATAAACACTTTTAGTACGCGCGATTACTTGAAAATTATAAATACTTTCTAAAATCTAAGTCTGTCGTAAATACGCACAAATAAAGAGCTACTTGTGTATTTTTACTCTACAGGTGCACATACAATGGTTTTAGAGATACACTATTCTGAAAAAAAGTTACTCCAGCAGGAAATGCAATTATTAAATTATATTTTCAGCACACATTTTTGCACAAATATAAACTCTCTGCCTATGCACAATATTTTTCTCTCCGATCACTCGTTTAAAATTTTCCTGATGGAACAACGTTACTCCAGCAGGAATCGTTTTTCCGTTTTTTTTCCAAAACGACAAAGCACACAATTTGTTATGTGGCGCACATTTACAGCAGATAACGCACTAATAAATACGTACCACTCATATCACTCTAGGAACCACTTTCCTGCTGGAGTAACGTACACATTGAAATGGGGCCTAATTCATATGATTGTTGTCATCGACGATTGTATTTCATATTATTATATATTATACTAACTACTACTGACCTGATTTGATAATCTTTGGGCCGTAAGAATTATTTTACTTGGAGCGAAATGACAACCGTGGTCCGCTGGCTCGCCTGCTAAACGATTGATCGATCTGTTTCTTTGCGCATGTGCAGATTTTAGCCAACATAGTTCAACTTACTAGTTATATGTAGTTAGTTACACCTAAGTAAGGAGGCATTCAGCCTGGCACCGAATATAATATCCAAGTTCGTAAGAAAAAAAACTATATCTCGTAGTGTTGCACATTCAGTTTTAAGGCGAAATCTGGCGAAATCGGGTCTGAAAGAAGACATTTTGACGCAATTCAGCTACACGCAAAATCATTGTTTGTCCTCAAAAACTACAAATATACCTAATTATTTTTCTTTCGTAACTAGTATGTTATTAGGACTAAAACACGATTGACAAAATTTGTCTCCATACAAAAAAAAATCGCAAAATATCCTCAAAATTAGCTTTTCATATGAGAAAAGCTGTTTCATTCGATTGTTATTAAAGCAACTTTAATAAATTTTCATCTACACATTCACAATTAAAGACATAAGGGGATTACCGAGCTTAGAATAGTTTCGGGTATTATGGCACATGATAATTTTGGTTAATTAACTCGATAAACTAATCAGTAATCAATAACTAGAATCTTAAGGCAGTATAATTTCAAAGAATAACTAAAAAAATTGAGTTAGGCGCAGTTCGAGCCCGCGCCGAAGTTTCGTGAAAACGTGCAGAGATGAAATTATAACAAATTTATTTTACGAGATTATTGTATATTTACAACGATTACAAAACAAAATGTTAAAAAAAGAAACCTTATGAAATTAAATCAAAATTATAAAAATATACATAAAATATAGGAACAGAAAGAATTTTAGAAAGGTCTCGCTAGTCAAGCCTAGATCATAATCATTCTTCTGCCCCGTTCCCAATTTATCCTACCTTTTTCTTCCATACTATATATTAGTCGTCGTCAGGTTAAAATTATATTTCATGCACCAAGGGCCTGTGGTAGCTAAAATAGCTAACGTGCACCTTACATTCTATTGTATCTAAATGACTTAGATAACTTAAGTCTATTTTGGTATTACCGAGTGCTTTAGGGGTTGGAATCACCACAGGTGTCATGCCAAACTGCGTGAGCATGAAGTGGTGAAAAACAGATTGATCATTATCAGCAGCAACATTAAAATCACCCAGGAGTAAAATGGAAACATGCGTCAAGTCTGCTATGTCTGGTATGTTGCCTGAATATCGAGCCACTGAGGAGGTATCAAAATTAATCTGCCTAGTTTTTTCCCAACTTTGTTGGGGTCGGCTTCCAGTCTAATCTGATGCAGCTGAATAACAGTATTTTACATGGAGCGATTGTCTATCTGAGCTCCACAAGACTGGTTGATAGACTTTCTGGCTTCTGACGACCCGTAACGACTGGAAGCACGGAGGAGTCTCGGTATGTAAAGATGGTCAGCCCATCCACGGACCAACCCCGGCAAACGCAGCTTAACCTGATGGATCGACTCATGCGGCTGTTATCACGTTGCTACGAACTCTCCAAAAAAAAAATTAAAACATATAAACATCTTTATATCGTGCATCTGAGCGCCAAGCTGAATATACACAGATGCTAGTAGTAGCTTGCGATCTCCCCGCAGGCTCACATCGACCATACATAAATCGCCGATGTATGGCTCTGTCGGTGAAGTGCCCACGAATGCGAACCTGTCACACCTTTCTATAACTAGGTATATTCCCAAATAACATTAAATTTGATCCTGTAGTTTAAGAACTATTGCAAGTCAAAGACACATTCACTTATACACTGATTATCAAAATTCTAAGGTACTTCTAACAAACACGCATGTGTTAGACAATTCATTTTAATATTATTATAAATATTATAATACTGTTTGTTGGGTAATGAGATCTGTCACACGAAGCTTGGGACCAATGTAGAAGTACATAATTTGACTAGTTATTGTGTTTACAAAAAAATACCAATCTTACCTTATAATAATCAGATGCTATTACTATAAATGTTAAAGTAATATTAAAATATACTTGTAGTATGTCTTAGAATTTATATTGCTATTTTAATAAAATAAGTTGTTTCAAACGATTGGTATCATATTGTCGGTACATGTTGATATTCTATTGAATTATATCTAAGAATTACCAATCAGTTCGTATGAAATGGCTTTAACCTTTAAATGTTTTAGAACGGTTTATTGTTATTGTTTTGGTAATGTAGTGTATTAGTTATTAAGCCAAACTGTATAATGATCTGTAATTGATTCAAAATGGCTGTTGATGTTTGCTGTTAAGAGCGGCCAACTCGTCATACTTTTCATTCAAACGCTCGTACGTGATTATAGCGTTTTAACATATCTTTCTAAGAATTTTTTGTACTAATAAGGATTTTGTGCACTGTATCTAGGTTTCTATTAAAACGAAAAATAAAAAGTTTGAGAAACAAATGCAGCATAAGCCTCCAAAAATCTGTTTTTTGCACTATTTTTACCTGAAATTTGGGCGGAACATATTGTCCTCAAAAATTGTAAAAGTAAAGAAAACAAAATGATAGAAACCTCGCACATGTAATGGAAAGTTTAAATGATAAATATTCATTCCGCAAACTTGTAAGGCTTGCTAAAAACACGTATTTCCTGGAACAAGTTTCATAAAATTTCCGCACACTATTTTTCGTTCAGTGCTATCGCGTTCTCACTTGCTTGTTAGTCAACGGGCGTTGCGCTGGACGAAACAACAAGCTTTTCAACCATGCTCGCGTTGACGATGGACGAGCCGAGAAGGGCCTTCTTAAGTGACGTTGGTAGGAGATGGCAATGATGTTATCGGGGCAGTTGCTCAGTAGAAGTTCAGTGGGTCAGTTGTGGTGCTGTTGTGGTGTGAAATAAATTAACCAGGTGCCACGTACGTTAAGTAATTTGATATTATATCTCAATTATTTCTTATTATGACTATAATATTGTTGTTGAATTATATTATTGATACTATTGTTAAATGTGTCAAACTGTATAAAGGAATATTCATGTTCTTTTCCTAGCTATTGTTATTAAGTTGCTATTGTTCTGAGTTCTCTTGGACCATTGTCCAAGAAATAGAATTAAATGTTTTGAGATAACGATAATTTTAAAGTGTGTTGATGACTTTAATACTGTTACCATGGAATATCTTGTCCGCTAATACTTAAGTAATGAAACACAATATTACTTATCTATTGTTACATTACTCCTAGGATTAACACGGGGAGATCTACTCTAATTTGCTTAATTTACGTTAATAGGATGACTGGTAATTAGTGACCGATACTAAGGGCCGGATTTTGGATCCGTAGTTAACTCAACCACTGGTTAAACATAGTAACCAATGGTTGAATTTTGTCTAAATGTGAAAGGCTAAACAAGCATGAGTTATGCCATTAGTAACTTTTAATATGAATGAGCTAGCATGAATATATTCATGTTTAGCCTTTCACATTTAGCCAAAATTCAACCATTAGTCACTGATTAACCATTGGTTGAGGTTACTGTGGATCAAAAAACCGGCCCTCAAACGCATGATTGTACTCACAATAACAAACAACGTTTACTATGGGACCAAAACTGAAATCGCGAAAAAAAATCTGCTGCGCAAAGTATGGGACAGCTGTTTTTTGTCGCGAATTCAGGTTTGGTCCCCTAGTACATGATGCTTGTTATCATGAGTACAATCATGTGTTTAAGTATCGGTCACTAATTACCAGTCACCCTGTATGCCTATCAATTAATCGCATCATTACCACCATTTTTGACCTCGATCATGCCTGATAGATTTTCAGTAAATTGACGCAAATTGCTGCACTTTAAGCATTCCACGAAAACCCGACACACACTTTATATTACAGCGAGAAGTCACTGACGATCTTAGTCCTATAAATCATGATGAAAGCAATTTTTTAAATCTTTCTATACGTACACCATAACTTTAAATAAATTGTGTCGGAGACGACCAGACGGTATGTAGAGAGCCTACTTCCCCCACTACTCTTGTGTTATAGCTGTACGTATGTATGCACCTACATTCAAAGGCGGACACAGTTGGGATGTCAGACGACTCAGCGAGCTCGGCCGTGCGGCCAAGCTCGCTCTGTTGTTTCATAAAAAGGAAAACCGGCCAAGTGCGAGCAAAAGCCGCGCACCGCACTTTGGAAGGATTTTTTCTATTTCAACGTAATTTTATAATGTTTTTGAGCCGCTTAAATAAGTTTATTTGTTAAGTGTTTCTGCTCTATACATAAAATCTGTATCCCAGTAGAAATCGACATATTCTAAGTTCCGGCTGCAATGTTACTACGTTCATCGAGTATGTAATCAAAATCAAAAGAACAATGGCAGCTTACCATACATTGTTTTATTTGAAATTAAATCACTACGTCTTGAAATGAAAAATACCTTATTTAACTCAGCGTCATTTTCTGAACTAGTTTGTGCAACATTTTTTGTTAGAGAAGGGTCAGATTAATAGATATTCAGTGTTGAACTTTTGAACAACATAGGACAGAGCCACAGACTACATAGAGATACAGAGCCCAAGCATCTGTTCTTCTGGTTAAGAGTTGTAAACTGTCAACGGTTGTCAATGTCAACCACCAATAAATATTTTTTAAGACTTTGAATACTAGTCTTTTTAGTTCAGAATTGCCATAATATTTGATATTTTTCCTACTCTGCTGCAATACATTTATCTAAGGAAGAACACAATAAACTCAAATATACAACAAAATAAATGTATTATTTATTTGAAGTCTTTCGACTTTCATCTAATGTGTTCTCTTCTATCGGGTATATCAATAAAATAACACCTGTCACAATCACTCTAATTATTATTCTCCATAATTCAATCAAACACTTCGCAAAATAATTATAGATCGCTTAGATTAAGAGGGATGCGGTTAAAATATAACATCTACTGACTACGAGTTCACTGCTCGTTTTACAAGATGGCCGCCTCCCAGTTCTCGATGTTCATTTTTGAGGTTGACATTTGTACAACAAGTCAATTAACAGTCTACAAAAGCGGAGGCGCCGTCCATGTTCAGGTAGGCGTGGATTATCGGGTAGAAAGGCAGTATTTCAAAAAATAACACATGTCGCAAACACTCCACTTCTAATTCTCGGTAATTCAATCAAACACTTCACAAAATAATTATAGATCGCTTAGATTAAGAGGGATGCGATTAAAATATAACGTCGTAATATATAACGTCGTAAATGGTTGCGTGCGCACCTTACCGAAATCCGAGGTTCCCTGCTTATTTTTTAAGATACACGAACACCGAGAACTCTGGTGAGGCGGCCCCTCACCAGAGTGCTCGGTGTTCGTTTTTGACGTTGACGTTTGTACAACATGTCAATTCACAGTCTAGAAAAGCGGAGGCGCCGACATATTATTTACTCCATGTAAATATAATAACAAACTAAAAATGATAACAACACCACGACAATTATGCTGTACCTACTATTTAGGAAAAGAAACATAAAATGGCAATTTTAGTATTGCCAATCCAACCAACATTTTCCTAACCTTTTAGAACGAAGTAGTCAAAAACTTTTCATTAAACATAATTTTTTTTTGACCTTAATTAGATAATATGATAGCATAAAAGAACATAGATAATTAATTGAATCTCTTTTGTATAAGTGTCACTTTTAGACGTTCAAATTTATTTCAAATAAGAATTCGCCATTATTCTTTACATATAAATGGGGGAATAGATACACATCAAAAAACGTATGTGATCACTAGCAAAAGTTGATATATTTTTTTAATTTAACTTTATCAAGAAAAAGTGTTTACGTTATATCTTTTTTTTTTAATGAATTACACCGTTTGAAATTTAAAAAATAAAACTTTTATTTTTTAATTTCAAACCTCGGTTAAATGGAATTGGGCTGGACACATCTGCCGCATGTCAGATGACTAATGGGCCAAACTTAGAAATCAGTTTGTCCCGCTTAATGGCAATCGTAGTCGCGGCAGGCCCAGACGGAGATGGGGCATGAACTGGACTCCTTTAATAAAGATTGGCCCTTGGCAGCTCTGGACAAAGAGAGGTGGAAAGAGAGTAGGGAGGCCTTTGCTAAGCAGTGAGACAATAAAGGCTAATAATAATAATTATATTAAAAAATATATATATTATTATAACAATAATTTACCGCTAAAAGGAGTCGTTTCGATCAAACTTCTACTTTTCGGGGTACATCTGTTCCTGTAACTGATCGGCTTGAGCTCCTAGGCATGGAGTTGACTTCTGGTCTCAACTTCTGCGCCACCATCGAGTACAAAGCTCAAACAGCGGCCAAGAAGCTGAGCATCTTAAATAGGTTGAAGCGATGCTTTACGCCTGGAAAGCTTTTAATCCTTTACAAAGCGCAAGTCCGATCCTGCATGGAGTATTGCAGCCACCTTTGGGATGGATCAGCTAAGTACCAACTAGCTGCGCTTGACTCGGTGAAACGCAGAGCTAAGAGGCTCATTGGCGACGTAGAACTGGTGGATGCCAAGGTTCACAGCTTGGCTCATCGCCGCAAGGTTGCCTGCTTGTCGGTCTTCTACAGATTGTACTTCGGTGAGTGTGCCCAAGATCTCCACGACCTGATTCCACCGGCCCCCTTTTACCATCGGACATCTAGACGCAGTGCCAGTAACCATCCCTACCTGGTTGCTATTCCACCAATTCGCACTAAGCGTTTCCAAATATGTTTTATAATGCGCACAGCAAAAGAGTGGAACTCACTACCTCCGTCTACCTCCGTCCATACAACCCTAATCTCTTCAAAGTGAGAGTGAACAGGCTTCTACTAAGAAAGCTCACTCCATCGTCGACTTTGTCTCTGTCACCTCTGACCTAGTCTAGAGTCAAGAGCAAACCCATCACAAATAAAAAAATAAAATATATATATTTCTCATAAGAACTTACAGTTCGCTTATAATGAAATACGTCCTCTAGAGAATTAGAAGTTATAATGTACAGACGCCAGCACATCAAGCTACCCGACACTGTCAAATTTTCCCAATCAACATTGAACCTAATGCTTTAGCGATAAAGTTGAAAATCTATTAAAGAAATTTGTAGCTTGATGTGCTGGCGTCTGTACATACATATTTTTTAAGCTTATACTTACATGTATTCACGTAATAGCACTCTTTTATTTCGTCCGGCAATCCATTGTACAGCTTTGCTTCTTCAATCAAAATCAAAATCAAAAATCAAAAGTCATTTATTCAAACTAGGCTGAGAATCAGCACTTTTTGAACGTCAAAATTACATAAGACAGTCCCCCAAAAACGCCCGCCCTTCACCACTTCCTAGTGCTTTAGCTGGGGAGAAGAAGTGGCGCAACAAACTCCCCAGCAGCACAGCTGTCTGTTCAGTTAAAAAAATGATTCTATATAATACTGCGCATAATAATTTAGGTACATTACGCAACACAAAACATTAAATTAAATTATTTGCTATAAGTAAGCTAGCACACGCCAATATACCAAAAAAAAAAAAAAAAACGAAAACAATACTCAAGCAGAAACAAAATACAAAACTAAAAACGTAAGCAGAACTTTATACCTAAATAAAAGCCTCCAGTAATAAAGGGCGTGCCCACTTACATATAGCCGTACATGTAGTCGTAACTCACAAGTCACAGATAGGGATAAACTAGGACCATCGAAGTAAAATCAACAACGAGTTAAATTACTAATAACAAAACAAAACCAAGGTCAGCAAGACGACCTGTCACCACAAGCAGCACCCGTTCACGAGTATAACGCAAAGATCAGCCATTACCCCCCTCGCCATATTTGAGGGAAGGAGACAACCCGACCCCCGACGCTACCGCAAGCAGTGACATCTAAGGGAGCATGACGAACTTGCTGCCGGTTGCTCGGGCAAGAAAAACTATGATCAATTGTCGAGGTCACTAGCTAACCACATATTGCAATACCACTCATAAAAAAATAAATAAACATTGAAATGAGTAGATTATGTCAATAATAAATAAAAATAAAATTAAAATAAATTGACCTTGAGAGTCAAAGAAAATAAATAATTATATGAACTCATATAACCTGTCAGTAGCTATGCTAATTCTGGAGAAAGAACATAAACATTGTCTTAAGCTAAACACAGCGACCAACTATTCTTATCGTTTAAGTAATCGTTGATAGAATAGTATGCCTTTGAACAAAGGTTAGATTTTACTTTAGCTTTGAACGCATTAAAGGGCAAATCTAGCAAAGAAGAGGGTAGCTTGTTATAAAAAGTTATACCAAGCCCAACAAATGAGTTATGAACCTTATGAAGCCGGTGAAATGGAGCACGTAATTTGTCCTTATTTCTGGTGTTAACATTGTGAATATCACTGTTTTTAGTGTATAAATGTATATTTTGTCTAATATATAAGATGTTGGCGAAGATGAATTGTGATGCCACCGTGAGAATACCAATCTGTTTAAAAAAATCTCTCAAAGAAACTCTGGCACCGAGCTGGTAAATTGCTCGAACAGCTCGTTTCTGAAGAACAAATATATTTTGAATGTCAGCGGCTTTGCCCCAGAGCAGAATACCGTATGACATAACGCTATGAAAATAACTAAAATAGACTAACCGAGCTGTATCAACGTCAGTGTATTGTCTTACTTTCCTGACGGCGTAGGCGGCTGAACTGAGCCTTCCCGCTAGGCTTGATATATGTGGGCCCCACTGAAGTTTGGCATCTACTGTTATACCCAGAAAAACTGCCGAGTCTACAGTTTTAAGCATCTCTTTATCTAAAACGATGTTGGGTCCTAGATTTCTAACATTCGGTAAGGCAAACTTTATACATTTCGTTTTTTTAGATATGTGCTTTCTACCGTACTCACCGTACTTCAAGTTTGTTTTTATATCTATTTCTCAGGTTATATGACATTGCTTTTTTCTTTAGTTGTATGTTAGTTTATATTGAGTTGGTAGTTATGTTTTTAATAAGAATGCAAGTGTAGTAAATGTTTTTAGCTGTCTAATATTTAATAGTTTCGTTTTTTCGTATAAAGTCTTTGTTGGAGTGAGATATTGATAATGTAACAGTGTTTTAATTATTTTATTTTGGACGCTTTGAAGTGAATTTTAAGTTACTGCTGCGGATCCCCGTATCTCATTTAAATATTCTAAATGCGATTTGACAACGAGTTATAAATCAAAGTGCGCACTTTATTTGGAATCAGTTTGCTACTTTCCGTAGTGCTCCTAGTAACGATGTTAATTTACTCCTGAGATGGTTGATGTGTAATTTCCAAGTTATTTTTTTATCTACCCTTAATCCAAGTTATTATTCGTTGGTTGATCGTTTTATTATTTCGTTATTTATGTCAAGAGGTGAGAAGTCCGGTATACGCTTGATTTTAGTGGTAGAAATCATGAACGAGGATTTCGACGTATTGGTTGTAAGAAGGTTGTACTTTAACCACTCGTTTAATAGATCACGGTCATGGTGAGCGTCCTTTATAATGTTCTGAATTGATTTGCCGAAGTAAAAGAGACAGGTGTCAACTGCATATAGTGTTAGGTGTCCTGTTAACCCCATTTTAATAATATTGTTTACACCCATGCTAGAAATCCTCTATAAAAGTTTCTGAAACAGTTAGCTTATTGCCAACATTAAAACGACCAGTGTCATAGTAACCATAATATCATCCAAACGAGTGTTATAATGTTATACTAAATTTCATAATGCAACTCCCACAGACTATTATTTTATATATAGGGTGACTGGTAATTAGTGACCGATACTTAAACACATGATTGTACTCATGATAAAAAACAACTTTTATTATGGGACCAAACCCGAAATCGCGAAAAAATCAGCTGTTCCCTACATTTATGTTCGCATAACTCGTGATAAAAATCTACTTTTACTATGGGAGCAAACCTGAAATCGCGAAAAAAAATCAGATGTTTCCTAGTTTTATGTTCGCATAACTCGTGATAACAAACAACTTTTACTGAGGGACCAAAGTTACGAAGTTCACTTTTTTACATAATTCGACTCAGAATTATTGCTTTTTGCTTCACTTTGTATCGAAAATGTTGTCTACTCTTCGTAGAGATAGATAAGTGGTCATGTTAAGCCCACTTTACATAATTAAGTATTAAAACACCCATGTGATACTATTGTACAATCACACGAGGCGAAACCCTTTGATATACAACAGTTGACTAGAAAAAGTAACGGACTGACAGCCATATGAAATATTTTGGACCGAGCTAGCGTATTTCCTAATTTAACAACTTGACGCCTGTTCTTCAAATATGATTTGAATATTTTATGTGCTGTTCCTGTAATAGCTATGTTATCTAGCTTCTGTAGCAGTTTTTGATGACTCACGGTATCGAATGCTTTTTTTAAATCGATGAATATGCCCAAGGCATAGCTCCCTTGATCTATATAGGTTTTAATTTTGGTGATTAGATCCGTTGCAGCCAAGAGAGTACTTGATCTAGGGCGAAAGCCATACTGTTCGTCTATTAAAGTATTTTAAAATGAAAGTTTTTTAAAGATTACAGGAAAAATAAAACGATGTCTCTAAATAGCACACTTTATTAATATATGATGGCACGGAACCCTTGGTGCGCGAGTCCGACTCGCTCTTGACCGGTTGTTTTTGTGAGTTGTGTACCTTAAGACTTTAGGAATATATGACACTAGGAAGTCTCTTTCGATACGTAGAGTTGTGGCCAATTCGGTGATCCGAAGGGCTGTAGCTGTTAATGTATAAGCGTATTAATTACAAAACATCAGTTTCGTTGCTTTGCTGTTACAGGACTGCGCATACTCTACCCTTGACTAATACCGTAACTGAATCTACGAACTGTTACACGATTATTGGATGTCCTACTAACATTAGCAAGACTTTTACGTAGTTTTTGTTCATAATATTCCAATAATATTTTCTTTTATTTTCAATGAAAAACCCCCGTTTCGCCTGAAACACCATAGAAGCTTTTTTTAATGTCCTTTCGTTTATAATTAGTATAATAGCGGTATTTTCTAAGCTGTATACATAAGTTTCAAGAGGTACAATTTTTAGATTTCTATTGTTTTACTCGTACTAACACGTTTTAAAGTAAATTTTATAATATTTTAATATTCCAATATATACGACAGTTACTTGTTTTCTGTCAGTTAAGTATGATTCAATAAATTTTAACACGTTGCCTCTAATGCCATAGCGTTCTAACTTGCTTAATAATATATCATGATCAAATGCTTTTGACATATCCATTAGTAGTAACTCATAGACTGCTTTGTTTATAGTTAGTTCCATTTTTTCGAAATCCATACTGTTCTTCTGCAAGTATATTATTTGATCCAAGAAAAGAATATAGGGAATTATAGATTACCATTTCAAACACCTTAGACAGTATTGGAATTAAAGCTATTGGTCGGTAATTTGAAATGGTTGTTTTTTCGCCTTTCTTGTGTAGTGGTTTAATTAATGACATTTTTAGCTTACTTGGGAAGTGTCATCATAGGCACTATGATGGATGACACATCGTTTCGGCTCGCTACGTGTCTGCGCTTAGGCGCACCTTGTGTTGCTCCGCATCGGTGTCACTGCGGTGAAGCTGTCGACAGTCTCGGGCACCATGGCCTGTCCTGCTGCAGGAGTGCAGGTCGCATAGCACGACACGCCAGCATCAACGATATTATTCGTCGAGCTTTTGTCACCGCCGGCGCACTAGCGGTGTTAGAACCAAACGGCTTGGTACGTGACGATGACAAGATACCAGACGGCATGACGTGATTGCCTTGGAAGGTGGGTAGGTCTCTGGTGTGGGACGTAACCTGTGTCGACACCCTTGCACCATCTCATGTTCCAAGCTTGGCATGCTGTGCTGGCGCCGCTGCTGTGGCTGCTGAGACCCTAAAGCGGCGCAAATATTGTAACCTTATGGGTAACTACAGTTTTGAGCCGTTTGGGGTCGAAACGCTCGGGTCATGGGGCCCGAGAGCGCGTTCTTTTTAAATAAATTTCTTGCCGACTGGTCGACACTTCACATGACCAGAGGGCTGGCTCGTTCTTTGGTCAAAGAATCAGCATTGCCATTCAACGTGGCAATGCTGTCAGTCTTCTGGGCATGTTTCCGGACGACAGCGATGTGGACGAGTACTCCGACGCCTAAAATTCCTAGTTTTTGTATTTATTTGTGTATATAGTCAGTTAGGTATTAATATAATTTTGTACGTGGTGTAATCATTCTCCTGCCCTTGTCCCAATTTATTTGGGGTCGGCGCAACATGTCTTTTTCTTCCATACTTCTCTATTAGTCGTCATCTCTGTAGTCACTCCCTTTCTGGCCATATCATCTTTCACACAGTCCACCCATCGTTTCTTTGGTCTTCCCTTACTCGTTTAGCCCTCCACGTTCATACTCAACACTTTCCTGACGACATTTTCCTCATTCCTCCGCATCACATGCCCATACCATGACAACCGATTTCCACACAACTTTTCAGTCACCGGTGTCACTTTCAGACTTCCTCTTACATACTCATTTCTTATTCTATCCATTCTCGTAATACCACACATCCCTCTTAGCGTAAATAGTTATAAATTAAATGTATAAAGTACAAAAAAAAAGAATAAAAAGTTCGTTAAAGAGGCGTCTGTTTTAAATTCATAGTTTTGTTTGGATGCGCGCACACTTTTAATTTGTAAGTTCCGCTTTGTATTGTTATTATAGGATTACACAGAATTAAGACTTGTTAGCACTTTTATATGAACATTATAATATTACATTATAATATTATTTTAATATTGTTTCCTGTAACTTCGAGATAGTTTTACACTTTTTTAATCATAGTTTTTGGCACATTACGAGTATAACTTTG
Organism: Dicycla oo; assembly: GCA_948252095.1. Classification (NCBI taxonomy): domain Eukaryota; kingdom Metazoa; phylum Arthropoda; class Insecta; order Lepidoptera; family Noctuidae; genus Dicycla; species Dicycla oo. The sequence continues at coordinate 40,510,309 of OX411709.1, read as the reverse complement.
TTGAACGTGATAATTAAGTTTTCATCACACTTCCACTAAATCTTAACACTTTACTGTTTATCATATTAAAGAAAAATCATGGTTAAACTGACTTTTTAATTTTCATGAGAAATAAATACGGAGTTTACGTGACGGCAGCGCCAACTTCTCAAGACTCATCATCATCATCATCATCACTAAATAAATGTATAAATGTAGTATAAAATAATATAACATAATTGTAGTGCATATGTCCGTTGCACAAAGTTATACAATAATAAGTAGTTACTAATGATATGAGATATTATTATTGATTGTCGTACAAACATTACAACAATATATTCAACAAGTACCTAGGAGCGCACAGCTGGTGCCCACGGAGCAACTTTGTATTTGCTCCATGGCTGGCGCCTAAACGTCTGTTTTTTTTTTTTTGGTGACCCGTTTAAAAGCTAATGGCGTTGGTAATTAATTAACTTATTGTTTCTATTCTAAACGTGATACAGCTTCGTTCTGTACTTGTGTATAATGTCTGATTTACCATTATAATCGACCTCGACATTAGGTGAGGTGACAAATCTCTCATGACATTGTAAGGTCCATAATATAATTGTTTAAGTTTATTGCCAGTTTCATTTTTATTAAGAGTTGATCGTTTGGTTTGTAGCGTATTGGGTTTATATGCTGATCGTATCTACTTTTTCTGCCTATTTTATTGGGTACTAGCTGACCCGACAAACGTTGTTGTCAAAATTTTAATAATTCATACAAAATTCATATGCTATCCTGGTACCCAGGATAGCATAAGTTCTTAGGAGTTCGATCTGAGACAGAAAATTTAAATTGTTGCCATCTAGCTACGCAATGACAAAACTCGTTCGTTTCTGAGTAGACTTAAACTCTCGTTTAAACTCTGTTTATACCGGTTTAAACTGCGTCTGTGATGGGTTAATAGAGGACGCTATTCTGGTAACGCTACAATATTAAAAGTTTTATTTTCATAATTTATGAATCTTTTGAGCAGGTTAGTTTTAACATTAAACAAAATAAAAAATAGTACATAAAATATAGGCGTTCCTAAACAATTTTTCTAAAGCTAACCTATTTCATTTTCATACACCTTTGAATTCTATGTTTTGATACGGGATTCAAAATATAAAATATAATTAGGTACTGAATCACTTTCCTCGAAATGTTTTTTTATACTTCGGTACCTACAAATTAAAGACAATAAAAGAAATGAGTGGTTTCCAGTGGTTTCCAAAAGTAAGTACTTGGGTGTGAGGTTAGAATTTGGGTTAGAATAATACAGATAATAACTGTTACTGTCCTATTCTTATTCTGATTATTACTGATTTTACTCTTCAAAGTCATCTCAACATTATATTACCTACTATTGATAGCTTCATACCTACATTTTGACGCCTTTTTTAACATTATTGTTTCCTACAACGTTTTAGTTAATTATTTCAAAACATAGACAGGAATTAAAATTAATTAACTTTCTTTTTAACCGACTTCAAAAAGGAGGAGGTTCTCAATTCGTCGGAACCTTTTTTTTATGTATGTTCCCCGATTACTCGAAGATGGCTGGACCGATTTGAATTTTTGTTTGTTTTGTTTGAAAGAGTATACTTTCCAGGTGGTCCCATGATCATCAAGTCAGGATCTGATGATGGGATCCTGGAGAAATAGAGGAATCTCTTCAAATTTTATAGGCACACTTGAAGAGATTTGGGTAGATTTTGGAAGAGTACTTTCTCGAAGTGGTCCCATTTCAATTTGGTGAAGATCTGATGAAGAACTTTGTAGATAGATATACTCCTCAATAAATGATAGCAAATGGCCCGGGATTGCTGAAATCTCATGTCTGTCTATTGTTTCCACCAGTTCGTAACATAACATCACGCCGGTACGCTATGAAGGGGTAAGCACATGTGAACCACTAAAAAGAGAAAAATAAAAACTTTTTAACAAAAAATAACACCGACTTCCAAATCAAAACACTACAAAGTGAAAAGTAACTTTAATTTCGGAAGGCGGTGGCAAAAACGAAAATACAAAACCAAAGACACCGACTACCGAAATTAAAGTTATTTTTCACTTTGTAGTGTTTTGATTTGGAAGTCGGTTTTATTTTTTGTTAAAAAGTTTTAATAGTTGCGTTCAAAAGTCTCATAATCAAGCATCCAAAATCTTAGATCATTGATCCAGATTCCATAACTTAGGTACTGTTACTGTTAGGTACACTAGTGTATTTGTAGTAGTGCAGCTTATCTTCTTCCAAAGACTTTCATCTTAGTAGGTTTCCATCCCTTTAATAGCCATATCATCTTTCACAGTGACTAAAGCATGTAATAATTTCATAAACATGGAACTTACCACATTATGTACTACTTTGAAGGTAATATTAATCTTGAAAGGAAAATGTTTGATGCCTGTTTATTATTGATTTTAGTCATCTCAATATTCTATTACTTACCTACTATTAATAGGTAGGATGAATAGGTATATCAAAATTGTTAGGAATTTAGTTGATTTCCAAGTTGTCTTATTAAAGCTTCCTAAATCATAGTTTACTGATTCAGTACACATATCTAAATTACTGTTGCCAGTATCCCAATTTATTTTGGGGTCAATGTAGCATATCTTCTTCTATAGGCCTTCTTCTGAGTGTGTATTCACCCCTTTACCCATCTCAATATTCAATTACCTATTATTTCACACCAACATCTAGGAATTCTTCATTGAGTATTTGTTTCCTTAGGTTCACCTACAAGGCAGATTGGATTTAGTTATGGATTTAGTTGCTTTCCAGATTGTCTTACTAAAGCTTCCTAAATCTTAGTTCAGTCATTCATAATACATAACTTACTATTATTGGGATCAGTGCAACATATTTTTAGGGTTGCGTACCTCAAAAGGAAAAGACGGAACCCTTTTAGGATCACTAAGGATAGGGTATGTCCGTCTGTCACAGACAATTTGCTCCGAATCTAATAGACCGATTTAGTTGTAATTTGGTACACATATGAATTTCTGTGACCCAAACACGGACGTGTAACGCAAATAAATGAATTTTTGAATTAGGGGGTAAAATTTTTGGAGCAAATAAGTAAATTAAAAAAAAGTTTTGCATACTGTACCGTGTGAGTCCGTGTGACATATCAAATGAAAGGGCTTACTGTCAGGGTCTCAAATATATATATATATATATATATATATTTGAGATATATATATATATATATCCAATTCACCTGTCATCACTAAGTCATTTATTTCAGATTAGTTAAGTATATCCCAGAACAAGTGCTGATTCAACAATCTCCCATTTGTTTTTTGTTCTACCAACGTGATATTTACAAGTGTTGTGGTTTTATTAAAGTAGGTTATACTGGTGTTAGACATGAATAACTATTCTCAATCTATAAATAAAGCTTTCATGAGAAACATTTCTTTCTGTAAAACCTAACAAATCATGCAGTTATCATTTACCTACAGCTTGTCTTCAAGCTAATATAATGCCGTGTGGTTTGCTTTAATCACCGTGGCTACATTTGCTTAATATTATAATGCCTTTTAATATTATAATAATTTTACATTCAGTGTACCTCAATTACACACACAATAATTTGCAAAGCCTGAAACAAATGCTGTAATCTTTACAAAAACTTACTTGCAGCAAGACACAGAGAATTATATCAGGACACTATCGGAAGGCTATTAGATATTACAATGAATCAAGTGCAGTAACCTTGAGTAAGAGCATCAATGGAGCTTATCTGTTTCACCCTTTCCACCAAGACTTATAGAGAAGCCAGGCTTCTGTAAAAGTTATTGTATCTATCCAAATCCAAGTCCAAGGACCGAGATACTTACCTAGATCCATACATCAGTATAACCATTTGAATACCAGGAAAAATACCAGGGTTTTACAATACAATAAAAGTTAGCCAACATTTTAAAAAAATTACTGGCTACAATACAAGCCATATTTGTATAAATTTGTAGGTAGTCACCGATGAAAGTTGCAATATGGGGGTTTACGGGGGCAAAAAATCGATCTAGCTAGGTCTCATTTCTGGGAAAGAAGTAGTGTTCTCTATGTTCACCCGAGCAGAGCTCGGTCGACGATGATTATTGAATGGCAAGATCTCCAAATTAAAAAGTATACAGAGTAAAAAACACTGAAGTGAATAACTATAGTATTATAGTATTAAATAAATACAATTCATACAAGCCTAATGCCACCTAATACTGTATATTACGCGCGGACGAAGTCGCGGTCAAAAGGTAGTAGTAATACCACTCTGTGGTATAATATAACTGTCCCACAATCACAATGATAATGACCATGCGACAGTTTTTCAAAAATTCAGTAAATCTGATTCTCTATGGAAGGTTTGTGTCGAATAATCAGAAAACTTCAACCTGGTACTTATACTAACGCTTGTAACGAAACCATAGCGAGTTCTAATTCGATCCCAACGCCATCTAGTTGCGTGGGGGACAGCTCTGCGGCGTCGCCTCTAATGGTTCACTTGCGACAGTCTATGAGCTGGTAGCGGGTAGTTTTGGAATTAAATTAAACATCTCGGCTTTGGATAGTAGGCAACGGAGAAAACAAAAATTCAGCATTTTTTACTGACGATGTGTATGGGACAGTGGAGGCCGGTCCTTCGCTATCCAGGATGTTGACAATTTCGGGGGGGCAACGAACCTATTAGGATTAAGCGGGGAATATTCCAGGGCGACAGTCAGAGTTCACTGTGGTTTTGTTTAGCCCTGAACCCTCTCAACACTCTGCTGGAAGGTACAGGGCTGGGCTATCCTTTGCGGAGAGGGGATCAGGTAATATCCCACCTGCTTTATATGGATGATCTGAAACTGTTTGCCACCAAGAAATTGCGACTGCTGGAGTCATTAAAACTAACTAAAACTTTTAGTGATTCCATCAGGATGGAATTTGGTGTAGATAAATGTGCAGTCATGCATGTAAAGCGGGGCGGGATTTTGGAATCTGAGGGACTACAACTCTCAGATTCTATAAACTTGAGATCACTCTCCGCAATTGGTACCTACAAATACCTGGGTATGTCAGAGGGGTTAAGCATTAACGGGCCTGACATTAAACAATCGTTGCAGGAGCGCTTCTTCGGTCGCCTGAAAAAATAGTTCTTTGACAGGCGGCAACAAGGTGCGCGCCTTTAACGGTTGGGTCATGCCTCGAAAAAGTTGTTCAACTCCGCCTCTACATCCGAGAAATCATTAAATTGTTTACCCTGCAAATGTTGTTTCAAGGCTCTAACTAAACAAATGATAATCTGATGGGGAGAGGTCTGGAGAATAAAATGGATGGGGTATCGTCTCCCAGCTCAAGTTCTCCACAACTATTGGCAAACGGCAGATGCGACACGAGGTCCAGCGTAATCGTGTAGTAAAACTACATTGATTCGTCTTCGTCGTTTTTTCTTGATAGCAGCAGATAGTTTGGTGAGCTGGGTTGAATATTTGGCAGATTTTATAGTTTCATTTTGTAATAGTTCATGAAACAGCATGCCTTGCGCGTCTCAGAAACAGCAAAGCAGAACTTTTAAGCGGTTCTTTTGACTCAGCTTCGGTTGAGGCGGTGGTGGCGTTTCTTCTGGAGGCAGCCAAAAAGCACGACGTGTATCGTTCTCGGAATGAATGCATGATGCACCTTCAGTAACCAGTATTTTTAATAATTACCTATTAAATTAATATTATTTGCTAGTTTGCTAATTGACCACATTTTTCAAAAAAAGCATGTTTTCATTTAACATTCTTAAAAATTTGGCCCCGTGTGAGCGAGAAAGGTGACAAAATGCGTCAGCTCTCTTAAGTTTATCTTTTTCTACCATTACTATAATATGATTGTTATTTTTTGGACATTAATGATCCGTGGACTTAAGAATTTTTTGTTTTAGTTAAAAGAAAGAAGGAAACGATAATTGAATTGAATACCAAAGAAAGGACATTGGGGTAGGCCGCATAAATTACTCAAACTGCCAGACGATGATTAAAAATAACTGAGAGAAAAAATAAAACAAACAAAAAAAGCAATGACCTACATAGTCTTCACATTCACAATAAATTAAAATAATATAATACTGTACAAAGTAAATAGTCATGTCAACATTCAGTATGCAAAAATAAAAGAATAAAATAAAATTTGGAGCAGTTCAATCCCAAGCCTTTTTGTCCTCAATATAATCTTTAACGGTATAGTAAGCTTTCTGACACAACTTGCGTTTAATGAATGATTTGAATTTATTAAGGCTCAGATCTTGAACGTGGCTTGAAAGTTTATTATAAAAGCGTATACATTGACACCTGAATGAGCGACCTATTTTCTTGAGCCTTGTTGGAGGTAAAACAAATTTGTGTTTGTTCCTAGTATTTATATTGTGGATATCACTGTATTTTTTAAACAATTTAATGTTTTTATGGGCATATAAAAGATTTTCAAAAATGTACTGAGAAGGCAAAGTCATTATATTAATCTCCTTAAATTTCTCTCTGAGAGATTGTCTCGGACTTAATTTATATATGCATCGAACAGCTCTTTTCTGCAAAACAAAGATAGTCTAAATGTCGGCTGCATTTCGCCACAACAGAATACCGTACGACATTACACTATGAAAATAGCTAAAGTACACTAAACGGGCTGTCTCTATGTTAGTTAAATTACGAATTTTCCTAACAGCGTATGCTGCGCTGCAGCTATCTATATGTGGGCCCCACTGAAGCTTAGCATCCAAAGTTAAGCCCAAGAATACTGTGCTATCTTCAGGATTCAATTCTTCGCCCTTTATTAACACGTTAGTTTTCACCTGCCTAACGTGAGGTAGCGTAAATTTAATGCATTTGGTTTTTTTTTTCATTAAGGAGTAAATTATTAACATTGAACCAGTGAACTACTTTTGAGATCGCTCTGTTTACATCGTCAGTAACCAGCTGCTTACGCAAAAGTGAAGTATCATCGAAATGCAAGGTGTATTCTCGTTTTTAGGGTTCCGTTCCAAAATGGTAAAAAGGAACCCTTATGATGCGACTCAGTCTGTCTGTCCGTCTGTCACAACTCAAGAACTATGCTATCAACTTGAAATTTGGAATAGTTTTGACGTTAGCTAAACTATTTTGCAAATAAGAAAGAAATATTTTTTTTGCGACAGGGATTAGTCCCTGTCGCAAAAAAAATATTTCTTTCTTATTTGCAAAATAGTTTAGCTAACGTACGGTAACGGTATCTAAAAAATTCCAAGTGGGGCTACTAGGGCATGTACACATAATAAAACAAATGGTGCACGTGCACGAGCCAAGTTTAAATTTAACGACATCACTGCGTTGGTTAAGGTTGCAAAATGGCATCCATCGCTAGTTCGACTGAGTCAGAGCCAGCACCAAAGTCCGATCCGATGCAAACCTCTACCCGTCCACACTATCCGTAACAAGTCCACGGCGATGTCACGGTGTTCGATTTAGCGAAATGTCACTAATGAGGACCCACCTTTAACTAGAATCCTTCGCTTACTCGGGATTGAAAATCAACACACGCATCAGAAACAAACTTTGCTTTCTTGTTGCACAAATAACTATTACTGAAGTAATCTCTTTTACTTGTTTATAAATACACCCGTTCGATCAAGGCGGTCTCTTTTGTATCATAGCACGTTTGATTCTGGAAGAACCATGCATGTTAATGTCTGAGATGGTCTCTTTGGGAAATAACCGTGCAGATTTGAGTTCTGTCCTAACAGTTTTCACAGAAGATCATAAACCACGTTAACCTGGTATCTAAGCTGATTATGTCCATTAATATACTTCTTGAAATTACACATAAGTAGAATTTTACGGCACCCGGAGATGAAGACTAAGATTAAGACTAGCTAATATTATTATTAAAGTTAAAATTAAATATGTAATTTTATTTAGAAGCTTTAATTATTTTTCTCTGATTTTTGGGATGATACGCACGAATACTTATCATGCAATAATTCTGATTTTGTGTCAGATTGTTCTACAAGCAACATGTTAACGTAAGAGTGGTTTATTTTTTTAGTCCAATCAATAGATTTGCTAGATTGCTTCATATTTTGTCATAAATTACCAGTGTTGTGTCATCGCGCTTCTCTTTCTTTTCTATGCAGTCGCACAGTGGCCACGCTTTAGGTCTGCCGGTCTATTCTGTAAAAATCTCACCGTGAAAACTTAGGTCGAGTGAGCTGTCATTCCACTTGTTGCTAGGGATTGACTCTATTGACAGCTCACACCACGCTCACCTCACCTAAGTTTTTACGGTGAGATTTTTACAGAATAGCACTGCTGTAGTCCCCTTAAGTCAGTTTATACAGCTCTATTGGTTAATTTTCCTCCGCAACGCTCGGCATCGGTGAAGTACTCGTATCAGCCTTACACTGGTATTATTTTACTTGCAAAAATGTCCGCAGGCTTGGAACTGAACTTCGATTCACGTTTAAAGCTACCATACGTATAGATAGGTGGCAGCGGATGCGTCAAATATAATATTACTATCTACCTATTGGCGTAATCAAACGTTTGGCTGTTGTATAGTGTCTTTTGTATCAAATTAAAATAATATTTATTGTCGGAACAAGGATACAAAGATTATTAGATATTTTTGTATTACGCGCAAAGCCAAAGTGTGGAACTCTCTGCCAGCGTATGTGCTCCCTTCCACATATAACCCGCCTTCAAAGCAAGAGTGAACTGGCATCTCTGGAAAAGCACGTTCCAACATACACCTTATCCATCGCTTTCCATCAGGCGTGATCGACGTCAACAGTAAGCCAATTCAGCAATGAAAAAAAAATGTAAAGGGTTATTGGTAAAACACCAACAACCTCTTAAGGGGGCATTGCAGTCATCATTATGAACAACTTTTACTATGGCACCAAAACTGAAATCGCGAAAAAAAAATCAGCTGTTCAGTACATTTTGACGAATTATGCGAACATAAATGTACTGAACAGCTGATTTTTTTTCGCGATTTCAGGTTTGGTCCCATAGTAAAAGTTGTTCATAATGATGACTGAAATGCCCCCTTAAAAGGTTGTTGGTGTTTTACCAATAACCGTGTATATATATATATACAGGGAGTCCGGTAATGAATGGATAACCTTGAAATGTCTTATAGTATAACTTATGGCCGTTCAGAAAAAAAATTGAAACAAAATATATCATAAGTAGTACCTAAGTTATGATTTTTTTAAAAGAAAGGTCTAATTTTTTTTACCTTGTTTTACTTTTATGAACACTACGATCAGAAATGAATGGATTCCATCGGTTTGTTGTTATTTTATTATTATACACGAACTATGCTAATAGATAAACAGTCAATAGTATGACTAGCTATTGCACTTTTTTATTAAAAAATTAGCAAATTAATTAATTTTAGAAAAACTTTGCAAAATTTATTTTTTAAACTATGTTTAAACATCTTGGGTATAAAAAAAATGTATGAATACATGAGTGGCCAATAATTTTAAAATAATGTCACTTTCAAGTAGATTTTATAATGGTACAATTCATAAATGTATCTACAATAAATAGTGAATTATTGCCATTAATGTAGAAAAGGAGAAAATTTTACCAAATGTCAAAAGTAATGTAGGAACTTTTTTTAAATTAAATTGCTTCTGACCACTGAAGATTAATCAAAAATACATTTAAGGAATTTGTAGTGAATAAAAATTGCGTATTGAAACCAAATTGTCAGAAATTTACAAATACTCATAATGATTAAAATAGTTACTTTAAAAGCGTGAAATGGGTCGTGTGACCTTCATATTTGCTACCTGCGCGCACGCCGTGCTGTCATTCTTTTGTGTTATGTTAGACAAAGAGGGTCTGAATCGGCTAGGTGCGAGAGAGAGGAAATAAATGTAAAACATCAGGTAAGCACTCATACTTTTAGTGCGTTTCTCGACTTGCTCGACTTCGCATGTGTTTATTTAGTTTCCGTTTGCAATTATCGTGATTTACTTTGAATCAGTGTTAAAACGACCACGTGGCTATTTTATTGGACTATTCGTTTTGCTTACTGATTTGGACTTGTTTTGTTTGGTGATATTTGCGACGATTTGGTTTGTTTTTGGACTAAACTGGACTTTTGTGTTTTTGTGTATCAAAATGCCACGTCAGTATACGGCACAAGAATATGCAAATATGCATTACATTTATGGAGAATGCAGAGGTAACGCAAATGCAGCTGCAGCGCTCTATAGGGAGAGATACCCTAATGCGCGCCACCCAGACTACCGCGTATTTATTCGTGTCCACGGTTGTTACTCCGAAGGAAGATTGCCTGGTAGTGGTGTCGGTGGTACAAGCAGTGGAAGAATCGCTCGTCTTGATGTAGAAGAAGCCGTGCTTGAGGAAGTCGAAAACGATCCTTCTACCTCTACACGAACAATAGCTCGACGCACAGGTATCGGAAAATCGACCGTGCACGATATTTTGAAAAAAAATAAATTCCACCCTTACCACGTTACACGCGTGCAAACTCTCCAACCAAGAGATTATGCAGCTAGATTGCGTTTTTGCCGACAAATGCTGGCAAAAATCGAAGAAGACCCGCAATTTTTTAATAAAATTCTGTGGAGCGACGAGTCAACATTCAAAAGAGATGGATACATGAATCTTCATAATTTACACGGTTGGGAATTAGAAAATCCCCATCTTATGCGTGAAGATAGATCCCAATACCAATTTAAAATCAATTATTGGACTGGAATATTAAGTGGAATAATAATCGGGCCATTTGAATTACCGGGGAATTTAACAGGGCAAAGTTATTTGGAGTTTCTTCAAAATGATCTCCCCAATTTATTAGAAGAAGTGCCCGAGGAGCTGAGGGAGTCATATTGGTTGCAAAATGACGGCTGTCCTGCGCATTATGCTGTATCTGTTCGTGCATTTTTAAATAACACGTACCCAGATAGATGGATCGGGCGGCTAGGGCCAATTTTGTGGCCTCCACGTTCACCGGACCTAAATCCATTGGATTTTTTTTATTGGGGCTGCCTTAAAGAGGAAGTATACTGTAAGCCTATAAGGTCTTTAGAAGAATTAAGAAGACGAGTCAGAGCAGCCGCATCAAAAATTAGTGAACGACGGTACACAAGACTGCTCCGTAGATCATTTATCCGTAGATGTAGGGCCTGCATAAGAGTGGGAGGCCGGCAGTTTGAACATTTATTATAAACGAATGATAATAAAGTGTTGTTTATGTTAAATGTTGTTTTTTATTAATCCCCAAAGTTCAGGTACAATTAAATTTAAAAAATGTTCCCATATTACAAATTTTGATATTTAGTAAAATTTTCTCCTTTTCTACATTAATCGCAATAATTCACTATTTATTGTAGATACATTTATGAATTGTACCATTATAAAATCTACTTGAAAGTGACATTATTTTAAAATTATTGGCCACTCATGTATTCATACATTTTTTTTATACCCAAGATGTTTAAACATAGTTTAAAAAATAAATTTTGCAAAGTTTTTCTAAAATTAATTAATCTGCTAATTTTTTAATAAAAAAGTGCAATAGCTAGTCATACTATTGACTGTTTATCTATTAGCATAGTTCGTGTATAATAATAAAATAACAACAAACCGATGGAATCCATTCATTTCTGATCGTAGTGTTCATAAAAGTAAAACAAGGTAAAAAAAATTAGACCTTTCTTTTAAAAAAATCATAACTTAGGTACTACTTATGATATATTTTGTTTCAATTTTTTTTCTGAACGGCCATAAGTTATACTATAAGACATTTCAAGGTTATCCATTCATTACCGGACACCCTGTATATATATGGGGAAAGTGGAACTTTTCAAAAATTAGTTTGCCAGTATAAATATTAACACAACACTTAATTAAAGCTTATAAAAATCTCGTTCCAGGTGTACGGAGGCGAGTTAGAAGCCCAGCCGGAATTTGCCAAATTCAAAGATTGGTGTACAATTCTAAAGCTTTACAGCGGCGAAAAGACTGGTATACTTGAAAAGGACAAACAGCTGTACTATGGCTTCCTAAAGGCTGGCATCGCGATATACAAGGTTGCCTCTACGTGGAGATACGGTTGCTGTTAGCTGCACTGGTGTTGATCTGAATTATGGGTGAGCATTTTTTTTTTTATTAATAAAGCTAAGCGCACATTAAAGCTATAACGGGCTGCCAGCGCATCGCATTTCAGTACAAAAGATACGGTGCAACCCGCCTGTAGTGTGCGATAGTTCTTAAAAATATGTACGAAATGTTTGCGTATTACTATCGCTGTTGTCGCGGCTACTTGCAACCATTGGGCGCACAGTGTGTCGCCTAGAACAAGCTAGCTAGACAAAATTATTTATCGATGTTATGAAGTTCCAATGTGTTTATTATGACTGTTTATAAACATTTTAGCAATTTTCTGTGCATGGTTTCAACTAAAATAAAATTTAAAAAAGTTCACCAAAATTTATATATATTTCTTATTACTACAACACAATTTATTGCATATACACACAAAAAATTTAGACGAATTAATAAATTGATAAAATATGAACAAAATTCTGTGAAATTCTGTGTTAATTAGCTTTATACCTATACAGTGAGTCTTTATAATGTGCACATATCGAAATGAGGGGAACTATGCTTAATTTTATCGACGGAAAAAACATTAAGAAAAATCTAAAAAAAAAAATTGTCTGCCTGTTTACTTAAATACCAAGAACTCGCTTTTATTAACATTATAAATTAGGCCATGCTCTCGAGCATAGCCCTCGCAACAAGTAAGCAGCTCTCTAAGCGCCCTAACCGTTGGGCTCAGCAGCACCATGTCGTCAGCGTAGCTGATATTGTTGACACTGACGTCATCAATGCGACATCCGATTTTTTTGCTGCTGAGCTCAACGATTAGATCGTTTATATAGAGGTTAAACAGCTTTGGTGTAATAAAGCCATGGTGTCTCACCGATATATACGTTATACGAAGGGTTAATATAAGCCTGAAAGCACCAATTCGCGTTGCTCATTCCTGCTCTGTAAGAATTACGGTACTAAGGAAATCCCTCACCCTGTACAGAACCTTTAATCTATAAAAGCAGTTTTTACCACGTCATTAATGTGCTCCTCATATCGAAGTTCTGGATCGGTGATAAGACTACCTGCGATAAGGTTACCTGCGACTTCTACTCTCTGTATACTTTCTCCCATGATTTTAACATCTGGTTTCGCAGATAGAATTGATTTTATTTGATTTCTGCTCCCCAAGACCATAAACTTAGATTTTTGAGGGTTCAGTACGAGTGAGTTGCCCATAGACCACAATGAAATTTTATAAAGTTCTTCATTCAGGGTACGTACAGCGGATGCTGTGTTAATGGCGTTAAACGAGACATACAACTGACAATCCGCGTACACGTGATATTTGCAGTTCTTAATGCACGTAGTTATGTCGGCACTATACAGTATATAGAGAATCGGGCCGAGCAGCGATCCCTGAGGAACTCCCCTTGTTATTACTTGTGGAGAGGAACATACCATGGAACCGTCTTTCATGCGCATCTCCACCCGCTGCTTTCTGCCCGTTAGGTAACTCTGAAACCAACCTGTTGTCCGGCTATCAAAACCGTAATACGCCAGTTTGGACAACAATAAAGAAATATTAATTGAATCAAAGGCCCGCGAATAGTCAAGGAGTACCAGAATAGATCCCTCACCACGGTCTCGTGCTTCAAGAATATTACCCAAAACGTCTGCCAAGGCAGTTGTGGTTCCGCGTCCCTTTCTGAAACCCGACTGCAGTTCGAGCAACATGCCATGCGCTTCGAGATAATCAGAAACCTGCAGATACACCACTCTTTCCAACACCTTAGACCTGCATGGCAATATGCTTATGGGGCGAAGGCCTTTGTAGCTTTGTGGGTTATTATTTTTTGGAATTGGCCGCACAATTGCGTTCCTCCACAGATCAGGAAATATATTTGAAGTAATGGATCTATTTACTGTCTCCGTTATTGATTTGTCTCATGATTTGTGTCTAGTGGTTTTTGTATTTTTCTTTTAAAACTCGAGTTAATTATATTTTTGTATGCACGTCTTTCTCTGACAAATAAACATATTTTTCTTTCTTTCTTTTTTCTTTCTTATCAATATTTTTTACTTTTTTAGGAATTTCACATATATTTTGTCTGATAGCTTATTTTTTATGTATTCACAACCCAGAAACATTATCAACCACTGTTTATTTTTAAGTTGAACCATCACAATAACAATGTTTAGACAATCTAGGTAGCTTTAGAAAAAGTGATAAATGAAAACCCACATTAAAATAATACCTATCTCCAATTATCACTCAAACAACACTTAGACCAACGAGATAAATACATAAAAATGCAACTTATACAAATATCAACTTAAAACTCAAGTAATCTAAACTGATTTTTAGGGTTCCGTCCGTACCTCAAAAGGAAAAAACGGAACAATCACTCGTGTGTCAGTCTGTCCGTCTGTCACAACAATGCTCCGAATCAATGGACCGATTAAGTTGAAATTTGGTACATTTATGAATTTCTGTGTCCCGAACACGGACGTGTATCGTAAATAAATGAATTTTGATATGGGGGTCAATTTTGGGGGCAATTAAAAAAATAAAATAAAAAGTTTTGCAAACTGTAATATCAAATGAAAGGGCTTACTGTGAGGTTCTCAAATATACATATTTTTTTTTTTAAATTTTAAAATAAATTGTTTTGAAGTTATTTAAGAAAATAGGCGAAAATTGACCATTCCCCTCTTATCTCTGAAACTACTGAGCCTAAAATTTTGAAAAAAAAAAATACAGAAAATAGTTCTATACCTATAGATTACAGGAAAACTTATAGGAAATCTGTGGTCTTAAAATAACATGGTAAATCTTTCAGTATTGTGCGTACAGACTTACATTTGCAGTTGTAATGTATGGGAGAACATGTTTTTCAACTACAATGTTAAGTTTCTTCTTGGGATAAATTCATCCCAACTACGGAACCATAAAATAATTTTAGTTGCAGGGAAACTGAACCATACGCAATTAAGTTAAAGATCCAAAACATGTAATAAATCTTGTTTTGTTGGGTTTATTTTAGTATAACTTGAACTACTTCTTTCTTTCTTTTTCGTTTGGTTAGTAACTAATCTGGGGTCAGAGTTTATATGGCGACCATGGGCTTCTGACTTGGCATAACATGCAGTCGAGAAATATATCTCAGGCATGCTGATTTCCTCACGATGTATGTTTCCTCAACTACTCATTTGTTGTGACAGGTCAGGGAGTCCTTAGCAAGGCTTCGACGGCTGGAGAAGGAGTACTACCTCAAGAATAGGTCAAAGAACGGCAATGATCCCATCGCCATGGATGAGCTGAAGAATTTAGATGACCAGGTGAGTCTTCATCAGCCATTGAACTATACGATGGACTATGAACGACTATCAGTAACTAAAGGAACTTTAGATATTTAATACTGATGCAATGACAAAGCAGACTTAATGTTGTACCATTAACAAACATAGAATATCGTCATTCATTACAATAGATTATTTTGAAGAAGACTGTTATATGGTTGTAGAACGAGAGGATAATAGATTTTGCAGTTGACTATTAGATCACTATCATTACTAAGGTCGTATTACATGCCTATTTTGGTGATGGACTGGATATTCATAAATCAAAATCAAAATCAAAAGTCATTTATTCAAACTAGGCTGAGAATCAGCACTTTTTGAACGTCAAAATTACATAAGACAGTCCCCCAAAACGCCCGCCCTTCACCACTTCCTAGTGCTTTAGCTGGGGAGAAGAAGTGGCGCAACAAACTCCCCAGTAGCACAGCTGTCTGTTCAGTTAAAAAAAAATGATTCTATATAACACTGCGCATAATAATTTAGGTGCATTAGGCAATACAAAACATTAAATTAAATTATTTGCTATAAGTAAGCTAGCACACGGCAATATACCAAAAAAAAAAATCGGAAACTATACTCAAGCAGAAACAAAATACAAAACTAAAAACGTAAGCAGAACTTTATACCCAAATAAAAGCCTCCAGTAATAAAGGGCGTGCCCACTTACATATATCCGTACATGTAGTCGTAACTCAAAGTCACAGATGATAAACTATGACCATCGAAGTAAAATCAACAACAAGTTAATTTACTAATAACAAAACAAAACCAAGGTCAGCAAGACGACCTGTCACCACAAGCAGCACCCGTTCACGAGTATAACGCAAAGATCAGCCATTACCCCCCTCGCCATATTTGAGGGAAGGAGACAACCCGACCCCCGACGCTACCGCAAGCAGTGACATCTAAGGGAGCATGACGAACTTGCTGCCGGTTGCTCGGGCAAGAAAAACTATGATCAATTGTCGAGGTCACTAGCTAACCACATATTGCAATACCACTCATAAAAAATAAATAAACATTGAAATGAGTAGATTATGTCAATAATAAATAAAAATAAAATTAAAATAAATTTACCTTGAGAGTCAAACAAAATAAATAATTATAATTATGAACTCATATAACCTGTCAGTAGGTATGCTAATTGTGGAGAAAGAACATAAACATTGTCTTAAGTTAAACACAGCGACCAACTATTCTTATCGTTTAAGTAATCGTTGATAGAATAGTATGCCTTTGAACAAAGGTTAGATTTTACTTTAGCTTTGAACGCATTAAAGGGCAAATCTAGCAAAGAAGAGGGTAGCTTGTTATAAAAAGATATACCAAGCCCAACAAATTACTTATGAACCTTATGAAGCCGGTGAAATGGAGCACGTAATTTGTCCTTATTTCTGATGTTAACATTGTGAATATCACTGTTTTTAGTGTATAAATGTATATTTTGTCTAATATATAAGATGTTGGCGAAGATGAATTGTGATGCCACCGCCGTGAGAATACCAATCTGTTTAAAAAAATCTCTCAAAGAAACTCTGGCACCGAGCTGGTAAATTGCTCGAACAGCTCGTTTCTGAAGAACAAATATATTTTGAATGTCAGCGGCTTTGCCCCAGAGAAGAATACCGTATGACATAACGCTATGAAAATAACTAAAATAGACTAACCGAGCTGTGTCAACGTCAGTGTATTGTCTTACTTTCCTGACGGCGTAGGCGGCTGAACTGAGCCTTCCCGCTAGGCTTGATATATGTGGGCCCCACTGAAGTTTGGCATCTACTGTTATACCCAGAAAAACTGCCGAGTCTACAGTTTTAAGCATCTCTTTATCTAAAACGATGTTGGGTCCTAGATTTCTAACATTCGGTAAGGCAAACTTTATACATTTCGTTTTCTTAGCATTGATAACTAATTTATTTGTCGTAAACCAATCTGTAACCATTGAGAGTGCACTGTTTACGTCGTCAAAATCTTGTCTATTCCTGTCTACTTTAAAAATAAGAGAGGTGGCATCTGCAAACAGTACAACGTCACAGATACCCTTTAAATAGAATGGTAAGTCATTGATATACACTAAAAACAAGAATGGACCCAGTATTGAACCTTGAGGTACACCTAACTGAACTGGTAGCCCAGAAGATTTCACACCATTTACATCTACACATTGAAACATATTATGTAAATATGAATTTATTACTTTAAGAGCTTCGTTTTGTACACCGTAATGATGTAGTTTACGCAAAAGCGTGTCATGGTGCACGCAATCAAAGGCTTTGGAAAGGTCACAGAAATTTCCAATAGCATTTTGCGAGTTCTCCCATGCGTTAAATATATGTTTCAGCAGAGCAACATCCGCATCTGTAGTCGAACGACCTTTAGTAAAGCCACAGATATTATAATACTACGTACAGATACCCAATCCCATACAAAGAATTGACACCTCCCTAAGTCTGGCTATTGAGCTGGCTATTTTTTTTTTCCTTCAATTTATAACAGATGGCTGCATCAGCGACTCACTAATTACCAGATACTGTAGTTTTACAACACCATCTAGGAGTCTGCCTAGACACTAGGTCTCATCGATGCTAGGTGGCATCGATACTACTTAGATGGCTATATCTAGATACCTATAGATTCTCCGTCTCACATCGAGTATGTCGTCGTAATCGTATTGTGCGCTCAAGGACAAAAATTAACTTGAGTTGGCGTAATTGTTTCGTTTGTGTGATTGATGATTGAGCTAGCTTTTTTAGCTTTAGTAGGAGACGACGTGTTTGCGAAGCCAAATAATTATATTTTATTTTTACGCCATGCGGCATGCATATAGGTACATAATAATTCGTGCAGCTGTAAATGGGTTTTTTCCTAAACGCGCTTAATTTTATTATCTGCTTATGTCCGCGGTAACTTACTAAAATCTAAATGGTCGCTATGCGAATGTTACGATAAGTAGGTATTCATGTTTTTAAATTTTATTATCTACTCAAATCAATCAAAACTATAAAATTGCTTGTAATTTAACCGGTAATAATGTTACTGCAGCAAGGAAATGAAATTAAATAGGTAAATAGGTAGGTACTATGAGTTAGGAAGTAGGAAGAAACAATACAAGTAGGTACAATATAAGCTGTGGTATGAAGTACCTACCTACATAAATAAAATAAAAACGAACGGAATATTTTTATAAAAATATTTTAATACTTCAATCAAGTACATAACAATACTGATAGAACGTTGCAAAATGATCAGTAGATAGGTATATACTTATGCCACATTTTTTTATTACCTACCAGCACAAAACCATGACAAATGAAAACATTTATGTGTCTCCAGCAAATATCACACAGTAGAAATATCATACAGTATGTGACTCAACCCCTGTTCTTGAAATAACTACCTACAGCCGCGCGGTACGTAAACACGCGATAGGGCTGCCCGCCTACAGTATTTTAATTTCATCCTACATACCACCATCACTTGCTTGAGTTTATTTCTAGTTTTGTGATTGTAAATATTATATATTTTATTTAAAAAATAATCTGCTGTCGTCGATGGTTACCAAACTCCAATTATTACAAACTTCAACACCTACCAACTTAGCCAAAATGCAAGAAACAGCTGACGAGAAATTAAATATCTTTTTTCATCTCAGCTTATTAACGTCCTCATTACCTACAGTACGGAGCAACTCGAAATAATAATTCTTTTCGTCACCCTTCCGATGTCGAACCGCTCTGCAATCCTTACTTATTATCAACCATCTCATCGCGTGTGCGCTACCTACAGCAATCAAATCTTCTAACTACCTACTACAAAATCTTACTTATAAAAGTAAATTATAATGTTAATCTTACTTACTACGTAGTTACCTACCATTTATTGCTTACATAATCTTTTCCTAACTATATTTCGTCTAACTCAGTAAGTACCTAAGTACATATTATAAGTAAGTAGATAGCCTAGCTTAGGAAACTACCTACTTGTTTTTTTTTAACGCGAGCTCAGGTAGGTCACTCTTGTGTCACTTTTTTCACCCTATCCACTTATTTATTTATTAATCCAGTTATTTTACTCGGTGGAAAAAGCAAAATATGTACCTCCTTCCGACCGTTTGTATGAAGATAAAATACTGTATGATATTTCTACTGTGGCTGTAAGTAGCAATTTTGCTACTACAGCCACAGTAGAAATATCATAAAAAATGTAACAAAGAATTACGTTGGGGATTGTGTGCGTCAGAATGGCTGGTAGTCTGTGGCGTTGGTCTATGAGAGTTGTTTCGAAAATTGCTACATAATTGCTTATATTTGCTACATATAATAAAAAATAGCTACATAGAATATATATTTAGAAACAAAATATTTTTATTGACCAGCAATCCTGACGTTTGTTTGGCTGGTCACCTCCTAGTTTAAAGTCAAGCATGCAGAGTTTCCCGAAATGTATTGCGTCAATAATTGCTACATACTCGTATTTACTTCATTTATCTAATTTAGTTGTAACTTCAAACATATGATAAATAAAGGATGTAGTAATGATTTAAATTATCCCAAGGAAACGTGCCTGATAAAATAATAAAGGCAAATAGTTGCAGTGTGTCTTATTATTAGTGTATTTACTGTCAATAATAGAATTCGAGCCTCCAGTATGTGAAACACTTATTGGTCACTACAAAGCTGATTGCAGACGAAATTCACAATGGAAATGTTATGATGACGAATCGAAAAAATTACGAAGAGTAAAAAGAAGCTAATTCCACATTGTATAATATATGCGAAAAAATAATATGAAAATAAGGTAAATTAATAATTGAATATTTTTTAAGTAAATTGTAATATTATTACACTGAATCTTATGAACGACCTACATTTTTTTTTATTTACGATATCCTTTTAACCCTAGATTACTACTCTACGTCGCAGAGGCGCCTGCGTTTTTGATATATTGCTCTCTTTTTTTATCCTTCGCGCGTTATACAAACAACAATAATAATTAATATTTAATTATATAAACAGTCGAAACATATCAATCATACTTATAGGTTTTGAATAAAATCATTAGACAATATGATGCGCCTCGCCGGCGTATGAGTAGTTTGTTTGTACGTCGCAACATGAGTAGTAATGTCGGGTTAATGTGCTTATTATCCACTTACCTACTCATAACATAACATGCCATTTAACAATTTAAAACGCCTGCCTCCTAAAGTAGCAATGCCATTGAGTGAAGACACACTGCAACTATTTGCCTTTATTATTTTATCAGGCACTTTTCCTTGGGATAATTTAAATAATTATTTGCTACATACTTTATTTAACATATGTTTGAAGTTACAACTAAATTAGATAAATGAAGTAAATATGTAGCAATTATTGACGCAATACATTTCGGGAAACTCTGCATGCTTGACTTTAAACTAGGGGGTGACCAGCCAACCAAACGTCAGGATTGCTGGTCAAAAAAATATTTTGTTTCTAAATATATATCCTATGTAACAATTATGTATTATATGTAGCAAATATAAGCAATTATGTAGCAATTTTCGAATCAACTCTCATAGACCAACGCCACAGACAACCAGCCATTCTGACGCACACTGGGGATTCCCTTTTAGCAGTCCAGTAGAGCACGAGCCGGCTTGTTTCGTCGATGTTGAATTTGTTGTTCATACAAAATTAAGACTTATTACAACTGACGAAGAGATGATATTATTGTACATTGTTTCCGCATAATTGTGAGACACAACAGCAACGACGGATAACTGCGTGCCCACATTCACTTGTGTTTAGGGTTCCGTACCTCAAAAGAAAAAAAAACGGAACCCTTATAGGCTCACTCGTGTGTCTATCATAGCCGATTTGCTCCGAATCCAATGGAACGATTAAGTTGTATACACGTATGAATTTCTGTGAGCCAAACACGGACGTGTAACATAAATAAATGAATTTTGAACATGGGGGGTCAATTTTGGGGGCTAATAAGAAAATTTTTAAAAAAAGTATTGCAAACTGTACCGTGTGATACTTATATCAAATTAAAGGGCTTACTGTGAGGGTCTCAAATCTATATTTTTTTTATAATTTTAAAATTGTTTTAGTTATTTAAGAAAATAGACGAAAATTGACCATTTCGCCCTATCTCCGATACAACAGAGCATATTTTGAAATAAAAAACCGGCCAAGTGCGTGTCGGACTACGCACAATGAATCCTAAGAACAAACTTAACAAATATGTTCTTCCATACATTATACATTACTATTGGTATTGAACTATTTTCTGTATTTTTTTTTCTTCAAAATTTTAGGCTCAGTACTTTCGGAGATAGGGGGGAACGGTCAATTTTCGTCTATTTTTTAATTAACTTTAAAATGATTTATTTTAAAATTATAAAAAAAAGTATTTTTGAGACCCTCACAGTAATCCATTTCATTTGATATGTCACATGGTACAGTTTGCAAAACTTTATTTTTAATTAATATAATTATTAATTAAGTATAAAAATATTCAATTATTAATTTACCTTTTTTTCTTACTTGCCCCCCAAAATTGACCCCATATTCAAAATTAATTTATTTACGTTACACGTCCATGTTTGGGTCACAGAAATACATACGTGTACCAAATTTCATCTTAATCGGTCCAATGGATTCGGAGCAAAGTGGCTGTGACAGACAGATAGACACACGAGTGATCCTATAACAATTCAGTTTTTCCTTTTGAGGTACGGAACCCTAAAAATATTGAAAGTAGTTATATTATTCCTATAGATTACAGGAAAACTTATTAGAATCTATGGTCTTAAAATATCATGATAAATCTCTCAATATTGTGCGTACAAAGTTACATTTGCTGCTGGAATGTCTTCCGTACATTCCAAAAATTGGAATGTATGAGGGAACATATTTTTTATCCCTGGGATAAATTCATCCAAACTACGGAACCCTTCACTGTGCGTGGTCCGACACGCACTTGGCCGGTTTTTTTTCTATTCCGTGGCGGTAAAACTGATGACAAGTTTAATAAAACGCCATCTATTGCAAAGAGCCCTAAAACAAAATGCATGACAGAAGGCTACTTTGAACTGTTTATAACATACTATTTGGTTCGGATTGAAGTAAAAGGCTCAATGTATAGTTTTTGTTGAAAATACTTGAAACATGAGTGTAAATAGATATATCAACATTAAACAAGGACGTTTTGATTTTTACTAATCTTACTTCAGCCAAAATCTGCCGTATAACGCTTATTACTGGTTGTTAATTTCATAATTGTTACCTATGCTGCCATCTATGGATTATTTTCGAGACTAATTATAATTTGTTCTAGTTGAGACCCCATGGTAAAGCCATATTGTTCATCATGAAGGAGGCCATTTAAATTAAAATGTCTTAGCAACTGCTTGAGTATTAACTTTTCAAATATTTTGCTAAATGCAGGTAAGATAGAAATAGGCCTAAAATTGCCAACGTCATTTTTATTACCTGATTTAAATAAAGGTATGACTTTACTACTTTTCATGAGGTCAGGAAAAGTTCCTACATCAACACATTTATTAAAAGTAACAGCTAGATAGGGGGCTACTATGTCTATTATATTACTTAACAGTTTAATGGAGATGCCCCAGTAATCACCAGTGTTTTTAGACTTAAGTGTGTTAAATACATTAACTACATCACGAGGTGTTATATGTTCGAAGCTACATAAGCGACCACATTTAGGCACACTACTATGCAAAAGGGTTTCAGCTTTAGACGAGGATGAATTTAAGGAGCGAGTCGTAGTTATAGGTATGTTGGCAAAAAACTCATTAAATGCCTCAGCAACGTCTGCTGCTTTATTAACTAATTTGTTGTCGACCATAACTTCAAGTTGTTTGTCTTGTTTAACCGACTTACCCGTTTCATTGTTAATAATTTTCCAAGTGGTTTACTTTGTTATTGGAATTTTTAATTGTATTGCTTAAAAATTTAGATTTAGCATAAACACAAATACTTTTAAATAATTTTGAATAATTTGTGACATACTCTAGGAAAGGAGTATCAAACCTGTGCTTTTTCAAACCATATAATTCGTATAGTCTCACTCTACTTTTATAAATACCTGGAGTAGCCCATTGGTTAAAGCCAACGGTAGTGCCATTAATATTAATGGTTTTAGTCTTGAAGGTAGATTGGTACTCTTTTTGCACAACATCAAAAAGGGCTCCATAGATTTCATTAGGATTGTCATGTTCTACTATAGATGGTCTAATTCTTTGGGCTACATTATTTTTAAATTTGTTGCAACGACTAGCTGTATAAGGCCTGCATTCTATTTTATGCGGCTTTTTATGTAATGGCATAGGGAAGCTAGCTAATAAACCACAGTGGTCAGACCTTAAGTCACTTAGGACTAATTTATTTTTGGCATCACAATCACTAAAAATATTATCAAGACATGTGGACGAAGATGCCGTGATCCTAGTAGGTTCAAAAAACAAGTTAAATAAATTATAAGACCTAAAAAGATTGAGAAGTCTTATACTAAATGGAGTAACATCTAAAATATTAATATTAAAATCTCCACATAAAATTATACTTTTATTACTAGATTTTAACCTATTGAGTGCATCTTCCATTACCGATTCAAAATGAGTAAAATCCCCAGAAGGGGGTCGATATACGCAAATTATAACGTATCGCTCGAGTTCAACACAAGACAACTCAATAGTGCGCTCGATAGAAAGATTAACTAAATCTAACCGTTGTTTACATTTCAACTTGTTTGAAACCAGAACTAAAGACCCACCGCGAATAGCACTTTTCCTTACAAATGCACTTTGTACCGTAAAATAATCATCATTTATAAACAATACTTCATGTTTCTTCAACCAGTGTTCAGTCATACATAAGACCTGAACATTATAGTTCTCCATAAATAAACTTAACTCTAGCTCTTTGCCGGACAGACCCTGCATATTTTGATGTACAACATTCAATATATGCGGCTGACCCATTGTCACACCTAATAGTTTAAACTACAAGGTGTGTCAAAAGTGGTGTTAGTACCACTACTAACAGTATTTGATGGTACACTACAGGTACCGGTGTCACTTTGTATATTGTATGCTAAAAGATTAGCAATAAGTCTCCGACAACTAGGTGGCAAATACATTGTATTATTTGTCAGTTAAAGATATCAGTTATTGATATTGATATATAGTCAGTAGTATGATATATAGTATTTGTCAGTTATTGATATTGATATATAGTCTTTAACGCAGTAGCAACTTAAATTTTCCTTTGTAATGTGACGTCATGTTTCTGCCATAGGTGAACGAGTGCAAAGAATCAGTCTGGTCTCTGGGCGAGGAATTAGACGCGCGTGGCGCGAGATAAGCCGCGCGGCCGCGTTGCCGGTCGTCCGCAGTGCGCATGCGCCGCCGCACAGATACAACGAGATCTGCGAGAACGAGAACAGAGACAGCTCGGCATTGCTGATCTGCTGCTCACTAACTTCTTGTTAGTAAAGTACATAAGAAAAACGATTTGCAAAAATGTTGTGCTAAAAGACCAGGATTATATGTATAACATTTCTGATTTGCCAATCCAATGCCGGTGTGTGACGTCGTGTGAGTTCAAGATATCGGAAAATCATCTCAGGTTTTGTAAAGGGTTTTTTACTATCCAAATCGAGTGTCCATCTTAATCAAAGTAAAGTTTTTTTGACATCAGTAACATTCATCTGTTCAATCAGTCTAAGGACAAATAAAGATACGAGACGGTGAGTTGGTTGATAAACTAATAATACCTACCTATTATTGTCCCATTACAGGGCAAAGGCCTCTCTGTAAGAGAAGAGTTTCTTACAGAGCAGGAATGAGCAACGCGAATTGGTGCTTTCAGGCTTATATTAACCCTTCGTATAACGTATATATCGGTGAGACACCATGGCTTTATAATTGTTTCTGTAATTACACACGAGCATTTGTTACGAGTGGTTAATTAATGCGGTGTTTATTTATTGCCTGACATTTTTACCATGATGTTGGGATTTTTGCTCCAAATTCATCTAAACTAAAATTTGTAAATGAGGTTGTGGAGTCAACAGTATCAGAAATACCGAAAAAGGTTCAGATATTATATACAATTTGCTCAACATTGTATTCCGACTTGTGACCTGATATTGACGAGGTGACTATCGAGGTGGTGACGATAATAGAGAAGTATGGAAGAAAGGGACATGTTGCGCCGACCGTAAATAAATTGGGACAAGGGCAGGAGAATAAATGAATGACCTGGTATTGGCGATGATTTTCATATTTAATGTTTCTTTTTCCGTGGGCTTATAATTAGATATTGAGACATTTATCACGTTTAAACTCACGTTTTTCTAGAATAAGTTCAAATGATAATCTCTGAACTGCACGGAGCAATCATTTCATACAAAAAAAAATAAAACTCGATTTATTACTTTCAATCTGGTAATTTCCACGTACTCTTGACTCTATTGTATGTTTTTGTTAAGTCTTCATCGCATAAACGATTCTGTTGTTACAGTTTAAAAATAGAGATTACTTAAAGTTTACATTGACTTGGCTTCACTGTATTTAAATAATATTATGATTCAAAAATTCAACAAAGTACTATTCAGAAAATATTATAAGATTCATACAATTTATTAGGCTTTTTTCACACCTTTAATAATAAACCGAAGTAATTAAAAAACACATTTAACCAAAAAACGAACTAAGTCCGCGTAAAGAGTAGCTACAGTCTAACGGGCGCTTGATTCGGACAACCACAAGCGAAATAGAGGACTTGCCATCTCTTTTTTTAATATCGGCGGGGCCTTATTTCCAAAACTTTAAACGCGATTTCCCAACAATCGTAATTTTATAATTATTTCACTTTATTATTAAAGGTGCCTTTTGACGTTATGTCTTCATAATGATTCACCGTCACAATACATGCGGTATTGAAGCTCTTGATATCTGTATGTCGACACCGCTATTTAAATCTGTGACTGTATACAGTTGAAATCAACAGATTTTGTCTTGTGATTCATGATTTTGCTTACTATCGATTGTGTTTTGATAATTTTATGTTACACCAATGTTAGAGTTTCAAGCTTCTTTCGGAATCGACGGCTTAACTTGCTTTCCGAGGCTGCGTGCTTTCAGATCCCCTTCCTCAGAACTCGATGTCTAGAATTCTCATTAATGAAATCGCGCTTCTGGCAGCCATAACTACTAGCTTTTCCCGCGGTTTCGCTAGTGTGGAAGTCGAAATTATCCCACAGGAACGTACTACCGAGTACCAGGATAAAAAAGTCTCATGTCAAATTTCATCCAAATCGTTTCAGCAACAAACATACTGACAGAATTACTTTAGCACTTATAATATTAGTCCTGAGTCTGGGTGTAATTATCTATATAAGTATGTATTTACAAAAAAAAAAGTAGTGTATGTAGTTTATCAGTTATCTGGTTTCCATAGTACAAGCTCTGCTTAGTTTGGGATCAGATGACCGTGTGTGAGCAATGTCCTATGATATTATATTATATTATTATATATATGGATGTACATATATTAGAGCTTTAATTTGGCTTTCCTAGCCTTTTCCCAACTATGTTGGGGTCGGCTTCCAGTCTAACCGGATACAGCTGAATACCAGTATTTTATATGGAGCGACTGCCAATCTGACCTCCACAACCCAGTTACTGGGCAATACGATGATACCCCTTGGTAAAACTGGTTGTCAGATTTTCGGGCTTCTGACGACTCGTAACGACTGTCTAAGCTCCAAGAATGACAGCCGGGACCAACGACTTAACGTGCTTTCCGAGGCACGGAGGGGTCTTGGTATGTAAAGATGGCCACCCATCCACGGACCGACCGCGGCAAGCGTAGCTTAACCTAATTGATCGACCCGTGCTTCTGTTCTTACTTAGCCACGAACCCCCATTTTGTTTCCTTCACACAGGGTAATAGTATCTCAAGCTATCCGCCAAAAGCTGCAGTTGCAGAGACGGGCAGCCGCCGCGCCCGAGCCACTCGAGGAAGATAAAGCCAGGCTACTGCTAGGAGGGCTTGCGGATGGCGAGCAATGGGTAGCTCGCCGTCCGGTAAGGAGCAGGCCCGGGTTGACGGCGCGTTGTGTTCCACGCGCCTCAAAGAGATGTCAGCGCTAGCTGAACCCGCAACCCTGGCGGGCATCGGCCCTAGCGAAGCCCCCGCTAGGGCCGATGCCCGCCAGGGTTGTATTATGCTATACATTTTGACATCCATACGTAAATTGGTGTAATTAGAACAAATCATACTTAGTTTATAGTTTATCAGTTATCTGGTTTCCATAGTACAAGCTCTGCTTAGTTTGGGATCAGATGACCGTGTGTGAAATGTTCTAGGATATTATTATTATTATTATACTGTTAGCTTCTACACTGTCTTAATATAAGTGTTGTATGGATCTGACTTTGGAAAAATATTGTGGTAGAACTACAACGTCAAATTAAATTACCTAGCGAAACTCCGCCGAAGTGATGGGCATCGATATCTCGATATCTAAACATGATAAAACGTAAACAAAAAATGATTTGATGATACATTTTTTTTGACTTGAAATATCGGTTCAAAAATCAGTTTGTTTTTGCGTAAACTTCAGTCGTGATGGGTATTAATATCTTAACACGATAAAAAAAAAATTAAAAACTGATTTTCTGTACCTCACACTTCAAATAAGAAATACATTACTACACTACCAGCCGTTGACCACGAAAAAGGAACCTTTTTTTGTTTTATCTTGTTTAGATATCGATAACTGTCCGCGGAGTTTCGCTAGCTATTAGAATAACCTGTATTAAGGAATAACAGTCCCTGACCCTTACAAAAAGTTACCATAAGCTAGTACAATTATATATACTTATTCATTGTATGTGTGTGAGTGATTGTATATGTTTAGGTGGTGTGTGTGTGTGTGTGTGTGTGTGTGTGTGTGTGTGTGTGTGTGTGTTAGGGTGTGTATGGGTGTGTGTGTGTGAGGGTGTGTATGGGTGTGTGTGTGATAGAGTGAAAGAGAGTGTGTGTTGGTTTTGATTGAAGTCGTGTGAGGTAATATTTGATCTGTCACTTACTGAGATAATTTTCTGTTTCAGCGTAGCTTTTATTTTGAAAAAATGGACGTAGAATCTTTTTACACTTGAAGTTAGATAATCCGTAGATCAAGCAGATTTTGACTCGGGCCTAAGTAGTTACAGAATCTACTCGCAAATGATGTTCGTACTTGTGGAAGAGTGCCGACTAAGTCTTTCCTACGCTTTGTTACTATTTTATAAGATAAGGGGTTTTACGGTGTTGTAAAATAACAGTTTGCAAGATGAATTGTTGTCGAACAAGATGCAAGATGAAATTGTTGAAGAACTCTACAAGTACTATACAATAAATCTGTAGGGAACATAGGATAGGTCTAGAAGTAGCCACTTTCAGTACTGCTCTGTGTGC
This sequence comes from Dicycla oo, assembly GCA_948252095.1. Taxonomy (NCBI): domain Eukaryota; kingdom Metazoa; phylum Arthropoda; class Insecta; order Lepidoptera; family Noctuidae; genus Dicycla; species Dicycla oo. Next base: position 40,481,372 of record OX411709.1, on the reverse strand, counting down.
GATCTCGAGTGATTGTATTATAGTTTTCGAACAATAGATAAGCACAGGGAGAACGAAACTAAACTTATAATATTTGGATTTGCGATACTTCGGAGGGTTTTAAATATATAAATTAACTTCCGGACTCTATTGGTAAGTTGGTTAATTTGAGTTTTAAAATTAAGGTTTTTGTCTATATATACTCCTAAGTGTTTGATATGTTCAACTACATTTAAGGATGGGCAGAAGCAAAAGGCATTTCCTTGTAGACACCTGTATTTGTAGGCTTTAATAGATACATGAAGTCTTGGCTGGGTGACGGGACAATTTTTTTTTTAAATAACTGCTGTTTAAAAGCTCTAAAATAACTTTTCAGACTAAACTGACTTAATAATAACCTGGGACATTATTCACACACGGTCATCTGATCCCAAACTAAGCAGAGCTTGTGCTATGGAAACCAGATAACTGATATACTATATACACTACTATTTTTTTGTAAATACATACTTATATAGATAATTACACCCAGACTCAGAACAAACAGACATGTTCATGCACACAAATGTTTGTCCTGGGTGGAAATCGAACCCACGATCTGCGGCATGATAGGTGGTATCTTAACCAACCACGCCGACTGGCCTGTCAAAATTGAATAGATAATGAAGTTAAATTTGGAGGTGTTGAGTGTTAGTGAGTGAGAATAGAGCCAGTAAAGGATTTTGATGAAACCCGACTGTGCGAAGTGCTCATGTTCTGACCAGGTGTCAGCAACAAAGGTTACTAGAGTATCATCTGCAAAAGTTACTATCTTGGCATTTGTAATGTTAAGGTTACATAGGTCGTTTATAAAAACTAGAAACAGCTTCGGACCCAATATGCTTCATGGGGTACTCCGTAATAGACGGGAAGCTCTTCACTTTTGTGGGTATCTATAGTGGGTAGTGGAGTCATTTAAGCGCGATCCGAAAGATAGTTTCTGAAAAGATCTAATTGCAAGCCATCTAATTGATACCAAACCTTTCAAGTTTTAGTAAGAGCAGAGAAATTGGAACGGTGTCAAAGGCTTTCGCAAGATCTATAAACATAGTTAACACCCTTTTATTTTTATCCATGTTTTGTACTATATTGTTAAGCAAATCATGTACTGCGTCTGTGGTGGATTTACCTTTGCGAAAGCCACATTGCTGCCAAATTTGACTCCGTATAAAAATTACTTCGATTAATAAATATAATTGAATAGGTCTACTTAGAAAGGTCTGTAATGACCACTGCAAAGCTTTTTTTGAGGATTGACACTGCCGTACAAAACGTCCTATTATAAAAAGTTAGGACTGCCAATGTCTTCTATTCACTTTGCTATGCCAAATAAATAAGAAAAACCGCTATTAATATCTAGTACTGCAATTAAAATATTTAAGAGGTCCAAAAACTGTAATGGGATGCACCAGTTCACTATATTACAACGCACATACTCCCTTTAAAGACTTAGCCCATTTCGAATTAAGCACTCATTAACTTCATCCTAGAAAGAGAATTATGTAGGTGCGAGTGAGAAAGAAAACTTTGCCAAAAGTAAAACTGTCATGATCTTAATGATCTGCTAATGTATTTTTAACTGTAAACGTTAAGCAATAAGATGCAATTTCTTTAATTATAACTTTTTTGAACAAAGTTACATAAAGTACTGGTATTATTTATAATTTATGTAATTTTTTTTATTTTAAATGTATGAAATACTATAATGAGAGAGATTATTGATAAGAACGAACGGTTGCACATACGGGCACCGTTTTTACATGATATTTTATTTGAGAGGTACTCAACCTGTGGTAAAACTAACACATAAACATTCTACATTTTATTACGGCACCTCCTAAGAATGGCATATTAGGAGGCTTGTAATAATTTATGTGGAGGCTTAAAAAATAGGCCTAATCATTATTTATTTCTGGTTTATAATCCCCAGTGTTTTATACCTTCTAATATTCTAATCTAAGTGTTACTACTAACATTTTGCACAAAAAATACATTCATGCAGGTCATGGCTAATAAAGTTTAAGCATCACTGTCCCAGCTGATTTGTTACAATAATAAGCAAGACTATAAACTCAAATCCACATCCTCCTACCATATATTTTGCAACGTGTAAGTATAGTTCCTTGATCCCTTGCTACATTCAAACGAGAAAAATCGATAACGCTCCCTTTTTAAGGTTCCGTTAGAATTTTGGCCAAACACAGACGTGTAACGCAAAATAAATGAATTTTGAATATGGGGGTCAATTTTGGGAGGCAAATAAGATATACATATATATATATATATATATATATATATATATATATATATATATATATTAAAATTATAAATATATATATATATATATATATATATATATATATATATATATATTTATTTATTTATAATTTTAAAATAAATTGTTTTAAAGGTATTTAAGAAAATAGACGAAAATTGACAAACCCTTATCTCTGAAACTACTGAGCCTAAAATTTTGAAAAAAATACAGAAAATTGTTCTATACCTATTGTCTATGGCCTTAAAATAACACGGTGAATCTCTCAATATTGTGTTACTTATATTTGCAGTTTGAATGTATGGGAAAACATGTTTTTCAACTATAATATTAAGTTTGTTCTTGGGATAAATTCATCCCAACTACGGAACCCTTCATTGTGCATAGTCCGACACGCACTTGGCCGGTTTTTAGGTATATATAAATTAGGCTATTTATGGTTTTCAAACTTTTGTTCTTTACACTTGGCAACTTAACATCCAATATTCAATACCTCGCACCTACATTTTATTGTATTTAAAAATATATAACCGGAATGTGCATAGAGCTCGTAAGCGACCTCTATCATTTGCATAAGTCGTTTCCCCGAAGATGTCGAGTTAAGTGGGTTATCAACGAATTATATTCTATAATTAATTAATTATTAATCATTGGTTCATTATTACTTCGGCTTTGGGTGCTGCCTATGTAATTAATGTCGAATAGAAACAATTAGAATATTTAAATATTCTGAAAGGCTTAAAGGATGAATCTTTTACGTTTAAACATTATCAAATTCGAGTAGGTAGGTACCAAATTTTTGATAAGCCGCTTAACAATCTGTTAAAGTTTTACTTTTTGGAGACATCTGGCTACTGTGAAGGATTCATCATCTGCCTAGCCTATTTCCCAACTATGTTGCGGTCGGCTTTCGTCTAACGGATGCAGCTGAATACCAGTATTTTACATGGAGCGACTGCCTTTTTGACCTCTACGACCCAGTTGCTGGGTAGTAAGCCTTGCCAAGTAACAACTGTCAAAAGTCTATGAATGGCAGCCGACGATATATATATATATATGATAGTACGGAATCCTCGGTGCGGGAGTCCGACTCGTTCTTGACCGTTTTTTTATAGTTTAACTAATTTTAAGTGTTAATCTCCTGGTCCTCTCTTTCTGTCTCTGTGGTGTTAATCTCTGGTATCTGTGGTTTCTTGAAATGATTAATTCACTAAAAGTAAATTAATATGTGCGTTTCTTTGTTATATATGTCAAGAAAAGTCTTCTACGGTAAGTATCCTTCCCTAGCCTTTACTACTATTTATTAACTTCACTCAATGTTTCTATAAAACACCACTTCTTGTTGATATTATCCCTGTACTGATACAGATGTAAATAGTGTGGACTACAACAGAGCAACTATAGATTCAGATAAAATTGACTCCTTTTCATTTATGACATGCTGGTACTCGAGGGCGTGCAATTGGTTCTCCCCGCCCATTAAACTAAGTTTTTAGAGGAAACCTTTCAAAAACCTATGTATATTGTGCAAAACCAGACATGTTCTACTAATGCTTTGGTTCATTTATATTTAATATTTTATGCATATAAAAAGATTGCACAATGATAGACTTAGCCATAAGCATTCTTTACCAGAAAATGATGAAACAAAACATGCAACATTAATTATACGAGTATCATATCTTCTAATATATAAAAATCAATGATTGTTTGTTCGTATTTCATGCGCTGGGATTGATTTCATGTTGAGATTACATATATTATTATTACATTATATTCGTAAACGAAGCAGAAGGGGTATGTAAAGATCGTAGCAGGTGGCGTTCTGTAGTTTCTGCCTACCCCTGTGGGAAAAAGGCGTGAGTTTATGTATGTATTACTTAAGTTTATGCGCAAACATTTTGAATGAATATTTAAGTATTTCAGTGACGTCATCCGTAATCGCCTTGGAATTGGTTTATGATTATTATTTGGTGTTAGATTTAGTTATTTATTTTGACGAAAATATGCAATTTATTTTTAAGAAAATGTAATTTTATTTTAAATTAAAAGACATTGAATTTAATTATTGTAAAAGATATTATTGAAAATTAAATTCTATGTATTTAGATAGAGCACATTTTACTCCTGCAAAGCATATTTTAGTAGCCGATGCATTAATTGGTAATCATCTGCCTAGCCTTTTCCCAACTATGTTGGGGTCGGCTTCCAGTCTAACCGGATGCAGCTGAATACCAGTATTTTACATGGAGCGACTGCCTATCTGACCTCCACAACCCAGTTACTGGGTAATATGATACCCCTTGGTAAGACAGGTTGTTAGACTTTCTGGCTTCTGACGATCCGTAACGACTGTCAAAGATCCACGAATGACAGCCGGGACCAACGGCTTAACGTGCTTTCCGAGGCACGGAGGAGTCTCGGTATGTAAAGATGGTCACCCATCCACAGACCAACCCCGGCAAGAATTGGTAATATTCCACTTAATTATAATACTGCCTTCAAAGCAGATACGAAGAGAAAATTACTTCTGAGTGACAATTTGGTCACTTGTCTAATGACGTCATCTACAGGGTGAAATTAAATTAGCTAACGAAACTCTATAGACGTGTCTGGTATCGATATCTAAACAAGATAAAAACAAAAAACAAATAAAATTTGAAGTTTTGTTTTTTTTTATGGTTGTACAGTTACTTAAAGAATGCGTTGAATAATCAGTTTCTTTTTTGTTTTATCGAGTTTAGATATCGATACCCATAACGTCTGCGAAGTTTCTCCAACTAATTTCATTTGACCCTGTATAACTGCTGTATATGTAGTTACGTTGGTGTTTTTGTTAATAAATCGGATAATTATTTATGTCAGCACAAAACGCTGTGAAGTACTGAATTCAGTATTTATTATGTAATTTATTGATGTACGCTTAAATTTTATATGTACTCCTATTAATTTTATATTCACCAATGTATAGTGTACGAGATCCGTATCAAATGTACTTGTTAATAAATGTTATAAATATGTATTTGAGACTTTTATTTACTTTATGAATTTCATAGAACTATATTTCTGTTTGCTTCTCGATTTTTTTATTGTGAGGGAATGCGAATTGATTCTTTTTCTTGTTGTGACTTTTTATACATTTCTGAACCTACTGAAAACAGCATGTCAATATTCGTAATATTCATAGTTCGTAAGGAAAAATGACCGCAACAAATTGCAGCCAAGGTTTCCATTGAATACTATCAATCATTATTCCCTTTATTCTCATGACCGAATTAAATTTTACGCGCTAACAAAAATACGACCACGTATTCGACGAACGTAACAGTCATTTTCCTGGGAAAACGCGCGAAAACTCATCTCGGGTGCAGACTTTAGTTCCACGCTATTACCTCACTTGCTTGTGTGCCTTGCCTGCCGCCGCGTCACTTCAGGTTCAGTATACCGCCGACAGTCGCGCAGGACGCATGTGCCGCGTGTCTCCGTGACGAACACGAACATCGTAAAAAGTTACTCGAACGACATGACGACGAATTTTAGTAATAAAAATTTTTAGTAATGAGTAAAAAAATCGTTTAAGCAATTCGCGCCATTAGTAAAGTAATTTTACAATAATCATTATTTTTCATTTGTTAATTTCATAATTTAAATTTGGAACATAAAGAATCATTCCAGGATGTTTCAAATAATATGTCAATACATCGTCAAATTAATAAAATCTCTTTCTTGTTCTTCTTCAATGAAGTAGAGAAAAAAATCTAATGTGCCCTTTTTTTGGGAAAGAGTTTATAATTTTGCAATGTAAGGTATACATCTTAAAGAGATTAATAGATCTGGCGTCCTAGATAGGTTACATGGTAACCTGTATTAAGGTTCGCCAGCCTAGGTTCCCACAGAAGGAATACAAATTTTTTGAGACTGCTTAGGACTTGGTGCAAACTTATGTGTGTGGGGTGTGTTTTGTGATGTAGGTGTGGTTTGCGTGTGTATTATGATGTAGTGTGGTGTGTGTGTGTAAACGGAAGGGAAAGAGGTTGAGTTTAGATAAGGAGTGTTAGAGAAGTCACTACGATAGCTAAGTAAGCAGTGTCGTTATAGTTTAAACTGGTTAGAAAGAGTGTTATCTGTTTTTGTAAAAATATTGATGTACAGGGATAGTTTTGTTAATTCTATTATATAGAAATGGTTAAATTTCGGAAGTTGGTGGCAAATACAAAACTAAAGACTTATTTTTTTACTTTGTAGTGTTTTGTTTTGGAAGTCGGTTTTATGTATTGCTAAAAAGTTTTTATTATTTTTCTTTATGCATATACTACATTATTATGTTGGTTGGTTAAGATACTACCTATCATGCCGCAGGTCGTGGGTTGATCCCCATTCAGGACTAACATTTGTGTGCATGAACATGTCTGTTTGTTCTGAGTCTGGGTGTAATTATCTATATAAGTATGAGTTTACAAAAAAAAAAAGTAGTGTATGTAGTATATCAGTTATCTGGTTTCCATAGTACAAGCTCTGCTTAGTTTGGGATCAGATGACCGTGTGTGACAGATGTCCCAGGATATTATTATTATTTTTGTGATTGATATTATTTCATCAGAATACCAATAATTTATCTATTCTTATTTTTAAGTATCGAAGCGCCGACGCTAAATAACTTAGGAAGAGGCAAGAGAATGTTGATGACGTTATCGAAGCAACTATATCACGTCGATCAATCTGCCTAGCCTTTTCCTATGTTGGGGTCGGTTTTCAGTCTAACCGGATGCAGGTGAATACCAGTATTTTACATTGAGTGACTGCCTATCTGACCTCCACAACCCAGTTACTGGGTAATACGTTACCCCTTGGTAAGCCTGGTTGTCAGACTTTTGGGCTTCTGACGACCCGTTAAGACTGTCAAAGATCCTTGAATGACAGCCGGGACCAACGGCGCAACGTGCTTTCCAAGGCACGGAGGAGTCTCGGTATGAAAAGATGGTCACCCATCCACAGACCAACCCCGGCGAGCGTAGCTTAACCTGATGGATCGAGCCTTGCAGCTGTTATGACATAGAAGCAACTATATCACGTATGTATCTTTAATAATTTTGTCCTTCCTGGCTACCGTGGTACGCAATAATAAGTACATATATGCTTATTTTTTAAAAAATCACGTATACTGAAATGAACATTAAAATGTACTTTTAGCATAAGGAGTTGTTGTGTTTTCCCGGAGTATCGAATCTCCAACGAGAAATTTAAAAATCATAAACAAGATTTTTAACCATCTCATACTTTCTCACTGTACCAGGGTTACATAAAATATATGCAGTTGATTCGAAAATTGCGCCACACATACATACATCTACGTAAGTAGTTGGTAACAAAAACATAGTTTTGTAGACAGCGATCCTCTTTATTTATAAATGTATGGTTATACTACTAATTATTACTTAACTTTAAGCAACGTTTAAGAATAAAAGGGTCAATTGTTAAATGTAAATTTAAAATAAGTTATTCGGGGAATTGATCATTACAAAATTATTCACACTAAATTTTGTCATAGGTATCTCTTTTATTTACAAATATATTTAAGCGTAACTCTTAAGATGCTTTTCAATAAAAAAGAAAATAAATAATAGAATTTTGGGTATACTAGGGGCTAAGTTTAATTTACGCTTAACTTTAAACAGCTGCACTAGTTTTCAGAGCGTAATACGCACGTCAACGTCGTTTATACGAGTGCTTACGCAATTTATAATCAAGTTTTAGTGCCCTTCAAAGCGATATTTCATCATTTTGTAGTAAAATTGATAAATTAATCAAAACAGTAAAATGTTTGACAGCTATCTACGACGTTGCCAACTTTCAAAATGCACTCTCTAAGTTATTGTGATAGTTCAAAACTCTAAATAGAGGGATATTTACAATTGGATCCTACCAGCTTCTACGGCGTAGCTCTGCTACGGCAGCGGAAGCATATGATGTTCATTTCATATAATTTTGTTTGTATTTAATTATTGGTAAACCATCCTTAAAATGCTTTTAGGGTTCCGTACCAAAGTGGTAAAAAGGAACCATTATAGTGCGACTCAATCTGTCTATCTGTATGTCTGTCCGTCTGTCACAGCTGGCTATCTCAAGAACTACTAATGCTATCAACTTGAATTTTGGAATAGTTTTAGATGACGTTTGCCGAACTATTTTGCAAATAAGAAGATAACAAAAATATATATTTTTTTGCAACAGGGACTGAAAGGGGGTCTTAAAAATTTGAAGGGGCCCTACTAGGATATGTGGGGTATCTTATGAAAGAGCGTTGTTTGCACGTTCTCAAACATTCTTTTTTTTTTTAGGCTGCACAGTTTTCGACTTTTGATAAAAAGTGTAAAAAAAATACCTTTCCCCGCTTTCTCCGAAGTTTTCATAGAGAACAATCTAAAATTATTCTATATGATAGAAGTTTATGTAAAGATTACAGGAAAACTAAAACGATGTCTCTAAATAGCACGTTATATATATATGATAGTACGGAATCCTCGGTGCGGGAGTCCGACTCGTTCTTGACCGTTTTTTTTATAGTTTAATTTTATGTGTTAATCTCCTGGTTCTCTCTTTCTGTCTCTGTGGTGTTAATCTCTGGTATCTGTGGTTTCTTGAAATGATTAATTCACTAAAAGTAAATTAATATGTGCGTTTCTTTGTTATATATGTCAAGAAAAGTCTTCTACGGTAAGTATCCTTCCCTAGCCTTCACTACTATTTATTAACTTCACTCAATGTTTCTATAAAACACCACTTCTTGTTGCTGTCATCCCTGTACTGATACAGATGTAAATAGTGTGGACTGCAACAGAGCAACTACTACTTCCTTTAGATTGAGATAAAAGTGACTCCTTTTCATTTATGACATGCTGGTACTCGAGGGCGTGCAATTGGTTCTCCCCGCCCATTAAACTAAGTTTTTAGAGGAAACCTTTCAAACCTATGTATATTGTGCAAAACCAGAACTGTTCTACTAATGCTTTGGTTCATTTACTCAATGCTCAATACTCAAATCTTTATTAGCATTCCATATGTTACATAACAGGTGGTATAAATTACATAAAGTATAGACACAATATGGACCCGAAGGGCACAGCTTAAAGAGGTTCGGAGAGAAACTTAAGAACTATGTAGTCATTACAAAAATTTTAATAATTATATTTAACATTTGGCAACATTTTTGTGTGCGTGTGTGTACGTCTCAGTGTGTGTGTGGGTGAGTGCGCGCGTTTGGGTGTGTGTGTGTGTGTTTTTATGAGTGTATTTATATTTAATATTTTATGCATATAAAAAGATTGCACAATGATAGACTTCGCCATAAGCATTCTTTACCAGAAAATGATGAAACAAAACATGCAACATTAATTATATCATATCTTCTAATATATAAAAATCAATGATTGTTTGTTCGTATTTCATGCGCTGCGATTGTGACAAAACTTTGTCAACTTATTGCTAGCACTTGCGCAAAAGTTATAGGCAAAAAAATCACGCGTATGAAGTCGCGGGTAAAAGCTATTTATGGGCCATATATTATGTATTTTTCAATGTTGTTACGAGTAGTGCTTCGTTCCCGGATCATTTTTATTAACACGTTGGCTGCCATACGAGTATACTCGTAGTAACTTTTTTATATCCCCATTGCAACCATACAAAATTGTAGGTAGAGTATACTAACACACAAAAAAAAAATCTATTAAACTTCTTTTTCTGATTAAATAATGTTTTAATGCCAATGCCAAAGAATTTAACCCCCCCCCCCCCCCCCCCGCCCTCCTTCCACTGAAAGTGTATAGTAGTGGAAAGTAAATACAAAATTTCATTCTTCTAAACAACAACACCGATAAATACGTTGCGTTAGTTTCCAACCATAAGCCTAAATAATAAATTTTGTGTTTTTTACTTTGTAAATGAAGGACTTTCCATACACAACTTCATACCCCTTTTCACTCCTTTAGGGGTGGAATTATCAAAAACGCTGAGACACGTATAAATTAATTTTCAATCGTCAGCCTAAACACAAAATTTGAAGATGCTAACTTGGAAACTGACGTACTTTCATAAAAACTTACATCCCCTATTTTACCCCGTTAGGGAAGGGATTTCTAAAAATCCTTCCTTAGTGAATGCCTACACTGTATAAGGTACTTACGTACAAAATTTCAAGTCTCCAGGTCCAGCGGTTTGGGCTGAGCATGTGCGTATATATATCACCCAGTCAGTCAGTCAGCCAGTTCACCATTATATAATATAATTATATATAAAAAACTTACTTTTTTTTTGTATGGAAAATATGAAAAATGATTACCTAAATGTAGAGTTTTAGGGGGTTATGTATTTTATAAAAGAAGGGCAAAATTTTCATTATTTTTGCGATAGGACACACCGTTTTCTAGATATGCAAAAGAAGAGAAAAGGAGTAATGATTTTGAAAATAACCATATATACTTTGCGGCCGTCAAGTAGGAAGTTTTCTACTGTCTTTAGCATGGCGCAAATTGTGTTCAGTACGCTAGACAATTATCGGTGGTCAGTGTGATTTTGAGAGTTGGGAAAGAAAACTTTCTTCCGAAATAGATCTTTGTCTAGGTTTTTTTTTTTAAGATCGCTAGAAACGAAAGACAAAATGATAAATTGTAGAACGATTTCTACGGTGCGATGTCAAAAACGGAGAAACGAAATGTCACTTTGTATAAAAAAAGATGTTTTCTCTTCGTAGAGATAGACAAGTGGTCATGAGGGCCCTTTGACTGCACCGTGCGCAAGCGTGTGATACCATCCTAACAGAAAGTCGGCCTTCCTAGCTTAGCCTTACTAGCCCCGTGACTGCACCGTAGTACAGCCCGTGGCTGGAACTAATGAGCACCAACTCCCAGCCTCCATGCAGCCCGCGTCCGTTAGGAGAACATCTCTCTCGCAAAGACTTAATAAATTAATTAATTGACTCTATTGTTTAAACTTGTGGGCATTGTTGTATTGTGTTTTGTGAAGTAATCAAGTAATAAACTCACGATTTCATTGTTTCTTACAGAAATCTCTCTGGAAATTCTCAGTAGCAGCTATTCGTGCCCAGTCGATAAATGATAAATGATTTGTATTTCTGTAAGTAGGTTTGTACAAACACTTTTACAAGTCAATTTTTTTTTTTTAAACTAGATGAGGTCGGCGTTTCCTATCTGACTACTCTGAGAAGAAAGGCCGAAACAAACTCAGAGGTCACAGTCTCTTATAAAGTCCAGACATAATCTTGGTCACTTCATGTGAAGACCATGTAGATTGGTGTCTGAAATGGTCTTTTGAGGAAAGAACCACACAGATTGAGAGGACTTGTCCAGTCAGTGCACGCATTTGTCAGTAATCGCGCAGCTCAACTCAGAACTTAAGGAGCTCAACGATTCGACGAACAATACCAAAGAAAGGACATTGGGGTAGGCCGCATAGATTACTCAAACTGCCAGACCATGATTAAAAATAACTGAGAGAATGCAAAAATAAAAGAAAAAATAAAAATTTGGAGCAGATGGTAATAAACTCGCTCCTAATTACATGAGACTTAAACATAACGGGCGAAATGTGGGTGTACCATAGATATACCTCTGCCTAAGCCTTCGGGGAATGCAGGCGTGTTGTTATGTTTGTTTCTTACAATTAAAATAAGTTTAAACTAAAAAAAGAAACCTTGTTAGGATGGTTTACGATTAATTAAATAAATACTTACAAAATTATCACATGCCTTGTTTTTGTAATGTATCTATTAGTTGTATTTATATCTCTTTAGAAAACTATTTTTAATATATTACTGAAATACTGGTTTAGTGTAATTCAGCAAACTTATTGTAGTCCATAACAACTAAAACCGCGACAGAAACTAACTTTATAATGTACCTATTTAAAACTTAGTCCAGATTAGGATGAAAATTTCTGATAAAAATCGAGATTAATGATGGAGCATCTTTATCAATTACAGAATATAGGCCATCTGCCTTAAACCTTGAGAGAAAAGGGGAACTGGAACAACTCGATGTAAATAGCGCGCACTGCAACAAAACTACAGCTCCTTGCTATAGTTTCAGATAAATTGTGTTTCCTATTCATTTATGACATGCTAGTACTCGTTCATTCCCCACGACACCACTGAAATCAACACCACTGGTGGTGTCATGGCAAATGACAGAATAGCAATGATGATGTTATACCTACAGCGTAATTTTTGAAACGAAGTTCTATAACGCGACTTGCGGAAGGACACAGGAGTAAACTGTTAGAAATCGTCGCGTATGAAAAAGCTTTATGCGCCCTCCAAGTGAGTTTTTTTTTTTTTGAGTGTAAGTGAATTTGATCAAAGTGAAATCCCAAGATGGCAGCTGCGGTTTGGAGGGTGCTAAAGCCAAAGTAATGGGTACGAATAGAATATGTAGGTAGGCTTCTATAGGTAGGTAATGGGTACCTACCTATAGAAGCTACGCCAAGGTAACCGTTGTGTTTATCTTTTACTGTTGCAGCACATACAACAGTAAAAGTTCAACACAAATGCAAAACAAAAAACAAACAAGACAAAAAATCACTATAAAGTAAAATATAACTTTAATTTCGTTTTAGTTGGTGGCAAAAAAGGAAACTATAGATCAAAAGCCACTGACTTCCTCAATTAAAGTTATTTTTCTCTTTTTTTTTTTGTTTTTTTGGAAGTCGGTTTTTTTTTGATAAAGTTTGAATTGATGTTTGCGGTCTTGTACCACAATAAACTTCTGACAGAGCAGTGCACTAAAAATGCATTAAGTACATTGCACTCTACCAGGAAAACATAAAAGCTAGAATGTCTTTAAATTACACACAGATACAGACGTTTTTCTACACACATGCATATTCAAATCAATCTGCCTAGCCTTTTCCCAACTATGTTGGGGTCGGCTTCCAGTCTAACCGGATGCAGCTGAATACCAGTATTTCACATGGAGCGACGAAAATGGCATCAAAAGGAATGCAATAAGTCTGAAAAATCTAGTGCCGAGCAAATACAATACAGTGCAGTGTCAGAAACCGTAAGAAAATCTGTTGCAAATAACAAAAATGTTTAAGATGTAGTCTCATATCGGCCGCAAATCTGTTCAGAACTGAATAATATCATAATTAATGAAAGCTTACTTTATAAGGAATTCAAGGAGCCTACTAAGTCTATTGTCAAGCAAATACAATGGCTGCGGCAATATCGGAAACCGTAGTAAAATTTCAATCTGTTTTCACGAAAACAATCGGCGTGGACTCGAACTGCGCCTACAATTTTTTTTTTTTTGTTGTATATACAATAACATCGTAAAAGTAAATTGTTATTATTTCACCTCTGCACGTTTTCACGAAACTACGGCGCGGGCTTGAGGTGCGCCTAACTTAATTTTTTATTTGAAAAGAAACTTTAAGTTGGTCTCATGTTAGGTTGGTCAATGGCTGGTTTTTGGGGAAGCGCAGTAGCTTTAATCAGTTTTCTGACGGCTTTGATTACCCAAAGCAACCAATGGATAGGCATGGCTGCGACTGCTGGTTGAGGTATAAGTTATTGTTGCAAAAAAGTTTGTGCTCGCGAGCGCTACTGTTCGAAGGACTAATATTAGTAACAACCTTACTTTTGAATGTAAAATAAATATTGGAATTTGTTTATACATTTAATCATAGATTAGCGATTAAAATGTTATCGGTTAAGAGTAGCGAATGTTTCACCATGCGCTAATCCATGATTAAATAACTAAAATTCTGGTGCAACCATTAACATCGATGCTTTAATGGCTAATTTACTAATCTCTGATTATGAGTAGTTTGGTGAAATTGGGCCTAAAGCTTTCAAAATATGTCTAGCTAGCCCACGTACCAAGAAGTTGGCTGGCAAGTATAGTTAAACTGGTATTTCCTTACGATCGAAAATACTAGGGACACAGAATAAACAGGAAATTCATATTTGGTTTCATGTTGCGGCGTGCAGTTTACAACATACATTTTACAAATAAAAACTTGAAAGACGTATTTTTTCCAATATCAACAAAATATCCATCTACAAACTTTCTTCGGCTACTAGGGAATCATAACTCATAGGTACCATAGTAGTAGTAGTAGTATAGACGGACTGGTATCCACAACTCCACGCCCAAGCTAGTATTTTGCGTACCGATAGGTACCTATAATACATATATTCGAATAGTGAAAACATACATATTTTGCAGCAAATCAATTAATTTGTCAGATGTTTAGGTATCACGATTTATTCAACTTGTATAGCGTAGTATGTCAAAGAAGGATTTGGATAATGTTTAAAATAAAATTAAAATTATATGACAAAGAACGTGGGTAGGTATTATTATTTTATAGTACCTAGTTTATATTAAATCCCCATGCCACTATTTTGATTACTTCTGCACCATGTTGTAGGCAAACTAACCTGTTAAATTCAATTAGCGCTAAACTAAATTGCATTTAAATAGCTGTTGTGTTGTATGAGATTCTGATAAACCGCTTGATGTGCCAGATTGGAGTCAATTGGTTCCCATAATAAGGCTTGTGGAATAGAGGAGTGGAGTGTAAGAAATTCGCTGGTTGTAAAATGTATAATAGGTAGTTCTGTACGAACGGAGTTCGCCGTTCACCCAATCCAGGAACAAATTCAAAAGAGAGTTGGCTGAAATTTGACTCTCCTTTTCTCCTACTGCGACCGGCTCCCAATTGATCTAAACGATCTTTTGAGTGGGCCGTTGACCACGGAGCTTGGCACGAGTGACACCACACGGTAATGCACAATTTGTACTTGGTTAACCAATTTACACTGACGGAGTCAAAAATTAGACAGTTCATGGGCCGAAGACGACGAAAGACTTATTGTTTCCGCGCGCACGCCAAGCTTCTTGAAGATTGCGTGCTCATCGCGTTGTCGTGAATACAGACATTTACTGTCAAATTCGTCCAATCATGGGCTATATACAGAACATACCCCCTACCGAAATCATAGTGATGGTTTCTAGAAAACTACTATTACCTATTACCTATATCATTCAAACAAGAGCCTTAAGATAAAAACTAAGCTATGTACCTATAACTAACAAAAACGATTTGTTTGAATCTAGTTGGTATAAGGCAATCAATAGTCAGAGCTTATTGGTTGGTCTTTGTAAGACACTTTTTGTCGGTGCGCAGCGTCACACACCGAACTATTCTGTCGGGACCTGGATGTAAATTTTCTATTTTGCCGAGAGGCCAATTACAGGAGTGAACATTATCAGTTTTTATTAGCACTAAATCTCCAACCTTTGGGTTAGAGGACGACGTAACGCCTTCAGCTGACGAGTATTTCAATATTCGTGACTCCAACGTTTCCAGAAAAGTTAGGAACACCTCTGTATATACTGAGAACGTGACAATCTGTTAATGTTTACCTCTTGAACGTTATACTCTGGTATAGAGGTCAAGTTCCGATCAATGAGAAAGTGTCCGGCGGTTAAGATATTAAATTCGTTGGGATTATCTCTAGCAGGGAGTGGACACAAGGGACGCGAATTTAAAATGGCTTCTGCCTAACAAAATGTCGTGGGAAGTTCCTCAAACGTTAAGGCCTTTTCACTTACACTTCGCACTAGGTGATATTTTGCAGACTTTATGCCCGCTTACCAGAGACCACCCAAATGTGGAGCACTAGAACCATTAAATTTCCAATCAACCTGCCTTTTAGAGCAGCCATCCGACATGTCATTTTAACTCTCGCGCAGAAACTTTTGGATTTCGAACAGATGTTTACTTGCACCAACAAAATTAGTACCACAGTCAGAATAGAGAACAGCGCACAGACCTCTACGAGCTACGAATCTGTCTAAACACGCAAGGAAACAGTCGGCGGAGAGAGAAAATAACACCTCCAGATGTACAGCTTTTGTTGAAAAGCAGACAAACAAAGCTAAATACCCCTTGGCCACCTTAGCATTACGACGTAAGCTTTCTTTAATTAATAATGGACCTCCCAGGTCAACTCCGACGTTAAAAAATACTTTATTAGGTATCAACCGAGTTGGTGGCAAAGGTGCCATTTCGGGTTACAGTAAAGACGGTTTATACATATTATATTTAAAACACGTTTTACACTTAGATAAAACGGATCTAATGACGCTACGAGCAGACAATATCCAAAAATTTTCATTAATTGTACTTTCTAAGGTTCGCGGACCTACATGACATATGTTTTATGTAAATAATTGATCAATAGTTTAGTAAATAAACTACGTTTCGGAAGAAAACGCGAATGTTTAGAATTACCTATATACGGAAGTTCGGAATGACCGATGCGACTCCCTACCCTGAGGAAGTCGTCGGAATCAACAAATGGAGATAATTTTCGTAATAAAGAAACGTATTTCTTATCTTTAATCAGTTTTAATTCGGCTTCAAAGTAGGCATTTTGAACTAATTTTATCAACTTATCGTGAGCTTCACACAGACGAAAAGTCTAAATCTTAAAATCCAAACAAATGATCTTCGCAATTTGGAAAATAATGAAAAGTCTGATATCTGAGTTTGGGATCAATTTCCCAGAATATTATTATTATTATTGAAAGTAGGTTGGTGTCTTGGCTGATTTTGGTAAAATCAGATGACCGTTTTCACTGACACTAGGCATTAATTTAGGTGTCGCTTAGCGTTAGTTAAGTACGTTATTTAAGAAGAGCGTATTTTTAAGACTATAGCAAAAGTAGCTATTAAAAGCAAAAGGTTATAACCAGCAGGAACTGTGCTAATAAGCTAGTAGAAGTGTGCAGAAGGTAACGCGAGCTATCGAGGTTAAACGTAGTCAGGGAGTAGTTCAAATTGAAGTCACTGATCGAATGGAACTTACTAGGAGTTTATAAGCCAGTAGAATGTCGATTTTTACTACTAACGCAGTTCATTTGGCGGGAAAACCTTGGGAATGCAGCCCGATACAGACTGCTATTCCGCCTTTAAACATGTGCTGGGTACACATAAACAAATTAAATTTGTCTGTAAATTATTACAGGTCAATTTAATTTGTTTAGAACTTTAGAACAAAACTTTCTGTGTATAAGGTTCCAACCTGAGTTCTTAATTATTTATCTAAGCCTAAAATAAAAAAAATAAAAAATAAAACAACTAAAAACGGATAAATAAGTTTCGATTTATGTTTGAATTCTGGAACCATAAACTAAGCTAGTAGAATACAAGACTTCTTATTTACTCTCTACCATTTAAAATTATCAGTTTGTTTCCTTTGCATTTCGTGCAAATTTTACCGGCAATATTGCACGACATTGCATCCTCATTAATACTAGAGACACAGAACGCACGGAAGCTGGTTGCATATTTTAGAATTAAAGTTATGGCGGTCATTGAAGTCCTTATTACATAGCTCGTAGGATCAAAATTGCAATATGTATACAAACTGCAGCAGATATCTGTTGATGCCCGCGCTCGGCTCGTACAAACGACACAAATTGCGATTTTGCACAATTTTGCACAGTTTTTTGCTGACACTGCATATAAGCGGATTTAACTCAATGACTAGTATAAACATTATGTAACCGTGAAGTAGCGTGAATAAAACTAAACTAGGCAACAACGAATACGGTCAAGAGAGTAACTGAAAATGACTAAACTACGACGTGTTCGACGTTATTGTTACGGTAGCTACGCGCTGGTGGCTACTATCACTTACATTAGTTTAGTTAAGTGACAGACGACATTAATGACACATGGCATGAAGAAAAGCTTTAGTCGCATTTAAACGCTTTTAAAAATAAAGTGAAACTTATTCAAGTAGGAAAAAAACCACAAAAATTTTAAAAAATATTTTGTTTGCTATGATGAGAAGAGAAGCAGAAACTTTTCTACAATAATGCGTTAGTTATGACTTACTTATATAGAAACTCATAACGGCGGCGTAACTCACACGTCATGTCATATAAAATATTCCAGAATGCTGCTGGGAAGATTGAAAAGTAAAATATTAACCAGTTTGGAAATCGTCCAAACTGGTTAATATTTTACTCATAATTGAAACGACATTTTCCATGAGATCCTCAAATTTAAAAACCGACCTTAGGGAATGGTCTTAATTGCCATTATTTATCAATAAACATCCCATCTTTGCAAAACAAGAATAATCAATTTCCTAAAAATAAAACTATGGAGACCAGGGATCGTTCCTTTTAGCACAGACGTGAAGGACCTAGGCTTACACATTGATAGTACTCTGAATTGGCGTACTCAAGTCGCTAGGGTAAGCCAGAAGTTTACTGGAACGCTGCGGGCTCTGTACCGTTTGAAGCATTTATTACCATCGAGTACGAAGACAATGCTTGTACAGACCTTAATTTCCCTATTTATTTAAATAGATTTACAGCAAACGTGATCCCTCAAAAAAATTGCGTTAATTTAAACGCTGTACAAAATTTTCTATTGTCCATAGAGCCACGGAAGTCGGACCATTCGACGCAGAATTTTTTTGAAAAAGTTTAAAAAAATTGACATGGGTGCAGGTTTTCCGCTTTTTAAACTATATGAAAATAGTGCCTATCAGTAGTTAATGATGTATCACATATGGAGAGTCAGTGAGTAGAAGGAAGACTTGAAGAAACGCGGAGGCTCTTTACGAGGAAGGAAAACTGACTTGATCGAAAGGTAAGGTGCATCCTTTTGGATTCGCTTCTTTATTCTGTATTTACTAATGTTTGATTTTAGGCTACCACCACTTTGGGATTTTCATAAAAATACTAACAAATGAATTTGAAGAAAAGTACAGGCGTACGCAAATGATAATTTTTGAAGTTTATTAACTTAGATTATAGAATGGCCAGATTCCTAATAGGCCACCGTAAATTGATTCCAAATTTAAGTGGCCAATACTAGCCGTTCTTTGATCCCCGCGCCACACACCAAGGAACGTTCAAAGCGTCAACGTCAGGAGCCGGGTGTTTTAATTTTTTTTAAAGAGAAATTGTGCTGTGAAATCGTGTAAAAATTACACTACAAAAAAATAGAAGTGTACTTATATCTATCTCATTTCATAAGTACCTAAGTATTCAATTTCACCGTGTATTTCTTACTTAAATTTTAACGAAAAAAAAAATAATGTGACGCAGTAACTGTTGATGCCTAGGGCATGAAATCATTTTACCCATATTTTTAACACCTCACGAAAAAAACGAGGGATGACAAAGGAGTTTTATTAACATACACGATGATTATTTTTTGTGTTAGTTTGTTTCTTTAACCGTATAGTTCGGATACGCCTCAATTGGACCCGAAAACATCATAACCTTCGTCAGCTCGTTATTATAGAATAACGGGATACAACACCCTAAATTGATAATGTAAATATTTATTATGCTGCCTATCAAATCTTATGAGTGTGCGTTAATTCAAAGAGTTGGATAAAACACTCACATGTTAACGCCATTAAATCTTTCATATGTAGCTCGTAAGTATAATAATTAACCTTTATAGAACCCAAGTCTGTTATTGCGATAGTCGCCATTTTTATGACAGGCTATGAAAGATAAACATTTGGGATTTCGAACATCCATACTCCACCACAGGGGCAGTGATTAATACATTAATTAATTATTTGACGAATTCATCCATTGTTCAAGGTAATTAATTAGATGTAATGAAGTTTTTTGATATTCAAAGTCGAAGTTTCGTGCCAATCGTGTGTGTTTACATTTTTACTTTTTCACAAACATCACACACACACAAGTAGATATGATTTAAAATGCGGCAAATATTATTCAAAATATTATAAACGACAAGAAAATGCCCATAAAGTAATATACAAACATAAGTTCAATAATACGTAATCTTCATTACCATTTATTCATTTGAAATAAGGAAAAATATTGCTTGTAAAAGCGAGTGCTAAGTATTAAAGTTTTTTGTATCGTAAATAAGAAAATTGATTGACACGAGCAACCATGGTGTAATAAGACCCAATTTGTTTAAAGGCGCGAGCGAAGTGAGTGCCAAAAATTAAGAACACTTAATTTTTGGCTCTCACTTCGCTCAATCATAGTGCGGAATATAAATACTGCGCAAACTTATTGTTGGTGTAGGATCCGTATCAACGAGGGAACGTCGCGCGTCGGTGACTGATCTAACCGCCTTAGAAACAAAATGTGGTGGACGAATGTGTTTGCAATTGACACTTAGGTGTCAAACTTAATTATTCTGTATTACAACAATTTGCAATTAAATCGAAATAACAGTATTATTTAACAGTCATAAAAATATTAAAAAAAAAACAGACCAAGTGCGTGTCGGACCACGCACAATGAAGGGTTCTGTAGTTGAAAAGAATTAGTCCCAAAAACAAACTTTTATTTACTTGCAAGTATCAAAATATGTCGTATTTATTTATTGGCTCTGCAACTTTAAGTGCGATTTGGAATATATTTACGTTGGGGTGTGATAGCCGTTAAGGCGTTGGATTTTCAAGCAAGAGGATGTGGGTTTGAAACTGGGCAGCTTACCATTATGACACAAATACTGATATTGAACAAACCTGGATGGTAAATACGTCAATCCGAATTCAGCACGCGTGTGGTGGTCATTCCTCACGCCTTCTCTGTATAAAAAAAAGGCCTAAACTAACCAAACCAACCCAAATCTCTTAAAAGTTAGAGTGAACCGGCTTCTTCTGGGTAAGCTCACTCCATCGCAGACTTTGTCTCTGTCACCTCTGACCTAGACTAAAGTCAAGAGCAAACCCATCTCAAATAAAAATATTAAAAAAAAGCAAATTAAATATACTTGTATGTAATAATAGAAGCCTAGTATTGTAGACTTCTATAATTACTTATATTTAAGTAAGTATATTAAGTTTATTTGTGACTGTATAAACATATGTTCGTACGTTATCTATGACTGAACTTAGCTATCTTTCTTGATTGCTTTTGGAAGCTAAAACTAACTAAAAAGATTATGTTCAGATTTCCGTCCCTGAGTACAGATAAATCTTATTCTAACTCTAACAGGGTACACAAACGTGATATCATTGATGACAAACAAAAATACGAAAGTTAAACTTAAATCAATGCCATCTGTCTCGCATGGGTTGTCCCTGACCTTCAAAAGGATTTATGCGTGTGTTAGTAGTTCCACGTCTGCCCGCAGCTGCAACTGTTTATTTTGAAGGGAGTCGGGCGCTGTTGTCGCTGAATGCACTCAGAGGGACGATACAGGACGCGAATTCGGAAGCCATTAGTAGTGGCACATTAGCTCAGCTGGATGGAATAGAGCATCGCGTTTTCTGTAACGCGAAGGTCGTGGGTTCGAGTCCCACATGTGTCCTTTTGAACTTTAAGCTTTTTGAACGACTTTTGTACTAGTTTCGCTTTATAAATTATACATTTTGAGCCATATGATTAATGCCTAAGAAAGCTGTTCCTGTTGACTTCGTGCAATTTTTAGGGTTCCGTAAATAAAAAGGAAAAAACGGATCTTCTTGCTTGAAAAGCGGACGCCTTAACCTCAAGGCTATCACGCCAAAACTTAAGTAACTATATTCGAAAACGCACTTTAAATTGCAAAGGCATAACAAATAGATGATTCTAAATAAATGCCGTTATCATTGTGTTAGTATTAGGAATCTTGAATGCCATGGTACCCAGTATTTATGGCGCGAACACTACGACCTTAAAAATCACATTCCTGAAAGCCTCTTAGTGTTACATGAAAGCCTAGTGCTTCGAATATTGTACGGCTTGGACGGATCAATACCATTTCCTGAGCACGTGGCACGCCAAAGAGGTTTCCATGACAACGATGCAACTACAGTGAAGTACGCTGTACACGTGTACAACAGTTTGCTCCGCCTCCCTAAGAAATATATGAATTAGAACATAAACAAATGCGTATCAAGACTGGAAAATATTCTCTTTTATTCAGTCTTTAATTCTGGTCCAATTACAAGTCATTTTTAATAGCAACCCTGTTATTTTTCGTAAGGTATTTGCGAAAATGTCCACCCACCCCTGAACCCTGAGGTGCTGCCTTCGATTAATAATTCAAATATAAGCTGAACGACACGGTATAATGAGACAAAATTTACAGATATTTGTTCAGTATGTTATAGTGCTTAATTTTAATATTATTTAGTTTAACTTTCCTGTTATAATTCTCAAGAAAACTGCTAACAAAGTCGTAAAACCTACCTTTTCCAAGCTAACCGTGATTTGTACTAAAGAGACACGGTATCAAAGTGACTACAGAATTCAAGCAAATGTAGACTTTAGCTCGATATCGTTAGAAATTAATTTGCTATAGCACTACGTCAATACCTGTTACGTTATTCCGATCTCATAATTCGTGAATCACCCTCGTGATGTTTATGTGCTCCTAGTATTGTACTACGTATTTGAGCTGACTTCAAGCGTTTGAAAAAGTACTACGACACGTGCATTAGACACCACGTGGGTTAGTCTGGAAACTGGATCAGGAATGCGAAAAATACGAAAATTATTTTGCCATAAACAAACCTGACGGTTTCATTAATATGGTATACGCGTGGTAAATGACACAGTGCAATTAAGATATAGCTTTAAAACGCTATATGTAACGCTTTAAAGCTTTAAAACGCTTAAAACTTCGCTATCGTAACCGATTTCAAGAAGCAGCAATGCATTTTGCGAGTTTTTTCATTAAGTAGAGGAAGCTTGCAGGTCCAATATAAATTTTACTTTGCTCGGTTAGTTTTTTTTAACTTAACTTCAATAATACTAATATAATTACTCCATTTTATGTAAATTAATCGTCATCTTCCTGCCCGCCCTTAAGAAAATATTGAAGAAAAGAAATTTTGCATATACGTTATCAGGTGTACAGAAACGGATATAGAGTACCTTTCACCCCGAAAAAAAGAACTGTTCCCGAGGAAAACAACAATAACCTTCTTATGATAATAGATGGCGCCACGTGTCTTTCGAATCATGATTGAATTATATTATTATAGAAACTTTTTGCGGAAACGGCTGAATGAATGAATGGATTTGAATGAAATTTGGCACATGGGAGACCATGACCTGGAATAGGAAATAGGCAACAGCTAGTACCTAAGTATTACATGTCTAAGTTTCAATCTTAAGGTAAGTAACTATAACACTGAAGGTAATTCACACAGCCTATCTAAAATTTCACCCCATGAAACTCCTTCAATCAATCACTTTAAAAGGCGAATAAACGTCGATTACAAAATCCGCATCACAAGTGTCAATTTATCCATGTTAAAGTATGAAAAATATCGATAGCTACCCGCAAATTATTATCAAATCATACAGTTTCCTTATCTAGCTATCGTGAAAAAATATTGTATCGGTAAATGTCCAAATTTTGGATAAAGTGACGCTAGGATACGGTTATTTCACAGTGTGCGGCATCCACATAGGTGATCATGATACGTGTCGGCGATACGGTCGGCGATCGGTTCGGGCAAATGATACATATCGCACACCTAGATCAAAAGTAGCACAACTCAAAATAGGTACCCCTTTTTTCAGGCACAGTAAAAACCGTTTTACTCGTTTTCTATTTGATCAATTTAAAATATTTTTGTATGATGTTGTAATTCATTAATGGAGATTGGTACCCATGTGTCTTTGAAGTCAATCAGTCAATGCAGTTTTCGACGCAGAGTCCGATAATCGCAATAACTCGATTTTGGATTATTTTGAGTTGTGCTACTCTTCATCTAGGTGTGCGATATATAAGACCCGGGTTAAGGTGGGTCCACATTTGTATCAATTTGCTATATCATTACGCCGTAGCGTATTGCCGACACGTATCATCGACACGTATCTAGTGTGGATGTTTCCTACATACAACATCACATGATACACTTGCACTGGTTCGAAACGAAGTGAATTCAAATTCATGTATTGTTTGTCACAGGTGGAAAAGGATTTCTTATCATAATAATATACAGATCGCTGTAACATACCCATAGGGCGTACAATATATAATAATCATTCAAAATCTATTTTATCATTAAAATCATAATTTCTGTCAAAATACATTATAATTAATATTAGACTCATGCCAAAATATATTGCAATTAATTAATACTAGCCCTCATTAACATTCAATCATTAATATTATTACTCATGCAAAATATATTCTCATTAATTAGAAATATAGAAACTATAGAAAATATAGAAACGGGCCGTTCTCCTAACTATCACCATCTTCCTGCTCTTATCCCCTGTTACTTGGGGTCTAAGCAGGTCTTGCAGGTCTCCTAACTACTGCTACAAATAGACGTGTCGTTTCGGTTGTTGCACACCGCCACCAGTCATGGTAGCTTTGTGGACCAGGTTTGGATACGAGATTTGGATACGAATCAAGGATACGCTCTGATACGATACTAGATACTCCCCGTTCCATATCAAGTCAGTTTTTTTTTCCAAACATCAAAGGACGTACGAATACGGGGTCGCATGTATGGATGAGACTGCGCCAGTGGCAATGTTACTATACGGAGATACAGTACGAAGTAGGTAGTGGACGCGTCGCAACGTCTCACGCACACATTCTCATTCTGTCGCCCGGAATAATATTTTGAAAAACATATATTTTCATTAAGATTAAGGTTATTATTAGTAGCAGGTTCTGTAGTTTCTGCCTACCCCCCATGGGAAGAAGGCGTTAGTTTATGTATGTTATTACTTCAACAACATAAAATAAAATGATTTATTGAAAATTTCATTTTTTTCTTTTTATTTAATTTTTAAATTAATTAAACCACACGCGATCAACACTACATGATCTAGATAACCAACATGTTTGTGGCTGACTATTGCATGAGATTTTAGAAATCGAAACTCTCGAACCCTCCTTATAACTCTTTCCGTGTGCGCCCAACAGTTTTTATTTGCATAATTTCTTCATTTTTTTTTTGGCTTATTTGAGGCTTAAACATTTAGAGGACGCATAAGCTTAATGCCTTTTACCGATAGAAGAAATTCGATTTCTTTAAAGTCCCTGTCAGCCATTATAACAGCACTTTCAGGTAAACATTCAATTAAATTACTCTTTCTACAAGAGCTTTGTCTGAAACCCCATAACCCTTTGAGATAAGCTAAGCTCGCCGCATTCGTTTGTTACGTTGTTTTTTTGAAAGAATTTTGTAAATCAAAATAAAACTGAAGCACGACAATGCTAAATGGTTAACAATTTGAACAGACGACATGACTGTAGAAAAGCTGAGACACAACTAGCGGATTCATATGTGGTGTATAGGGTGATACGAACACAAGCAACGTCCACACCATTTTGATACGTTTTAGTTATAGGATACGGCAAAAAGATACGATGATACAATACCAATGTCGTCCAAACTAAACGATACGACTCATGATACGATACGGGGATACGCTACGGCGCAATGATACAGTAAATCCATACAAATGTGGACCCACCTTTAGCCACTCCACACCATTGTAACAAGTGAAAGTCTGCAAACTCTTTGTTGAGCACAGCACACGAAACTATATCTGAACAACCTGCATGCTGTGCTGTGGGGGTTAGACTCTGATAGGCGGGGGTTATCGTCGTCTTTGGCGAATTAAACCAGTGCAATTGATCCACACAATTATAATATAAAAGGCACGTACACAAATCAGAAACACAAAATACACATAATACGCAATGATAATAATTACGGAAATAATCTTACTTACGTACCACTAATTAATACAACAATACAGACACGCGACTATACAGGGCTCCGTTGAGCATGTCACTTGATGGTTAGATACTTTGACTAACTTGCTCGGTACAATTTTGGAACTAACTCATAAATCCTAGGTGAGGCATATTTATTACATTGTCTCTATAGCTACCGTAGCGGGTATACCTCACCCAACTACGACTACGACAGCAACCTGCGTGGTTTTAACAGTGACCACGCCCCCATTTTCTCGTGCAAGTCACGACCTGTCGACTTCTTGTGCCCAGGGATAAACCCGTTTGCAGTTTTGTATCGATTCCCTGCGTGCAAGTCACAACGTGTTCATGTCCGACGGACAAGCACAGTCTTGTGGTATGCTTAATATTTACATCATGTTGAGTACTTTCTTAAGCTACTTATAACTAATAGCAAACGGAGCTAGGAGTATGGTGCTTCTCCTACACTCTTATAGATATGAAACATGGACTTTTTGTTAGAAATAATTACTGAAATAAGTAGGTGACATTTTTATTTTAAACGTATACCCGAAAAACACTGCGTCTTTAAAACTGTTGTATAATACTTATACCTTTTTAGTTTCTTTAATTTCTGAAAAGACAGATTATTTTTTTAAATTTCATGCTAAAACTAGCAACAAGAAGTTCCAGTTCAATGTACCTATTATATTTCAGATGTATTTCAACGATACTAGTAACCAACTTCCTCCGACTTCTCTACGAAAATGTTCGTGTTGACCAACCAAGTTAGTAGAAACAAAGCAGTAGAATATATGAAGATTATTTGAAGAACAAGTTCTGAAATAAACATTCAAGATGATAGAAAAAGGCTGAGCTGACATATATGTGACGTCGCGGCTACGAATGCTACACGGTCGTAGTAGATAAAAGGTCAACCAACTCTATATAAAACACATTGTTGGTTGATTAATAATGTGTAATTCACTACAGAAATTATTAATAAAAAATAATTGTTATAATGAGCTTTATATCGAAATAATGTAAAACGCCATCTGTACAAATCCTGATCAATCGAATCCAATATGCTGCATATATACCTGCTATATTATTTACTATGCACTAATAAAATAACCCTTAATTCGCAGAGGGCCGCCATATGGTAGAACTGTGTCCGCGCGTGGGCCCCGCAGTGGTGCTCTCGTGTGCGTCCTGCGCTGAGAAGAGGAATTGGATGTGCGACCTCGTCATGCTGAACACCAAGCCCATGCTGGACAGGTTCCTGGACAGGTGAGGTTCATTATCTTCATCCTTGAGTCAAAGGACGTCCTCTGCCGGACAAACGCCCATAACGCCACATCGACCGCTCCCGTACATTCACGCGATCTTTATCAGGTCGCCGGTCCTTATGGGACCTTATTGGGGGGCCTACCCACAAGCAGACACACAAAATTCGCAAGGATATGAATCTAAAACGAAAATTGGTGAAGAATTTTAAAATTACTCGTAACTACAAAAGTAAACAGTTTAATTTTAATAAAGATATTGTATATCAGCTGCAGAGCAGTGGTCACCCAGTGATAACGGCCCCGGCTTACGTGTCGTTGGTCGTGGGCTTACTTTGTGTAAGACTCACCTCGCATAGACGTAAATTCTGTAGCTAAAATATGTCAGGAATTGAACATATTTTATTAAACACCAGATCATTATTTGAATACCTTATTCTTAACTAACTAATAATTTTAGTTATAACTGGAACGTGATTTCCCGATAGTGTCACCGTGATTATGATTTGCTATTTCATCAAGCCACTATGCGTCATTCTAAAACAAATTCAAAACGCTTTAATTTTTATTTTATATTTAAATGAGACCACATCATCTGCTTAACATTTTCCCAAATATGTCGGGACGGCATCCTCCAGAAAATACAAAGATGCTGCGTTAACCAGACGTAACGTATTTTACATTTCTTTGTATTTATTTGTTTGTACAATAAAACATACTGAGAAATGCTCAAAACATTTCAATAAGTGATTAACACAACACGTTAACGGCTGCTAAATAACTCGGATACTTTTGTTTCATTACAAAATGTTGTATTTCTGTACATTATGTTTAACATACGTAAGTACCTTCTTAGGTAAGTATGTTAGACGTGCATAACGTGTGCATAACCAGCCTGCAATGTTCCCACAGCTGGGACACCGGCCTCCTCTCTGTGAGAGGGAGTGGGCTGTAATCCTCTACGCGGGCCCATTGCGTGTTGGCAGATCTCGCATGTCTTTGAATTTTCGTTTCTAGGACATGCCGGTTTCCTCATGGTGATTTCCTTCACCGGTTTAATTAGTGGTTAAATTGTTTAAAAAATACAGTGATATCCACAATATAAATACTAGGAACAAACACAAATTTGTTGTACCTCCAACAAGGCTCAAGAAAATAGGTGGGTCATTCAGGTGTCAATGTATACGCTTTTATAATAAACTTCCAAGCCACGTTCAAGATCTGAGTCTTAATAAATTCAAATCATTCATTAAACGCAAGTTGTGTCAGAAAGCTTTTTATACCGTTAAAGATTATATTGAGGACAAAAAGGCTTGGGATTGAACTGCTCCAATTTTATTTTATATTATTTTTATTTTTGCATACTGAATGTTGACATTAATATTTACTTTGTAAGTATTATATTACTTTATTGTGAATGTGAAGACTATGTAGGTCATTGCTTTTTTTTGTTTGTTTTATTTTTTCTCTCAGTTATTTTTAATCATGGTCTGGCAGTTTGAGTAATCTATGCGGCCTACCCCAATGTCCTTTCTTTGGTATTGTTCGTCGAATCGTTGAGCTAGTTGAGCTGCGCGATTACTGACAAATGCGTGCACTGACTGGACAGGTCCTCTCAATCTGTGTGGTTCTTTCCTCAAAAGACCATTTCAGACACCAATCTACATGGTCTTCACATGAAGTGACCAAGATTATGTCTGGACTTTATAAGAGACTGTGACCTCTGAGTTTGTTTCGGCCTTTCTTCTCAGAGTAGTCAGATAGGAAACGCCGACCTCATCTAGTTTAAAAAAAAAATATTGACTTGTAAAAGTGTTTGTACAAACCTACTTACAGAAATAAAAATCATTTATCATTTATCATTTATCATTATAAAATTATTTACACAAAGTGCCTGCCTGGGTTCGAACCTACGATCTGGAAACGAACTCGTAGGTCGAGGTCGTTTCCACAGAGCCACCACTGCTCTCAAACTACTCTTCTGTTAAACGTAATTTCTGTAATACCTAAAAGTAATAGTAAAAACTCGTAACAAAAATCTCTAAAGCATTGAACACATTTTTGAGAAAATGGTATAAGTACTTAATATGTATCATCTTTAGTGATTAACACAACAGTGAGGAGCTCGTGGCTAAGTAATAACAGCCGCATGGGTCGATCCATCAGGTCATCAATCATCAATCGACAGTTTCGAATCGGCGAACACAATTCCGTCACCGGCTGCCAATAACGCTGAGCAAGCGCCGCCCGCTTCCTCCGTCGCCCGCACCACAACACCGGCTGCGGAAACGTCACGCGCGCGTATGTCGATCCCTAAATGTGCCTATGCTGCTGTTGTCACCAGCGACAAACCAGGAAAAGGAGAAAAACTGAAGGTGGGTGCTCAACCTGCCCAGCCTTCGGTCCGTGGCTCCTTGCCAAGGACGAGCCGAGTTGATGAGGAGGGTTTCACGAAAGTGGAAAGGAAGAGGAGGAAGCCCAGTACTCGTAACTTGTGCGGTACTGCACCGAGTGGACCCAACATGTTGCTGCGCCCTGCTGTGCCTACGACGCAGTTGTATGTATCGCGTCTACATTACACCACAACAGTTGAGGAGGTCGTGCAGTACATGAAAGTGAAGACCAACTGGACTCTGAGGGTCGAAAGGTTGGAATCGCGCCACGACATTAATTTTAAGTCATTTGTGGTGCGAGTTCCAACCCACCATCTACAAACCTGCTTGAAGGAGGACTTTTAGCCGAAGGGTGTCGTATATCGACGTTTCCGAGGACGGTTACGACACCGCGCAGCGACACACGACGCCGACAACGTTACGTATATAGTTATAGTTTAATAAGGTTTTTAATATGTATTAGTTTATTTTTGTTGTTAATATTATTTTGTGTATTTTTTCTATGGGCACCAGTAGCCTGATAATAAAATGATTATTATTATTATAAGCTACGCTTGCTGCAGTTGGTCCTTAGATGGATGACGATCTTTACATACCGAGACTCCACCGTGGCTCAGAAAGCACGTTAAGCCGTTGGTCCCGGCTGTCATTCGTGTATCTTTGACAGTCGTTACGGCTCGTCAGAAGCCCGAAAGTTTGACAACCAGTCTTACCAAGGGGTATCGTATTACCCAATAACTGGGTTGTGGAGGTCAGATAGGCAGTCGCTCTATGTAAAATACTGGTATTCAGCTGCATCCGGTTAGACTGGAAGCCGACCCCAACACAGCTGGGAAAAGGCTAGGCAGATGATGATGATGTATCTAATGTATGTATCGATTTATCTATATAATCTTTAGTATTCATATACTTAAGCTGTTGAAACAAAGTATGGAAGCCCGTCATGTTCGTAGTAAGCAGCATTGAACTAAAGCTTTTGGTAAGATACATACATACGCGTGTTTGTACGTTTTGGGAATTCTAGCCCTAGAGGGTTAAATTGCGGTTAAAAGGTTAAACGCAGAAATTGTTTTATTTAGCAGAAATTGTTTTATTTAGCAGAAATTGTTTTATTTAGCAGAAATTGTTTTATTTAGCAGAAATTGTTTTATTTAGCAGAAATTGTTTTATTTAGCAGAAATTGTTTTATTTAGCAGAAATTGTTTTATTTAGCAGAAATTGTTTTATTTAGCACAAATAAGGAATTATGTTTTGATAATTAACCCTGAAGAAGCAAATGAAGTGCACATTCCTGTTAGCATTTAAATATCATCCATAATTTTCTATCAACTGAAAGTTATGTTAACAGTTGATTCCTGAAGAATTTCAACCATTTATTATGAGCTGTTAGGTACGATTATACTTATGATTTTTTAAGGTGCCTGTCTGTCCATCCCAAACCTAACAGAAAATCGCATGAAAACTAAACAGCTCATCGAACTACGAGTACATATAAGTATATATAATTATTGTTTGACCAGATATAAAGTTACCTTCTTCTTTCTATCAATTTTGGGAAAGCTTTTATACTTGGCCAAAATCCTATTTCGAATAAACTCTCTTTAGATAAATGCAAATTCGTAACATCGTGCTGTAATAATGAGAAACATAAGTGCAGCAGAGATGTGTTTTGGAGTTGCTGATGATTGTAAAAAACCGCCGAAGTGCGTGTCAGACTACGCATAATAAAGGGTTCCGTAGTCGGGATTAATCCTAAGAACAAACTTAACATTGTAGTTGAAAAAAAAGTTCGCCCATACATTCTAACTGCAAATTTAAGTTTGTACGCACAATATTGAGAGATTTACCATGTTGTTTTAAGACCGTAGACTTCTTATAGGTTTGCCTGTAATCTACGGATACAGGTATTGAACTATTTTCTGTATTCTTTTCATAATTTTAGGATCAGTATTTTCGGAAATAGGGGGGCAGTCCATTTCGTCTAATTTTTTTTAAATAATAAAAAAAAAATATTTTAAAATTATAGAAAATAATTTTGAGACCCTCACAGTAAGCCGTTTCATTTAATTTGTCACACGTACAGTTTGCAAAACTTTTTTTTTTCTTACTTGCCCCCCAAACTTGACCCCTATATTCAAAATTCTTTTATTAACGTTACACTTCCGTGTTTGGGTCACAGAAATACATAAGTGTACCAAATTTCAACTTTATCGGTCCATTAGATTCGGCGCAAATTGGCTGTGACAGACGGACAGACACACGAGTGATCCTATAAGGGTTCCGTTTTTTCCTTATGAGGTACGGAACCCTAAAAATTATGTTTGAATTGTATAAATTTAGTATTATTGTTATTTGCATAGCACATGTGTTATGTACTGCAATAGAGTTACCATTTACTGTGTACGTCTTCGGCTGCTGAGAGTATGTTATGCTCACACAAATGTCTCTGATGGTGGCGTATGTGTTGGATCATTAAGTTCCCTACAAATGGTTGAGCTGAATGGTGCTCCATACGTTATATTCGTGAACGGGTGTCGACAGATATCTTTTAGCTGCCACGGCTTATTTTAATTTTTGAATTGTATTTTTTTAATATTTTATCACGGTCGCTTTTAACGTGCACGTCTTTCTACATCGTTCTCAAATGTATTGTTTGTAATATATGTTATGTATTTCAGCATGAATGAAAGATGAAAGAAATATTTTCGTAAAAACGTTTTGATTCAAAAGATTCGTCCGTGTAGTTTCCTGTCCGTTCTTCTCCTTAGGAACCTACTACGCTTTGGAATGGGCAACTAGCCTCATCTTTGTCACTGATCGAATCCATGACAATTCAAAAGACCTACTTGCAACTGGTTTTATTGAAATAAATACTTTGAGTTTGAGTATATAATTATTAATATCATAATAATGTTTGAACTGTAAGCATAAATATTTTATCAACCCCCATGCTATATATAAATCCTATATAAAAGTTTCTGAAACAATTAGCTTATTGCCAACATTAAAACAACCAGTCATAGTAACCATAATATATTTGGCTAAGCCTTGCTGGAGAAGCTTCTGCACTCTTTGAAGATTGTACTCCAAAAATCTTAGCAGGTAGAAAAGCACAAACCCTCACCTGGATAGAGGAAAGTTAGACGGGTTGACAAACGACGGGGCACCTCGCCGGCCGGCTAGCGAAACTTTTAAATACACCAGGGTTGCACAAATTCTTTAGTTCAGAACGTCCAGGGGTAGATTGGGCACAATTCAGTCAGTAAACTTCTAGCAAGTTTGTAAGATTTTAGGATATTTTGTTTTATTTTTCCGCACACGCGAACGCAATACAGATCAGGCGGCCATACTTTTTCTCTCCCGCGCCCGCTTGAAGATGGCGCGGTGGTGCGATGGCACTATAATTCAAATTTGGAATGGGAAGAAGCTGGGATAAAGAAATGCAATCAGAAATGGTGTGATGTTTATACAATAATATTATTATCCAAACGAGTGTTATAATGTTGTACTCAATTTCATAATGCAAGTCCCACAGTGTATTCTTTTATATATAGGGTGACTCGTAATTAGTGACCGATCGCAAAAAGAAAAATCACCTGTACCCTACATTCATATTTGCATAACTCGTGGGAATAACGTGACTTTTTTTCGCGATTTCAGGTTTGGTCCTATAGTAAAAGTTGTTTATTAATATGAGTAATATCACGTGTTTAAGTATCGGTCACCCTATGTAAGCAACTCCTTTACTTTTTCGATCCCTTCCTTTTTCATCAAACCGCCACATTCTCACTACTCAATTCGTGGTATCTTTATGAATTTCAAAAAAAGAACATTGTTATGCACGCGTGTTTCCCTATCACAGCGCCATAATAATTAAAAAAAAACTTATACATAGTTTGTTTGTATTCGATACTCAGCAATTAAACTTTCCATGAATTTACATAGAGTTCTTACAACACCGTACAAAACCCTATGCTTTCAGAACCTTTTATAGAGGATGCATGAGGATGCATATCATACGTAGTTGTAGATAAAGTCTTGTATGCAACTGTACATAATTAGATATTAAAGCACTCATGTGATACTATTAACACACTCGGCTTCGCCTCGTTTGATAAACTCACACTCATGTTTTAATACCCCTTATTATACAACAGTTGCATAAATAACTATTACTGTAAATAAAATATCGTTTAAACGGGTAAAAATTTAAGAAGCAATATTTGTACTGCAGAAGTTAAAAGTTCGTGCTGACGGCCTAGAAAAAGTAATATTCGATTAAATTATCGATTACGCTAATTGAAAAGCCAAAAAGCCAAAAAATGTATGGGGTTGACATAAGCTATATGTCACGTGATAATGTCATGTTACTTTGAAGCTATAGCGATTGTAGAAATAGAATCACTCCGAAGTGAATGTCATTTGTATAGGCCACTGACTTATAAACAAAATTAGGGTGTATATATATATACCTACAAAAAACGGGCACTCAACATGGCCGCCTTTCGTAGGTTTGTCACTGCGAATGCAAGAGAGAGAGCAAGCAACCGTTTGACAGCACATCTACCAATCATCTACCACAAAACTCAGCACTCAACATGGCGACCGGTCACGCATAGACACGATTATTTTTGATCTCACACAAGAGTGTTGCCAAATTTAGTCCTTGACAAACATTTAGATGTCTCCCTTTTCATACGCAGTTCTTGATTAGTTAAAAAGAAACAAAACGCTTTTTGACATGTCTGTGTCGATATGACAGATATTTGTATAGCTATTCTTTCTATGGTAGAATATTCCATCTCCATGTTCTTCTATCTCAATGATCTAGGGCCCTCTGATAGCAGTTAGAATACGCTTTACCACCAGGACAACAGCACCCTAATTGCGTAACACACTTTCTTTCACAATCCGAATTTGAAGGAAATCCTAATACATTGCTTCATATGTTTGAAAAGTTCGTCTGCTCGACATCGTAAATAACGCAGTGTATGTTATTGAATTGTTAAAAAGAAAGGCATTCCAATTGTTAGTGTGTTACGCAATTCCCCCACAGGACTCATTAAAGCTTTATCTAAAAGAAACCTTATTATATTAACAACACTGTTGTTATTGCAAATAATATAATAATAATAATAAGAGAAAGTACTCAAGCCTTGGCAAAAAAGGTGTATGTTAATGCATACATAAATTAATTTGCCAATATTTCTATAACATGAAGAAGAAGAATGCGGTTCTTACTTAAGTTCATTTTTCTATTTTTAATGTCATGAAAAAGCGATTAAATGTTTTTATAATAACAGTGAAAGCAACATCCTAACTAATATTATAAAAGCGACAGTCAGTCTGTTTGTTTGTTACGCTTTCACGCTAAAATGATTGAACGGATTTGAATGAAATTTGGCACATGGCTCCCATGACCATGACCTGGATACTTTTTATCCCTGTCGTACATCCCGTGGGATAATTTTCGACATCCACGCGGGCGAAGCCGCGGGAAAAAGATAGTTAGTTACTTATATGTATTTTTTTTTTTGT
Organism: Dicycla oo; assembly: GCA_948252095.1. Taxonomy (NCBI): domain Eukaryota; kingdom Metazoa; phylum Arthropoda; class Insecta; order Lepidoptera; family Noctuidae; genus Dicycla; species Dicycla oo. Next base: position 40,446,159 of record OX411709.1, on the reverse strand, counting down.
ATTCAGAAATATTTATTTCCATTAAAACTATACAACTACTGAGTACCTAATATAATACAAGCTTGTAATATTTATTTTAAATAAAATCAAACTGTAATGTAACAATAATGATTAATTGCCTAATTTAAGTCAATTATTGTTAAGGTTATGATGACTTTTAGCAGCCGACACTCCTAGTCCAAAAGAAAGTCTAGTGCCTATCTACATACTCTAGTTTGGAAATCATAATGACATTATAATACCATGACGATATTGTGATACTACCATTATATAATGTACTCGCAGTTGCCCACGACTTTATCTCGATCCAGGATAAAACTAAAAATAAATAAAAATACCCATGTGCTAAATTTCATCCAAATAAACAAACAAAGTCACTTTCGCATTTATAATATTAGTTAGGATTGCACTTTTGAAGACCACAAATATGCCAAAAATGCCAAAATTGCTGGACGACCACTGACTCGACGACATTATATTGATTTAAATAAGATACACAAGTGGCGTACACACATGTGAACAAATTGTATTGATGTTCTATTAATCTCTAACTGTCTTGTATGAATATTGATGATATTTGTTTCATAATTTGTAACGCTCCATTTTGTTTAAATTATACATCGTACCTATCTATTTATGTGATATTTTAAAAGGAATTCGCTAAAATACCTAAGAACAGCCCCGCAAAGCACAGTTTTTATGCATTGCAGCTGGCTTAAATTGGAAATGTGCACGTATTATATGAGAGCTTTTCGTATGTTATGGTTGATATTCATAAAGTATTTCACAACCTATAGTTTTCCTTTATATTTTCATGACTTTTATGTCACAATACATAAAAAATCTGTCAAAAACAAATGGAAACCTCATTCGTTCAAAGTGATCACTGCTAGTAATATTCAAAGACCAAATCAAATGCACGCAATATTAGTCTTTACGTCCATTGATAGAGTGTGCGGTCTGGTATAACGCTTCAGAGGTAGTTGAGTCACAGCAATTGAACTTGAGACTTGTGATGCCTCATGGGCTCCTAGTATCTGAAATCGTATTCGTGCCGGCTTCACAATTTCACGCAAGCGCATTGTGGAACAGTCCACGTGCGTTGAATGCCACGTGGAAGGGAGAACATGTTGACGCTCTATTGGAATAATAATGAAAGATTAAACAAAAACCGATCAGCTGCTTATTGGACCAAGCACAGTGAAGGGTTCCGTACTTTACGCATAGTACTGATTTTATCCGACAGTAAAAATAAGTTTGTAAGTACATATTCCATAGTATGCCTCGAAAGAGCTATGAAAAATAATGTTATTTCTGCTGTTGTAACCCGGAAATATCCCATATTGCTATCTCAAAACTTACTCGACTTAAAAAGCAAAAACACTCAAGAACGTCACAATGTTTTAATTATGGTACTCGTACAAATCCTCTCCCACACTCACGTTCATTGTATTTATTTAATCCCTCGGTTACACAGGGTGTAAGTGTAAACAGTGTCAACCTTTTAAGGGGTCATTACTTATAATTATTAACAACTTTTACTATGGGACCAAACCTCAAATCGCGAAAAAAACCGGCTGTTCTCTACATTTTGAAGAATTATATTAATATAAAGTCTTACTCTAAACAAATTTATTTGGTCTGATAATGCTGACCTAAACAGATAAATAAGTTTCTGTTGATGTTTGAAGTCTGGAACCATAAACTAAGCTAGTAAAGACATTTTACAAGACTTCTTATTTATCATACTTTCTACCTTTAAAATTATCACTTTGTTTCATTTATTTGATTTGCGTGCTGATTTTTCATCGGGAGCGACCACGTACCACGAGCCGGCAATATTGCCCGACATTGCATCCTTTAATACTAGGGACACAGGACGTACGGGAGCTAGATACATATTTTAGAATTCAAGTTATGGCGGTCATTGAAGACTCGTAGGATCAAAATTGCAAATAAACTATTGTATTCAAACTGCAACAGATGTCTGTTGACGCCCGCCCTCGTACAACGAAACAAATTCCGATTTTGCACAATGTTGAAACAACAATGAAAAATAACAATTTGAGTACCATCAACAGACAGTTCTTTGCTGTAACTACATATAGGTAAGTGGATAACTCGGTGACTAGCTATAAAAATAAGTATATCCTGGGACATTTTCACACACGGTCATCTGGTGCCAAACTAAGCAGAGCTTGTACTATGGAAACCAGATAACTGATATACTACATATACTACTTTTTTTTTGTAAATACATACTTTTATAGATAATTACACTGTAAGATAAGTAACCGTAAAGTAACTGGTAAGCACTGACGGGATACGAATAAAACTAAATTTGGCAGCAACGAAAACGTTCAAGAGAGCCGGGATGTCGTCTCATATTGGCTGTAAATCTGCTCAAAACTGAATAATTTCACAATTGGTGAAAGCTTACTTCATAAGGAATACAATGAGTCTCCTAAGTCTAGTGTGAAGCAAATACCATGGCTACTCAAGTATCGGAAACCGTAAGGATTTTAACAAATACATAAGTAAAAAAAATAAATTTCACTTCATATCGGCTGTACATCTGATCTGATTTTTTCAATCACTACTTTCCTCGAAAAAATGTTTTAAATACGTTAAAATTGAATAAGTCAGATTTTTGAATGAGCGTAAGCTTGGATTGAATTTGTTTTTATATGAAAAAAACCGGACAAGTGTGTATCAGACCACGCACAATGAAGAGTTCCGTAGTTGGGATGAATTTATCCCAAGAACGAACTTAACATTTTAGTTGAAAAAAAAAATCTCCCATACATTCCAACTGCAAATGTAAGTTTGTGTGCACAATATTGAAAGATATACCATGTTATTTTAAGACCATAGACTTCTTATAGGTATTCCTGTAATCTATAGGTATAGAAATATTTTCTGTATTTTTTTTTAAATTTTTAGCTCAGTAGTTTATTTTAAAATTATATCAATTATATATTTGAGATCCTCACAGTAAGCCCTTTCATTTGATATATACTGTACAGTATGCAAACCTATTTTTTTAAATTTTCTTGCCCCCATAATTGACCCCTATATTCAGAATGCATTAATTTATATTACACGTCCATGTTTGGGTCATAGAAATACATAGGTGTACCAAATTTCAACTTATTCGGTCCATTAGATTCGGAGCAAATTGGCTGTGACAGACGGACAGATAGACAGACAGAGTGACCCTATAAGGGTTCCGTTTTTTCCTTTCTAGGTACGGAACCCTAAAAATTGAATTTGTTTTATTATTTTATATTCTCAGTAGCTTTGGCTTCGCCCGCGTGGATGTTGGAAATTAACCCACGGGAACCGTACATTTTACCGGGATAAAGAATTTTATGTACTATTACAGACTATAATATGTATAATATAAATATAATATAATATAATATCTCTGTTCCAAACATCCAGACACGTTCAGCCGAATGGCGGGCGTAATTGAGTAACAAACATCCTTCCAAACTTTCGCATTTATTTATAGCTGTCCGCTAGCTGTCCGGACAAACGTTGTTGTCAAAATTTCAATAATTCATACAAAATTCCCATAGAAAATGCACTTTCAGTTTTCCCGAATTTTCCAATTTTCCCGGCTACTTTTCAAACATTTTCTTTCATACAAACCTTGTCCTGACAATTACAAACACAACAAAAAAAGAATTATCCAATTTGGTGGAGTCGTTCGGAAGTTATGCGCGTACATACATTTCGGTGACTAATTTTTATATATACAGATACATACGATGCCTCGCACGCAAAAAGTCGGAACATTATTTTTTACAAAAATCGTTTTTTTGTGCCATTAAAACCCTGCTGAACAGTTTTACATATTCCCGAAATCGTAATTTTAATTATATTTTATAAATAATGAGTTTTTGAAATGCTAATAGTCATGCTAATGCTAACATTTAAACGCTCCCGGGCATAAAATCGTGCTGATAGTTCCGACGATGCGCTCCGATCTATTGGACGGCGGCCGGCCAATCAGCACGCAGTACCGACGTCGTATGACACGAACGAAGTCTCTCAGTTTTGAATGTTAAAAATATTATTGATGTTGTGTTGTTTTTGTTTACTACTCTCCTGAAAAAAAAATTTTTTGGCCTTACGACCTTATGCGTGGGAGGCGTCGTATAATATATTAGTAGGAATCTATATTTTTAAGTAAAGAAACTAAAAAGAAAAAAAAAATTGTGATATAGTCTACCGTAACAAAAAGATTTCGATTTTTGAAACTGATCGCAAACTTTTTTTGATGTGTGTAGGTCGCCTTAAATTCCAGCTGAAGAAAGTTTACGTAAAAGTACCCTGTGATCAATGCGGTCAAAATATTTACTGTAGTCCGTATAAATAACATCATCTGGTGCATATGTGTATATTTTATGTATATTGTTATAAATTTGATTTAATTTCATAAGTTTTTTCTTTTTGTAAAATATTTTTTTGTAATCTATTGTAAATATTAAATAACTTCATAGAAGAAAATTGTTATTATTTCACCATTACACGTTCTCACGAAACTGCGGCGCGGGCTCGATCGGCGCCTAACTTAAGTTTTGTTTTATCTTTTTAATTCAGTATCATGACTAACAGCCACACTCAGAAAGGTTCATTAATTTAGTCATAAGAATACTAATCTACGTATAATTAGCATTAAATCCGTTAGTCAACGGTACATCCCAGAGACATAATTTAAGGGATCATAAGCTAATGACAGTTTTAAGTAAACGTAGGACGGCTTGCATCCTAGAATCATCTTATCGATTGCATATCGGTAAAGCCTTGGTGACCATTAAAATTTATTTATACACGTTGAAAAATAATATCCATAGTAATATAAATGACAATCAGTACTTTTACTGTAAGTTTTTACTAAATTGCAAAGCAAAACCGCAATTTTCATTTAAATTAAATAAAGCGATTGCGATCTTTTTTCTATTGTATCACTGCTAATCGTCAATGTCAAATCATAAAGATAATAATAATAATAATATAACATTATAATATCCTGGGACGTTGTTCACACACGCTCACCGAATCCGAAACTAAGCAGAGCTGTTGAGAAATTGCACAGTGCAATTGCATCATGGCCAGAGTGCATTGAATGCATTAGACATACTAGGAAACAATAAGCACTAAGAGGTCTAGCCAACAACCACAAGCACACCCTTCATCGTGCTTACACGTTGCACACATTTGTATAAAGAGTTGGGGGTGGGGGGTTAGGAAGTTTCAGTGCATTGTGGGAGGGAGGCGTGGCCAGTGTTGCATAAAACTTCATGGAATGAGGTAAGGAGAATGAATTGCGACAAACATTCCCCTCACTTCAATTTTGCAAAACTTGCAATAATAACACAAAAAATACGCAAGCAATTTCATTTCAAATATTTACAATAACATAACACTAAACAGTAATTATGGCGACTGTGAAAGATATCCCCGAACCTCCATCAGCAGGACTAGAGACCAACAAGCATCTATGAAAAAGCAGCGGCGTAGATCGGCTCTTTAAAGTTGCCCAATTCTTTCTTTCATTCTGCATAATTTTCGTTTAATACACATTATCAAAATCATTTTACAACCTTTCATGGAAACATGACTAGTGATCGTTGATCCACAATTGCTGCATTTCACACAGCATCACTTAGGTCACTGTTTTTTTTTTATATAATATTGTCTTATCAGTTATTTATATACAAAAGTACAGTGTATTCGTTTATTTATTGACCGATAATGTATTTTTTCAGCTTTACATGTGTTAATTTAAGCTGTAAGACTTTATAACTGCGCAACTATGTTTTCCTTAGTGAATACCATTGTCCAGTACGCAGTACAGAAACTGCGCTATAGAGCTCGTGGCTAAGTAATAACAGCCGCACGGGTCAATCCATCAGGTTAAGCTACGCTTGCCGGGGTTGGTCTGTGGATGGGTGACCATCTTTTCATACCGAGACTCCTCTGTGCCTCGGATAGCACGATCAGCCGTTGGTCCCGGCTGTCTTTCGTGGATCTTTGACAGTAGTTACGGGTCGTCAAAAGCCCGAAAGTCTAACAACCAGTCTTACCAAGGGGTATCGTATTACCCAGTAACTGGGTGTGGAGGTCAGATAGGCAGTCGCTCCATGTAAAATACTGGTATTCAGTTGCATCCGATTAGACTGGAAGCCGACCCGAACATAGTTGGGAAAAGGCTAGCCAGATTGACCTGCACGAAGTACCCAACATGAATGCAAATCGACGTTTTTTAAAATCATTGAAGAAAACTGCCTCGTTTATCTGGCGGTCGCTAGCGCTACAGGACTGATGCTCAGCAAGCATCAGTCCTGGGTTCGATTCCCAGCACGTGTAGCATTATCACTACTATATCTACGAAGAATAGATACATCTCTTTCTTTCTTTCGTCACATTTCGTTTCTCCATTTTTGATATCGCACCGTGAAAATCCTTCTACAATCTGACATTTTGTCTTTCGTTTCTAGCGATCTTTTTCTAGGTAGGTGGTGTTTGCCTTTTTTACCGACTTAAAAAAAGCGGAGGTTATCAATTGGACACGTATGTAAGTAATATTATTGGAACTGCAATATATTCACATATTATGATAATCTATTAGGGCTTCCATACAAATATACAAAATTTTATAGATGTATGTATGTAAGTTTGTCCACGCATTTCTACGAAACTATTAATCAGATCATGACCATTTAACTTTTATTGGCTTACATTTACTTCAACTTAGGGAACAGTGCAAGTGCGGCTGCGTAGTTTTCAAAATAATGGACTAATATGTGTAAGTGTGACGGCCTAACTTATTGATACGAGCTACGGGTGTAGTGTCAAAGGGAAACATCTCAAAATCTTGGTCAAATTCTAGTGCAATATTTAAAACAAAACTATTAACTACTTATTACAAACAAATATTCCACTTTTTACTAAAACCTAAAAATAACGAAATAAAAATAATTAAAAAAAAATTAAATCGACATCACAAATAAATTAACTCAAAATTATGTAATAATTTAATTTCGGAAGTACACACGCCAGCACATCAAGCTACTACAATGTGTCAGATTTCTTTAATAGATTTTCGACTTTATTGCTAAAGCATCAGGTTCAAGGTTGATTGGGAAAATCTGACAGTTTCGGGTAGGTTGACCTGCTGGCGTCTGTACATTATTTTTTATTTATTTTAGACTATTTCAAAAGAAATTTTTCTATTCCAAACTATCAAAATCACATTGACTACTGACAATTGTCTAGGGTAGGGAAGACAATTTGATTTTGTAATCGCCATTATAAAGACACACACGGTAATAATTATTATCCAACAGTATTATGAGTCGGCCCCTGTTCTTGAAATTATTACCTACAGCCGCGCGGTACGTAAACACGCGATATGGCTGACCGCCTACAGTATTTTAATTTCATCAACCTATGTACTTGAGTTTCTTTCCAGTTTTGTGATTGTAAATATTTTTAATAAAAAAAATGAAATTCGTTGTGAATGAAATATGGAGTGTTTAATAAAAATACATGTTGCGTTTTTTTTTTCCGACTGTCTCGCGCTTTCTCTACCCAAGCTCAGTTTCGAACGATCTTACCTACGAAGCCCTCGTTTGAAATGCTGAACATAAGTACTAACGAGTTGGATGGCACCATAGCAACTGCGATTATTGTAACCGTGTTTGTAACCTTGCGATGCGCACATATGCAAAAGGTTTTATTATCCCCGTTCAATTACATAGGCATTCATTCCATCGCAATTTCACGTCAAACAATTATTATTGAATCAGAGTATACATATTATATTGGGGTATACAGAGCGCCATCTGCAACGATCCTTACATACCCATTTTACTTCCTTTACGTTCAATTAGAATTATATTAATTAAAAACATCAATACAACTCACTAAGATCAATTAAATACCTACCCCATTGAATAACAATTCAATGAAATTATGAAATTATGACCTATCAAAATCAAAATCAAAAGTCATTTATTCAATCTAGGCTGAAAATCAGCACTTTTCGAACGTCAAAATTACATAAGACAGTGTCCCCCAAAACGCCCGCCCTTCACCACTTCCTAGTGCCTTAGCTGGGAAGAAGAAGTGGCGCAACAAACTATTGATGATTATAATTTTGTAAATAGGTACATATTATTTGTTACTGTCGCGAATCATATTTTGATCAACATACAACCTGACACTGACATCAAATCGTAAAACAAATATTCGCTTTCCCTTTACTTTATTTACCCTTTACTTTAGTAAAAAAATAACCAAACTGTTCACATCATACTATAGCATTGTTGGCAATCCGTGAAGTACCAGATTTTCGCGAAAACTGTAACATTTGAATTATGTACATTTTTTTTTAGCCTTCTTGGATCATAATAAACTAGTAGATATATAAAATAAGTCCTTTTTCAATCGAAGGGTGTATTTGCAATACTATTGAGTAGTAGTTTTTCCGTAGTATGTAGGTTTACTACATTACGTTTGCTGCTACAGAAATCGACAAGATGCTGAATGGAACGTCACATTCGCCACGTGCTCACACCGGTGAAAATCTACCTATAGGCCTTTTGGATGTTGGCGCACTAGGGTAACAGAACTAACCAAGACATCTGTGATTACAACAGAAGGATGGCTATAAGTAATATATTTCTATATTCATAAGTAGCTTTGGGTTTACTGAATTGGTAACAAGTACAGATTGGCCTAACCGAAATATCCCGTTTTTGTAACCGGAATTAATAATCTAAATTAAAAAGATAAAACCGCGTACAATTTATTATTGTTTAATGTATAATACCACTCCACAAACATTCAGATTTTTTCTGATTACGATTCAATAAGTCCTGGAACTCAGATTACCGATTCCCTGACCACTTCTACACTTGAATGTAGTGTGAATCCGTCAGCTACGCAAAATAATAAGAAATGCTATAAAATGGCACCATGCAAGCTACAATGTAGCTCTAGCCGACCAGGATATCATGAACACTAAGAGGTACGTTGTTTACGTCTGAAGTTAGCTCCAATATAGTCCAGTGCGCCCTTCAAATAGACTTGAAGCAGCAGCTGCAGCTGTTAGTGTAGCAGCTGGCCAAATGAACCACTTGGCAACTCTAGTGGGAGTAGTATGAGAGCCGACACAACTTGACGTCCTATGATTTTATCGAAGACTATCAAGAATCATACGAGTAATTTCTAAAGTTTTAGGACTAGGAGATCATAATGTTTAGAAAACTACGTAGGCCGTAGGCTAAGACTCTTCCTAATTTTATTACCCGACTGCGGAAAAGCTAAAAAAGGAGTGTTATGTTTTTGACGGAACGGACATACATACAGTATGTCCGTTCCGTTGTGACCTCCTGTAGTTTAAACGGCTAGACCGATTTTAATGTCGTTAGATTCGTCTTTATGGCACTAGTATTACTGGCTATATGTATTAAAATGATAAAAAAAAATCAAAATGGCGGATTTTTGGCGCCAATATGTATGTTTTAAAAAAAAATCCCAAACCTACCGAGTGGGGTATCAAAATGAAGGGTTTGAAAAGGTGGTTACAAAAATATATACAAACTATAATTATGTTTAAATGTAATTTGGAATGAATGATGGAAAAAACGTGTTGTGATCGAGGGACCCCCGTCAGGAACGGAGTTCCTTCTCACGTATGATTTTTTTTTTTAAATCCAGTGACTAACCTAAAACTTTATTGCTTTGAAAGATAAATTTGACGACCGATATCTACAGAGTTACTTAATACGGTAAGAGAAAAATAATTCTTCCTAAATAAAAAGTGTAAAATAAAACATCTAAAATCCTGACTGCGTAAAAAGTGAACTTTAAAAACGATGGGAACGAGATGACTATTTTGTCTCCAACCAAATTTAACAAAACCACCTCCCTCCTCACAGGGGTCTCAAATAGATTCTTTTTTTTTATAATTTAAATATAAATTGTTTTAAACTTATTTAAGAAAATAGACGAAAATTGACCATTCCCCCTTTATCTGCGAAACTACTGAGCCTAAAATTTTAAAAATTATACAGAAAATACTTCTACGTATACCTATATATTACAGGAAACTTATAAGAAGTCTATGGTCTTAAAATAACATGGTAAATCTCTCAATATTGTGCGTACAAACATACATCTGCAGTTGGAATGTTTGGGCGAACATGTTTTACAACTATAATGTTGTTTGTTCTTGGGATAAATTCATCCCAACTACGGAATCCTTCATTGTGTGTGGTCCAACACGCACTTGACCAGTTTTTTCTTTTTAGGGTTCCGTATGTCAAAAGGAAAAAACGGAACCCTTATAAGATCACTCGTGTGTCTGTCTGTCCGTCTGTCACAGCCAATTTGCTCCGAATCTAATGGACCGATTAAGTTGAAATTTGGTACACGTAAGTATTTCTGTGACCCAAACACGGACGTGTAATGTAAACATATGAGTTTTGAATATGAGAGTCAATTTTAGGGGCAAATAAGAAAATTTAAAAAAGTTTTGCAAACTGTACCGTATGACGTATCAAATAAAAGGGCTCACTGTGAGGGTCACAAATATATATTTTATTTTTTCTAATTTTAAAATAAATCATGTTAAAGTTATTTATGAAAATTGAGCATTGCCCTTTATCTCTGAAAGTACTGCGCCTAAAATTTTGAAAAAAAAAATACAGAAAATAGTTTATTACAGGAAAACTTATAACAAGTCTATGGTCTTAATACAACATGGTAAATCCCTCAATATTGTGCATACAAACTTACATTTGCAGGTGGAATATATGAGAAACATGTTTTTCAACTACAATGTTAAGTTTGTTCTTGGGATTCATCCGAAGTACGGAACCCTTCATTGTGCGTATTCCGACACGCCCTTGGCCGGTTATTTTTTTCTATTATACTTCTGTAACTCTAGTTTGTGTTTCGTTTCAAGTTGTAGATTTCAATAAGCGGTCATTAGTGCAGTAGCGTGCTAAGTTTTGTATTGCTGTGAATACGCGGTAAAGGCCGTATCTACATCTGTGACTATAAGTGATGTTTCAACACAGAACCCACACCTCAGAATTCACACACTGGCGTCGAACGAAACAAAAAACATACAGTCGCTTTTTCGCACCCGCAGAGTACGTAATTAATTCATATCATTAAATCAAGCGGTAGCGTATCGCACTGGATTGTGAAACACATAGGTGTGGGTTCTAATCTCGAGATGAGTCTAAAATGTTTACTCGCTATAATTTTATAAAGTAACTAGTATTTTTAAGAAATAACTTCTAGTTACAACAGTTTATCTTCTCTTATAGAACAATTTATTGAGGTAAAGTAAGTAGGTTCAGTGAACTACGACAATCACGCTTAACATATTGTATCTTAGTAATATAATAATACGATGCCTAACAGCCAAACTTTTTTGCGAAATCGATTTGTATATCGATATAGACGTAGAAAAAAAGCCGATCGAAACCATATATACAAATCGATTTGGAAGAAATGTGGCTTGTCCCTTTTTGGCTGTTAGGCATTATGTAATCAAGTTATCGTCCCCCTATCGCAGACTTGTGTTTGGCCACCACAGTGTACAAGTCAAGCTGGTGTGATGACAGGGCTACAAACGTAAGTACCCAGTGCAATGAGGAATTGAGAAGTGCTTTGGTGGGTGCGATTCTGGAATATCGGTTTATGTCGCCCGAACCTAAGCCACGCTTACCTCGTTTACCCATGGATGCATAACAAAATTACGGCGCTGGTGGCGGCTCTGGATTCACAGTTGTCAAACTATTTTGATGACTGCAAAGACCTCACCGATACTCATTCGATTCTATACTACGCGATACACTCAGAGTCGCAACTTCCAGAGCGATAGTAAATTTTAGTTAAAAAAAAAAACTAAAAACACGCTTTAATACCATTAAACAATAAAAAGTAAAAAATAAATGTCAATATAACAATAAAGTGATTAACGAGAAAATTAATGTCATTGTAAAAAAAGCGTGGGGTGCTCGATATTAATTTTATTGTTGTATTTTTATTTATTGTAAGAATGTCGTACAAAGCACCGCACGCTTTTATTACAATTACATTAATTTTCTCGTTAATCACTTTATTGTTATATTGATTTTTTTTTTACTTTTTAGTTGTTTAATGTTATTAAAGCGTGTTTTTTAGTTTTTTTTAAGCTATAATTTAATTTTCATTTTTTAGTTTGATCTACTACAAAAGCGTGTTTTTTTTTAGATTTTTAAACTATAATTTATTTCACGAAAAAGAAAAACAAATTGAAAAGTTAACGAAATAATTCTTTGGAAAGAAACTGGTTTCTGGTTTCATCTTTGAATTTACTCACGGTACTAGGCACACATAAATCCCATATAGATTCGATTTAACTGACATCAGATCTGCAAATATTATAGTACGTAACTAGTACACTGTCTGAATAGTTCTGCTAAAGATTTTCACGTGGAACAAAAGCATAACAACAATACGTCTTGATCTTATCATTATGCACAGTAAGTTCAGTTTGTAAAATATATTTATTAATATTTTCTAGATTACTTACCGACATCCCGTTTCGACGTTTTCAATAAATTCTTCTACTGACCACGGCGATTCTTCTGAAAAATAATTAAAGAAAACCATTCAGGTCCTGATTAGAAACTCGTTAAATATAATAGATCTTCAATGTTATCCTAAAAATAAACCACCACACAATTGTTTTGTATCATTTAAAAACGCGATAATTCGAAGTCGAGCTAATATTCTGAATACCCCAGCAGATGTACTGCAAATTGTCTGCTAATCCAGCCTTAAACCTAATTTAGGTTTAGTGTTCGTTTTTTTTTAGTTTCTTAACACGGAATTATTGCATTTAGCACAGCTTATTATTTAAACCGTATAGTGAACTTACCAGGTAAAGTTATTAACGTCTTACATTCCACTCAGCATATATATTATACGGTTAGTATGTATATCGTGAACCCTAGTTACTAGGACATCAAAGCTCTTGATAGCTGCATTTGCGCGGTCTATAAATTCTCGCCAGTCGTCACTGGTCCAACCCAAAAACGTGAGGCCGGGGAGTAAAAGAGACGACAAGCGTACAACTTGAGGAAGAAAAAGTGGCCGAACCGTACTTTGCGAAGGTAATCCTCCAGGAGGAAATGAAAAAACTAAATGTATACAATAAGCAACATGACATACATCCATTCATAAATATTTTAGACGAAAATAGGCTGAAACTTTATTTACTAAACGTTCACTTGAGTAAACCACTTAACTGGGCTGAACTATATAAAATATTTCCAACTCACTTGTAAAGAATCATTGACGAGTGTAAAGTAATTTTTCTTATCATACAGAGGGTGCCACACAATGGGTAAATCGCCACCCATCTTGACGAGGCAGCCGGATTCTCTGATTAGAAGTCGTATTTTGTGGTCGAGGTTTACGACGACGCAGCCGCTGTTTCAATCCTCAGCAGCGTGTTGTTCAGGCTGTCATCCACATTGCACAACTGGAAAGAATAAAATCTTAAAATAAACATCATTAACTAAAGTTATCTAGTTAAACACAACAGATACGTCTGCCTATCTCTGTAAAATCCACTGACGTAATTATTTCTACAAATAGAATACGCCTACAACGCAGCTACGGCGTAGCATTGTCACGGCTACGCTTACTACATACTCGTAGCAGATGCCGCCTACGTATCTGAGTAGTGAACTAGTTCATAATTTTCTATGCGAATGAAGTGATGCGAATGGAATAAAGTTGTAGTTACCGGAAAACATAATATGTATTTACTGTCGATAGAAATAATAAACTACCCTACAAAAATCGAAGCAATTAAATAGTAATAATAATCTTTTGCTTCTTTTATCTATTTATACTAATATAATAAAGCTGAAGATTTTGTTTGTATGTTTGAACGAAATCTCTGGAACTACCAGCCGGATTACAAAAATGCTCGTGGAAGTCGCGGGCAAAAGCTGGTATTAAAAAAAAAAAAAGTAGTAGCTCACCGGTATCGGGAACAGGTTCCATGCTACCGGTTTCCTGAGAGAGGAACTCCTAACGATATGAGCCGCTTTCTGGCTCGTGATCCAACTGCCTAACGAGACCCTGTCAGGTGTTGGTCGAGGCCCTTGGCTATTATGCCATTGACCACCACGATTAACGTGCTGTATGAGCTGTATCCACATCCCACACCTCGACAATTCTTACGAGCTAGGTCAAGATTCTTAATTCTTTGCTTCATAAAATGAAAAGATAAAACTATTTTGGTTGTCCAAATTAATATTCTGCAGATTAGTGTCCAAATATTTTTGGTAACAATCTCTCTGAGAACGTTAAGAATCTGCTTGTAAAGTGTACTTAACCTTACCCCTTTTCAGTGAAAAGAAATATTAGGGGATGGATTGGTGAGTACTTATTTACATAATATAATTACGTACAATTTTTTTATCTTATAATATTATTTTAAATGTAAATTATACTAACGTACCTTCTGTCAGTCTGTGGAAGTATATTCTGCTTTTATAAATAGAAAGTACAGAGTTATTTGAATATTAGCACGCACCAATCATCTCCAAACCTAATACTATAATAATAATAATAATAAATATAAAGCCCACGAGGTTGTCGCTATGTGGGATGTGGACTCGGCAATCATTGTGCCGATAGTCGTTACGGTCAATGGCCTTATCGCTAAGAGCCTCGACCAACATCTCAAGAGGCTCTCGTTGGGTAGCTGGGTGAAGGGCCTGATTCAGAAGGCAGTACTCCTTGATACGGCGCGTATTGTGAGGAGGTTCCTGTCTCTGGGACCCTAACCACCGGTAGCTTGGACCCTGTTCCCCATGCCGGTGGATTTCTATTTTTTATATTTTTAAATGTTTTTTTTTTAATTCTAATATTTAAAAATATAACTTATATGTAAAAAAATGAATAAAGGAGATAATAATAATAATATCCTGGGACATTTCACACACGGTCATCTGATCCCAAACTAAGCAGAGCTTGTACTATGGAAACCAGATAACTGATATACTACATATACTACTTTTTTTTTTTGTAAATACATACTTATATAGATAATTACACCCAGACTCAGAACAAACAGACATGTTCATGCACACAAATGTTTGTCCTGGATGGGAATCGAACCCACGACCTGCGGCATGATAGGCGGTATCTTAACCAACCACGCCAACTGGCCTGTTTGTTAAGTTACTGTTACAACATCTCTTCTTTTTGATGCTACCCCTGCCAGGACGCGTGCATAAATAGTGCGGATTCCACTACAAAACTATTGATATAATTTTGCGACAACATTGCTTCTAAATAGTTATGATGTACTAGTACTCCGGGATAACTCGACGTCGGGACTTCAAGTTGTCCCGCCTGCTGAAACCATCAGTAGTGCTATTCTGAAAAAATCTCACCGTGAAAATTTAGGTGAAGTGAGCTTTAATGAGCATGTTCATTTCTGAGCAGCTTTACGGCTGATATTGGACGACATCTGACATTATTTTGCTATTGTCAAATTCATATTAGTTTTTAAACGTAATTTGGCCAATAATAATAATATCCTGGGACATTTTACACACGGTCATCTGATCCCAAACTAAGCAGAGCTTGTACTATGGAAACCAGATAACTGATATACATACACTACTTTTTTTTTGTAAATACATACTTATATAGATAATTACACCCAGACTCAGGACAAACAGACATGTTCATGCACACAAATGTTTGTCCTGGGTGGGAATCGAACCCACGACCTGCGACATGATAGGCGGTATCTTAACCAACCACGCCAGCTGGCCTGCCAATATTTCTTATGTTTCTCTTTAGGTCCTCGTAGTCCTTTGTCAATAATTTTTGACAAAGACACCAGAATAGCTGATCTAGCAAAACACGTTTTTGCGCTATACGAATTAATAATAGTGAAAAGTAGAGGGTAGCACGCATACGCGTGCACTCGCAGTGCGACGTCATAGGCAAATTATATCCTGCCTTATAAATATGACCTATCTATCTTTTAAATGATCAACCATTACTCTAGCTTATGAAAATAAGCAAACTGACGACGATTATTGATTTCAAAACTATGATCTGCTTTACATGGTTTCGTTCCATGATTTCATATTTATTAAGGACCTAATAGAGCTAAAGGGCAATAAACACTTTTTTGCAAGAAAATGTTATTTAGCCGGAAATCGATCCCCACTTTTACCACCACATACACAATCCATATTATTAACAATAAATATTACTTTTGATTGCCATTCAAAGCGCATAACTATGTGCATCTTGTTGTTTTTCATCTTGATCATACTGAGGAATTAATAGGTTGCTTGTTAATAAAAAATGGTTGTAGTCTAATGATAAAGGTGTAACGAACAATATTTACTCGTGGGCAGTTATGTTTTCCTAGTACGTCGCCTAGTAGTGGTCAACCACCTGTTGGGTTTCATTTTGCGTTTTCAGTACTTTTTGTTCTGGTTGTTTTCACATTGATAATGTTTTTTCGATATGACATCGCCATTTGTATTTATATTACGTATTTTAATTTAATTTTATAATGATGTTTATTTTGTTTTATTAATTTTGTTTTGCAGTACTTTGAAAATACTATAAATAATTATAACTTTATTATTTGAGATTAAAATTATTATTTCTATGTATCGCTTCGCTGATGTTGTGTTAAACAAATAATTTGATTTTTTTTCCAAAAATACTCTGCAGATTTTACGGATTTTTTACTTCGTGCATTTGACTTCAAAGACGATACAAAATCTATTCGGTATAAAATCTATTAGATTAGGCATAGTACAACATGAAAAGCCTGCCTAAGTGCATTTTCAATGTACCCGAAGGTCGTGTAGCAAAGAGAGATCTGTGATTATTTTAAACTTTTTAAAGGATTTTATTTGTGTCAGGGGCTTAAAATAATTTATTCAACTCCACGAAATATAGAATTGAATTATTTTGCAATTTTTGTCCGGATAATGGCTTTATCCTGTTGATACCTTTGCCTTTTTTCTTTTTTAAGTGAAATCTCATTTTTTTATTTACATTGAAATTAGCCGGGAAGTTTAAATTATGTTTGCAAAATTAATAAATTAATTTTGTTAAATGACCCCATCCGCAGCAACTCACGAGCAAATAGAGGATCTCCTCAATTTTATGAGCGAGATTAAGAGTTGACTCGCGGACTATTGAGGCGTGCCGACGGGATAATACGATCGAAACGGCAGTTGTTTCGAAAGCCTGTGCAACTCCCTTAATTTAATGGGAAGTTGCACAAAGTCCGTGGAGCAGTGGCAAAGAGTGAGTTTTGGCTACTCGTTAATATTAATATAATTTTAGGGTCTTGTTATCAGTAAAGGGCATACAATGATAATCAGTCATCCTCCAAATACGTATCTGTAGGAAACGGAAAGGAAAAAGGAAACGCCCGTAACGAAGGCCGAAACTACGGACTTCGTACGTAGGGAGTAGAACCCAGAAGTCGAGTTGCAGTGTAGTGTTTTTGAACAACAAAGTGACACGTTGCTGCCACATTCATTTACTCGAACTTTGCTTTGCATTTGAGTTTTGGTACTAGAGTAGCAGAATCAGTCAGGAGGTTGATCAGCTGAGCCCGCCATTACAGCGATGGACGACGCTACGTCACTTTAGTTTTGAAAACCGGCTACATCACAGAAATAACTGTATTTCTGTGATGGTGCGGTATGCAGTTCTGAGCGAAATATCATAATCGAAAGCGGTTATAAATCTTTTAAGTAACTGCTTTAGATTCATTTTCAATCTCCGTAAGCAAGACATCTGAAGAAGAATCTTCGTTCCGCTAACAATCGTCTTTGACATTGTGTTGATTTTATTATAAACTTTTATATTAACAATAATTTTCGTAGCAGAAAAAACTATTTTGTACAACGGGTTGTGAAATATATATGTAGAAAGCATCCCCTTGCATTTATGCTTTGCTAGTAGATATGGGTCTGGAGAAAAACTGCCCGGGCTGAAATAACTAAACTACGGCTGACCCGAGGTGAGTTCCAGCCGTTAGACAAGAAACATTGTCGGCAAAGTATATCGCCTTTATAGTTACAGACATTTCCTTCTTTTGAGTTCAGTCTTTCGTTAAAATACGAGTATCAATATGGTAAATAAATAATTTTCTTTTATTATAATAAAAATGAAATTATGTTCGTTGGTAAACGCGTCACTTGAGAACGGCTGGACTGATTTGAAAAATGTTTGTTTTAAAATGTTCGTAATAGTCCGAACTATGCAGGTTCTTACGGGAATAATTTAAAAAGTTTGAAAAGTTGCCGGGTAATTTCGGGAAAACTCAAAGTGCATTTTCTATAAGAATTTTGTATGAATAATTGTAATTTGCACAGGACAACGTCTATAGGGTCAGCTAGTAATGAATAAATGATGACAATTTGTCAAACTTTCTTACGTGAAGAATAGGTAAGTTTGGTTTTTCGTCCTGTGGTAATTTTTTAAAGGATAATTTAGAAAATATTAAGCTGAATCACACTAATCGTTAATCTATGAAATAACGGTAGCCCCATGCATGGGCATGGGCAACGCTTCGGCATCGCAGAAGGCGTAAGACTTTCTCAATAAACCTCGACGTACTAGGATATCAGAAAGCAAAGAAAATGTACAATCAGCTAGAACTGAGTCCAGTCATCGCTGTCTATAGGGGTCGGTATAAACAACCCTTGTGTTTGAAAACTATAAACTGTGTCGTTGAACTGTGTTCATCTCTGTCTAACCAACACAGTAAAAACTTCAGTGAGTAGGACGTAATCAACTCCCGAATACGTAGTTGAAACTTCACACAAGAATGTTACCACTGTGCGTGCCAGTGTCAATTGAATCCAGTTTTATTCTCAGTTTCAAAGAGAACTATAAACAAGCGACATCTACATTTTCTTTTATTGTTTTCGGTACATATTGGTAATAATTTTTTAAATTTATTCAAAATTACACACCACCAAATATTCGAAAAATAAAATTACAGTTGCTGTTAAAGAGAAAATACAATAATTTAAAACAAAAATCGCAATTCTAAACTAATAAGGAGACGGACCAGGGATCGACGTCGCATCGAAATATAAAGACTTTGTCTAACACTTAATCAACTGTTATGTGCATTGGTGTTTATTTATTTATGTAAAGGAACCACCAAAATGTAGGAACGTTAACTTGAAACAAAAGTCTTGAGTTTTTGGGTGAATGCAAAGCGTAAACTAGTTTGATATCTGTAACTTAGTACTTTTGTCACCATCCTATTCCAGGGCTCGCTGTCTGTTAGTAAAACACAGAAAATTGTGATTGGTTCTCTTGTCACTGAACTAAACTAACGTAACTATCAGAAAAAAAATCTTACTTTTGGCTATGAGAATCGTAACGGCATAAAAATTTATCTAAAGTTTAAAACAATTTTGACTTAACTAAAATCGAGTTTGTCAATCGTGACTCCACATGGTACTTATTATTGTTTTTGTTTTTTTGGCTTCATAATAACAAAATTTTGGTGATTTTTAGATACATGTGTGACAAGAGAATCGGCACCAATGTCTTATTTTAGAAGTCTGTGAACAAGTGATTCGGAACCACTGATATTTTTTATATAATTAGGTACCAGCTTTTTGATCTTGGACACGTTGCCATTGTCTGGGTCAAAGTTAAGGGTATCTAAAGTATTTCTCTCTCTTTTATTAGTATAATTCGCGTCACGTAAGTTTGCCGCTCTGAAACCAGGCTTTCCGATGCGCATGGTATGGGCGCTACTGT
This sequence comes from Dicycla oo, assembly GCA_948252095.1. NCBI lineage: Eukaryota > Metazoa > Arthropoda > Insecta > Lepidoptera > Noctuidae > Dicycla > Dicycla oo. The sequence goes on along the minus strand of OX411709.1, from coordinate 40,426,287 downwards.
TTTAATTTTCTGAATATTTCAAGTAGCTACCTACGAGTAACACGGTTAAAATATACAACCTCATGACAGATTGACGGGTGGATGGACAGACGGTTTAAGCTTAGTAACAGAGTCCTATTTTTACCCTATGGGTAGCGAACCAAAAAAGTGAACATAAGCTTCTTTATTTTTACCAAACGCGCTTTCAGTAGCATATTCCTCGAACGACGCCCAAGTTCAATGGTAAAAGTTCAACAGCCTATTGATTTTCCGATCAAAGTCCGCACCTACGTTGGACACTGTCGCCCTTGTATCGATTACGAACATAGTGACGTCAGACAAACTGAACCGCCACCCCCTTATTCGATTGACGTCATCAGCAACGTTAACGGACAAGTAAGGGATGGAGCTTGTTACAGCGTGCCATCTCTTTCTATGTTGGTTCAAATATGATAAGAGTGAGGTCCTTTGCTTATTAACTTTTAAAGTGCTACAATGTTTTGCTTTATTGCTTGGTATTGCAGCGTGTCATTGGCATGCTCATACTAAAAAAAAAAAACATTTCTTCCGAATTATATTTATACATTTTGTACTATAACTTAAAACTAGATAAATTCTTGCTTAAAATACCTGGTCGACCGAACTCTGCTCGGGTGAAAATAGAGAAAACTAATTTCCCCAAATATATGAGACCTACTCGTAGCTAGGTCGATTTTTCGCCTCCGTAAACCTCTTTATTGCAACTTTCATCGAAATCGTTAGAGCCGTTTTCGAGAACGTGATTACAAATATATATACAAATATTGCTTATTTAATAATATTTATAGAATATATAAGGCGTTTGATTGCGTTACACCTGTTGTGAAATCTGCGTCCCTGGTATATTAAATACGATTTAGTTAAAAAAATATATTGTTTACAAGCTACTGAGGAGTAGTTGCCGGGTAGCGGCGGATCTTCCCGCTGCCTCTTGAAAATTTTGGTTATCTTATCCATTTCCTTCTCGCAATATCTCAGCACTCTATCGTACTTCTCGCTCAGTTTCGTTATGATGATGATCTTTTGGCTCACCTAAAAATGAAAAATTACAAAAATGTCTTGTTGGAACACAACACTCATTGAGCTGCACTGTAGCCATCTTTGGCTATTATCATTGCATACTACAGTTACGAACCAACCACGATACAGAACTGTAGTCCTTTACTGCGTCATAATATTATAATGATATACATCCTGTAATCGTAAGTCTATCCATATACAAACGGCTTGGTACTAATGTGTTATAATAAAATATTATTGACATATCCATAGATAACCAGAAAACAATAATTTCGGTTGAACTCACAAAACTCAGTGAAAATCTAAAAATCTCCCTTCCTAATAACTTTATAACTAAGAATAACGCATTTAGGCTTAGGTCGGTGAAAACTGAAAACAACATGTTGCGCCAACCCCAAATAAATTGGGATAAGGGCAGGAGAATGATTTTTATGATGATGATCATGGGGTGGTAAAAAATTGGTACATTGATTTTTTGGAATGTTGTTAGGATAGGTACCAGTCTGAGATACCAGTAGTGCAAAACCAAGTTTGCAGTTTCAAAAGACCTGTGCTAACTGCGTGGTGCTCGAAAAACCTCGAAATTTTCGGACTTCTTTCAGTTTTTGACTTATAACTTCTAAAAGATGCATCATACGTATAAGTCACCCAATAGATTTTTTAAATATACAAAATATTCTACTATTTGAGCGCAGCCGTAGTTCTGTAGGTATAGGTATAATATATAGGTACAGACATAGGTATATGTATATATAGGTATACATTATAATAACAATTATTGGGGGCTAAGGATGTCCTAGCCCCCAATAATTGCTAGCTAAAAATAGAGTTAAATATGATATATATAAACGCACTTTCTCAAATCTAGTCACGAACTTTATTCCTTGAGGTGTCTCACAAACAGTAGAAAAATTCTCTTCTATAGTGTTTCCTATAGACACTCACAGAGCATTCGTCTTGTCTTCAAAAATGTTGGAATCTTTGTCTAATTCGTTATTTCTGTAATCCAAGTAGATGACTCAGGCAGGTCGTCACCGCTTTCTTTGCGTCTTCAAACGTGTGCATAGCTTCTTCTATGTCTAAAACAAATCATATTAATTTATTTTCTTCAAGTATTTTTTTACAGAACGGCAGCCATTTTTTTAAGAATGGCTAGAAAATAAATTTATATCTATTGAAATCTCTAAAATTAAATTAAATAACATGTTTATTATCAAGCGTATTAATCTAGCTGTAGGATTACCAGAAAATACCAGACGATAGCAAACATTTTTCAGTCGATCCGATTTTTTTCTTATCTTCTATATTGTTTAAACAACCATTTCAGAACTATGTTTCCCTGGTACATATGCCATGTTTGTTGCGTTCAGTCTTGTACGATAAAAACAGGAAACACACACAACACACTTACTTGTGTGTTGTGTGTGTTTCCTGCCCCCTTCTTCGTATTTGACAAAAGATTTCTTTATTATAGTTATGTAGCTAGGTAAGTTAAATAGTAATGTAATACACATAAACCTTCGTAAATAAATTCTCCAAATAAATAAAATAATTAAAGGTAGCGTTCATTATAAGAAAAAAATTTAACAGCATGCAATCATTTAAAATCGAGTACTTTTTGTCTGCATGCAAATAATATAATACTATACGTAGTACCTAATTTCCCCATGTCTCAAAAATAATACTCACCTACCGAAACATATTATTTTCGCTTTAAAAAATTAAATTATCAAGCAAAACTTTACAAAAGAGCTGGCCAAGTGCATGCCAGACCACGTACAGGGTTATATATAAAGGGTTCCGTAGTTGGGATGAATTTATCCAAAGAACAAACTTAACATTGTAGTTGAAATCATGTTCTCCCATACATTCCAACTGCAAATGTAAGTTGGTCGACTATTACTCGTAGGCTAGGATAGTTTTTCTTTTAATTTCTATCTACCTACTGCCGTGAATTTTTTCACATATTCAACAACAACCATTAAGCTGCCACGGGACTGGCTTGACTGAGGCACACTTGATTCTAACAAAAGTTAGCACTTTAAAGCTTAATATTACGCAAATGGATCCCTGAATCAAAAAATGGTTTTCATAGACCTGCAATATTTTTTAGGTAGCATACAAAATTTTTTATTGAAGGTTTTTTTATATTGTCGACATGATTGTAGCATCGTGCCAAATTACCGCTTTCTAGTACGCGGACAGACAGACAAACGGACATACCCTAAAAAGCTTTCTAGAAAGACAGTATAATATAATAAATTTATGTGATTGTTTTGGTACGATTTTAAGATTTTACTATACTGATATAGTAAGTAAGTACTCGCATTAAGTTAACCAAATAAAAATTTTCAAGAATGCGATTTTCGAACCCAGTCCCGCGTGCCCATGACCGGTGTCAGTTGAGGTGGGGCCAATTCTGTGCGAATGAATAAGACTATGTTAGTGCCTTTCGTTTAAATTTTGTGTAGGTCAGTATTGCTGGAACTGTAAGGTTTAGTATCGTCCGTCATTGTATCCTGACAAGCATTACTTATTTCATGTGGCTATCTCTTCATATGTTATGTTTCCCTAGTACCGCGACATTTCTTGAAACTCTTTGAGGGCCGATTAGCCTCAGCTGAAGGACAATAATTGACAGGTTGTCAAAGAAAAATATTCTCAAAATAGGTAGATGCAAAGGTGCAGGTACGTACAGTAACTATCTACTATCGCTATTATCGTTTAGAAATTTTCCGGACATTATTTTCCATGCATCTACTGTTAGGTGCATGAAAAATGTTTTTCCAATAAAATTACTGTGCGTTTTCCGTCATTTGTTATAAACACCGCGTACGTTTAAATGCTTGGAAAAATTATGCTTTTAATTAAAGGTGAACGTCCACTGGTCCATACCGGTCGCAACATAAGCACTTTAATGGCATATAAATAAACTCATGGCGCGTTTATTTGACACGTATAACCTGTATTTCGATGTATCCTTTTATCTTTACGAAATTATTCGTGGAAGGTCAATGGCCTTTGCCCAGCAGGGAGACAGTATAGGCTAAGTAATATATATATATATATAAAGTGTCTGGCTGACTCATGATAACAAACTACTTTAGTACATATGGGACCAAACCTGAAATCGCGGAAAACTATTTTTGCATTTGATAGCCCAATTCTTGAGGAAGGTTATATTATATTTATTGACTATTTAACATCACGCTTCAACCCATAGAAGTCGAGCAAAAAGAAAAAAAGGCAGAAAGAACGCCAAGAGATAAGAAAGTAGTAGTACGTGCGGGCGATGCGATGCGATGCGTTGGTTTGGGGTCCGAAAGGACAATGCTCATGGATGTATGGAATCCCGTACCAAGCTGCATCAAAATTAAAATGTGTTTTTATAGAGTACACTTATCATATTAACTCCTACAAAAGCTCTTTTCTCTAAAACATTCGGGTTTCGGAGTTATTTTATAAAATTAAAAATGACCTAAACCTAGGTAAGTATATTTTGTTCGACGCTATCAATGATGTATTTTATATAGACACGTCACACACTAACACATTATTATGCTCTAAAAACAGCGCAACCCGCTAATATTAGTACGAATTACGATTTTTGGATATAAAAAATGAACAATTGATTCATCGGTTTTGCCAGGTGACTCACGGCGTCAATCGATCGATCCCATGACTAGACAGAATTGCACAATGAAATACACAGAAATAAGTTCACAAAATACAAACAAGTTCTACTTCTCAACACACAATACAATAATTAATCAATAAGAATCTCAACTCTCAAAAACGCAGACGGACGCTAGCGCAAAACATAGATAATACATGATCTCTTTGGATTTAGGGACGTAATCGATAATAAATCATTAGTAAGAAAAACGATTTAGTTTCAATTAGTAACTTTACTGATTTTACTTAATTGTTACTGTTATTCAACAAAAAGAAAGCAAAGTTAATAGTAAAAGTTATTTATTTTATAAGAGAAACACCACTCAAGCACTGGTGACAGCGCACAGATGGTGGCGTCACCCCTTCGCCTCTCCTTATTTACGTAGAAATTAAACTAAATCAATGCCGAATATTTATCCTACACTGGCAATGGTTTACAAATTATCTGCCGCCGTAAGGAATAAAATAAAATAAATAAATAAAAATGTTTATTTCAGTTAACATAATATGGTTTACATTATATGGTTTGGAGACTCCTTTTAAGCAAGGAAATGCTTGTGTTAGGAGTCCGCTCTTCCCCTTATCATTAACCGATTTATATAAAACTGAAATACATGTATTTAGTAGAAAAACAATAAACTAAAAGGAAAAAAAAGAGGCGCGCTTGAGTGAAGTGTAGTGTAAGGTATGCGTGTGTGTGTGTGAGGATGACTGAAGGTGCACAGTAATGAGTGTGAATTGAATAATTTAGGTATTTGATTAACCCTGCGACAGTGTCTTGGAATCGTAAGAAGTCATAGGCCTCTTCCATTAACCGTTAACACCGCGTAATGATGTAAGAATTATTAAGTTTTCGTTAAGTTTACGTCAATTTAAAAATACTGGTAGAAGCGTTATTTTGTGCTGATTCCGAATGTGTAAATAGCTCTATTTCGAAAAAAAATGTCTCTCTATTATCCTGCAAGTGTAGGAAAAATATTCGACATTGATTTAGTTTCATTTCGGATGGCACCACGCGGCACCTCCAGGAAACACTTATTTTTGAGGGGCTTGAAAATTACAGGTTAGTCGATTCATCAAAAATCGATTCTCTTGCATTCTACATCTCTATGTCCGACTGTGAACGGCCAATTAACCATAGATAAAAAAATGATAATCTTTTATATGGAGTAAAACATTATCAATACTTTTTTACTTTAAATTAAATTCCCTATTCAAGAACCAAATCCCCGACGGGTAATGTCATAAAAAATTGTGAAAATAATTACTATAAAATGTTTGTTACCACTTTTGGTCATTCTCCTTTCACGTGGACGAAGTTTGGCGTTCTTAATCTGAGAAACTGAGAGGCTTCAACAACTTTGACTTATTGAATGTTGGATAATAGTTATTAGTATAGTTTATAGCGGCCTCGCTTTTTGCAATTTTTCTTATCTATTTACGTATATATAAAGCCAAAATTCCGAAACAAGTTTTTCAAAAAATGCTCGACAGCATTTTTTTGAGCTCGTGGATTGAACTAGTTATATAAGAAATGAAATGAAAAATATATAAAAATAATAAACAAATCTCTTAAATAGCGGTTTAGTCCAAAGTGGCCTCAAAATCCTACTAATATTAGGTCTTTAGGTACCTATGAAATTGCTGATTTTTGATACCGGCTACTGTGAAGATCAATATATTTCATTCTATTTAGAATTCCAAATTCAAATTAATTCTATAATATAGCATGACAGATAAAAAAAAAAATCTGTTGCTCATTTGTTTTCCCGCCTTTCGATTTTTCTTTGAAATCGATGTTTCTGTAACCATGGAAAAATCGAAATTGCGCACTATTTTCGAATATGTGGCACCAACGCAACACAGACAGCACGCAATATTAATCACGTGTATGGGCAAGGTACCGGAAGTGAACGCACGGTGCGTTTTTGGTTTGAACGCCCCGGGGAAAAATTACAAATACAACAAGGCAGTGAAAAACGCCTTTAAAGAATTTATCGATTCCTGTTCCCCGGATATCTCTTGCAGAGGCATCAACGAACATTCATTAAAATGGCAGAATTGCATCCGACAATATTTCTTTTAAAAAAATGTTTGATTTTTTTTCTATGTAAATCGGCAATTTCATAGGTTTACTGTTAAATTAATACTTATTAAATTAATGAATTAATTATAATTTAACCCATATATGCCCAGAAGCTTTTTTGACACTGATTTTTGTAATTTTTACATATGTTTATAATTAAGGAATAATTAAACCGAGATGTAATTCAAAGCAGTTCTTTAGTATTTTAAAAGATGGCGCTGTTATTTAGAACAGCTCGTGCTCAGGATGCATTACAAGTGATGGAGTACTTTTGGGTCGTTTTCGACCCTATGGGCATATATGGTTTAAAGTTTGGATGGATTGATGGATGGATGGATTGATGGATGGATGGATGGATGGATTGATGGATGGATGGATGTTTGTTACTCAATCAAGCCAAAACGACTGAACGGATCTGGATGAAATTTAGCATAGATATAGGAATAGCACGTAGGCTACAATTTATTAAAAATTTTAGTGATTTGGCCATAACATAACGATAAGTATCAAGTAGGTTGGAAAAATTCCTGCCCTCTGAGAATTATCTTGGCGTGCGCTGCTTGAACCGTTAGAGTTATACGAAGATAATGTATGGTGGGATTATATGCCTAAAATAGTTCTAAATAAAAGTCTACGACTGCATATATTTACCTTTTATGTAGAAGCTACCATAATCAAAATAGTAAGCCATAAATACATTTACACATTTTAGAGTATTTAGTTGATTCTTATAAAAAAGAAAACCTTCATCACTTTTGGAATTTAATGTGTACATAAACTTTGTCTTTTACACTAAGTAATTTTTACGTATAGTTTAAAAGTTACCACGATTAGAATGAGCGGAGTGCCTTAACGAAAAGCCAGATGATTTAGCATTAAACTTAAAAATGAATTTCTTGGAGAATATAACATTCCGGCGGACCACACGATCGGAGCCCAGTGATGATGAAAGCAATATTATGTCACAAACTTTGAAACTACTCGTTGTACAGCAACGACCTGCAAATCGCAAAAAAACTTTAAGAAAAGTACTTCGTGGGCTACTCTGCCGTCTCCCGAAGATAGTTGTCAGGCTTTCGTAATATAGGTATGCAGATTTATACAGGGTTATTGGTAAAACACCAACAACCTCTTAAAGGGTTATTGTACTCATTATTATGAACAACTTTTACGATGGGAACAAACCTGAAATCGCCAAAAAAAAATCAGCTGTTCAGTACATTTTGACGAATTATGCGAACATAAATATACTGAACAGCTGACTTTTTTCACGATTTCAGGTTAGAGCCTACGTCTTACGGCACGTTTATTTAGAAATATTATGCAGAAATCAGATAGTGAAAATTCCTTCATTGTGAACACGGTGACCGAGGCGAGGAAGTGACCAAAAGCGGCAATTTTTCTAATTTATATTAGGTTGGGGAAAAAGTTTTTTCGCATTATAGTATGTATGAACTTGTAATAAAATCTCTTTGGCTATACTATTTGTATCTGGCTGGTTTTGGTATCATTGAAAGTTTAAATTTTAAAGAACATAATTCCTAATTCAAATTAGGAAAATGTGTGATTTTCATTTGTTTTTCGTACCGTCAAGATGAGTGAATCTAATGAAGAAATTCGATACATTTTAAAATTTTACTACAAAAAAGGTAAAAATGCAACGCAAGCCGCAAAAAAAATTTACGATGTTTATGGACCTAGTATAGTGTCGGTGAGAGTAGCATAAATTTGGTTTAAGCGTTTTCAATCCGGAAATTTTGATGTCAAAGATGCACGTCGCTCTGGTCGCCCTATTACGGATAAAATGGATGCCATTTTTGAAAAAGTGGAGCAAGATCGGCATATCAGTAGTTACGACGTAGCTGAAGAACTGGAAATTGACCACAAAACAGTTTTAGCGCATTTGAAAACAACTGGGTACACAAAAAAGCTCGATATTTGGGTACCTCACGAGCTCACTGAAAGAAACCTAATGAACCGTGGTACTCATTTGTGATTCTTTATTACGACGTAATGAAACCGAACCATTTTTGAAGAAGCTGATAACTGGTGATGAAAAGTGGATCACGTATGACAAGAACGTGCGAAAAAGTTCGTGGTCAAAGGCCGGTCAGGCTTCACAGACTGTGGCGAAACCCGGGTTAACTCGCAACAAGGTGATGCTGTGTGTGTGGTGGGATTGGAAGGGCATTATTCATTATGAGCCAGGCAGGACCATCGATTCTGAACTCTACTGCGAACAACTGATGAGATTAAAGCAAGAAGTTGAGAGAAAGCGGCCGAAATTAATCAACAGAAGGGGTGTGGTTTTTCATCATGATGACGCTAGACCTCACACATCTTTAGCCACTCAGCAAAAATTAAGAGACTTTGGCTGGGAGGTGTTAATGCATCCGCCGTATAGTCCTGACCTTGCACCTTCAGATTTCCACCTGTTTCGGTCTCTTCAGAATTCTTTAGGCAGTGTCAGGTTAACATCACGAGAGGACTGCCAAAATTTCCCAAAATTTCTATAGCATTGGGATCATGTCCCTACCTACAAGATGGCAAAAAGTTATCGAACAAAATGGTACCTACATACTTTAGTTAAATGTAAATAAACTATATTAAAAAATGTTTTGAATTTTCTTAAAACATGCGAAGAAACTTTTTCCCCAACCTATTATTACGTATATATTTTTTAAGATGGGTTTGCTCTTGACTCTAGTCTAGGTCAATTTTTTTTTTAATTGTGCATATCCACCGACACCGGGATTTGAGGTTTTTTTTTATATTATAGGGCTTGGGTCCCCCACACGCAGATACAGAGTTATCCATTAATTACGCTACACCCTGCATATATAATATATTTCGTATTATAATATATGTATAGATACGCGGCATACTTTATTTGCAGCGCGTAGGATTCTGTGACGACAAGGGTATTTGTGACAACCGGCGCCCCGGGCAGCCGGATAACCATGTTGTACAGTCAACCACATATCCAACACTTGACATTGAACGCCTGAGTAGGAAGCGGATTTTTTTTTTTTTAACAAAATAAGCAAGAGGTACTTAATTCCATTTTTTGTGTTTGTTAGGTTTTTGTGTCTCCGGTATTTCTACGCCGTGTTAAATGAATCTTTTTTTTTATTTCAAAGGGCATACTTTTAGTGTGCTCTCATTTTTAGCAAGGATCTGATGTAGAACTTTGGAGTATAAAATTCCTCAGTATACCTATACAAACACACTTCCATACAAACTTTCATTTAACCCCTTAGGATGGAATTTCCAATAACTTAAAACCCACGGAGATTTACTTCTAACCAGAAACCTAAATGATTAATTTCATATCCTTAACTTTGAAAATACCAGATTTCCATACACATTTTGACCCCCTCTTTAACCTTCTTAGGGGTGGAATTTCCAAAAGCCCTTAACACCTACGCCGTAAAAAGACTGTTGTGTTAATAATTGTTAGATTTCGTGTTGAGTCACTCAGTGAATGGTATTTTGCTTTTATACAGTACTGCCGGAAAAAAAGGACGTATCTACAAAATATTGAAATGGAGAAAAAAAAATGTCCTGTTTAAACTATAAGATACAAAGGCAGATGCGCCTTTTAATAGTAATAATTATTAGGTTTTCGTTGAGTTTTCGCCAATTTCAAAGTACTGGTAGATGCGTCTTTTTTCACTGATTTCAAATAATAGGTTGGGGAAAAAGTCTTTTCGCATTATAGTATGTATGAACTTGTAATAAAATCTCTTTGGCTATACTATTTGTATCTGGCTGGTTTTGGTATCATTGAAAGTTTAAATTTTAAAGAACATAATTCCAAATTCAAATTAGGAAAATGTGTGATTTTCATTTGTTTTTCGTATCGTCAAGATGAGTGAATCTAATAAAGAAATTCGATACATTTTAAAATTTTACTACAAAAAAGGTAAAAATGCAACGCAAGCCGCGACAAAAATTTGCGATGTTTATGGACCTAGTGTAGTGTCTGTGAGAGTAGCACAAATTTGGTTTAAGCGTTTTCAATCCGGAAATTTTGATGTCAAAGATGCACGTCGCTCTGGTCGCCCTATTACAGATAAAATGGATGCCATTTTTGAAAAAGTGGAGCAAGATCGGGATATCAGTAGTTACGACGTAGCTGAAGAACTGGAAATTGACCACAAAACAGTTTTGGCGCATTTGAAAAAAAACTGTATCCATGTACCCATCTAAAAGTATATGTTGTTATCAGTTATAAATATAAGTATTTTATAATATTAGAAGAGAACTTGCCTGAAGCCAGAGACCCGACTCCCATTCACCCACAGCCAACAGGCGGGCACGCTCAGCAGTATTGGTGGACGTATTAATAAGTTTATTCCGTACCAACCTGCAGAGCGGCTCATCCCACTGTCTCTGGGAAGACGGGTTCTCGGGCTGAACCGTATCCGGGCAAGCCACTTTCCAGGCATTCACCGCGTCGGTCAAACACGGCACTTCAGAGTCAACCTGAGAAGGGGCTAAGATTCTTGTGGTTAACTTTTCGGTGCTGTGGACCGAGGACAGGAACGCCGGTAGGCTTACACTAGAAATTTTGCGGACGCCGAGCCCACCAAAACGAATGGGTAGTGTGGCTTGCAGCCACGCGCGGTCGTCCAATGCCACATTTAAAATTGATGTTAGGGTGCTTCGAATAATACGATCGATTTTGTCTAAAAGTTGTGGCTGCTTCCATAAAGAGGAAGAGCGGAGAAAATACATAAAATTTGGACCAAAACAGCAATATCTGATAAGGGTGAATGCCGAATGTAAATTAATTTTTGAAAGTCTATCTGAAATATCGTTAAAATGTTTAATTTTATCGTCGACGAATGGTGAAAAACTGTCTTCGAAAATTGGGGAACCTAGAAGGTGCAGTGAGCTTTTTTCCAAAACTTTGATATCTGGGGTTATTGAATTGAATTTTTGTATAGTCGATTGTCTGTCGGTATTGTCACAAAGATAAATTTCGCATTTGGAGTTGTTGAGGTCAAGGCCGATGGATTGGAACTGCTGCTTAAGGAATTCAAGATCTTTTAGTACAGTGTCTACGTCACCTCCTAGTGTTCCATCATCCAAATACCACACGTTAAATTAATTATGGAATTATGTTATGAATATTAGTAATATATTATATTATATTATAATTATATTATAATATAATAATTATATTATAATTTAATTATATTATATTAATTATGTTAGGAATTATGTTCTTTAAAATTTAAACTTTCAATGATACCAAAACCAGCCAGATACAAATAGTATAGCAAAAGAGATTTTATTACAAGTTTATACATACTATAATGCGAAAAGACTTTTTCCCCAACCTAAACAAGGTAACTTAAAGCTTGTATTTAAAATTTAAACCTTTAAAGCTTGTATTGTATTGTACCTTTGTACCTTTAAAGCTTGTAACTTAAAACTTTAAAGCTTTTATTTGATTGATATACAAGGTACAAATAAATGAATATGAATATGAATAACTTAGATTCTTGATCAACCTCCTGCGAGCCCTGTGATTCTAGTATCACTATCGCTTGCATATTGATCAGAAATACTCGTACATATTCCGTTTCGTGGTACGGTGGTACGATAACGTTATCGTGTACTTTTCGTAGTTTTTCCTATTATATCTTAATTAATATTACATATTCATTTTTGTTTTATTTCGAGCCGTAGGTAAATTTTCATAAATAAACAAGGAACAAAAAAAAACATTTGCTCAAAACCAAACAATTTTGGTAAAATTATGCAATCAATAATGACGCTCCGTTTCAAGTTACAAAACATAGAAGAAAAAGTAACAGAGATTAAGTAGCAAGTATTTATTCATTTTACGGGATCTTCTTTTATTATGGTCCCATCTAAAAAGGTGCTCATTTTAGACTGTTTTCACTAGGTCCAAAAAAATGTATTGAAAAAACACGTGGGAAAAATTATCATATTTTTTAAGATCAGTCCATTTTAATCTAGAGCTCCTATTATTCCTACTTGGCTAAATCTTTAGTGAACAGAAAATCGGACAACTCTATATTATCAATTGATGATTTAAACTACGAGGGCGGTTTGATAAGTCAGTGACTTTGAGAAGAAGAAAAACAAAATATGGAATTCTGTTTTATTTTTCTACATCATCTCCTTTTAGATCTATACACTTCGAACGATATTCGAGCTTCTTCAATCCATCAAAATAATATTTTTTATCAAACCCTGAAAAACAGGCGTCTGTTTCAGCTATCACTTCCGCGTTTGATGAAAATCTTTGTCCGCCCAGCCATTTCTTCAAGTTTGGGAAGAGGAAAAAGTCACAGGGGGCCAAATCTAGTGAATACGGGGGTTGCGGCAATAGTTCGTATCGTAATTCGAGAAGTTTTGATGTTGCGATTGCAGACCAGGTCAGGGCCGGAGCATGATAGTGATGAAAAATGTTTTTTTTTTCTTTGATTATCGTGATGAAAAATATTTTTTTTCCTTTGCTAGATTCGGTCTATTCTTCACAAACTCTGCATTAAATCTATACAGCAAAGCAGCATAGTAAGCTCCAGTTATCGCCTTGCCTTTATCCCAAAAATCGATGTGGATGACCCCTTGGCTATCCGAAAAGACAGTGGCCATCACTTTACCAGCTGAACAAACCTTAGAATAATAACAAAAGAATAGTTTTTGCCTTCTCTGAACGAGCACGTTGCTGCACGTCAATGGTCCGGCAAGTGCCACTTTTTGCACTAGTTCTTTTTACTTTTCAGTACCTTTATTAATTTTAACTCCGTCCTCAGCCCGATGAAAAGAGTTTTTATTATTTGAGAAAAGTTTTACAAATTAGTCAAGAACAGATTATCATTCATATAAGAGGTACAATAAAACGAATACTTCATTAAACGCGTTATTAATTACTCTAGATTTAGATTTCGATCAATAAATTAATTTTAAATATTCTTTAAATAAGTTTGGCTGAACGTATATTTTGCTCGTGCCTTTTTGCAATACGACGTGGCAGCTATTTGCGCAGTAGTAGATAATTATGCTGAGCGTGCATGTATTTAAAACAAGCCCGCCATTTTACTAATTTCTTGCTTAGTTTGGAGTCGATCTGTGTAAATCTGCTAAAAATTTTGAGTTCAAGTAACGGATCAATTAATTTAACCCCGGAAAATATTGTATGTAAATGTGCAAGAAGCACATAATGCCAACAATAGCCTCTTACCTGCTAAATGAAAAGAAAAATACGATATATTTTTTTATTTCCTCGCACAATGCATATTAAAACGTTGTATAATACACGTGCGTAAGATGATTTCCAAAACCACCTACTTTCCGCACTTGTAGCATAAATACTAGTATTACCTTCTTCCTATTTCGTTTGCAACATACAATGCATTCAGTAAAGTAGCGTTTATATTTTTTTCTTTATAATTCGCAATTCGAATAATGATATCTTCTCAACGTTACATTTTCATGACTTTACTAAGTACCTACGTCTTTTTCGGAGACACTCAGTGTCGTTCTAGCAATAAACGAATATTGGGAAAATAAATGTAAGTAGGTAGTTCGTGGTTACAGTTTATCAGCAGTTAGTAGAACGTACTAAAATGTAGGCTTATAATTAATTATTTAGTTTTGGCATTTAAAAGTATGCTTAAGTACAAACTTAATATTTTTTAAACCTGTAAGATACCTATAACCATGTCTAATACGGTGGTAAAAACGTGCTCCTGTGATCAATGCTAGCCTAGTACCCGAGCGACAAATGCTAGTTCGTGGTACCGGTTGGCTTCCGCAATTGAGATCAATCAGTTGGTACGAGGTGCTTAGAGCGAAATAATATTAGCAGGCATCCGTTTGAAATTAACAATAACTATCCTTTTACTTAACAATAATTAGTTTACCTACTCGAGTCAGTGGTCGGCTTTACTAAGAAATTACTGAAGGTTGGTGGCAGCGGAAAAAATCTATTAATCACCTGCTTTATTTTGAACATTCCACCACCAAACACAGCAGATGAGGACTCTTCAACAACATTTTCCGGATTAGTTGTAGAATGAGATGCCACTTAGAAACACATGAATAAATTCGCACAAGTAGTTACATGGAACAGTTTGAAATTATATATTAACCTTTACGAAATTTGTAGTCGACTAGTCTAACTTTAAGGTCGATTTAATCCTATACTATTAAACGAGCAATATTTGTATAAATATCGTAATCACGTCCTCGAAAACGGCTCTAACGATTTCGATTAAAGTTGCATTATAGGGGTTTATGGGGGCGAAAAATCGTTCTAGTATCTGGGAAAATTCATTTTCTAAAATAAAGATACTTCATAATAAAGTCTAAACTTCTGTACCTACCTTGATTTGACATTTTTTTTTATTGTCTGATATATCTCGGTACTGATAAAATCTTTGAATGGGACCTTTACTTTTCTCTTCTTTACTAGACTACTCAAATGATAAGTTGTTCACGTATAAGAATTTTCTAGATTATTACACGCGCCTATGTTTGCCCAGGGGGCTGCGCCTCGCTGACTGCTCCCCAGAACCTTTATATCTATATGCTATGCCTATTATATCAATTATATCAACTAACTATCGTAGACAGAGATATTCTCTGTCTACGCTAACTATCCCATGCCTTTTATATCAATGTGACCGGTACGAATATCACAGATATTGCCAGCCAGCGTTATAAATTGACAGGGGCTTGAATGAAACCTCTAAATGAGCTACGGCCGCCCTTGAATAAAAGTAACGACTTAATCTATCTCTAAATAAGACTTTTATTCACAGTATGACATTCGAGCGCTCAGGCTAATCCTACCTAAGCCTATAAGAAGAATTACTAATACCAGAAATAATATTTATAATATGAGGTCATACTCTTGCAAGAGCAGGCTTAAACCAGGACGAACGAATCACGTAAACCTGACACTCCGCTAATTGTCAGTCAAGATAAACATTTGTGCCAATGTGCACTCACACAATCAAGCGTTGTCCTGTTTAAACCTCGTCAGACAAAACTGGTGAAAAAGACATTGACGAGCCTCCTATGAGCAAACAATATGATGTTACAATACACATCTGCTCAGAAGGAGTTGAAAAAACTAAAACCTCAAACAATAACATCTTACACTTCATCGTACTGTATGGAGTCAGAGGAACATGAAGTCAGAACTGTATAAAATTGACCGTCCCAAAGACATGAACTCACTCCAAAGGTAAAAATCACAAAAAAAAGTCATCATATAATGTCAGCAATTAAAGTCAATTATTTTTACTAGTTCATAATGACTGAACTGTGGGTCCTCAAACATAACCGAAACAATTGTCTTAACCTGACACACTTTGCAAAGGCTATGCCCTGTTAGCAAAGTCGGTCAGCACAGAGTGAATCAGCACCCCTCCCTTCGAGAAGGAACACAGTTCACAATTATTCTTGTATATGCCACGCACTGCCGTGGCGAAGCCATCGACAAACACGGCGAAGCACTTGCTGTATCGCTTGAGATCTCGAAGGCCTTTTACAGGGTCTGGCACGCTGGTCTACTCAGAATGCTTCCTGTTTATGGCATCCCAGCAGATTTTTGTAGCTCGATAACAGATTTCCTTAGTGAACTGCCATGACCTTATAGCTATTGATGCCAGAGTTCCGCAGAGGTCTGTTCTCTCTGCAACTCTTTTCCTGCTGCACATCAATGACCTACTTCAGCCTGGTATTGTTGGGTACGCAGAGACAGCACTGTTTCAGAGAGATACTTGTGTGTGTACAAACTAGCGGGCCGAAGTTCGTTCCTTGAGAGAGGCTATGGTAGAGCGGACGGATATGACCTTAAGCCTTGTCTCTCAGTGGGGTGATCACAATCTGGTCTCTTTTAACGCCACCAAAACACAGGCGTGTCTCTCTACCGCTAAAAGGATTCATTTTGCCCTAACTCCTACTTTTCGGGGTGCATCTGTTCCTGCAACTTATCGGCTCCAGTTCCTAGGCATAAAGTTAGTTAATTAAAGAAACTGGGCATTCTTAATAGGGTGACGCGTTACTTATGCCTGGCCGGCTTTTAACCCTTTACAAAGCGCAAGTCCGATCCTTTGTAAATGTAAATGTCGAAGATGGATTAGTAAACGGTACTATCGGAATAGTTCGCTATATGGAAGACAACTTGAGTGAGGGTAATAGCATGCAAAATAATAAAGACACAGTACATCAACGACTAGATCACCTCTGGTGTAAATATCCAACAACAAACACATAGAAAAGTGAAACCCTACGTACAAATGAGGTCCGATGTGCTACAGCCCCACTGGACCGCAGAAATATCAATAATGCGCGATGGAGCTAAGTGTAGGCGAAAGCAATTTCCAGTCGATCCAGCTTGTGCTCTTAGTATCCACAAAACTCAAGCCGCGACGTTTACTCAAGTGGTGGTGGAATATGATATCAAACAGCAAACACAGCTTGTATACGTAGGACTAAGTCATGTCACCTCTTTAGACATTAGAGGGGCTTTACTTATTGAATAAGCGAAGCGACCATCGATTCTATCATGGTCTGAAGAAGGACTATAATCAAATATAATAAAAAAGGAAAAAAGAACACTAACGCGGTGCAAGACATAACTACACTTGTAGGATAGTTATTTATTTACATTCATGCTCTCGTTCTCACTAAGGTTAAGATAGTGCGCTAAAAGCAGCCTGTACCAACAACCTGCGGTGAATTAAAATGTCGAAATCCATTGCGGAAGTCATACCTAAGTTTCAGTCGATTGGTACTAGGATAGTATAACATCGCAGAAGCAGAATCTGTTTGACCTCTAAAAACCTTTGGGTCTTACCACAAGATCTATTCATCTAGACAGAGTCTAGATGAATAGGTTTAGTATGGAGCGGACCGTGTTCGGACTGTATGACATGCTTATTCTTGGTCAACGCGTGTCCAATGTTAAAGTTACTTCGTCGTTAAACAGTTGTTTTGCCCAAACAACTGATATACCTACACGTTTTTATGGTGAGGTTTTAAGAATCAAATCGAAGTGGGGAAAAAGAATTAGCTGTTCCTCCGTACGTAATGTTCACTTAACTCGGCAAAATGTATAGAACAGCAGTGTCCTTTTATTTTGCGATTTCTGTTTTTGTTCCGTAGTAAAAATTGTTCTTAAAGATGGGTTAATCCAGTTATTTTTACAACCAAACAATTTTTTTGTAGATAAAAGTATGTTATTAGTAGTAAATAACCAGAAGATCAGAACTCCTCGTTCTGGTCTTCTGATTATTTTACTAGGTATTAAAAATACCTACAATTCTTAAAATGCTATCTTAATTCGAAATTATACTTACACGGACTGGCTCTGCAGGGGCTTTGCACAGGGCTGCGTAGCGTCACCGTGGCTGTTCAACTTATAGGTAAGTACATGGATAGTTGTCTATCAGATTTGACACAGGGTGAATGTGGATTCAGGATGAACGACTTGCCTGTCAAATGCCTTCTCTACGCAGATGTTCAAGTTCTATTTGCATCGTCAGCAGAACAGTTGCAAAACATAATGACTGTGATAGACGAAGCATATAAGGTGGAAGGAAAGAATATAAATGTGAATAAACGAAGCTATATGAGAGAGAAGATGTGTCATAACGTGATGTGCCAATTTTTCTCAGTCAGCTTCTCAGTTATTATGTATGTACATAATATCTCGAGTAATATTGGTTCTAGTAAATCAAGTTAAGGATCATTCTGTGATAAATTAAGTAAGGAATTAACTTGTAATAACGAAAAATGGATTTTTGCGCAAATAAAATAGATTTCCTGGGATATATGAACATGCAATCAATTCACATTCTCTGCGCTTATGGTATCCTGGTTCCATCAAAAATTTTAGATTTATCTTGTGAGATCCTTCGATGATAATCGAGACTCACAGAGCCGGTTTTGTAATTGGACTTTGGATACCATCGCGGTGATAGGATTAGCCAATCAGCATGTATACTCGCAGATTGCAAAGGGTGCGCTGGTCATTGAAGCCCCGTACATATGACGCGTGAGGAGGCTCTTTTCATGCACCCCTGCACGTTACAGGAACTGATGGATGCGATGGCGCGAAACACGAAGCCGAATTCTGGGCCGAGTCTATTTAGATTGCTGTCGACACGCGGTGTCAAGATGGCCTGTTTTTTTTATAAAAAATCTATCTTTACATCAGATAAAACTTAAGTGTAACTAACCAATCGCTTGAAATAAATAATTATGAACATCGCCCTCACCTACTGCGGCATGCCATGACAAGGCCTGGTTGTCGAAAATATCGAATCGGGCTATAGGCTACATTGCAAAATATGTGTATACTCGTATAGTTGTAATGCTACGCCCTGCCCCTGTAGTGTAGGTATGGTAATGGTAATGTGTAGTTGACTAAGCATTGGACATCCTAGTATTTTATGTTATCCTGGTGACATAAATAAAAGCATTCCATGACGCTGGCTGAATATTGTTAATAACAACCACGTGACCATTGTAACGTGGCGGTTTATTTACATACGAATTATGTACGCATTAGAAAACTTTAGCACCGATTCATTTTCCACCTGAGTACGTGTGTGCGTTCAATACTATTTATTTTTGCTATCCATACATATTGTATCTATATATAGGTATACTAATTTATATCTTTATTATATTATACCTACTAATAATAAAGCTGAAGAGATTGTTTGTATGAACGCGCTAATCTCTGGAACTACCTGTCGGATTTGAAAAAATATTTTTGAATTTATTATTATTATTATTTATTTATAAGTTCACTGATACAAAATATCTTAATATCTACGCCCCACAAAACCGTAGTGGTTTGACTGTGGGGTCTGGCGTGTCTTTAAACAGTAACTTAAGACTATGACACACTAACATAAGACTTAGGTAGGTAGGTACATGAGTTAAAT
The DNA here is from genome assembly GCA_948252095.1 of Dicycla oo. Lineage (NCBI taxonomy): Eukaryota > Metazoa > Arthropoda > Insecta > Lepidoptera > Noctuidae > Dicycla > Dicycla oo. The sequence goes on along the minus strand of OX411709.1, from coordinate 40,406,538 downwards.
TATGCTCCTGCGTCCCATGGTGGTTAACTGCCAAAAGATATTTATGTTTGAAACTGATCGGTAGAATTTTACATATTTTAAATAGCTTCCTGTAATCTCCTTTACAACTGTTTTTAGTTTTTTGAGTAACAAGTAGTTTTAAGAATCGAATTTGAAGCGCTTCTAATTTATTCAAGTTAGTTTTAAAAGTTAATCCATAGCTGTCAAGAGTTTGATAGCTCAATTCTTGGGCTACCATTCAACATCACGCTACGATGCTTAGGAGCCGAGCAAAAATAAAGAGAATCAAAAAGGACGCTAAATGAAAACGAATTAATATCATCGGGCGATGCAATGCGACGCGGTGGGTGGGGGCCGAAATTTCACGCGGACGAAGTCACGGGCAGAAGCTAGTTATAGTAATATTTTTGTTTTTGCAATATTCTTTAATGACGTGCGCATTCAATACGATGTGGAGCAAATTAAATCAATTGCCGAATGTAGGTAAGCGCATTACGGTTGCACCTATTTGGCTATTTTTTATGTTTGAAATTGTTAGGGCCAGGTTTGTATGAAAGAAAATATCTGAAAAATTGCACAGAAAAGTGAAAAATTTTGGTTCAAAAATCTCCATGTAAAAAAGTGAGTGAGTAAGACAGAAGACAGTAAGTAGATCTTCAAAAACATTGGCAGACGTGACAAATGCAGTTCAAAATTCCTTCGTTTCTGTTTCTGTTAAGCATCGCAATTCATACCTCAACGCGGTCGTCATGTTGGCGATCATTCAGTTCGTGCACCACCCACCCAATCAAGTTTTTTTTTACCTTACCAATTTGACGTAAATGGATCAATATTCTTTTGATGCTAACGTTGAAAGTTGCTGCTAACTCTGCCGTAGATTGAGTATCGTCAGCTTCAACTATCGCGTTTAATTCGTCGTTGCTGACTTTAGTTTTCGGGTGACCACGGGGTCCATTATTTAGATCAAAATTTCCATGTCAGAAGCGTTCAAACCAATAACGAGTCGTGCGTTCGTTGAAGTGTTCTCTCCGTACACGTAATTAATGTTACGAGCCATTTGTGCGGCATTGCTACCACGACGGGACTCGTATACCATAACTTCTCGTATTTTTATCGTGTCCATATTGATGAAAAATATACAAATGTAATGAAAACAAAATAATAATCAATAAACAAATAACTGAATTTGAAAATAGAATTCCACATTTTTTAAATAAAATTCATTTGAATTTAGAATTTATTGCCAGCCATACATAAATTACGTTTCAAATGGCCAGTATTATAAAACGGCAACTTCATAGGTAAAGACGTATTATTATATAATATTAATTAACTGTTTTCTCAGAACACTGTCGCTCTAAACAAAAATAATACCACACGCTTGCTTCGGCTGTCTTCAGTAAAATTGTAAATAACTATGGACTGAATAGAATGATCGACATGAGAAACACATCTAGTTATTCAGTGTTCTATTGCGCTTCATTTTCAAATAAGGTCTTAACACTTTTTCATTATTCATGAAAAATCTGCATATAAAGAAATATAACATCATTTTGTTGAAGGAAAACTAAATTCAGACTTTAAAATTATTGCATTAACTGCAAGCATTTTGGATGCACTAATATAAATAAGCTGCATGTGCAGAAAATAGTCCAACATTTCAATGGCACTTTGCTACTTTTTGACTAGTGGAAATGAAACGTTTCGAACTACTGAATACTCATGGGCTCCTAGTATTGAGCATCGTCGTTGCGCTGACTTCGGTTTGTGTTGCGGCGGGAACTTCACGCGGGAACTTCACTACGATGTTGTTTTTAGTACTCAGATTGCTGTTGTATGTCTTTAAACAGATGAAGCAATAAAATGATTCATAGTAGCGAGTAGCTGGTGTGATAAGGTTAGATGGAACGAAGTTCTTTAACGAGGTTTGTGGTAGGAGTAAACTGGCAGAAATTGTGACGCAATGAAAAAGCGTTATACCGTCAGACAGAGATGTCAGAGAGTAGTTTTTGAAAGCTATACTAGATGGCTTGTGTTAAAAAACGAAAACAAAAATTGTTAACACTTGAAGCTTGAGACCATATTTGATGGCTCTGTATTCACCATCAACCTAACCTTTTCCCAACGATGCTGGGGTCGGCTTCCAGTCTAACCGGATGTAGCTGAATATCAGCGCTGAATTATGCGCAGTTTTATACGCTATCTACACTCATGCACTAGGTATTTAAATATAACCTATTTAAATATTTAAAAAAAACCTAAGTTAGCAAAAAGTAAACAATAAGGGCTCCACACACTACATAGATAAGTTTCCACGTTACTATGGTTTCGGAGCCATTATACGTTACTACTATGTACCCTCCACGTAACGAAATGTGGATTACGTTAATAGTAACGTAATCCACGTTACGTTCACGTGGAGGGTACTGTTGCTACAGCTGCGCCCCGCACATAACTGCGACATCTGCTACGGCGTAGCTGCGACATCTGCTACGGCGTAGCCGTGAAATGTGCTACGCCGTAGCCGGCCATTTACTCCGTCGTCATAACCAAGATGTTTGCGCCGCCGCCCGTAACCATCACGTAGTTAGTTCAATAATTGCAGAATTATTATTAATGGAAAATAGAAGTTCGTGGAGAAAGCATTGGAATTTGCATTAACAGGGTAAAACAGAGTAAAAACATTACCAATATAATTATGTATATTACTATTTGTCGTTGTATATTATATACAACGACAAATAGTAATGAAATAGTTCCCCGAGTATCATTACATAAAAACAAAGATTCAAACTATAAGTAAGAAAATATCATTTTTTGCGAGCTTTAAAGCGTCTGGTGGAAAAAAAAAAACGCCGACGGGAAGTGTCTGCAGTACTGATTATCAATGATTAACAATATTCTGTAAAACATACATAAAAATCAGCAGTCAGACTATAAGAAAAGTGAGTAAATATTTTTACGTAACTTTAGTACCTGATTGATACCTGAAAATTGGCCGTCGGCCCAAGATGGCAGGTACGCGTACGTTCAAAGTACATATAACTCTACTCTATCCAATACATTTTAATTATCAGAAAATAAGTAAGGTCTGGCGCTTGTTTACTTTGTCGTTGGTATTTTTGTAGAATATTTTAAAATTGACTCGTTGGAATGTAGAGCTAAGAGGCTCATTGGCGACGTAAAACTGGTAGATGCCAAGCTTCGTAGCTTGGCTCATCGCCGCAAGGTTGGCTGTTTGTCGGTATTCTGCAGATTGTACTTCGGTGAGTGTACTCAAGAAATCCACGACCTCATTCCATCGGCCCCCTGTTACCATCGGACATCTAGACGCACTGCCAGTTATCTACCTAATTGCTATTGCACCAATTCCCACTAAGCGTTTCCAAATCTCTGTTATAATGCACACAGCAAAAGAGTGGAACTCACTACCTGCGTCTGTGTTTCCGAGCGCATATAGCCCTAATCTCTTCAAAGTGAGAGTGAACAGGCTTCTTCTGGGTAAGCTCACTCCATCGTCGACTTTGTCTCTGGCACCTCTGACCTAGACTAGAATCAAGAGCAAACCCATGTCAAATAAAAAAAATAAAAATACACATAAAATATTTTGCCCAATTGTAAAATTTTATATATGTAATTGTAACAAAAAAAAACTAGTTGCTTCTTTTGTGTGAATCGAAATGGAAAAAAACGGATGGTCTACTACATACAATAAGGGTACCTATGTTTTCACTATTGGAACCTGTGAATAGTGCCTTTGTGTCATGCTTCCCTAGTAGCCCAAGAAAGTTTGTAGATAGATATTTTGTCGGTTTATCTATTGATAAAAATTTTCGACGCCATATTTCAGTTTTGTTAATAGTTTTAGTTAGGTTAGGATATTATATTTTTAACTTTATTATTAATAAATTTGTATGTTGAATGAATTACTACGAATAGACAGATAAATGATTCGTTCAGTGAGCACTAGGGATACACACTGTAGATATTGAGAATTTAGTTTCATATGTGTTTTTAAATAGGTTTATTATTGAAGAGATTATAATACAAGCAAAGAAAATGTCTTTGTATCATTTCAAAAATCGTGAAATATTGAATTCAATTGCTGCGCTCCCGCGTTATATTCGAATGTTTGGTTCAGAGCCAGGCTGGAGCCAAAACTCTAGCGCCATCGTACTGCAGTATTGATTGAACCTCTGAATCTTAACGGGTCGCAATAGGGACAACGTGCGGGAAGACTACATGCAACAATAAACGTGTATCGAGTTCCTGTTCATACTGTGTCCCTAGTATTTCACTTCGCGGGAAACATAATATCGAAAGAACGTATGATGTCCGTTAATAAGAAAGAGAAAGAGGCATATTCTTGGCATAGATTCCAGTTCTATGTATTGGAATAATTATTTATGCTACAAGTGCGGAAAGTCCCGACGAGTGGCATTTTTTCGTCGACACGAGTCGGAAATCATCTTACGCACGTGTTTCATACAACGTCGACTCGATTAATTCGTCAATTGAACTCGACATTTTAGCAGATTTACACAGATTAAATCCGAACTAAGCAAGAAATTAGTAAAATGGTAGGCTTATTTTAAATACATGCGCGCTCCCCATATCTACTACTGCCACAGATTAACAGTTCTTTTTAACAGAGTTTTTGTCAGGTAAAAATAATATCGAGTATGTACCTAAGTAGTATGATTTTCAGTAAAATTGCACAACAAACAAAAAATTTAAAAAGAAAACATAAATAGATGACACGGACGGATGGTGGTGCTTGGGGAGGACTATACGAGTATCCGGCAGTCGACGTATTTCGGCTGAAATGATGAACGTAACTTTTGCTCGTGCGGTTTTGCGATACGATATGCAAGTTATTTGCACATGCACAGGTAGATATGCTGAGCGCGTATGTATTTAAAATAAGCTCGCCATTTTACTAATTTCTTGCTTAGTTCGGAGTCGACCTAAAAATGTCGAGTTTAAGTAACGAATCAATTAAATTTACCGTGGAATATATAACAGCCTGTTAATGTCGCCAGAATTTTTCTTTTGGTAAGACAACAGTCTTTCCAAAAGAAAAATAATTTTCAATATATATTTTTTTACTTCCTCGCACAATGCATAACAATACATTACACGTGCGTAAGATGATTTCCACACTTGTAGTATAAATAACTATTGCAGCCTTGCATAACAAATATCTATTGTTGGCAACGAGAGAGAGAAGCTAAATGATGCATTGTGGCTGCGGTGGCGCCTGAGGGGTGTGGTTGCTTCCTCCTACATATTTATAAATAGCAGTGACTCAGCATTTCAACACAAACTATTTAAACTCAGAAATCCGGTTTTACCTGTTTTAGCACGCTCTAAAATGGTTCTATGCGCCAGTTTACCCTGCTCGAATCATCAAATGTATATTATTAAGTTTACTCCTAATCTATTTAAAACGTTAGTTTTTTTTTAATATTTAATATTAAAAAAGGGGCTTTATTAAAGCAACTCGTGGCCATACAGTTATCTACTACGACCGCGTGCTGCGTAGATTGCGTAGTCGTGACGTCAGACACTTTTTAGCAACTGCGTAGCCAGTAACCTTCTCAGCTTGGATAGTGACGGGGGCGGGGTCGTCTCATTGGATAATGTGCCATGCCTACGGGGGCTAGACCTATGTTGCCATGTTCTCCTCTATTATGTGAGACCTAAAAACTTCGGTCCTTAATAAAGACGTTTTCAAGGATGGCAACATAAGTAAAAGTAAAGAGTTGCTTATTTGTTTAAAAAGCTACCATTTGGTCGTTTTAGCGATACTTTTGTTGAAATTATTAATCAACAAATTAGCCGATATATTATTTCGGCTAATTTATTCCATGGTAATATTACTAAAATTTAATTAATATGCGTACATATAATTCATGCAGCACATAATAGATATACTCACCTAGAGCGTAGGTTATAACTATAAATAAATAAAGGGTTACCGATGCAGCCAATAAATAAGTAATTAATTTAATTTACTGCGACGCATCGGGCAGAGGCTACCTAGTTTCTAAATTTGTCAATTTCACAAAACTAGGTGGGTACACTTTTTTGAAATGTACCTGGCAGCCAACAGGCCACTCTTCACGAGAAAAACGTCTGTCACGAATATTATTTCTTTTGAATTGTTTTTGCAACGTTAAGTGTTATCCTCGCCATTAATAAGTTAAGAAGAGCCTAGGTTCCACCATCTCTTGTGTGTGTGCCGAGACACCAGTGTTGTGTACGAGATAGTGACTCTTAGTTTGTGTTTTCAAACATGAAGGAGAATAGAAGGAAAGGTTTTAAGTGTGCTTCTTCGCCTGTCGATGACCCCGAAACTAAATTATTTAGGTTTCCAAAGCCTGTTTCCACAAATATTCTCCGGTAAGTTCTCCTGTTATACTGGCTATAGGTAGCTGCACGCATTCCCCATCATAGAGCGTCTATAACTGATAGGTTTACCTTGTTAAATATCCGTATACTCAGATTGCATTGGTGATCCGTTAATATCTTAATAAGTAACTTTTGCATAGGTACTTAATTTACTTATTATATTTATTTCAGTTGTGAATTATGGGCAAAGTAATGCTGTCCGGACGAATCATGGTCTAACAAGGACTTTCAGTTGAAACTGCACACTGAACACAGAATTAAATTTAGAATAAATTACTTAAAACAAGAATAACTACTGTTTTCATTATAAAAATACTAGTGAGAATAAATACTGCTTTGAGTTTTACAAATAAACTACAAACTGGTGATTTTTGTCAAAATTCAAAGTTTTTAAAGCAAGAATTGTTTCTTAGTCACCTTTTAAGTTAATTTAAACAATAAGGCTGCTTGACCACCAAAGTGGAGCTGGAATGTTTTAACCAACAATGAAATTGCACAATAATTTAACATTGGTTAAAGTTTCCCTGTTCGGATTTCGTGGACAGAGCTTTAATAAAATGTTTCAATCAAATCGGACTGAATTTACCGCTTTCGCGAAGTTTTGGGGGCGTCCACCAGGTGGCGCCAAAACTGTACCATTTTATTTGTACGTACTTGTCATTCTTCTCCCTAAGAGTTTATTTTCTAACGAAATGTTCGCTAATTTGGCCTCTATTTTTTATTATTTTATTTTTTATCTTTGGTAGAACGTGTAACTTTTCACAAAAGCGTAATAAATAAGTATCTTACCCATAAATGGTAAGTCTCCAGTATTAAACATATAATAGTTATGACATGTAGCCAATAGCACACTACAAAATATAATACATAGCAACCTAGTCTACAACTTTATGATTACGTGATATCTTCGATTTCAATCGCCCAAATTCCAATTACAGTTAGCTACTGATTTTGATCCTTGGCCTCTCTCATGGATCTACTATCAGCCACCTTGTGAAGGTCGCCGCCCGCCAAGCCACAAGAAAGCAGGTTGGTTACTTATTTGCTAGTAACTCTTTCTGATTCATGTTGCTCTAGTGCTCCTGGCAGGCGTACCGTTTCCATGGCAACAGCCGCGTGTCTCTCTATGCTATGCGTTTATATTTGTTTCGCAAAAATGCTATTGAACAATTTCTTTTGTGGTCTATGTTGCATAGACTATGCATCACCAAAACATTTTTAGTATGTAATATTTTTGGAGTGTGGATTAGATATAAAATTAGGTTACTAATAGTAATTCTAGGAATAGCAGATGGAATTTTGTAGTTGTTTTTTTTTTTTAATTGGCTTCGCATAATTTTGTAGTTAGAACGATGGGATTGATATCATAACTAAAAATGCTGCACTTGCATACATGAATAAAAAATACTGCTGTCTCATCCCTCTCGCTAATTTTGCATAAAATCGCTGATGCAGGAGTGCATGCATACAGGGGAATATCCTGCGTTCAGGTGTGTGAATACGTCCAGATGGGACTGGAGTATTACATCCTAGTATTCATCGAATCCTGGTCCACTGAATCTATTTATAGATTTGACTTGCACGTGGTAGGAACCTTCATTTCGTCATTTGAAAAGAGAATAGTTTTGAATTTTGGCCAAAAGATGAAAATCTTCTGAAAAACGTATTCCTATATAATCCTGCAACGGGTTTGAGGCTAAATTAGTAACATTTCTGTCATACTTTCTGAGTGGAATCAATACAAAATAACGTTGTTATGGAGAGAAGACATCATTTGAGCCAAGAAGAAAAAGATCAGAGCCGTAAGAATGTTGGAAGCTGGTTCTTGGCAACGAGCTGCGGCAATCGCTCTGGGCACTACGCAGAGTGTTATAAGTGGTATCTTTGGTATCTTTGGGAGTTAAGAAATGAATCCTGCGTGCAGCGAATAATTGTAATTTTATGAAATACTTAATCTAATTGTAATTTTATGAAATACTTTGGTACTATCGCTTTTTATTGCCTGTCCTGCTCTTTCAGCAGCCACCCGCGTGTACACAGGGCACAATTGTAACATCAATGTGTGAAGTGTTTTTCCGACGAAGGGTAGCTTTACTCACTAAATCTACTTTGGTACATTTGGAAATGGTGAGAGCAAGACAGAACTAGCAACCCAACTACCCTTCAGAGCAACATGGCTACCGGGAAATATACAGTACATCTCCTTTGCAATTCTGGTAACCTAGTACACTGGTGCCTTTCAAGAAATCCATACATTCTCCGGGATTCTCAAGACACCGAAAGCAATTAATTTAAATAAAGGAATTAATTTATTACTAGCTCTAGAGTTGCATGTAGTTGGCCAGTTTTTATTCGCAAAGCTTAGCCTGTTGGTTGGTTTTCATTCAAAGCTTGGTCGATTTTCATTACCGCAGTGTATGTAAAGTTACAAACACTGCAGTAATTAATTTCAGTTTCCCTTTCGCCAGTATTGAGGATTCTATGAAAATACTGTATTCCTTAAATATTCCGCTGTTTGCTCATTCCGAGGAAGTAGCTAAAGGAATACCTTCACAATTTCCAAATAGCACTATAGAAAGATCTGTCAATGTCACGGGGTTAACGACCTAACCCTCATTTTATTTTTCCCGAGAGCTAGTCAAGGTTGGTCCGCGTGTACGCGACACAGTATGCCCCACCATTTTTAACCGACTTCCAAAAGGAGGAGGTTATCAATTCGTCTGTATGTTTTTTTTTTTTTTTTTGTATGTTTGTTACGCGATTACTCAAAGACCGATTTGGAAAATTATTTTTTTGTTTGAAAGGGTATACTTCCGAGGTGGTCCCATATAAATTTTATTAACTTTGCTCGAGGAGTTTTTGAGTTAGCTTCAATAATGCGTATAATTCCCACTTATTTTATATGGATGTTGTGATGGTGTTTTAATAACTTCCTATCACTGTTATTTACATGGCTATATCTACAATTATTGTGCTCGATTATGTATTCGAATTTGTGTGGGGTAGGTTCCACAACTAAAAAGTGAAAAATAAAATTTTTTAGCAAAAAATAAAACCGACTTCTAAAACAAAACACTCCAAAGTGAAAAATAACTTTAATTTCGGAAGTCGGTGGCAAAAAACGAAAATACAAAACCAAAGACACCGACTTCCGAAATTAAAGTTATTTTTCACTTTGGAGTGTTTTGTGAAGTCGGTTTTATTTCTTGCTAAAAAGTTTTTTTAATTCGTTACATAATAGTATAGCTTCACATCGCCGCTATTCTTTCTGGTGCGGTGTAAACAGATCAATATCGGACAGTTTTATAATAACGAAAACAAAGTTTTTTCAAAGTTCGCAAAATTAACTAGAGCAATGCAGCCATAAGTCAAACAGGCTATGATGAGTGATCCCCTAGTACGCAACGCTGAATAACCAATATCTGGCTAACTAGTGCGAGAGCGAGAAAGAAAATACACGAGTCGTCACAAATCGTTTCGTAGCATTCTGCAGCATTCAGTAAAAGCAAAGTTGTTGTAGTATTCGCACGTCACGTATTTTGAGGTTGAAATAAGTTTATAAAATTGTTTTTAACTTGGAATTAGATTATTTGTGACAACGGAAGTGGAAGAAAAGAGGCATTACCTTGTAGTACATAAGAAAGTGACGTTGTATTCTGTGAAATCGATCGGAACAGGACGTAAATGTTTGTGAGAGAATGTCCGCGTGGCGTATAGTCGAACTGTGTTCAAAGTTTACATATTTGATGTTTGTTCATTCCTCAAACTTGACGTGAAGGTAAACTGCATTATAAGCGAATTTTGTAAATAATAAACTGACTTAACTTAGTTCAGCTGTAACATCCTATACTATGAAATGAGTAATATGTGTACCTTTAAATACCTAAATCACGTTTTCGAAAATGTCTAACGATTTCGATGAAAGTTGTAATATAGGGTTTTTTTAGGATGGCGTAAAATTGATCTAGCTAGGTATCTTAGCTGGAAAAATTAGTTTCCTCTATTTTCATCCGAGCAGAGCACGGTCACCCAGGTAAAACCCGTAACCTAAGTATACACATAATAAGAATTCTGTTAGTAAATAAAATTTCAAACTATGTTAGTATCACTTAGTTGCACTAAGTCTTTGTGCGTTCCGGTGGTAATTGTCCGCGAAAGCGACGGAATACCACATCCTGAGGCCAAAAGCTTTCTTCCATCACTTGAGGCAGGTGGCATGTTGGTATGCGCACCGCAAACGCCTTAAAGTTGACGTTGCGATGCGACTCCAGCAGCTGCACTCTCGGCGCGTACTTCGGCCTACGGCTCACGTCCTGTACTGTACTTCCGCGTCAGTGGTGTAGTGTAACCCTAAATCATCTGCCTAGCCTGTTCCCAACTATGTTGGAGTCGGCTTCCAGTCTAACCAGATGCAGCTAAATACCAGTATTTTAAATGGAGCGACTGCCTATCCACCTACCACCACCTCCACAACCCAGTTACTAGACAGCCGGGACAAACGGCATAACGTGCTTTCTGAGGTACGGAGGAGTCTCGGTATGTGTATGTACAGATGGACACCCATCTACGGACCAATCCCGGCAAGCGTAGCTTAACCTGATCGATCAACCCGTGCCGGCTGTTGTTACTTAACTGAGACCCCTCATTAACATCACCCTAAATATTTTAGTAATGTCAGGGAAATTAATTACGTCGGTATTAATTAATATAACAAAACCAGGGTAAGCTGATCTTGAAACTACGTATGAGCTCGTATTAGCTGACATGACGCGCTCCACTGCCGGTGTACGTATACGTATGTAAGTAGTGCGGCGCGTCATTTCAGTTTAGACGAGCCTGCGCCAGACCAGCTCGAGGTCAATGTGCTGACGTGTGGTCAACTCTGCAAACGACGAGAAGAGCTGGCGCCACCTTTTTGTTATTGTTAATATAATTAATGACTGTACTTATTTGCTAATTACTTTAATATTTAAAAATAAACGCCTAAAATGCAATGCCATGGTTTTCTTATTTATGTATCATAATTTGTATCCTAAAGCTGTGCTCACGATTCACCAGCACCCTGATTGCATAACACACTTTCAATCACAATTCAAGGCTTTTGAAGGTTTATAATCCATTGCTTCATAGGTTTGAAAAATTCGTCTGCTCAACAACGTAAATAACGCAATGAACGTGGGTGAACTGTCAAAATGAAAGACGTTACGACCAATTGTCATTTTATGTGTGTTACGCAATATACCCCACTGGCCCCAGATCATGTCAACTTCACACAATAACTCAAATACCAACCTTTTGTATCAGTGTCATACAGAGTTAAATTTAGGCGTCGTTTGATGCTGGCATCGTTGCTTTTACGACTTTGCACTTTATGGAACTAATTTATAAAGCGGATTATTCAATATCATTTGAAAATCCACTGCTCTACGCTCGTGTTTAATAGAGTAATTGTGGAGCTTCCTGCCCATTGTTCTACATAGGAACCTATTATGCTTTGGATTGGGCAAATAACTTCATCTTTCTGACGGACCGACTCCTTGATTGTACAAAAGGTCCTATTGAAATAAATGCTTTCAGTTATTTTGAAAAACTTAATAGACTCAAAGAAGTCAAATCATTTATTTCAAGTACGCCATCAAAGGGCACTTTTGGACGTCAAAATTGACTATACTTTGCCCGTTATCGCTGTACCGCACCTTAGATATGTGCGCGGCGAGATAGAAAGCCAGTGCAGGCCGCTCATTTGTCAACGCTTACAGCGTCCCGCCCGCCACCTCGCCGCGCATTTCTAAGACGCGGTACAGCGGTATCAGTCAAACTGTAGATAATTTGTAAATGTTGTTTTATAATAAAATTATCCACCACTAACTTTATTGGAATCACAAACGACTGATCGAGAAAATCAATAAATGGCCCACTCTAGTCAACACTCGAACACAGTCTAAATCCCAAAAAAAAGAATGAATAGATTGGATCAGATGACGTAGTAATGCGTCACTGTCACTGTAATAATACTCGTAGCATCAATCTGCTCTTACATGTTCTCCTTCGTAGATACAACTTGTTGTATCTATACGTCTGTTGCATCAAGTTTAAGCTTTAGCATAATCAGCCTATAATGTTCCCACCGCTGGGATACCAGCCTAGTCTCAGTGAGAGGGAGTAGGCCGTAATCCACCACGCGGGTCCCGTGCGTGTTGGTACATGTCACATGTCTACGAATTTTTGGTGCCCATAATTCCCCGTTTCCTCACGATGCAATATTTACTGCACCGTTTTGAGAGCAGTGGTAATAAAATAATTTACACAAAGTAAAGCGCATGTCTGGGTTTGAACCTACGACCCTCGTAAGTCGCGGCCGTTACCACTGGGCCACCACTGCTCTCGCCTACATATATCTATAGATAAGGGAAGGGGTTTATAGTCCCTCCTCCCTATTTCCAAAATACGATGATACAACTCATCCACGTTTCTAAACTAAATAAATGACGAACTTTCATAGTAACTTTAATCCCTTTTAAGGAATATATTTTCAAAAATGTCTCCTTCGTTCTGTAAGAAACTTTTGTACGAAATTTTAGCTCTTCGAGCCAGCGGCTTGAGCCAGTCCACACGGCGCGTTGCGTCGTCGCAACGCAAATATTTTGACGCATAACCGGCCACACAGGCGCTGCGTCGTCGCAGCGTTACTACGACGCAGTCTTAACGTTCGGTCGACGCAGCGGTGACGCACAGTTGCGGCAAGCATATCCATATAATTCCCATATAATTTCCCTTTCCTGAATCAATGTAATGAAGTAATCCATATCAATTTATTCAATGGTACTCATTTTACCCTGCAAATAAAACTGAATACAAAAGTACGTAGGTAAAAAATGAAATGAGCTTGCGTGTATCCTCCCTATCAACGCACAAGCAACTGAGCGCTGCCTCTCCGTCGCCGCAATGAGTACACCCCCTCCCGCTTCGTCTCGGGGGCTGCTGTCCATCATGTGTGCGTTGCGACGACGCCGCGCGCCGTGTGAACACCTTGGTTATTTGTATGTAAAACAACGCAACGGCAGCGCTGCGTCGACGCAACGCTGACGCAACGCGCCGTGTGAACTCGCACTTAGGCTGTGCGTTGTCTGTTAGTGAATTTAAGTACTCCGAATGTAAAGCGCTGAGCAATGGACAATTTGTTCGCGGACAATTTGGAATCTTATGGAAATCCTGGGAGTCTATCTGTCCTACGGGTGCATTATTGCATACATACCAATACGTTATATCATCGTGGACAAACTGTCCATCAGTTGCTCGGTGTCTATACGTAACATAAAATTTATATGGACGTTATTAAACTGCGATGTCGCCGAAAAGTATTGGAAAATGCCTCAAACATAGGAGGCGATTACAGGCAATGGAGGACTTTAAACAACGTATTGATAAATAAAGGATTCAAGTACCGCCATATTGATCATTCCCTAAGTATTTTTTTATAAATAATTTTGTTGAACACGCCCTCGTCGTACATACAGGGTGTCTGAGAAAGGATGTCGCCAACTTAAGGGTGTGGTACAGACCATTAAACTGAACAACTATTAGTTCTTACAACTAAATTAGTTTTTTTTAAAGCATACTACTATATAATTCGACTAACGTATAAATATTTTTAAGGTAAAAAACCATGAAAATCTAAAAAAAGTAAAAGTTATAAGTGTTCGAACAAACCCGACTTTATTTTATTTATATACGTAGAAGATTATCACTCATTCCGATGTGAAACCCCTAATATGACTGGACTAGAAAGTGTTTTGCCTTGGAAACATTGCTTACAATATTGTTCTAGCCGGATAAGCAGAAGTGGCTCCATCTGTAGATTTCAGCAGACAGTAGCCAGATGGTAGTCAGCAAAATATAAAGTTGTGACATGGACTAGCTGGCTGACTACGTAGTGAAACATGTTTCAGTATAGGTGTCGCTATAAGTTGTGGAGCTTATCAACTGCATCATTGTACTTGCAGACCACGTGACCGGCGTGCCTCGGAAAACTGATAACTGATAATCGCCACTTTTTGTATTCGATTAGAACACTAATAAAGCATTCTCCACAAACCCTGCTTGACCTCCCGCGTGAACAATTATCGATCTGTTTCCTTTGGAGCCTGGGTTTAGCACACCGTCAATGTCATCACTCTGCCAACAGCGTCCAGCTGTATGAGATGCGTGAATATAGGTGTCGTCTAAAAATATGACTGGCTTTTGTTCACTGCGTTTCTTTCTTCAATTCTTGAAGATAATTTGCTATCCATGCTGAAATATCATTTCATTATATTAGAATTTTTCTGTTCGGTTTTGTGTTTTTGTAACGAAATCCAATTTCATGGAGCATGTTCCGAAGATTTTCTCGACTCCCTTTAAAATCAATGTTTTCTTGGAGCACATTTTTAATAACAATGTGGGAATTTCTTTCCGCATAGAGTTGTATTTTGTTAGGTAGATTTAGAGCGTTTTTCATTTTACATATAATATGTATTTAGTCAGTGTAAAACTATTTGATCTATATTTAGTTTAACATATAAATAGCAAAATTAAGGACCTTGTTGGCCAAGAAAAACCAAATACGGCTGACTGATGGATAAAATATATATATAATCTTGAAGTTTGCTGAGCGTTGATTCTGATTTAATCAGAATTTGTTTTTGTCCAAGTTGCTTTCGAAGGAAAATATTGCCATTCGAAGTCCAGCAAAATTGGTATTTCCTCTGCTGTGCAAATTCTCTGGCTGAATAAAATTGCCTTTTGCTTACGTTTGCTAGATGTTCTTTCACGTAAACGGCTTGTTTTTGTCCCGATATTCCGAGTATTTCAGTATTTAGTTTGTCCTTCTTTTGTCTTTTTGTTATTGTATGATCTCACACATGAAATTAATTCATATTTTGCCTAAACGTTACTGAATTCAGCAACTATGGCTTTGTTAGTGACGCGATTCCCTGGCATCCGATATATGTCTGGTATCCGATATATGTCGAGAGCGGTTAATGGTAAATTCACTATATTATTCTACGATACATGTTTGATACCCTTTCGGTCAGGTCTGCCACCGACTCGTTTTCCTGTGCAGGTATGTTGCGCACTTCAATACTGGACGACCGGGACTTATGTTGAAGGTCTCTAGTAGCTAATTCCAGTGATTGTTTCTTATTCTCTTCATTCAGATGCTTAATTTCCTTTTGCGACCTACGCCGTACTGATCACTATGGAAAGGGATGGATTTCTTGATCTCGGTATTGGCCTTTTGAATTTCCGTATTGGTATTTTGAATTTTAATTCAAATATATTGAAGTCCAGCTTTGTTATTAACCCGGTGTGTTCAGCAATTTGGCTTGTGACGTTTGCGTCTAGGTCAGCCTTCCACACCAACAACATCTCCCTAATCTCCGATTTAAATTCATGTTTAAATTCATCAAATAGGCCCTGGCTGCGTGGCGAACTATTTAGTCGCGGTTACTTGAGTCGTTTTGTATTGACAAATTCTGAGTCATTAGCTGCCAGGGGATATCTGGCACTGATTGAGTTTTATCCATTTGAGTTCACGGGGTGGTTGGTGCGGAGCGCTGTATTCTAACCGCCATGGTAGGTACGAAAAAAGAGCCCTGCAGTCTAAGCTACAATTGGTTTAATTGCCACATAAAAGACACCGACAGCACACGCGTAGCACTGCGGCCGTCCGCTACGAATATGTTGTAGCACGTAGCACCAATGCTTTGTGACGTAGGCGCTGTCGTAGCGGTAGCTCGTAGCAGATACTATTACGCTGACGTCGTCGATTGCTTTGATGTCTCGGTGGTTAACGCGCTCCCCTCCGCAGTTACGCCGCCCGTAGCGCTACGAGCCGCAACAAATCATGACTACGCGTGTATTAAGGGTACTCCTACTTGAAAGGTGTCGGTCAAAGTTGGAGGATCAAGTGATCCCCGATTCGATAGAAACTTGAGATGTTAATAATATTAAATTCAAATTATTTTACAGCAACAACATTTTTCTTGAAATACACCGTCAATCTATCAATCAATCAAATAATTTATTTGCAACGAATGTAGGTTACATTCAAATACAGGTGGAGTAGATAGGGGTGAGCCATGTACATTCTGCCAGGAAACAAGCACGCAGTTACAAATTAAAATGTCACAGTTAGAATTATTACAATTATACATGCAATTATTAATACTGAAAAATGTCCAATTAAAATGTTACACTGAATAATACTACAAGGTGTACCTAACATAAATAACGCACAACCTCTTAACGGGTCATTGTACTCGTCGTTATGAACAACTTTTACTATCGGACCAAACCTGAAATCGCGAAAAAAAAATTGCCGTTGCTTTTTGCGATTTCAGTTTTAGTCCCATAGTAAAAGTTGTTCTTAATGAGTACATTGACTCCTAAAGCGGTTGTGCGTTATTTATGTTACACCTTGTATAAAATAAATTTACAATAAGTCCGTATATTCAAAATAATATTAATTATATTTATTATACACATTGCTGAATAAAATGTTTTATCCATTCTCTCTCTCTCTGCAGTCGGTCCCTCATATCTGAAGATCGTGGTGGTTTATCCATTAAATAATCATTAATCGAATAATAACATTTTCCGCTAATTTCTTTTTTAAGTTTTTAATTTTTATTAACATCTGGCAATTTATTGTATATGGTCATAACCACTTTGCTACCTTAATTAATTATATACTCCTTGCTCAGGTAACCACCTCTCGGGTGTGAATCCCATATAATTGATGAATGACTGACTTAATTGTCTAATGTTGTGCAAGCAAATTAAAATTTAAGAGTGGTAGACCGCTTTTGTATTTCAAGGCCATACATAGAAAAAGTTAACTGTATGAATCACTACAGAACATGTTCTACTGGTTTAGAAGGACGCGCGAACATTTTATTCTTTATTACTTTCCTAACCATAGCAGCACCATAATAATAATAATAGCTAATACGTAATACGGGCTGGTGTCCACAACTCCACGTTATAATAATATTTCTAAGAAATATTTAAAAATAAGAAAAAATGACCTCCCCGGCAGGGATTCGAACCCTGGTCCCCCGCGTGACAGGCGGGAATACTAACCACTATACTACCGAGGATTGTGACTGAAAACCTGAAACCAAGGTTCTCTTGCTTCTTGTGGTGAAACAAAACATTGAATTTCAGCGAAACTACGCAACTCTTTTGTACAATTTTACACATAAAAGAAGCAAAAAGTAAAAAGGTGGCCCAAACAAGTTGCTGACGTTATATTAGCGTTATTTTAATAGAAATTGTCTTATATTCAGTTATCCACCCCACGGAAGCGCAGCGAACTGCATAGGCACCTACATTACGTGCAAGCTCCGATACTGTACGCTGGACAGTGCAGTGACATTTCTCACGCGGCTGGGTAGATGGCACCACCTCAATAAAATTCACGTCACACCATTGTGCATTGTGAAGACAATTCAGTAAAGTTCGTTTCTGATTAAATTTTAAATATTTTAATTTTACCTTCGTGTTTCGCTTATCTTTACATACCAAGACCCCTCCGTGCCTCGGAAAGCACGATAACTGTTGGTCCTGGCTGTCATTTGTGGATCTTTAACAATCGTTGCGGGTCGTCAGAAGCCCAAAAGTCTGACAACTAGTCTTACCAAGGGGTATCGTATTAGCCAGTAACTGGGTTGTGGAGGTCAATGGTATTCTGTAAATTCTTTGGTTTTACCTTTTGACGTGAAAACGTCTTTTCGCTCGGTGTATTGGTGGTAAGTTCAATATTTCTGAGCGACAAAAACATGTAAGATTTCAATCACTAATAACCACAACACTTTTAATGCTAGAGTAATAGTTGCGCATTCAAAAGATAGGTGGTATTTGTAAGAATTTTGAAACAGGATATAATTTGCCTATGACGGCACATTGCGAGTGCAGGCGCATGCGCGCAATTTTCACTATGTGTTGAAATTCCAATTCGAATAGAGTAAAAACTAGTTCAGCTAGAACGGTAATTCTGGTGTAGTTGCCGAGAATTAACAAAGGTCTATAGAACTAAAGGACCTATAGAAATATAATAAAACTATTACCCAAAATAGGGTTAAAAATGCATATGAAATTAACAATAGCAAAATAATTTCATATATCGTCCCATATTGACCGTATATATGCTCAGAAAACCAAAAACCTAAGACAGCTGGCATCATCAGAAATGCAATGAGCCTAAAAAGTCTAGAGCCGAGCAAATACAATAGCAACGGCAGTAAAAGAAAAGCTAAGAAAATTTGTTGCAAAGGAGAATGCCCTCAAACATAGCGCGCCCTGTACCAAACCAAAAGTCCGCTGTGACAACCAAACCCAGTGTAATTAAAGGAGAATTAAATGCTCTTCCTATATTGTTAACTATTTTTACATGGATTTCCGCAATTCGTATTCATTTGCCATTTACCTACTTAATTTTTGAGGTTAGGTTCGAACCTAACCTCAAAAATTAAGTCACCAATTCCACCATTTCGAATAAGTCATTTTCTCGAGAAAATGACTTATTCGAAATGGTGGAATTGGTGACAATTAGGGTGGTAATATCGGTCATGTTTTTTATTCTTGATTTACCCATTTTTCCCGTTGGATGCAGGATGATTAAAGATTATACAAAAGGTACATCACTCATAGTCCATAATAATTCTTGCTGTTACTTTTTATATGTTTGTGAACGAGTCATCTAGGTACTCGCAGTAAGGGCAGGCTGAATAAGCAATTGGTTTTGTAATGAGTTTACTGATTTATTATAACTTCAAATATATAAATATATATAGCCCTTTGCACCCGACGGTATACGATAGTGCGGGTAGCTTAAATAAAATCTTAAGACCGAGCGGATTCATTTTTCGAACGCAACCGACGACGACCGATCGAAAATTCTGGATTTTTGTTTGCATTTTTTTTTAATTTCCTTAGACTCCTCGAAATCTTGTCAATTAACTTTTTTTTAAATATTGAAACTTTTTTTTTCGGGTGTAAAGGGATAAATAGCATAACATCAGGCCTATTTTACCTAAAGGGGTAAGCAGAGGCCTCGTGGCTAAGTAATAACAGCCGCACGGCCTGTGTCGGTCTGTGGATGGGTGACCATCTTTACATACCGAGAACCCTCCATACCTCGGAAAGCATGTTATGCCGTTGGTCCCGGCTATCATTTGTGGATCTTTGACAGTCGTTAAGGGTCGTCAGAAGCCCGGAACTCTGACAACCAGTCTTATCGTGTTACCCAGAAAGCGGGTTGTGGAGGTTAGATACGCAGTCGCTCCATGTAATATATTGGTATTCAGCTGCATCCGGTTAGACTGAAAGCCGACCCCAACTTAGTTGGGAAAATGCTAGGCAGATTAAATAAATAAATAAATAAATAAATCATTTATTGAGACTAATAATAAGTTTGTTACAAAGAAATATTCATAAATTATTAGTAGGCTATTTTAAAACAATACATCTGCAGCCTAACTAGGTGTAAACCTGTATCTCGGCAAACAGCGCCAATCCAATATTAAGATACAATGAAAAAAATTAAGCCAACAAGTGCAATTTTGTTTCAAAAACCTAATGCCATAAGGACAATTTTAAATTTTAAATACAATAAAAGAATATAAAAACAAAAATAACAAAAACATAAATGTGTTGGAGAGTGTAGGTGTGTGATCGAAGTTTAAGTTAAGTGTTGGTGTAGGTAGGTGTGTGAATGTGTGGGTGCTTGATGAGTGGATGAATGAATGGATGTATGGGAGTTTGGATGTGTGATAGTGACTTAGAATTATTAAAATAAGTTTCGAACAGTACTATATAGGTAATTATAGTATGTAAGCGTAAGAACTTATGAAGTTACTTATTCTGATACAATTATAAGCTTTTCTGTCTCTACATATGTTAAAGTTAAAAGGTACTCTTTTGCCTTATTCTTACAGTTTGTCTTATTTAGGGGATAAATATTAAGTTTAGAGTTTATTTTATTATACACAAAAGGGCCCAAGAATGCAAAAAATCTTTTAATGAATGATGTGTGTGGTTGGTGATCACGAGTACACACTAAACTATTACTATTACAGATTAATAGAGAGGTCCGTTGAATAGGTCACCCACATTTCGAACTTGAAAATCAGTATAATAAGGTATATCAGAAATGAAAAACGTAATATGATTTATTAATAAATGATTTATTAATATTTATTTAATGTAGGCTTAAGTCTACTATAACCAGGGCGGAGAAAAAAAAAGTAGAGATAAAACTATATATATCCGCCGTCGATCGTATCCATCAAATAAGCAGTGATTAGGCAGTCCCCGCTGATCGTCTAAAGATTGCTGAAGAAATGTTCGGCGATACTGTATTTACCAGATCACGCTGAATAGGTGGAGGTAGTTAGTGGTGGTGGTACTGGAATTACGTTTTCCTCCTGTGTATTGTGTCTTCCCTTCCTTGCAAAAAGGGTCTACTAGAATTAGGCTGTCTTTCAAGCTGCACTACTCTAATAGCAACTGTGAAACATGTGCGGTCTTGATGCCTAGAATAATTAAATACGTTTAATTTCACAGAGAGATAGCCATTAATCCTACCTAGGTTTAGGAAAAGATCAACTACTAAGCAGTGTACCTACCGGATGGAATGTTATCCATCTTAAGATCACGTTCTCTGAGGACAATTTGGTGGCAGTCGGGAACGTCTTGCAACACGTACCATGGACTGTCCACATCCAAAGCACACATCACTGTGACTAAATGTAGGTTCAGGTTCGGGATCTAATGGAGTTCCTTCTTGTATCAATGTGAAACATTCATGGCATATGCACCAGCATTGATCTGAAAGCATAAGTGTTTTATGTTATAAAATGGTTTTTTAATTCCTGAATTGAATGAATAGTACAAACAATGCTCTGCGAGTACAGTACAATAACGCGTTCAAGGTGCTCTTCGGGCTGCCGCGCCTCTGCAGCGCTTCAGCTATGTTTGCGGTGAAAAGCGTAGATGGTTATCATGCCATTATGCGGAAGCGTAGTGCGTCTCTTATGAAGCACATGCGGGCCAGCTCGAACAGCCTTCTGAGCGTGTTCGTGGGCCGCTGGAACTCGCCGATGTGGCGGCACTGGATGCGACTACACACTGTGGGTGGTCGCGTCCAGGGCTTGGCTTAAACTGGCACTCCTGGCCGGTGCCACTTTGTAATTTTTATTTTTATTTCTTCCTGTAGTTTTGTTTTTGTGTGTACTAACAATAGCTTTGTAAGGTTTTTTAGTGTTACTAACAGTATACGAGTATGGATTACGTCTGAAACAAATGGCGTATTATTATTATTATCTCCTTTATTTGGTTTTATTTACATGTATAAATTATATTTTTAAATATTAGAATAAAATAATAAAAACATTAAAAAATATAAAAAGTAGAAATCCACCGGCATGGGGAACAGGGTCCAAGCTTTAGGGTTAGGGCTCCAGAGACAGGAAACTCTCCTCACAATACGCGCCGTTTCAAGGAGGACTGCCTTCTGAATCAGGCCCTTCACCCAGCCATCCAACGAGAGCCTCTTGAGATGTTGGTCGAGGCTCTTAGCGATAAGGCCATTGACAGTAAAGACTATCGGCACTATGATTGCTGAGTCCACATTCCACATGGCGACAACCTCTTGAGTTAAGTCGAGATACTTCAATTGTTTCTCCTTCTCAGCCTTCACGAAGTTCTCGTCATGCGGGATAGTGACATCGATTATCATTGTGCGGCGCACTGATCGATCATTACCACTATATCTCTGTATGAAAACTTACCTTTCAGCAAACTATTAAATGTGGGTTTTAGATAGCTCGGGAAGATCAGTGCGAAAATGAGGAGGAAAACTAACTTTTTATCACGATAGATGGCTCACCATCGACTGTACCTTGTTTTGATATATTAGCTGTCCAATTGTATGGATTTTTGCAATCCACTAAGTTTAGCTTTTTTTTTCTGATATTTTGTCCAAAATGCCTCAATCTACATTGTATAACCAGAGGAGTACATTTGTTTCCTAAATAAAGTAAGGGAAGACAACAATGCAAATTGGCGATACGTATTAAAAACTTTAAGGAAAGTAGTACTGCACGATCTGCTGCGCATTTCACAGAAGAGGATTCGATTAGTAAAGAAGCCGTCCTTTAGGCTGGGTATTCAATCAAATCGGCCTTTTTGTTTTGTTCCTTTTACGGAGCTCAGCTTTTAGTTGAGGCACAGTTATAAACGCGTATATATTATAGTCGAATTACACTTTAAAATCTCATAAATAGCAGTCACACTACTGTTACGAAAGGTACACAAGGTACAGTCGACTACAGCAACATCTACACACAGCTTTGAGTATGGCTCCTCATTGACATCCCTGAACTTTTCTAGGGCAGGAATGTTGGGGTGATTATTCTTAAGCTCGTCTTAAACTCTGATCAAATTATTTCTGTCGTATGCCTCTAGTCAACAAAAAAAGAACTTTAATGTAAAACAAACAAAACAACCCATTCATTGTAAAATGGTCATAATTTATTTACCTTTCCACTAAAGCTGCTTTTTTACCAGTGGTCGATGCTTCCCTTTTCCTTAGTTCCGCTTTTACTTGTGCTACACTCCAAGTCGCATACATTTTTGTCCAGTTTTCGTTCAATTAGTGATAGATACAACAGTGAACACATACACAACAACGGCAGTTTGAAGACAGACATAAGTGCTGCCACCTATGACGAGCTTTCAGTTTTTAACCCCATTATCTTCATCATTTAAATGTTTGTTGACGGGTATATTTATATTGCTTTATTTTTTTACGTAGTGGCAACATTTGGAAATGAAGTTCAACGGCAGTAACATATACGTAGAAGATACGTACAAAAGTAAACAAATAGTTTTATTTTTGATGTCCGAAATCCGGTAATCTTTTTCATTACAAAAACACAAATCTGATTTAAAAAATAGGAGTAATTTTATGAACTGAATTTGGTTGTGACATCCTACCCCGCAAGTTGGTGCCACCCAAGGGCATTCTCTTTTGAAATGTCCTCTGATATGGGCCGTAAATATGTTCAGAACTGAAAAATATGACAAACGAAGAATGCTTGCATCATTAAGGACGCAATGAGCCTAAAAAGTCTAGTGCCGAGCTAATAAATACACTAGCTCACGGCAGTATCGGAAACCGTAAAATAATCTGTTGCAAATAGCAAACAGTTAAAGATATCGTCTCATATAATTTGTAAATCTACCCTGAATTGTATAAAAAAAAAAAAACACTAAATGAAGAATGTTTCGTTTAGTTTGCATCGTAAGTAATGCAACAAGACCACTAGATCCATTAAAATGTGAAAACGAGAGCTGCGTTAGCATCGGAAACCAAAAAAATATATATATATATTATATAGGTTGCAAGTAGACCGCCCAGAGGAGGTATGTACCTAATACGATTTACTACACGCTGTTCTTAATGCGGTACCCTAGTGACACTTTATCAGTTTCAAAGGGCGCGCTTCCCTCTTTCGACTCGACAGATAGATCGCTTCGCACGCATGGCTCGTGCGTGTGTTGGCAAAGTTCGCACACTTTTGGTTTTCTCACTCGTAAATAGGCTCCGCTCATTAGCAGGCTCACAGCGGTCGCTTTACTCGAAATAGAGCTCACTTCGATAGCTTAGCTCGTAAGAAGGCACTCGCTCGTTTCATGAGAAGTTCTTATCAGCTTAAACATAATCTAAACGTAACAAACGTGAATACGAAGCCGTAACCTAGCATTTACAACTTTTACATTCCCTATTGGATACTAAAACCATCGCATGCCACCAGCACGGTATCTCAACTCCGCTCGCTAGTGCAGCACGCTTAATTCATTCAAGGAAAGAGCGAGCCTACTCTCGATGTAAACCTACCTACACGTCAAACGAGCCATTGCTCAACCAAACGAGTGAAGCGAGTCCTTACTCAGGTAGTGTGACTACTGCGAGTCTCCTTACGAGCCGGCGAACGAAGCGAGCCCATTCTCACGCAAAGCAACCGCTGCAAGCCTCCTAACGACCTGGCGAGCAAAGCGAACCCATTCTCAAGCAGAGGGAGCACTGCAAACCTCCTCACAGCCGGTGAGCGAAGCGAGCTCATTCTCAAGCAAAGCAACCTATGCGAAACTGCTCACGAGCCGGCGAGCGAAGCGAGCTCATTTCCAAGCAGAGCGACCGCTGCGAACCTACTCACAAACCGGCGAGCGTAGCAAGCCCATTCTCAAGCAGAGCAACCGTAGCGAGCCAGAGCCAAGCGAGCGAAGCGAGCCGTCCCTCGAACCGCACAAATGTATCAGGCCTCTAACGAGTCGAGCGAGTGAAGTGAGTCTATTCTCAAGCAGAACGACCACTGTGCGCCTGCTTACGAACCAATTCTCTAGCAGAACGACCGAAGCAAGCCTACTCCCGAGCGAGCGAATCGAGGGACTACTGCAAAAGTCCTCACAAGCCGGCAAGCGAAGCGAGCTTATTCTCAAGCAGAGGAACCTCTGCAAACCTCGTCACGAGCCGGCGAACGAAGCGAGACCATTCTTAAGCAGAGCGACCGCTGCCAGCCTCCTTACGAGCTGGCGATCGAAGCGAGCCCATTCTCAAGCACTGCAAACCTTCTCACAGCCGGCGAGCGAAGCGAGCTCATTCTCAAGCAGAGTGACCGATGCGAACCTGCTCACGAGCCGGCGAGCGTAGCGAGCCCATTCACAAGGAGAGCAACCCCTGCGAGCCTACTTAAGTGTCAAGATCCGTCTTTCGAGCCGAACAAGCGTATCCGGCCTCTAACGAAAAGAGCGAGTGGAATGTATGGGAGAAAATGTTTTTCAACTACAATGTTAAGTTAGTTCTTGGGAGTCATCCCAACTATGGAACCCTTCATTGTGAGTAGTCCGACACGCACTTGGTTGGTTTTTTCTTACAAATAGTTATCCGTATGAATATTGCAATTATACTACTCCCATTATTTTGGGTACTTCCCAAGCGCTCCAAAATTTTGTTATGCAAGTTAAGGAAAACGAAAAAGAAGTTTATTTTTTTAAGTATATGTAAGATACCTCGATTTTAGTGTAGAATTTAATTCAATAGCGGTCACTTCGTTTCGCTGATTTAATATTAGAAACAGGAAATTAATCTTATTCGAATCCTTAAAATAATAAGAAAAGAAGAAAAATATTCTGACGGTATTTTAATTTTAGTGGTCGAAAGACGTTATCAGGTGGGCAAACTCTCGCAATGTATTGTACCCTAGTAGAGTATTCACGTGTTCCACGACGTCACCGCGGGTACCGAACGTAGTCTGCGACACAATTCCTGAATTTTATTTAGCTCACCATCTGCCTAGCCGTTTCCCTGTTTAA
Source organism: Dicycla oo (assembly GCA_948252095.1). Taxonomy (NCBI): domain Eukaryota; kingdom Metazoa; phylum Arthropoda; class Insecta; order Lepidoptera; family Noctuidae; genus Dicycla; species Dicycla oo. The sequence goes on along the minus strand of OX411709.1, from coordinate 40,380,705 downwards.
GTAAATTATTTCAGGTCATGTCAACTTACGATGTTAACCGAAATGTTCATGAATACAACATTTTGTAATTAAATAAAAATATCCGTGTTATTTAACAGTCATAGAAATATAAAAAATTGCACAAAGTCAACAGAAACATGTTTCAAACTTTATGATTTGTCTCATGCATTTATAATACAAAACTAGGATTTCAAAAGGACACACGTGGGATCCTAACCCACGACCTTCACGTTTCAAAAAACGCGATGTTCTATACCATCCAGCTGAGCTAATGTGCCACTACAAATGGTTTCCCAATTCGCGTCCTGTATCGTCCCTCTGAGTGCATTCAGCGACAACAGCGCCCGACGCTCTTCAAAATAAACGTTGAAGCTGTGGACAGACACGAAACCACTAACACACACATTAACCCTATTGAAGACGTTTTTGGTTTGGTTAGTCTTAACCTCTGGGCCGTCACGCCACAACACAACATAACTATTCCAAAACGCGCTTTAAGAGGGCTGTCCCATTTTGTCACCAATTTTTTTATGATTGTTAAATGAAAAGATACTTTTTTGAAAAATATAATCAATAGGCGTCATAAATAATATTGATTAAAAAAACAGTTATATTGTGTTATCTAATGAACTCAGCTCTAAAAGTATTATATTCTGTTTCTGAGATGAGTTAAATAAATACCAAATAAAAATGTATTTTTAATAATTACTTATTAAATTAATATCATTTACTAGTTCGCTAATTGTTTACGTGTTTGAAAAAACATCTTTTCATTTAAAATTCATTCATTCAAGTTTGGTCAAGTGTGAGCGAGAGAGGTGGCCAAATGCGACAGCCCTCTTAAGTTGCTAAGACATAACAAATAGGTGTTTATATCTAAACAAATACGGTTATCATTGTGTTAGTACCAGTATTTATGGCGCGAGTACTTCCACGACCTTTAAAAGCACATTCCTGAAAGACTCTTAGTGTTACATGAATGCCTAGTGCTTCGGATACTGAACGGCTTGGATGGATCAATACTGTCTCCTGAGCACATGGCACGCCAAAGCGGTGTCCATGACAACGATGCACAAATACAGTTTGCACCGCCCACTCCCTGTGAAAGATATTACAGCGTAAACAAATACGTATTCCGATTGAAAAGTAGGTACTCCATTTTATTCATTTTTATTTCTGCTAATCAGTAATTTCTCATTAACTGTTAACGAGGTGTCACAGTACCAACTTCCAAAATGCGGGCTGCCACTTAGAAATTCCCAATGACACATTTTTTCTGACCTGGGAATAGTCGTGTATAAATTTTTATTAGTAAAGCTATTTACACGAACCAAGAAATACTAACTAAACTTATGTGTGGTACAATATGAACTCAAGTACTTACATGAGAAGATTTTAAACTAAATGCAATTTTTTTTTCTTTGGATTTTCTTGCTATTCTATGCATGTCTTTGTGAAAACTGAATGTACCTAGAACATTTTATTTTGTACTTGAGTATAAAGTTAATTAAAGCAAGTGCTATTTACGTTTACATGTTATGTTTTATTTAGTACTGTATTTCAGGCAGAGCCGTCATTACATTTACAAAAATGTATCTAATCTAGATCAATTTTTTACATTACTGCGTTTTATTTAATATTTATTAAAACTGTAGATACATATAAAAATAATATAATATAAATACTGTACAAAGACGGGTAACTTTTATCCGTGGAATAAAATTGACATCTGTTAGTTTTCGTATCGAGACACTGACGAAAATTCTAAATTTATAAAGACGAGAAGACTTATACTAGTTATAAAAGGTTAGTCAAGTTCATGCAGTTAATTAATTATTCTATGAACATTATTTTACGGATGCAACTCTTGACTTATATCGTGCTGGTGATATGAACGCACGTTGCGTTACCATGGCAACGAACTCTTGGCAGCTTCAAAAAGAGAGAGATAACTGAATAGGTTTCTGTCTGCTTTTAATTGAAATTCTCACTCTCACGCAGGATACTGGCATAAGACAGAGAGGGATAGTATGAGCGTAACAGGCGGAATATCGGTGGTGGATATTTCTACATCCCGCCATATTCACGGTACTCACCCCTTACTAATAGCAAGTATTGAAACTTGAACTAGTACCACGTTTACGGTGCAGGCAACCTATATCGCTCGGCGACCAGGTTAACATAAGTCAGAGAAGGTTATTCGTATGCAAGCAAGAAAAATAATTCTTCTATTTTGTATCTATAGGTACTTAATTAATGTTCATCATAAGTTTTATCTGAAGAGTCTATGTTTTATCGGAAACAAAATAAGTTAATTTTTAATAAGGCAATTTGGTTGCTCACCAGGTCCAAAATTACGTGTCGTATTTAATTTCTATGAAAGTATCAAAGACGGCTAAAGTTTTGCACGACCGATTTTATGCTTACCTACGTCAAAAGGCTACCTGACAAACGCTGCTCATCATCATCAGCCTCGCCTTTTTCCAACTATGTTGGGGTCAGCTTAAAGGCTAACCGGTTGCAGCTAAATACCAGTATTTTACATCGATATTGTGAGCGACCGCCTATCTGACCTCCATAACCCGGTTATTTACCCTGACAACTGTTGCTTTTATTTTTAAAAGCATTGCAAGCGAAAGCACGCTTGTCTTTCGTCGCGTAATATTGACAGGAATCGTAATACCCAGTCAGTGGCTTGTGGAGGTCACATAGGCAGTCGCTCCATGTAATATTCAGCTGCATCCGGTTAGACTGGTAGCCGACCCCATCTGAGTTGAGAAAAGGCTAGGCAGATGATGACGTTGTTGTCACATTTTGAACTATAAGTACTTACCTCTTTCTTTGCACATTATTAATTTGTATGTTACTAAAAAGGAGTAAACTTCCCTACCTCTCCTCATATGACGTCGTTTTGATGGAGAAATTAAACGAAATGATTATTTAATGAAAATAATTAATCAAGTTACTTTAAACGATTTTATTTTTTTTCTTCTAATATTTTAACATCATAATATTTTCCATGCATTGGGAAAACGTCTGAAGATTACAATATCATGCGGCCGATTGGATGAAAATTCACATACATAGTACAGAAGTTATTCTGCGGCAGAAATTCGTAATTCAGGCAGCAAAGTAAAGGGCGTTCCCCTAATGCGTGTATTTTGAAGAAGCAATATCTGATTAACTGAAGCGGAAGCGGCAAAAAAAGTACACGAGTCGACACAGTGTACCGCAGCGCTCAGCGGACAATTGCTGTGGTAGTCGCCCGTCTAGTCATTTTGAATTTAATTAAGTTCAGTATTTTAATGTAGCATTAACCTTTTCGTGGTTAAAAAAGTGGAAGAACAAAATTATTTATTTGTAACTAAGAAACTGTATGAGGTAAGGTTGTCTCACTGAAACCACCTTCTCAGTAAAAAGAGTATATTTGGGTAAGTAGGTAAAACAAGTAGGAACGAAAACCCTTAAAAGTAAAAAAAAAACTAATTTTGCGTAACAATAAAACAGTGACGGTACGAGGCAGGCACTTGGCGGCTTGCGCGATACGTTAAAAATGCGATTACGCCGCAAGCGTGTGGGCAGCGGCTGTGGCTTGCGCGTCGCATTTACCTTCTTCGTAACGGCCCGGCGAGAGAAAGAGACAAATAGATTTCTTACATAGCGTATCGTGACGGCACGCGACCACACGATGCTCTGGCTGGCCGAGCTTGTATACGGGTTGCTACATACTGCTGCTCCAGTCCTGGAGAACGCCCTCATTCCTGGACTGGTACACTAAGAACAGCATTAGCTGGACGTCCGCGATTTCGTTTTGGAATAACGGGTTTTGGTAAGGAGTCATCGCTACCTCTGTAACGTGTAAGGTATGATATTTCCCTACATCTACTTTTGGTTGTTCTGTGCTTGCATGGTACACGTTGTTGGACTTACCTTTTTAGTGATCTGGTAAGGGCCAATTTGGCGAGGGTAGAACTTAGAAGTGAGGTCTTTTTTGCTTAATAAGTGAGATTTAAGCATGACTAAATCTATCTCGAAGGCGTCAGATGGTCAGCGCGAATCGTCGACGTATTGCTTTGTCTTGTCCTACTGGATCTCGACGCGTTCCCGAACAGCTGACATGACATCTCTGCCTTGGCTTTAATGACCGGCTGGAGTGAAAACTGACGAGGAACAGAGCTCCCACCTCATTCTTGCCTCTAGTGGCTGGCTTGAGTTGAGATTCGCAAGAACAAATGTGGTTGGAGGAAGGAAGTATTCCAGTAAGTGCTGGTAGGGATCTTGTTCCGCGGTACACAGCTTTAGATTTGGACTACAAAATGATGCGCAAAAATTTTGTTCGCGGTGTCTGCTCAAGTTCACATTGAACCTCAATGACGTTGTGGTAAAAAACCTACTGCGTATGCGCGTAGCATAGGTACATGTAAACATCATAGTTATGCCATGTCACAGCGAATGCACCTTCGCCACTCTGTTGCGCTGGTATTTCAAAGTGAACGACGTTGATCTACCTTGACGCGATAAAATATATTTCTCAAAAACTAACAGACTTGAATTAAAATATCAAATAAAATTATAACTACCAGTGTCTAAACGTTTCAGTAGTTTCTACGTTAATGAAGTCAAAGGCTATGAACCCCATACGCAAATGCTCTATCTATACTATTTTATCCAGCTGAGATAATTACCAGGTACAAATTGCATCGAAATTCACGTCCTCTTTCGTCATTTTCAGTGCAATGAGAGACAACAGTTTTAAGTTATGATGGGACTGTTATCGCAAAAGGCTATGGGGTGGGTGTAGGGAGTACTAACCATATGGCTTGTACTCCCTACACCCAAGTCAGATGTGTAAATTCAATGATATTATTATATAAAAAAGAGGTGTTAATTATAAATATTTTAGTCAAACGTTTTGATTCTTTTACGAGTATTAATCTGTCGTCATTAATATTATTAGAGCACTCAAGGACTTTAGTTACTTAAATACACTGCACTTCTAAGTCCGAAATCAGCGACTTAAGGGGGAAAATCCAAGTAGCCCGCGAAATCCAATTTTTTTTTACTTTTTTTTGCAATTTTCAAGTCAGTATTAAGTTTTATGCTGATTAAAGTATAATTCGCGACGGTAACATGTATTTACAAAATTATAATCATTAGAAACAGTAATAGTAGTCCTTCAGTTAGTATAATCCTAAATGTCAAAATTTCATGAAACTGTCATTCATTAACTTAGAGGGTTGTATTGAATTTTAATGATTATAATTCTATAAATACATATTTGTTATGATCGCGAATCGTATTGAAATCAACATACAACCTGATGCTGCAAATTGCAAAAGTCGTGAGTAAATTTTATTGTCGCGGGCTGCCTGGAGCTTTCGCCTTAAGCTGTTAATTCTTTCGCACGCTTTTGCGTGACCAACATAAAATTCCATGGTTTTCTATACATTTAAATTATAAATTTAAGTTGGTTTTCGTGTCCTGTCTGTATGACCGCATTGTTCATATTAACTACGCAACGGATTTTGATGCGGTTTTCACTATAATTAGAGAATGTATTCCAAAGGCCTTGCGGTATTATTCCGCACCTTTACTAGGAGATCATGAAACAGAAAAGGTTGCAACGGCAAAATGTTCAGAACATTTTCGCGCCATAAGTTGCTACATAGATATAGATTTTAAGTGCTGCACAGGTACTGTTAGATACTATGTACTCGTATGTATGGTCTAACGTATGTGATCCAACGTTCTTTTGATTTTATTTATTGATTACTTTGACTCCGATAAAACTATAGATGAAAAAAGGCTTTACTGACTTTGACTTAGTAAGGGTTCCGTACCTTAAAAAGACAAAACGAAACCATTATAGGATCACTCGTGTGTCTGTCTGTCTGTCCGTCTGTCACAGCCAATTTGCTCCGAATCTAATGGACCGATTAAATTGAAATTTGGTACACATATGTATTTCTTTGACCCAAAAACGGACGTGTAACGTAAATAAATAAATTTTGAATATGGGGGTGAATTTTGGGGGGCTAATAAGAAAAAAAAGTTTTGCAAACTGTACCGTGTGACATATCAATTGAAACGGCTTACTGTAAGGGTTTCAAATATATAATTTTTTTTTTATAATTTTAAAATAAATCATTTTAAAGTTATTTAAGAAAGTAGACGAAAATTGACAACCCTTATCTCCGATAGTGCTAAGTTCAATACCTATAGGTTACAGGAAAATTTATAAGAAGTCTATGGTCTTAAAACAACATGCTGAATATCTCAATATTGTGCGTACAAACTTACATTTGCAGTTGGAATGTATGGGAGAACATGTTTTTCAACTACAATGTTAAGTTTGTTCTTAGGATTCATCCCAACTACGGAACCCTTCATTATGCGTCCCACACGCACTTGGCCGATTTTTTTTTTATTTACTGTCTTCACAAACTACAAAACGGAATCGCATAGGTTGTCTTCGGGAAAACCGTTGGACAATAATAATAATAATAATTACCTACTGTATTGAATATCACGGAAACGTACGATTAAAGTAACCTAATGTGACTACTTATCTAATTCAACTAAATTCATAAGTAACCCAATTCAAATGCAATGCTTCAAGCATGGGGTTCCTATCAAAACAAAATATATAATGTTTTTGAAGAAGCATAATGGTGTGACGTGAATTTTAGTTAGGTGGTACCATCTATTTTAGTTAGATACTGCACTGTCCAGCGTGCAGTATCGGAGCTTGCACGTAATGCAGCTGTATATGCAGTTCGCGTCGCATCCGTAGGATGGAAACCTGATAGAAGCAAATTTCTATTAAAATAACGCTAATATAACGTTAGCAACTTGTTTGGGCCACCTTTTTACTTTTTGCTTCTTTTGAGTGTAAAATTGTACAAAAAAAATTGCGTAGTTTCGCTGAAATTCAATGTTTTGTTTCATCACAAGAAGCAAGAGAACCTTGATTTCGGGCTTTCAACCACAATCCTTGGTAGTATAGTGGTTAGTATACCCGCCTGTCACGCGGGCGACCAGGGTTTGATCCCCTGCCGGGGAGGATAATTTTAACTTATCACTTTTTTAAACAAAAATTGTTATCATTTAATATTGGGCCTGCTACTCATTCCACTGGTATCTGAAGTAATTGGGTATACCATGTAGGCTCGTTCGTCCGGACCAGTATGAACAACTTGTGCTGTCAGACTTTATTTAGTTTGGTCAAACTAGTTGAGATATTATTTTGTAAAAAATTTTGTAACCACAGACCACTGTCTTGGCCGACTACACCTATTTGATTTATTTATAAAAATGCAGAAACTAGAACCTTATTTCTAGTTTCTGCATTTTTTTTACATTTTTTTTAGCAAACCCACACGATCGCAGATTAAGCAGTACTGCATAAGATTAGTTTCTTAGGAATACGGGGTACAACCTAATGTGGGCAACGAAGCGGTACGGCGTAGCGCTACGGCGTAGCGCTAATGCGTAGCGCTAAGGCGTAGCGCTAAGGCGTAGCAGTGGCGTAGCGGCTACAGCATAACTATTTACAAGCTTGCACTGTTTGTTTTTAGAGTTCCGTACCAAAATGGTAAAAAGGAACCCTTATGGTGCTACTCAGTCTGTCTGTTTGTTCGTCTGTCACAGCTGGATGTCTCAAGAACTACCAATGCTATCAACTTGGAATTTTGGAATAGTTTTAGATGACGTTTGCCCAACTATTTCGCATGTTTTTTTTTTTGCAACAGTGACTGAAAGAGGGTCTTAAAAATTCCAAGAAGAGCTACTAGGGCATGTGGGGAATCATATGAAAGAGCGTTAAGTGTTTTTTTGTTTGTTTGTTTGAACGTGCTAATCTCTGGAACTACCAGTTGGAATTTAATTATTAGTTTTGCATTTAATAGCCCACTTCTTGGGGAAGGCTATAGATTATTTAACATCAAGCTAGGACCCTGAGGAGCCGAGCAAAAAGAAAAAAAACGGCCAAGTGCGTGTCGGACCACGCACAATGAAGGGATCCGCAGTTGGGATGAATTTATCCCGAGAACATACTTAACATTCTAGTTGAATAGCATGTTCTTCCATACATTCCAACTGCAAATGTATGTTTGTACACTCCATATACAGACATTGATCATGTTATTTTAAGACAACAGACTTCTTATAATTTTTCCTGTAATCTATAGGGTTTAGAAATATTTTCAGTATTTTTTTTTTTTTCAAAATTTTAGGCTCAGTAGTTTCAGAGATAAGGGGGGAATGGTAAATTTTGGTCTATTTTCTAAAATAACTTTAAAACAATTTTAAAATTATAGAAAAAATATATTTGAGACCCCTAGTGTCTAAACACACTATGCCGAACGTACGCGACCGAAGTTCCGCGGCTGATTTTACGTTCTTACGTATTCGGCTGGTATGACACACCATAAGTGCCGAACTTACGCGGCAGAAATTCAGTTGCGCAATTTTGTGTGTATATTCAGTGTTTCGAGCGCTGTCGTGGCGTCGTGTCCTGTTATCTAAACAGCCGGACAGACAAATGCAAAATGAAGTGATCCTGTTAGGGTTCCGTTATTACTTTTGAGGTGCGAAACCCGAAAAATGGACTATTTTACAGTAATAGCAATTGCAGAGGCTTTAGAAGAGGACAAATACAAGAAAGAATATTGGGTGCACCCATTGAATTCTACGAGACTACAAGATGGCCAGTTTCAACGTTATGCAAAATACAGAGCCTAGCCCGTTCATTTTTTTAAGTATTTTCGCATGACAATACAATCTTTCGACGAACTGTTATTTCTCATCAGTAACAACATTTTGAAAAAAGATACTACATTCAGAGATTCCATTTCACCTGCAGAACGATTGTTGATCACTATACGGTAAGTAAATAAAATTATCCATATTTGCAAATATTCATTTATTTATAAGTATACACTAATACATTATACTCATCTAATCAATCAATCATCGATCATCATTAAATGTTAAATCAAGTTTTCTCCGCTAATTTTACACCATTCAGCCTCTTATTAACTATGATCAACTTGTTTATTGCTCGCATTATCTCCTTATTGTTTATGGTTCACTTTCAGGGTTGTTATTAGGCAATAAGCCTGACTGGGTGCCAATATTCTGGTTTTGTAATATCTCTTCAAGGTCGTCACTTGAATAATGGGTATGTGCGGGTGTGTCGACATTAACGTAATCTTGAGTACGAGTCCTATAACCATAATTGTTATCTGAATTGTTGTTGGAGCCAATGCTTGAAGGATTATACCTGTATTGATTATATTGCACCGTTGATGATCTTGGTAGATATTCATATGTACTGGTAGATGGAGCTGATGGTATAGGTTTGCTATACTTCATCCTTTTTATTGCACTCATAATTTCAAATTTGAAGTCGAATTTTTCACTGTCTGACATTTTTTTCATATCGGGTAATAAGGATAGCAAAAATTTTTGTCGGGATCATTTTCTTCATTGACATACATTCTATTTAATATAGATTTTTGAAATGGTGTTAACTTCTTGTTATTACGCTCGGAATTGGTTAGTGTGTTCGACGGTAGCAATGGTGGAGTAGTTAGTCGCATTGGACTAGTAGTTGGTGGTAGCGAATCACAACTGGTACTATTTTCATCTTCGGGTAAACTAAGATTGCTATCAGTATTTCGATGTTCTATAGTGATATCCAAAGAAGATAAAATCTGAAAATATGAAGTGTTTCTCTTCTTGGCTGGCGCGGCACTACCACTCTTTGAACTGTCTTTTTTCTTTTCTCTTACGTAGTAATCCCTTAAATGTTTCCATTTTTTTTTGTAAGTCATCAACTGAAATAAAGAAATATATATATTTAGTAATAACCAACTTACACTAACAGAATATTATTGTTGTTCACAGGTACTTGTCAACTGGAATGACCTTCCAAAGTTTATCAGAGGATTTTTTAATAGGCCGATCAACAATTGCTCGTATAGTTAAAGAAACATGTGTTGTAATTTGGAAGATATTACAACCAATTGAAATGCCAGACCCTACAGAAGAAATGTGGCTCGACATTGCAGAAACTTTTTTTTCTACAAGAAATTTTCCAAATTGCATTGGTGCCCTAGACGGCAAGCACGTGCGGATTGTGTGCCCAGCACTATCCGGTTCTCGTTTTTTTAATTATAAAAAAATTTTCTCAGTTGTATTGTTGGCTCTTGCTGATGCCAATTTAAATTTTATTATGATTGATGTAGGTGCTTACGGCAGGGAGGGGGACAGTGCCATTTTCAAAAGATCAATATTAAGAATCCGATTGAGAAGAGAAACATTAAATTTTACCAGTTAATAGAGAACTACCTAACACAAATGAACCAAGGCTTCCATTTGTAATAGTAGGCGATGAGGCATTTGCTCTTGACAAACATTTAATGAGACCATTTCCAGGTAATAATTTAACCAGAAAAAAACGTACATTTAACTATCGTCTCAGCAGGGCACGAAGGTGTGTAGAATGACATTTGGTGTTTTGTGTAATAAATGGAGAATCCTACATACTCCAATTTTGACTTCTCCTGATTATGCAACTCATATTGTAAAAGCAGTTTGCGTTCTTCACAACTTCATCAGAAAACGTGATGGATACAACTTTAAGGATCAATTTTTTGAACACAACTTAGAATCTATATCATCAGAATCGTCACATCAGAATATCACAAATGCCACTACTGCAAGGCAAAAATTAATGGAATATTTTAACAATGAGGGGAGGGTAGCTTGGCAGGACCGCATTGTACAATGATCGCTTGTGATAAATAATAAAAATATTTAATAAAATCAATAAACATTGTTTCATTTTTCTTTTTGGCACTATAAGTACTCCAATCTTCGTAAAATTCTTCACCTATTTGTTGCCAAGCTATTTTTTTCCTTGGTCGATCACTATAACTTGCATCTCCATTGTTCCATAAACACGGTCGCGATTCAACCGCGATAATTAATTTTTCTGAATCAAACATGGAGTACGGTCTACGTTTTAATGACACAACAAAGCACGTGCATCTCGTGCGCAGACAGAGGCGAAATAAACACTACGGGCGGACACGCGGGGCGCGGGCGGGGGCATGCCTGCCTCCCGCTGCTCCCCGCTCCCGATCTCCGTCGGCAATCGAACCGAACTTCGGTCGCGTATAATGTGTGTTCTACAGAATACGTTGCCGCCGAATTTCCGCTGAACTTACGCCCGACTGAAGTTCTGCTGTACGCTATAACGCAACGTAATTTCGGCATAATGTGTCGCCAGTAATTCAAATAGCATTGCAGGCGTAATCATGCCGAACTTCCGTCGCGTATCCTCGGCATAGTGTGTTTAGACACTTACAGTAAGCCCTTTCATGTAATAAGCAAGCAGTACGGTTTGCAATTTTTTTATTTTTTTTGCCCCCAAAATGGACCTCTATATTCAAAATTCATTTATTTTCTTTACACGTCCGCGTTCGGGTCACAGAAATTCATATGTGTACGAAATTTAAACTTAATCGGTCCATTCGATTCGGAGCAAATTAGCTGTGACAGACGGACAGACAGACAGACACACGAGTGATCCTATAAGGGTTCCGTTTTTTCCTTTTGAGGTTCCGAATCCTAAAAAATCAGAAATAACGTTACGCAAAAACGAAGTTCATAAAAGAGCGGGCAGGCGATGCGATGCGATGCGACGGGGTGGGTCGGGGGAACAAGAAATTTCACGCGAATGAAGTCGCGGGCTGAAGCTAGTTAGTTGCATATAAGTCTGGTCAGTACCTGACTTCCAGGGAATGTCTATGCAAAACGTGAACAGTATTACCCGATAGACTCTGTATGTATGTTCCAGCATCACGGAAATACTACCGGATGTATTTGCGTGATGCTGGAACAATCTGCCTAGCCTTTTCCCAACTATGTTGGGGTCGGCTTCCAGTCTAACCGGATGCAGCTGAATACCAGTATTTCACATGGAGCGACTGCCTATCTGACCTCCACAACCCAGTTACTGGGTAATATGATACCCCTTGGTAAGACTGGTTGTCAGACTTTCGGGCTTCTGACGGCCCGTAACGACTGCCAAAGATCCACGAATGACAGCCGGGACCAACGGCTTAACGTGCTTTCCGAGGCACGGAGGAGTCTCGGTATGTAACGATGGTCACCCATCTACAGACCAACCCCGGCAAGCGTAGCTTAACCTGATGGATCAACCCGTGTGGCTGTTATTACTTAGCCACGAGCACGAGTCGTGATGCTGGAACATGTTAGGTATATGCAAACAAACAGATAAACAGACAAGAATACTAAAAACTATATTTTTGGCATTAGAATCGTTTCCAGACTCCATACAACTTACTTATTTTCAAAAATATTCAATATACAGTATTAACTTCGCTACGATTTTATATTATCCAAGTTACTTAGCAAATGATTATTTTTTTCAGAGATTTATCCTGGCAATCTGACTCAGGAACTCTCAAACTATACCTTTTTCAGAATTCCGTACCCGATGGATGCCAAACGGAACCATCTTACTACGCCTGCGCTGCCCGTTCGTCCGTCCGTCTGTCAGCGGGCTGTATCTCAGGAACCGTAATAGCTAATGACGTCATTGCTACGGCAGCTGCGCGGTCGTAGCACCCGTAGCTGATAAAAAATCTTAAATTCATTCACTAACAGGCATCGCACAGTCTAAACCGCTGGGTCCAGAAGTATGAAATTTTACACAGGAGATACAAACTAAAGTGAGAACTAAGGTAGGATTTATGAAGTGTCATCCCCTAAAGGGATTAAATAGAGGATGAAAGTTTGTTTGGACGTTCGTCATTTTGCATGAAGGCTTTTACTCGTATTTAGAAAAAACACTGTCTCAAACGCTGTTGATATTGAATGTAATAAACAACTAGGTAATAAAGTTCTACGTAATCATCATCGGCAGCCTCTAGTAGTCTGCTGCTGAACACTAAGAGGGTTTCAGAAAGTTGGCAACGTCGCTGACAGCTGTCAAATATTTTCGTAGTTTTGAATAATTAAATGATGAAATATGCTTTTTTGTGCACTAAAATATTGCTTGTGCATTGCAATAAATATTTGTCTGCTATTTACGACGTTAACTCCTTAATCTCTTCAATGGCGCGCCATTTAACTTGATCCTTGGCCACTCAGATCCAGCCTCTGGTGCTTCATGGTGCCCCGCGAATACCACTGTTCAATCTAGGCTGAGAGCGTAATTTAATAGCATAACGAAGAATTATTTAATTAATTTGAAAAGACTTAACTACACTACTACTAGACCTTGAGTTTCTGTACTAAAAATAATTTTGAAGACACTCACTATTAAACCAATTTATTAATAATAGAACTTTTGCAATTAAAATATCTCTTCGCATTCATATCTTCCTGGTAACTTGTAGAAATTATTTAAATAGAAGACTTGAGTTGGCTGTTATAGGTAACTTACATAAAAATAAATTATTAGATATTTTGTCCATAACTTTATGATACGAACTTATATGCGAAATGGAAATATTATAATTAATAAAAAACTTATTTGAGTGGCACGGCTCGTTAAATAAATTGAAAGTAAACATAGGCCGACCACCTCATGCTGTCTCATACGAAATTTACTTTGAAACACTGCCACACGATAAGTCAGTGGTAGTAGGTATATACATATGTACATATGTTTGTCTCGGTGTGTAATGAGTGTCCAAATGTGCATGTGTGTCGAAGAGCTATGTATGTGTGCAGCTGCACTTTTACTTTGGGTTCGATCGTGACGTCATGACCTAGATAGTTGATTCATCGCTCCTGTGCTTCTAGAAGCCTAGTAACACCGACATCAATTTAAAAAAAAATCCTCATTGGCTGGCCTAATTTTAGGCCGTGTTTGTACGGCCTGTGATTTATGTATATAATAATCACGTTATATATGTACAAACAATTAATTAGTTCGATAAGTAATAATTGTATACAGGGTTATTGGTAAAACACCAACAACCTCTTAAGGGGTCATTGTACTCATCATTAGGAACAACATTTACATACTGAACAGCTGATTTTTTTTTCGCGATTTCTGGTTGTTCCGATAGTAAAAGTTGTTCATAATGATGAGTACAATGACCCCTCACGAGATTGTTGGTGTTTTACCAATAACCCTGCATAAGAATTTTAATGTTATTAAAAAATTAGGAGTAGGTAAAAGTAAATTAAACTAAACACTTTAACACAATTAACCACCCATTTGAAAGTAAATCAATCAAAATGTTAATTAGGCAATTCTTAACCATTCTATGTTTAGCTAGAAACCACGCGATGTGGTTAACTGACTAAACGCAATACCTACAACTTCGGTTGTCATTCTACTTCACAGTAGTACTTTCAACCAACGTTAAAATTCGTTGTACCTGTCTTCATGTGCTCTTTACAATAGAACTTTTTTTATTGTAACTTTAATAAAATAAGTTTAATAAACTCGATAACGTCATGTGATAGATGACGTCATTTCGGAACAAAAAATGTACCTACTATTTCGACATTCCGCGATCGGCCCTGTGCCGCAATGGATAACCGTTTGATTACGGATCAGTCGATTCCACGCATAGCATTACCTCTTATATCTCTACGAAGAATAGACACATCTCTTTCTATACAAAGTGACATTTCGTTCTTCCATTTTTGACATCGCACCGTAGAAATCCTTCTACAATCTGTCATTTTGTATTTCGTTTCTAACGATCGTTCTCTAAGTCCTTTGTTGTAAAGTCGTTCTCTAAGTCCTTTGTTGTTCGAAAGAAAGTTTTATATCCAAAACTTGCTAAATCACACTAACAACTGACAATTGCCTAGAGCAGTGAAGACAATTTGATTTTGTAATCGAGAAAGTAGAAAATTTTCTACCCGACGGACGGCCGCAAAGTATATGCGGTTATCTACAACATCATGATTTTACAGGAGAGCGTTTAGAAGTACCTAAAGTCTTTGCACTATGACCTTGACCATTGCTGCAATATCAAACTCTTGATGAGTCATGTGCTCCTAATGATACGCGCCGTATTTGTCTGGTCTGCGTTTTCACGCAAGCGCATTGAAGAGCAGTCCACGTGGCAATGTGGATCGTGAGGTTATTGTTGAGGAAAAACACTACAAAATTGTAGACAATATTCTTAAATGAAGATCCGCACCCTAATTGCATAGCACACTATCAATCGAAATCTGAATCATTTTGAAGCAAATTGCTAATCCACTGCTTGCCATGCCATTGCTTTGAAAAATACGCCTGCTCGACAACGTATATAACGCAACGAAGGTTGTTGAACTGTCAAAATGAAACCGATTCCCATTAATTTTGCGTATGGATGATACGATCTTATAAATTATGCTACTGGTTTATAGATTCACCTAACTAATATTTCAACAAAGCCTTTATTAAAATTGATTTAATGTTAACCTTTCATATAATATTCACAGAATAATAAAGGCAAAATATTATTTGCACACGAGTTGGACCGTCTTCTGAAATACAGGAACTCCCATGGCTTTTACGTTATTTTGAAATGCGCTCCGCGCCCAGTCGTCAGTGCTTTTGCTCCACATTTATTATGCTCACAGTGTGGAACTCTTTGAAAAAACAAGAGTGATCAGGCATCTTCTGGCACGCTATCACAGTCCTCATCCATCGCCTTCCATCAGGCATGATTGAGGTCAAGAGCAGGCCCATTCAGCAATAAAAATAAAAAAAGACTAAAGTCGTATGTTCTCTAAAAGCCTTAAGTAAATATTATTTCATACTTATTTCTTACCTCGAAAATGATTGGCTTAACTACAAACTTTCATCCTTTAGTTGAACTTCGAAAAACGGTCAAACACGAATGAATTTATTCTAGCATAAGTATCAGTATCAATTCAGTTCCGATTCCAAGGAACTGAGCGTAATGTTCCACACCTACACTAGGAAATCATGAATATAGAGAAGGTTCCAACAGCAAAATGTTCAGAGCAGTCTCGCGCCAAAAGTTGCTACACAGATTGTACCTAACGTACGCCTGGAACCGGAACCGATACTGTTACATATACACTGTTATTTTCAACCGATTTAAAAAAGAGGAGGTTAAATTAATTTGTCTACAATGGACTAACAATATAAATATAAGAATATTTCAAACTATTAAACTGTTGCTCAATTTTGCTTTTCAGTCATCTTCATAATAAATACTACGTAACTTATATTTAAAAACACATTATTTTTACTTTTCAGGAAATGGTGAACAACGCAGTCTGCGTTATGCGACGCTTTCAACAGAAATGTTGTGGACGTACTTATCAAGGTTACCAGGCGTCATCATCATGTATGTAGTTTACTTCTGATATCAATACCGTGGACGGAAATAAAGTGACTATATAGAGTGATTTTTTCAAGTGGGCATGGATGGCCAAATCGCAAACTATGAGGAATAGCGAAAAGTACACAAAGGAGTCACGGGCTCGATTTTGATGAAAACTAAAACTGCAACATTGGATTTTTGAAAAATTAACATTTCTAGCCAGGAATCGAACCCATTGATTTTGAAAAAAAAAAAACACGCACTGTATTATTATACCATTCGATAGTGTCGCTTATAAGAATCGAATTCTGGGAAGTAATTACATACGGCAAACTAAAGTAAAGAGCCCATTTTTAACAAAATACTTTTTTATTTTTCTTATGTTACCTACTTTTCTATTAAACATTGATGTTGATCCCAACGACTGGTGAACATCCGGTGTGAGGACGCTCATAAGGTGACTGACGAGCTAGGTTGACGTCGATACAAAACATAATTTTGCTGAATAATAAAGGAATAATTGTTTTGCATATGAACGGTATGGTTAGATATAACTATCTAACCATACCGTTTCATCATTCAGTATCTCCGAAACAAAGCTTCTCACGGCTTAATACGTTTTATCAGTAGAAAGAGAATAAAATTCTGAATGTGGTATATTTAACTCAATATCCTAAAATCACCGAGTTAGTTTCAAAAGTGCTGCTGTGGCGAAGCCATCGAGAAACACGGCGAAGCACTGGCTGTATCGCTTGACATCTCGAAGGCCTTTGACAGGGTCTGGCACGCTGCTCTGCTCAGCAAGCTTCCTGCTTATGGCATCCCAGCTGATTTTTGTAGCTGGATATCAGATTTCCTTAGTGAAC
The DNA here is from genome assembly GCA_948252095.1 of Dicycla oo. NCBI lineage: Eukaryota > Metazoa > Arthropoda > Insecta > Lepidoptera > Noctuidae > Dicycla > Dicycla oo. The sequence continues at coordinate 40,363,496 of OX411709.1, read as the reverse complement.
GGTCGATTAAAGTAGTTGTTGATGGCTGCTCTTCTGACCTTATGGCTATTGATGCCGGAGTTCCTCAGGGGTCTGTTCTCTCTGCAACTCTTTTCCTGCTGCACATCAATGACCTGCTTCGGCCTGGTATTGTTGGGTACGCAGATGACAGTACAGTTTCAGAGAGATACTTGTCCAGAGCAAAAACCAGCGGGGCCGAAGTTCGTTCCTTGAGAGAGGCCATGGTAGAGCGGACAGATTTGACCTTAAGCTTTGTCTCCCAGTGGGGTGATGATAATCTGGTCTCTTTTAACGCCACCAAAACGCAGGCGTATCTTTTTACCGCTAATAAGAGTCGTTCGCCCAAACTCCTACTTTTCGGGGTACATCTGTTCCTGTAACTGATCGACTTGAGCTCCTCCTTGACTCCATGGAGTTGACATCTGGTCTCAACTTCGGCGCCACCATCGAGTACAAGGCCCAAACTGCGGCCAAGAAACTGGGCATCCTAAATAGGGTGAAACGATACTTTACGCCTGGACAGCTTTTAACCCTATACAAAGCGCAAGTCCGATCCTGCATGGAGTATTGCAGTCACCTTTGGGATGGATCAGCTAAGTACCAACTAGCCGCGCTTGACTCGGTGAAACGCAGACCTAAGAGGCTCATTGGCGACGTAAAACTGGTGGATGCCAAGCTTCATAGCTTGGCTCATCGCCGCAAGGTTGCCTGCTTGTCGGTCTTCTACAGATTGTACTTCGGAGAGTGTGCCCGAGAACTCCACGACCTCATTCCACCGGCCCCCTTCTACCACCGGACATCTAGACGCACTGCCAGTTACCATCCCTACCTGGTTGCTATTCCACCAATTCGCACTAAGCGCTTCCAAATGTCTTTTATAATGCGCACAGCAAAAGAGTGGAACTCACTATCTGTGTCTGTGTTTCCGAACGTATACAACCCTAATCTCTTCAAAGTGAGAGTTAACAGGCTTCTTCTGGGTAAGTTCACTCCATCGTCGACTTTGTCTCTGTCACCTCTGACCTAGACTAGAGTCAAGAGCAAACCCATCACAAATAAAAAATTTTAAAAAAAAGTGGCGATGTGGCGACGCTTGGCCTATATCCAGCAGCGGACGTCTTTCGAGTGAAATATTGATCATATTCAAAGATTACTTTGTTTATGAAACAACTTAATAGCTCAAGTTATCCGTCAGATGGCTCTCGCTACTTTGAACGGGGTATGAGGTATTTGTGGCGGGAAAGCGTGCAAAATCATCTACTCCCCATCTCTCTCTGGCTCACAAAATGTTTTCCTATGCATTCACTTTTTGCGACTATTGTGTCGAACAAAATACAACCTGTATTTTACTATGTAACCAAGCTAATTTCATTTCGGATAAATGGAAAACCATAATACGAAACCTAGCTTGGACGCCAGATTCTCTTCTGTAATTTGTTAAATAAACGTATTTAATGTGTTTTGAAGTAAATACAATTAAAATTATGCATATATATATAAGTACAATACAAAGTTCACTGTCTGACTGCGCGTGCGCTCAATTCTAATAAACCACACGGAAGTTTTATGTGCATAATCCAAAAATATTGAACTAAGTTATAGCACTTAGTGATATTTCGCCACATTAGTAGATTATGATGTGTGGTTTATTGAGTGTTTTATTACTGGTGACGTAATAAAAACAGGATGTTTCAGACACGTCCACCTATATTTTTCAGGAGCTACATCACGCTCGCTCTGGCAGCTCTGCATGCAAGCATGGGCGGTGCCCTTGGCGGTCCTGCCGGTACGGGCAAGACGGAGACAGTCAAGGAAACGGGCAAGACTGGCCAAGTACGTCGTGATCTTCAACTGTTCTGATCAAATGGACTATAGGTAAACAAATAGCATTCAAGTACCGACTGGCGTTTGAATTGAATAGAACAAATAGTTAAATTGATACTGGATGATAACTCTAATTCTAATATTTTTAAACAGCCCGCTTTAAAAAATGCATGTGATCAAAATTAAATCTAACTGACCCACACACTGTTGCAGGCCGATCTATTCTATAAAAATTTCACCGTGAAAACTTACGTGAAGTGAGCTTAAAATGAGTTGTCAATAGTGTCAATCCCTAGAAACAGGTGGAATAACAGTAGTTCTATTCCGTAAAAATCACACCGTTAAGTGAGCTGTCATCACACCAGATGCCAGGGATTGACACCATTGACAGCTCACTTCACCTAAGTTTTCACGGTGAGATTTTCACAGAATGGTGAAAATAAAAAAAATAAAAATTTTAGGTGCACAAACATGCGATCTCTCTGTGATCGGCAAAAAGAACTTAGTATTTATACAGGATGGATTTTTGAGACGGGGCAGTAAGGGTTTGAATGCGTAAATTAATATTTAAATATTTGCGTGGATGGTGGTAGTGACATTTAACTTGAGAAGAAAGATGTAAGTTCTGACAGAAATTACATTTTCAAATTACATCCATAACCGTTGTAGCTACAGGAAATGGTCTTAGGAGACCTATCGTCATCATCTGTCTAGCCTTTTCCCAACTATGTTGGGATCGGCTTCCAGTCTAACCGGATACAGCTAAATACCAGTATTTTACATGGAGCGACTGCCTATCTGACCTTCAGGAGACTATCTTTGTCTTTTTGAGAAATTTTTGATCTGCATTCACAGATTTTCACAGACAGAAAAAAATGTACAGTCAGAAGGATAATGGGCAAATAGGTATCAAAAAATTCTATTGAACAAACAGAGATTTCAATACTAGAAAAGTTGAAATCGCAAAAACCTTTTCTCATACATTAAAATTTCGTAGGAAATGATATTTTAACTTTTTTTTATGATGGATAGACTGGCCATCACAATAAAGACTGGCCGAAAATGATAAAAAATAATTAAACATCGAATTTAGAACGAATACGTGTTTTAATTTTAAATGATATGCTAAAGCGTAGCTTAACCTTCGATTGTCACGAGCCCCTCGTTCGTGACAATCGAAGGTTAAGCTAAGCTTTTCGGGGTCGCTTCATGGATGGGTCCATTACATATCAAGACACCTCCTTGCCTCGGAAAGCAGAGAACTCTCACAAACTAAACTTAACTTAAGTTCAGTGCATCTTTTTCTTTCTATTTCATTAAGAAAAGGACAGAAGATAAATATTAATTTAGTCCATTCCATTGGTCATTATACTTGGACCTCGTTCTCAATATTAGCACATTAACACAAGTAGTACCACGTACAAGGTGTAACTTAAATAACGTACCACCTCTTAAGGGGTCATTGTACTTGTTCAACCGTGAACAGTAGTTACACGAGCCAGCAACATCATTACAGCGTCAGCGTTAAGAGCGACATACATTCGTTCCGCAGACAACACCGGCACACCGTCAGCACTAACAAGTGACCTGCTGAGATCCTCGCTTCATCGGCTCGATACACACACAACACACATGTAAATAGGTATCAATGTGTATTGACCACACAATTTGTATATGATTAAGTTAACTATTGTAATAAAACAGTCATCAAGCTGGAGTCGAGTTTGATTCATCTCCCGTAACTCCTCTCACTGTAGCCAAGATACCTTTGGCCATCATCGGTCCTATGAGTCTGTGGGATCGGCAGTGAGAAAACCATTTCCTGTGTACATTGCACGACGTACACAAACCCCTATTCCTACCCAAATTCCGTTTGTTACCGTAGGTCTCCTTATGACAGACTTCCCGCACATAAAACCAATGTAACTTACGCTTGGTGTGGTTTGTATGATAGGCTAGGGCGTTAGGGTAACTAGGGTGCTAGGTAATTGCTATAGGGCTAGGTTTAGAGTCAGTAGGGTTTTAGGTAACTCATAGGTACCAGGTTCAATTGTTTCTAACGTAACCGCACTGTACGCATTTGGAATAACGGCCGTACTGAGCTGTAAGTCCCGGTGCGTACAGTACTCATCATTATGAACCACTTTTACTATGAGACCAAACCTGAAATCGCGAAAAAAATCAGCTGTTCAGTACATTTATGTTAATGTGATAATATTGAGGACGAGGCGCCACTATAGTTGTGATAGAACTTCACTTACTTGTAAGTTCGTTTAATCACTAATTTTATTTTACAGGTAATCTTCAAAGAGACTTGTTGTACCTACCTTTATATTCCAAGTTCCATTAAGTATTATATTTTGTTAGAATAAGAATCGACATTAGTGTAATAAAGTACTCTAAGAGCTTTAGCACATCTCCGCCGCGAAGCCGCGAAACATCGAAATCGCATGATGTTTCGCTACTCGAGTAGTCGAACACCATGCGAGTCAGTTGAATTAAACTACTACGGTTTCGCTGCTATGGTTTCGCGGCGGCGATGTGCTAAGGGCCTACCTAAATGTCGACTCTTTCATTTCTGGTATGTTTAACTCTATACTTAAATATCTAGTACACAATATTATTTTACATCTCAGTCTAACTTAGATGTTAAATAAATTTCTTTAATTTCAGATACTACACATTTGGGTTTTATTTTCACGCCTATATAATAAGAAATATCTTATAAACCTTTAAATAAAAATGAAATGCTGTTCGTTGGTTAGCGCAACAATTGAAAAAGGCGGGACCGAGGTGTCTTTTTTCATTCAAAATGTTCGTAATAGTCCGAACAAAATTTATGAGAATGAATTTGAAAAGTTACCCGGAATATATTCAAATTCAGGGAAACTGAACGTCCGTTTCAGGGTTCCATACCTCCAAAGGAAATTTGCTCGTTATCCTGACACCACTTCAATTGGGACTTAAAAAGCTTCCTGGATTCATTCATGTCCTTATAAACACGTCCGACCGAGGGTTTGCCATTCAATACCCACAACTGAAAACAAAGCCTGGCCCGCTCATGACTCTGCCTGACGTACCTGTTCCACCCAACTACATTTCGTTTGTGCGTCTTTTTAACATGTGTGCTGAACATTTAGAAGCAGTTGACAAGATACACACTACTTCATCATATAATTTATCTATACAACTTCTATGTTCCACATTGGAACACATTTTATCCGCACAACAACTCATCTCTGGCGGGAAATCTAAATCTCTCAGCTTAACATGACATAGGTTCTTGTATTTACCTATTTGGTTACGATCCTTTTCACCCCAGGTGACTGAATTATTACTAAAATCCGTTAGCACATTCTTAGGTTTTATTAAGCCTACATCACATTCCAGTTGCATAGGATAGTGGTCGGACCAGTATATGTCATAAAGCACAGACACGGAGCTGACAGCAAGTCGCGCGGCATTAGTCACTACGCGGTGATCGAGCCAGCGCCGTGTCCCGTGCGCGTCACTTACAAACGTGTATGTGTCCGACGGCAATAGTTCCCTATCCACGCACGACCACAACTGTTCAGAACAAAAGTTTGTAAGTTCATTATCAAAAAGCTCACCTGGATGCGCGTTAAAATCACCCAGTATAAACACAGATTCCAAATTGTTACCTTCTATGATAGCATTAATTTCACCTAAACACTCTGTGAATTCCGCTAAATTATCCATCGAGTCTGTAGGCATGTATATGGATGACACTAACAGAGAGCGATCATACAGCTCGATTTTTATACCAACCAGACGCACACTCGTACACGTTAACACTGTTACTGTAGGAAAAAAACTTTTTCTCCAGAGTATCGCCACTCCTCCATAAGGTCTTCCCCGAAGTATCCCAATTGAAGTATCCACAGCCGAGCGAAACCAAAATCCTGATCGATACTGCCCAGGTATGAGACGTCGTGGGGCAGTAACCAAGTTTCCTGCAAGGCAATTATATCTGCCGTCTTGCAAAGTCGTCTTATGCAGTCCACCGACCGTGTCACACTTTTACAATTGTAACTAACTAATTTAGTTGTACTATGCATGATTTTGATTAGCGAAATCCAAAACTTCAGAGTAACTTCGGAGTAAGTTCTCTGCCTTTATTCTGCCGTTCGAAGTTTATGAATCGTCGAAAAGCTATTCCTTCTGGCCAAAGATTGGATTCCATAAACACATGCAACTTATATTTCGGGACAAATACTTTATAAGCATCATATTCTTTTGCAATTTTCATGCTCGTTTTTTCTAATCTTACGTTAATATTACATTTAGTTTTAACGTAATTCATTATGTTACACACAGTCACTTCCTTCGCCACATTATAAATGTACATGGGGACTTGTATATCCGCCGCTTTGAAATGCATTCCAGGTTCCAGCACAGCGTTCCCTCTGTTCCCAATAAAGCAATTCTTATGTCTTCTTTTCTGTACCTGGATCCACCCGTCATCCTTGGATTCAGGTTTCCATTGCCCATCGCGTACAATATCAGCAAAACATTTCTGATTTTGTGTGACAACATGTTGCACATTCGGAGCGTTCGTGTGTCCCGTCTCTGACGTAGGTAACCGAGGCGCTCGTCCAATCGCGCATTCGTTAATGTTGGTGACTGTTTGACACGATTGCGGCCGCTCATTGGCTGACTCACTCGCAGGTTGCACGTCACTCGCAGTGACCGCCAATGAGTCATGAGTCACCAGCGTGTTAGACACCGGTTACCGGTGCCGACCCATTAACCGCTGCGTTTAGTTTGAGCGTCGAAATACCCTCACCCAGTGAATTATTAATGTTACACTGCTCCTGGGAGGGCTTCATTTTGGGATGCTTTTCTGCATACCGGTATGAGCCACATACTGGAGATAGCCCCATAGGCCCACTCTCGTGCTCGAAACTTGATAACGTACCGGCACCCCGTCTCAAGTTGATATTTCGAGAGAAATTGTTCACATTTGACGCATTTTTAAGTGATTCAAGCTCTGTCCGCACCTCCGTCAGTTGATTTACTGTAGCGTACTCATCAGAAAAACGGTCTAATTCACTTCGCATCTTCAGCAGGTCTTTTAGAAGACTGGTCACATCTACGTGGTCAAACAAAACTGGGGGTAACTTGCGTAAATCCCGCGCGACGAAAATGGGAACCTCTTCAGGATCCGTTTCTTTTCGAAGAGAGACAATGTCATCAATATCACGAACTGTTTTTCCTTGTCTTTTCCTAATCTTTTTACGCCTAGTTGTTGAAATTGAATCAAGCAATAAATTTTTAGCGTCCACAATTTCATTTTCTGAGAATGCACTGTCACAAATTCGAGTGATATTTTGCTCGTCCATCACATCCAGTTTATTACAGAAGAAGGCTAACACTTCATTTATGACAACATTACAGTTAACACACTTAACGACACCCGATGCCATTGTTTACCACAACACCGAACACAGCACGACCGATCACCGTCGCGTGCGACGCGAACTTTACGCCTATGAAATTGGCAATAAAATAAAACATTAATTTATTACGGTACTGAGTTGTGGGTCCATCGCTTAATATATGTAACTCTGACAAGTTTAGACTTATTTCTTCGATTCTTTGTAAGACAGGTCTAAGATGAGCACATATCATTACAGGGTCATGTCGCAAGTTTTCTGTTATGGAGCACATTTATGTTGTTATAAAAGTCTTTCCTTGAGTTTCTGGTCCACTGTTGTAGTAAACGCATGTGTGCAGTGACAATTGAGGCTTAGAACCACCAAAATGAGCGGATTGTACTTCAGCACCATATTTACAATTATAGTTCTCCGAGAAGTCGACATGTAACAAACCTTGAAAAGAAGATAGCTGTTGTTTAATGGTTTGTATTGATCTAATTTGATGAATCACATTAGCAATGTGCTGCATGTATATTGGTAAATTCGAGTTGAATACTTTTATAAGACATTCTTGTGTGATTTTTACAGTTTCTTTGACACCTTCCTTACACTGTTTCGGTTTACCTTTGATTATCACTTCAACGTTTTTGACAATCCATCTCTCGTAAGTAATGTGATCCTTTTCATTATATACGTTAAAGGTGAGTTTCTTATCATGGCAGCCCTCACACGTTCTATCTAGGCGATTTTAGATTCAGTGTATCATTGCAGCAAAATACTTTAGCCACACGTGAAGCAGATCCATGAGATATAATTTTTGCCTTATGAAGTGATCGCAAAATATGATCAGTGTTTTCATGTAATGCACACAAACATGTATTTCTTGCAGATGCTTTCGGAAACAACACCCAAAACGGACGGTATCTTCTAAACGTCTGATAAGAAATTTTAATCCCCGTTTTATTTTGAAACATTACATATAAATTTAACAGAGTGTCATTTAATAAACGAATTTGACGTTTGATTTTCTTTCGAGTAATGGTCTCATTTTTACCAGAAGTTAATCTACTGCACTCATCTTGTATTAAAAAATCATGCACAGCTTGTCTCATATCCTTTTAAATACTTTTTTTAGAACCATAATTTTTTCCATTGTTTTGTTTCTTTTTTTCGAACCTTCTTATACGCATCTTGTATTTTCTTATTTGTTTGCTCATTGCTAAGACCTTTAAATTTAAAGCTTCGTTTTCTGCTTTTAATTTTTTCTTATTACGAGCAGCTACTGCCCTTCCAACTTCAGCACGTGAAAATGCCGAAGAAGGACTTGACGGCGGAGTATTTTCTTCTAATAGAGCAGCGGTGGCTTTCCGCATTTTTATTAATTCACGACGCTTTTTTGATTTCTCACGCCACATTTTCCTAATTTGACGCTGTTGTCTAGGAGTACATTGATCAATAGTCTTAATTTCACCTCTTTCTTTCGTCTTATGATACCTATCTCGGTCTTTCTTGCGTATCTCTTCAATAGCAGCAACGCTCAGTTTAGCACGCGCTCGCCGCATACTCATTTTTTTTTGTTCACGACGCCTAATCTTCTTTTCTTCATCAGTTAGATGCCTAATTTTACTTGTTCTAGGCATTATTTATTAGCTGAAATAGAAATCATAAACCACATGTACACACCAATTTCAGCAATAACAAGCGTTAACAAAACAGATAATTTTAAAAAATGCAACTTAATAGACCATAATTATGTTTGTCGAAAATAATTTTATTATAGGTACTATGTAACGTCAAGGCGGGAGTGCGGGCGATGCATAAGTGCCAAGCCAAACCTAGCAACACAGATTTTTAATGCTAGTTGTGTCATAAAAAGTATAAGTCGGAATAGGGGTCACTTTTGTAAACGTGGTCTATTCCGTGGACATTATGTCCACCGAAAAGTTTGTCCACGGAAGGGTTAAAAACTAAAATTATCATTCAAAACACAAAATTTTAAAGTTGCAATATGGCGCACCTGGTTTTTGCAAATAGCCTCACATATTACACCACGTTAATCAATATATGTATTTTTTATGCCATTACTTACCAAAATATGGACGGAACAGAAAAGTTTCAACGATCTTTTACACAAAAGTAAAAAAAAAAATGTTAAAAAAAAAAACTTATTTATAAATTTTGAAAAACTTTTTCACAGAGCGCTAACGTGTATCACTTAAAATTTTTACTCGAACTAGCAGCTCGACAATGTTGCCAACCAAAATAAATAAACTAGGGCTGCGTTCCATTTCACAAATATTGAATATTCAATTTTGTTGGACCACATGTAGTCTTATAATTCATATGTATTGTGTGTTGATTTTTCTTAATAACGTAAAATAAGAACTTTAAGATGTTAGTAATAAACATATAGGAAAATATGTTCACACTTTTATTTTCAAGTATTTTTTTATCTTTAAGCAAACTTATGAACCTAGGTTGGGCACGGCCCACGGAAGGGGACCTGAGTCTCACTTTACTTTTAATATTTTAAAGTAAATAAAATATAAATATGATATTTTATTGTAAATTAATAAAACAACTAAACAGTTAATTTATTAAACAAAAATATAAATGCATAAAGTATGTATTAACCTTTTTTTTTTAAAGGCACATTTTTTGTGTATTTTGTTTACCCATTTTTTCATTCATTTGTGACCCATTTAGCTGTTTTAGCGTGAAAGCGTAACAAACAAACAAACTCACTTTCGCATTTATAATATTACATACAGACATACATAAACTCACGCTTTCTTCCCAAGGGGGTAGGCAGAAACTACAGAACGCCACCTTTTTGCCTCCTTTATATTCATACATCTGGTCATACACACATTTTGTTTTTAATAATATTAGTTAGGATTGTTTTATAGCGAGGCAGATTGGATGTGTGTATTTTCATAACTGCTTGTGTACGGCCGTAAAATAAAAAGTAAAATATTAATTTTAGTTCAACCTACCATTCCTGAAAAAAGTCTGTTGGGAATCGAACCCAACACCTTGCGCGTGGTCTGCATGAGCAGGCGGCGTGATCAGCGCATCATCGGCAAGCTGAGGTGCGGCGCGGCGGTGTCAAGCCTCGGCTCGACGACCACACGCATCCACGGACTCCACCGCGACGGACGATTCTCCCTCCGAATTAGATCATTTTATTGTTTGTCCGGGAATGTTATTAATGTAATAAGGACGGTATTAAACCATTGCCTATATATTTCATACAGTCCATTTCTTTTATTGCTCTCCGCGCTAACACGTCGGTATTTCCCGTTTGTTCTATGTTGTTCTAAGTCGTGTTTAAATCGAGATTTAAGTAAAAGCTGCAGTCGCCCTAAGTCTAGTTTGATTTACAAACGCAGCCTACGATAGTGACGACGTCTATTTTGTACTTCTACTAACTGACGCTACAGACTACAATCTGTCAAATTTCTTTAATATATTTTCAACTTTATCGCTAAAGAGCTGTTCGATGCATTTATAAATTAAGTCCGAGACAATCTCTCAGAGAGAAATTTAAGGAGATTAATATAATGACTTTGCCTTCTCAGTACATTTTTGAAAATCTTTTATATGCCCATAAAAACATTAAATTGTTTAAAAAATACAGTGATATCCACAATATAAATACTAGGAACAAACACAAATTTGTTGTACCTCCAACAAGGCTCAAGAAAATAGGTGGGTCATTCAGGTGTCAATGTATACGCTTTTATAATAAACTTCCAAGCCACGTTCAAGATCTGAGCCTTAATAAATTCAAATCATTCATTAAACGCAAGTTGTGTCAGAAAGCTTTTTATACCGTTAAAGATTATATTGAGGACAAAAAGGCTTGGGATTGAACTGCTCCAAATTTTATATTATTTTTATTTTTGCATACTGAAAGTTGACATGAATATTTACTTTGTAATTATTATATTATTTTTATTTATTGTGAATGTGAAGACTATGTAGGTCATTGCTTTTTTTTTGTTTTATTTTTTCTCTTATTTTTAATCATGGTCTGGCAGTTTGAGTAATCTATGCGGCCTACCCCAATGTCCTTTCTTTGGTATTGTTCGTCGAATCGTTGAGCTCCTTAAGTTCTGAGTTGAGCTGCGCGATTACTGACAAATGCGTGCACTGACTGGACAGGTCCTCTCAATCTGTGTGGTTCTTTCCTCAAGAGACCATTTCAGACACCAACCTACATGGTCTTCACATGAAGTGACCAAGATTATGTCTGGACTTTATAAGAGACTGTGACCTCTGAGTTTGTTTCGGCCTTTCTTCTCAGAGTAGTCAGTTAGGAAACGCCGACCTCATCTAGTTTAAAAAAAAAAATATTGACTTGTAAAAGTGTTTGTACAAACCTACTTACAGAAATAAAAATCATTTATCATTTATCATTTAAAGCATTAGTTCCAAGGTTGATTGGGAACATTTGACAGTTTCGGGTAGCTGGCGTCTGTACTTAAAAATTTCATTGTAGATATTATTTACAACTGTTAAATTTCTTGATTTTTTTTACAAATATTTCGAAAAGTGTTGCTTAAATCAATTTATACTGCAACAAGTTTATTTCTTATCTCAAAAATTCCACGTAAACTCCAAATTATTCGCGTACGTTAAATAATGGTACGACTTTGAGGGTGACCGATGCATTTGTTTACGTGCCATCATTACTTACAACTTACACACACACACACATTATTACTTTTACCGCCATCTATCCTTGCACGATGAACAAGTAATGGCCGGTGACATCCATCACACGTAATAGCTCCGAATGAATATAACTCTTGAGTGCTTATGCGTTCCTAGTAAGTTTGGAGCGATTTGCGGTAAAGCAACCCGCTTTACCGCAAAAACATTCAACTTGCACGTATTTAACTTAATTTGTAAGTAACAGGGTATTTGTAGTTCAAGATACTGAGTGAGTTCAAATTGACGTGCGTTTGACCTATTATGCTCGGTTCCTATAAACAAAAAACTTTTTAGCAAAAAATAAAACCGACTTCCAAAACAAAACACTACAAAGTGAAAAATAACTTTAATTTCGGAAGTCGGTGTCTTGGGTTTTGTATTTTCGTTTTTTGCCACCGACTTCCGAAATTAAAGTTATTTTTCACTTTGTAGTGTTTTGTTTTGGAAGTCGGTTTTATTTTTTGCTAAAAAGTTTTTATTTTTCACTTTTTAGTTGTGGAACCTACCCCACACAAATTCGAATACATAATTGAGCACAATAATTGTAGATATAGCCATGTAAATAACAGTGATAGGAAGTTATTAAAACACCATCACATCATCCACATAAAATAAGTGGGAAATATACGCATTATTGAAGCTAACTCAAAAACTCCCCAAGCAAAGTTAATAAAATTTATATGGGACCACCTCGGAAGTATACTCTATCAAACAAAAAAGAATTTTCTAAATCGGAGTAATCGCGTAACAAAAAAAAAAAAACACATACAGACGAATTGAGAACCTCCTCCTTTTGGAAGTCGGTTAAAAAGGGATCGTTTTGCTTACCAATGGTAGCATCATTTGTTGCCAAACTGGGCCTATAAATTGATTCGTAAACTAATTTTACCTGTGATAGCTACTTCCTTATGAGAGAAAGATACAAGAGTATTAATTTTAACCAATAACGGTTGGTAAATTATAGGAATTAGTGACTGCGAAATTCTTGGCAACGCTTTTAATAATCAACTAACTTTGCTCACTGCGACTGCGTATTCTTTTAGCATTGTTAGTCAATGGAAATGCGAAGCCACAGTTAACGCTTTATTAAGGCGAAAAGTGCCAGGACAGCCCACGGAATTAAAATTTTATTGCGGTTTTTGCCAGTTTGTATATTGATCTCGATATGATTCGCGATCGTAACAAATAATATGTGTTTATAAAAGTATAATAATTAAAATTATTAATAAAAGTAAGTTCATATTACCCTATTGAATGACTATTTTATGAAATTATGATATTTGAGGCCAATTCTAACTTAGCTTCTGTAAATAATATTTGGTATGGTCGCGAATCATATTTTAATCACCATATACCCAGACACTGATCTGTAAATTGCAAAAATCGTAAGAAAATTTTAATTTCGCGGGCTACCTTAGCGCGGCTATATTGCTACAACCGCGTAGCACTTGTAACCGTAATGTTCGCTACGACGTAGCATCACCTAGAATGCTTAACATTTTGCCTAACGCTATACATATTTTATGGGGAAAGACTTGGCCACTTGAGTTGTTGTACGTATGTATATTGTTATGTAAAGATGAAGTTGAATGAAATACTGAAGATAAATATTCATTACAATAATTGTACTGTCTGGGTAAAAATCATGTTGTTAATAAAATTATTGCTAAAAGATTATTTGAGGTCGTTTCCTCGTTCATCTTATTCGTTCTCGTCATATGCTTCTTTTTCGATACGTTAGAAATTAAAGGTCCAAGCATCAAGGCAAGCTCAAGGCTTCAGTTAGAATGAAATAAATGCCATCTGTCTGGCCCGTGTGACTTGCTTCCCCAAGCTTCAAAAGGGTTTTGTTTGAGTGCGTTAGTTCCATGTCTGGCCGCAGCTGAAAATTTCAAGGGCGTAGGGCGCTGTTGTCGCTCCATGCACTGCAGGACGATAGAGGTTGCGAATTTGGATGCAGTTTATACCTGGCACATTAGCTCAGCTGGATAGATTAGAGCATTCGCGTACGGGGTTGAAACGTGAAAGGTCGTGGGTTCAAGTCCCACATGTGCCGCCACCCTTTTGCAGTTTTAACTTTTTTATTAACAAAATTGATGCAGACTGCTAGTTATTTGATTTTAACCATCCCATTTTGTGCGATGGTTTTTAGTAAGGGGTTGTTTTTAGCGATATTTTACTTTACTCTTGTTGGTTGTTAAATCCAGATGATGATGATGATGATGATTGATCCAGATTAAATGCAGATACAAAAAAAAAAGAACAAAAAGAACAGAGACCGAATACTTATTTGTGTATACAGATTATTTCTAGATTTTTATCGCCATTTGCAGAGTAGATTATTAGCTTACAGTGATTGCACACATGACACAAAATTGCATGACACTTTCCGTGACCTGCTATAAGTTCTATGCCGTTACGTTATTAGCCTGATTCGCGTTTACCACTAATATCTGTTACGTTTTTGCCATTCAGCTACGAAACCCTAAAAAACCGGTGCCACCCATCATTCCGGCCGAGAGAATTCTAAAAACATAACTTAAGTATATCGGTAAGTGCATTTTTTTTCTTTTGACTTCGCACGGTTTGTGCATTTAGCCAATGTCAAGTTTAAAAGTGCAATGTTACAAACATTCCCGCCGTCTCCAGAGCGAACGCTAAGACATTCACATACTCATTCCTGAACGCTCTTAGTGGTTTATGAAAACCTAGTGCTTCAAGAATTGTACGGCCTGGATGGATCAATACTGTCTCCCGAGCACATGGCACGCCACAGCGGTTTCCATGGTAACATGCAGCTAGCGTAAAATTCGTTGAGAACACGAAGTAAATATTATGGTACCAGGTCGAGACATAAACTAAATAAAATAATGACAAAGTAAAATGCTTACTGTAATGTTGTGCTAACAAAATGTACTTGATAAAATCCTTAAATTAATTAATTCACTGATAGACAACGCACTACCTAAACCACTGTGTCTAGAAACATGAAAATTTGCACAACAATTCCTTTTATAACGAAGGTGAGCACAAAGAAAACTAATCCCCTAAAGGGGTTAAATAGGGGATTTAAGTTTGTATGGAAGTTTATAATTTTCGAAGTTAGAAATTTCCACATTTCTAACTTCGAAAATTATAAACTTGGTTGGTACAAGGTTTCTGTTTATGACTAAACTTCTTTTGTTTTACTTTGTATTGTTTTTCGGAGACTCATTCCCTACGGCTCCCGACAATTTGACGTTGGGAAACCGCATCGGGCACACGGCTTATGATTAGTACGATAAATGGCAAGCCAGAAATAACATTAAATTACTAACACCTGCATGGAAATATAGAACGATAAGGAGTACCTTCATTTTACTGGAACGAAGCTGTAGCTGAACTGTAATACCTCCATACGAAACAAGTCAATAACAATAGACATAAAAGTGTACCCTAACAGAAAACTATTGCATGTTATTCAATCTTTAAAATTACGGTTTAGTTATAATTATGTAATTTCTCACTGTGATTCTGTTATTTTGAATAAAATATTCGCCAAATTAGCGCCAATCCACCCCATTCAAATTTCACCAATTTTAGGTGCCGCCTAGTTTAACTACACTAATATAGCAATAACCGCAAGGTTTCTTAACGTAATATTTCAAGATATTCCTTCAGTTTTGTATAACGCTTCGATTTTTTATACAATTTCGTCATATTTCAGTCATTAATCCTAAGAAATCAGCAATCAAAGTCCTAAAAATCATTTTATCGTTGCAAACCGTGATTGGAGCTCAAGAGAGTCGTACAGAAATTCCTACGTAATGCAAATAATACTAGACTTAAAAGCAATATAGTGAGAGATGAGTATAGTACGGTGCTCCAATAGTTCGTATAGCATTTTAAAAGTCACAAACTCCCCGACTCACGCTTGTGCTGTTCATGGGCTCCTAGTATTCTGTCACGTAATTGAGCTGACTTCACACTTTCACGCAAGCGCATATAGCAGCAGACCACGTGCGTCGGATGCCACGTGGCTTGTAAACAACATTCTATTATTTTGACATTATAACTACAAAAAACAATTTATTGTAGCTAAAATATTTAATGCAATTAAGAAAACGGTTAACTATGATGAGGTCACTAATCACTAACCTGTAACACAAGAATGAAAACATATTCAAATTACGGTGGTAACCAACATTTTCAAAAAATAGTATGATAGTAGTAGTGGTAGGTACTGATTTCAATAGAAATAATATTACTAGTTTACAGCGCTCACTGCCTCCGTGAACCAACAAAACACAAAGTTAGCTGTATTGCAAACAAATTCTAACAGGTACTGTACGCTAGATAGTGCAGTTGCATTTCTCAAATCGCTGGCTAGATGGCGCACTACCTGATCATTTAAGGTTTCATTGTTTTCTGAATAACATGAGCAAACCTATCACAAATAATTTAAAAAAAAATGTAAATTCCATCTATCTAATAGGTTGGGGAAAAAGTTTCTTCGCATTTTTTAAGAAAATTCAAATCATTTTTTAATATAGTTTATTTACATTTAACTAAAGTATGTAGGTACCATTTTGTACGATAACTTTTTGCCATCTTGTAGGTAGGGACATGATCCCATTGCTATAGAAATTTTGGGACTTCTGGTCAAAATACCGCGACAAGTGGTTTTGGCAGTCCTCTCGTGATGTTAACCTGACACTGCCTAAAGAATTCTGAAGAGACCGAAACAGGTGGAAATCTGAAGGTGCAAGGTCAGGACTATACGGCGGATGCATTAACACCTCCCAGCCAAACTCTCTTAATTTTTGCTGAGTGGCTAAAGATGTGTGAGGTCTAGCGTTATCATGATGAAAAACCACACCCCTTCTGTTGATTAATTCCGGCCGCTTTCTCTCAACTTCTTGCTTTAATCTCATCAGTTGTTCGCAGTAGAGTTCAGAATCGATGGTCCTGCCGGGTGGTAACAGCTCATAATGAATAATGCCCTTCCAATCCCACCACACACACAGCATCACCTTGTTGTGAGTTAACCCGGGTTTCGCCACAGTCTGTGAAGCCTGACCGGCCTTTGACCACGACCTTTTTCGGACGTTCTTGTCATACGTGATCCACTTTTCATCACCAGTTATCAGCTTTTTCAAAAATGGTTCGGTTTCATTACGTCGTAATAAAGAATCACAAATGAGTACACGGTTCATTAGGTTTCTTTCAGTGAGCTCGTGAGGTACCCAAATGTCGAGCTTTTTTGTGTACCCAGTTTTTTTCAAATGCGCCAAAACTGTTTTGTGGTCAATTTCCAGTTCTTCAGCTACGTCGTAACTACTGATATGCCGATCTTGCTCCACTTTTTCAAAAATGGCATCCATTTTATCCGTAATAGAGCGACCAGAGCGACGTGCATCTTTGTCATCAAAATTTCCGGATTGAAATCGCTTAAACCAAATTTGTGCTACTCTCACAGACACTACACTAGGTCCATAAACATCACAAATTTTTTTCGCGGCTTGCCTTGCATTTTTATCTTTATTGTAGTAGAATTTTAAAATGTATCGAATTTCTTCATTAGATTCACTCATCTTGACGGTACGAAAAACAAATGAAAATCACACATTTTCCTAATTTGAATTTGGAATTATGTTCTATAAAATTTAAACTTTCAATGTTACCAAAACCAGCCCGATACAAATAGTATAGCCAAAGAGATTTTATTACAAGTTCATACATACTGTAATGCGAAAAGACTTTTTCCCCAACCTAATATAAGCAGGGACCGGAAGGGTTAACCGTATAGCGAGAGGTTTTAAACGGCTTATTTATTCGGATTAGGTAAAAAACCTTCAATAATATTAAAATAATAAATATAAGGGATATTTGACGAATGAGCTTATATAAACTGGTATGGCTCATAACGTTCGTTTTTGTTCATAAATATTAATCACATTTCGAGTCCACGCAGTATGTTCTCGTGAAAACTTTTGGTCATAGCTGTATTCAAACCTAATCTTAACGAGAGAGTTCCCTTCACAATCCTTACCCAGTCGGTGCCAGCACTTTACCAGCCACTATCATGCCAAACTGCCCTATCCCAACTAATGAGAAGTGGTTCCAACATGCCAAGCTACCTTAACTACTCCCATGAGGTAAAGTGCGCAAAAACCGTCCGTAGACTGCGTTGCCTGTGTCGCCCGATTGCGTCATCCTGCCGGGCGACGACCGCGCACCCGAGTAACACACTATCAATCGGAATTTGAATAATTTTGAAGCAAATTGCTAATAATAATAATAATAAACCGAAGGTTCGGTCTGTGCGATTATGGATGATGTTATGCTAACGAATAATTACCGGAAGTATATAATGAAAGACGGGACGATCGACATATGTCGGGCATGCCATTGTCCCGGTGAGTCTATCAGACAGTCTATTACCTCTGGGTGTTCTCGTTTGGCTAACGGCGAGTATTTGCACAGGCATAACCAAGTGGCCAGGATTATCCATCAGCAACTTGCTCTGAAATACGGCCTTGTGGACTCTGAGGTACCTTATTACAGGTATGTGCCCGACCCAGTTCTCGAGAATGACCATGTCACGTTATACTGGGATCGATCTATTATCACTGACAGGACTATTGTAGCCAATAAGCCTGATATAGTGGTAATAGATCGATCAGTGCGCCGCACAATGATAATCGATGTCACTATCCCGCATGACGAGAACCTCGTGAAGGCTGAGAAGGAGAAACAATTGAAGTATCTCGACTTAGCCCACGAGGTGGTCGCTATGTGGAATGTGGACTCGGCAATCATTGTACCGATAGTCGTTACGGTCAATGGCCTTATCGCTAAGAGCCTCGACCAACATCTCAAGAGGCTCTCGTTGGGTGGCTGGGTGAAGGGCCTGATTCAGAAGGCAGTCCTCCTTGATACGGCGCGTATTGTGAGGAGGTTCCTGTCTCTGGGGCCCTAACCACCGGTAGCTTGGATCCTGCACCCGCTACCGGCGGATCACTATTTTTTATATTTTTAAATGTTTTTTTTACGTTTTTATAAAAATATTTAAAAATGTAATAGAATAAGTTTAAAAAATAAATAAAGGAGATAATAATAATAGTCTTTTATTTCAGGCAAAATACCCATATATTATATAATAATAAAATTAAACTTGGAGGTATGTATAGGTACCCATAGTCTTCAAAAACATATTCTTTTTGTCATTTTTTGTTCTCGCTTTGGTGAACAGAAATCCAGTGCACAAATATGGGGCTTGCTAGGTTGCATGAGATAACCCTCAATATGCTGTTACTGGAACGTCTCAAACTTTGCCAAAAAGACGCAACCCTCGACCTCATGATGGCGTAAAGATCCGGGACCCTCGCTTCGGCAAACATGCTCGCTAATCCATCGCTTCATATGTTCGAAAAATTTGCCTGCTATGTTGCTGAACTATCAAAATGAAACCTGATGTTTGTAAACAAAGCTGATTTACGACTTAGTTTCTTAGAATGGTACTTGAATGTTTATTTTATAATTTTAAGGAACAGGGCTTCAAAATAGCGTGCATTTCGCTTGAAAGTATGATTGTATTCATTTATATTAACGATGGGGTTCCCTAACATCCGGTTTCTGAATTAAGAATTTGAAGTTGAGTACTTGAAGCTTGGGACACCGACCACTACGTGCGCAAGCAGCAAATGGCAGCTCCGTGTTAATTAATTCTATAAAGTAAAAAAGTGGACTATTGTAAACTTAATTTTATACCAATCAATACGCAACAGTACTAGTGTTTAAACCTAAATAATAAAAGTACTAATTAACCGTGCAGTGTGTGAATAAATAACTAAATAACCTGGTGTATAAAACCGAACAAAGAACTGTGTTGTGAACGAAATGCAGTGACTCATCCTCAGTGTGTGCGGACCGACACGGGCGACGGATTACCTTATATGGTCACAAAAAGCAAAATACGCATTATTCATTAACAGACAACTACAAAGTACAGCAATATTTCGAAACGGTTACTGTATAACGAGGTGGCGTAGAGGTTAAGATACAGACCTCAACAAGCGATAGAGCATAGGTTCGAGCCCAAGGAAGAGATTCTTTTTGCTGCTTTTACAGTTTGTTTTTGTTGTTTTCCTGCCTATTGCTAGTATTTTCTGGCCATTTTTTTCGTGTGCTTTGCTATTGCTACAGTACTTTAATATTTTTCATTGGCCTTTGCTGTTTTATCAGGAATAATGGGGTCTGAAAATGTCACCTTTAGAAAACCTCTTAGGTCTAATTCATTTGACAATCTCTACTATAATAATTCAGCATTACTTGATACCACAATGATGAGTGTGCCAAATACATCCTTAAATGATAGTGACACCATTATGAACCTAAATGACACCATCAAAAAGCTAACAGCAGATTTACATAGTGCTCACTTAGAGATTGAGAACTTAAATAGTGAAAATTTTAGATTGAAAATGGACTTAGGAAACTGCCTTACTACCATTGATGCATATAAAAAAGTTACCTTATCAGAAAGAAAGAGCAATACACCAAGACGTTTTCGAAATAGCACACGAAAAAACAGTTTCTCTACTCCAACTAAATCAAAAGATTCTCCTCTTATAACACCAATCAAACAATCCCATTTAACACTGACTGCAGACGAAAATTTTGAAGCTTCAATAATAACAGAGGAATCTACAATAGTTGATAAGGGGACCGCTATGGGCGTATTAATACCACCCAATGCCTGTACTAATACTCTGAGCAAAAACACTCTCACTCAAAAAGCCGAAGATTTGTTTGTATTTACTACGAGCCCCATACCAGGTGAAGGAACTGGAGACAGTGACAATACATCGAGGGACGGATCCTGTAATGAGCAATCTATACATGAAAAATTCGGTGCTTCAATACCAACAGAGGAATCTACAATAGTCGATAGGAAAACCGCTAAGAGACTAACAAAATCACCCAACGCCTGTACGACTGCACTGAGCAAAAACACACATAGCGATGTTGTGTTCGTACCACCTTCGAGCCCCAAATCAGGTGAAGGAACTGGAAATATTGGCAATGTCTCAAGGGATGGAACCTATATGGAGCATTCTATACACAAGACCCAGCAGCTAGTTTCTCCAGATAACGACCTTAAGAGATTACAGGGACAAATTACGAATACCAGCGAAAGAAAGCACAGAGTTATGATTTTTTCAGATCAAACAGGATGTGGTGTAAGACAAATACTTCAATATTACTTAGGGGATTCCTTTTTGGTTACTTCAAATATAAAACCGCATGCTACAATGGATGAAGTACTTAAGTCTTGTTTATCTATGTGCACGGATTATACGAAATCTGACTATGTACTGATACTGGCAGGCTCTAATGATAGAAACCCGATGTTAGTTCAGACATATTTACACTACACCCTATGTCAATTAAAGTCCACAAACGTATTAGTGGGTAAAATATATAATAATGTTTACTTAAATACAATGACATTAAATAATTTAGTAAAACTTGTGTGTAATAACTGTGACAATTCAATGTTTATTTCTTTAGATTTAAGTTATTATGACAGACAACCGAAAAATATAAACAAGTTGCAAGCATGTAGGCTAATTCACCGAGAAATTTTGCATATAAATTATACAATTACTTATCAAAATTATATTACATCAATGGCACATGATGAAAGTCAATGTAAAGTGAAGTATTTTATTAATGCATGTACTCAAACTGATGACAGTATTCATGCACCAATTGGATTTGTGGATTCGGCGTCACAAACTGATGACGTCACACAGCAGACACAACAGTCAGATTTTTTTCGTGAGTGATAAAGACACTGCTACTGCATCAAATATAAGTGTATTTTCAGTTACATCGAGTCTTCAATTTAGTATGTGTATATGTCATCAGAATGTGTGTGGAATTAGCAATAAGAAAAATGATTTATCCATTTACTTAGAATCACTTGAAAGTAAGGTAGATTATGTTTGCTTAAGTGAACATTTCTTGAACGATAAAACTGTGAATTTATTAAATCTAGAAAATTATTATCTTGCATCTTACAATACTAGACATAAAAAGATGAGGGGGGGAACCTTAATCTTAGCAAATACCCACCGAAAAGTTGAAGTTATAGACGTAATAAATAAACTGTATAGAGTAGAGAGCTTTGAAATTTGTTGTATAAAGGATATAAATACAGGTCTCTATCTATGTTGTTGTTATCGTAATCCTAATAATAAGAATTTTGATATGTTTATGAAGAGCCTGGAAGAACTATTGGAGCATCTATTTAATAAGAAGTGTGTAATTTGTGGAGATTTTAATATTGACATGCTCACAGAGAGTCGAAATAGAACTGAGTTTATTAGCCTGTTGACATGCTATAATTTTAGATATCTCATAACAACTCATACGTTTATGCGCAATAACTCATATTCCTGCATAGACAACATTTTGACTAACTTGCCTGATGACTGTATAGAGGGATGTGTAGTTGACCACAACGGCTTGGCAGATGGTCACGGGGCTTTACTGGGTGCTTTCACTTTGGAAAATAGTGTTGATAACTATAATAATAACAATCATATTACTGTTAATAAGAGATCATTTAATTATAAGAATTGTACAAATTTTAGACAACGAATAATCGAACATAACTGGACTGCTATGGGTATCAACACTTTTTTAAAGACTTTTGGTAAGGTTTTTCAGAACAGTTTTAGAAAACGTAAACAAAAAATTAATATAAGACGTAACTTTCAATCACAGTGGGTCACCAGAGGTATCAAGACATCGAGTAAAATGAAACGACTCTTATGCTCTAGTGGTAATAAGCTTGATGCCAGTGTACTTAACTACAAAAAAAACTATGTTAGAATTTATAAAAGGGTAATTTCGAATGCTAAAAAACTCACAGTAAGTGAAAAAATTGATCAATCAAAAAACTCTAGCAGGGAAATTTGGAAAGTTATAAATAAGAGTACAAATAGGGTTAAAGCAAAGAGGGCAGAAATTCGACTAAAAATAGATAACCAAATAATAGATAACCCCGAGGAAGTCGCCGACTCTCTAGTTAGGCAATTTGATCATAAGTACATCATGCCTGGAAGTAATGGTCAGGATGCTTGTGTTTTTCTTAAACAATGTACAGATAGAGTGGAAAAAGATATGGAAATCTCACTTACAACTACATACGAAATTTCAAAAATAGTTAATAGTATGCAAAATAAGAAATCCTGTGGCTATGATGAAATTCCAATATCGGTAATTAAAAATAACTTACCCGTTTTATCTAAACCACTCTCGACTTTTTATAATAAGTGTATAGTAGAAGGCGTTTTTCCAGAACAGCTGAAAATTGCTAAGATTGTCCCAATTCATAAAAAGGGTACAAAGACAGATCCGTCTAACTATAGGCCTATTTCGTTGTTGCCCACATTGGCAAAGATCTTTGAAAAAGTTTTAAAGGACCGCCTAAGTAGACATCTTAATTTAAATAAAGTAATTAATCTAAGACAATTCGGATACCAGAAGAATGTGGGTACTGGAGATGCTATTTATACGCTCTTAAATGAAGTAGTTAACAAAATAAATTGCAAATTGAGAGTAGCAGGTATTTACTTGGACCTAAGCGCTGCTTTTGATAGTATTGACCACAAAATACTTCTTTCAAAATTGGAGCACTATGGAGTAAGAGGTAAAGCACTACAGCTCTTCTCTTCCTATCTAAAAAATAGAAAAATGTTTGTCGAACTTGATGCTACAACATCAAATGGGTATAAAAACAATTACAGGTCGTCCATGATAAACATTACAGCCGGAGTGCCTCAAGGATCAATTTTGGGCCCTTTATTATACATATTATTCACTAATGATCTAATCAATTTCATACAGAAGCTTTTGCCGGGCATACAACTTGTAGTGTTTGCGGATGACACAAATGCTATAGTAGCAGCTAAAGATATTCGTGATCTTGCTGTTAAGGTGAATGCAGCTCTGGAGGCTTTTCATTGTTGGTTTAATGCAAATACACTCACAATAAATACATCTAAAACTAATATTATGTTATTTAAAACTACTGCCCGTAGCAAAGATAATATGGATATTGAGCTGGGTAAAGTTAAAATTGAGCTTCTTAGGGAAGTTAAGTTTTTGGGAATTCATATTGATGATTTGTTAAATTGGAAGAAAGAATTAGCAGCACTAGACTCATCGATATCATCTGCTTGCTATGCCTTAAAAAGTGTTAGGGATGAAGTGACCACAAAATATTTAAAAATGGTATACTATGCGCTAATTGAGTCCAAACTGAGGTATAGCATACAGTTTTGGGGTAATAGCTACCATTGTAACTGGCATAGGGCATTCGTACTCCAAAAAAGAGCGATCCGAACTATGGTCCGCATCTCTCAACAAGACTCTTGTAGGCCATATTTCAAAGAACTTGGCATTCTCACAGTGCCTAGCCTTTACGTAGTCGTGCTGTTGAACACTTTTAAAAAATATATTTATGATTATGAAACAGCCGAGGGTAGGATGGTAAGAGAAAATACGCGTAGGCAAGACTTTGCTAACAAAATCACCCCGGCTCTTGGAATAGTGAAACACAGTCCACAGTATCAGGCAGTCAAAATATTTAATAAATTACCGCTAGAGTTAAAAAGCACGCTGTATACAGGTTCATTCAAGGCAAGGCTCAGGGCATTCTTGTTGGATAGATGTCTCTACTCCCTAGACGAACTGTAATGTGCTTAAAACTGACATGTAATTTATTTTTTGTTTTCTTTTTTTACTTTAGTATTATAATTTATGTTTGCTTTTATTAATTGTTTTTGATTATTTTTTAAAAATTAATTTATTGACATTGTGTTTTTATTAATTATGTGTGCATGACATTTACAGTATTGGTTTGTCAATTTTATTTTATTTTTAAATTTTTAATAACGTGTATTTTTTTTTAATTTAATAGTTAATTGTATATTCAATTCAATATTCTGTTTCATGTTTAAATATTCACATACAATGTAAATTGTTCCTGAATAAATAAATAAAAAATAAAAAATAAAAAAAATACTTGTCAAACTGTACTTTAGTATTACTTAAATTATAATTGGTATAAGACATGACCTATCATCACTGCCAATCACGAATGGTTGACCGTCTAGGTAAGGCCGAAAACGCTACAGCGCCCATACTACATCGAGTGATTCACGCTCCGTGATGGAGTTTTGCGTGCTGAGCCGTTGATCTACATTAAAAGTCTGGTAGTAAAGGCATACGTGGAGTTGTGGACACCAGCCCATATTAACTACTGACGATTATTATCTTGCATGATTTTGTCTGTCAGAAATATTGAATTGAAAAATGGTGACTATTACTTGGCTAAGAATTCTAAACTAGGACAGTTCTAACTTCCAGCAAATACTAAGCTATAGAATAAAAATCGTTACTTGAGCAAATACTTTTACTTGTTTATAAATGGTATAAGAAATAAAGCAGGGGCTGTAAATTCAAACAAAATTTTAAGTATGCTAAATGAAAAGATGCTTTTTGAAAATGTGATCAATTAGCGAACTAGTAAATAATATTAATTTAAAATTCATGTTTTATTTAATCATTTAAAGTTATGTTGATAATAGAGCTAAAATCCCGTTGAGGATCCGTACGGTACTCTCGGTAACATAGTGGAACAGGCAGCTTTGCTACTAGGGTACAATACATTGCGAGAGTTTCACGTTAACGTCTTTGCAGTAACAACAACGTCCACTTTACTGATCCACCGCTAGTTTTTCGTAAATATTTACTATTCAAATTAAATAAATACCTTCAGATATGTTTCTTCTCCTTTTCTTATTATTTTAAATATATGAATAATTTCCCGTTTTTTTTTTAATTAAATCTGCAAAACTTTAATTAAATTCTACACATTTATTAAATGGACGTTTTCTAACTTTATACTTTAAAATATTGAAATTCTCTCTATCAAGTCAATTGAAGGTTTAGTTACGCTTGCTGCAGTCGGTTCGTGGATGGGTAGCCCATTACATATCGAAAGCTCTCGTAGGTCCCGACTGTCATTCGTAGAGTCGTTACGGGTAGTCAGAAAGTCAAATGTCTAACAACCAGTCTTACCAAGGAGTATCATGTTACCAAGTAACTGTGTTGTGGAGGTCAGTTGAATGAGAGAGGAATTGTGAAAAGGCTAGGTAGACAGATACCTGACATGGGTATACTGTTGATTCTAAAACTAGAAAATTTACTTTTAAAAAGTAAAAACCGATTTCAAAGACCTAAAACGAATAATATAACTTTCATAAAAAACTTAACAGCTTC
Source organism: Dicycla oo (assembly GCA_948252095.1). Taxonomy (NCBI): domain Eukaryota; kingdom Metazoa; phylum Arthropoda; class Insecta; order Lepidoptera; family Noctuidae; genus Dicycla; species Dicycla oo. The sequence goes on along the minus strand of OX411709.1, from coordinate 40,337,214 downwards.
TGAAGTCGGTGCCAAGCTAAAGTGCATTGACATTGAAGAATTAAAGACACCGACATCAGAAGCAGTTAAGTATTTTATGAAAGTGGTTTTATTCGTTTTAGATTTTTGAAGTCGGTTTTTACTTTTTTTAAAGTAAAATTATTTTTCCATTTTTAGTTGAATATACATTTATATAAGCCCAAGATGAACGATAAGAAGAATCACCAAAATCAGCTTAGAAATCCCGGAGATACAGTATATTTTTGTATATAACTTCACACGTAAGTTTAATTACCTAATGTATATTTATACTTATTTACTTATAATATTATAAAGCTGAAAAGTTCGTTTGTTAGTTCATGTTCGTTTGGTTGAACGCTCTAATCTCAGAAACTACTGGTGTGAATTGAAAAAAATATTTGAATGTTGGATAGCCTATTTATCGAGGAAGGCTATAGGCTATATAACATCACGCTACGCTTAATAGGAACGGAGCATTAATGAAAAATGTTGCAAAAACGGGGAAAATTTATTCCTTTTGAGAGCTTCTGTTGCGTGCGCTGCGTAAACGGTTAAAGTTACGCAACAATCATGTATGACGGAATTGTCCCTCTTAAAAAGTTCTAAAAAGCAGTCCGGAATAGCATATGTCTATCTTTTAAGGTTGGCTCACTATAACTTTTTTAATGGTAATCAATTTGATTACCATTAAAAAAGTTATAGTGAGATATTTGAACGCGCTAATCTCTGGAACTACCAGTCGGATTTGAAAAATTCTTTTTGCATTTGATAGCCCAATTCTTGAGGAAAGCTATAGGTTATTAAATATCATGATATGTCCCTTTGGGGCCGAGCGAAAAGAAAAAAAAAGCTGGAAAGAACGCTAAGCGAAAACGAAGTAATCTCGCGGGCGGGCTGCGCTATGCGATGCGACCTGCTGGGTCGGAGGAACAAGAAATTTCGCGCGGACGAAGTCGCGGGCAGAAGCTATTTACTTATATTTAAGTATATACAGTTTATTTGTATATATGTATAACGTATATTGTACGGATATTGGCGGCAAAAATTTTAGACGCTATGAATGACACTTGACAGTGACAGCTACAGCTCGCTTCAACCATAGTTCAGGCGAATGTTCTTGCTTGTTGAAAGCAGAGACAGGTAATTGATGAAGAGAAAGTAAATACGTATATGATTATTATGGCAAAATTTAAGATAGCTTCTTCACCAAATGTTATTATGTTTTGAAGTAAATATAATAATTTAAATTCCGGTATTCGTATCACCGTTTAATACTCAACGAGTACTGACTTTGTAACGCTTTTATACCAGGAAACAATAAAGCGTAGGAGGTGAAGCGTCGAAAAAGCGGAGGGCGCCAGAGAGGGATGGAAATCGTATGTAAATATTCGCATTCCCGCCAGAAACACCCCATCCCACTACGAATGTAACGCCATCTTGCGGATAGATGAACATCTCGGTATCTTCAATTCTTCAATGCACCTTAGCTTGGCACCGACTTCAGAAGCTATTGTTTTTTATGAAAGTTATTTTATTCGTTTTAGGTTTTTGAATACGGTTTTTACTTTGTAAAAGTAAATTTAATTTTTAAGGTTTTGTCTTTATTGGAGTAAATCTAATCGACACATTTAATCACTACAAGTTGTGGCGTGCGGCACAGAACTTGACACAAATAGCTACTAACTATTCAAAGCTGATTCTGCTGATAGATTGGTAGCTATCCATTCCGGTACGGTTCGGTTTCAAGTATTCATTTGTAAACAAAATTGCAAAATTCGGGCTATTGAACCAACTGATGTCAATTATATACATTCCACACTATTGCTATTTGCCAAGGAATCTTGACAATAACTTGGAAACTATTCCTAATTACCTATCGTGCCAAAGTTCTTTGTATAGTTATATCTCCATCAAAAACATTAATTTCATGTAAAGTTAGAAGTTGTGTTGTTAAAGAGTAGATCTAATGTAGAGAGAGCCAAACCCCTCTCTACAAGGCCTAACTCTACAAACCTTACATCTTGCTATCTCACCATACATATTCTTCGGCAGATAATAACGAAAGTGAGTGAGAAAGCACAAGATACTGCCCGAAATCAGAAGACACGATAGTAAAAATATTCAACTACTACTTACTAGTCGCTTATTAACAATGTTTTTAAACTAGATCGCATTTGATGTACCAGGAAAGCAGACAATTCTCTTAATTAAAAACGTTCAAAATCTAGTCTCAATCAAATCGCAGCGACAAACACAGTCAAAAACTTGTCAAAACGTAGATAAATTGGTATTATTTTTTGACAGATTGACACTAAGACTACAATGCGAACTTTCTTAAAAAATTACAGATTTCGCAACAGGTGTATCGCAATCAATCTAACTAAAACGAGGTTGAAAGGTTGTAGTAACATTTTGATAGTATTCAGAAAAAGAGTATTGTTTACGGTTCAAAATACATTTGAACCATGAATATTCTTTTAGTCCAAATTGTGCGTGCCGTCATTGTTATATTGTTACGCGAAAAAAGTTTTTTTTTTTTTACTTTTAAGGCTTTTCTTTCCTACTTGTTTTACCTACTTACCCAAATATACTCTTTTAACTGAGAAGGTGGTCAATGAGACAACCTAACCTCATACAATTATATTTTGACGGGTATAGAAGGGATGGCATGATGTTGCAAGCTTCATCCTTGTCTGATATCGTTTCTGATGACGTCATTCGAATAATAGGGGTTGAGTTTATATGACGTCACTATATTCGTAGTCTTACTAGGGTGGCAGATCGTAGGACTGCTTGGCAATCGACCGACAAATCAATAGGCTGTTGAACTTTTAGCATTGAACTTGTACGTAGTTCGAAGACTACACTAAATAAAGTTATAACCAGTCTGACTATACACTTTTTGAGATTTAAGTTAGGCATAAATTTACTTAGCGTTTATAAATAACTAGCGACCCGCCCTGATATCGCACGGGTGTGATCTACTTATATAACCTAAAGTTCGCGCATGGTTATCCACAGTTCTAACCTAACTTACTCGTACTTACCGACAGGGTTCACAATTTGTCCGAACGGTTTGACATAGATAGATCTATCGAAGATTAATACGTTACATTGTAAGGAGTATGCTACAGTTCACAATTTATCAACAGTTTAAAATCTCACGAGATAAATTATAAACTAAAGGTGTTGACAATCATGCGGTGACATATATAAAATATGTCATTAATAATTAAATGTTTTATCAAAGAAGGTTGGGATCTACCTCCTAGTGGTCCACCCCGAGCAACGGCACCACAGGCTTGCCTATGGTACGGCTGAACGATCCCACTTAGCGGTGGAAAGCTCAGCAAGGGGCCGCCTGGCCCACGACACCATCCCGCCGAAGTCCGGCGCCAGCTTGCTGTGTTCCGTCGGTGTGTGGGAGTGCCAGAGAAAAAAACTATGATGAACAAGATGCTCTTCATCGCTTTGTTTTGAACCCATTTGCTGATGCGGCTATGCACACAATAATCGCGGCCATATTCCACAGGTGGATGGAACATTTTGGACGATAACTCCTTCTGATTCCTGTTGCGCTAGTGATATGCACGCGTTGCGTATCCATGGCGACGAACATTCTAGCTAGGCGGACGTGCTGGAAAACTGTGAGGGACGCGCTATGGTTGCACGCGATACTTTAATCCTTTCTACGTTTTTGCAATTTGCGGCTCAGTCAGTTTGTGTTAAAGCAATGATTCGCATCAGTAAGGATTATTTATATCAGTATTTACAGAATAATACTTGTACCATTATTGGACTCCGGACATGAGGCGAGCTCACGTTCAGTGAGTCAGTTTTTGCAACAGCAAATAGCAATTACTCAATACTGATCTGGCTGAGAATGATTATCGCATTAATTCGATTGTTTCATTCTTTCCAGTAGGCTTCCAGAATATTTTAACTAATATGTAAGTATGACAACATGACGTGTGAGTTCCGCCACCGTTATGAGTTTCTATGTAAGTAAGTCTTAGCTAACGCATTACCGTAGAAAAGTTTCTGTTTCTTCTCTTAACAAAATGTCTTAAATTGTTTTTAGTATTCCTTGATTAAGTTTAATTTTATTACCAAACGCTTTTAAATGCGAGTAATGTTTTTCTTCATGCTTTGTATTAAAGTCTTATGTCACACAACTATTTAAGTGACAGTAGTTAGATATGAGTTAACAGCCACGACCGTGTAGCTGCCGTAGCAATAACGTCAAACACTCTTGAAGAGTTTCTCCTTTAGATTTATTCGTAACCCATCATTATTTACCAGTTATTTAACAATTACATTTTTTTATAGCTAGTCCTTGAATTATCCACTTATACAGCAAAAAACTATCTCTTGATGTTGGTTTCTCAAATTTGTTATTTATTGTTGTTTCAAAATTGTGCAAAATCGCAGTTTGTATCGTTCGTGCAAACTCATTGTACGAGGGAGGGCGTCAACAGACATCTGTTGCAGTTTGAAATACATAGTTTTATTGCAATTTTGATCCTACGAGCTATGTAATAAGGACTTCTATGAACGCCGTAACTTGAATCTTACCCAATATTTTCATCTTCCGTACGTCCTGTGTCCCTAGTAGTAACGAGGGCAATATCGTGCAAAACTGTCGGCTCATGGTACGTGGTTACTCTCGACAAAATATTCACGCAATGGAAATGAAACAAACTGGTAATTTAAAATGATAGAAAGTAAATAAGATGCCTTGTAAACGTCTTTAGCTTTGTTAATGGTTCCAGACTTCTAATATAAAGTGACAGTTTTGTATCTATTTTTGGTCGGCCTTATTATTTTACAGACCAATTTAATTTGTTTAGAACTTTAGAGTACAACTTTCTATTTTACAGTTTCCAACCTGGGTTCTTACGTGTTACAGCACACGTTTATATTTTCTGGCGGAAAGCCAGTAGTATCGGGCTGCATTTTCTAGGTTTTCCCGCCAAATGACGACCGCGTTAGTAGTAAAAATCGGCATTCTACCGGCTTATAAACTTCTAATAAGTTCCCTACGATCAGTGACTACAATTTGAAGTAATTAATTTAAAAAAATATTAATTTCAAATCATAGTCACTGATTGTAGGGAACTTTCATGAACTGTGTGTGTTTCATGAAAGTTAATATTACCTTTTTTTTATTTATTACCTCAATGCCTGATAAACATTATTTGGTGCTGGTTAACCTGGATATTCTCTTGTGTCTGAACAACGAGCATTTTTCTGTGAACAGGAGCGAACATTCTATCGAACTAACAAGCAACTTTGTTCTATTCCAGCGTTTTTACCGTTCGCCATAATAATCATCGGTATGCACTATCGCTCTATTCATTTTCAGCAATACTTTTAAAATGGAAAATGCTCTTTTTTCAAATACAAGAGAATACTCAGGATAACCAGCGCAAATAATGTATAGCAGAAGTTGAGGTGCCAAATAAAAAAGTATTATTGACTCGATCACTTTGAAGTAACAGAATGCCTTTCGACTCGATCAGACCTGTGGAAGATGCTCTCACCCATTCATCAACTAGAAAAGAGCTGATAATCTTCAAACAGCTAAACAGTTTCTTGAATTATAGCTAAGAACACTCTCGATCAAGTCACCTTTCGAATCCCAAATGTCCCCTCTGTTTCCGTCGGGCGTTAAACATGAGCAATACTTGCAGTGTCCGGTGCCTCACGTTTACATAACAATGCACGGCTGCTCTTATACATTAGTGTTTCTAAATTATACACGTATAAAATCCTATCACGGGATTTATTGCTCCACTGCGGATGATATCATTAACCTTGTTTCTCGGTTAAGTCAACAAGATTTTCAGGAAAATTGGCCAAGCGATTGTGCAGGAGGGTAGTTTGCTCATGTTGCATCAAATAGAAAATGCTCGGAGCAGCCGTTTATTTTATAATAACTACCTAAGAAATTTTTGTTCGCAAAAAAATCTACGCATGTTTTTTAGGTTTCGTCATAGAAATCGATTATATACGGTTTTTTGACGCACGTTTATCTGGTTTATTTACCACATAAATGTATAGTACTAAAGATTCACGCCAAATCACTGCCTGGAGACGTTTGGAAAAACATATTTGTTAGTGGTTTTCTGACATAAGACGAAAGCGCCAGGATAACACGCGAAGTTGAAATTTTTAGAACTTAGATAGTTGTATTGATGATTCATGGCTATAATTCTGTGAAATATTTGTTATGGTCGCAAATCATATATGATCAACACTCTTATAACATAATTTAACCTGCAAATTGCAAAGAACGTAAGAAACTTTCTACCTTTACTTATAGCATCCCCCTTAAAGTCTAACAGATCCTGCCTCTGCGATGTATGCTAGCCTAGTACCGAGTGGTTGAAACCACGGTATGACTTCCGTATTGGGCTCCGAAATAATTATATCACCATGTTCGATGGTACAAGGATGCAGTGAATCTTTGTACTTCTGATATCGGTTCCTTCGTGGGAATAAAACACGCGCGAATTTCAATACCTATCTAGGTATATAAATAATAGAATAATAATAATTTATGTATTGCCACACTCGTATTGTAGTCGAGCCTGAGAATCCGTATCCATGGTAACGCTACGCGTTCGTTTTACCAGGAGGACAGGAGTTGTAAAGAGTTTACATCAACCATGAATTCTTCTCAGTCACAGCGCGTCCGTGAAAACGGTTCGATTTCATTTTACAATAGTTTTTATGATACATTTATCTTGGTACATACGAAAGCTTTCATAAACGGTTTACTTTCATGCGTGAAAGGTTCCTACATAATTAATAAAAGCGTTTGTATGATGTTGATCAAAATATGATTCGCGACCGGAACAAGTATGTGTTTACAGAATTATTATTACTACTGTGCGTTCATTTTCGCGGTCGTAGCATACTCGTAATAACATCTCCTACGAGTGCTACGGCCGCGTAGCCCTCATAGCCGTGATGTGTCACTTTCGTGTAGCAATTTCGTAAACCTATTCTGTGCCTTAACTTTGATTAGGCAATGGTATTGACAACAGAAGAAAAATATAGAAGATTGATAGACAGCGATGCGGACCATTTGTTTTTGTATTTATTTGTATAGTTGGATAGTTATTTAAATTAGATAAATAGTTAGTAGTGTAATAAGATTTATGTCGAAATAAAATTTTTATTCTACTCGTATGAATTTAAGATTTATAAAATTGTATAGATTTTCATGAATATGAAATTAGTCTTTTATTTAGCTTCAAGCACGCTCTGATTTTTTAATCGTTATTTATACATATTTATGCGAGATATAAAAAGGCGTTTGCATTTCACGACTGCAGCGAAGCCAAAAAAGGAGGATTATGTTTTTGACCTGTATGTATGAATGTGTTGGGAATCGAACCCAAAACTTTCTGCGTGGTATACACGAGCAGGCGGAGTGATCAGCGCGTCATCGGCAAGCTGAGGCGCGGCGCGGCGGTTACAAGCCTCGGCCCGACGAGCACTCGCTTCCACGGACTCCAACGCGACGGACAATTCTCCCTCCGAATTAAATTCATTTTACTGTTTGTCCGGGAAAGTTAATCTTGTAACAAGCACGACAATAAACCATTGCCTAAAACATACAGTCCACTCTTTTTATTGCTCCTCGCGCTAACAGTATGCATGTGTATGCCGTTCCATTGTGACCTCCTGTAGCCTTAACGGCTTGACCGATTTTGATGAATTATATGTCGTTAGATTTTCCTTTACTACGCGAGTATCATTGGGTATACTCAAATTATAAAAAAAGAAAAAGGCGGATTTTTAGTGCGAAAATAAATGTTTAAAAAAATCTCCCAAATTTGGGAGTGGGATATCAAAATGAAGGCTTTTGAAAGGTGATTACAAAAATTATATGTTTAAATGTTATTTTGAATGAGAAATGATAACAAAACAAAAAATGTGAGTGGCCGCGAGGGGGGGGGGACCTTCTCACTTAAGATTTTTTTTAAATCGAGTGACAAACCTAAATTTTTATTGCTTTGAAAGATAATTTTGACGAGCATTACCTAAAGCGTTACTGAAGCGTTAGCGTGATAGTCGGAGACCTCTTTTTAAATTTAACAAGACCTATTTCCTCCGACTGCATGAGATTGTTTGGATCTTGTCTCCTGCCTCTCATCTTGTTTCCATCTTTTTTAAAGTTCACTTTTTACGCAGTCGGGTTTTAGATTTTTAATTTACTATTCTTTTATATAACTAACCATCCAATTTTAATTGCAACCAGCATCAAAATTACCTACTGCAACCAAAAAGACAAAAATACCTTTGTTCCACAAAAACTCTGTTTTAATTTTAGGAAGAAACTTTGTTTATTCAGAATGTTGGGCCACAACAGCGACGAATGAAAGCATGCATTCAATTCAACTGAGATTATAATGCTAAAGGAGATGTGTAATGTTATGCGAATGGATAGAATAAGAAATTAAAGAATAGAAAGTCTGAAAGTGGTGACTGCAAAGTTGTGTGGATATCGGTTGTCATAGCATGATAACCGTTGTGATGCGGAGAAATGAGGAAAATTACCTCTGAGTTTGTTTCGGCCTTTCTTCTCAGAGTAGTCAAATATGAAACGCCGACCTCATTTAATTTTTAAAAGCATGATTGACTTGTAAAAGTGTTTGTATAAACCTACTAAAAATAATAAAAATAAAATAACCTAATAAAATCGTTTATCATTTATCATGTCGTGAGGAAAGTTTTAAGTATGACTGTGGATATATGTATAATGTGGCTATAAGAGTAGGGGAAGACCATATAAAGATGTACAGACTGTGAAAGGTGATATGGCTAGAAAGTGGGTGACTACAACTGATATGACGACTAATAGAAAAGTATGGACGAAAACATGCGCCGACCCTAAATTAACTGAGATATGGGTAAGGCAATGATGACTTTATTGATTTGGTATAAAACCGCACTTTTCACATTTTTGAGTTTTCGAAAGATAGTCATGGGGATTGTTGACAAAAACTTAAGTATTAGACGCGTAGAACACAGAAGAATTGTGTGACAGATTCTAGATTCAGTCTATATCAGCAGGACAGCATAAGCGCCACGAAGTGTACCACAGACATCAACTACATTGAAACGTTAGGGGCGTGACTTCATATATTGACTTTACTCGTAGCAATATGGGAGCAGATTCTAGATTCAGTCTATATCAGCAGGACAGCATAAGCGCCAGGAAGTGTATCACAAACATCAACTACATTGAAACGTTAGGGGCGTGACTTCATATATTGACTATACTCGTAGCAATATGGGAGCAGATTCTAGATTCAGTCTATATCAACAGGACAGCATGAGAGCTAGGAAGTGTATCATAAACATCAACTACATTGAAACGCTAGGGGCGTGTATGCACTATAAGGAGGAGCACGCGAGCGGACTGACCGCATAGTCGGGAAATACCAGTTGTAGTTCAAGTTTAATAGTAGATAGTAATATAGGAAACGACTAGGTAAACAGGAAGAGCTTTTATCACTCGGAAAGCATCTGGATTCAGGCGTGAAAACTTTGGAAGTCCAACTGCTGAATAGTATGAGAGCCGTACTTTTGGTAACTATCGCTAGCAAGGCTGATTCAGTATTTGGTGGAATGGTGACGGTCTGCCCGCATGCGGCTGACTATGTAAAATGACTATATAACGCCACTTAAAGACGAGTTATGGTTATAAAAAGTGAACAATAACTAGGAAGACTGATACTAGTAGGTACGGCACTATGATATGAGTAGTATCTGTGTGAACAGTATAAAAACTGACGATATTGATCAGCCAGTTAACTTGATATGGTTACGTGTTATGGTTACAAAAAACCGGCCAAGAACCAGTTGGACTCGCGCACCGAGGGTTCCGTACTACAAAAAAGAAAAAGTGTGCTATTAAGAGACATCGTTTTATTTTCTTGTAAGGGGGAACGGTATTTTTTTTAACATTTTTAATCAAAAGTCGTAAACTTCTCAGCCTAAAAAAAGTAAAAGTGTTTGAAAACGTGCAAACAGCGCACTGTCATATGATACCCCACATGCCCTAGTAGCCGCACTTCAAATTTTTAAGAACCTCTTTCAGTCCCTGTTGCAAAAATAAATATTTCTTATTTACAAAATAGTTGGGCAAACGTCATCTAAAACTATTCCAAAATTCAAGATGATAGCATTAGTAGTTCTTGAGATGTCTAGCTGTGACAGACGGACACAGACAGACAGACTGAGTGGCACCATAAGGGTTCCTTTTTACGATTTTGCTACGGAACCGTAAAAATGAACGATCACTAGTAAGGCCGATACTTGTATAGTATTAAAGTATGCACAGTACCTATGTGAACAGAATAAATACTGACGATACTCGTCGGCCGCTACAGGAGCTGCCATTTTTGTACCAATCATGTTTAGATCTTAGATCTGAACATGTTCAGTACAAAACTTAAAATTGTATTTTAGAGATTTTAGAGTAAATAACTGATGGAAATAAAACGATTTGAAATAAAATAATCACTCATGAATATGGGTATAATAATCTACACTACAACACCAACCGCTCCACTCCTACTTCCCGCGCAAAGGTGCGAAAGTATCGACACATGTTGCGTCCCACACTAAAGGTCTACCCACCTTCCATGGAAATAAAGACATGCCATCCGGTATCTTGCCACCGTCGCGTGCCAAGCCATTGGGTACAGCTGGAATACCGACGGCGACAAGAGCTCGTCGGATGTTCGCGTGCTGCGCTAAGCGACCCACTATTCGGCTGCAAGACAGGCCGTGGGGTCCGATACTGTTGACAACTTTGCTACAGTGACAGCAATGAGGAGAACAAGATGGAGCTCCTAGTCGTAGGGAAGCAGCGAGACGGAAAGTAGTGTTGTCGAACAAAGTGCCTATGTACGACGAAGGTAGTGCATGAAGCTAAAGACTCGACTACCACTTACCCACAGCACACAACTTACACGCGCACACTCCGCAGTAAACAACTGTTTTACATGACTACAATTCTTAAAAAATGAACTTTATTCCATTGGGCTTGATCTCAATCTTTCGAATTTAACGCATAAGCTCCAGAAATCAAAATATTTGAAAAAGCTCTCTTTGTCTCCTTGAGTCTCCAATATTTGAGAACTCCTTTCCTATTTTTGCCCGACTTTAGCGAAGAAACAAATAGGAGGGTTATATTAATATAATAAAATAAAACATTTATTATCAAGCTACAATGGCCCATAGACACATACCTTACAAACTAACATTTATATAAAGTATAAAACAAAACTTTTTTTTATAAATATAGCTTAAAACTATGTTAGTACGAGTACGAGTAGCACTTCACTAGCTTGTCCTTGAGCTGTTCTGTGGGATTTGTCCGCGGAAGCGCCGGAATACCACGTCCTGCGGCCAAATGTTGTTTTTGGCCTGTGCCAGTTATGTATTCACATATATGTATGTCCGTTCCATTGGTCGATCGAGCCGGATCAATGATCGCGACGATGGGTCTTTGTGGAGCAAAATTAAATATGAGTGGAGTGTATAACATGTAAGTACGTATAATGAATAAAAATAAATTTAACTACAACGGTATTTGTCGGTTTAGATGCAAACAATAAGATGAGTGTTAAAAAAACGCGTAAGCGCAGCCGTGCGTGGAAGCGTGCAACAGCTGACTGGTGTGGCATCACGGTCCACGCTCAGCCTTTCAGCCGGTTGACGCGCCGCTGTCCCCGCACTCCTAGTTCACTGCCACCAGCGCGCGGCGTTGTTGAGAGGAGCAGTCTCAACAGTATGTTTATAACAACAGGCTGTTAATACTAGACAAGCATGATTAGAACCACGATCATCATTTCAACTGAAACACATCCACTTCAGGACATAGGCCTCCTCCAAACCTAGCCACTTCGACCGGTTCTGTGCTTCTCGCATCCAACGGATTCCTGCGGTCTTCACAAAGTTATCGGTCTACCTTGTGAGAGGCCTACCAACGCTACATCTTCCGGTACGTGGTCGCTACTCCAGACCTTTAAAAACGTTACCCCAATTTAATAATTTAATACTTAAGTAAAATTGACTTTTGATTGAATTGATTGATTGTTAAATAGGCTTGAGAGTGCAATCTTCTTTCTTTTTCAGATCTGCTTCATATTTGAGTGTTTATATTCACTAAAAATATAGCGCAGTATTCGTTCCAATTTCGTGGTGCAAGTGGTCGCCTGACCTCATTTTACGATACGACTATGCATGTGTGTAATTTAAAGATATTCTAGATTTTATGTTTTCCTGGTAGAGTGCAATGTATTGAATGCATTTTCAGTGCACTGCTCTGTCAGAAGTTTATTGTCCGCAATCAACAATTCAAACATTATCCAAAAAAAAAATCAACAGACTTACAAAAAAACACTACAAAATGAAAAATAACTTTAACTGAGGATGTCGGTGTCTTTAGATCTGTATTTTAGTTATTTGCCACCAACTTAAAATGAAATTAAAGTTATATTTCACTTTGTAGTGTTTTTTGAAGTCTTGTTTTTTTTTTGTTTATAGTCTGAATTGATGATTGCGGTCTGTACCACAATAAACATCTGACAGAGCAGTGCACTGAAAATGCATTCGATACATTGCACTCTACCAGGGAAACATAACAGCTAGAATGTTTTTATCTGCAACAGTAAAAGTTAAACACAACGATGACCTTGGCGTAGCTGCTATGGAATTTAACTTTGACCAAATTCTCTTCCCCTCAAAAAAAAAAAAAAAAAAAGGTGGCATGGAGGGGGCATAACGCTTTTTCGTTAGTGACGATTTCTAACAATTTACTCCTAAGTCCTATCGCAAGCCACGTTATAGAACTTCGTTCCAAAAATTACGCTGTAGGTATCATCATCATTGCTATTCTGCCATTCCCCACGACACCACCAGTGGTGTTGATTTCAGTGGTGTCGTGGGGAATGAACGAGTACTAGCATGTCATAAATGAATAGGAACACGTTTTATCTGAAACTATAGCAAGCAGCTGTAGTTTTGTTGCAGTGCGCACTATTCACATCGAGTTGTTCCAGTTCCCCTTTTCTCTCAAGGTTTAAGGCCTTCTCCTATATTCCGTAATATAGAAAGACGCTCCATCATTAATCTCGATTTTTATGAGAATTTTTTATTCTAATCTGAACTAAATTTTAAATGTAGATGTATGTATTTATGTAATAATAACGGTTTACCAACAGCTTCTATATAAAGTACGAAGTGTACGAGTAGATTTACGTATAAAGAGATAGAATTTCATTTTAATGAGATAGGTAGGTATATAATAAAGCTTCTGTCGCGGTTTTCGTAGTTATTGAGTACAATAAGTTTGCTGGAATACACCAAACCAAAATATTAAAATATAATTTACTAAAGAGATATAAATACAGCTAGGTAATAGATAAATTACAAAAACAAAGCATGTGATCATTTTGTATTTATTTAATTAACAGTAAACCATCCTAACAAGGTTTCTTTTTTAATTTAAACTTATTTTAATTGTAAGAAACAAACATAACAACACGCCTGCATTCCCCGAAGGCTTAGGCAGAGGTGTATCTATGGTACATCCACATTTCACCCGTTATGATTAAGTCCCATGCAATTAGGGGGCGAGTCTATTACCATCGACCGGACACGAATCCAGACTCTGGGTGCTACTGAGAATTTCTAGAGAGATTTCTGTAAGATACAATGAAATCGTGAGTTTATTACTTGATTACTTCACAAAACACAATACAACAATGCCCACAAGTTTAAAGAATAGAGTCAATTAAAAATGTTTTAAATTTTCTTAAAAAGAATTCATTTATATCAACTACGAGATTAGTCGTAGTTGATATAAATGAATTCTAGAACAGTGGCAGTGGAAGGAGGGTGGGGTTAAATTCTTTGACATTTGAAGTAAAACATTATTTAATCAGAAAAAGAAGTTTAATAGATTTTTTTTTGGGTACTTGTATATGTGTACCTACAATTTTGTATGGTGGCAATGGAGATATAAAAAAGTTAATACGAATACCTATACTCGTATGGCAGCCAACGTGTTGATAAAAATGATTCGAGAACTAAGCACTACTCGTACCAACATCGAAAATTAAATAATTACATAAACAACTTCTGCCCGCGACTTCATCCGCGAGATTTTTTTTTTGGTGCCTATAACTTTCGCGCAAGTGCTATAAGTTGACCAAGTTTTGTCAAAATCGCAGCGCATGAAATACGAACAAACATACATTGATTTTAATATATTAGGAGATATGATATAATTAATTTTGCATGTTTTGTTTCATCATTTTCTGGTATAGAATGCTTATGGCTAAGTCCTGTCATTGTGCAATCTGTTTATATGCATAACATATTAAATATAATAAAACCAAATCATTAGTAGCCGTTCATGTCTGGCTTGGGACAATATTACATAGGGTTTCGAAAGGTTTCCTCTAAAAAATAGTTTAATGGGCGGGGAGAACCAATTGCACGCCCTCGAGTACCAGCATGTCATAATGAAAAGGAGTTAATTTTATCTGAATCTATAGGAAGTAGGTGTTTGCGCTGTTGTAGTTCACACTATTTACTTTCGTGTCAGTACAGGGATGACAGTAATAAGAAGTGGTGTTTTATAGAAACATTGAGTGAATTTAAGTAGTGAGGGTTAGTGACTTATAGTTACCGTAGAAGACTTTTCGTGACATACTCGTATTATATATTATATATACTTATATGAAAGAAGCGCACACGTTAATTTACTTTCAGTGAATTAATAATTTAAAGATGGTTCTTTAAATTATTAATTCACTGAAAGTAAATTACGTACAATCCTGGTATTAACACCCGATATTAACACTTAAAATTGGTATAAATTAAAAAAAAAACCTATTAGGATGGTTTACGATTAATTAAATAAATACAAAATTATATGAAATGAACATCATATGCTTTGATTTTGTAATTTATCTATTTATAATTTATTTATTTATTTTTTGTGTGTGCAATATCCCTATGGAAAATAATATCTAATATTACCGAAATAATGTGTAGTTTAATATTCCAACAAAGTTATTGTAGCGAAATTTGCTACGAGCCTCGTAGCTCCCGTCGCCGTAGCAGAGCTACGCCGTAGCAGCTAGCAGGATCCAAATGTAAATATCTCTGTATTAGAATTCTATCAAAATAGTTCAGAGAGTGCATTTTGAAAGTTGGCAATGTCGTAAATAGATGTCAAATATTTTACTGTTTTGATTAATTTATCAACTTTACTAAAAAATGATGAAATATCGCTTTGAAGGGCACTAAAACTTGATTATAAATTGCATAAGCACACATATAAACGACGTTGACGTGCATATGACGCGCTGCAAACTAGTGAAGATGTCTTAAGTTAAGCGTACATTAAACGTACGTGCAATGTGGCCCTGGTATACCCAAAATCCAACATTTTTCTTAGTTTTTTATTGAAAAGCATCATATGAGTTACGCTTAAAATATATTTGTAAAAGAGATGTCTATGACATAATTTAGTGTGAATAATTTGATTATTTACGATTAATTCCCCGAATAACTTAATAAAAATTTACTTTTAACAATTGACCCTTTTATTCTTAAACGTTGCTTAAAGTTAAGTAATGATTAGTAGTATAACCATACATTTATAAATAAAGAGGCTATAAAACAATGTTTTTGTTACCAACTACTTCGTTATACGTGGATGTATGAGTGGTGCCATTTTCGAATCAACTGCATAGTGTATAGTATTTTATGTAACCCTGGTACAATGAGAAAGTAACGAGATGGTTAAAAATCTTGTTTATGATTTTTAAATTTCTCGTTGGAGATTCGATACTTCGGGAAAACACCACACCTCCTTATGCTAAAAGTACATTTTAATGTTCATTTCAGTAATATGTGACTTTTTTTAAGTTAAGCCTATACTTTTTATTGCGTATCACGGTAGCCAGGTAGGACAAAATTATAAAAAGATACATACGTGATATAGTTGCTTCGATAACGTCATCAACATTCTTTTGCCTTTTCCCAATTTATTTAACGTCGGCGCTTCGATACTTAAATAAGAATAGATAAATTATTGGTATTCTGATGAAAATATCAATCACAAAAAGATATGTAGGCTATGCAAAAAGAAAAATAAAAATAAAGCCAACTCGTGAAGAATTTGAACCTCCGACCACCTCATACTTGTTGTTCTGACCACTGAACTAACAAGTCTTATCAGCAAGCAGCGAAATAGGTTTTCCTATTCCGGAAAAGCAATATGTTACAAATTAAACTATAAAAAATGTGTAATTGCTATCAACTTGCCATCAAGAAACGATATGTAATGGTATACTCACTTTTTCTTGTTACCCACAGCACTGCAGGAAAAATATTTGTTTATCTACGACTTATAGTTTATTTACGAGTACCTACCGTTCCTCATTTTATATTCGTCTTAAGATTAATTTGTATGCCTCATAATAAGTGAATTGTATTTTTTTTAAGGAATAAGTCTCTTAATCCGTAAACTCAAAGACCAGAGAGTAAAGTTACTCTACGTCGCAGGTTTATGTAGTCGCTTCTCGCTACGTCTGCTCCACGTCCGCTAGAGGTTGAAATGTTGTGTTGTGATATTGTGGTGAGTGCAGAACATGAAACAGGCTCGCCAGCAGCGGCCTCTGTGGCGTCTCCGTGCTCATGTTGTAACCCATCATCCACGTATTGTATATTAAAACAATTAAAAAAGAAATTGGATACTACGTTACTTATAGCTTACAAATGTTGGTTTTATTGTTTAACTACTCAACAATTTACATTTTACTCAAAATACTTGTCCTAAATATACATAATTTACCACGGAAAATATATATATAGATCGCAACTGTGGAACAAGTCATTGCACCTTCTGAGGATATAAGAAAGGGGCGCATTGTATCCGTATTTGTTTCAACTGGGTTCCATCGAGGAAGGTCGATAATTTTGACCTCTGGCGGACGGAGTACCTACATTCATGCTCAGCTGACTCAACAAATCTGGGCAATCCACGCCTAGATTTACAATTTTAAATAAGAAAGTTAAAACGAAAACGTCTCTCAGCCATTGCAACGATTTCATTTTGAAGTGATTCAGTCTATCATGATAATGCTTAATTGTGTTGTACTTTGAACATCAGCTATTGCCGAGATCCTCCTAATAAACTTCTTTTGTATACGTTCTAGGCGTTGAATATTGTTTTGGTAGGTAGGATACCAGATGATTGAGCAGTATTCAATGTGGCAGCGTACTAATGCAAAGTAGAGGGATTTTAATGCAGGCAGAACCCTATACTGCTAACTACAGTTGCTACGAGACTGACGTCATCGAAATTCAAATCGAAAAAAAATCGAAATTCGAAGACGTTGTAGTACTCGTAATAATTAATGACAGGTGTGCTCTTACTATATGATGATCTCGAAATAAGTGAGTAGTACCAGCAATGTCATAATTTTCATTTGTGTATCCAATTCAAAATTAAAATTAAATAAACAATTATTATTTTAATAGTTTGTTGCGAAAGTAACACAGTGCGTTTGGTGAATCGTTTGCCAAATGAAAACAGCGGATAGGAGGGGACATGTCCTCAAGTCAAAAAAAAAATCTAGGCCCTACGAGGTTTTTATGTCAAATTTATTATTATTTTTGGAAATAACCAAAAGTCAGCCTTTGATCTTGCATTAAAAAAGTTATTGGAATGGCCACTTATTTTTTTTTTATTTTAATGTTGTACAGTTCTATTAAAATCAAAATTACTTACAAATCACATGTACTTATCGATATAATTAATAATTCAGAGAGTTCTTTGTATGTTATTAGTAAGTTGCATGTATTATTCAGCACAATTTAAATTGTTTTATGAATAAATGAAATGAAATGAAATATCTTTTTTTTTACTAACTCACTCACAGGCTTTTCAATAAGTAAAAATTAAGTTAAAGATCAATCAGCTAGCGTTTAATTCCGAATATCAGTCTAAAACGTCCCGATGCGCAAATTAGTGAAGTTAGTAAAAAGTGTTTATGGCAATAATTGCATATCATTAGATTGAAGATAGACTAGATTTTTTATAGAGTACGAAGAACATGATCTCTTTTAGTTTTTTATTGCAATCCAGAGTTGATTAAAGGTCAACTTTTACATACCTAATTTTTACTTCTTGAAAAACCTTTGTGTATCAATTAAAAAGGCAAGTGTATTATTTCTTTTTTTTTTAACTAGTTTTTACTAGTCTGGGTCCTTGTCAAAACAAATCAAACGAGCCCTAACTCGATAGGGTTGCGTCGTAAAAATTGTTTGGGGCCTGAGGAGATAGCAAATGACCCCTCATATCCGCCATTTTCATTTCGCAAACGATGCACCAAACACCCTGTATAATTATGTGCACTTTTCGTTGAGAAGAAATCGAAACTTTTCTCATTTAAGGTGAGTATAGTCGTCGACCCGTAACCCCATACAGTCGTCGCACGGCCGCTAGCGAATGTTTTTAAATTTCCAGTATTAAAGTTGAGTTTTGTAAAAATGATTATTTTATAATAAAAATTCACAGTCGCAAGATAAGTGATTTACCAATATTATCGTCGTTAAGCCGTGAAAATATTATATCAGTTGTAGTTTAGACGCAAAACGAATTTAAAGTTGGAAAAATCCTCAATTCAATCATTCTTTTTGCATGGTATGTAATGTTGCTTAAAATTTTCAAATGCTCAGATTGAAGTATACATATCAAAGTTTCATATATATTTTTCCTGGAAATTTCTGTACGCTCATTAGGCTCATAAAAACGACCATTTCATGATAATACTCGCCTTAAACTGAAAACTAGATGTTTTATGGCGATGTTTTAGGCTAATATGACCAATAGATTTTAAAACCATAATACAATTGTACATACTTGCCTCGTTGATCACTCAGAGGTGGCATGGCAATGGACCCCTGGCAAAGATGGCAAAAAATGGTTGTTACACCACTGCCAACCCCTTTGAGGAACAAGCGTGCTGTCATGGAACTATTTCATTCCTCTCACACCACTTAATCTTCATGACCTCCTAGTCACAGCCTCTATAAATAGAATTCGGCGCCAGAAGACAACAAACATCCCTAAGTACCACAAGTACGTTAGTCTATTCCCAGTGCACCGTCACAGCTCTTCGCAAGTGTTTCTGGTCAGCGATTATATCGAACACAGTTCTTAAAATTTTAGCACCATGTTACGAAATTGTATTCAGAATCCTGAATTCCTTTCTCTAAGCTGTATAGTTGCGAACTTAATTGAAATAGGTTTTTTGTAAAAATAAAGGTATCCCAATATTGATGGGTAGATAGAAATAAAGTTATCTATGTGTAGAAGTAGTTTAACTCCCTGTCTGGTCAAACATGAATCCTTTTAGTTAAATGTGCTGTTAACTTTTTTTTATGCTGGCAATAAAAAAAATGATCCTAAATACACAACAAAATATTATTATGATTGATGATCATCTTTATATACAGATACATATAATTATTCTGTACGTCTGTATGTCACTGAACTCCTCCACGGCTGGAACGATTTTGATGATTTTTTTTGTATTTGAGTGGGTCGCGGCATGGTTTAGCTTAGATTAACAATAATTGGACCCGGTAGGCGGCGCTGTTTGGGCAGAACAACGTATGTCAGGTCCACTTGTTTATACTAAATAGAGCCTTTTTCAGGTGATAGTTGTATCACAGAATCTTACTCAAACTTCAAGCATTACTCAAAACTCGATTAAAGACATTTCATTGGTTGAAACGAGTTCATAGTCTTAATAAATGCTTGAGCATAAGGTTCTATGTGACTAAGACCATTCTAAACTAATTCGTAAAAAAGTATCCATCATCTTTATCATCGGCCTTGGCTACTTTGGGCTCGGCTTTCAGCCTAACCGAATGTAGCTGAAAACCAGTATTTTACATGGAGCGACTGCCTCCTTGAACTCCACAATCCATTAACTAAATACTGCGTAACATGATACACCTTGGTAAGACTGGATGTCAGTCTTTTAGTCTCCCGTAACGACTGCCAAAGACAGCAAATGACAGCATTACAAATACGATGTGAAATGTAATGTCATCAAAACTGAAATATCCATCAATCAAATGTGAGAGCGCGCTGCATGCGAATTGTACAGCAGACATTGCTCACCTCCACTTCGGAATATAGACGTGAATCTTATGTTACATTGACACGAATTGTTTTTAATGGGAACTATTTTTTGTAGGTTGTGTACATGTTTTTTCATAGGTAGTTAAGTATTTAACAATCCGTTTAAGCGGCAACGTCACTTCACCACATGCAAATATTATGTACTGGGCAACTTATAGGCTTTCATCAAAATCGGCACATTAGGTTAACATAACATACGAGGAGGTTATTGTTTATAAATGACACGTCACCAGATTTACAATAATTTTAGATGATAAATTATTACGTATGATCGTACCTAACAGCTCTTAATAAATGGTTCAAATTCTTCTTGAATCAGCATAAGTACACTGTTAAAATACTATATTTAATATTTAAACGCTTACCAGAAATGTTTCTAGTTTATTAAATGCTACTAGCACATCACTTGCTTCTTCGGGGTTAAATTTCAATATACATTTCGTTATTTGTCCTAAATAAAACAATTTCTACTTTTAACCTTTTAACCCTTATACCCCCTAGTGGTAGAATTCCCAAAACGTATAAACACGCAAAAGCTCCAACATTTAATTCCATGCATCTTACTTCTAATATGACGGGACTTCCATCCTCTATTTCAACCGCTTAAGTATATTGATACGTAAGAACTTCATCTGCTTAGCCTTTTCTCAACTATATTGGGGTCATCTTCCAGTCTAACCGGATGCAGCTGAATACCGTATTTTACATGGAGCGACTGCCTATCTGACCTCCAGAACCCAGATACTGGGTAATACGACCCGTAACGACTGTCAAAGATCCACGAAAGACAGCCGGGACCAACGGCTTAACGTGCTTTCCGAGGCATGGAGGGAGGTACCTCCATATGAACTGAACAACCACGGCAAGCGTAGCTTAACCTGATCGTTCGACCCGTGCGGCTGTTATTACTTAGCCATGAGCCCCACCTACATAAGTACATACCTACTATTTCATCAAAAAAGTGTTCAACACTTTAGAGATTTTTTGTTAAAAGTTTAATTAATTAGACATGCACTCCTGTATTACATTTTGTAATGAAATAGAAACATCTGTGTTAATTAAAATGCACAAAGTCAACAGGAACTGGGTACTTAGAAATTATATAACATGTGCTTCAAACATTATGGTTTGCCTAATGCATTTATAATGCAAAACTAGTACAAAAGTCGTTCAAAAAACTTTGGAGTTCAAAAGGGCACATGTGGGACTCGAACCCACGACCTTCACGTTTTAGAAAACGCGATGCTCTATTCCATCCAGCTGAGCTAATGTGCCACTACAAATGACTTCCAAATTCGCGTCCTGTATCGTCCCTCTGAGTGCATTCAGCGACAACAGCGCCCGACGCCCTTCAAAATAAACAGTTGCAGCTGCGGGCAGACGTGGAACTACTAACACTGTATAAATCCTTTTGCAAGTCAGGGACAACCCATGCGAGACAGATGGCATTGATTTTAGTTTAACTTTCGTACTTTTGATTTTCATTAATGATGACGCTTTTGTCTACCGTGTTAGTTAAGATAGGATTTATGTGCATTGAGGGACGAAAAGATGAACATAATCTGTTCAGTTTACGACTGCTGTTCTATACCAAGCGCTTTTCAAAGCAATGAAGAAACTTAGCTGGCTAAGTTCAGGGATAACGTACTTCAGTGTATACGTTCACAAATAAACATAACATAAATTTTAGAAATAATTAAATTAGTATTGTCGCACTGCGGACCAAAACTATACACAGAAGGAATGAGTAATGATCACCACATGCGTGCTCAATACGGATGGATTGATGGTTTCAGATTAATATTATTAACTTAGACAGTATATATAATATGTATTTGAATAAGTTACAATGCTAGTTTGCCCGGTTTCGCACCCGCATCCTCCTTGCTTGAAAAACTGACGCCTTAACCTCTGGGCCATCCAGCGCCCTATAAGTTGCAAAGACACAATAAATAGATGGTTCTAAACAAATACTGTTATCATTGTGTTAGGGTTGTATGTGTGTTAGTAAGAATATTGAATACCATAGTACCAGTATTTATGACGCGAATACTACGATCTTTAAAATCACATTCCTGAAAGCCTCTGAGTGTTACATGAAAGCCTAGTGTTTCGAATATTGTAAGTTGGATAGATCAATACGGTCTCCTGAGCACATGGCACACCAAAGCGGTTTCCATGACAACGATTCAACTAGAGTGAAGTACGCTGTACACATGCACTTTGCTCCTACTCCCTGAGAAAAAAATATAAATTACAACTATATAAATGCGTATCCCGATTAAAAAAATATTCCCTCTTACTCAGTCTTTAATTTTGCTCCAATTATAAGTCATTTTTAATAGCAATCCTGTTATTTTTCATGAGATATTTGCAAAAATGTCAACCCACTCCTGAAACTCAATTCAGACGTGCTGCCTTCGATTAATAATTCAAATATAAGCTGAACGACACGGTATAATACGACAAAATTTACTGATATTGGTTCAGTATTTTATAATTCTTAATTTTAATACCATTTTGTTTAACTTTCCTGTTATAATTCTCAAGAAAACTATTAACGAAGTCGTAAAAACCCACCATTTGGAAGCGAACCGTGATGTGTACTAAAGAGACACGGTATCAAAGTGACTACAGAATGCAAGCAAAAGTAGACTTTGGCTCGATATCGTTAGAAATTAATTTACTATAGCACTATGGAAATACCTGTTCCGTTATTACGATCTCAAAATTTGTGAATCAGCTTCGAGATATTTATGTGCTCCTAGTATTGTACCACGTATTTGAGCTGACTTCAAGCGTTTGGAAAGGTACTGAGACCACGTGCTTTGGACACCACGTGGGTTAGTCTGGAATCTGGATCAAGAATGCGGAAAATACGAAAATTATTTTGGCACAAAAATCAACCTGACGGTTTCATTAATTTGGTATAAGCGTGGTAACTGACACAGTGCAATTTAGCACACAGCATTAAAACGCTATAATATAGCGTTACATATCATGTAACGCTTTATAGCTTTTAAACGCTTAAAACTTTGCCATGATAATCGACTTGAAAAAGAAGGAGGTGGCATGCATTATGCATTCGGCGAGGTTTTCATAAAGTGGAGGAAGCTCGCGAGTCTCATATAAATTTTACTTTGCTCGGGTAGTTTTTAAATTAACTTCAATAATACTAATATAATTACTCCATTTTGCGTAAGTTGATCATCATCTTCCTGCCCTAATCCCATGTTACTTGGGGTCGGCGCAACACGTTTTCTTCTTCCATTCTCCCCAGTCAACCGTCACGCTATCTTCATTCACTTCTTATTCATATCATTCTTAACAAAATCCATCCATTAATGTATATTCATCACTCTTTTAGTCACATGCGTTTCCTCCCTCCTCATCCCATTCCCATACCAAGCCAAACGATTTCCTCCCAACTTTTGTGTCACTGGCATCACTTTTAAACTTTCCCTTCCACCACGCCCACTTAAAAAATTCACCCTGTATATTCATTTCTTACTTTATCCATTTTTGTCACTCCACATATCCATCTCAACATTCTCATCTCCGCTGAATGCAATGTTTTTTCATCCGTCTTCACAGCCCAACATTCGGATCCATACAGTACCTACGACAGACGGACATTTTGTGTAAGTTAATGATGTTATCATAAGATCTTGTCACTGTTATTGACATAGCAACTAGTGGATACGAATACGAACTTTTTGCAACAAAAAATTTAAAAATAAAAAACTTTGTTGTGGCAAAACACGGAAACAAAGTCGGAAGTGCAGACCATAAAGACACCGACTTCCTAAATTAAAATTATTTTTCACATTGTTGTGTTATTTTTGGGAGTCGCTTGTTTTGAAAATCTTTTTTCTAGGGAAAAATGAACTAAAAAGAATCCTGTCGCCTTGTTGTATTCCTTCAGATTCCTAACCTTTACAATTGCATTTTGGTGACTATTTAAATCTTATAGAAAATCCTTATAGTATATTAGTAATATAATAATGATAAGGTTAGAGTTTAGCTGCTATTTTGTAAACATGACTATTTTGTAAGCATGAATACTTAACAAATTGAATAATTTGTCTGTAAAGGTGGAACAAATTTGACGCATTTGCATTTTCTTATTTTAATTGTTTAATTTAGTGTTGTTAGAATTCCTTGTATCATATTGTTTTTATTTTTAAATTTTAAGACTGTTCTACAGATTTACCATTTTATTGTGTTAATTCCTTTGCGTGCTGATCCATATTTGGAGACCTCATACCACGGCCAAACTGTCGTTATCAGGTTCGATATTGCTATCCTGAAATACTAGGGACACAGAACGAATAGAAGCTACATGCAAGTTTTTGGTTTCATGAGATGACGTTTTTAAAAGTCCGTATTACAAAGCATGTGGGTTCCAAATTGCAATCAATACATTCATTCAAACTGCAACAGACCTCTGTTAGCGCCCCCGTACAATGAATGAGAATGAAACGACACAACCTGAAATTCCGTTGACTTTGCAAAATTTTGAAACAAGAATTTTGGATATTTTGGATTAGTCTGAGATTATTGCAGGCCTCAATTTTGTCTGCTTTTAGCATTGTACGCAAAGTTGAATGATAAGGTTATAGTTATGTTGCTACGACGTGACTGACGTCATTGCTACGGAGCTACGCGGTCGTAGCACTCGTAGCTGAATTGTATCTTGCATACGTATTTTATGAACAACTATCAAACTTCTACGTAACCATCATCAACAGCCACTGCAGACCTTGACCTCTCCGTACCTAACGCCAGTAACTTAATCCTGGGCTATACCTGTACCAGCTCTTATCCTGTCACCTCACGGAGGTCGTCACTTTAGTTAATTATGATGGCGTAATAGCACGACGGTTATTAGATTTGCAGTAAGATTATTTAAAAATATTCAACACGTTAAAGAGACGTATCGTACGCAGTGATAGTTAAATGAGTCGTGCCTTAACGGTTACTAATAAGCTTAGCAATTAATATAATTTTTTTTTTTTTTATGACGCCCAGATAAATTGTATAATGTTTAATATATAAAAATCACGTGTCACCATGTTCGTTCAAGCTAATATCCAGAACATTCTAACCGATTTCAATGAAATTTAGTGAATGTGTATGGTTCCAGCTTGAAAGATAGGATAGTTCTGGACCCGATAAGTGGCACTGTTGTCGAGATTCAAAACCGTGCGAAGCAGGGGCGGGTCGCTATTAAGCCCACGCTCTCACGGGCGTTTTTTTAATGGCACCTTTTTTTACTGTAAGCTCGAGTTGGAAATCTGTAATTATGTACATAACATTAATATGTTCGTCCCGACAAACTTATCTATGTAACGAGAGATGGCGCTGCTCGTTAATAAAAACAAAACTAACTTGTTAGTTCCTAATTTTGCCACTCCGCAGACCAGTCAGTGGGTGTTGTGCCTGTGTATGTGTGTGTCAGAGTGTGCATGTGGGTGAATATTCATGTCAGTGAGCCTTGCATGTGGGCAGCTGCACTCATACCAGTCAGTGATTGCGTTCGATCGATCCGTGACGTCACGATACGTCATGCTCTAGATATTCAAACCATCGCTTCCGTGCTTATGGTATCCTAGTAACAACAAAACATATTTTTATAACTGATAGGCCTACTGTTGACCTACAAACACGCCGTGATTTAGTTAGGTGTGCACGACATGACAGAAAGTGACGGTCAACAATCTGCTTAGCCTTTTCCCAACTATGTTGGGGTCGGCTTTCAATCTAACCGGATGGAGCTGAATACCAGTATTTTACATGGAGCGACTGCCTATCTGACCTCCTCAACCCAGTTACTGGGTAATACGATACTCCTTGGTAAGACTGGTTGTCAGAATTTTGGGCTTCTGACGACCCGTAACGACTGTCAAAGATCTACGAATGACCGCCGGGACCAACGGCTTAACGTGCTTTCCGAGGCACGGAGGAGTCTCGGTATGAAAAGATGGTCACCCATCCACAGACCAACCCCGACAAGCGTAGCTTAACCTGATGGATCGACCCGTGCGGCTGTTACTACTTAGCCGCGGGACCCGAGAAAGTGACGGTCAATAATAACGCTTAAATTAGATTGAGAACACGAGTGACAGAATTTGTGCAAAACAGGGCTTTTTCAAGTACTTCATTTTTTTCTGTTTACCCACTTCAATTCAACGCAAAAATTGACGCTCGAAACATTATTAAAGACCTATGCCACATACACATGCCACGAATAAAGTTTAGTGCTTTCAAACTTTACAATTAAATACCTATATATTTATTCTTAGACAAAATTCTAAACTAACTGAAGGTGGGCCCTAATTCGTTTTGAGTAGTTTATTGTACACATAAACCTTCGAAATAAATTCTCTAAATGATAGGAAACCCGCATCAAAATCAATTGAGTTGTTTAGAAGAACAACGCGGTCACTCAGACAGACACGAAAAGCGACTTCAATCCTAACAAATATTATAGATGTGAGTTTGTTAGATACGCTTTCACGCTAAAACGGCTAAACAGATTTGGATGAAATTTGACACATGGGTAAACCATGACCTGGATTAGTTGCGTGATCAGACAAACACAACAAGTGACTTTAATCTATCTATGTATATATATTATATAAATAAAAGTCAATTGCCGAATGCATGTAAACACATCACTTCAGAACGCCTGCACCTGTCTGGCTAATTCTTTTTTTGTTCTGTTTTTTAATTATCAGGGCAAGGTTTGTATGAAAGAAAATGTTTGAAAAATTGTACGGAAAAGTAAAAAAAATTGGTTAAAAAATCTCCATATAAAAAAGTGAGTGAGACAGAAGACAGTAGAGAGAACTTCCAAAATTTAGACCGATTGAGTTTCTTAAATTGTGTTATCTGATACATCCGAAAACAAAAATAATTTGTTGTTTTGTGAAAAGAGTACCTAGGTAGTAAAAAAGTTGTAGAACAATATATGTAAAGACAAAATGACACCTGAACCCCACAAAACTGCTCTTTTCCACAAAAGTGTTTTTTATCTAATACCTGACATATATAATAAATTGCCAAAGACAATTAGAGATTTAGATTTGCATAATTATAAAAAGAAATTATTTCAATTGCTGTTAGACAAATGTTACTATACTTTAAAAGATTATCTCGACGATGTTATTTAATTTTAATTGTTCCCCTGATAAGTAAAATGTGTATATTTCTTAATTTGTATTATTTAATTCTAAATGAATTTATAATTTATGTCTCGTTATTTTAATTGTTGCCTTGACATGTAAAAATATTCGTTAATTCTAAAGTTCTGCATATTTAAATTGTTATTATTTTAATTTTCTATTTAATTATGCTGTTAAAATGTTACCTACTTTAAAATTATTGTATGCCATTATGGCGGGTCATAGCTGTGTACAATTTCGGAAACATGTAACAACTTATTGCTTACCTATGTACCACAATAAAGAATATTTGAATTTGAATTTGAATTTGAATGTATTATACCTGCTATTTTCAAAAATACCAGCAATAGTAGTTTTTAGAACTCAGTGTGTTATCGTTGTGTTATCTATCGCTCGATTGCCTTCAGTCTTTGTGAGGTATCAAAATAACGGAAACAAAAATTTTAAAAATTCGGGATAACTGAACGTGCATTTTCTATAGGAATATTATACGAATTATTGAAATTTGGACAAGACAACGTCTATCGGGTCAGTTAGTTTATTATAGATATATACTGAAGTCAAGGTATGCAAGCATTATGGAGCAAGAACATTGTCATGCATTTTTCCTGGCCGCGGCAAGGCAGCAACTACTAGCGGCCAACGGGCTGCTGTCTTCACATCCTCCGCCTCTTGCTCCGTCCACGTCCATGGTTGATGATACATCTTCTCTTCTTAGTATAACATGAGCAGAGGCTTTTACACAGCGTGTAGTAAGTAGTACTGTACATACATGATGTGTAGGTACTTGACCTTTTTTATCGGTTGTTTTTCCAACGTTCAACTTCGTGACATGATAATAAGATAAGAAATAAAGACCGAGCTCTCTCGGTCTTTATTTCTTATCTTATTATCAACTAGCAACATACATAACTAAAAATTTTTCCCAACTATGTTTGAATCAGCTTCCACTAACCGGATGCAGCTGAATAAAAGTATTTTACATAGAGTGACTATCTGACCTCCACAACCCAATAAATGGGTAATACGATACCCCTTCCTTGGTACTCGTAAGAGTGGTTGTCAGACTTTCGGACTTCTGACGACCCGTATCGACTGTCAAAGATCCAAAAATAATAGCCGGGATCAACGGCTTAACGTGCTTTTCGAGGCACGGAGAAGTCTCGGTATGTAAAGATCCACGGATCAACCTCATCAAGCGTAGCTTAACCTGATGGAACGACCCATGCGGCTGTTATTACTTAACCATGAGCATAAACTTATACCTAACTAAATGTGGTAAAATATTTTATCGAAACAAAAACTATATTTGTGTATAGTTACTTAGATATTATATAGATACTATTAATGAAGTATGTACTTACCAACTATAACAAAGAAGCTACCTTGATACTGATACCTTGGAGACCATCACTATTCAGTACTTACCTTAATAAAAATTAAAACTGGCTTTATAAATTTTGGCCATACGGTCTACACATAGGTTTCATTAGTACCCATTGTCTTCGCGATTTAGGTCTTGGTGCTTCATGGACTCCTGGCTTGCAGCATATTTGAGCGCAGTTTTACGCAAGCGCATTTTTGAACAACGCACGTGGAGCATTCACCCCGTTGATTCAAGCCTGCGCTGTATGTATAGACAGGTATTAGAAGCACGTGGTAATAATTCCGCAGCATTTCTGGACTCCTTGTGCTGTTACCTCTGTCGCGCATCCTGCTGCGCAACAAGTCATTCGTTATGTAGAATAGCAATACATACCTATATCGAAAATGCTTCTATTCCAGCTTTTTTTCTGACCCCTCGATACACGTGAAGGCCATATTGTACCTTAGTTTAAACGATTTATATAGGGTGGCTGGTAATTAATTAGTGACCGATACTTAAACACATGATTGTACTCATGATAACAAACAGCCTTTACTATTGGTCTATACATAAAATCGCGAAAAAAAAATCAGCTGCGCCCTACATTTAAGTTCGTATAACTCGTCAAAATGTAGGGAACAGTTGAGTTTTTTTCGCGATTTCAGGTTTAATCCCATAGTAAAAAATGTTTGTTATCATGAGTACATTCATGTGTTTAAGCATCGGTCACTAATTACCAGCCACCCTATATATTTTCCCAAATATATAAGAAAATTATAGGAGAAAGCTCTGCAAAGAGAAAAAAAAATAAAAACCAGTAATATAAATAACCTACTAAGCCTGCTCTTCTACCAATGGTAGAAACTTTCCCTATCTAATCTTTTGACAATATAGTAATTACTGACTCCCTGTCTTTTAATGGGAAAGAAAAAAGGAAAAGGAAATAAAACTCTTCTCTACACATTTTTATTTGTGATTAATAATGATGACAGCATAATTATTGTAAAAGACATTCAACAGTGCTGCCATCGCACGAGCGGGCTAACCACAATAGTTAACATTACATAATTGTTATCAATTAGTTAACAAACAATTTTTAAAAGACGAGTGGCCTATTTTCCTGGCAGAATATTTGTTCTGTACAACTCCTACGTTCAAGCAGGCATTGCACTGTGAACACATTTTACGTATCGAGCACCACTAGGAGTATACGAATACAAGGATGTTCATCAATTCATGTACGAGTCATCTTGTATCACACACTTGCATTAGCGTTCAGGGACTCAGTGTGAATTGCAATCAAATAGCAGTCTCATACGAACATTACGTTCGTCAACGAGTTAGTCTTAATCGATGTAATTCAGCGACTGACTTATTGACCAACTAGTATTAAAAACTTGACAGTCGACAAGCCTTAAATTCTTTGACAAATAGAATTAACTTCAAAGTTTCAAGTGGCTTGGCTTATCTATCTGCGTTGACGGGCAACTATTTGGGAATGTGTAACTTTAGGTTTTAAAATAATTTAACATTCCACCAACAATTTACATTGTGACCTACTTACTGGTCCTCATTGTATTTTTGTAAACTTATCAACAAAATTATAAATTGATTATACGATAGTGACACATTATAAGGAATAAAATTTAACAACTACTCCATCCATCCTTCCATCCATCGCTTTCCATCAGGCGTGATCGAGGTCAAGAGCAGGTCAAGGACATGCAAAACTAACATTAACTGAATGCAGTTAATGTTAGTTTTGCATGTCCATACTTTCCCCGGTTTGCTTTTATCCTTTCTATGTTCATTTTACAAATCCTTTCGTAAATATTGTTCCTGTGTTGAAGGAATATTTATAAAAAATGAAATTCGTACCACTACAAGTACCTTGCACACTACAGCGGAAGGCAGTTGTAATGTACGAACCTCCATGTTGCGTGTCCTCCTAGTGACACACATTATAAATAGTACCCGGGATCACCCCAGATGCATACCTCCATGTCATATCAAATACGTCACATTCAATGCACTCTCGCATCCTTCTGTTATTCTGGTGTTTCATGGCAACAGCATCGATTTTGATTCCATCCATCGCAGCAACTGGCGCCATAACAAGGACCATGCAAAGCTTTCTCATTGTAATTTTGCCACGAGTAAAATGTGGAATTTATTATTTAAGATCCCGCCATCACTTCACTCTCAATGACCTAAATAATTGCTCAAGACCTTCATGTCCCATGACTTTCCTCGTACGATGAGTATTTCAGCCGATACTCTGCTCGGATGACAGCTAAAAGTATAATTTTAAACTTCGTTAAATTTGCCGATATTATTGGACCTGCAAATTTTCTATAATTTTAGCGCAGCTGTAGAGTGGATGTGCTCAAAACGTAGAAAATTTTGTATAAGTACCATAAAAAATGTACTGGGTGACTTATAATTATGTAGAACTAGCATTTCCCAGCGGCTTCGCCCGCGTGGATGTTGGAAATTACCCCATGGGAACCGTACATTTTCCCGGGATAAAAAGTATCATACGTCCTATTGCAGACTATATTCTATCTCTGTGCCAAATTTCATCTAGATCCGTTCAGCCGTTCTGGCGTGATTGAGTAACAAACATCCATCCATCCAAACTTTCGCATTTATAACATTATAGTAGGATGCACCTTTTAGAAGTAATATTTAAGTAAAAAAAAACCGGCCAAGTGCGTGTTGGACTGCACACACAATGAAGGGTTCCGTAGTTGGGATGAATTCCAAGAACAAACTCAACATTGTAGTTGAAAAAATGTTCTCCCATACATTCCAACTGCAAATGTAAGTTTGTACGCACAATATTGACAGATTTACTATGTTGATTTAAGACCATCGACTTCTTATAGGTTTTCCTGTAGTCTTTTCCGGTATTGAACTATTTTTAGTATTTTTTTCAAAATTTTAGGCTCAGTACTATCGGAGATAAGGGGGGGAGGTGGTCAATTTTCATCTATTTTCTTAAATAACTTTAAAATTATTTATTTTAAAATTATAAAGAAACATATATTTGAGACCCTCACAGTAAGACCTTTCATTAGATATGTCACACGGTACAGTTTGCCAAACTTTTTTTTTTAATTTTCTTATTTGCCCCCAAAATTGACCCCATATTCAAAATTCATTTATTTACGTTACACGTCCGTGTTTGGGTCACAGAAATACATAAGTGTACCAAATTTCAACTTAATCGGTCCATCAGATTCGGAGCAAATTGGCTGTGACAGACGGACAGACATACAGACAGACAGACACACGAGTGATCCTACAGTGCAATTTTTGCCACCTACGATGTCTATCTTTCTTAAATTCATTCACTAAGACAACGCACGGCCTATAGGTACTACTGAGTCTTTTATAACGGGTTATCCCACAAATCCTGTTATTTGCTAACTTTTTGTCCACTAACTCTTGTGTTTGTAATACTAGCTCTTGCCAGCGGCTTCGCCCGTGTGGATGTCGGAAATTATCCCACGAGAAAGTACTACCGTGATAAAAAAGTAGCCTATGTGCTATTCCAGACTACAGTCTATCTCTGTGCCAAATTTCATCCAGACCCGTTCAGCCGTTCTAGCGTGATTGAGTAACAAACATCCATCCATCCCGCATTTATAATATTAGTAGGATAGTACTCGTAGGATGTGGTTTGTGTTTTATTTTTAAACTGATTGTGAACTTTTTGTCCATAAATCCCCATTGATGGCGATTGTCAATGGAGATTTGTGGAAGAACCCTTTATAACGGGGGTGAGCACTAAAGAAGGATTTTTGATAATAGTTGCTTGTAAGTATGAAAATTCGTAATTTTTGCAAATGGGAAATACCGTCGGGCACAAAGCTTGTTATTATTGTACAGTATATAGCAAGATTTATTCTATGAGAAAAAATAGTAGCAAGAGATGAAAAGGCGGAAATAAAATATTACTCCTAGTAAAATACCGGTATTTGTCAGATTCTGTGTAATAATAATATTTAGGTATGCATATTATTATGTAACTCCTTTCTAGGACAAAAAAAAAGTAAATAAAACAAAGTCTCAGCTTTAAATTCATTTTTAGACTGCGTTGTAAATACTTTTACATAGTTATGAGATTTTTAATCCCGGTAAAGTTGAGTTACAAATGTAAAGATAAACTCCATTTATCTGTTTTTCACTGTCGTTTTACACGCAGCTGTTTTTTGGTTCATAAGACTGTTTACATTAAAAGTACATTAATGGAACTTGTGACTTTATTTTGCAAAACCTTACCAGCAAATCCAAGCATCGCGTGGTAAAAGAAAGATACTTTTTAATTAAAGAAAACTGCCGTGATAGCATTATAACATTTTTAAGTTGCTGAACCGGAACTGGTATGGGTCAGTTCCGGTTCCATGGAATCGGAACGCAATGTTCCACAACCAACCAGGAGATAAGGATATAGAGAAGGTTGCAACGGCAAGTTCCGACATACTCTTGCTCCAAAACTAATTGTCTAGTACTAGCCGGTACGTAGCTATTAATAATACCGAAATTATGTATTAGCACAATTCGCAATAGGTACAACCAGGTTTTGAAACTAAACTCAGCGGCAGAAATTGTGGCCCAAGCTTCTAAACGCAAAAAAAATATGAAAGTATGAATAGTCCCCATACAAACACTCACTGGGTAGATTTTCAAGAAACGCTATTTGAAACACTTAACACATAACATCAATAATATACAGGCCAGCTGGCGTGGTTGGTTAAGATACCGCCTATAACGCCGCAGGTCGTGGGTTCGCTTCCCATCTTGGACAAACACTTGTGTGCATGAACATGTATGTTTGTCCTGAGTCTGGGTGTAATTATATATATAAGTATGTATTTACAAAAAAAAAAGTAGTATATCAATTATCTGGTTTGCATAGTACAAGCTCTGCTTAGTTTGGGATCAGATGACCGTGTGTGGAAAATCCCAGGATATTATTAATATCTGATATCTCTTACCTGATATTCCTTTTTTTTTCTTTTAATTTACGTAAGTGTTTCTAAAACATGGATTGGCTAACGATGCCATGTGGTTGACATGGCATCATTAGCCAATCAATACATAAAGCTCATGCTTTTTACTTAGAAAACTTCAATACGTATGAATGTAAATAATATTGGAACTGCAATATATTCACATATGATAATCTAATAGGGCTTCAAAACAAATATACAAAATGTCATAGATGTATGTATATACAGGGTGTGTCGTAACTCGGTTCGATTCGATTGATCGAGTCGATTGAGTATTGATTATTTTAATAAATGGTTAATTTGAAAAAAAATGTTTTATTTTAAAAAGCCAATCAGAGAACTTACAATAAAAAACTTATTGGTTTAATCTTTAACAGTTGGCAATACTAGTAACTTAACAAAAAAAAATGTTTTGAGCAAATTTAGCTGTCTTTCGTTTTGAATGCTATTAACTTTTTTTTCTGAAGTCTGACCACTTAATATTTTACCATTTTGTAAATTGCATTTAATGAGGTATTCTTAAACTAATGGGCACTAACAGTGCAGTACATTTTTTTTACACAATATGCCCCTAAAGTCGTATGATTTGCTGGAGATGAGTATTGAAATTGGAAACAAGTTAATTTCTTTTTTCCCTTCCCTTGAATCCCTTGAATTTAAAATAGAAAAAAGGGTTTGGATATGATAGTACACATATTCAAGAGTAATAATAAGAAAACAGAATTAAAAAATATTGATATTTGTAGAAATTACAGCCAAATTCGTAAAGCAAGGTAGAGAAATTTAAAAAAAAACAACTTTTTTTTTCTTGGAGACCCTTAACGGAAAATGGTTAAAATTTCGGTATGTGATACATAAGAATACAGCGTATCGACTCCTTTACTCTGGACCACTATTTACGACTTTACGACACACCCTGTATGTTTGTCCACGCATTTCTCCGAAACTGTTTATCGGATCGTGACCATTCTTTTCTGTTGGCTTAAATTTACTTCAACTTAGGGCACAGTGAAAGTCTCATCAAAATCTGTTTGGTAGTTTTAAAGATAATCGACTAATATGTGTAAGTGTGACGGCCTGGCTTATTGATACGAGCTACGGGTGTGGTGTCAAAGGGAAAACATCTCAAAACCTTGGTCAAACTCTAGTGCAATATTTATAAAAAAAATTAAAAAATATTCCAGTTTTTACTAAAAACTGAAAATTACGAAATAAAAAATAATTTAAAAAATTAAATCGACATCGAAAGAAATTAACTCATAATTATGAAATAACTTTAATTTCGGAAGTGGTGGCAAAAACTAAAATACAGATCCCAAGACACCGACCTCCGAAATTAAAGTAAGTATTTCAAAATTTTGAGTTAATTTCTTTTTGAAGACGATTTAATTATTTTTTATTACACCGACTATTTGTCCACCGCACCGGCAAGAGAAACGAGATTATTTAGCCATAGTAAATGTACTGTCGCTACTTCGGCGCCCTCCTCTGTTTTCTCGTTGACGTCCGTTTCCAGTGCAGTGGACAAACTAATCTCAAACACGTACACTCGTACAGTATTAATTCCGATTCCATGGAAACGGAACTTAATATTCCGCACTTATACTAGGAGATCATGATAATAGAGAAGGTGGCAAGAGTGAAGTGTTCAGAACAATCTCGCGCCAAAAGTTGCTACATAGATTGCAAGGTACAACGTACATCCCGTGTCTGATACTGTGATAAAAAAAATAGGTTCGTGTTTGAGCAACGCGTACGGTACGCGTTTAACAATAAAATAATAATATTATTGTGCAGGTGATTGATTTGTATATCTCATAATTATTTGAATAAATATCCTTTGTTATATAAAAAGTACAAGCTTTTAATAGATTACTGCAGGACGACATCGTTGTGATCACGAGTTGTTATATTTATTATCAACTTTTATACTTCAAGGCGATATAAATACAGCCCCCTAATGGCCCCAATTAGGAAGACTGTATCAGCAATCTTAAACTTTGTATTTGCATTCTGAAGTCTCAGATCAAGTATTTGGTCAGAGTCTGAAGTAATGCAAATAAAGTCCTTGTATGAGTGCACCATTGCACACAGTACTGACTAGCATACGACCTTGGTGACATCACGAATTCAAGGTAACGTCCTCGATATCTCTTCAGCTCTTATGTAATCCTTGTAGGTCAACGGCGCATTCTCGTATTAAACTGGGTAGAGCAAAATTCGCGCAAAATAGCGTTCCCACAGCTGGGACACAGGCCTCCTCTCAGTGAGAGGGAGTGGGCAGTAATCCTCTACGCGGGCCCATTGCGTGTTGGCAGATCTCGCATGTCTTTGAATTTGCATTTCTAGGACATGCCGGATTCCTCACTATGGTTTCCTTCACCATTTTGAGAGCAGGGGTGATGAAATAATTTACTTACACAAAGTAGTGCCTGTCTGTGTTCGAACCTACGACACGTTAGACCGGGCCATTACCACTGAGCCACCACTGCTCTCGGGGACTGACTACTTTCAATCCATTTAAGATTTCATTCGTGTTCAGGGCGACAG
This sequence comes from Dicycla oo, assembly GCA_948252095.1. Lineage (NCBI taxonomy): Eukaryota > Metazoa > Arthropoda > Insecta > Lepidoptera > Noctuidae > Dicycla > Dicycla oo. Next base: position 40,300,833 of record OX411709.1, on the reverse strand, counting down.
CCAACGCCGCGCAGCCACCCCGCCGGCACCGCGTCTCTATGCTGTGTATACGGAACGTTGCCAGCCCGCCACCGCTTCGCAGCCGCGTCGCCACCAAACCGCTAGTATTGTTTAAACTGTTTTTGTTATTCCATGCCAGCTGATTACGAAAGTACGACACGTGTCATGTTTGTGGCTAGCAATGTATTACTAAAATGTACAGTGATATGACAATATCAAGCGGAGACGGCGGGCGGCGTCTACACGAGCCTTTACGGCAAAGCAAAGTGTTTACTTGACTTGGTGCACTACTTTTAGGATGGAGATACATTATAAACGGCTTACACGTTCCTTCTGATTTGAGTTTCATATTAAAATTTATGCCCGTTTTCACTAACTCATTCGAGAACTAATTCTTTAGAAGCTAATTTTTTCTAGGGTAACCTTTACCTTTATTGCAATTAATTTTCTGAAAGTTTCCTGCCTCGTGCAAGTCAAATCTATAAATAGTTTCAGTGAACCAGGATCCGATGAATACTAGGATGTAGTCCTCCTGTCCCCTCTGGACATGTATACACACACCTTAACGCGGGACCTTAACCTGTATGCTCACGTGCGACAGCGATATGCAAAATTTGTGACAGGGTATGCGACAGCAGTATCAAGGGGGAAATGCACCACTCTCATTCATGTGTGAGTGCATCATACTATACTGCCGTTATATGGAAGAAGGCGGCTGTACGACATTTAAAAAAATGTCGTACAGCCGCCTTCTTCCATATCACGGCAGTATAGCTGTATTACACGTAATTTGTAGAAGCGCTTGTGTCTTGCACTCGGGCAGGGCTGACGTCGCGATCGGCTTATGTTTACTGTTAAACTTAACATCATGGTAGACTGTACGTTAGCACGGTATCATGTAAAAAAAAAAACGGGCCGAGTGCGTGTAGGACCACGCACAATTAAGGGTTCCGTAGTTGGGTTGAAGTTATCCCAAAAACAAACTTATCATTATAGTTGAAAAACATGTTCTCCCATATATCGATTTACATCACGGTCAATTCTCCAACTGCCAATGTATGTTTGTAATCGCAAAATATATTTTTATGTGATAAAACTATAAATTAACTATTTTCGGACTTTATCCTTTACTTGTGCTGTGAGACCTTGCTTTCTGCCAAATTTCATGAGTCTGGATCAACGGAAAGTACTCTATAGGTTTTGATTTATTTGCGAGTATCAAAATATGTCGCATAAATGACCGTATTTTATTATTGCAATGACATCGAAGCTTGATATTTTTAGAACTCCAAAGGACTGACGTACTTGATATTAATTTCAACTTGATACCTCAACGCGTTCCTGAGAAAAATGGTCTTGACAGAACGACAGACATACCAGACCAACAGACAGACGGACTTACAAACTAACTACGCGTAGCATATCAATCTTCACGCCAGTGATCATCAAACGTATGGGCAGAGGTGTATTTGGTATTATAAGAATTTAAACAAAATAGTTAAAGCTGAATATAAGCCTAATAATAGACGATACGACCAACGTTACACTGAGAAAACTTCAGATGGTTAAATGCAAATCACTAGATAACATGGACAATGTCCATTCTTTGGACTCTTCGTTCAAAAGCTTGGATCTATTAACATACTTGTTTCCTTCTAGTTTTATTGAAGAGTTTTATCTGAAATAACAAGTTTAAAATCGAACCTACAAAGTACCCAAAACGAAATGGACAATTTGGTCCTGGGAAATGTTGGTTTACAAAAACAAGTTGCTCAGCTATCCCAGGAAATTACTATTTAAAAACAAATTTGTAGAAGTAACACGTCAACTAGGAAAGAGCTGGAAAAATAGTGTGAAACGACGACTCACAGAAGATTTTCGTCATAGTCCTATCACACTTTGTCCTAAAAATGACATGGGTAAAGAAACAACCACACCACTAACCAGTCTTTTCTAGACTCGGAAACTAAAGTGGATGACCAGTCAGCGAAAATTACACAGACATGCAAACATCAGGCTGCCCAACTCTATCTCAGCATAATATAATGCACGCTGACACTGTTGTCAGCATTGATAGCTTAAGTGGTAGTCCAAGTAACATAGAGAAAGATGTCGGAACGAGAATCAACGTTAGTAACGGAGCAAATAGTAACTCCACTCTCCTCAACTCTAACAACGACAACGTGGCACCAGTTACAGTGAAAATATCGTTCAGATCAAACGAAACTTATTTAAAAGTAACTGATATTATTAGAATATTCTTATTTGGTGGTAAACAGTGCCTTAAAATGTCTAAAATACGTATAATAAAGAAATCAACAGAAAGAACTCCATATAAACACTATCGAGTGATATCTTTCATCAAACCTTATGCATCGACGGAAGAAATACTAAATTGCACCAAATTGTTCGATGTTACTCCAGATGATCGAATAATTGTTTGTGTTAGAGAACAAAAAAAAGATAGCTCATTGTCAAATATTTGTTTGAAAAGTTTTTAATAATGCACATTTAAATGAATCTAAAATTAATGACATGCTAAACATGATAACTTACCAGTACAAAAATTGCAATTTTATGGACTTTGATGACAGCTTACTATGTATGATATTTGTAAGCAGATTAACTCTACTCTGGATGAAATAGACTACAACCTTAAATTTCTTAATTATAAAACTACTAGTATAAGCACTGGGAACAATACTGTGAGACTAAAAAACAAGGACCACTCTCGAAACATACAGGTGAGTCAAATTAACCAATGTTCAAATCATCCGAAACTAAAAATGGTAGATCGTAGTACACAAACATAACAAAATATCTTGCAAGATAATAGTAAAACTAATACGAATTTTTTCGTGACTAACTTATTGAGTACTTTATCAAAATGTAGCAGGTATTTTGAGCAAGCGTTATAATTTAGATATACTCGTACAGTAATCTAACCTGTATTTAAGGTTCAAATTATTTTGGCCCGAATTGAATTTTGCATGAACGATTTGAGGGTATGATAGTCTATCGCAGAGGTGACGTAATTGGCCACCAAGATCATGCGATATGACTCCACTAGACTTTTTCTTGTGGAGGTTTCTGAAGTTGCAGACCTATGCCAATAAGCCGCAATCGACCGATGCCCTCAAAATCAACTTAACCCAGGTCATCGCTCAAATTCCGCCAGACCTATGCGATAGAGTCTTTGACTTGACCTCTGTGATCCGTGCCACCGTGTGAAGCTACTTTGAACATTTGAACGATGTTAGAATGTAAGTAATGGCATACTCGTACATAGGCCTTTCAAATAAAAAAGAATTTCTATAGTACAATACACACAGTTTTTTTATTCCAATGCAACATCGACCCGCCCTGATTGGAAAACCCGTGAAAATACATTATAGCAATTTAACTAGGTATTACTAAAACACTTAATTATATATAAACAATAATTAGCCAAAACAGTAAGTAAAGTAGTATTGTTGCTTCACACGAGCGACGCCGCGGGCAGACGCTATAGATATTATTAGAACCGTAATAATGCTCATCCAGAGGCCGTATTATGAACTAGTTATTAACGCCAAAATTTTTCCAGTCCTAGAGAGAGACGGAGCTATACATGACCTATAGCACCATCCCTTTTTCGCAACGGAATCATGATGGCGTTATAACGAATCGTTTAAAGGTAATAATGTGAATGCCTCATCACATTATTACCGTTATATTAAACTACCAGGATTGCATAAATGGGAAGTAGTGGCTTTGTAGTATAAGCGAAGTTTCAATGATATAGGTAAATACCATCGTCCTACCTACAATACATCATTGCCTACAATAGTTAGTTTTGCTACAAGTGCAGAAGTAGGTGATTTCCGACGAGTGTCACTGTAGTGATTTCCGATTAGTCGATAAGTACTTTTTCCGATAAGTACTTGACTAACTTGTAAAACTTTTCTCAAATAATAAAAACTTTTTGCGTCGGGCTTACGACAGAGTTTAACTCTGTCGTAAGCCCGACAAAAATAAAAAAAAAACTGAAAAGTATAAAGCACTAACATGGGAAAAAGTGACACTTTCTGCGCAGTTTGGCTGCTTGGAAAACGCTCTTTTCGAGCACATTCATTGTAAAACTTTTTTCTGCTGCATACTAACAAAACATACTCTTCAATAGCGTTTGTGTGAAACAAATAAAAACTCATGGCATGGAGACGCGCGGTGCATCTGTTGCCACGGAAACGGTACGCCTGCCAGGAGCACTAGCACGACATGAACCAGGAAGAGCTACTAGCAAATAAATAACCAACTTGTTTACTTGTGCTCTGCCAGTAGGCGACCTACACAAGGTAGGTTTAGTTATTGTTTACTGAACTGCAAACCGAAAAAACACGGCCTGATTTTCTAAGAACGTAACCACTTAAAAATAAGTACATCCTTCAATAATGTGTACGGGACGAGGGTTGCAAAATATTGAGTACCTTTTTCTTCTTCATAAACTTCCGAAAGACTTGCAAACATTGTACAAAACAAGTTCTAATAGTTATAAGTACAAATCAAAACGTTTCCTTACACAAAAGTTCTCCTAAATTATGCATGTTATAATGTACAGATGTGCCAGCACATCAAGCTACTACAATCGGTCAAATTTCTTTAATAGATTTCCAACTGTAACTGTAAAGCATTAGGTTCAAGGTTGATTGGGAAAATTTTACAGTTTCGGGTAACTTGACCTGCTGGCGTCTGTACCTATGAATTATTATCACCATTAAAAAGTAATATATTATTATTAAAAAATATATATAAACGAACGGCTCGCCAGCAGACAGATAAACCCTGTGAGGTTTGCGTTGTGTGGCTAAAACCAAAATGTATTATGCTAAGTGTTTTAGAAATAAATTAATGATTTTAAAAAAGTAGGAGAACAATGACAGAAGCCAAATAAACTGGGCATCCTAAATACTCGTAGAGTGAAGCAATACTTTACGCCTGGACAGCTTTTAGCCCTTTACAAAGCGCAAGTCCGATCCTGCATGGAGTATTGCAGTCACCTATACTCCATTTACTATAGCATTAAACAGAAGTTAAAAAAGCCTCTTTTAGGTGCACACTTTGTAATAAAAGTGCAACAAACATTATTACAGTCATTTTGATGATTGATGCAGAGTTAAATATAATCAATTTAAATAACAGCTGTCACACTTAATTGTACTTATTTAACCTATTTACCTTCTGAAATTACAAAGCTTTCATTTAATAGTATTTATTTTTTACATAAAATATTGTCGTGTCAAAGTTTAAAATCTAAAAGAAGCAGGGGCGGTCAGTACCGGGAACGTTTTTCATGTCATGATAACTCTACCAAATCTAAAATGTTACCTATTCCCTTCATAAGTTGTGGCAGCACGTGATATTTTATTTTGTCGGTTTATGATATCATCCATCCGTCAAATTGCGTAAATAATCTGCAGTTGTCAATTGTCATTCACTTGTGGATACTTGTGAATGCTACGCCTTTTCTCGTTGTTGTTGCTGAATTTTCGTGGTTTAGTTGTTATTTGTTATTGTTTTTCTGTTGTTATTGTTTTGTTGTAGTTTTGTTATCATTACTAGTGTTAGTTTTGTGTTGTTTGTACAAAACGGTACGTTTTGTTGAACTATGGACAGGGACCATCCCGGTGCAGGCCCAAGTGGCTTGCAAGCGCAACATGTACGACAACAGCGAAAAAAACGTGGCCCCAACGTTGATCACGAGGCTAAAATATTATCTCCCAAGAAAAATAGAATAAAGCAAACACCGCTTCGTTCTACAGAAATAAAAAGAACAGTGATAAATATTTATAAAGAAGTTAACGGGTCCTGGCCCGAAGATACTCCTGCATATAGAACGCAGTTAGTTAACAAAACTGCAGAAATTGCAGGTAAGGATCATAAAATTATTACCATAAAAAATAAATGTATTTGAAAGTAACATGTATTGTGAGGTAATAACATACATTACTAATCTTATTTTATAGGCATATCTCGTGCAACAGTCTGTAATGTACTCAAAGAATACAATACAGAAGGTCGCCTGCAATCACCCCCTCCTCGCCAACGGAAATACTCAAAATCTGACGATTATGATGATATTATTTTAAGTGGAATACGAAGAAAAATTCATTCTTTTTTCTTTGATAATGCGTTACCAACGTTGGGCAACATTTGGAAGCCGTTAATACCGATGAGTCTCTACCCGACTTCAAAAGAAGCACTTTATACAAATTAATCAAGAACAAATTAAAATTTACCTATATTAAAAGATGTAGAAAAAGTGCCCTAATTGACAAACAAGAGATTGTATTATGGAGAGTGAAATATCTCCGTGAAACTAAGAGATTAAGGAACGAAGCAAAAAAAAATATTATTTAGATGAGACTTGGCTAAATGAAGGTACAGTGCTGCTAATATTTATAAAGTCTTTTTTTTGCATGAAGGTTTTACATAACTTGGTAAGCTATGTAAAACCTCCTTTATGCAAAACAATACAGTAAACAATATAAGTCGATATAATATTGTATTTACATCTATAACTTTTATTGAACATACAGGACTCACGAAAAGCATGGTATAGCAAGACAACACTGTTAAGTCTTCAAAGGAAGCACACTGGGCAGGTTTATCAGCTGGTTTAAAGAACCCAACCGGAAAAGGAAAACGGCTTATCATTGGCCATATTGGTAAAACTTTACTTTAGATTTCAGTGTATTTCTTTTGAAATTACTTTACAATTGTCACATTACCAAATCATGAATAAAATGATCACTCCATTGTCACTGAAAACTGGTTAAGTCTTAATCCCTCCCCTCGGAGAAAGATGTTTATGGGTAGATTATGGGTTAATGGTTGTAGATTAACCTGTTCAAGGACAGTAATGATGCAGTCAATTTCGGTTGCTATTTAAAGGTTAAGGTTTAGTTCCAGCGGTCAAGTTCCTAATCTGTGCCACCGGTACACAATTATTGATTTGCTTTTATTTCATTTCACAGGATCAACAGAAGGGTTTTTAATGGATGGTGAATTAATGTTTGAAGCCAAAAAGGGTGATGGAGACTACCATTCTGAAATGGATGCACACAATTTTGAAAAGTGGTTCAAGTTAATATTGTCAAAAATTGAGAGTGGTGCTGTTATTGTTATGGATAATGTGCCATATCATTCGAGGAAAGTGGAGAAGCTGCCAACTACAGCCACACGAAAGGCAGATATTCAGGAGTGGCTAAAAAACAAAAATATTCCTCATGAGGAAAAAGACCTTAGGGCCACTTTATTAGAAAAAGTAAAACAAATAAAACATTTGTACCAAAAGTTTGCTGTAGATGAGATGGCTAAAGAAAAAGATGTATTAGTACTGCGCCTCCCACCTTACCACTGCGAGCTCAACCCAATAGAATTAGTATGGGCTCTAATTAAGGGGTATGTAGCCCAAAACAATAAAAGTTTTAAATTAGAAGAAGTGAAGCGGTTGCTCCCTCAAGCACTCATAAACATAACTGCAGAGAAATGGCAATCTTGCATTGCTCATACAATTAAAGAAGAGGAAAGGTTTTGCCAACTTGATGGTATAATGGATAATGTTGTAGAAAGATTTATTATTAATGTTGGTGAAACTTCTTCATCATGATCATCAGAGGATGATGAATAATTATGATTGTTCATCATCCTCTGATGATGATGAAGAAGTTTCATAACCATTATATCATTAAGGTGGCAAAACCTTTTCTCTTCTTTAATAGCAATAAATATCATCTCACACTTCTATGGCACTGGAAAATGTTTTTATACTTGGTATTTAGCTTGCGAGAGTGTATTTCTGTTAATCCTCTGGCATTCTAAATTATAGTTAAAATTATGAATTTTGTTACCACCAATGTCAATTAATTATTATCATTTGTGATGACTGATGGTAGCAGTGACTAAATTGTTAAGTGGTGTTTTGTGTCGTATTGATTTGGTTTGTTGAAAACATAATAGAGACATGCCATTGTGATAAGTAAAGTTGTTTTTAATAAACTGATTGTTACTAAAAATTGGTTAATTTCATGTACCTATCCAAGCATCGTGACGAGTAGATAGATAGAATATGCTTTCTTGTATGCCATACATTGTTACATACAAAAAAGCATATACATTATTTATTAAAATTGTTTGAACTTAACTTGCAAATAAAAGGTTTCGTACTCCTGCTTCTGCGAGCCTCTTTTTTCTAATGTTATAACAAATGGAGTATAGAGTACAATGAAATTCATGAAAATAATGAGTAGCTACAGACGAATACATAAACTAACACTTACCTACACAATACGTTAAGGAAAATAATCGCGTATTCAAAACTATGTAACTTCTTACTTACACTATCCTTACATTTTAACTGACTAGAAGCTCCCATTATAATAATTGTGACTAGCCATGCACAAGCTATAGAAGAAAGTATTGTGAAAATCTTGCTTGTCTTTACGTCTGTCTCAGATCGACTCGATCATTTTGTTCTGTCTCAGATCGACTTGATCATTTCAGAGGAAAGCCCAAAAATGGAATACCTTTTGATAAATAGGTATACGTATTATTCTAAATCTCGAGTCATTACTCAATGGGTATATGGACTTTCATTTTTAATATAAGGATTTTCTTATAGGTTTTTAAAGTAATAATCTGTACGACTTTGGTATCAAACTGGAACGCATATTCAACACTTTATGCAGCATTACGAAACAGTTTTAACTAAAACTACTAGCGAGGTTATACATACGTCAATAATTTACAAAAATGAGTACATTATAACTTCTATCAATGCAAAAAGTAGGTACCTACCTCTCCAATGACTCATGGAACGTGAGAATGGAAACTGAATATCTCCTAGACACTCTTGTGCTTGTCATCCTAGTCCAGGCCTAGTCAACAGTGTATAGGTGACCTTGGACTCGACGACTATGTAAAATAAAGTGAATATCGATGTGCTATAAAAGCGTTTTTTTTTTCAATAAATAAATCTGTAAAAATATATTTTCTTGTCTTTGACTACCTTTTGTATGAGCTTGTCATTGAGACCACATTATTAAGACCGAACACTGTGCCATAATTTAAATTACGTTGCATTAAGTAGATCTCGAGAAAAATCTCTGTGACGGAAGCACAAAAAACTGATCTTATAAAGATTCCGTTTTCCTTTCGGTCAAAGGTCGTCAAGGGTCGAAATCCTAAAATATGACACGAAAACGTCTTTTCACCAAAATTGAACCAAATCACAAATTACTATTGACTAGATACATTGGCTATCCTCTAGGAAAAAAAAATAAATATCAATGTAATTCATAAATATACCTACTCTTATTTTTTTAAGCCTTAGTTTTAAATTTGAACTTCAACATCGGCCGTACACGTCATGTCCTACTGATAGTACAATACTGCTGTAACTCAAAATATGTCTATGAAATATGTGTATGAGATAATCATTAATTCAAACGTAACATTCAGTTCCCTACGCGTCAATAATACTGTTAAAAAACCGTACCGTACCGTATTAATAAAGTATTCATTTTTTTTATAATCTTTATCAGGAAGTGAATAATCAATTTTTCGTCGATTCTGAAAAAAGACACATTTTGAGTTACAACAGTATTGTATTATCAGTGCGATATATTTACAGGTAGTCTCAAAAATAAATTTTAATGAAAGAAATCGCCTGAAAATGTGTACAGAATTGCACCAATAAGAGCAATCCAATGCAAGCCAATCATTTATGAGAAAATGTACGAGTCGCGGCTGCCATCCGAAGGCGCCGCGGCTCGTGCACCTTCTGCCGCATCGGTTCGGGATATCGCTACGCCCCAGGGGGCGCGACAGGTGGTCACGGGGCATCGCCCCCCTCCCGCAGACTATTTGGGGTTGCCCGTAATAACAGGCCCCTCGTTGTGTGTTCTCTAGGCAAATGGAAGAAAGAGCACGCGTTAGCTACACGCGCCCATTTACTTCTGAAGCATCGGTTTTTTTTTTTTTTGTAATGGCATGGCATCTCGTAGTTGGCCTAGAGAGGCCGTGACTACTTAACCGGTCAATAACTCTAAAGCATCGGAATTCGTCCCAGCATTTTATAGAGCCGAATCGAAGCGTGATACTACGATGCTGGCTGCACTTTTAGGAAATTTCTTAGTAGTTGACAAAAAATAAAGTTCTGAAGGGAATCGTCCTAATCATACATACATAAACTCACGCCCTCTTCCCATGGGGTAGGCAAAAATTACAGAACACCACCTGCTACGATCCTTACATACTCCTTATCGTTGGACGTAAAACATATAATCGAAGTCACAAACATCGCACCTGAGATCTTATTCAACAGTAAGGGTAAAATAACTAAGGTAACACTTGAATGGCAATTTACATAATTCTAGTTTAAGAAAAAACCGAGGGCTTTTGTTTTGGTATAAATATTATAAATTAAAGTCGTTTTTTGTGTCTGTCTGTGTGATCGCGTTGTTTCTCTAATCTACGCAATGGATTTTGATGCGGATTTCAACATCGCTTAGAGAATTTATTTCGGAAGGTTTATTGCTATAATTAATTACTATTAACCTTACAGTAAAAAATTATCATAATAACGGGACAAACAAGTGACTCTAGCTTCGTTTAGGGTATTTATACACCTGTTATATTTAAAAGTATTCGTAGAAACATAAGGTACGCCTCTTTAACCGCGGCTACACTACCTTTATCTATCCCGCAGGAACCGTACATTTGTCGAGATAAAAAGTAGCTTCAAATATCAATTTCAAATGCAAATCAATCAATGATCAGTCTAATACATTATCATGTCATTGCTAATAGTACCTGCGCCTTACAATCTATGCATGCTGCTATATACTTTTGGCGGGAGAACATTTCTGAACATTTTGCCGTTGCAACCTTCTCTTATATCATGATCTCCTAGTATAGGTGCGGAACATTGCGTTCCGTTTCCATGGAACCGGAACTGCAAGTATTTTGCGGTTCTGTTTATTTTTAAAAGCTGCTGGTGAATAGATTCCCCAGAAAAAGAAGACACGTTAAAGGCAAATTTCCAAGGGAATAGATCATTTGCAATCGCAGATAGGATAAGAGCAATAGTGCCTTTTTTCTTGGCAGCCATTTTAACAATCGTTACAAAAAAAAATTAGGTAGGCGCAATTCGAGACTGCGCCGTTTAATTTCATGAAAATGTTTGGTCACAGACTCACAGCTAACCTAACCTAGTGAGAGGTATTTGCTCGGCACTGGACTTTTTAGGGTTATTGCATTCCTTATGATGCAAGCTTTCCTCGCCTGGGTTGTTTTTAATTTTTGACCAGATTTACGGCCGATATGAGACATCTGAAATTATTTTGCTATGTTCAACTTCATATGCATTTTTGACCCTATTTTGGCCAATGTTTCTATTGTTTCTGTTTAGATCCTAGTAGTGTTATGTCAACTCTTGACAATGATGCCAGAATCAACATTCTTGCTAAACACGTTCTTGCGATATACTAATTGGAATTTCGACACATAGTGAATAATAGAGGGTCGCGCGCATTCGCCTGCATTCGCGATGTGACGTCATAAGCAAATAAACCCTACTTCAAAAATTGTTACAAATATGGCCTATCTTTTGAATGCTCAATCATTAGTCTAGCATTAAGAGTCTCGTAGTTATTAGCGGAAGAAATCTTACATATTTTTGTCGGTCAGGAATATTGAACTTACCATCCAACAAGCTCGAGTGGCGTACTTTAAATCGCTCGCTGCGCTTAGGATTTTCTACTCTAGAATCCTTCGCTCCGCTCTGGATTTAAAGAAACTGCTCCCTGGGCAATCAATCTACTATTTTTTGTAGGTTGCTTGGTAGAGGCATAACGGCATCCTGATAGATAAGCACGCGGAACTTCGGTCACAACAGCCAACAGCTGGAGCAACATGGCAGACAAAGTACTAGGCAAACATAAACATGTTTGCACCTTTTGTTTAACCTAAACAAAAGGTAAACACCGTTTTTCTGGTAGGTTAATGTTTTACTTCTTTATTGCCTTTCCGTTACAGCTTCCACTAATATTTCCAGCCATTTACCTATTTTACTTTAGCGTCCTTGAAGTATTGCATTTTTTCGTCTCGGTCGTCTTCGGTGGCAAGCACGCCGATGAATTTCCTTATTTATTAATAAAATCAATAATAAATAAATAACGAACTTCATAGACGTGCTTATGTCAAAAGTAAAATAAATGGTTGGTAAGAGTTAGGTATTTGAACAAAATGTTTTGTATTTGCCAATCACTTATTTACTAGTACTAGTCCTTTATTATGATTTACAGCGCCATCTGTTAGTCTGGTTTAGTAAAAGTCTCCACACCATCCACACCTACCTACCTACTACAATATCAAGCGTTGTGCTATGCAACCAGAATATACATCTCCAGTGATTATGTGCTCCCAGTAGCGTGAGAAAGTTAAAAGGCGTTCAGATTCCAACTAAAGATGAGCTACGACTACAAAATCCTCCTTCGATTTTTAGGATTCCGTAGTTCTGACAAGGAACCCTTATAGTTTCGTCGTGTCCGTGTCTGTCCGAGATTTTGCTAAGAGACCGTTAGCACTAGAAAGCTGTAATTTTGTAGGAGTATGTATATTATATCAATTACGTCGACAAAGTGGTAAAATAAAATTTTGGAAAATATTTTTTTTTTAGGGTAGCTCCCCTATATGTGAAATGGGGAAGAATATTTTTTTCGTCGTCTACCCCATCGTGTGGGGTATTGTTGTACAGGTCTTATAAAATGACTTAGGGGTTGTTAAAATTATTTTTCGATTTAATCCTCCATTTACGAAATATTAAACTTTAAAGTGCAAATTTAAAGCTAAACTGCGGGCTTGAAAAATCTTTATTAGTTTAGCAGTACCGTAATAGTTGTTGAACTTGGGTGTTGGATAATTTTGTACCAAATACAAAATCCGAAAAGATGAAGTAGATGCTTGTTTATAACGGGTAAAGACTTGCATTGAAAAGAAAACATGAAATAAAAAAACCATAATATATTATCATAAGTTTCACAATACTACCGCTAGATGGTGCTGCACCAACGGGTTATGATTTTATTCGAGTACTTAAAAGTCACAAAGGAACTTTGCTAAGTTTTGTTTTACTCTGGACACCGTTGTCGTATATTTTTGTTGTTATTATAACCATTAACTCCTAATATCTTTACCATTACTTATATTCAGAATAAATGATAACAGAATCGTACTATATTGTGATAAACTGATAACGTGCTACTACTACAACACGCACTTGGCCTGTTTTTTTTTCTCCTGCCCATATCTCAATTTATGTGGGGTCAGCACAACATGTCTTTTTCTTCTCTCATACTTCTCTTTATCTTTATCTAGGTTTCTAGCCATATCATCTTTCACATAGATAAATTATAGTAATTTTTTTTTTTACTATTTCTATCAATCTGCCTAGCCTTTTCCCAACTATGTTGGGGTCGGCTTCCAGTCTAACCGGATGCAGCTGAATATCAGTATTTTACATGGAGCGACTGCCTATCTGACCTCCACAACCTATTTTTTTACTATTTGTTATTCTTAAACTTTTTAATACTTTATTTGGATCACAATAAATAATAATATTCTGTTCTATTCATATTTACAACAAACTATTTATATACTTAATAAAATAAAGAACAAACTACATAAGTGCACAGTTAGTTAGTTATTTATTGTGTTATAATTACATATTTATGTCGCAGGATGCATTGGAAAAAAACGTTTCTTTGAGACCGGATTATTGGAAACAAATGATAAATGATTTTTATTTCTGTAAGTAGGTTTGTACAAACATTTTTACAAGTCAATCATGTTTTTTTTTTTAACTAGATGAGGTCGGCGTTTCCTATCTGACTACTCTGAGAAGAAAGGCCGAAACAAACTCAGAGGTCACAGTCTCTTATAAAGTCCAGACATAATCTTGGTCACTTCATGTGAAGACCATGTAGATTGGTGTCTGAAATGGTCTTTTGAGCAAAGAACCACACAGATTGAGAGGACCTGCCCAGTTAGCACGTATTTGACAGTAATCGCGCAGCTCAACTCAGAACTTAAGGAGCTCACCGATTCGATGAACAATACCAAAGAAAGGACATTTGGGTAGGCCGCATAAATTACTCAAACTGCCAGACCAAGATTAAAAATAAAACAAACATAAAGTTACATAGTCTTCACATTCACAATAATTAAAATAATATAATAAAGTAAAGTTACAAAGTTAAATATTCATGTCAACATTCAGTACGCAAAAATAAAAAAGAGAAAAAAGAAAATTTGGAGCAGCTCAATACCAATCCTTTTTATCCTCAATATAATCTTGAAAGATATAAAGAGCTTTCTGACACAACTTGCGTTTAATGAATGATTTGAATTTATGAAGGCCTAGATCTTGAACGTGGCTTGGAAGTTTATTATAAAAGCGTATACATTGACACCTGAATGAGCCACCTATTTTCTTGAGCCTTGTTGGAGGTACAACAAATTTGTGTTTGTTCCTAGTATTTATATTGTGGATATCACTGTATTTTTTAAACAATTTAATGTTTTTATGGGCATATAAAAGATTTTCAAAAATGTACTGAGAAGGCAAAGTCATTATATCTCCTTAAATTTGTCTCTGAGAGATTGTCTTGGACTTAATTTATAAATGGATCGAACAGCTCTTTTCTGCAAAACGAAGATAGTCAGAATTTCGGCTGCATTTCCCCACAATAGAATACCGTACGACATTACACTATGAAAATAGCTAAAGTACACTAAACGGGCTGTCTCTATGTTAGTTAAATTACGGCGGTTAGTTTAATTATGCTGCGGAGCTTAGCTTTTTCGACAATTTATCTATATGTGTTTTTTTGTATTTATCAAAGAAACATTTTCGTAATAATACGAGCTAAAATCAGGATTTACAAAAAAAAACACCCACCCTATTTAGCACGATTGGAATCTTGATTGCTGGTTGGCTGACCCAAGTGTAACATCTTTATTCTAGTTGGTCAGAACATGGCTCGATCAGCGTCTCTTTCAGTGCATAATGTTCATATCAGCCAGTCAAAGTTCAAACATAAAGTCGTAGTTCGTTTAAAACCATTAAACAAATCATCTAATGGTTTAAAAATGTAAGAACTATTTGATTTTATATTAATTTCATTTATAAATGTTTCTGCGAAATAACAACTCACGAAATTATTTAGTCCATTATCGTTTTATTTATGGAAGATTTTTATTAACTACATTTTAGAAAAAAAATGCTGATTGCTGTCTAGTCATGGACTCGCACCTCTTGCACGAGGTTGTATTTTCAAATCTGGGCAAGTACCAATGTGACTTTTTCAATTAATATGTAGGTGCTTTCTGAGTTTATCTTGGACATAAATAGGTAGATTATACACAAAAAAATTGCTACGAGGAATGATGGGGTAATTAATTAGTGTTACAGTACGAGGAAGTTCAAAGCTTCCATCGTTTATATTCGGAAAAACCATAGCGAATAAAATGACCATCGACCAATAGAAATTTATTTATATTCCCACCTAAATTATTGACGCACTAATTCCGTCATTCCCTTATTGGGCCACATACATACATAAACCCACGCCTTCTTCCCATGGGGGAAAGCAAAAACTATAGACCGCTACCTGCTACGATCGTTACATACACCTTTTGCCTCGTTTACGTTCATACACGCACCGGTTGCGAGTACTACGCAACTGACCTTTCTAAAGAACATCACAAATAAGGTTTTATATGTCATCCTAGGGCGGGTCCCGGCGTTTCCACTGACAACTGCCTTGTAAATACCTTTTGTTAGTCGCCTTTCATTCACCCTCTCAACATGACCAAACCATCTAAGCATACTCTTTTAAAATTTTGTCACCGTTGCATTATCACATCATTCCTCAGCCTATCATTCATAGGGTGAGGAATGATGTGGTAAGGCAACGGCTTATTGGACCAGTCACATTTCATTCGGCAAATTTCGGTTTTGCGAAGAAAAACGATGGAACCATTGAACGTTGTCGTACTGTACAAAGAGCGATTATAGTTTGGACTGCTGTGATAGAACACGGTCTGAAACCAACGATAAGTTGTGGTACATTCACACGAGTAGTTTCAAACAAGCGCGGCTGTTCTACATATCTCTTGATTGACGTCACCAACACGCAATGAGTGAGTACAATACTGCCGCCGTAAGGAAAAAGGACGTATCTACAGATATATTGAAATGGAGAAAAAATATTTTTTCCTGTTTAAAATACAAAATACAAAGGCAGATGCGTCTTTTAATAGTAAGAATCATTAGTGCGTCTTTTTTGCTGATTCCAAATATGTAAATAACTCTATTTCGGAAAAAATGTCAGATACGTCTTTTTTTTCTTGTGACGGCAGAATACGGCCGGCTTATCTTGTCGAGTCCGAACTTCGCGCAGAAGGCTGCGCAGAAACATTTTTTAGGAATGAAACGGTGACATGAGGCAAGTGTGAGTGAGAGAACATGCGCGAAAGTTCGCAGAGCCTATAATAATAATAACGTTTATTTTCTCCACCACATAATGAATAATTAGTACAATACATAATTTGTGTATACAAAAAAAAACATTGATGTTGTGGAGACTGGAGCCTGTACTTGGAATACCAGTGTTACAGGTTCCAGGCTTCCAAACTACACGGACAAGTCACAGTAATACAAATAGATGATAATGTTGGGATGACAATAAAACAATTTAAGACAAGGAAAAACAAATAATTAACTAGACAGAAAAGTAGGGTGTGTTGTGTGGGTATAGTGTGAGATATTCAAAACTGGTCTTCTAAAATGGTACATAAAGGACATGTCAAGCTGCTTTTTATGAGATGACTTCTAAGTCTCTTGTATCTTCATAATCGTGAGATTGAAGCCAATTTTGGACTTTAGTTTTACAGTTGTATATGGATAAGGGGTAGATGGAAATGCCTCCTAGGAAACCAAAGAATCTACGGCTGAAGCTGGTTTTGAAGGACCGTGATTTACAGACTGTGTGTTTGCGTCTCTTGTTAAGGATTTCGACAGGATTGTATGGAAGTTGAGTATGCCTGCGAATGATAGTGTTTGAAATGAATCATTGGCGAACAGTCAGTACTTGGCACTGCTGGTAAAGTTCTTTCGTTGGAAAAAGATAGGGAAGTTTACTACTAACTTTAAGAACAGCTCTCTGAGCTCACTCCAATCTCAGCAAAGATGTCTTTGGGGCTCCCCCCATGCCGCCATGCAATATGATAAGATTGATTGACCTAGTATACGGTGTCAATAGTCTTAGTTTCCGACACATGGCGTACGTTCTTGAAAACAAATATCAATTTTCACGTTCTCGCTGTAAGTGCCTCTGTGTGGCTAAAAACTAAGACGATTGTCAATCTGAATACCCAAATATGTGATAGGTAACGGCGGTTTTTTAAGACTAGGACATGAGCAAGAATTATCTCGCAGGAAAGAGCATGTGTGTTATGTTATTGAAAAAAATGTATAAGAAGCTATCGCGTGATTTTTTATGAAAAAAAAAAGAATATACATACATAGATTTAACAAGTTAAGAGTGAGTTTGTTGTTGTTTAACCACTCTGCGACCATGTCAAAACCGAGCTGAGCATTTGAGTAGACTTCTTCACATGAGTCCGCGTGAAAAAGCAGAGCTGTGTCGTCCGCAAAGGTGATGATCCTACCACCACGCAATTTGAGGTTACAAAGGTCTTTGATAACCGCCAAAAAGAATGCAGGGCCAAGGATACTGCCCTGTGGTACCCCATACGTGATGTCAAGATCATCACTGCACATATCACCAACCCTTACTCTCTGCTTGCGATTAGTGAGGTTATATAGGCTTGCCTTTTGCCATCAAACATTGAAATAAAATTAGAATTGCATGTGTTGTCATTTTGTCATACAGTCCTCCGAAATATATAGAAAAATGTTACTTACTTTTACATTGAAAATTATATTTCCTCTACACTTTAGCTTCTTATAAGGTGAGCATCTCCATATTTCAGAGCCTTTTTTAAATTGTTTGATTTTATAATATTGAAGTTGGGAACACCAAAGAACTGTACTTTTCAGTAGAAAAGGAGGCACAGTTATATTAGTAAATAAAGTTAAGTACTTGCTCAGCAGACATCGCTGCAGTGTGATGTAGACAAGATGTAGATGAATTATTTATCAATTATATAAATTGTTTTATTACTTTGATAGTAATACTTTACATTGCAAACAAAATACATTAACAGTTTTATATATTTTATGTCAAATGATATTTATTGGGTTGGTAAGAAAGTCTTGCGACACTTTAGTGCTCAACTAAATATTATTTATTGGAAAGCAGTTCGAGATCATTCGACCTCGGGAAATGTTAGAATATTCGAGAAGCTTCCATGTCAAAAGGTAAATAAAGCGCCCGTTCGTTTCGATCAGGCAGTGTTAGAAAAGATGGATCAGAGTGCACTTCGAGCGATTGCCTTCTACGAATTTCTACAAGGATGTTCTGCAAGATCTCCTGCTACTAATATGTGCAGTGTGTTTAAAAGTAATGTGGTTCATCATTTGACAATAGCACGTTGGTTTGAACGTTTCCGTTCTGGTAATATAACCTTCGAAGACAAACCTAGGTCCGGCCGGCCAACAGACGTTAACGACGAAGAACTGCGATCTCTTCTACAAATGAAACCCAATGCATCGTCACGACAGTCAGCAGATGAACTCGGTTGTAGCCATCCCACCATCCTTGAACACTATAAGAAATGGTGACCAGTCTGTTAAGAAGCGACTGCTGGCGCCATCTCTGCACCGACGGGGAAGTCAAGCTACAACTTTAAATCTCGCGCGCTTCGCATCATCGACGTGCATGTCAATATGTCGTCTGCAGCATCCGCTTCCGCCCACCTCACTTTCACTCGAGAGCCTCTGGACGGACGTGCGTTCGAGTTCGTACCTACAGGTTTTTTTAAAATTATTAAAATTGTAATCAATTTGCTTGCTATTAAAATATACGTGTTCGAGTCATATCGTAATAAATATATTATTGAAAAGCTCCCACTGCGTCCCGCACACATCAGGACACACACAACATCTATAACACAGTCAGTTCACCAAGCATTAATTCAAAAATTTTTACTTGACAAACAACGATTGGCAAAAACATTATTTGTCATTTCATCATTTTACAACAACAAGTTTACCACATATTTCACTTAGCAAAATAATTATCCGATAAACTTTTATTTAATAACGTACTCGTATTATTTGACAAACAATTCATTATTTTTTTCATTTCATTTCATAAACAACGTTTGGAATAAAGCCTAACCCTAGACGGACGACATCAGGGGCACCCCGAGGTTCGGTTGGTTAGGTTCCTTAGAACCCTGCAGACAGAAATAGGAGCCCCGCGCTGCGGGGCTCCGTCGACCTGCTGACGGAAACCCTATCCCTAGACGGTCGACGTCAGGTGCACCCCAAGGTTCGGTTGGCTAGGTTCCTTTAAACCCTGCAGACAGAAATAGCAGCCCCGCGCAGCGGGGCTCCGTCCACCTGCTGACGGAAACCCTAACCCTAGACGGTCGACGTCAGGGGCACCCCGAGGTTCGGTTGGTTAGGTTCCTTTAAACCCTGCAGACAGAAATAGGACGGAAACCCTAACCCTAGACGGTCGACCTCAGGGACACCCCGAGGTTTGGTGGTTAGGTTTCTTTAAACCCTGTAGACAGAAATAGGAGCCCCGCGCAGCGGGGTTCCGTCGACCTGCTGACGGAAACCCTATCCCTAGACGGTCGACTTCAGGGGCACCCCGAGGTTCGGTTGGTTAGGTTCTTTTAAACCCTGTAGACAGAAATAGGAGCCCCGCGCATAAATCTAAATGAGAAATAAAAAATGTTTAAATTATTAAATATCATCTGATGCATTTGTTAAAAGAATTGTTTGCCAAATAAATGTTTGTAAAACGAGTGTTTATAAAATAAAACATTTGCGGAATAAGTTGTTTTCGAAATAAATAGTATAGGAAACGTTGGTTTTAAAATGAAAATTTGTCAGTGGAGTTTTGGTGAAACTTTAAAGACCCTTAAGAAATATGAATACAGAAAAGTCTTATCATCTTGGATACCCCACGAACTCAGTAAGTCCAACAAGGCGACGCGAGTTTCTATTTGCCTTTTATTGTTGCTTCATCCACACAGAAAGGATTTTCTCAGCGAAATAGTTACTGGAGATGAAAGTTGGGTATTGTGTTAACCATACACGGAAGCGCCAGTGGCTACTTCAAGACGAGAAACCAAAACCGACTCCCAAACCAACCCATACTGAGAAAAAGGGTTTATTCTGTTGTTGGTGGGATTCTGAGGGCATGCCGCCTAACACCACAATAAACGCAGAGACCTACTCGTCACAACTACGAAATCTGTCTGCAGTTATTCAACAAAAACGGCGAAAACTTTTATATGTTCGTCTTCTTCATGATAACGTTCGGCCACACATAGCTAAATTATTTAAGCAAACTATTTCAGAATTAGTTTGGTAAGTCTTACCCCATCCACCATACTCACCAGACTTAGCTTCGTCTAATTACCATTTGTTTCGGGCTTTAAAAAATTATTTACGCGATAAACAGTTTGATGACCAAACATACCTTCAAAATACCCTAGAAGAGTTTTTTGATTCAAAACCAAAGGATTTTTAGATGGATGGGATGCAAACTTTACCGGGGCGTTGGGCAAGAGTTGTAGATGAAGAAGGAGAGTATATCAGTAATTAATACGATCTTAATAAAATATTACGTTTACTCGTATTTAAAGAAAGTGTTGTTTGTGTCGCAAGACTTTCCTACCAACCCAATATATATGACCAGTACATCAAAGAGGAAAATGCCAAAATTATACAGTCTATTTTGTTATTCACGATACAAATAACTGAACTGATGCGCTTCCTTATATTCGTTTCTAGCTGACCCGGCGAACTTCGTACCGCCACATCCAGTTTGGCAGGTATGAACAGTTTGTATGGAAAAATAAAATAATTGTTTTTACTACGTTCATTACAATTTCTTTCTATTTTCTCACCTCTTAAACCTTCCTTGGACTTCTAGAAAGATTTCAAAATTAGGCAAATCGGTTCAGCCGTTCTCGAGTTTTTGTGCGACTAACAAACGTCAATTCATTTTTATATGTACACTAGATTAGTATTTAGGCTTTACAATTTAAAATCACTATTATTCATTCGTAATACCTAGTACGGTAAAAACATAATAGGTTGGGGAAAAAGTTTCTTCGCATTTTTTAAGAAAATTCAAAACATTTTTTAATATAGTTTATTTACATTTAACTAAAGTATGTAGGTACCATTTTGTTCGATAACTTTTTGCCATCTTGTAGGTAGGGACATGATCCCATTGCTATAGAAATTTTGGGACTTCTGGTCAAAATACCGCGACAAGTCGTTTTGGCAGTCCTCTCGTGATGTTAACCTGACACTGCCTAAAGAATTCTGAAGAGACCGAAACAGGTGGAAATCTGAAGGTGCAAGGTCAGGACTATACGGCGGATGCATTAA
This sequence comes from Dicycla oo, assembly GCA_948252095.1. Taxonomy (NCBI): domain Eukaryota; kingdom Metazoa; phylum Arthropoda; class Insecta; order Lepidoptera; family Noctuidae; genus Dicycla; species Dicycla oo. The sequence continues at coordinate 40,279,190 of OX411709.1, read as the reverse complement.
CACCTCCCAGCCAAACTCTCTTAATTTTTGCTGAGCGGCTAAAGATGTGTGAGGTCTAGCTTTATCATGATGAAAAACCACACCCCTTCTGTTGATTAATTCCGGCCGCATTCTCTCAACTTCTTGCTTTAATCTCATCAGTTGTTCGCAGTAGAGTTCAGAATCGATGGTCCTGCCTGGTGGTAACAGCTCATAATGAATAATGCCCTTCCAATCCCACCACACACACAGCATCACCTTGTTGCGAGTTAACCCGGGTTTCGCCACAGTCTGTGAAGCCTGATCGGCCTTTGACCACGACCTTTTTCGCTCGTTCTTGTCATACGTGATCCACTTTTCATCACCAGTTATCAGCTTCTTCAAAAATGGTTCGGTTTCATTACGTCGTAATAAAGAATCATAAATGAGTACACGGTTCATTAGGTTTCTTTCAGTGAGCTCGTGAGGTACCCAAATGTCGAGCTTTTTTGTGTACCCAGATTTTTTCAAATGCGCCAAATCTGTTTTGTGGTCAATTTCCAGTTCTTCAGCTACGTCTTAACTACTGATACGCCGATCTTGCTCCACTTTTTCAAAAATGGCATCCATTTTTCCGTAATAGGGCGACCAGAGCGACGTGCATCTTTGACATCAAAATTTCCGGATTGAAAACACTTAAACCAAATTTGTGCTACTCTCACAGACACTACACTAGGTCCATTAACATCGCAAATTTTTTTTGCGGCTTGCGTTGCATTTTTACCTTTTTTGTAGTAAAATTTTAAAATGTATCGAATTTCTTCATTAGATTCACTCATCTTGACGGTACGAAAAACAAATGAAAATCACACATTTTCCTAATTTGAATTTGGAATTATGTTCTTTAAAATTTAAACTTTCAATGATACCAAAACCAGCCAGATACAAATAGTGTGGCCAAAGAGATTTTATTACAAGTTCATACATACTATAATGCGAAAAGACTTTTTCCCCAACCAATAATTTATGGAGGTTCTGGTGGACTATGAGAAAAATAATTGCCCATAGACCACCTAGGTGAACTAGGCGGGTGGACCATGGGCAATACACGATTCGTAATACTACGATAAAAACATAATATGGACTTTCTGGTAAACTAGGAGGGAACAAAAAATCCCATAGTCCACCTAGGTGAACCAGGCGGGTGGACCATGGGCAATACACGCCTGGAGCGTCAGACACCGAGCATATCGCAGCGGTCGAGAAACATCTAGGGGACTACTTCGCCACGCCGATAGCTCCCGAGGTGGATGCCATGTTTTTCTCGCCTGGGGCAGTTAGACGCGCCATCCTAAGGACGAAGCCAAAGAAGGCCGCCGGTGCTGACGGTATCACCAACACAGTGCTGCGCCACCTGCCGTTCCGTATGGTAGCGGCGCTGGCGCGCCTGTTCACGGCGATACTGCGCACGGGGACCTTTCCTGCTTCGTGGAAGGAAGGGCGCGTCATTATGCTGCCCAAGGCGGGGAAAAACACACTGAAGCCGGAGAGCTATCGGCCAATCACGCTGCTGCCGACGGTCTCCAAGGTGTTCGAAGCACTCCTGCTGCGACATCTCGAACCACACATCGCGACACGGCCGGAACTGTTCGGTTTTCGGGCGGAGCATAGCACGACGCTTCATCTGTCGAGGATACTGCACCACCTTTCGGCTGCAATGAACAAGAAGGAATACTCGTTAGCAGTATTCCTTCCAGGAGAAAGCCTTCGACCGTGTGTGGCACGACGGCCTCGTATATAAGCTCCGGATTGAGAGCCTGGATGAGTTTGTGCGGCGCCTCGCGAAGGTATTCTCGCGCGTGCCGACGCATCCGCTTGGCCGCATGTCAAGCAGATAGCGCCCTGACATACGCGCCCCCCCGACACGAGGACACCCTTGCCCCGCGACCTAGTTGCGGACGACTGACTCGTGAGGCGCTCTCAGTCTACACGCGGCTCACTTGTGACAAATGACACCTACACATAACACGCATCTGGTGCGTGGTGCGTGCTAGGTTAATATAGGCGTGCCACGTAGCAAACGACAGACACTCACCTCTTAACAGGGCCTAAACACACACGCGAATGCGCGGCGCGGGCATGCGACTCGTGTATACACCGGGCGGTGTTACACAGTACAATGCCGCCCTCACACTCAGAACACGGTCCCTTCTTCCCGTCCGGGCTCGGCTCGATTCGAAAACGGAGCGGGATGGGGGGGGGGCATACATCCTATCTGTAGGAACGTCGAGTCCGTAACTCTGTCGCTGGTCGCCACTTGCTGGGCTTCTCTCATGTAGATGAGGGCCTCACCCGGTAAGGACCGACCGCCGAGTTACGGTGAAGATAGCGGCGTTGGGCATCAACGTCGTGGCGTGCCTACAGACACAAGTTACAGAAACTCTTACCACATGGGCGCGTATGCCGCACGCTCAAACATCTACTCGCCAGTGGCGACCACAACGAGGGGCCCGTGCTACCGTAAAGCTTCCGCGGTCGGGGGGCCATGCCCCGACACCGCACGCCACGCTCTCTTACTGGGGTGTAGCGACATCCCGCAGTATCGGCACATGATTCGACGCTCGACGCTCGCTGCGAACGGTCGCCTGCTCCGCTCCTACCGTCTGCGCCCCGAGCTCAAGAGTCCGCTTCCGTTGCGCCTCACAACGCCTCCTCGTAGTCGCCCGACTACTACCGATCTTCGAGCGATTAATTAAGCAATTAATTAATCGACTCGAAAATCACCCAAGTGCCTTTTCATGGCAAATACTGTTTCTGTAACCCGCGTGTGTAGCTTCACCAGGCCCGTTCTGGGCAAAAACCACAGTTTCGTGGTCCTCGGTGGAAACCTTACGGTGCCAACGAAACCGAGTGGAGTGTTGACCCAATCACACCCGCCGAACTCCTTCAGGGGGAGGCAGTCAATTGGACGGGTCCCAGAGTTAACCGGCCTTAGGGATCTCCTAGTCGGCTCTGGTGTACAGTTTTCCCTCCTCAGCTACACACCTAGTGTCTTTAGGGTGTGCCTACACCCTTCGCGCTAGACTGGTCAGGGCCCCGTTCGCACAATAAGATTGGCGACGGGAGCTTAGGGCTCACCACTAGGTACTCACCTCCTGTCTGCACCCGACAGGGAGGGTTACTCATCCCCGGGCAGACCCACCCGGGGATTTAGGCTTTTCTGGAGATCTCCTCCCTCCCCCCTCCCCTACCTCCTCATGGCAGAACCAGAGCTACTTAGCCTCTTGTCGTTTATTAAAAGGGTCATCCTAAATTACCTTTACATCACCGCCAAATACGGTGCGGAGCTTGGAGCTCTGCAGCAACCGTCCTCCCCTCCCCCTTCGAACATCGCTGACCCTAGCAATGTCGAACCCCCTAGCCCGACTGAATGCATGGACACTGAGGAATCAGTGTCCGATCGCCCAAGCCGACCCCGTCCCTCTATCCCTATATCCGCCCGTCCTCCGTAAGGGAAGCCAAAAGAGGAAGCTGAAGGGCAAAAAGGCTCCCCGCCCCTCTATCCCGCACAAAAAGGCGACGACTTCTTCCGTCCGTGGCCTGACGTCTCCCCCCGCCCCCGCCCCAGCTCCAGCGGCTTCCCCTGCTACTGCTGTGCCTGCCTCCGCCCCAGTCCAAGCGGCTTCGCCCGCTTCCGTCCCTATCCCGACCTCTTCATCCTCCTCGCAGGATCCTTCCTCCTCTTCTTCTCCCCTCCTCCCGTGTTCATTCAGGACAAGGGGAGATGGACCGACGACGTGTCCAAGTGGTGCACTGATCTTAGGATCGGCTACACCAGTGCCCGCTCTACCCAACAGGGTATTAAAGTGTTAGTCCCTACGTCGAAAGACTATAGGGAAATTACTAAACTCCTCAGGTCAAAAGGTGTGTGCTATGTGGCACGTCGGGGCACCCAGGCAATTACCGTGGCTGTCCTAAGGCCCCTAAATCCTCTACCCCTAAACTGCCCAAGCGTGCCGACGCTCGTCAGCAAAGGGAAAGTCCCTCTGTGGCCATCCCCTCATCTCAGATGCCCGCGAGACTGAGTCCTCAGAGACCCAGTCCGTAGTATTCTTTAAACCACCAGCAGGCCTTCCCTGCTTTGGCTCGCTCCGAGCCTCCTCCCGCCCTTATCCCGGCTCCAACGGATGCTCGGAAACCTACAACACCTCTTAAAGCAGCTCCCGCTGCTACAGCTCCCCCCCGCCTTCCCTCAGCCGCAGGGGTCAGTCAAGTTTCTTAAGATACAGGATACCCCTAGTTTAAGAGACAGAGTTTATTCTACAGTGTACAGATTTCTGCAGCGTCCAAATGTTTTATGTAATGTACTCTACAGTGTTTTCAAAATTGTAAACTTAATGTACAATTATCTGTATTTTCGGGAAAGATATAGATAGATAACTTCAGTGTTATCTCTGGCACCTTTCTGACTTTCATGTCCCCTCGCGCTACCTAAATGGCCAACGAGATCGTGGCCGCCAGGAATGCCTGCTATCTCTTCAGGATACAAAGCATCTAAAATGCGTATCCCGAGATAACGCAAGCTTTGATGTCCTTTACCAAAAAATCCACACAATAATGGATAAAGGAATCTTAGCAAGATTCAAACCTCGATCCCTCAAGTTAGGCTTCTTCAATGCCAATAGCATTCAAAGCCAACGAGATAAGATCGCCACTTTCCTCCGCGATCATCAGATAGACATTCTCCTAGTACAGGAAACCTTTTTAAAGCCTCATCATCGGAACCCTATTGCTAACTATCGTATAGTTCGCAACGAAAGGACTCGTTGTCATCAGGGCGGCACCCTAATCTATTACAAAAAGGGCCTATACTGCATCCCTATAGACCCTCCCTCCCTCTCAGACTTAGAAGTGTCTGTCTGCCGACTAGGCATGACAGGCCACCAACCGATCACTTTAGTATCAGCCTACCTCCCCCCACCTCCTCAGATAGTTCCCTATCTGACGATCTCTCTACCCTATTCGGCTTGAGTGAATCCGTTATCATAGCGGGTGACCTCAACGCCAAGCATTCCGCCTGGAACACTACCAGGCCTTTTTTTTAACCTCTGCTCTCTCCCGAGTTCGATGTCATCGCCCCGATGACTCATACTCACAATGTGCCTATTCGTTAACTACTAAGCCTACGTGGGAGAGAATCCACTGTATGATGATATTTTTCGAATTTGCCCTCAATCTGATTAGGTAAAATAACAACATAATACCACGCCTGATTTCGAAGGTTTAGTCGCTTGTCACAAGTCTTCTGGCGAGACAGTCCGTGACGACTCTCGAGAACAGTTTACAGGTATACGTGGCTCAAAAGTGAGATAGATCAATATTTTATAAACTTTTTTTTTTAACACATTCTCTGCTGAATTCTTTATGCAAACGCTTCTTGTATGCTACACCCTTACCGACCCTTTTTTTTTACGATGTTTTCGAAACAATAGAGATGCGCAACGAACACACATGTGCGCCGCGCCGCACTCGAAGAAAGTTATGAAATCGCGCATGTGTGTCTGCCGCACCGAATGTGTTAAAGAACAGAACTATTGCACCTCGTGCCTCCTCTCGGGTAGCATGTATCTTCTTGCATGATAAGAGGATTTTGTTAGTGGTTTAATTGTAATGGTACTTTTATTTTCACCATCCACGAAGATTACGCCGATGACGCCGCCGACAAATTAAACGTCAGACGCCGCTGCCGGTAAAACATCGGCGCACACCTCTACTACATCTATTCACAAACATTCGATACGCTTCCGTACCGTTATCAAACATCATTCCACGTTATCCAAGGCAGTCGAGGACTAGGCAAATCAGGTAACCATAAATGGCATTTCCAATTCGGAAGCCCATCGAGAATGGCTGTGAATAGCTATGCTGATCACCTCTTCGGGATAATAACAAGGAATAAAGTAAGGAAACAAACATATCCATGTGTTTAATTATATTGATTTATATAAATTTGCCTCAGATCAAGCAGTTTACAAAATGGAAATTTTACAATTATACCTCCATTGAATACAAGTTAATACTATTACGCGGGTTAGTTATGAGCTGAAGGCACCTATTGTAAAAATAAGTTCAGTTCTGAAGACAGACACCCAAATTAAATGTATTAAATACACAGATAACAAACTCGCTTGCGAGCCTTGTGTTGATAAATAAACATACTCGCTGAAGAATTTCTTCTTAAAAGATTAAACTATTTGTCACAGCTGAATAGCCTATGGCTAAAATCTCTATAAACGAAATCACACAGATACTTTGCCATAATTACTGAATATTTTGATGTATCACTGCAATTGCTTTATGAATACATTTCTGAAAGGGTCAGAGATGTCGTAAGTCGATCATCACAACCCTAGTATCACTGTTAACGCCTTTAAACTTGTCTGGCGACTGAGAGTCAACGATAGACGAGGCATATGTTTAATATTATAAGAATATAAATAATGTAGTCAATAACGTTTGGGAAGGCATCCGTGTTGCTACCTATGTCAGACGAAACATTCACTATTACATCTAGTCACCACCGCGGCGCACTACCAGGGCTCACGTACATTTGGTCGTTCACCACACTCATGACGGTGTCCCACACATACCATGGTAACATTCAAGAAAGGCCTCATAAACAACATTTAAAAAGACCGATAACAATAATGTTCAATTATATTCGCTTATGCTTAGGTTTTTGGAATATTATGCACGAACGAAGACTACCCATTACCCCGAATTTATCATAAGAAGCAAATATTTAGCCACGAGACACATTCCATCATTATAAATGGTGTAATTTTAAGCAGTTTCCATTGGTTAGTTACAGCTGGGTCTTGGCAATGATTGCGACGGCACAAACAGTTTACAAGTTTTAAGAATTAATTCAACTTTTAATATGTTCTGGTTTTTTGATCCCAAGTTCTATAAATAAGATACCATTACGAAGATAGTGACTCATTATATTTTCCTTCATGGAAAATATAGATAAATCCAGATATATATAAACTCTGATTTTTTATTAGGTAAACGAAAATGACAGCTCAAATCGAACTTTTTGTGTCATTTTGACATTTTACTCATGTTATCATATGTAATTTTAGTCTACCTAATTAAAAATCAGAGTTTAGGTAAGTAGTACTTAACATATTACCTGTGGAAAACGATCGCTTGATTCAGAAATTTTAAATTTAATTAATATTTTTAAAATGGAAATAAGCTGTGTACAGCAAAATCAGTACAGTACGACAACGATCAAAGGAAGAAGAAGAAAAACGATGGAATCGTTTTTCTTCGGGAAAACCGAAATAAAAACGAATAAAATGTGATTATCGACAAACAGAAATCGATTTATTTTCCCACCCAAAATGTATTATAGTTTGACGCATTAATTCCGTCACTCCCTTACTGGACCAGTCACATTTAATTCTGCAATGTTCGTTTTTTATAAGAGGAATACAGTGTACATAATCAAATTTTATGTATCATCCCATAAACCTGTGTTATGCAAATAAATGAATTTGATCTCCATTACAAACAATAACTATACTTAATCCACTTGGAATTATAAGGCAAAAAAAATTATTAAATTGTGAACAACCAAATGTAAGTGTCCTAACACTGTGAATATTTACCGGGCAACGGTATTCATGTCAAAATATCATCCATATTAAGTTAAAAGTAATTACGTTCCGTGTTTGCAAGATATTTTGCTCCATAGCTGGGCAGCGATCGCCCGGGAAATATATCACAAAATTATCTATAATACCACTATTACTAAGCTTCAATAGGCAGCTTAAGGAATCACAATCATATAATAATTGTCGTTCATAGACCGGTCTAAGCGACATCTCTTCTACACCTGTGACTGCGTACACTCCGCGACTGTTAGTCGCAGTATACAGGATGCTCATTGAGTTAGAGCACTAAGGACAGCTACATTAACCGTTGCAGCTATTACCACCCTGTATATAGATGCAGCTGCGACTATGTCGCTAAGTGACAAACATTACAGATACATTTATTTGCAACAATATACGACTATGCAATACTATTTCATTTAAATAACGGAGATTAATTATTGTAATGTAACGTTAAATATTCAATATTGGAACATCAATGTCTTAACTATGACCTAACGGGGAATTTAGACTACGGCTAGAGGAACCCATGTACGTTTGTGTACAGTAATTTTAACAACAACTTCTTGAATAACAGACAACATAATAACTTCCAAGCGCCATTAAGTAAACTCGATTAAGTGAATATGTCAAGTGTTATGTAACATAGCTTCATTTCAGACATTATTGTTTCAGGATCAAACATTATTTGGAAGTGTTAACACTCACGCGGACATCTTAATCCGAGAGCCGAGTATTCACAATGCCAACAATGGGCGGACTGTGGCGGTTTCGAGCACGATTTAACAATATGATACGTTGTAGTGTCCTTTTCACTGGCGTTGAAATGTGTCAACTGATTGTAGCAGCGAATTGGTCAGTCGCAGGTGGAGCAGGAGCGTCGCGCGATGGACGAACATAAACTAAGGGTAATAGCTAGGGATTGGACTATTTGCGGACATTGGTCGCGTTCTCGGCGTTTTCCTTCATGATCTTGGACTTGAGGTGGTCCTTGTACTTCAGAATGCCGCCCTGCCACTTCGTGACGGTGCCATTCTCGCAAATCCAGATTTCCTCCGCGACCTGGGACGACAAATTATTTGGGTAAGTAAATATAAAAGTGCAACTGCAGGTGAAGGCGGTTGGACAACGTCGAGCAGATTCATTGCCTCAAAACATAACTGAAGGCCAATTCCCGTAATAAAATTAACCTCTGTCCCGCCCGGACCGGCAAACAGTTCCATCGACGTCGAACGATCGAACTGTAATCTTCCTCCACGCACCACACTGGATCGATCTGAACGGTCGATGGCAACAGTTATGCTGCGCCGCCCCCATACAAATTGGGTTAAGAGGAGGACAATATTGATAACTAAATTAGATAAAATATTTCCTTTTGATGTGAGTGAAATGCAACTTAGCTAGTCTGGGTCCAATAAACTTATTTTAACATCACATAACGCCCGCTGTCCTCGAACCAGAGGTGTACCTGTAGTACACACACATTTCGCCGGTTATGTTTAACATGTAATTGGAGGCGACCCTACCGCCACCAACCAGGCACAAAGTCAGGCTCTGAGTTGCTACTAAGAAATTCCTGATGGAAAAACCCAATAAAACTTAGCTCGACCCGGGAATCGATCCCAGATCCTCATGCTCAGCAGTGGAACTTGCGGCCACTAAACTCGCCACAAAATAATAGGTCCGTTTTGACATCCCTCTTTGTCCCGCTATGTTTGTCTCTCTTTGGCATATGAAACGATATGGGCTGTCAAAACGGACCTATTATTTTGTGGCGAGTTTAGACCGGCGAGGGTGTCACCTTATTTTGTTTGATAACGCACCTGGTTGATAAGCCTGAAGTCGTGGCTGACCAGCACCATGCCGCCGTCGTACTCGTTGATGGCGTCACCCAGCGCGTCGATGGTCTCCATGTCCAGATGGTTGGTAGGCTCGTCCAGCAGCAGCAGATGCGGCGTCTGCCACGCGAGCCACGCGAACACCACGCGGCAACGCTGCCCGTCAGACAGCTGGCGCATCGGACACACCTGAACCGAAAGACGTTGTGGGTTAAGTTGTGGGTGCTGGTGGTAGTTTATTTGCTACACTCCGGGTACCGATTGCGATGCGATTTCCCTTCAGCGAGTTCTGTCTCTAGGAGCCTTAGGGGGTAAGTTACAAGAAAACTATGATACAACTAACAATGGATATAATGCGGAAGGCGTCTCGCACATTTCCAGCGTTGTCTCGACGGTTTTCTGATGGTCGCCACTGTAGATTCTGGCTGAAAGGAGTTTCTGTGGTTGGGTACTCTATCTAGCCCTATGGGAATACAGACGTTATGTTTACGTTTAGCAATAAAAACGCCCATTGTGACTCCTTATGTCACTTTCAACATTTCTATTTATAAAGTGAAAATGTCATGGTATGAGCATGTGTTGCAGAGGAATGAGGAAAATGTCATCCGGAAAGTTTTGAGTATGAACGTGGAAGGCTATGCGGGTAGGAGAAGACTAAAGAAACGATGGATGGACTGTGTAAAAGATGATATGGCTAGAAAGGGAGCAACTAACGAGATGAAGACTAATAGAGAAGTATGGCAGAAAAATACCATGTTGCGCCGACCCCGAAAATTCGGGAGAATGAACATACCATAATGTACGATTTAAACAGAGAGACGCGCGTCGGACCGCATTTGACAATATGTCAAAGGAAATTGAAGAAGCGTTTAAATAAAGTAGTCCAATGTCATATTTGCATGGAATTCACACAGCGCTGTATAAATTGACTGACGGTAACTGCTAAATTATGTAAACTACATGAAAATATGACATTCAACGTACTAATTCTATTCTAGTATGTACTGACCTGCTGGCGGCCGGTGAGTCCATAACGTCCGATGATCTTGCGCATCTCCTCTCGCTCTCGCACATCTGGGAACTCCTTCATCATGTAGTCGAGTGGAGACAGGTCCAGGTCCAGCAGCTCGTGAAGGTGCTGGTGGTAGCGCCCGATGCGCAGGTGAGAGTTCTTGCGGATCATGCCTGTTGATGGGACGAGCTGCGAAGGACAAGGGTAGTATTAGATTACAAAATTAAACTAGGCATATTGAAAATAATACAACATAACTGGGTTGTGGAAGTCAAACGGGCACTCGCTCCATATTAAATACTGGTATTCAGCTGCATCCGGTTAGACTGGAAGCCGACCTCAACACGGGATAAAAGCTAGGCAGATGATGGTGCAAGCGGGACTAAAAACCTCACTCACATCTCTGTACAGTAGCTTTAACACAACCAACACTGCCGACTCCCCATGTTGTACTTGAAATCTAAAACCAGCCGATCTATTCTGTAAAAATCTCACCGTGAAAACTTAGGTGAAGTGATGAAAAGCCTGTGTACTCACATCTCCGTACAGTAGCTTGAGGAGCGTGGACTTGCCGGCTCCGTTGGGCCCCACCAGCGCGAGCCGCGTGTCCAGGTCGATACCGAACTCCAAGTTCTTATAGATCCAGGGGCTCGTGTCCGTATATCTGAATGATACATTCTGGAAAGAACAGAGATAGGAATAGAAATGAGTTTTGTTTTCCAGCTAAGTGTTCTTAGTTCTTATATACGAGCGACAACCGTCAACAGCAGAGGCAACTGCAGTGAACTGCAAATAGTTCAGGAGTGGCAAAATGGCAGACGCGACACGCTACAGCTGCAAGCGTCGCTTTAGGTTGGTGGCGATCATCACGCGTCGTCGACCGCCTGCGATACGTGCAATTGCCTCTGCCGTGTACGTGTGTCGCTCGTGTGTAAGAACACTAATACATAAGCAGGTACACAGGCTAACACAAAGAAAATGTCTTATTAGGCTTAAAACTTACCTACAACCCTGGTCACATTGGTGTTAGTTACCAGTGAGCCCCGAACTATTAGTTAGTCAGGCCATAATGTTAATCATTCTGCTGTCGCATTGGAATGTGCAACTAGCTTTATCTTTCTGACTGACAGACTCCTTTGAGAGTTCAAATCAAAATTCATTTATTAAATTACGGCTTATTTTCACCACACATCACTAAATGCGTTTAACGCTAAACGTGTATAAAACATCGCTCATTTTCTTTCAATCGTTTGAAGATGACAGAGACAGAATGATGTTTTAAACTCGTGTACCGTTAAACGCGTTTAGTGATGTGTGGTGAAAGCACTTTTTGAACATCAAAACTACAAAAACTTCACCACTTTCTAGTGCTTTAGCTGGGAAGAAGTGGCGCAACAGACTCCCCAGCAGGAAATCTGTCCGTTAAGTTAGCAGAACTTGATTCTATAGGGTGACTGGTAATTAGTGACTGATACTATACTATACACATGATTGTACTCATGATAAAAAACGGACCAAACCTGAATTCGCGAATTAAAAATCTGCTGTCCCATACATTCATGTTGCATAACTCATCAAAATGTAGGGAGCAGCTCATTTTTTTTCGATTTCAAGTTTGGTGCCATAGTAAAACTTGTTTGTGAGTACAATCATGTTTTTATGTATCCGTCACTAATTACCAGTCACTCTATATACAATAAGCACAGTACGGCCGATTTATCTTGGCAGTTCCGTACTTCGCGCAGAAGGCTGCGAAGTAATATTTTTTAGGAACCAAATGGTGACATGAGGCGAGTGTGAGTGAGAGAACATGCGAGAAACTTCTTAGTGCCTATGTTTGGACCTGCCAAGATAAATCGGCCGTAGTGTATGCAAAGTGATTAACGTGACAGAATTCGTATCATAATAATACAAAAGTGCTTGTATATGTTTTATTGAAATAAATGCTTTAGAGCTTGTCTTCACATAATAATATCAGGTTTATTTTTGTCGAACAGCAGTGAAAAGGCCTCTCCTAAGGATATTTTTCATAATGCTAGAAATATTTCAACATCGTATTCTACTCAGGATACTGTACGGTTTAGGTGATGTTCGCGACATCCTCAAAGTTGAGTAGACTAGAGCCTGTACCTTACTACTACTTTCACGCCTTAACATACGGCTGCCATACGATACTGATTTGTTTGAGATAAAGCGCAAAACCTAGTCAGACTAAAGCACATCGGACATGATTGCGCATAATAGAACCAATGAAACCGTCGCGGTTTTCATATGCATTAATTGGAAAAAAAGTCGCATCATTGATGTAAAAAATGCGGGTCAGCAACAATATCTTACTCTATTCTGAGGCATTTTGTGGAGAGAATTATCAATAATGCGTTCGTATTTTGTGTGCGCGCAAGTGCTTGTCACTGCCTGAGGTATGTGAGTGGTAAGACGTGGAGGTAGACAAAGGTGGAAGGTAACTCAGTCTGCCAATCTTGTCAATCGCGCCCTCCCCCGTCTCACCACTCACATACCCTTGGCGGTGATTAGCATTTACTGCGGGATGTCGCTACGCCCTCGTAAGGGGGTGTGGCGTGCGGTGTCGGGGCATAGCCCCCCGACCGCGGAAGCAACACGATGGCCCGTAACCACGGGCTCCTCGTTGTGGTCGCCACTGGCGAAGCGGCGCACCTGCGCGCACACTATATTTATAACATATTTGCAGCCCGCGGCACGTAAGCTGGCAATGTTTTGGCGTAGTGGGGTAAGTACGCGCATGCTACACTTCGTGCAACAAAAAAAAATAGTCACTTTTTTGTCATTATTCTGTGGTTATTGCCATAATTTATTTTTAAACATAACTGTTTAGAAGAAAGTTAACACATTCACTGCTGAATTATTTGGCGAACTTGCTCCAAGTGCTGCTTTATGATACACTAAACCCTGTGCGGCAAACACTCATGCGCGCCCAAAAAATACTTCGTGTGGTGCTATGAGCGCGCAGGCGCGATTGAAGAAACTCTACCCAGTGCGGCTGGGCACATATGTGCGACGTTACAAACTTATCCCAAGTGCGGCGAGACGCCTAGGTGTGTTTGAAAAATTTCCCATTTTTTATGAGTCATAAAACAATTACGCCAAGAACAATAGAGATGCACAAAAAACCCACAGGTGCGGCGCGCCGCATTCGAAGGAAGTACATAAATTGTATGGACACACATATGCGCCGGTAGCACATGGTGAACGTTCGAAAATCGCACATGCGTGTCTGCCGCACAGAACGTGTTAAAGAAAGGAGAGGAATTCGTGAATTATATTATTAGGAGTAATAAATAAATTATATACAGTAATTATGGGTTAAGAAATTTATAATAAAACAAAATATTGTAATATCGTTAGCAATCGTATGCCGTCGTCGTCACTATCGCTTTGTAAAAGTGTTACCCCTGGCAAGAAATCAATGTTAGCAGTAATTGTTGAGCTGGTGGAAGGAGTTGGCTCCCGATCCTCAATATTACTCTCCTCACTCCCACTGTCCAAGGAGTCTCTTTCTTAGTTTTCACTTCTTTTTCTATGTAACACTAACTACGAGATAACTAATAGAATAAGAAATGAGTGTACAGGGTTACTGGTAATTCGACGTATATCCGTCAGGGGCTGATAAGGGGGCCAAAATGCAACAAATTGAACCCCCCATATGTATGGCCGAAATTCAATAGTTTTCGAGATATTTGAATTTTAAGTTTTTCGATATTTACTTTTTTAATGCATTTTATTTCATGCAAATACAAATGACCCTTTCTCTCCCCGCGCCGATTCAAACACATGCCACGAATTATGTATTTTAAAATTGCCTTTTATACCTTTTTGTAAAGCTTACAGAATAGGCAATTTGTTTTAGTTATTTGTACGGTTAATGTCATAGAAATTTTTGTGACGAGACATCATTTTTGAAGCGTAAAATGAAAATATTGGTAAGATATTATTCTTATATCGCTCATTATTTTAATTATTTTGTTAAATTAAGTAGTTTTAATTATGTCCATAGCTTAATTGAAGTGCCAGCTACAACATCATTTTTAATGGTACCCATTCAAATATGTATTTTTTTTATTTGGAATTAAATGTAAAATTTTGGGTAAATATCGAAAAACTCTTAAAATTCAAATATCTCGAAATAGTTTTCGAGATATTTGAATTTTAAGAGTTTCAATTTCGGCCATACATATGGGGGTTCAATTTGTTGCATTTTGGCCCCTTATCAGCCCCTGACGGGTATACGAGTACGTCGAATTAACAGTAACCCTGTATAAGTCTGAAAGTGACACCGGTGACTGAAAAGTTGTGTGGAAATCGGTTGTCATTGTAGCGCCACTGACATACCTACATGCAGCGCGTCTCGCGTCCGCACGCGCTCGCGCATGCGCGGAGAACAATATATAAGGAGATGTTTGTTGTTAAATAAAAGACGTGTCCTTCATAGTGAACTGCTTAAGATGAACTAACTTTTTATTTAAGGTGTATTTATTTTATGCTGTAATGCCAATTAAACGCATTTTTTCTTTCTTTCTTTCTTCTTTCTTTCTTTCTTAACAACAAACATCTCCTTATATATTGTTCTCCGAGCATGCGCGAGCGCGTGCGCGGCGCTTCGAGAAAACGCGGAGTAGCTGGTCTTCCATCTAGAATATTCAGCGGCACGTGGCGTTCTTTGAGAAGATGTGGCGACACGGATCGTTGTTCTAGAAACAGTCTCGCTGGCCGCGTCGGCCTTGCTCCGCGGCGGCGCTCAGCGCGCGCGCACTCAGCGTGCGGCGGTAGTCGGACGCGAGACGCGCTGCATGTAGGTATGTCAGTGGCGCTACATAATGGTATGGGCATGTGATGCGGAGGAATGAGGAAAATGTCGTCAGGAAAGTGTTGAGTATGAATGTGGAGGGCTATATGAGTAAGGGAAGACCAAAGAAACGATGGATGGACTGTGTGAAAGATGATATGGCCAGAGAGGGAGTGACTACCAAGATGACAACTAATAGAGAAGTATGGAAGAAAAAGACATGTTGCGCCGACCCTAAATAAATTGGGACAAGGGCAGGAATTCTCCTGACTAACAGTACATATCATGAACCATTTTTCTGGCATGTCCAAGTAAATGGTATTTATTTGTGGCATTATAAATAAATTTAAAAATTCAAACAAAACAACAACAAGAACTTGTAACAAAAACAAATGGTACAATTTTAGTGCACGCAAGTGTACTCGGGAGCGAATGGAACGCGGACGCGATGCGAGAGACAAGGGTCGACTAACCAACCAATCGCCCGCTCGGTACGATGCTACCTCGTTCCCCGCGTCCCGCTCGCGACCAGAGAGACCTAAAAAATGACTTCTGCGCATCTAACTACTCTTGCCAACTTACGTGCCGCGGGCTGTACCAGTCTCTCAAAAATGTAAACTTTTTCTTAAGCTAGTTTTTAAGTACTTACACTGTACATTTGTGAAGAGAAAATAGATAATTATACTATTATTAAAAATAAAATGTTCTATCCACACGAAGATACTAACCTGCACCATAATAACAGGGGGCGGCACCTTGCCGCACGATGGGAAGTAGAAGTTAAGGATCTTGTCATCTGTGACCTTCTCGGTCAGTCCTTGGGCCACCATCTTAGCTAGAGTCTTCTCCTTAGACTGGGCTTGTCGGGCCAGCTTAGCGGAACCATGACCAAATCGTGCTATGTAGTTCTGAAAACATTACGTACACTGTTTTATATTACAAATCTAAGATGACAAGTCACAATTCTGTACGAAATATTAAGTTTGAGTTGACGTTGCATATTTAAAATGTAACGTCTCTCTGTTTGTTAGTGCCACTGTAACTTTAACCAGATTTTCGACGTGATTTTTATTTTGTTTCATAGATCTATCCTTTGTCCCTGATGTATCTCGGTAGTCGAGGTCAGATAGGCAGTCGCTCCATGTAAAATATAAATATATTCAGATGCACCCGGTTAAACTGGAAGTCGACCCAAACTGAGAAGAGGCTAACCAGATAATGATGATAGCTGTTCTTTGACTAGATTTAATTATAGATCAGTCCATACACAGCTAGTAATAAATATGATTCAATCCACGCTCAGCATATGCATAAGCTGGTCGATATAGGATATTGATAGCTGTGGTTCTGTCAAAATCATTTTGGATTATTCCGATCTGTCACCCTGCTTTGTCCCCTTAGGTGGAAAGATCGGAATAATCCATCATTTTTTAAAGTACGGAAGAAATGCAGGAAGAGCGCAGAAGTCTTCCAAGGTCAGAAGTACTGTGCTACTCTCTACTTAATACGTTCACTGTCCAACCAAAATGTCGAAATTAGCTCTCACGTCCAATTTGCTTTATTCTTTCCTATGTACTGAGGCCTTTACACCACTTCAGGTCCTTAGATGCCATAAAAGATGAAGGAACTCTTTTAAATTTATTTTTAAGTTCAATTTTCAAAGCTTTGTAAGTCCTAAATAAATTTAAAAAATCGATGGCTCATTGCTTTTTTATTTTACCTACATAATTGCTCATACGTTCATGTATAATACTAGTATGTTTCTTTTAGGTCCTCGAAGTAAGAACCCATTATGTATGAAAAGAGCTGTGACCCACATGTATGGCACAGACATCTCGTTCCAACCCAAAATGACACACATGTGGGTCACGGACAGTGAAAGTGTTAAGGTGGAAGCGATACGGTAGCCCGCCAAATAAAAATGTTCTTAAGTTTTTTTTTCAATTTGCAGCAGAGGTGTACGGTACTTAATAAAAAAGTTTGACGCGCCCGTAACAATTCATCGAATATAATCATTAAAATCATCAAATACTCTCTTAAGTTAGAATTGGCCCCAATCGTCGTGTATTCATGGAATATTCGGCCAATTTAAAAAAAGAATTAGAATATTTAGATTTTGCGGGTTACCCATAACTGTAAAATTTGGTGGTCCACGAAAGTCACCACTATCACAAAGGGTTCACCAGTTTACACTAAATTAGGAAAAAAAAAACTTTAATGATGGGTACTAGGTATACAGGAAGAACAGAAAGTAAATAATTCATTCTCTTTTAACCTTCTCTTCTATATATGTCTGCTGCATTGTTGTATTTGTGGATAATTTTGATATTTGGTCTAATAACAAGCCTTGAAGCCTATTTCTCCAAAATGTGAAACCGACCCTCGGTTTCACATTTTGAAGAAATAGGCTTTGTAGTTGTTATAAGGTATGTGAGCCAATTATAGGGTATATTGTACTTGAGCAGTTGTGTCATACTCATAAGACTCAAAACAATGAATATCCATTAAATACTTCTTTGTAGAGTTGAAATGATATTAGTTTTTCTACTTTTAAGAATGAATGAGTCTCAGTCATTTCACAAAAAACCGGCCAAGTGCGTGTCGGACTACGCACAATGAAGGGTTCCGTAATTGGGATGAATCCCAAAAACAAACTTAACATTGTAGTTGAAAAACATGTTCTCCCACACAGTCCAACTGCAAATGTAAGTTTGTATGCAAAATATTGAGAGATTTACCATGTTGTTTTAAGACCATAGACTTCTTATAAGTTTTCCTGTAATCTATAGGTAATGAACTATTTTCTGTATTTTTTTTGCAAAATGTTCAGTACTTTCGGAGATAAGGGGGGAATGGTCAATTTTCGTTTATTTTCTCACAGTAAGCCCTTTCATTTGATATGTCACACGGTACAGTTTGCCAAAGTTCTTTTTATTTTTTATTATTTGTCCCCCAAAATTGACCCCCATATTCAAAATTCATTTATTTACGTTGCGCGTCCGTGTTTGAGGCACAGAAATACATACGTGTACCCAATTTCAACTTAATCGGTCAATTAGATTCGGAGCAAATTGGCTGTGACAGACAGACGGACAGACACACGAGTGATCATAAGAGTTCCGTTTTTTCCTTGTGAGGTACGGAACCCTTAAAACCTTGGTTGGATGCAGCAAGGAAATGAAGAAAATAAATACTCATTTGTTCAAATAAAACACTGTGTAGAGAAAAACGCGCAGAGAAAAACTGGCAATGAAACCTAAATCGACAGAAAAAAAATAAAAGGACACAACATTCAAATTCCACAAACATATAGACTCACTTGCAGGCGTAGGTCCCAAGCCCAACCACTGAGCACCGACGCTAAGATCACGCGACGAGCATGACGTGGGCAGCATTACTAACTGGTGGCAGGCCGTAATATAATCAACAAAGCCGCTTTAATCTCGGTCAGCATATGTTCGTCATTTTACAGGAAATATACGACTGCTTAACATAAAACCTCATCCTAACGCGCGGTCAAAGGAAAACATTTTAATCATGCTGAGAAATGTTGATTTTAAACAGCACTTTATTGATATTCGTTACACAGAACAAAACTCATGACATGTTTCCGCCTTCGTAACCGACAGGGGTGTTTTCACACCCGTGTCGGTCGTATCGGCTATATCGTTTCAACAGAGAATATGGCATGTTACAATAGGTATAGTTCGCGTCAAATAACTTTGCCGCTCTGAAACCAGGCTTTCCGATGCGCATGGCATGGCGCGCTGCTGTTTTAGTATAGATATTGACTACTGCGCAGTCATTTGCGTGAACTTCAGAGCGGCAAAGTTATTTGACGCGAACTTTAAACATGAGCCTTTTGGCATGCCCTTCAAACGCGTGGTAACAAACCTTCATATGAGCGATCTGATCTTGTTCCCAGTTGTACTGCTTCATCTGGTTTTCAAGCAGTTCCATGCGTGTTCTGACGAAGGCCTCGTAGTTGCCCGTGTAGTACTTGAGCCGGCGCTTACTCATGTGGATGATGTTAGTACACACGCCGTTCAAGAAGTCCTGCGAGTGAGATATCAGGACGAGGATGCGTTTGTAGCTGGAAAATAATGAAGGTTATGTCAGGATAGTTTGCACTGATAGAAAAGAAAAGTTGCGTTCAATAGCCTTATGACAGATATTTTCAACATCAGATATCTCCGTGATATAAATAAAATTGACGATTGACAATTTTTTATAAGAGAGACTGTAAAAAATTCAGAAAAGAATACAAAAATATTGTAATGATGATTACTGTGCACATTAACGGGCTGGTGTGATGAGTGCAGTGTTCTGTAGTGCTCGTACGACAAACTTGAACACCAAACCAATTGTTGTGCCACAAGCATGTAACATCAAATTATATTTCGTACGTTTCATTCTTCAGATAAATGATTAATAGACACATGTATCAAATTATATTTCGTACGTTTCATTCTTCAGATAAATGATTAATAGACACATGTAGTACCTTCATTGTACTGGCAACTTCGCACTTTTTTAAGATATTAGGTTAGATTGAAAAACTTCCCAGCTTGCGCTCCGTTCGGCCCGCCGCCACAGCGGCGGTGCTCATTCTTTTATTGTTACTATGAAAATAAAATCAAAATACTTAAAGAACGTGCAAACAAAAAACGAAATCGTGTCATTATAATATTCATCTTCATCGGATTCCGAGGAAAAACAAGGTTAGTTATGATGTATTTTTTTATTAAATGATTTCGTGTACGAGTTACAAGTGTATATGTGGTTCAAAATAAATAATTAAGCATCTCTAAGCTAGCCTGGAGGATATCACTTTGAGGATATCACTTTGAGGGTATCACGAAGGTATAGCACGATGTGTAAAATATGCCTGGAGGTTGACTGCGGGTCAACACGGGGGTTAAGAAACGTTTGGCCACTTTGTTCACATTTGAAACGTTGATCCTTTCAGACGACGGAACCATGCAAGATGATATCACGGTGATGCAGCTTCACCTTCCAGTTGAATCTCATAACATTCAAGAAAACATTAAAATGATACCAGAGGCACCGATTCAACTAGTGCAGCATGATTCTCCGCCGCTCGATCCGGAATTACTATCAGCGCTGGGTGATACCACGGATGAACAGCCGATTTACGGCGAAAACATACACCACACTTTGGCACAACGTTGGAATCCTTTATAAAAAAAGGACTTGCCAAGAATCTCAAGGAAAAAATACTAAAAGAGTATCAGATACGGGAAAACTGAAAACTCCTTAGGGCGCCTACTTTGAATCCGGAAATAAAGGCTGCGGTCTCAGAAATAATTTTATTAACCGTGATAAAAATATACAATTGAAACAAGATCAACTAGGCTTCGGTATGAGCGCGCTTAAAAAAGCGATTACCCAGCTTCTTCTAGAAGGTGATAAAAATCAGGCTATTAAGATTTTTTCTGATAGCTGTAGGATCCTGACCGACCTACAAGAAACCGAAACTCAGGTGAGGATGCAACTCATAACTCCCTGTCTGGAAAAGTCTTTTACGCCACTTATAAAATACCACAAAAGAGACAAGATGCTTTTCGGAGAAAAGCTCTCAGAAACTATAAAAGCTTCTAAAGCTATTGAGCGACAAGGATCGCTGATTAAAAAATCCGCTCATAGGGCCGACGTCTTTACCCACAGCTGGACCATCGACAGTGTAGTGGTATGGAACTGCGAAGTTCCATAGACAGTCAACAGTCGACAGTCGACTGTATTGAAGTATTGAACTTCGCAGACATGCGAAGTTATAGGCACTTAAGCTCATGTGTGTGCATGTGTGGTTCCATACCACTACAACAGCGAGGACTCGGTTTTTGGGAAACGGGTCTGGCCCCCCTCGTTATGTCTCGGCGACCAGGGGTAGGGTGCGAGGAGGATATCCACGAGCAGCATGCCGGCGGCAGCCGACGACGACGCGACCTCGAGCTTCCCCCAGCCAGGGCAAGCACCGTGCCCAGATTCGCCGCTAGCGATACAGGTACACGCAGGTCGTTTACAATATTCTTACCATTGCTGGATGAACATCACTAATAATAGTACAATCTTGGATTAGATTAAAAATGGCTACATGATACCATTTTCTAAAAAAAATTATCAACATGTTGTACCCTCTAACACGTTTACGAATTAAGAACAGAGCGATTGTCAGCGATCAACAACATGCTACATTTTGGCGCTATACATGAACGTGAGCCACAATCAGATCAATTTATTCTTAAAATATTTTTAACTTCAAAATCAAATGGCGGAAAACGATTTATTTTAAACTTAAAATTGTTAAATATATTCGTAACTCAAAATCATTTTAAAATGGAGGACTATAGAACAGCTTGCAAATTAATTCCTTATAACGGCTTCATGGCCACGATCGATTTAAAGGAATCATTTTTATTGGTACCTCTACCAATTAATCCATCCAGAAAATATTTAAGATTTCAATTTCAAATATTTAGGATTCGTGATAAATTTCGAAAAAAGCTCTTTACAACTAATAACATGTCTTTATCCTTACCGAATGATAAACAAGTACATATTTCTAAATGAGTTAAAAAAAAATATGCCCTTACCACGTTGCACTATTAAAGAGTAGACTAGTTTAATCGGTGTTTTAACATCCGCCTGTCCGGCGGTTAAATAAGACTGGGTGTATTCCAAACGTCTCGAGAAACAAAATTACTTAGCATTCAAGACTTATAAAACATACGAATCCAGTCCTTCGCCTGTAATACTGGATCTGGAATGGTGGTCACAGAACATTTTTTCGACATCTACTTCCTTAAGGCCTGATAAGTTTCAACTAGAAGTTTTTACAGACGCCTTCAGGTCTGGCTGGGGCGCATTTTGCGATTGCGAAAGAGTTAACGGTAAATGGAAGTCAACTGAGTTAAAATTCCATTCCATTCCAGAGCTGTTAGCAGCATGACCATTCCATTCTATTACGTATCGATATGAAGCTACATTAATCGCATGGGTGGTATCCAATACCCCCATTTAAACAACTTGACACGAGAAATCTGGTGCCAAGAGCGAAATTTATTTTTAACTGCCTCTTATATTAAAAGTAAAGATAATAAAGAAGCTGATGAAGAATCTCGCAAGATTAACAAAGGAATAAAACTAAAATTGTCGGATGAAATATTTGGCAACATTATGACTAGATTAGGCAAACCAAATATCGATGTATTCGCTTCTCACACCAATGCCAAATGGCATCGGTACGTATCATGGAAACCAGACCCAGATGCCGTAGCAATAGACGCGTTCACAATTCCATGGGATAACATGTTCTTTTATGCCTTCCCACATTTTTCCCTAATATTAAAATGTTTAGAAAAAATCATAATAGATAAGGCTGAAGGCATACCCTGGTTCCCTCTATTACAAATATTACTCACTTCAGATACACATTTATAAACTCCGAAAATAATATATGCTCTTTCTCTAGGAACCCACAAATCAAAGGAGTCATCCTAGATGCAGCGAAGCTCTCAGGAACGCGTTCATAAAACGAGGTTTCCCTATGGCCTCTTTGGATTTAATGATGGCATCTTTAACCAAGAACACTTTCAAACAATATAGTGTGGCCTTAAAAAATGGTGGCAGTATTGCCTTAACAATGAAAAAGATCCACACATATCTTGTATACCGTCAGTGTTATCATTCTTAACGGAACAGTTTGATAAACGTGCAGCTTACGGCTCTCTTAATAGTTACCGTTCGGCTTTAATATAATATAATGGGACATTATTCACACACGGTCATCTGATCCCAAACAAAGCAGAGCTTGTACTATGGATACCAGATAACTGATATACTACATATACTACTTTTTTTTTGTAAATACATACTTATATAGATAATTACACCCAAGTTTACTATTTGGTGATGATTTAGGATCTCATGAACATATCAAAAGGTTATTAAGAGATACCTATAAATTAAGTTAAAACATTCCAAAATACGCATCTACGTGGAACCCTCAAATAGTTTAGTACAGTAATTACAACACATCGCTCAATGGGACCCTAATATAGAATTACCTTTAAAAAGATTTCCCAGAAAATTGTAATCTTATTAGCCTTATGCACAGCTCACAGAGCGCAAATCTATTAAAATGAAAAACATTCATATTTGTCTTAACGGAATCAACATTGTAATTTCCGATATCGTTAAAACGTCTGCTGCCGGTCGTGACCAACCAATTTTGATTTCTACCTTACTTCAAATAAAATATATAATAGCTGTCCAGCAACAACTTTAAAAGATTATTTGTTGGTTACAAAATATTTAAGGCCAAATACGGTAGAAAACCTACTGATGAAATACAAGCGACCTTATAAGATCACCTGCACACTAACCATCAGCCCATGCATAAAGCAGGTACTCGCGAGAGAGCGGCGTGGTTGTGTGGGCATTCGGTGAGCACAGCCCCCCAACCCGCCACTTCAACGGCGCGCACGCAAGGCAGACGCCTTGACGTCATCAGAAAGAGTGTTGGTTGGCCGCAAACTCGCAATCATCGCAGACGTTTGCTAAATTCTATAATCGTCCAGTGAGCGATGATGCTTGTTTCGCAAGATCAGTTTTACTCCCTGGTTAACAACCGGGACCTTACCTGCGATTAATCTGATTGTTCCTAATTTTTCTTAATAAGTGTCTAAAATTTATAAAAGAGAAAATGATAAAATCTTTTTTATTTTTTTGTTTTGTACAAATTTAAGAATGTTGGAGTTGTGTTGAGTATATAAATGATTTCTAATAGTAAAACACTAGTTTTAATCTTATTCATTTAATACTATCTAGTTACAACATTTTTAATCTTTATACGTCTACATGTGTCTATTAATTATTTATCTGAAGAATGAAACATACGAAATATAATTATTGATGATTAAACGAACTTACCTGTAAGTGAAGATGGCACCTTGTATTTTCTTGATAATTCATTCAATTTGTTATCATTAATTGTGCTTTTGAGTGTTGTGCTATTTCTTTCGTGTGCGCTAAATAAATGGTTCATCAACACCTCATATAAGAATATGTACGTACTGTTTAAGTTCTTCCTCGAGCCACACGCAGGCGTCCAGATCCAGATGGTTGGTCGGCTCGTCCAGTAGCAGCAGATGAGGCTTCACGTACAGCGCTCGGGCCAACGCGATTCGCATGCGCCAACCTACGGGAACAATGCTGGTTAGAAGAGTATTAGAATGACGAGATTTTTTGATAGATTGGTTTTGGACCTGATTCAGGTCCAAAACCGATTCATGCGGTTAGCCGGGAAGCCGACCGCAGCATAGTTGGGAAAAGCCTGGGCAGAATGATTGAAGGCTCTCAGGTCCACACACCGGTGAATTGAGACGCGGATTTATGTAATTACTAGCTGTTTTTCGCGACCTCGTCTTCGTTCCAGGATAAAAAGTAGCATATGTCCTTCTCCAGGTTCCAGGCTACCTATCTATCAAATATCATCCAAATCCGTTCAGCCGGATTGGCGTGAATGCGTAACAAACAAACAAACTTTCGCATTTATATTATTAGTTAGGATTCCCAAACTGGAAGTATATTTTTCTGCAAGTAAGTAACACAATGTCAGGCACAAAACAGTGACTTACGGCGGCCCCACCCGCCGAAGTCATCGTCGCTTTTTGACGTCAACATCGCGGGTGCACTACCAGCCACCCCAGAAAACAAAAAAGCAAAAATTTGTCTCCGTACCATCTGTAGAATAAAACTAGTAACACGGTCCGCTCCTGAGCATTTTGTACATGACATAGGCGTGTTAATCTGATATCAAACAATGTTATGGCTTTACTAACTATAATCGTAAAAAGAAAAAGGACAGTTCTGATCAAACTGTGCTATGACCCATGTAACTTACTGTAGCGCAGATAAATTACGCATCGCAAGATGCCAACTTAACACGTTCTGGACAATGAACGTGAGATCTTGCTCTTACAATGTAACTGTTAACAATGACAACTCCTCGTGTGTTTAGACAATTTATCCATTCAACTGTCTAACTATGAGATAATGAGATTGTATTACATACAACATTTACATAAAATCAGGACTGTGTACCTCGGAAAGCGTAGTTAGAAATGAGTACACCAAGATTTTGGCAGTTATTTTGGAATAGAGAGCGAACATATTGTCAGTCTATGCTCCGGGCTACTACAACGAACTTCTGTGAGCAAAAACCCAGC
Source organism: Dicycla oo (assembly GCA_948252095.1). Lineage (NCBI taxonomy): Eukaryota > Metazoa > Arthropoda > Insecta > Lepidoptera > Noctuidae > Dicycla > Dicycla oo. Next base: position 40,253,628 of record OX411709.1, on the reverse strand, counting down.
GACATTTTCATTCCGTGCTCAGCAGTAATGCTTGCCACTAGACCAACCAGGTAGTACCTTGACCCATTAAACTATTCCTTAGACATAGTAGTCCTTTGAGGAATCCTTTGGAAATATAAGACAAGTTATGAATATTTGTATGTGCTAAATGTTTGTATTATGGAATGTGGAAAGAATGAATAATATCTTTATTGCCATAATATAGGTAGACAACAATTAAACAATAAATGAAAACACATAGGATGTATAGGGGTATTTTGAACACCGAAAAATAAAAAAATGAATGGTTTTGTCGGACGACTAGCTATAGTGACTACTATTGGATATATTTGAATAAATTTTTGTATACACGCTGGGAACGTCATAAAAAATAATGTTTAATTTAGTGTTATATTGTTGTCTCCAAACTGACCTCCAGAGAAGTCCTTTGTGGCCTTCTGCTGCATTTCGCGGGTGAAACCCAGACCGTGCAGGATGTTGGCAGCGCGTGCCTCCGCCGTGTCGGCGCTCAGGTCTTCGAGACGGTCATACACGTCCATTAGCTGTTCTTGCGCGTCTGTGGAGAGGTATAAATTAACATGTTAGTTACTAAACCAGGGTCTACTAATTTACAAATGTTTCAATGGTTTCTATCCATTGTGAATTGTGGCTTGCTCATGTGCGGAATTAATATGCAAATACACTAAAGTACTGCTCTGCAATGGATGGGAAATTTAACATCATATGTGATACCTGCAAGTTAACGGACCTTATGGAGGCTACTAATATCGTAATACACGAGTACGAAGCCGAGCACGAGTGCGGAGCTACGAAGCTAAGTTCTGCAATCTTAAATTAAACATCTAACAACAAATTGAACTGGAAGATGAGAAAAACAACAGAAAATGAAAAATACATATAACATCAAGCCTGAAATCTCCAGAGGAAACAAGCTGCCGCTGAGTATTATCTAAATTAAAACCAAAATAACACTGTACATTCCAGGGAACATACCCAAGGCGATTCACTTAGCAGTTACGCTTTATACCAGTAGATCAATACAGCTGTACGGTTAATGCAGAAATCGAGGAATAATGTCTTTAACATAGTACAGTACTTTTATCTCACGAAGCGACACGCACTTTACATGTGTGTACCAAGTGTACAAACACGCTGTGAATGTGTGTGTGTAAGTAAGCGGCGATCCCGGTACCGTCCGAGACAATGGCGAAGTGGGAACTCATGAACACAGACTTTATCATCACGTGAATGTCGAAGTGATCCATCTCCTTGCCAGCACTGAATTAGTGCGAAGACTAAAAAGGTTAACTTAAAACCTTTTGAGTTAGTTTAGTGCAGTGTGAGTGACCTTAAACTGCAGTGCAAGTGCTGACTATTATAAACAACACGTGAATGAAGTGTCTTCCCCTGAACCTAAGTGAATAAGAAAGACGTTATTGGACGATTTCTTTTCTTAATTTTATTATAGTTACTTAGCAGTTTAAGTAATATTTCAATTACTTAATAGCTAATAGGCTAGATTGTAATGTGAATATCTTATCTCCAACTGTGATACTACAAAAAGGAAAAAAAAAACAGAAAAAGTATGCGCTTCGGAAATCTTCGTGTTTCCGAAAAGCACGAACGACGCGCCACAGTGTAACCCCCCACAGAGCCAAAGCTTCTATGGCTCATTTTCACCACTCATCACTAAACGTCAAAGTGGGGTACGCGAACGCTAATGGGTTCGCGACAAGATTTACGTAAAGGCGGCTGGATGGCTTGCAAGCGAGCCGAATCGGAATTGACCAAAATTAGTCCTAAAATCGACTCAATTTGTGACAAGAAACAAGCCGCCCACAACATTAATTTTCTTTTTGACACTAATTGATAACTTTATTAAAATAAAAAACTAAACGTATTTTCTACTACCTACAGCCAGATATTCTTTAAAGGGTGGTGCGACGGGGTTCAGGGGTTCGCTATCGTCTGGGAAGTTTAAAAAGGGTACGTGGGGCCATAAGTTTGAGGAACCCTGTATTAGTGCATTTATCATTGCGCGTTTATATGAAGTTTTGTCTCTGTCATTATCTGTCACTCAAAAATCGAAGTTTTTTGGAATTGCATAGTGATGTTACTCTATAATTTTGTAATCATGGTAATACAAAATAGACAAGTACTTCCATGGTTGCAATAGCTGTATATTAAAACTCGTCATGACGCGTTCGTATTTCCGAAAATATTGATTGCCGAAGTGCATACATTTTTCTGGGGAATCTGTATAAGCTTACCATCATCCTCGCATTGAGCCAGTTCCTCAGCGAGCTTCTCCAACTGGATCCTCTCCTCGTCGACCTCCATGACGCACTCGAGTGCAGTCTTATCGGAGGCGGGCATCTCTCGCGTCAGGTGGAATATGTCAATGTGCGCGGGAATGGTCACCTCGCGCCGTCCCAGCACCGCCAGCAGTGACGACTTGCCTGGAAACATTGATAACGAAGCTCTTATAACAACTATGTTAAGGAACATCAATGTACTCCTCATCCTCTGCCTAGCCTTTTCCCAACTATGTTGGGGTAGGTTTCCAGTCTAACCGGATGCAGCTGAATAGCAGTATTAGTATCAGTATGCAGTGGCATTGTATTTTCCTGAAAACGTAGGAAGAGAACACTTTGCCAGCGTTTGTTTTATTAAATCGGAGGCAAGCTTATAGTAATTATTAACCTGGCACAAATACAGACCTCAAAAAATGTTTAATTTCATACATACGAGTACATAAACGCACGCCGTCTTCCCATTGGGTAGACAGAAATTACAGAACGCCACCTGCTACGATCCTTACATACTCCTTTTGGTGAACATCAGCATGACTGGCCAAAATGACCGATCCGCTTTAAAATATATCTAAAATGTAATACCTATTTGATACTATTTGCTACCTTTCTTAAAATAATTGGTACTTAACTAATTAATACCTGAGAAAATCAATTTACTAATACAAAAACTCAAGTGATTTTTTTATTTTTTCATATTTTGATTCTTTTGGGAAAGTTGTTCAGTATCAAATACTTTTCATTCCACCTTATATATAAAACATATATAAAATATAAATTTTTACTGTTAAAATTATTTTTTTAATTCACCAAATAAATTGTTTGTTGTCAATACGATTGTTACTCCGTCTTCATAGGTTCGCAAAAAAACAAACACAATTAATTGCAATTACTTAGTTCTAATAATAATTCTTACTGATTTATCAAAAATGTATGATGTTAAAAGATTTGTACCTCCACCCAGTTCTGGCTGTATTGGACATTATAAATCTCACAGTGGCAGGGGCACAAACTGGCAATGCTTTGCCGATTTTGCCACCAGAATAATAAAAGCAGTAAAAGCTTCGCATTTTGCATTTTAAATGCAAGACAAGATTAATTTGTTTTATTTTTCATCTCAATCAACAAAATGTTTAATAAAAAAATGTTATGCTAATATTTTATATTTATATGACTCTGTGTAACATAGTAGGTAAACAAAAAATCTCAAATTAAATCTTTATTCTTTACCCTAAAAAATCTATGTTTAGGTATCAAATAAGTACTTTTTTTTTTGTAAAGTTGGATTGAAATTTTGAAGCCCTTAAATGGAGATTCTAAATGTGTCAGAACATCTGCCCATTTTTTAAATTCATTTTCTCAGTTTTAAATTAGGTACCAATTATTTAAACTAAGGTATCAAATAGTATCAAATAGTAGCAAATATGTATTAAATTTTAGTAATATTTTAATGCTGATGTTCACCTCCTTGTGCCTCGTTTACTTTCAATTTCCTTATGTAAAAACTCTTTTCTCGACCCGGAGATCGAACCCAGGAGCAACAGACTACTACAACTCACTAAGCGCCGCGAACGATGTTATTAATTCATAAGCAGTGGTCGGAGTAGGTAGAACTGATTTTGCTACTTGCAACATGCGGACATAACATGGATATGCCAAATATTATAAAAAATAATATAGAAATATATAATATTTCCTTGTGCAGTAAAGTATATTTAGTATTGTTTCTAACAGTTTTACTTAATTAATTCATATTTCACGAAGCTACCTCTAACAACATTCCAGGATCCCTGTGTGGGTATATAAGTAAGTATATACTGTTTGGGTGCTCACCTACTACCTGCTCATAACTGCCAACTTACCCGTATTAACCCACTTAAATCAATCGACAATTTCAAAATCCCGGGATTTCAGAGGCATATCCATGTTAACATCAATGTTTGCGGTCATTCACCCCAAACAGCTCTACCTACTCCGACCACTGTTCATAAGTTCATAGCTCAAAGGGTTCAAATATAAAGACTATGTTGCCAGGCATTTAAAATCCCCTCATCGTACAAACAAACACATTATTCCAAGAAAAGCAATGCAATGTTTGAATATTTACACGAAGTGTAAATCAAAGGCAAGAAATGGCAAATTATCGTACGAGAAAACTAAAGAAAAAGACTCGCTGTTTAATTACCCGACTACGGCAAAGACAAAGGACTCATCATATTTTGACAAACGAGGTATCGTTAGAAGCGCCATTTTGTTCCGCGGATTACAGGCTCTATGACGTCACAAAAAATCCAACATGGCGGCTTATAGCGGATAGAAGTGTTTCCGAAAAAAAAAAAGTTAATATATCATGTTTTTTGGTATCTAATCAAGGAGTACTTTTTCGGAGATAGAATTTGGATCGTTGTTATCTTTTGAGTGACGATGCCTTGTCTAGTTCTTTGGAAATTATCTTGAGCATTATCCAAACCTTATAGTCAGACAGCCAGACCTAGATATGAGATCAGATGCCAATTACCTAAACTGAGACTAAATAGCATTTTCGCAAAAGCAATACGGATAGCGGTACATATTCGTTTAGCATTGCAATACACAATAATGAAGAGAAATTAGCATTTCATCTTAGTTTATTTATTTATTGGATCGCCAACAGAGGCTACTCGATTACATGCATGTTAACATAAACAGGGACAAATGCAAGTGTGCGCTTCTATAGGCGACCACATTATTTACGTATTATCTAGATAGGTACAACAAGTTTGACAAGGACGAAAACATTAAAATGAAATCAAAATACAATACAAGAAAATCATAGAAAGGGAAACACATCGAAAAGCAAAACTGTAAAGGTATAAAAAATTAAAATAAATTTTAAACAAATTCAAATAATATAATACACAATTTAAGATCACAGAAGTCAACAGAAACAAAAAAATAACAAAATATTATGACTTGCATACTATGACTTTGGTCATTCTTAGAGCTAAGTGCGGATTTCACCAATGAAACTGAACGCGGTCAGTACACCTAAGCGGAGTTCAAGAGCTGTCAGTGTCAATATTCCAAAGAAAATAATGACAGTGACAGTGACAGCTCTTAAACGTGGTTTACGTGCTGATCGCGATCAGTTTCAATTGGTGAAATCCGCACTATAAATATAACGGATGATTAGAATAATATGTATCAGTAATTCAACTTTAATTACAAAAATAGTAACACTACGCCTGTCCGTTAGCGTCGACAGTTCATTTCTTTGTACTATAAAGGGTGAATTTTTCAAGTGAGCGTGGATGGCCAAATCCGAAACTATGAGGAATAGCGAAAAGTACTCAGTCTCGGGCTAGATTTTGATGAAAACTAAAACTGCATCATTAGATTTTTTGAAAAATCAATATCAAAGTTTAATAGCAGGGTGTGGATGGCCAAATCCGAAACTATGAGGAATAGTGAAAGTGCTCAAAGGAGTCGTGGGCTCGATTTTGATGAAAACTGAAACTGCATCATTGGATATTAAATGTAGGTTTTGTGATGTGGCTCCTTTTAGGGCCTTATAAGGACGGTGCACACTTTTCTTATTGTCCGTCACAAATAATGGCACTGGCAATTTTGGAATCACTGTAGATGGTATCTATCTCAGATTAGAATTTGTTTGAAACTACAGGGTCAAATTACCTTAGCTAACGAAACTGCACACGTGGCGGGTATCGGTATTTATCTATATAATAAATGTGATAAAACAAAAAAAAAATTCAATGATTTTTTTTTTGGGTCTGCTTGAAATATCAGCTTAAAAATCAGTTTTTTTTTTTTTGTGTAAACTTCACCGATGTGATGGGTATCTTAAAACGAGTAAACAAAAAAAAACAGATTTTCTCAACTAATATAATTATACTCCAAGTAAGTAATACCAACACTACCAGCGGTCGACGACCCCAAAAATATCACCAAGTTAATTTATTATTTGTTTTATCCTGTTTAGATATCGATACCCATCACGTCTGCGGAGTTTCGCTAGCTAATTTAATTTGACCATGTATTTGAGTAACGTTACGTATGATGCTTTCATGAGAAAATAATACAAATCTTTGAAGAACGATTCGTTAGGTTTTAATAACACCTTTTCAAACAAAGCTTCTATAATTGGTTGGTTATCTAAAGGGAATCCAATCACCTTTCAAAAGAGTGTCGATGTCGTGCTAAGCAATGTAAACTACTCTTCGATATTTTCGAAGGTAGAATTCGATTAATTTCAACCAGTAACATTTAGCTGCCAAATGATTCACATAATATCCATGACCTAGTCCTTGTATGGCAAACCTGCCACCAGTCCAAGAAAGAGATATCATGAATATCGAGAATTTATCCGAATTTATCAATTGTACGAGGGCGGGTCAATAAGTCCGTGACTTTTTGAATTTCTGACCTCTTTACTGAAAAAGCAACATTACTCCTGTCAACAGGCATCTGTCATTTGACTCCTGTCAAAATTTGAACTTGCTGCGTCAGTTAGTTTGTGTTTGACAGCTATCTTTATCAGACTACCCAGTAATTTGAGGAAAAAATGGAAAAGAGTGAATTTCGTGTGCTTATTAAGCATTATTTTTTGCGAAAAAAAACCATTACCGAGACCAAGGCTAAGCTTGATAAATACTATGGGGACTCTGCACCATCGATTTCAATGGTAAAAAAGTGGTTTACTGAATTTCGTTGTGGCCGTACAAGCACTGAAGATGCCGAACGTCCTGGACGCCCAGTTGAGGTCTCTTCACCCGAAACAATCGAAAAAATTCACGATATGGTGTTGGCCGACCGAAGATTGAAAGTGCAAGAGATTGTGGAAGCCGTAGGGATCTCGCATGGCTCTGTGGTTTCAATTTTGAATGATCACTTGGGCATGAGAAAGCTTTCCGCAAGATGGGTGCCGCGTTTGCTCACAGTCGACCACAAACGCAATCGTGTAACAACTTCACAGGAAGGTTTGGCGTTGTTTAAGCGCAATATGGAGGAGTTTTTGCGCCGTTTTGTAACCGTGGATGAAACATGGATCCATCACAACACACCAGAGACCAAACAACAGTCAAAACAGTGGGTTTCTAATGGTGAATCGGCGCCAAAGAAGGCCAAGGTGGGTTTGTCAGCCAATAAAGTTATGGCGACTGTTTTTTGGGATGCACGCGGGATAATCCACATTGACTACCTTCAAAAGGGAAGAACAATCAATGGGGAATATTATGCCAACTTATTGGACCGATTCAATGACGATTTGAAAAAAAACCGACCTCATTTGGCCAAGAAAAAAGTTCTTTTCCACCAAGACAATGCAAGGGTGCACACATGTGCAGTTGCTATGGCAAAAATCCATGAATTGGGCTATGAATTGCTCCCTCATCCGCCCTATTCTCCAGATTTGGCTCCGAGTGACTACTTCTTGTTCCCAAACCTGAAGAAATGGCTTGGTGGAAAAAGATTTGACTCCAATGATGAAGTCATCTCGCAAAAAAAGGCCTATTTTGAGGACCTCGACAAATCATATTTTTTGGAAGCGATAAAAAAATTGGAGAAGCGTTGGACAAAGTGTATAGAGCTCAAGGGAGACTACGTTGAAAAATAAAATGATTTATTTATCAAAAAATCTGTGTTTTATTCCAAAAGTCACGGACTTATTGACCCGCCCTCGTATTATCATAAAGTAAGGTAACTGCAACTTTTCCTGTTTATATAAATGGTGCAACAGTCACCACGTTTAGCTAAGACCTGCACCGCGTGATCAAAGTAAGCTGAAGTCTTTGTGCATCCCAATTTTTTTGCCTTGTTAAAAATCGGCAGGATTGATTTGAAATTGCTAAAGGATTTTCATTTCAAACCAAGTGCTAAAGAGGAATTTTATTTTTTAATTTTTTTATTTGAGATGGGTTTGCTCTTGACTTTAGTCTAGGTCAGAGGTGACAGAGACAAAGTCTACGATGGAGTGAGCTTACCCAGAAGAAGCCTGGATTTAGATTTAGATTCACTCTAATTTTGAAGAGATTCGGGTTGTATGCGTTTGGGAACACAGACGCTGGTAGTGAGTTCAAATCTTTTGCCGTCCGCATTATGGAGGAGGAAGCGTTTAGTGCGAATTGGTGGAATGGCAACTAGGTATGGATGGTAATTTGCAGTGCGTCTAGATGTTCGATGGTAGAAGGGGGCCGGTGGAATGATGTTGTGGAGTTGCTGAGCACACTCACCGAAGTACAGTCTATAGAAGATCGACAAGCAGGCAACCTTGCGGCGATGAGCCAAGCTGGGAAGTTTAGCATCCATCAGTTTTACGTCGCCAATGAGCCTCTTAGCTCTGCGTACCACTGAGTCAAGCGCAGCAAGTTGGTATTTAGATAGATTAGATTAGATTTTTATTAGATAGAATTTTTTTGTAAAATTTCGAAATCCTACTAATATTATAAATGTGAACGTTTGTAAGTTTTGATGTTTGTTACTCCACGCAAAAACGGCTGAACGGATTTGGATGAAATTTGGTATACACATAGTTTATAACCTGGTTTAAGACATAGGATACTTTTCATCCAAGTAGGTTCCCGTGGGATAATTTCCGACATACACGCGGGCGAAGCCGCTGGCAAAAGCTAGTAATATTATAATTACTAAGCAGGATGAGTACCTACTTATCTGTATTTGTACCAAACAAAAAATAATTGATTAATTATATCGCACAAAAAGAAACTTGGTTCTTCGTAAATTCGCCAATAAAAATACGGATTTAGACCAGCATCCTTTAGTGACCGGACATGAGATCCAATTACCTAGTACAAATCGAACAATATTCTATTTCTATAAATAAAAGCCGCGAAGGCGTCTGTTTCCATTTACTATTTGTTGTAACGTTAGGTATCTGTTTAAAAAAAAACGCGACTGTTATTTCTACATTTTTTATAAGCTGGATTCAGCAGATACGAGTACTACTTTAAACTGCACCTACAACGATTTTAAAATAAAAATAAGTCAGTCAGTGTTAACAGTGGGACAGATCAAACCTTTTTCCGATCTGTCCCTCTAAGGGGACAAAGCGGGGTGACAGATCGGAATAATCCAAATGGAGTAACATCACTAAAACTATCCTCCTCGAAATGAAAACCTCCTGCCTCACCTTTTTGAAGTCAGTAAAAAGAAGTTTTAAACATTAAAAAAAATCTTTTTACATGTTTAAGTTAATGACATGTAGGTAGTCAACGATATTTGTTTCTACTTGCATGATATAGTGCAGTGTTATTTGTAAGCCTTTCAGTGGCCATGGTTCCCCGCTCCTCTCTCATAAATAAATACTTAATCGGTGGCAAAATATCAACTGGCTATGAAACTACATTGTTTTGCTACAATAACAATCGCATGCAACACAGCCCACAGCCTATTTCACATTCGCATTCGTCCGTCGAATGAGTTTCATCTGTTGTTCGTTATTGAAATCTAGATTTCTAACGTGGAAATATTTTGACTCGCTGAGAGCTGATAAAATGCTTTTAGCCTACAAACGTTTGTTTCTGCATTCGAAAAATAGTAATGCGCCATTTCGCAAAGATCTTATAAAAATAAAAATAAAGTTAGTATCCCATGCCCGATTACCGTTGACCTGAATATCCGGACTGCGCCTCTGCATCGAAGAAAAGCCATCATTGAACCGCGATTAACGGCATATACAGGGTTATTGGTAAAACACCAACACCTCTTAAGGGGTCATTGTACTGATCATTATGAACAACTTTTACTATGGGACCAAACCTGAAATCGCGGAAAAAAAAATCAGCTGCTCAGTACATTTTGACGAATTATGCGAACATAAATGTACTGAACAACTGATTTTTTTTTCGCGATTTCAGGTTTGGTGCCATAGTAAAAGTTGTTCATAATGATCAGTACAATGACCCCTTAAGAGGTTGTTGGTGTTTTACCAATAACCCTGTATAACTATCATATTATAACAAAATAATGATGCTGTTACTAACTCGTGTTCTGAATCTATGTATCACGCTTGTTTGTAGCAAATACGGTAGTACCAAGGTCGGTACCGGTAGGCAGCTTTGTGTTTTTCCATTAATAATATTGTGTATTGGTGTATTTTGTTAGCAACAAATTTGCTTTGCTTATAAATATACGAAAGCACCTATATTTGTTGCACCACGAGATTTGCCAGAACTTTGCGATTTAAATATTTTTGTACAGCTGGGCTTTTTACAAGCTTTTATTTAGTTTCACCTGTTCCGGTGTCTGTATGTCTGTCTGTCTGTAATCAAATTTTGCAAGTTAAATTTGACCCACTTCCCGGTTTCCGATTGAGCTGACATTTTACACGCGTATGTAAATCGGATGACAATACAATATTATTACATGGAGCTGATCTGATGATGGAGCCAGAAGGCGGCCATGAGATCTCGGTAATAAAACGACGCAACCCAATTGAGTTAGGGCTCGTTTGATTTGTCTTGACAAGGACTGTCCTAGATGACTAGATGATGTTTTACTAATCTGGATATCATTATCCAGACTAGTAAAAGATTGTTTTAAAAAAATGATAATAAATTAATAAAAGGTATTATTAAAAAAAAATATTTCTTTTAAAATACCTATTACAAAGACCGCTGACGGTGTGCATTCTAAAAAATATGAATTTAGCAGTACAACAACTGCGAATGCCTGCGACATTCATCTATCGACGAGCGCACAACCTCTTAAGCGTTTATTGTACTCATCATTCAACTTTTACTATGGGACCAAACCAGAAATCGAAAAAAAAATCAGCTATTCCCTATGTTTATGTTCGCATAACTCGTCAAAATGTAGGGAACAGCAGATTTTTTTTTGCGATTTCATGTTTGGTCCCATAGTAAAAGTTGTTCATAATGATGAGTACAATGACCCGTTAAGAGGTTGTGCGTTATGAAAGTTACACCTTGTAGAATGCACACCGTCAGCGGCCTTTGTAATATTTTAAAAGAAACATTTTTTTTTAAATAATACGCTTTATTAATTTACTATCATTTTTTTTTAAACAATCTTTTAATAAAATACACCCGTAAGAGGTTCCAGAAAAGGCAAGTCATTCATAAAAGGAGCGAGGTCGATAGATGAATGTCGCAGGCATTCGCAGTTGTTGTACTGCTAAATTAATATTTTCTTGGATCTAAAAAAGCTGCCGTTTCTTTGTTGCCATGGTTTTTCCTGTATAATGTTTACGTCATCAACATAAAGGCCCAATTAAGTATTTACATTTTGTTTAAAAATAAAACAAAATGTCTACAAGTTCCTATTTGGTTTCCATTGCATTAATTAAAGCCTGCAAAACACCAAACCTTACATTTTCACAACTGCTTTAATTAGTTTCATAAAATAATTACGTTAACCAGCAGTGCTATTCTGTACAGATCTCACCGCGAAACTTAGGTGAGGTGAGCGTGGAGTGAGCGGTCAATCCCTAGCATCAGGTGGAATCTGCTCACTTCACCCAAGTTTTCACGGTGAGATTTTTCCGAATAGACCGACTTGAACTTCTGCTAACAATTCTCAAATAGCGCTCACACTGAGATGAATCAAAAATGGGTCAGAGACGTTGGAGGGTTAATACTAATCAATAATTGCAACCAACCATATGTTGGATATACAAACTTATTTGTGTTTTGTATATTATGAGTAAAAACTTAAATTTGAAAGGTAGTTTGTTTGGAATACGTTTATTGATTTTTTTGTACACCGTGAATGTCTTTGATACCGTAAGATCATTATAATATACTGTGTATTTTCTCCAACTAAAATCTGGTTTAACTCTCCTACAGCATAATATTATATTCCCTGCTACAATACGTATTTGTTGCAGTTATAAAAAACCGGCCAAGTGCGTGTCGGACCACGCACAATGAAGCGTTCCGTAGTTGGGATGAATAAGACCCTCACAGTAAGACCTTTCATTTGATATGTCACACAGTACACATTGCAAAACTTTTTTTTATTTTTCCTATTTGCCCCCCAAAATTGACCCCCATATTCGAAATTCATTATTTACGTTACACGTCCTTGTTTGGGTCACAGAAATTCATACGTGTACTAAATTTCAACTAAATCGGTCCAATAAATTCGGAGCAAATTGCCTGTGACACACAGACAGACACACGAGTGATCCTATAAGGGTTCTGTTTTTTCCTTTTGTGGTACAGAACCCTAAAAAGAAGGATCATATTTCTTGGTAACCTTCTTCGTGTTAGTTTCTATGTTTTATGATTACGTAGGTACAATACCAGCCAATATTATTTTCCCACTGCAGAACAAAGGCCTATTCTGGTACAGAGAAGGTACAAGCATGTTCACCACGCTTGCTCATTGCTGATTGGTGAAATTCCCTCACGTTGTTTTACTACGATAGGTTTAAGTTATAAATAGAGTCTATACAATGAGATAAGAGGCATATCACAAAATTGCGTTTTGAGAGATTACTTATATGGAAGCTCGACGACGCCGACGCATCTAATTATATAGCAATTTGGCAGTTGTAATTACGCTTATTTTGAGTCTTATAATTTATTCTGGTATAAATTTTACGTAATAATATAAATGTAGTAAGGAGAAATTTACAGTTAATTATGAGCGTTTTTCATAGTTTTGTGGTTTCAAATGGGATTTGTTTATAGATATTCCATACGTATTTCAAAATTCTGAGGCCGCTTTGGACTAAACCACTATTTAAGAAATATTATATACATATTTTTCATTTCATGTTCTTATGTAGGTAAGTGGTTCAATATCCACGAGTTTAAAAAAAAAAATGCTGTCGTGCATTATGAAAAACTTGCTTCGGAATTTTGGTTTTATATGTAAACAGATAAAAAAAACATTGCAAAAAGCGAGGCAGCTATGAACTATACTAATAACTATTCTCCACCACTTCAAAGTTGTCGAAGTATTTCAGATTCTCAGAATAAGAACGCCAAAGTTAGCCTTTTAACGGTTGTAATGTAATAGGGGCCGCCACCTTATACAATGCTTACTTACTTGTTAAGTAAGAATGTTATAAGGTTTGTTATTTCGCGGTAACCTATAAACCTACCTGCCTACCTATTTCATACAATTCACCTTTGAAAACTGTTCAACGCTTATGTGCCCGTCAGATTTGTAGTTGAGAGTAATTTATAATAGCGGCGAATTCAACCGATAAGAAATGCAAGCTCACTGGAACATCGAGCCTTTTCGCATGTTTGTTGCAAAATTATTAGAAACCAAATTCGTTTAAAGAAATTGATTAAACAAGTCAACTCAGTTAGAGCAACAATGATTTCGTTGATCGTAAATTCGATATTATCGCCTAGTTACCCCGGAGATGGCTTTCCGAAATACTAGTTATTGAATTAACGACTGCATAAAGAACAGGATGCAATAGTACAGAATTGTAGAGGGACTCAACGAGCACTTGGCCTATAAATTAAACTGGAGCCGCTGGACGTAATAAAACAATCTATTCGATGCTTGCCCTTCTCAGTTTCAAGGAAAAACTGATAATGCTATTACAATAGAAACGCAATCATTATATCCGTATGGGAAGTGTTTAACTGTGAATAATACCTACAATGACGAATTAATTACGTAATGATGCTAGAAACATGTAATTATATATGACAGTGGAGTATAGAAAATCGTTTTTTTTTTTATTTAGTTCAGACAACAATATGGTCCATTTTGTTAGTAAAGTACCTTATCACTAGTTTTAGGTAGCTGTGAATTATGAACTATTGTTTTGTAGTTGAGACGGTCTTATCAAGCTCCTGTGAATATTTTTACATATTCAAACCAGATTTTGTATTAAATTAATAAAGGTACTTGGGCATTTCTCTGTAAACTGGGCAACTCATTGTCTCAGGCCAATATTGTATAAAGAAGTTCAAATTATAAAAGTTCATTAAATAAATTTAAAAGATAATAACCCAATCTAGCTCTGCTTGGCATACAATATCATTTAAAATAAAGTTTATTATATCAAAAACTTTTTTATAAACCGCAAAAAGCAGTCCCCTGGCGTGTCAGCGAAGGAGTAGTCACTTCAGATTAATTTAATTATGATAACAACTATTGGAATCAATCTAATTGTTTGATTATTCTAACAATATTATTTCATTGTTAATGGGGCATGTTTATTTTTTATAAATATAATTTTATCATACTAAAAGAATAAATTAAAGTTTGTCTTCGCATCTTGTGAACAGTCCCCCTGTCTATATTTAAAATTACGCACCACGTAGTCTAAGGGTACGGCCCGAGTGCACGCTCGACTCGAGCGTCCGGCGTGGCGGGGCGTGCGACGTTCGTGTTAAACACATGCAAACACTCGCTAGTGTCCTGAGTGACGGCCTAGCGGCGCTCGGTGAATTTCCAGGCAACGCTGAACGCCCCGCTGGACGCTTTTTCACTCGGTTCGTACACTAACGATTAAACAAGGGCGGCGCTGCGTGCAACAGGAAGCATACGATCTGAAGTTTGCTCGGTTGCAGCCATTACCGTCAGGACGCCATTTTGAAAACGTCTTTTTGCTCGGTGTACTGGTGGTATGTTCAATATTTCTGACCGACAAAAACATGTAAGATTTTAACTGCTAATAACTACGAGACTTTAAATGCAAGAGTAATGGTTGAGCATTCAAAAGATAGGTCATATTTATAACAATCTTAAGGCCGGATATAATTTGTCTATGACGCCACACTGCGAGTGCACGCCAATGCGCGCGACCCTCTACTTTTCACTATGTGTCGAAATATTAATTCGTACAGCGAAAAACGTGTTTAGTTTGATCAGTTATTCTGGTGTCTTTGTCAAGAGTTTACAAAACACTATAGGACCTAAAGAGAAACAACAGAAATAATGGCCAACATAGCTATGTCGTAACCTGTCAGCTAACAGTCCTCTGGTAAGGATAATTTTTATTTCTTTTTAATATACTATATTACACCTTAGATACTTCCTATCGTTATAATAGATAAATATTTTCTATATACAGTAAAATAACAAGACTTAATTACATTTTGATACCTTCCAATGAAATCAAATAAAATAGTCACCTGGCAACAGTCCCCTGCCCTTCATCAGGACAGGGGACTGTTTCTGCCTCCAGAGGACTGTCTTTATATTATGTTTCTCATTGTTTTAGGTACACATGTTTTCAAGTACGGCACCAAGAAATAAAAAAAACTATAAGGAAGAGATTTTACAACGGAAAACAGAAGCCGAGCAAAAGAGATATGAGCGTATTAATAAATGGCCCGCAGAAAAGGGAAGAGCTTAGAGAAAATGAGACTGATTCTACAGAGTAAAATTCAAGCATGTGATTTTTCTAATTAATGTGATTTTAATCGATAGTAATTACATATTAAGATTTCAGAGTTTAAATTGCTCAATATTTTCTAAAGTAATGAAAATATTTTTGGTTCATTTGCCGTTTATTAATAAATAGGCGGATATATATCCCCTGGATAACATTTACTAAATATATGCGTTAAAAATTTGCCGAGACAGTTTTCCTAGAAAAATCGCCCAGTTTACAAAGAAATGCCCATATAAGCATAAGCACATGCCTGATCGAAATGCTGATAAACCAACTTTCCACACGTCCGGAAAAGTTAGTTTAGCTTAGCTCACATAGCTGGCGTAGTTTTTCATACTTGCACCAACAACTATGCATAGTTTGCGGTCTGCATACAAGTATGAAAAACTAAGACAGCTATGTGAGCTAAGCTAAACTAACTTAGCTTAGTTTTTGGTCTGCAACCCGCTTAAGGATTGTTATCGGAAATAGGTACCTAGTTTACACATGCCGTGTTGCAGAATTTCAAAGATAAACAAGAAACATAACACTATCGTCAAGACAAAAGGTACTTTCGCAAGGCGGCAACGCTTCATAAAATATTTTGATCAAGTTCATAAAGTAACTGAATGAACCAAACGCCAGCAGCATCATAATTTTTGCGTAGTAAATACATTATTTTGGCCTCGTCATATAAGCTCGAAGTTGCTCACTGCTGAATAAAGTTCTTATTCATCATTTATACTATTAGAAGCCTGTTTTAAAGTCTGTATAGGCACACTATCCACCAAATAAATTCCAAAATAGGACAGCATAATCACAATTAACCTAAAATGTTCCCAATGCTGGGGCACAGGCCTCCTCTCAGTGAGAGGGAGTGGGCTGTAATCCACCATGCCGGCCCAGTGCGGGCTGGTAGATGTCCCATAACATATCGAATTTTTGCTTCTAGGATAGGACGCCGGTTTCCTCACGACGTTTTCCTTCACGGTTTTGAGAGCAGTGGTGATGAAATAATTTATACAAAGTAATGCGCCTGTCAGGGTTCGAACCTATGACCACCAAAATAGGACAGCAACTATATAAAGTGAAATATGATCAAACAATCTCTTCAAAGTGAGAGTGAACAGGCTTCTTCTGGATAAGCTCACTCCATCGTCGACTTTGTCTCTATCACCTCTGACCTAGACTAAAGTCAAGAGCAAACCCATCTCAAATAAAAAAATATAATCAGCCATATAAGTTCAGCACCATAACTGCGTAACACACTTTCAATCACAATCCGAAAGATTTCAAAGGAAATTAGTAATCCATTGCTAAATACTTGAAAAATTCATCTGCTCAAATAACGATTTGTCACATGTTGTGGTACTCAAAATAAAGATATTGCCACTGTAGGTGTGTTAAGCGATTAACTCGCAGAACCTATCCGAAGATGGTGAAAAAAGATCTTTAGAGAAAAATAGTACATACCACATCCGTTTAATCCCACGAGGCCGTATCTTCGGCCGCAATTCAACTCGAGAAGAGTATCCTGGAGTAGTTCACTTCCGTAAAATGTGATAGAGAAGTTTGCGATCTTAATGTCCCTGGACCTCGGGTGGACGGCTAGGGAGCCGGTACATGACCTGGCCTCCGAGTTCATCTTGGCTTCCTCTTCGAGCTTGAGGCATAGTGCCTCTGTAACAAAGGATAGTATTTTACTTTTGGTTAAAATATTTTCTACAACAAGGATCAACCACATTTTCGAAGAAACTATAATGTATTCCATATTCAAATCCTGATTCCAATTTTGGTAATTTCCACTTAACAAATATCAACATTTAACCAGTGAAAATCAAGTTGATTTAAGAACAATACTATTGAAAGTCATAAATAAAATGTTTAAGGGCTACTATTCAAGTAGCTGGCACGCCATTGTGACATTCACCAATCAGAAGTTGTTAGGGCACACGGCATGCAAGCTACTAACATAAGTTTGTGCAAGTTACAAGCATGTGTATTCTCGGTCTAAGTTGTAGCTCAAACTGAACTTTGTGAGTGGGTAGTAAAGTTATTTTTTCAAGAACACATTTGTTTGCATGTATGTAAGGAAACTAAATTGCGAACGCAGGATCTGTCCATATTTATAAACCACCTGTGGTTGGATTAATTTTATTTTGACTAAACTTAAACTTATTTTGATACTTTTAATATAATAAAAAAAAAGAAATTGATAGCAACAATAAACAATAATAATTAAAAGTGACACATGATATTTATGTTTTATGTATTGTAATATTTATTTTGTTTTGTTTTGCAGTGCCCTTATAGGGTGCATGTTTGATACTTTTTTATCCTATTTCAATATCTGTACAACATGTTTGTAATAAACTGATTTGATTTGATTTGATTTTGATTTGATGGCTGTTTTGTTCAGTGCCATGTATAAAACTCAGATGATCACTCTCAATCACATAGTTTAATTGAGAGCTTTAAAACTGGCCTACATGATGGGAGTCAATTATTTCTCTGCATAGCACATAGGCTTTAAAGTCATACCAAAACAAAGGAAAGCATTTGTTTGTATAATTTAGGTGAGTTATACACAAGTACACAAAACAAAGTGAATGTCGCGCAGCCTTGTACCTGATGCTTAACAGCTGCCTAATGAAGAAAGATTGTATAAAATTAAATTGTCGGCGCTCCTGCAGCTTTCCAGCTGGTGTTTCATATCCAAACTATATTATTACACAAGGTGGCGATTTAGTTACCTACTAGGCTCATTAGTTTTACTTTATCATGCATACAGGATAGTGATTAAGTCACCTGCATTTGTCAAGCGAGTGATTCTACCCATCATAGTAAACAACTTTTGCTATGAATCTCATAACAGATTCGTAAAAAAAAATAATTTCATACATGCATCGAAATAGTCTGTCTATTTTGTATAAGATTATGGTTTTGGTTTTAAGTAAGCAAGGTCATCAAAAACCTTCAAAAATGTCATTCCTGTATATACATAATAGGTTGGGGAAAAAGTTTCTTTGCATTTTTTAAGAAAATTCAAAACATTTTTTAATATAGTTTATTTACATTTAACTAAAGTATGTAGGTACCATTTTGTTCGATAACTTTTTGCCATCTTGTAGGTAGGGACATGATCCCATTGCTATAGAAATTTTGGGACTTCTGGTCAAAATACCGCGACAAGTGGTTTTGGCAGTCCTCTCGTGATGTTAACCTGACACTGCCTAAAGAATTCTGAAGAGACCGAAACAGGTGGAAATATGAAGGTGCAAAGTCAGGACTATACGGCGGATTCATTAACACCTCCCAGCCAAACTCTCTTAATTTTTGCTGAGTGGCTAAAGATGTGTGAGGTCTAGCGTTATCATGATGAAAAGCCACACCCCTTCTGTTGATTAATTCCAGCCGCTTTCTCTCAACTTCTTGCTTTAATCTCATCAGTTGTTTGCAGTAGAGTTCAGAATCGATAGTCCTGCCTGGTGGTAACGGCTCATAATGAATAATGCCCTTCCAATCCCACCACACGCACAGCATCACCTTGTTGCGAGTTAACCCGGGTTTCGCCACAGTCTGTGAAGCCTGACCGGCCTTTGACAACGACCTTTTTCGCACGTTCTTGTCATACGTGATCCACTTGTCATCACCAGTTATCAGCTTCTTCAAAAATGGTTCGGTTTCATTACGTCGTAATAAAGAATCACAAATAGTACACGGTTCATTAGGTTTCTTTCAGTGAGCTCGTGAGGTACCCAAATGTCGAGCTTTTTTGTGTACCCAGGTTTTTTCAAATGCGCCAAAACTGTTTTGTGGTCAATTTCCAGTTCTTCAGCTACGTCGTAACTACTGATATGCCGATCTTGCTCTACTTTTTCAAAAATGGCATCCATTTTATCCGTAATAGGGCGACCAGAGCGACTTGCATCTTTGACATCAAAATTTCCGGATTGAAAACGCTTAAACCAAATTTGTGCTACTCTCACAGACACTACACTAGGTCCATAAACATCGTAAATTTTTTTCGCGGCTTGCGTTGCATTTTTACCTTTTTTGTAGTAAAATTTTTAAATGTATCGAATTTCTTCATTAGATTCACTCATCTTGACGGTATGAAAAACAAATGAAAATCACACATTTTCCTAATTTGAATTTGGAATTATGTTCTTTAAAATTTAAACTTTCAATGATACCAAAACCAGCCAGATACAAATAGTAAAAGCCAAAGAGATTTTATTACAAGTTCATACATACTATAATGCAAAAAGACTTTTTCCCCAACCTAATATATGCTGCATTTTGCACTTAATCTTTTAGTTTTTCTCTTACATTATGCGAGTGCAACTGCCCCTGCACCCGCGCTCGCGCTGCAGTTGTCGTACACAGGCGCGTCGCCCACACGAACTAGTTGAGGCGGTGTCGCGGCACGGGCGTGTGGTACAGGAGTGCGTGGGTGGGGAGGGAGGTGCGGGGGGGGGCCTCTTTTCCACGCTATCCCCGCACCTCCCTTCCCCCCACCCCCGCAGCCCAGCACCGCAAGCCCGCGCTGCTGCCTCGACTCTAGCACGTGTGGGTGATTCGCCTAATGCATAACTATGTGTATTAATTAGTTCCAGGATATTTAGAAACAAGGGGGTCGTACTAGTGCGAATCCTAGAACAACAGCAAAGGAATTAAGGATTTTTTTTGCGGGTCCTGTTGCTAAGTTATAACAGCCGCACGAGTCCATCAATCAGGTTAAGCTACGCTTGCCGCGGTTGGTCTGTGGATGGGATACCATCTTGACATACGGAGACCCCTCCGTGCCGCAGAAAGCTCATTAAGCTGTTGGTCCCGGTTGTCAATCTTAAATCTTTGACAGTCGTTACAGGTCATCAGAAGCCCGAAAGTCTGACAACCAGTCTTACCAAGTGGTATTGTTTTACCCAGTAACTGGATTGTGGAGGTCAGATAGGCTGTCGCTCTATATAAAATACTGGTATTCAGCTGCATCCTCCTTGGTAAGACTGGTTGTCAGACGGTCAGGCTTCTGACAACCCGTAACAACAGTAAAAGATCCAAATGACAGCTGGGACCAATGGCTTAATGTGCTTTTCCGAGGCACAGAGAAGTCTCGGTGTGCAAAGATGGTCACCCATCTACGGACCAACCCTGCCAAGCATAGCTTAACCTGATGGATCATAGTGCAAAAATTGGGGCATTTTTTTTACAGGAAACTGCAAATTGATCATAAATTATTTATTTATAAGCAGTTCTGATACCATTTGGAATATAATAAGAAGTTGTTGCAATAAATTGTGACCTGTTTAATAAACAATGATGACCTAACCAATTATGCAACAAGTACCAAATTAATGTTTCTCAAGTAACAATAATTGCATTGAATTTAACAGTACTTGCTGTTAGCAAGAGGGAGAATTTTACAACATTTTGGTGAAAGCATGACTAATGCATTTCAACTTTTTGTTTATTTTTTCTCAAGTCTACAGTAGATAACTGTTAGCCAGTGGCCCATGACTTGGTTGCACCAAATAATTGAAGCTGCCACATCAAAACAAATTGATTGTTTTGTTGGTACAGACGCCAGCACATCAAGCTACTACAATCTGTCAGATTTCTTTAATAGATTTTCGACTTTATTGCTAAAGCATTAGGTTCAAGGTTGATTGGGAAAATCTGACAGTTTCGGGTAGGTTGACCTGCTGGCGTCTGTACCCAGATTTAATGAAACATTTTCTAGTATGAAAAGAGCAACAGCCGAAACCTAGTGCTGTCAGTCAACAGGTTAATGATTTTTACATCACTGCAGGAAAAGTGTCTATTGTTCTCCAAAAATCGTGCTGACGCAAGACTTTTTTACTTGCGTTGTACACACACCTATTTCACACACATCAGTACCCAAAACTATACAGGCCTTAGATCACAAAGGTATGGTATGGCCTGATTGTGCAGAGCCAGCTGATTTACTCACTATGTGCGTGCTTTTACAATGGTGCTGATTCTCTTGTTCAATAACTAAACTAAAATTAGAGAACTGCTATCTTTTACTAACAGGCAGCACGAGAAAAGATTAGAGATGTCAAACTAGTTTACGCCTTGCACATCACCATGTTTTTAAGTGTTGTTTAAATTGGTATGAAAAGTTAGCAATAGCCCAAATTAAGTTCCATTGGTGCACAACAGAATTGGCACATCGACCCTATGCTGCCAATACCTTCTAACTAACATTTTTACCGAAATATGTTTTTTTGCGCCATCTATTAGCTCGTATCGTAATCTTTAAAGTGAAAACATATCCTCAAACTTGTCCTCAAAGCACTTAGGAGGTATTGGCAGCATACGGTCGACATGGCATGTAAACTATGGCCCAGTGTAGGATTCCAGTTAAATATTTAACCTACATTTTTTGGTATAAATATTAGTTTTATTATTATTCAGCGCTTACATCTGGCATAATTATGGTAAATATCATTAAAAAAATAAAAACCATTATATGTTCACGACAATCACTACGTACAACGTAATTTTAATTGCTGTACTGCTGTCAGAGAAAATAAAGGTTTTAAAAAAGAAATTAATATTGGCATTTCATGCAAATTGTGCCGTAAATCATGTCAGGTGGCGAAATATGGAACTAATATTTATTGTACCGAGTTTGACATATTTTTGACATTTGCGCAAGCAAGCAGCGCCACCCTGAACTGGAAATTTATACTGGACGCTATGTACCTACACATTCATCAAAATAATCCTTTCTCACATTTCTTTACATCTTCTTACACGAAAATCAAAGGAATTCCGCAAACAGCACACGGAAATGAATAATTTTATTAATTTCAGAGTATTTTAAACTTCTCCCCGTGAGTTGTCATTTCAATAACCTAGGCACACGAAATAACATTCCAGCAAATTCAAATAAATAAATACAGTACCTACACAACATGTTTACTCAACCCAAAGGCAGGCAACCACGTAAATGCGAAATAGGGTGCCATGTGCTTCTTAAAGTAAAACGTAATTTCTTCCAGAACTTAGTCAAGCCTACTAAAGCAATAAAGCCAAAAGGTGACACATACTTTTAAAGTTCAAACATTCTGTCCCATTCAAGTATGTAATTGTTTATGAATAAAGTTCCTACAGCCGGAAAAGAATGGAATATCAAATTTCACGGTGGTATTTACCTTCTGCGGTAAGCTCACGTTCCTCCTTGCCGTTGGTAGCAGATCCATTCTCATCATTAGTCACTCTCGCCACAGACTTCTTGTTCCTGCTGCCCGACTGCTCTTTCTTCTTTTGTTGGGCCCTTTTCTTTGCATCAGACGGCATTCTGGCTACCTGGTCAACGCCAATTTTTTTATTACACGAACACAAAAAATGTAGCAGTACCTATTAAGAGATTTAGGAAATCAACTCTTGATTTTGTAAATCTTATAAACTAGGACGCCGCTAGAAATCCCACGACACTGAAGAAACAACCTTTGAACCAATCACTTTATTCACGTGTTTTTAGTGGAATAATTAATATTACCTAAATTATTTTTATGGGATGCTAAGCAAGTCATCAGCGTCTACACGTGCTGAAATATAAAAGAAAGACATTTGAAAAATCACAGATAAACAAATGTCAGTCAGAGACAAGATGGTGTTTTGGAAATGGTATTACAACATTTAAAAATAAGTTTGAAGAAGATATAGTGCTTGGGCAAGTGCTAATTTAGCGAAAATCCACGGTTATTATCTAGCTGCTATCGGAAGACATGGAAATATTACATCGGTGGGAAACATACATGTAACAAATGGTAACTTATAAAACTTATAGCTATCGTGTAATCAAAGAGTAAAGTAATAATAGAGAGAACGAGTTGTAACGAAACTCTGTTGTAAAATTTGCATGTATGGAAAGTGCTGCTACCTCTAGTTTGGTGGGTGAATTAAGCCTTTAATATGTACCTACCTATAGTTTAGCTTACTTACTATAATAATATGTAGCGAACGAGTCCTCTCACCTATTTGAGCCAGTTTGTGTTATGGTAACAATCAGGGGAAAAAAAAACATGTATGGAGTTCAGAAAAATGTCCTTTTATTATTATCAAACAAATTAATATTTATTCGTTTTATACTTATTATACTTAATTAAATTAAATTAAGGAATAACATAACACTTTTTCTTGGTTATAATAAAGATAATACGGTACGGTAATAAACACTTACATAAAACATCACAGCCAAAAATACAATATCTTCTTCGGAGTTCACTCATGTTGACAAAACAACAAAAATAACAAACGAAAATCAAAGTGGTAACAATATTATGAACAAAACAAAACAAATAACAGTAACGAGAAACAATTTTCAACAGAATTGCGCATGACAATGGCGACAATGACACTTATTTGACCAAGACAATATGGCTGCCAAGTTTTTTTTTGCCACTAGACTGCAGATGTCGTTGTCGTCTATGGAAATTGATGACAGTGATAAGTGTGCCCCCCTGCGTGTAATCTACTAGTTTACTCACCAATTTAATAATTCACTATTGGTTCCAGGGCCAAGCGAGCAACACTGTTCAAGGTGAATGCGTCAGAATAGCCCGCGAAATTCAAATTTTCTTTCGTTTTTTGCAATTTACAAGTCGGTATTCGGTTGTACGTTGATCAAAATGTAATCCGAGGCCATTAAAAGTATTTATTTACATACGTAATTACAATCATTAAAGTGATCAATAGCACTCTTTCAGACCAGGTATTCCTAATGAATGACTATTTCATGAAATCTTCATATTAGAGGATTATACTAACTTAAGGAGTTGTATTATTGTATTACTGATTCTAATGATTATAATTCTGTGAATACATATTTGTTACTTATGGCCGCGAATCATACTTTCTTTAACATACAACTTAAAACTGACTTGCAAATTGCAAAAACGTAAGAAAATTTGAATTTCGAGGGGTACCCTGACGCTTCCCCCTTAAATAAAAAGCAACTAATAACGATAAATAGAGTTGTTTGATAACAAATGATGTAGAGCGGTTCAAAACCCCATCGATTCTGTGGCTTTTAAGCAACGCAAGGCATACGCGTTCGTTGCGTTGGCTATCGTTTAGTTCGTGCGGCACCCACTTATCAAGTTTTTTACCTTGCCAATTTGACGCAAATGGACCAATATTGTTTTTAATGAACCGTATTAGTGTCGAACTAGGGTATTATATGTTCTGTGCGGACTGCGAACCCGTTATATTACACTCCTACCAACTTATCTGTGACATCATGACTTATATTTACATAATAGGTTTCAATGTGTAGATGTTAATGGTGTGAAATCTTCCGGGTTACCAGTTCAGTTAGGTGTACCTCAAGGCTCAATACTGGGCCCATTCTTATTCTTAGTGTATATCAATGACTTAACCATTCTATTTAAAGGGTATATGTGACGTTGTACTGTTCGCAGATGACACCTCTCTTATTTTTAAAGTAGACAGGAACAGACAAGATTTTGACGACGTAAACAGTGCACTATCAATGGTTACGGATTGGTTTACGACAAATAACTTAGTTCTCAATGCCAAGAAAACGAAATGTGTAAAGTTTGCCTTACCGAATGTTAGAAATCTAGGACCCAACATCGTCTTAGTTAAAGAGGTGCTTAAAAGTGTAGACTCGGCAGTTTTCCTGGGCATAACAGTAGATGCCAAACTTCAGTGGGGCCCTCGTATATCAAGCCTAGCGGGAAGGCTCGGTTCAGCCGCTTACGCCGCGGCGTAAGCGGCCGCGCCGTCAGGAAAGTAAGACAATACACTGACGTTGATACAGCTCGGTTAGTCTATTTATTTATTTTCATAGCGTTATGTCCTACGGTATTCTGCTCTGGGGCAAAACCGCTGACATTCAAAATATATTTGTATTTCAAAAACGAGCTGTTCGAGATATTTACCAGCTAGGTGCTAGAGTTTCTTTGAGAGATTTTTTTAAACATATTGGTATTCTCACGGTGGCATCACAATTCATCTTCGCCAACATCTTATATATTAGACAAAATATACATTTATACACTAAAAACAGTGATATCCACAATGTTAACACCAGAAATAAGGACAAATTACGTGCTCCGTTTCACCGGTTTCATAAGGTTCATAACTCATTTGTTGGGCTTGGTATACCCTTTTATATCATCCTCATCCTCATCATCCTTTCATCAAAATCTGTGTGGAATTAGCAATAAAAAAGACGAACTAGAACTTTATGTAGAAAATATAGTACCTAAATTAGACTTTATCTGTGTTACTGAACATTTTCTAAACAAAATAAATGCTCCTTTATTTGCAATGACTGACTACAACTTGGTTTCATACAATAGCAGGGTAAACAAAAAAAGAGGTGGTAGTCTTATCTTAGGACAAACAAATAGACAAGTCTCTGATTGTGCGCAAATAAACAAATTATATAAATCGGAATCATTCGAAACATGTTGCACTAAAGATGTTGATACCGGGTTATATATATGCTGTTGTTACCGAAGCCCCGACGAAAAGAATTTAAAAATATTTATGGAAAAATTGGAAATATTTTTTTGATAAAAAATGTATTATATGTGGTGATTTTAACATCGATCTCCTCTGTGAAAATAAAAAGCGCACAGAGTTTATAAGTCTTTTACGATGTTATAATTTCAAAACACTTATTCAAACGGCAACTTTCACTCGAAATCAGTCATCTTCTTGTTTAGATAATTTCATCACTAACTTAGACAGCACACATATTCAGGAAGTTTCCGTAGATCACAATGGCTTAGCAGATGGACATGCATGACTTTTTTGTAAATTGACACTTCAGACGATAATGGAAAAAAATCCAAACAATAACCAAAAAATTATTATTAAAAAACAGATGTTCACAAAAAACAACCACGAGATATTTAATGAGAAAATATTAGGTATCGACTGGTCTTCAATGGGAATCAACACATTTTTAAACAATTTTCGTGATGCTTTTCAGTGCAGCTTCAGAGTGCGAAAAAAAGACGTAATTTTAAAAAATAACAGTAATGGTACAAAATGGACCACAAAAGGCATAAGAGTTTCGAGTAAAATGAAAAGATTTTTGTGTGTAAATAATGGAAGTTGTCATAATACCATACTCACTTATAAAACCAATTATATTAGGTTGTTTAGAAAAGTTGTTAAACTAGCTAAAAGTATTGCTGTGGGGTTTCAAATACAGAAAGCTAAAAATAAAAGCAAGGAAATCTGGCAAGTAGTAAATCGCCATAGAAATAAAAACAAACAAATAAATTTAAAAAAACTAATTGTGAAATTGGATGATAAAATTATTGATGACCCCAGGGAAGTTGCAAATTTATTCGCTGAACAATTTAGTTGTTATAACCACTCATTGGAGTATGGCGAAGAATATAGTTCACTTTTCTATTTAAAAAATTGTACTGATAGGGTAAATAGTGAAATGTGCTTAACGTCCGTAACTCCTGAGGAAATAATAAAAATTGTGGGGTCGATGCATAATAAAACTTCAAGCGGATATGATGACTTACCTATAAGTGTTTTAAAGCAACATATTAAAGTTCTTGCGCTACCTCTATCAGACTTTTTCAATAAGTGTTTCGATGACGGTATTTTGCCGGAACAGTTTAAGATAGCGAATGTTATTCCCTTATATAAAAAAGGTTCACAGACGGATACTAAAAATTATCGACCTATCTCAGTTTTACCAACACTCTCAAAATTTTTTGAAAAATTAATTAAAATTCGTCTAGTCTCTCATCTCAATAGAAATAAAGTTATAAATAGAAGACAATTTGGTTACCAAAAAGGTGTTGGAACTTCAGAAGCTATTAGCACTTTAGTTAACGATGTGGTTGAAAAACTAAATAAAAAATTGAAGGTAGCTGGAATTTTCTTAGACTTGAGCTCTGCATTTGACACTGTAAATCATACATTGTTGCTTGCAAAAATGGAACATCACGGTATAAGAGGACCGGTTCTAGCGCTTTTTCGGTCGTATTTAACTAATAGAAAAATGTATGTAGAGGTAAAACACATAAATCAGAATCATTTTCAAGAAGTTTATCATTCAAAGTTAAGAAGGGTTTTGACAGGTGTCCCACAGGGTTCTATACTGGGCCCAATCCTATTTTTAATTTTTATAAATGATTTACTTAACCTAGCAACAAAACTTACTCCAGATATAAGGTACTGCAGGGGCTTTGAGCAGCACTATAAACACGGCTCTTGAGTCTTTTCAAACATGGTTTACAGCAAATAAGTTAATAATTAATACTAAAAAAACAAACATCATACTGTTTAAGTCTACATCACGTGGTAGTGATAATCTAGACGTTAAGTTAAATGGAGACAAAATACATATTGTCGACTCAGTAAAATTTTTAGGAGTTCATATTGATTCATTATTAAGTTGGAAAAATGAACTGCAAGCCATAGACGGGTCAATATCATCAGCATGCTATGCTCTGAGGAGCCTACGAGAAGAACTTAGCATAGACATTTTAAAATCAGTTTACTTTGCACTGGTAGAGTCAAGATTGAGATACAGTATTCAACAGTGGGGAAATAGCTACAAGTATAATTCTGATAGAGCATTTGTGCTACAAAAGAGAGCAATCAGAACGATAGTTCGTATTCCTCAAATTGAGTCCTGTCAGAAACATTTTCAAAGTCTATCAATACTTACAGTACCTAGCCTTTACATACTTACAGTATTGACTAGCCTAGCAAAACACATAAGTGATTATGAAACGCAGGACGAAAGACTTAAAAGGGAAAGCACAAGGAACCTATATTTGAAGCATAAAGTGAACACCAAATTAAATATTGTAACACATTGTGTACAGTATCAAGCGGTTAAATTATTTAATTGCTTGCCTAAGGATATAAAACAATTACTATATAAAACCACCTTATTTAAAAATAAACTAAAAAGCTTCTTACTGCATAAATGTTTCTATTCCGTGAATGAATTCATGACTCAACAATAGTGTAACGGTGATTTTTTCATTTGTAGTCGAAAAATGTTTAAATTTTTGTTTTTATTTTTATAAGTAATGACATAAATTAATTTTTGCTATGACAAGATTTTAATTTTTGACGTTTTAAGAGTTTTTGGTATGACATGTATAATTTTTGACAATGGATGAATTTTAAATTGCAGTTATGATTTTCTTTTTTATATGAATTAATATTTAACATTATTGATTATATAATATTTTATATGACGTGTTTTCTAAATGGTTTTATGTAATATGATTTGAATCTTTGACAACGAATGAATTTAAATTGCAGTTATGATTTTTCTTTTTTAAGCGAACATTGTTGATTATTTATTATTTTATATGACGTTAATGGTTTTTATGTAATATGATTGAATTTTGACAACGGAATAATTTCAATTGCAGTTGTGGTTTTTCTTTTTTAAATGAATTACTATTGAAAATTGTTGATTTATTTTAATTTTATATGACGTGTTTTCTTAATGGTTTTTGTGTAATATGATTTGATTATTTGACAACGGATGAATTGAAATTGAAGTTATGATTTTCTTTTTGAAATGAATTATCATTGATCTTTGTTTTGTCATTGTTGGTCTATATAATTAATTAACATTAGTATATTAGTTAGTGGCTTTATTCATTTAATTTCAGATAATGATGGTATCTTTTTATTAATCGACTTGTTTTTTTTATTTTTTATTATCCATTTTTCATGTAACACGTTCAGACACAATGTAAATTGTTATCGAATAAATGAAATGAATGAAATGAAATGAAATATAACAAGTTACCCGCTACTTTGCTAGATTTGCCCTTCAATGCGTAACTAGAGCGTAGCTAAAGTAAAATGTAACCTTTGTTCGAAGGCATACTATTCTATCAACGACTACTTAAACGATAAGAATAGTTGGTCGCTGTGATTAACTCAAGACAATGTTTATGTTCTTTCTCCAGAATTAGCTTATCTTCTGACAGGTTACATGTGTTCATATAATTATTTATTTTCTTTGACTGTAAAAGTCAATTTATTTTAATTTTATCTTTATTTATCATTGACAAAATCTACTCATTACAATGTTTTTTTATGAGTGGTATTGCAATATGTGGTTAGCTAGTGACCTCGACATTTGATCATACGAGTATTATTCTTGCCTGAGCAACCGGCAGCAAGTTCGTCATGCTCCCTTAGATGTCACTGCTTGCGGTAGCGTCGGGGGTCGGGTTGCCTCCTTCCCTCAAATATGGTGAGGGGGGTGATGGCTGAACTCTGCGTTATGCTCGTGAACGGGTGCTGCTTGTGGTGACTGGTCGTCTTGCTGTCCTTGGTTTTGTTTTATTAACTTTGTTTATATTACTTCGATGGTCCTAGTTTATCATTTGTGACTTCGAGTTTCAGCTTCATATACAATCTTCATATATGTAAGTGGGCACATCCTTTATTACTGGAGGCCTTTATTTAGGTATAAAGTTCTGCTTAAGTTTTTAGTTTTGTATTTTTATTTCTGCTTGAGTACTTATAGTTTTCGTTTATTATTTTTGTTTTTTTTTGGTATATTGGTGTGTGCTTGCTTACGTATAGCAAATAATTTAATTTAATGTTTTGTGTTGCGTAATGTACCTAAATTATTATGCGCAGTGTTGTATACATTCATTTTTTTTTTAACTGAACAGACAGCTGTGCTGCTGGGGAGTTTGTTGCGCCACTTCTTCTCCCCAGCTATGCTTTAGCTAGGAAGTGGTGAAGGGCGGGCGTTTTGGGGGACTGTCTTATGTAATTTTGACGTTCAAAAAGTGCTGATTCTCAGCCTAGTTTGAATAAATGACTTTTGATTTTGATTTGATTTGATTTGACATGGCGAAAATTGGAACTACGGCCGTCATGTTGAAATGTCATTCCATTGTCAGTGTCTACCACATTCGGGTTCTCTGGTTGTTTTGTCGTGATATTGCTGAATTTATAAAGTTAAATATGCCGAAAGCTGTTAAAAGTGATGCTCGAAACATTATTCTAAAGGTTATTATTATTCTAACCTTTTTTGAAGAAGAAGCTCGGGCGGGGTCTCCGGTTATTCCATTTAATCAAATATACAAACGAATTTCTGCAGCGACAGGTTAGTGTTGTCGACTTTCTTGTTATAAATTACCCTATACCTACTTAACTAATTATTTAAGTCCACGAAATATTCGTTTCTATTCTTGCTGCAGGTTAGCGTAACGGTAACGTATACATCTAATAGGTAACCTTCTAAGTGAGTGAGCAAACTAACCTGCCAGATTTAAAATTTCTACTAACATTTATTTTATTATCTCATATTTCAGGTGTGAGTCAAGCGCTAATTTCAAATAGTTAAGGAAGGGCACGCAGCAGAAGAAACTGGTACAAAAATTCGGACACCAGGCAAGGAGAGAAAACGTAAAAGTGGATTTGTGCATGTTGATGATTTTGACATGGGAGTTATACCTCCGTATTACTCCCATGTCAAAATCGTCAACTTAGTCCTTCTTGAAAACTTAGTCAATTTTGGGCACCTTATATTAATTAGCAACACTGAATCGACGATGCCGTCCTCTTTCAGTTCACAGATAAGTTGGTAGGACTGTACCCATAGTGCTAGTTGGTCTCATTTTATTTTTATAAACATATATTAATTAGTCTATGGTTGCAGGTGAACGCATTGTCGCTACAAGTTTCAATTCAATATCACTGTGGTACTCGTAGATAGAGAATGAACTAGTTGAACTATAGTTCATTCTCTATCTACGGTGGTACAGGAACTTGTAGCGACACCTATGCGTCCACCTAAGTACCACTGTACCAAAGCCACACCACAAAGCTACAGGTTTACAATAACTTATTATAGACGGCGCCACCGAGTACCTAAACACTGACGTAGCATAAAAAATAATTTCAAAAATTAAATCGACTTCTTAAATTATTTTTTATTTCGTAATTTTTAGTTTTAAGTAAAAACTGGAATATTTGTTTGTAATAAGTATTTAATAGTTTTGTTATAAATATTGCACTAGAATTTGACCAAGGTTTTGAGATGTTTTCCCTTTGAAACCACACCCGTACCTAGCCAGGCCGTCACACTTACACGTCCATTATCTTGAAAACTACTGAACTGATTTTGATGAAACCTTCATGCCCCAAGTTGAAGTAATTGTAAGCCAACAAAAAAGAATGGTCACGATCTGATTAATAGTTTCGCAGAAATGCGTGGACAAACATACATACATACCTACAAACATACGTATACATATATCTATAAAATTTTGTATATTTTTTTGGAAGCCCTAATAGTTTCTCATATGTGAATATATTGCAGTTCCAATACATACATACATACATCCTTTTTTCAATATTTTTAATGTTATATGTAGGTACCTATGTGATGTGGCAGTGCTCTCCATAATTAAAAAAATACTACATACACATGAAGCCCTAATAGATTATCATATGTGAATACTTGGCAGTTCCAATAATATTACATACATACGTATCGAATTGATAACTCCTTTTTTGAAGTCGTTAAAATGTAAGGTGAAGCGTGGCCGAGCTCTCCAAACCTAATAAGTACCTACATTATTTCTGTTGTGTTTATTTTTTATAGTTTTTTATTTAGCTATCCTGAAAATTTCGTTGCACGGAGACCTAGATGACTGATGATGTCACCTACCTGATGGTGGAATCTGAAGGCGGGTATAGGATCTCAGTGACGGCACTATGTAGAGCCATCGTGTTTTTACTTATTTGAATAGAATATAAGTACAGGAATATAAATGTTGAAAGCTCAATTAGATAAATGTTGAAAGCTAAGAAATCCTATTTCCGTTACTGATTCGAGAACCGATAAGCACTTACCTAGTCATCATCAGACCTTCAGAAAGTATCATGTAGGTACTAGCACCGGTGCTCAATTAGATAAATGTTGAAAGCTAAGAAATCCTATTTCCGCTACTGATTCGAGAACCGATAAGCACTTACCTAGTCATCATCAGACCTTCAGAAAGTATCATGTAGTAGCACCGGTGCTCAATTAGATAAATGTTGAAAGCCAGGTCATCCTAACTATTTCCGTTATTGAGAACCGATAAGCACTTACCTAGTCATCATCAGACCTTCAGAAAGTATCATGTAGTAGCACCGGTGCTCAATTAGATAAATGTTGAAAGCTGGGTCATCCTAACTGTTTCCGAAACTTAGAACCTTGTTTTGAGATGTTTTCCCTTTGACACCACACCCGTAGCTCGTATCAATAAGCCAGGCCGTCACACTTACACGTATTAGTCTATTATCTTGAAAAGTAAACTTTCACTGTGCTCTAAGTTGAAGTAAATGTAAGCCAACAAA
The DNA here is from genome assembly GCA_948252095.1 of Dicycla oo. Taxonomy (NCBI): domain Eukaryota; kingdom Metazoa; phylum Arthropoda; class Insecta; order Lepidoptera; family Noctuidae; genus Dicycla; species Dicycla oo. The sequence goes on along the minus strand of OX411709.1, from coordinate 40,220,610 downwards.
AAAAGAATGGTCATGATCCGAATAATAGTTTCGGAGAAATGCGTGGACAAACACATACATACAAACATACATCTATAAAATTTTGTATATTTGTTTGGAAGCCCTACTTAGATCACCATATGAGAATATCTCGCAGTTCCAATAATATTACATACATACGTATCGAATTGATAACTCCTTTTTTTGAAGTCGTTAAAAATATCAACTGCGCAATGGCAACATAAATAATTATTAGGTAGCACTAGCGTTATTGGCCTGTTTTTAGAGTTCCGTACCTCAAAAGGAAAAACGGAACCTATAGAGGATCACTCGTGTGTCTGTCTGTCTGTCTGGCACAGCCAATTTGCTCCGAATCTAATGTACACTTAATATACCTACTATAATATAATACTACCTAATTTCTGTGACCCAAACACGGACGTGTAACGTAAGTAAATGAATTTTGAATATGGGGGTTTGGTTACCGATTCGAAATTCTAGGCTGGACACTTAAATAACTTCACATAAAAACAATTTCAATCAAATAAATAATCAACAACCGAGAAATCTACTAATTTCCATTCCATTAAGTTACTTTTGAGGTCACGAAAATAATTAAATCCGCAAATACGCAACGTACTAAGCTAGAGTACAAAGTTTCGACGCACGAGTAGTCACTCACAGATTCATTACTTGTTTCGCAGTAGCGGCATTAGGGCAGGTCGTGGTTAGGCTACCGCCCAAGGGCGCCAGGCATGAAGGGACGCTTTAGGGACTACTCACAGTACTCACACTTAGGTATTCAGCTCCATTCGCGTTTCGCTGAACGATTTTGGTCACGCTTATACAGTTCTGCTTCTATCAGCCGCGTACAGCGTCGTAAGAATGAGAAAAGCCGTCATACCGTGTTATCTCTGCTGAAACGCTTCTATCGCTTTTATTTCGTAAAAATAAAATAATTATAATTACTTTAAAAGACGTCCGAACTCTCTCTTAATTCTTCGTGCATAATGATTACGTAATAATAAATCAAATCTTTGCAGGAACAATGCAGATCGCAACTTGTCGACAAGGAGTCAAGAACCATCCGTGTAGGTACAGACAGCGCTGTTCCGCCGCGTTCGACGCTGAATGCGGCGGAACAGTGCGCTGAACTCTATCTATAATAATAATAACACATTTGTCCTCATTTTATTCTTGTTTGCCGCGAAAGCTGAATGGACGCAGAAAGCTGGTGTTTTCTATGGGCATAAGCTGAATAAGAGTGAGTAGTCCCTTAGGCGCCCGTTCATGTCTGGTTTCCCGTCTCGTCTGTCTGAACTACATTGAGTTTTGAGTTAACTCCTAAAGCCATTAGAATACCCCGTACGTAATGCAAAATACATACCTATAAACGTAGGGAACCAAAATTTGCGAGCTCGCTCTCGCACCCTAAATTCTCTTATTTCTCCAACTTTTCTGCACAAGTCAAAATTTACTGCTATTTTTATAGGAATGGCCAAAAGAAAATCTAGCCGAGGCAGGATTTCACAATACCTAACCTTCCTAAGTAGGTATTTCACGGGCTGCGATTTGCTAAGCAATCATTGCATATGGTGATGGAGAATTCACCATCAGCTCCAGTTCTCCTGGTTCGTACCTACTTGGAGAACTTGTCATTTAATAACGTCCCTGCATCGAGAAAAGCAATATTTTGTTAAGGGTGATGAGCAGTTGACATTAGGCTATTGTAACTTAGTTATATTACAAACTGACCCAATAAAAAGTGAAAAATAAAAACTTAAAAAATCAACCGACTTCCAATAAAAACACTACAAAGTGAAAATTAACTTTAATTTCGGAAGTCGATGGCAAAAATCTAAAATACAAATCCAAACTATCCAAAGACATACACCTCCGAAATTAAAGTTATTTTTCACTTCGTAGGCAGTTTTTTCTAATGTGCGTATGGATTGAGGAACCACTTCAGAATTTAAAAGGAAACTCTCCCCCTTATTTAGTAGAAAAGCAAATAATTTTGTAGGCCAAATTCTGAAATTTGTAGTAAAATATATCCAAAGTTATATCAATATAAAAGTGGCTCCTCAATCTAAACATCTGAATTGAGGAGCCACTTGGAACGCGGAAAGTATCAGGTTGGCGGAAAAATATTGCACAAGAAATTGTAAATTACTAGAATTTTCCGCAATATTTAGTATTGATCTGGGATACGTAAGAATATTGTAGAAGGTTCTCGAAGCTATCACATAAAGGCGCGCTAGTGAGGATTTGGTTAAATTGTGAAAATGATTGTGAACATCAACTTCGAATATCATCTTTTACGAGTGGCGTCAGGGACACAACGTGAGTGTGGCTACCGCTAACATCAGCAAAGCGTTCGGTGAAGGTGTTGCATCGCGATGGAAGATAAGCCGCTGGTTTGCTCGCTTTGCATCGGGAGATATAACTCTTGAAGATCACGAGCGATATGGGCGACCATCCACCTTCGACGATGAGGAATTACTCCGCTGTTTAAAGACTAATCCAGAAATAAATACGCGTGATTTGGCAGACTCTTGGCTGTCATCATTCGACCGTCGAGGCTCATTTACACAAACTCGGCTATCGTAAAGTAATGGCACGATGGATTCCACATCAACTAACTGACAGTCATCGTCAAGTCAGAGTTAGTATTTGTGAATCGCTTCTTTTTCAGCCACATCGGAAAGAGTTTCTTGAAGATCTGGTAACCGGCGCCGGCGATGAGAGCTGGATTCTCTATAATAACAACACACGGCACGCCGTCTGGCTTCCTTACGACGCAGAGCCACCAACGCAGCCAAAGCCGAACTGTCACTCACGCAAGCATCTTCTCTCCGTTTGGTGGGATGCGAAGGGCCCACTCTATTACGAGCTTCTCCCTGCGAGAAGGACGATTACGACTTCCATTTATACTAAACGGCTTCAGAAACTGGCTGACGCAATAAGAGAAAAACGACCGAGACGTGTAAATGTTCACTTACTCCATGATAATGCGCGACCTCATGTCGCTTCGGAGACGACCAAAAATCGTAGAGCTTGGATGGCACCCGGTTGCCCACCCACGGTACTCACCGGATCTCGCGCCATCCGACTACCACTTGTTCTGACTACTAAAGCTTTATTTGCGTGAGAAAAAATTTCAAAACTACGAAGACCTCAAAATGGCAGTGGACAATTTCTTTTCTGCACACCCTCCGGAAGGAATCCTGGGCGCAGGGCATCAACAATCTACCAACTAGATGGGCCAGAGTAATAGTGTTATTTAGGAATTACATTACTGATTAATTATTGTAAATAATAAAGTTATCAATAAATTCATTAAGTTTTATATCTTGGTGCAAGAATTTTCCGCCAACCTGATATTTAATGAATATTTTTGAAAATTTTGTATCATTTAGTAGTAATTGTGTATAGTGCCTACTAAAAATCCGGGTCCAGTACTGTTAATATTCAAGAATATACAATAAGGGGCCCGCTAGCTAGACACTTCATAAAAACGTCATTCAATCAAAAACTGTCGAGGTACAAAATATATTATCTTATTTATTTTCTTTAGGTAAAAAATAATTTCTTTATGAAAACCTGTTGATAAATCTCGTCGGGGGCTACCAGATACTCACACATTGCACAGCACCGCTGGTACGATAACATACTACCCGTTTGCACGGCAAAACTGCTATTATTACACCTAGGTAAGTACTAATATCCTTTGGGGCAGTTTCACTCTATGGTCAGATAGATAAGAGACCAGGGAGCATCGAGATAGCCGGGGAGGGACAACCAGATTTTATTTACATAGTTTGTCAGTCATTTATTGATTGAAGATAGGGCTAAATCATCAAAAGATAGACAAAATTTCAGAAAAATAGATATGTCAGTGTATTTCTTTACTAATATCTGAGTATAGAAAAAACTGCCTGGAAGGACTTGGGCATTTGCCCAGCAGTTGGAAAGTATAGCCTAACAAAAAAAAAAAAGCAGGAATTTTGAAAGAATGACCTCTGGCATCACAATAATTATTTTTCGGTAATTATTTGTATGTATTGTATAAGTTTTGATTTGACAGTGACAGCGCCGACTCACAGGAAAAAGCACGCGTGCCATATAAAACAGGTAGGTATTTAAAAAATAAATCAATACGTATGAAGTTTTATTTGTTTATTCAGGTAAATATCCATCAACAGCCGATAATAATTTATTGAAATATTTCAACGTTAATTATATATTTCACAGTAATATAGATTATAGAATGAATAAAGTATTTGAGAATAAGGCGTACTGCGGATATAACATTAAAGCTAATTTTTAGTAACTAGCTGACCCGACATACATTGTCCTGTCCTTTCAATCATTCATACAAAAATCCCATATAAGAAAGGAAATTCAGATTTACCCGAAGTTTATTTTTCGGGAACCTTTCATTTTTTCTTTCCATTAAAACCTAATCCGGACCATTTCGAATATTTTTAAACAAAAAATAGCCAAATCGGTCCAGCTGTTCACAAATGATGCGCTTGCCAAAGAACAGCATTTCATTTTTATGTATAAGAGAAGAAAAGAAGCACACTGGTTTTATTGCACATTGCTTATATCTCACTTTGACGATTGTGTCAAATTGTGTATGTCAACTATTAATATTATAGTATACTTACTATATTCTTTGTTATTATTTAATATGGACTTGATATTTATTTGTTAAAATATTTATGTTAAGTACTCGATTCTCTCTATGAGGTGTTAAGATTAACGGTATTTTAGGCCCCCTCTACATGTCGCCTCACTCTGGCTAACGCATACGAACCTCGCATCATGTAAGGGCCTTTATTACCCGGGTCCCTCCGAGAAATAAAATGCTGGCGAATTAAAATGGTCGTCTCGAAAATATGATTCGCGACGATAACAAATACTTACGTACGTACTTAGAGAGACGTATTGATAATTCTTATGGTTATAAGTATGTAAATACATATTTTGTACTGTCGCAAATCATATTTTCGAAAATATTACTACCATTTTAATTCGGCACCATTATATTTCTCAGAGGGACCAAAATTACGCATGGTCCCTTTTGCTTGGCATTAACAAGGCAACGCATGGATAGGGTTTACAAACACGTTTTGCAATACTTACATTCTCAACAACTATAATGTATAATATTATTTATTTAGGGAAAAGGTAAACTAGCAAAACTACTAATAAGCACAATACGAAATTTGTTCCTACCTAACCTAACTATATTGTAGAACAAAATTACACCAAAAACTGCATTAAGATTCAACGTACACTACATGTATGATATTGCACTCTTAACGAATTAAAACGAATAACAGTGTGTGGTCATAGTTATAAGTGAGGAGCTGGCGAACAATTCCGGATTTATCCTGCAATAATTGATTTTAGAGTAAAGGTCAAAACCCAAAACGAGCTAAAGTTAATTGGGTACAATTTTAACCTTTAGTAAATGAATAGTGTATCCAAATTTAAGCCCGGATCTGGCTTTAGTTTGATAGAAACCCTAATACCTCTTTTTTTTGACATTTTCAATTCATCCAACTAGACAAGGACGAGTCCGTTTCTGATTGAAAACATCGTTTTTAACAATTTTTTTTTAGGCATTTGGAGCCAGATTTGATTGAAAATATTTCGTTATTAACTAAGAGTGCATAAAGAGCGCAAAAAATGGTGTGTGGACAAGTCCGGATTTGTTCGCCAGCTCCTCGAGTATAATGGTGATTACGTTTCATTGATATAACATAAAAATATCTCGGCATTAACATATTTCTCTATATTTTGCTCTTGTAGATGCGGAAAGTACTGCCGCCGCCGCCGTAACGAAAAAGGATGTTCTACAGAAATATTGAAATAGAGAAAAAAAAATTATTTTGTCTTGTTTAAACTATAAGATACAAAGGCAGATGCGTCTTTTAATAGTAAGAATTATTAGGTTTTCGTTAAGTTTATGCCAATTTAAAAATACTGGTAAATGCGTCTTTTTTTGCCGATTTTTTTCGAAATAGAGTTACATATTTACATATTCGGGTAAATATGTAACTCTATTTCGAAAAAAAAACATGTCAAATACGTCTTTTTTCCTTATGACGGCAGAGTAGGTCTCCCTCATGCAATCTTCTATCATATTTGCTTTCTTCAGACATCTTGGATAATCCACCCATGTCATATCCATCTTTATCAAATGGAGATAACAAGTCAAGGAAGGAGTATTCCAATAAAAAAAAAGATTTAAATACCCATATTTCCCTATCGTTCTATAGCTTACTAAGCATTGTTAATGCGAAATAAAGAACGACACCTTAGGGAGGTAGTCAACAACTTTGGGATTAAATTGTCATACCATAAATAAAACATCATTACGCCTCGGCGTGGATACTGCACGATTTAGCTATTATCATGTCGATATCTACCCTTCAACCATTCCACATATCGCATTGATAGTACAATATTGCTGTAACTCAAAATATGTCTATGACATGTGTATGTGATAATCATTAATTGAGTTACAACATTATTGTATTATCAGTGCGATATTTCAGCTGCATACATAGGAACAAGAGATATAGATTTCCTTTCCGTATATTTTTCACAGTACCTAGTTTAGAGAAGAAACAGATTTATTCACATAATTTTATTCTTGTAAATAAACTTACAGAAATGCAGCTAGGGAAATATTCAAATATAGATTTGATTTTTTGCGAAGCACAATACCTTAACGTTACTTACATAAAACTTCTGATAAAATAGTAAACGCTAGTTAAAAAAACGTGTATGTAAGAGTTATATTTGTTTTAAATACAATGGCCTACGATGACATACAGCTCATCCAATAGAACAATGACGTAATTACGTTTAATTACGTCATTATTCTATTGGATGAGCGATATCTTAACGCTCTCTTCGATTCGTTTACCAGACGTACATATTTTAGGGTGTCAGGATAACCGCGGGGCAGTTGCGTAACACACCAACAATCGAAATTGCGTTATTTACATCGCTCAGCAGACAAATGGATTAGCAATTGCTTCAAAATGATACATATTTCGATTGATAGTGTGTTACGCAATTAGGGTGCCGCATGCCGGAGCAAAGGAGAAGAATTCATGAGCTATTCATGAATCTTTACGGCGATTTAAAAGTTTCCAAAATATGCACGTGAGAAGAACTTGTCAAATATCACGAGGAGTAATATTCGTCAACAAGCGTTATAGAGAAGCCATCGCACAGGGTTATGAGGTTAACATCAAACACAACAATACCCATACAAAATGTCCCATTCTGATGCATTTTCAACGTTCATTGATAATCAGAACTACTGGATGATTTTATAAGGAGCGTGCATTGATCGTTGATAATGCTGAAATATTCATTTCACGGACATTCTGCAAGTAGCACATAAAGTATATAACACAGAAATTTAACTATTTTTAACAGTGTATAGGCAAACGGTGGCGATATTAATCCTATAATATTAGAATAATTTTTAACATTTGAAAAGTCTACCTAACACGCAATATTAAGAGAGGAAAATTTTACTAGTTTTTATTCTAATATCTAGAGAATAAACATTAAGAAAGGCAATAGACAATTTTAAAGGCCTACCTATATAAATTATTTGTTTAAGGGGAAGCGTCAGGGTAGCCTGCGAAATTCAAATTTTCTTACGTTTTTTTGCAATTTGTAAGTCAGTATTAAATTGTATGTTAAATAAAGTATGATTCGCGACCGTAACAAATATGTTTTTACAGAATTATAATCATTAGAATCAATAATACAACTCCTTAAGTTAGTATAATCCTCAAATGTCAAGATTTCATGAAATAGTCATTTATAGTCTTAAAGAGTTTACATACTTGTTACGGTTGCGAAATACATTATGATCAACATACAACTTACTATTGATTTGAAAATTGCAAAAAACGTAAGAACATTTGAATTTCGGGTAGCCCCTGACACTTTCGCCTTAATTTAATAAGATTTTACAATGAAAACAAGATGGCGTAGTTTTAAAATTTTGCTTTTTTGTGTAAAATATGGATTAGATTAAAACTGTTTATATTCAGGAAGCGGATGATTTTGAAGCCAATTTTATATATCTTATAATACATTTATATTATCCATATTAACTCGAGTGTTGTGTTCAAACATAATTAAGAAGCAATACCACAACAATACATAACAGTTAATTTCCCTAAACAAACGCACAACACAATCAAATCGAACCACTATTCCCTCAATAAATTGAGTTCGTCAGTAAATTGATAAGCTACATTTTTAACAACACAGCAGGCTTTCTTCTACAAAATTAGCTTACGTAAATAAATTAGAGAGCATTCGTGACTAAATATAAAAATAATAGGTTATGGGATTGGAGCATAAGGCCATTGATAGTTACATAAAACACCAGGTATGTAACTCTATAATTATGTACTCTGGTGTTTCTAATATTCTTTAACTATTCTCTGATATTCGGTCCATATTAAGCTCTGGTCAAACTGAGGCGATCCTACGCGGGATGCGAGACAAGTTCATAAGCGCTAATTGTGTCAACAAACTTTTATGTATGTAGGTGTTAAAACTAGCGCGAAAAGTCGCGGCATTCGCCTCAGTTTTAGCAGTCCTTTATACGTCGGCGTAAAACCTTATTTTGAGACCTCCGCAAGGTTATACCTTATATAATTTATTCCAAACACGTTGCTTATACTAATCACAGCTCGTTCCTTACCTCGTGTATAGTACAGCTGCTCGCATTCTATTAATTTATACGTCCATACCCTTTTGAATTCAAAATACAAAACCTTCTATATATTCTATATTTCATATAGAAAAACAGAAAGTTTTCTTTTGAAGCAACTGCACTCTTTCAAATTAGATTTGTAATGTGAGGATACCGTCAGAAACTAAAAATATTGTTACCAACATGGACGGTCTAATTAGAGAGAGCGCTCAAGGTAAACAAATAGAAATAAATAAAAAAAATAAAAAAAAAAATGATAATTTATTGTAATCACAGATATGAGACCGACGTTCAATCGGTGTATCATTTTACTCTATCCACCTCAATTTACCATAAAATGCAACCATACACAACTACAAGCTTAAAAGATTACAATATCCGTTGAAAACAAATTATTACAATTGGAATATGTCACGTATGTATAATAAATAAGACTTAACATGCACAAGAGCTATGTACAACGAAATGCAATTTGCTAATATGCTTAAATTAGAATGTGGAGCGAGTTTGAGCTCGAGCGCTGGGGCGATTCGGTGGCGACCGACCGCGTGACGTCACAGGCCGGGGGGGCGCGGCGCGATCACGTCATGTTGACGCCGAGCGACCGGCTGGCGTACTCGTACACCACGTACGAAATGGACACGGCCGGGATCACCTTGATGAAGTTGGGCGTAATACCCCGGTACAGGCCCCGTAAGCCCTCGCGTTGAACGATCTCGCGGAACGCACCGCGCATTGTGCCCTCCGCGCCTTGTGCTGCTTTCTCTGGAAAAAACAAGAAGGTTTGTTAAATATTACTCAGGAATACACACTGGCACTCACTAGCACAAGTGAAAATCAGAAAAACGACTACCGTGCTCTCCAACGAACCTAGTCAAAATGAAACGATTGGGTTTAACTTTATATTTACTGCTCACATTTATTTTGCATTTGCATTAGTGTTTTTCACCACATTTTATACATTGTTCCTGGATGACCAAGCTCAGCTCTAATGAAAATAGATACAATGAATTTTCCCAGATATGAGACCTAGCTAGATCGATTTTTCGCCCCCATAAACCTCTAATTTTGCAATTTACATCGAAATCGTTAGAGCCATTTTCGAGAACGTGATTACAAATATATATAAATACAAATATTGCTCATTTAATAGTATAGGATAGGATGTATTTGTTTGACGCTGTTCGATAGCTACATAAGTCGACAATTTATCGCTGACGCTTATCGGCTGAAGAGTTATTTGCAAAAAAAAACCCACTTCCTAATTCCGACATTGACGTCCCTAACTTTCCTCAAATGTATAGAAATCAAGTAAAGCGTAGTTACTGTTATCACACGTTGATACACATTATGGCGAACTGTTTTAATATATGTATAATCTGCGGACAAGGAAGTGCCAACTAATGCTGTTATCATTGCGAAGACAGACATGTGATAACGTTATCAGGTAGGATGCTATAAGTGATTTTGGGACCATATAAAAAAACTATTTGATATTGACAATGGCGTTTTGACAATGTTCTATGCTGGTAGACTTAAAAAGTTTTGAAAGCATACATTATAATTTGGTTATTATTGAAATATTAGACTATCTGCTATGCCCAGAGGAGAGATAAAACATACTGGCAGAATATATGACTATTCGTAGAATAAGTATGCTGATGACTATTAACAACCAACATTTTATTCTATTCACTCGTTAAGACTTCAAGCAGAGCATTTGCTGAGATACTAATAATTTTCTTTATTTTCGAAAGGCTTACAGGCTAATAACATTATAATAACAATAATATATAACTAAATTGCTAATTACAAGCCTCCACAGTTAAATACACACATTATCGGTTTGGCTAATAAGTAATGAGCGTTTTAGTTTATAATTTATAGAATTTTCGGAAAGGTTCGAGAACGTTCTGTAGTAGAGGGTATATAAAGAGCGAGTCGCGCTCATGCGCGTTATTGATAGTTTGGCTGTTAGTGCGTTAAAGTTCACACAGAAATGAGTGATATTAAAACCCACGTATGACATTGTTTATTATATGAGTTTCAATCTGGGCATTCTGCTGCAGAAGCTACACATAATATATGTCAAAGGATAGCTCACGATGCAGTCTCCGAAGCAACAGCAAAGCGCTGGTTCCAACGGTTCCGCAATAACGATTTTTCCTTAACCGATCAACCAAGGTCTGGGCGCCCCGTGGAAATAGATATCGATAAATTAAAACTATTAATCGAAGAAGATCCTTGAAGAACTACACGCGTTTTGGCTGTTCAGCTCGAGTGCTCTCATGGCACCATAGAAAATCATTTACATGGTTTGGGAAAGACTTACAAATAGTGTTTGAGTACCCCATCAATTAAGTAAAGATCAGCTGACCTGCCGAGCTAAGATTTGTGTATAACTTTTATCTTTCCGCCGCACATTTAATTGGTTAGATCATCTTGTCACTGGAGATGAAAAGTGGGTTCTCTATGTTAATCACACACGCAAGCGCCAGTGGCTGGGATGTAAAGAACAGCGAAAACCAACGTCAAAAGGTGATCTTCATCCTCGCAAGGTAATCGCTTTCTGTCTGGTGGGATATACATGGAGTAATAAGCTGGGAATTCCTTCCTACTAATACTACGATTACAGCAACAGTATATTGTGATCAACTCGAAAAATTGAAGCTTGACATCCGACGCAAACGTCCACAACACGACAAAATATTTTTCCTGCACGACAATGCCCGGCCGCATATTGCTAAGAGTACCAGGCTAAACCTATTGGAGCTTAATTGGAAAATAATACCCCACCCTCCATATTCGCCGGACTTAGCACCAACTGATTTCAGCTTGTTCCGAACACTAAGTAATAATTTACGGGAAAAAGCTTTTACGATCAATTCAAAACCAACGAAGTTCTATGCGGACGCCATTCACTCTTTGCCAGATCGATGGCGAATGGTAGTAGAAAACGGCGGTGAATATATTATTAATGATTAACAATTATTCATTTAATAAATAAATGCAAATAAAATAGTTGTATGTCGCTCATTACTTATTAGCCAACCCAATATTACTCCCTCATAGCCCAAGTTACATCTTATCAATTCTATGCCATTTAGGTATTCGCTCAATGTTAGTCCGTTCAAATTTTAAGCCAGTTTGGACAAGGTTCAATTGCATGCAGGTGCCTCTTGCACAAAAAATGGCTTTGCTTGCATTGGTGCAGAAAAAGTCTACGTCTTGTTCGCAACTAATTTCGTTAAAACTGCGACTGGCTTTCAGAAAGTATGCATTACGCCTATACTATGTGTTATAAGACTAGTATTCTAGCAATAAGAAATTGTAATATAAATAGACTAACATCTGTTTACATTTTGTCCATTATCAACCACTATGTACACGAAAGAAAGCCATTCCTTTTCGAACTCTACAAATAAGCCGATCGCTTACTTTAAAGTGTTCATAACAATACAAATCAAATCAGAACTTGAACGTTGATTGGTTGATTCAATGTGTCCGAGACAAATATTGATTGAACGCTACTTGATCCTTTGCATGTGGCCTCCGCCGCGTAAAGGATAATTTGATTGTTCTGTATTAACGACTATACGATATTTAATTTTCAATTGTTGGGTTTTGGTGACAGTTAGCAGTCTTTACGGAACTTTTTTTGGAGTAATATTTACTTAATCTTAGCACACCGATATTCTAGTTCTAGAGCTAACATCTAGCATATCGGTGTTGTAGATAAAACTATGGAGTAAGAGACGTCGGAGAGCAATCTAGCTAGCCATATACTTTTTACGTGTGTTGTGTGATGCTCTTTCAAGTTATTACCTCATGAGCGAGATGCTAGATTGTTACAGGCTTTCTGCATAATCGACCATACTATTAACGTAATAAAACATGAATTACCTTGAGCTTGCAACCGCGTCCGCACTAGCGCGAGAGGGTACGAGCAGACCTGCCCCAGCGTGCACGAGGCGCTGCCGCACGCCAGCAGAAGCAGCATGCCCGGCTGTCCGTTGTGAGCCTGATACTTGGATATGTACTTCTTCTTCAGCGTCTCATACACTGCGAGGTCTATCCCAGCATACGGCACTATCCCCAAAATATTTGGAATGTATCCTTTGTAGAAACACTTTAGCCCCTCCCTTAAATATATCTTTTTTGCAGCATCCAGTATCCCACTGTACTGGCCAGTCTTTCTTAAAGCTAATCTTGTTTTCAACACCTCCAATGGATAGATCACAGTCTGGGCCATCGCGCCGGCTGTGGCGCCAGCCACGAAACGCTCGTGAATTTCTAATGGGTGATTGGCTCTCATATCGCCTTTTATTAGTCTTTTTACTTGTTCATAAGCGGCGAATTTAAGTGCCGATTCTGGTGCTATTTTAATTACATTTATGCCGTTCCCCCGCCATAAGCCACGTATACCTCCTTCACTAATCATTTTTGCTAAACATCCTTTCATGTTTTCTCTTATAGGGTTGACCTGAAAATAAATAACATCCGGTATTAGTTTATTATTATATGATAGAAAATTATAAAGGCATACTAAATCAGGACGAAGGACTCAACATATTTTACGTTTCGCTAAAATCTTATGTCAGAAGCAGGAGTATTAAGTTGTTTATATTGCGAAGTCACAATAGCATCATTATCATGACATCCACTGGTGGATATAGGCTCCCAAGCATCGCCGCAAGTATCGGTAGGAACTTCGCTGCCTGAATAATAATAAAAAAAATATTTTGCATTCATACTGAAAATAAAAATGTCCTTTGATGTTCAAGAACACCTGACCACAATTTTTTCCCTTAGTTGGCGAAAGCCGGACGTAACCCACCATCATAACCTTCACGGTTGTCACCTAACCATAAAGTCTGCGGGGAAGCAGTGTAAATTCGAAGATGACTAGACATAGCACCCAAAACTTCGTCGAGTTGGTATAGAGACTTCCACTCCACTCATCCCATTTCTTTTAGCTGCGTATACGCTTAACCTTTATCTTTACCTTTTCAAGAGATCACAAGAGACACATAGACACACATACCTGCAGAAATACTTTAAGTCTATCTAAAGGCGCTGTACAGGTCCGGCTGACTGCGCCTGCGATGCCCCCAGCCAGCAAATGGCGCCACCACTTGCCAGTTTGTAACTCGCTTGGGGTGAAGTCATCGGGCACATTCATGTCCTCCCCAATATCCAGGTACTGGAAACAAAAATTAACACGTCAGTATTTTAAACAATTAATTAGTAATATATGAATCTTAATTACCAAATAAGAATAATCAGAATTGAACCTGTAATCATGGAGTAAATTTGCTAAAGCCATTTCTTTGTACATATCTGTATCTACATGAGCCCTAGTTTTTAACGAAATGTTGATTCGAGTAAAATATAATTAAGTACTTATTTAAAATGGAACGTACATTGGTCGAGACGTAACAACAGTGTGGCACGTTTTGATTTCTAGACATGACAATTGAAACCACCTTTTTAAATAAAGACTTAGGATTTCAATTAAAAAAACTTTATGCCAAAAATGTCCTCTGCTTGGATATCGACCAATGTGAAGGAGCTAATACTGTCGATTGTGACAAATTCATAATCCATCCTAAACGATCGCTGCGTGAGCATTATTAATCTTCTAAGGTACCTATTATATTTCTATTGTGTATTAGGCCGGTATTTTAGAACCTATTTAACTCAAGACTCAAGCATTACTTAAAACAACCAACCAACCAATCCAATGGCTTTATCTAGTTTTAAGTAATGTCTAAGTTGATAATACCGGCCTTTTTTCCTTTTTTTCTTGGCTTCGCGGGCGCCTCTTCTTTTTCATCCGGTGTCTTAAAGTTCCTTACATTTGGCTTATACCTAAGGTGTTCCGCCTGCCATAATAATGATAGCATTAATTTATTTGTATATACAGTATGTTAACCAACAGAGGGCGTTCCCGTTAACCCGCAATAGTATAGCATCCATACATGCTAAAAAAAATATTACCATTCGAAAACAAAATGGTTTTTATTTTTTTTAATATTAAAATATTCACTAAAAATGTTAAATTGATACGTAAAAGAAACACTCTGTACACGCGTACTTGAAGGACGGAAACATCGCAATTTAGTTTTTATTTTTAGTGAATATTTTTATATTTTTTTGAATATTTTTAGCATTTTTAGTGAATATTTTAATATTAAAAAAAAAATAAAAACCATTTTGTTTTCGAATGGTAATATTTTTTTTAGCATGTATGGATGCTATACTATTGCGGGTTAACGGGAACGCCCTCTGTTGGTTAACATACTGTATATTATGTAAATTATGTCTTATTCCTACGTTTGATTTAACACGTATATTGAAAGTCAAGCTCTATCCCTCCTTTTACTTCATTTTACAGAAACTTATTGATCGATTTACAACTTTGAGAAATAGGAGGAAATTAATGCTAACAATAGATTATCAAATCGGTTTGAATTTTCTACATCTTTCTCTTGCAGGACTGTTTCAACTTTCTTATAACCACAAGCCTCCCCAAATTACTTCTTTATCTTTGTGTGGCGTCACATCCCCTCTGTTTTACTAGTAAACAAAAAGTCCATCACAGAAGAGGACAGCTACAAACACAGCAATATGCATCAAGTTGTTGGAGCTTCTTGTGAAGGGCTAAGTTTATAATGAACAGTAATTACCGCCGCATCTTTGTAGAGGCGCAGCTTCTTTAAATCCAAGTGCAACGTGAGTGATAAAAGAGCAACGTATATTTTCCAACGCATCTTTGATTTCTTGAGTAGGCCTGTGTAAACGAAAAATTTCAGCATATACTGGGTCGCCCTACACATTTTCGAGGTAATTTAGACTTCCAGAACCAGAACTAAATCATTATATATTATTTTGAATTGTTTTACGGTGGAGGATGAGTATTTGACAGAATCAAAGAGTATGTAATTTTAGGACAGAACGGGACAGAATGATAAACTACGAGAAAGACGTCAAATGTACTGTCACGTTTATTTTTTAATTAACGTCGAGGTTTTTGTCATAATTACAAAGCGAAGGAGGTAAAATGTAATATTTGTCCTTAAATTAATGGTTGTGTAAGTTAAGACCTTACTGGCCTGTTTGTGACCATAGGTAGATCAGCAGCACTGCTGATATACCTTTATTTTACCTTACCTTTATTATACCTACATTCTGTACAAATCTCACAGTGAAAACTTAAGTGAGGTGAGCGTGGAGTGAGCTGTCAATAGTATCAATCCCTAGAATCAAGTAGATGACAGCTCTCTTCAAGCTCACTTCACCTACGTTTTCACGGTGAGATTTTTACAGAATACACCGGCAGCTATAGTAAAACAAATTAGTTCGCTAGAGGATTTAGGGAAAGTATACATAATCACAATGCAATGGATCTCTTTTATTTTTCAAGTATGGATTTGTTTGCATAAAATTATTATAATGGTTTTCTTATGAAAAACACTTTAGGGTTTAGGTACTTGATTATTTTGCCAACGTAAGTTGCAATGGGGTCACCATTGCAACTTACGTTGGCAAAATAATTGCCTAGCTCGAGTCTCAATTTCCAAAGCCTTTAAACTGTGCCGAGACCGCCTATATCCGGATCCGGTTTCTACAAGAAGCGAATTGATCTTTTTTCGATTACGTATCGTCTGAGAGGTAATATTAGAAAGTTGAAATGCGGGTTAATCCAACGTTACTCGTTTCTTTTAGTTGATTCTTTAATGGGAATTGTTCAGAACAAGTTCTAAACTTTAATTAATGATAAGTAAATAAGACTTTCACTCGTCAATCTGAATCTCATAGCGAACAAGGATAACAATATCAACTATTTCAATATATACAGGGTTATTGGTAAAACACCAACAACCTCTTAAGGGGTCATTGTACTCATCATTATGAACAACTTTTACTATGGGACCAAACCTGAAATCGCGAAAAAAAAGTCAGCTGTTCAGTACATTTATGTTCGCATAATGCGTCAAAATGTACTGAACAGCTGTTTTTTTGCGATTTCAGGTTTGGTCCCATAGTAAAAGTTGTTCATAATGATGAGTACAATGACCCCTTAAGAGGTTGTTGGTGTTTTACCAATAACCCTGTATATCCGCAGGGCAATAGAGCTTATAATATTTACTATTTTACAATTACCAAATTATCCGCCAGGCAACATAGCTAGACCTATAATTAAAACCTTCGGTTTTTTTCGATAACATTTCAAAAGTAAATGGCATGTCTCATATGTCGTCCACACTCGTCACCGTGTTAACGCACCCAGTGACCTACAGAATAATCGGCTAGACACTCTCGTGACGTCATTATGAAAACCATTAACTTATCAATCATTGTAAAAGAAGTTCACGGGATTGTATTAGGAGGATGGACAGACTCACGGTGGTCATCCTTTTAAGTATGTAGCTGGAGTGCATAGTGCATTGGGGTAATATGCATAGAAGCCTAATGTCAGTCATTAGCAGTGATCGGAATAGGTAGTGCTATTCGCGGGATTTAGTGACCGTTATCATACATAATATGGATATGTCTTCAGAATCCCGGGAAATACTGTGGATTCACTTCATCTAGTACATCGACATTCAAAAAAATATTCGCGGGAATCCCGCGGCATGTCCAATATTAAAATTATCATTCAGATTCAATGACCCAAAATAGCACTACCTATTCCGATCCTTGTTCATTAGCCAACTTATGCACTGATTGTTTGCTGAAAGGAAACATTTGTTAATAAATCGTAACAATATATTCCATTCGTCTTTTTAAGGAAAATAAAAAATAATTTTCTGTACCTACGTTTAGGAAATAGTAAGGGAAATACCTACCAAATACTAGTTTTGGATTTTCTGTAAAATACTGTTCAGAGCAAAACCTGCGTAATACTTGCAGATTGAAACAAGAATTTGATACATTCTTAAGTAGTTAAAACTGTGGGTTCGATAGACAAATGGTGTCAAGGGTGGCCGTCAGTGGTTCGCATTCGGTCGAGACATTACCTAACGCAGAGACAAGGTTGAAGATAAAATACCTTTTAAAATATTGCGTTACAATAGTGATGTTCAATGAAAAACTGAGAGGCATTGATCAAACGTCACTGCATTCTTGAAAAGTGGTTTTTCTGATCAGGCAATTGCTGAGCCAAGTTCAAATATTCTTCATTGTAAAATATTGTAAGTTCAGACCTCCACAATACCAGAAGGAAACAGTGTTTCCTTTGTATTGTTGGCAACATATTTGTATAATTTTAATTACACAAAACAATAGAATATGGAATACTTTCTCAGCCTTATTAAAAGCTTAACCTTGCGATACTAGTTTTGGGGTAATGCGGTCAAAGTCAAGCGATTGGTCAACCGATACCAATTTGTGGCACATGCTGTCATAGAAAAGTAGTTACAAGTGTCTAGAGGTAATAATTGGTTCAGCTCGTCTTTGAAACTCCAGTTTCCGAAGCTTAGACATTATTTTTCGATGATTTTTGAGCACAAGCATTGTATCGGGCTGCCTAGAGAAGAAGGTGCGTTAGTCGTTCAAGGGTAAAACGAGAAAGGAAGGTACGTTACTGGCCTCTGAACGGCCGTGTAGCATCAGTCGTAAGAGAGAATGTCTTAGTACTTATCACGAATTTTGGACCTCCAAATAGGTTTTATGATTTCTGGTGTCATTTTCTGAAAGCGACTGCGGGCTTTAAAACTTCCTACCGATCTAATTACTAGGCAGCCTTTATTTCTATAAATGCAAGTTTTACTAAGAGACGAGAACCGTAGAGAAGCGTTTTGTCGACGGAAGAGTAGACAAAAATGACGTTAACGTGTAGATAGTACGACGGCAACAAAGTAGAAAGAGTCAACTGCACTTTACGAAATTCACTTTTTTACATGATTCGACTCAGAATTCTTTGTTTTTTCATAGGATTTTCTTCCTGTTTAATTCTCAATTTTTACAAATATTAAATCTCGCATATATATACACCTGCGAAGACGAGCCCGTAGCGCCGGAGAAGATGCGATTCTCACGTGTTTTATATGGAATTTTTCACTTTTTGTATGATATATAAAAAAATATTACCTACATGTAGAGTTTTAGTGGGTTATGGGTTTCATAAACGGGGGGCAAAATGTTCATTATTTTTGCGTTAGGACACACCATTTTCGCAAAAGAAGAGAAAAAAATATATTTTGTAGATAACCGTATATACTTTGCGGCCGTCGAGTAGAAAGTTTTCTATTGTCTTTAGCATGACGATTACAAAATCAAATTGTCTCACCCTAGACAACTTTCTTCCGAAATAGTCTACATAAAAAAGGACCTAGACAAAGATCGCTAGAAAAGAAAGACTAAATGACAAATTGTAGAAGGATTTCTACGGTGCGATGTCAAAAACGGAGAAACGAAATGTCACTTTGTATAGAAAAGGTTGTCTACTCTTCGTAGAGATAGACCAGTGGTCATGCTAAGCCCACTGATAGGAACATACCACATCGGGCGAACAATGACTATAAAACAGTGGTGATGCAAAAATGTTCTATTGACCTTTGAAGGTCCTGTTCAATACATGCACAGGTGACCAAATTCTCTTGGCACAAACATTTCTAGAAATACCATTGACCTTTAATATAACCGGTTCCCAGGAATTTCCATTGTATACTAGAAATATCTTTACCAATTTATGTCATCAATTATTTCGATTCATTCTGTTAGCCATTTTGCATATTCAATTCCACACATAGAACGTTAAACAACTTAATAATAATAATAGGCAAAGTACCCAAAACATTGACATTTGAAACCCAAAAATACATTTTTATCATCATTAGTCATGATGACATTCGGATGAAGCTATTGAAAGTTCGTAGAAATCTAAAAACCCAAAGCCGCAGTTTACCTTATCTTTCCGGAAAACTTAAACGACGCGAAACACGCTACTATTCTAGAATCAACGTGTGGGGAAACGATACTGTTCTGTTCTGTTCTAAAGCAAATCACTCAGTGTACCCCATGTAGCGTAGTAAAAATGATCGTTTTTTTACGTAACAGCCAACTCTTACGTTAATGTGTTAATTTATAGAGTGTTACGACGTGGTTCAGTGTCACGACATTCACTCATGATCTAAATTTTCAGTTTCCGGCGAGGTCAATAACATGGGTTTAACCAGACTTTATAACGCCAACGGCATATTAAATTGTTTAGCAACAGAACAGAGCGAAATGTTACTGCACCCCATGCAGTTTGGATAATAATTATGAATTATTCTATACGTTTTGTCGTAAAAGAAAACTTGTATGTTATGTGACGTTTGTGCTAATAATATCGATGAAATAACACATAATATTTCTAACCTATCCCAAATATCTCACGTGAAAAGACGTGAGCACACGATACGATTAAATATGGGTCAGCTATGTACGAAATAGCAAAAACTGTGAAATATTTTACTCTACATTTGTAAGTTATCTCATTTAGAGAGACGCAGTGGCGGGCAAATGCCGAGACGGTATTTATAAGTCTTATATTCAAATATGCGATCATGCACGTGCAAGCTAGATGTGTGATTTCAATCTACATGTGCAACAATGTCAAACAAGCAATAAGAATAAGAACAGAAAATAATAAAATGAGTATGAGAAGTCAAGTTTTGTTTTAAATACCTATAGTTTTCAATCTAAAATAAATACGTTGTCGTTTTAATTTTATTTGCAAAACGAATTTCCATTTCTTTTTTATACAAAAAGTTCGTGATACAAAGTATTGGTCTTTAACCTTATACATGATAGCAGAGTAAAACCACGTCATTGCTTTTTCCGAATACTGAGAGTTCTGATGATTATTGGAATTCGTAATCAATATTATTAGTCACTAACTAACCACAAGTTACCACATTGAGAACATTTGTATTGTGGACATTAATTACAAGCTATCAGCCATATGTTTACAAGTTGGATCATTCTTTACGCACATGATTTTTTACAAACTGTAAAATTATGAGTTGTTTGCCTGTCTGCGACTACCTTACGTCAGATTGTAAAATATGTTCGAGATCGGACGTGAGATGTGCCCCAATTTCAGGCAAAATGGTTTTAAATAGCCATCCGTCTAGACCTTGCTTTTAAAATTAGATCTAGAATTATCGCGAGCATAATATACACATTAAAACGAAAAAAAACTGTCCTACGTAAGCACTAGCTGTTTGAATAAATTGATTAGTGCAAAAATTCATACAGGAAAGTGTGAATCACTGCGATAAGGATGTGTGCCCTACAATATATTATTAGGATTTCCCCGACGTGTTTGATGAATGTCGCTTGGCGCTTTACTCGGGCGCGTGACGCGATATGCGCGGATGACGCGTCATCATTCGTGGCGAAGTATGCGCTTGCGTCAAATACGTTCAGGCTCGCTATACACTTTCCGATCCAACCGATTCTCTATCGACATAGTATCGAATACAATCGTAAAATTGTTTTTGAAATTGGATGGCTATATAAATGGTTATATGATGTATACACTTCACCGGTGGGGGGCGCAGCTACAGGTTTTCAAAAATGCAAAAAAAAACTGTCACGTGGATTTACTCGAGCGCGTCAGATATTGATAGTGTATATGCCCTACGTGTTTCTTATAAAGGAGGAACATTAATCTGCCGGTTTGGATTGTGGGGGTGGCCGTACAAAGGGGTTGAAAATGGAAAAAGAAAGAAATTTACTCCAGCGCGTCAGAAGGAATGTTAAGTATACCCTAAAGGAGCTTCTCTTCAAAAGACTGACGATTTAGACGCGACCCAAACTCATGGCCGGTTTTTAAACATGCAAAAAAAATATCGTGACATTGAAATACTCGAGCGCGTCGGATTAATATACAGACGGTTCAGCTTGATGTCCTTGTTGTGCTGACCCATAATCTGATAATTAGAATCGAGAATTTCCTTAATCTGACGGAATGAAAAATTTTTCTTTATACATCATTATAACCATTTTTGCTTTCTACCATCTAATCTTCAAAATTCAATAGGTCCCCACGACGCTCGAGTAAATCCCAAAATCCCCTACTGGGCTCCTCTACCGGAATACAGGCCTCCGAGGAGCCGGGTTAGCCGGGTATGCCAACTTTAAAAACGCATGTTTTTATGGTAATGTGCAATGCAGTTGAGGTCATAGCATTTTAAGATCTTTCAGGTTTCAAACATGTGCACGCAAAGCACGTAAATAGGGGGGTCCTTCGAAAAAATCTAATGAGACTTTCTTTAATTATTTATCTTTAATAATTACATTTTACGATTCTTCGTTCAACAGGATTCAGCAAAATTTCAGCAGAAGATATAAGGTAACGGACATGTGTCATGTGTATTCAGAAACTAAAGTTACTCTCATTAACACATATTCTTTATGCAAACGCTTCTTCTTCTTCTTACACCCTTACCGACCCTTATTTTACGATGTTTTCGAAACAATAGAGATGCACAACGAACGCACAGGTGCGGCGCGCCGCACTCGAAGAAAGTTATGTAAATTGTGTGGACACGCATACGCGCCGTCAAGCACCTGGTGAACGTCCGAAAACGCGCATGTGCGTCTGCCGCGCCTAATGTATTAAGCAATGTGTAGTGTAGCAGTTCTCGCAAAACTTCAGTGTCGGTCTGAAGTTAGCGCACTCCGCACCCCTGTCTTCACACCTTAGTTTCACACATTGATAACTACACGATTCATTAATTGCTAACTTTGCACGATACGCCTCTAGCGAGCGATAAAGGTATGATTAACAACCTCGCTTCACAGTGCTGCCGCAGCACTTCTGCCGCGTTAGTCCCCAAACATTTTTTATAGGTTTATATGAGATTACATTCCGAGCATGGCAACAATGTCGCGGCAGCACTGTGGCGTGCAGCAGGGTTCGGAATCATACATACGTATATGTAGTAGAGAACCAGCACATCAAGCTACTACAATCTGTCAAATTTCTTTAATAGATTTGCAACTTTATCGCTAAAGCATTTAGGTTGATTGGGAAAAAACAGTTTAGCGTAGCTTGATGAGAACTTTAGTAACTGCAGAGATTATCTTGTATGAACGTGGAAGTGTAGATTCGAAGTACATAGTAATTAATTACTTTACTTTCATTGATCCGAATTTACTTGATAGTTGACAAAATCTTTCACGTGTGCACAATTTTCACCCATGTCTTAGGTACCTATATACGAAATTAAACAATGAAGCCTTTGGTAAGGAGGTTCCAATTAAGGGCCGGTTTTTTGATCCGTAGTTAACTCAACCAATGGTTAAAAACATAGTAACTAATGGTTGAATTTTGGCTAAATGTGTTTGCCAAGGTGCCATTAGTTATTATTTTTTAACATGAATGAGTTAACATGAATGTATTCAGACATCATTCATGATGGTAGACTTTCACATTTCGCCAAAATTTAACCAATAATTACTGTTTAGCCATTGGTTGAGTTAACTACGGACCAAAAAACCGGCTGTAAATTAACATAAAAACTTTGTCCATGAAGCATTATTTAATTCGCCTGAAAAACTCAAACAAATAAAATCATTAATAATAATAGGAAAATTTTGCAATAGGAATGATGTAATTTAAAATAACGACGATATGAATAATAAACTTAACAAAGTCAGTGATAGGAGTTAATGATAACAAATGTGTACCTATTCAGACAGACCTACATATATTTGATTAATTTTATGTTCTGTAAATTGGCCTTTGCAGACAGCAAGTTTATTTTGCTTTTGTTCACTTAAACACTGACTCAAGTTCATTTTGTTACATTCAAATAATATAGTCAGTTACAATCGTTACAGCATATTTGCTTGTTTCTATTCCATTTAATATAACATTAACCTAATTGAGAGAAGTGATTCATATAATTTACAATTAATTGTGCTCGCCCCCGATTCATTTGATATTAGTTCCGAAGTTACATCCTGGTGACGTTACACCGATAAGAGTTAGATTTCTATTTGCGTGTCTTGAATAAATAAAACGATACGTCAAGTAACAACTGTTCTCTATTTGAATAGTCGCGTGCACTGATTCAATCGTCATCGATTTGAATTTCTTCGCTACGGCTTCGACTAAATAATCGTGCGGTTAGTGTAGACCGACTTTATTTATTTAACAATCTACCATCACTACCTACGGTACCTGTTGCGATATGTAGGGCATGCGTTTCGGCGCTGATATAACTTGAAAGTTACGGTCTATGTAATTCGCTATAGCAGACTTTAAATTATGACCTACAAAGCAACAATTTGCGCTTATTACCAGGTCAGACATTATTCTCACACTTTCAAGCTAACTTATTGTCAATGTTATGGTCGGCAACCCTCTAGAACAGTCAGAAACCAAGGAATATGGGCTTAGTATCTATCTAGAACCTTCTAAGACAGGCGTTCAGATTGGTAATCGACGCATGGTTTATGAATCATTATCATCATCACCATCTTATTGTTATTCAACACAGTACATAAAGAATTTATGTAAGAACCACAAAAAAGTCAGCAAACACTTGTATTTAAAAAAGAAGAAAGATCAAAGAAAAGATCAGATTTAAGAAAACTCATTGAAAATATTATAGATACACAATCTGGTTTCTATATTTTGTAGTACCAAGTCCAAGAAATTCGCACAGCATGATTAAGCAGAGCTAATGAATAGTATGAGTGGGTGTGTCAATTTTGTACGCTAGAGCAAGATTTTATTAGGATAAGTAAGTATTTGCTGACTGAAAGCGCAATATCATTCTGACACGTGTAAAGAATCAATCAACATGATAACAAGGTGACGATGAGCATAGATATAGTATTAAGTAGATCTGTAAGTTTTTGATGATACCTTTTAGAAATACATGCCCCGATAGATAAGAAATATTATTTAATATGTAATTCTAAAGATGACGTAGAAGAAACTAATAGCAAAGTAAAATGACTCAACACTAAATTTGAAAACACAGAGAAAAGTGAAAGTAGCGTAGTCATCAAAGAAAGTTCATCAAAATTCGCGAATTCGCAAAGCGGCGCCCACGCCCAGCATGGAATGTAGGCTATGGTAAATGTCAAAGAAATCATTCATCACTATGACATTTTTAACATTTATATTATGTTTACAACAATGTTAAAAAACTTTCTATGTAACCATGGTGACAGTGTAAAAATAATTCCAGTACTTTTTTACGAAAATTATACATCCATGCCCCCCCACGCATGCCCGTTGTTGCCTAAGCAACGCGAATGCCACGCTTCCAAGGTTAATGTAGAAATTAACATACTGAGAGGTAATGAACTCCATTATAATTTGTTACTAGGTGCAGGCACCGCATGACTCATATTTTATCAACCGACAAGAAGCTGAAATACCCATTTTGCAACTACATATAACCACACTCTACACGTGTTTCCCAGTTTTCCGCTATAAGCCGTTATTGGACATTCCCGAACGCGCACGTCGTGTGTGAAAGAGATAACATACTTTTCACATAGCGGGACATATGAATTTTTCTTTCACGTAATACTAAATTTAATTCCTGAACTATTGAAAACGTTCCAAATTGCAAGCACTTATGTAAAATGTTAAGAATGGACCGGCTAGGTCATACCTTCAAAAACCATTCCCAAGCGTCGTCGTAAGACTCCATATCCATCTGTGCGAAAGTCAAAGTAGAAACTATGGACCCGTTCCCAACGCAACGTATTTAGTAACTGCCATCGTCTCGAGTAGTCTCGACCAGCTGTCCTAGCTAACCCGAATTTAGAATGCATTTACCTTTGCCAAACAGCGACGAAAGACGATCAGGAAATCCTCGAAGACATCGCCGGTGGTTACAGTTAACTCCTCCATCTCCAGAGACATTGTATCTAGTTTACAGTTTTGTAAATAAGACAAATATAATAAAACTATTTAAAACTAAGATCACAGACGATTTTCTTCTTTGGAACTATATCAGATCGTATATTTAAAATTCGAGTGTGCGTACGGCTGGTACAACAACGACTACGCGTCTCACTCGGCCAACGGACAGCCTCACACTGAGCGAGCGAGCGAGCACTCGGCGTGAACTGTATGACGAGCGATACGGTTTCGTCATTGTGATCAGGCAGAGAACCGCGTGCCACCGGTTTAGTGTGGTCGAGGAGTACCGAACCCCCGATACCAAGGTTTGATTCGCACGCATTCCAAGTCGCTGGTGGACCCGACCGTGCAGTGAAATCAGTGGGAATTCAGATACAGTGGTACGGGCAGAAAAACAGCTGATAAAGAAGGCGCGTGCAGGTCGATATACAAGTTCACTGGGGGCTCGCCCCATACGTATTGTGATTTGCGATAGGACAGGGCACTGAGGTGCTGGTTAGCAACCGTGCTCCGCGTTGGTATTCAAGCAATGTGAGCGAAGGTGAAAGTGGTCGTGCTACTAGAATTGATTAAGTAATTAGATCAGAACAAAGCTGATTGGTGATTCGAGCAAGGCAAACCTTTACATATTTTTTTAAAAGAAGGTATTCTTAACCGCGTAAGATAGAGATGAAGCAGTACAATTCGACCGTGATTTTTGAATGAAATGGCCAACTTTTGCGTTCTTAATCTGAGAAACTGAAAGACTTCGACAACTTTGGATTTATTGAGTGGTGGAGAATAGTTATTAGTATAGTTCATAGCGGCCTCGCTTTTTGCATTTTTTTCTTGTGTATATTATCCTACTAATTATATTATACATGCGAAAGTTTGTGAGGATGGATGGATGTTTGTTACTCTTTCACGCAAAAACCATTGAATGGATTTTAACGAAATATGGCACACATATAGTTTATAACCTGGATTAACACATAGGATAATTTTTATTCCCATATTCCTATGGGTTCGAGACTTACGCGGGTGAAACCGCGGGGCGCTACTAGTCTATATATCTATATCTATATATTTATATAAAAATCAATTGATGTTCGTTTGTCTCGCTAAAACTCGAGAATGGCTGGACCGATTTGGCTAATTTAGATCTTGAAATATTTGTGGAAGTTCAGGGAAGGTTTATACGGTGAGTAGTACACAAGTAACGGAAAATACTGTAAACGACCATTTAATTTTCCAATACAAAATATTCTTAGCTGTGAAACATTTGATGTCTTTTGTTTTTTTAGAAATAAAAAAATGTCACTCGGTTGTCAAATATTTATAGGTGCGTTCAGATTTTTTTCTGGTTCATAGCTATAGTATGAGCCTGTATGAGGTCCGATCTCTTTGGTTTGTTTTATTGGAAAACAAAACAGTTCTGTTTCAGAAATAAAAAAAGTGGAAAAGTGTCAGTTGATTGTCGAAAAAGAAAATAAATAAATTTCAAGACGATCATTAAAATCTATCATCAATTCATCAGTTTGTCAGTGCGTGAGAACTTTATTTACTGTTATTGAATGCCAAGGAGAAGACGACTTGACTTAGGTCGTCGAAGTCAATCGAATGTGTGACGAGCCACCTCACGTGCAAACTGCACTGACGACCAGCGAGAGACACATAATGATAACATTCATATTGGTATAGCAGAATTGCGTTCCACAGTGAATAGTAATGAAGTAGATAGACTTAGAATGGAACGAGTTCGGGCACACCAAACACAACAACAACGAGCACGACACCATGAAATACAGCGATTCCGCAGACGCAGTGTTCCTGTAAACCTGGAACGAGTAGCATTCCACTACGACCCGGAAATAGATTATTGTGTCGACCAATCCGTAAGAATTGAAGTTCTCCGGGTCATCTAGATATGTATAAAAAAAACCGACTGCGCGTGTCGGGCCATGCAGTGTTGAGTGTAGGGTTCCGTAGTAGCCCGTTATAACAATATAGTACGATTCTGGTCTTCTTTATTCTGAATATAAGTAATGGTAAAGATACATATTAGGAGTTAATGGCAACAAAAATATATGAGAAGGGTGTCCAAAGTAAAACAATACAATAATTGAAATTTGGACAAGACAACATCTAACAGGTCAGCTAGTCAATACTAAATAAAGCCGAAATTACGAAGCAAGTTTTTCATAAAATGCGCGACAGCATTTTTTCCAGCTCGTGGATTGACATACAGTGGTTTACATAAGCAAATGAAATGAAAAATGGACTAGTATACGTACACCATAAAATCACGCCATCTTCCTAAGGGACAAGGCAGAAACTACAGAACGCCACCTGCTTCGATCATAGGTACACATAATAATATTATTTTCTCTTAAATAGTGGTTTAGTTCATAGCGGCCTCAGAATTTTGAAATGTATGGAATAGCTATAAAAAAATATCCCATTCCTAACCAACTACCTACTAAAAACGCTCAGATTTAATTGTAAATTTCTCGTTACTACATTATTACGAGTATTGTTACGTAAAATTTATACCAGAATAAACGTTAGTACATAAGAAATAAAAAAAAAACATACTAAAAAAATTATAAGATCAATAATTAAGGTTACACAATAACAAGGTAAACAACTGCCAAATGCTACGCAATGCGATACAGTGGGCGAGTCGGACTTGTTGGTGATGATGAGATAGTCCATTTGATTGGACTTACACAAAATCACGCCTTCTTCCCACTGGGGGTAGGCAGAACCTGTAGATCGCCACCTGCTTCGATCCTAGGTAGACATAATAAAGACCTTATTGGTGATGTTCTTCGGAAAGGTTAGGTGCGTAGTACTCCCAACCGGCGTGCGTGTATGACCAGTGGGCTTAGCATGACCACATGTCTATATCTACGAAGAGTAGACAACCTTTTGCTATACCAAAGTGAAGTAGACACCTTCTACAAATTGTCATTTTGTCTTTAGTTTCTAGCGATCTTTGTCTTGATCCTTTTTTACGTAGACTATTTCGGAAGAAAGTTGTGTAGTGAAGACAATTTGATTTTGTAATCGCCATGCTAAAGACAATAGGAAACTTCAAAGTTCTTAAAACTTCGGTTATCTACGAAATCATTTTCTTTTTCCCTCTTATTTTGCTTATATCTCGAAAACGGTGTGTCCTATTCGCAAAATAATGAAAATTTCGACCCCCTTTACATAACCCATAAGCCCCTAAAACTCTACATGTAGGTAATAATTTTTTTAAATTTTCCATACAAAAAGTGAAAAAATCCATATAAAACACGTTGAGAATCACATCTTCTCCGGCGCTATTTTGTATTTGTAAAAATTGAGAATTAAACATAAAAAAGAAATCCTATGAAAAAACAAAGAATTCTGAGTCGAATTATGTAAAAAAAGTGAAATTCGTAAAGTGTAGTTGACTCTTTCTACTTTGTTTCCGGCGAACTGTCTACAGGGTAACGTCATTTCTTGTTTAGTCTTCCGTCGACAAGACGCTTCTCTACGGTGCTCGTGCTAAGCCGGCAGATATACATATATGAACTTAAACGAAACAAAAGTAGTATGTATTGAACTAGTGTTTTTACAAAAATCATGAAACGTCCTAAGGGTACCAAGTCGTGGAGGGTTGTATCCCCAAGTAATGAATTATAATAGATTATTTCGCACCTGCGGTAAGACAAGGGCACAACTGCACTTTTATGATTTTACAGGAGAGCCACTTTAAGATTTTTTTACATTTCTGCTCATACCATCTTACCGCCTTGAAATGATTGATCTTTGCATGAAATAAGCCCTATACTTTTGTGATTTCAGATAAAAGGGTATTTTTAAAGCAGTTTGGCCTATTTAACCGACTGTATGAAATTTTGACATTTATGGCCTTGTCTTACCGAAGGTGCGATTTGTGGAAACGGATCCGTTTCCAAGGAAATTAAACACATGTTTAACGTCACACCTGTAAATACTGTTATCAAACCTTTGGCACGTGTTGATAATAAAATGACGGAGTGCTGTGCTGCTGACGTCAAATCATCTGGTCCATAGTATTTATTTGCAGGCCATTTAGTATAGAGTTGCTAAATACAACCTCTTGATAAAATGATAAATAAATGTTGAATAAGCTTCAATGTGGAATTGCAGAAAGGGGACAGAGTTTTGGCTGTCGTTGTTTCAGGAATTTTCAATTGAGCAGTTGTGCGTAAAAGGAAATTAATGTTTCATGTCCGGCTCCAACAACTGCCGCCAATGTTTGGTAAATAGATTCAAACAAATCGCTTTATACCAATCATTCTGTTTAATACGGGCCTGAAAAATATCAACAAACGCCATAGGTAATATCGAGGTTAAAAGTTAATATATATATATATATATATATACCTATTCATACTAAAAAATAGTAACTAATGGCATAACTCATCCATGTTTAGCCTCTCACATTTAGCCATATATATATATATATTCATACTAAAAAATAGTAACTAATGGCATAACTCATCCATGTTTAGTTGGCCTCCACATTGAGTTCGGCTATATCTTTACGGTTTAAATTAATGGGTTGCATTAACAAGTAATGTTACTAAGCGACAGCCTACATAATATTTAATGGACGGTGGTTAGACCGTAACAGCTATACATCGACTTGTACAGTAAAAGGTTTGGTCGCACTTTGATCATTACCTACATAGTGTTGCCAATGTTGCCATTTTTCTAAAAATTCGTGATTATTCTATGTGCAATCTGGACTGCAACCAATGGTTAAACACAGTAACTAATGGTTGAATTTTGGCTAAATGTGAAAGGCTAAACATGAATGCATTATTATATATATATATACAGATTGCACATAGAATAATCACGAATTTTTAGAAAAATGGCAACATTGGCAACACTATAATATACATTGATACAAAAGACTAGAGCTTTGGTAAGCACCTTACCTACTAAACTACTCAAAACTAAATAGGGCCCACCATGTTTTTTTGCCTTAACTTAAAATTGAACGTAATTGTTCAGTTTTTATGAATGTACAAGTGTCAAGTAGGCATTCAGGAATAGTGTAAAAATAAACAATGGAATCATTTGTTTATTTCCTTTAATAAAAACACAAATAACAGTTTTTAGGAAAAATTACACAAAATAAAGGATCAACATGATCTTGTAAAGCACACGTCTTCTGAAAAAAATTATGGTGCTTGTTATTTTTTAATAACGAGTGGGTCCTCCTCTGCTCCTTATGCACTCTCTGAGCCTATCTGGTACACTTTCAATCAAGTGAGTCACGTTTGTATGCGGTATTTGTTCCCAACAGACTTTCAGGGCGTTAATGAGCTCCTGCTGGATGTTAACATCACTGTAGTTTTCTTTCAGGCTTCTTTTGAGTTGATCCCATAAATGCTCTATTGGGTTGAGGTCGGGACTCATGGCTGGCCATGGCAAAACGGTGATATTGGCTTCAGAAAGGGCTCGTTGTGTGGTGCGGGCTGTGTGTGCGCGAGCGTTGTCATGCATAAAGACAAAATTATTGCCCACTCTTTGTGAAAACGGGATGACATGTGGCCGGATTACTCGCTCGATGTAACTGGCGGCGGTTACGGTACCTTCATTGAGAATTACCAGCTCTGTTTTGCCGTGTAAGCTAATTCCACCCCATACCATAACACTGGGACCCCCCCATCGGTCTGTTCCATGGACGCATGGTTCAGAAAAACGTTCCCCTTCTCTTCTCCACACGCGTATCCGTCTGTCATCACTGTAAAACTTCACTTTAGACTCGTCCGTAAAAAGCACATTCCTCCAGTTATCCATGGTCCATTCCAAATGTTCCCGGGCGTACCTTAATCGTGCTGCACGATGAGCCCTCGTTAGTTTCAGTCGAATAGCGCGTACTCTAGAGCGTTGTCCATCTTCGTGAAGCCGATTCCGAATGGTTTGGTCGCTGACTCTCGTCCCTGTGGATTGCCGTAGTCGAGTTTGTAAGGTCCGAGCGGTAACAGTACGCTCCCGTCGTGCGGTTAACCTTAGATATCGGTCTTCCTGGGTAGTCGTAGCCCTAACTCTTCCTGTGCCAGGTCTCCTAGCTACACTTCCGGTCTCCTGATACCGTTCCCAAACATTTCGGATTGCTCGTCGCGAAACACCGAGGTGGATAGCCACAGACCTCTGAGACTGTCCCTCTTGAAGCAAGGATACTGCTCTTGCAGCGGTTTCCATGTCCATATGACGGCGAGGACTAGGCATAGTTATCACAACTAACACAGAAACTAAACAAAATCATTAAAAACGTGAGTATTCCACAACACTGTTTAGTGTAGACTGAAAACTTAAGTGACTGAGAATTTGTGCATTCGACGATTTTTTCGAGTACTTCACTTTTTTAGCTACCCTCTTGAAACCAATATGAATGTTGTCGAAATAAACATTGATAAGGATTCCTAAACATGTCAGCTTGACGGTTCAATGCATAACTTTATCAACAACTACTTAGATAACTTTATTTTGACCAAAATAGTGACTGATTCGAGGTGGGCCCTATTTTGTTTTGAGTAGTTTATTAAGAAAAACCACGTAGCATGCTACTTAGGGCCGGTTTTTTGATCCAGAGTTAACACAACAAATGGTTAAACATAGTAACTAATGGTTGAATTTTGGCTAAATGTGAGAGGCTAAACATGGATTACAATTATGAATAAGTTGAGTTTAGTTCCTGTAGTCCCCTTAAATAACACGTACAAAATGTACGGTGGTTGACAGTTTAACAACACCAGCAACAATGCGGCACCCAACGGTATAAATATTGGTAGGGTCTCCTCCCCATTACAAATAATACATTATATGTCATACAAAGACGATTCCTATATTTTTAAAACCAAGTCACTCATGTGATTAAGTCAAACTTTGACGTCCCCACTGTGCCATATATAATTACTCGTAATACCCAGAAACAACGCTCGTTACCACTTCGGCAAACAAGAATCGTTACTCAACGTTTTAAATAAACAAAGAGTTACCATGCGGAAGGCCAAATAGACGCTGGCAAGACGTCGTTAAAAATAAAATCTAAATAAGAGTCGAACGACCTAATTGCTAGAAAACATGTAGTTAAAAAAAAAACGCACGCATTAAAATCTTAATCCTAACTAATATTATAAACGCGAAAGTAAGTTTGTTTGATTGTTACCTTTTCACGCCTAAACCAGCAGAGCTATCAATCTTTCCGTTAAGAATTTCAGCAAAAATAAAATAGGTACATTACTCGACGGTCACGGAGGTCATTTTGAAAAAAAGAAAGTCGCTTGTTATACTCGTAATCTGACAAACTCAAGGGGTTTACTAGTAGCCACGGAAGAGTTCCCCCTCCTGGCTTCATCATCAGACCCTCAACACTAAGTGCAATATATTGGACTCATCAAAATTAATCATATGACTCCAAACTCGAGGGCTTTACTAGTACCTAGTCACTAAAGAGTTCCACTATCTACCTCCTAGTTCCAGCATCAGATAGATACCAGATTATAGTATTGTCATCCGAACTACATAAATACATACAAAGTTTCATTTCGATACGACATTTATTAGAAGTAGGTTAAAATTGAGTTCCAAGATTTTTTTTACATTGTTTGTTACTTACAAGTGAAGCTAATAAAAGCGTGTTAAATATGTTGAAGCACAGGCGCCAGGAGCGCTGGTCCAAGAACGAACCCTGGCAATAAACCAATTAGTTCGGAAGTCGGCTCGGGTCGGAACGGAGCTAAGATGAACGCCGTCGATGGAACATAATAAGTGTTATATCATTATTATCGTAATACTCGTATAAGAGACAGTAATGACCAATGACTAAGATTACAGACAGCGCAAAAACAGGAAAAGAATGTTTGGCAGAATCACAACTTGTCACCAGGCGAGGACAATTCGCTGTTTTCTTCTGACGTAATGATTGTTTTTCAGTTTATCTGTATTGAATGTGGGGAACTTGGAATATATGCGTAATGTTTACATCCTTGTCGGAACCGGAACCAAAAATGTATTTTTTATACATTTTATCTGTTTGCCTACATGTACAAATAACAATGCGTGGACAAAACGAGATACTGCTATACTCACCGCAATTTAGTAAAATGATTATGGGATCATAATAATGTGACCTCAATTAGTAACGGAGTATGTCATTAAATATACGTTGACTTGGTTGTCAACAAATTGTAAATTAACTTCAAAAGTGTGCTACGAGGGTACGTTTTTAAATTCACGGAAAGGGTAGTTGGGTTAATCAGTGAAGGTAAGTTTACCTGAGTCGTTACGAGTTAAGTAACTCATTATTAGAAAATACTAAGTTTAATCGTAATTAAGTTATAAGCCCTTTAAACTATCGTCGATCAAACAAGTCACTTGGGAATAAAATGTGTAGGAGCAAATCGAGTACCGCGCTGTTATGAAGTTCCTTACCAAGCAAGGAAAATCAGTTTCAAACCATACTGGAAGAGATGTCATTCGTTTACGATTACTCTTGCCCGGTGGTTTACAGGTGAAAACTGTGGTTTACAGGTGGCATACCCTCTTTAAGCAAGACAGAAACTACTGGGCCTAAAATTTTGAAAAAATAAATACAGAGAATAGTTCTAAGCCTATAGATTACAAGAAAACCTATAGGAAGTCTATGGTCTTCAAATAACGTGGTAAATCTTTCAATATTATGCGTACAAACTTACATTTGCAGTTGGAATGTATGAGAGAGCATGTTTTTCAACTACAATGTTAAGTTTGTTCTTGGCATAAATTCATCCCTACGGAATTATTCATTGTGCGTGGTGCGACACGCACTTGGTCGGTTTTTTTTGAAGGTATACATAAACTAATTGAAAGATCAAAAAATGTGCTAGTGTAGCGCGTGAATATTATATTGAAAAGGAAAAATAAATTTGATTTCCAATTGTTACCCCATTCCGCGAACTTAACAACAACTTCCCCTCGTACCTATATGATATATTGCCATGTGAAAGCAGCAAAATGGGTTCCAGTTTAAATTTGCATAGCAGAAACAGAAATTAGAAATTTCCATGTCCTAATGAGATATCGCAGCAGCTGGAGAGTAACTTCATTAGATGACAATTTGTGTGCTTGATTATCAAGCTCATACAACGTCAATTTAGCCGACAAATGATGCCTTTGCTAAAAATAAAAACCCTAACAAACGCACATTTTACAACCGAAGCATCTTAGCAGAATCAAAGCAACATTAGTACCTACTGAGTTCACCAAATTGTTTTGTAGAAACCGTATATAGGTGTTGATATTTCCTTACTCGGAACTGGGCGAGCATTGGTTTCTAGTGGTAGCCTTAATCTCTTCCGCTAAGTACACCATTGAGTTCGTTCAAGAGCATGCATGATAATAGGTTACCAACTAAATAATCTGCCTTTCTTGATTAAACAAATGAACAAACAGTGAGGTCTCCAGTAGATATACTCGTATATTATCTGTATTTAGCTCTCTAGCCGCTAGCCAGCTTTTTGGCCTAACAGATTCTTGACCACTGTAACAATTTGGGAACACTTCATAAATGAGGGTTATTTTGCCATTCCATTTTGCCTGGGTGCGTTTTTCCTTTTGGCATAAACCACATTTAAATGTTCCCATATTGGTACAGTGGTCCAGAATGGGTTTCGCTGATCGGAGATCTTCTGCTCTACTTTCGTAGTCTAGTCAGTCAGCTACAGGAATTGAAGAGTTAGTTTTATTGCAACACTACTACAACTATGTACAATCATTGCCAATAAATCACCTAGCTGTCTACTTATTATGAAGTGTGATGGATGAGTTCCCGTAAATTCTAGCGTAGATTATGCAGATCGGATTACTTCTAAACATACTCCAATAATAATTAGAGTGCACACGGAATTAAATGAACTATCGTATGAGTGACTTTCGTGGCCTACATAGTTTGAGAATTCAACTTTCTAGTCTCTCAGCGGATTTGACTAGACTGAAAACGCATTCTCAACAAGATTATCCTGGGCTTTTAAGTTTCTAAATCGCCCCTCTTTGTAGCATTAGCATAATACTTTTTGTGATACTGAAACCAAATCAGAATAACCAGATTTCGGGGTGTTAGTAGACTTAATTTATTTGCCTCGGTACTTAGTGTTATATTCAGTTACCTTTTAGCATAATCGCGCATGACGTTTTTTCTTTTAGCAAAGGTTTCAGGACGTCAATAGTGCATTCAATAGAGCACTTTCAAGATAGCAAGCACTTAAAAAGAAAGCAAACACTTGCCTGATAGAGTAGAAAACGCTGTGGGTATTTCCCGACTGCCCCTGAAGGATGGAAGTGAAAACAATTTAGAATAACATTAATTGCACTTTTCGCATGGCACTCCAAGCGGCGAATCAAAGTTTTCACAATTTGTTATGGTAATGATTTTTCGTTGCTCGTAGTACTCGTATGTATTAGTAGTACAGTTTTTTTTATTATACATCCTTCGTGCACAATAATGGATTTCTAGTGAACTGTGGTAGTGACACTAGCCTATTATTATCTCACTGCTGGGCAAATGCCTCTTCTCATACAGAGAAGGCACGTGCATTGATCACCACGCTTGATAAAGACGGGTTGGTGATTTCAGACTTCTATTAATTAACTAGAGAGGGCCGTTTTTACGTTCGCGGAAGGGATAAAAATACAAATTTATTTTTCCTTTTCTATATTTGTATTCACCTGCTACCTTAATATATTTTGCTGATCTTTTAATAAGCTTATGTTTACCTTCGAAAAAGAAAATGTTTTATCTTTGTCTGAAATATACGCTGACACTGCATTCATTCTTCATCACTTGAAAATTTCTTCCCACGAAGTTCTTTTTTCAAGTTTGGGAATAGGTAGTAATCGCTGGGAGCCAGGTCTCGACTGTAAGGTGGCCATTTTGAAGCCCACCTTCTGCAGGGTGGACATCGCAACACGGCTCATGTGGACACTGGGACAGGCGCGTTGTCGTGCAGAAGGAGGGCACCTTTGTTCAATTTTCCTCTACTTCTCTGACGGCTTCCATTAACCGCTCTAGGTTTGAATCATAGTATTATCCGGTTATGGAAACACCTTTATCTTTGTAATCGATCAACAGGATCCCTTCTGAGACCCTCGATCGGCCGGTCCTGGCCGTGGGTCATCTTAAATGAGTCCCTGCCTTGCTTAAAGAAAGTAAATATTTATGCCACTTGTAATGCAAACCATAGTTTTACCCCGGCAGGAGTACCCGTAAACGAATGACATCTCTTCTAGTATGGTTTGAAATGATTTTCCTTGCTTGGTAAGGAACTTTATAACAGCGCGGTACTCGATTTGCTCCTAATTACACATTTGACTCCCGATTGAGTTGTTTGGTCGACGATAGTTCAAAGACTAATTACGATAAAACTTGGTATTTAACCTTTCATATGCCGGGAACGTAGGTCTGCGCGATTTTAGCTGTACTCGAAAAAACACCTAATTACATTAATGTAATTAGGTGTTTTTTCGAGTGGCGCACTCGCATAAAAAAATGGTGCGCAGACCTGCGTTCCAGCATTCGAAGGGTTAAATACTAATAATTATTAGATATACTCATTATAATGAGTTACTTAATTCGTAACGACTCAGGTAGGTAAGTAACCTACCCTCTTTAATTACCTTACTACCCATTCCACGAATATAAAATCGTACCATCACATAAGTTGCTTTTTTTCCTTCACTGATAAATGAGCACAAAAAAAAGTTTATCTTTAAGACAAGATCAAAATAAAGAGTTTGCATTTTCCAATTTTTGGAAAAATAATTAGATATACTTACAATGGACAGGTCAATGTTAGAATATGTGTCGGCTGACCGCTGGAGTGATAGACCATGCACGATGTTGATACATGTATTGAAACGTAATTACACAAGCTAATGAAACACGTGTTGTCGACACTCGAGATAAGCCATAAACCCTGTGAAACGCAAACGCTATTGCCTCAATAAACTTGGCACAACGTGATATGTATTAATAATATACTCAGGTACGTTTAAATCATAGTGAAATTATATCGAAATCTTTTTGTGAACCTTAAAATAATTCCTATTTTTGGGTTCTAAATACTAAATAGGCAAATAGTAAATGCGACTAAATTGTATGTAGCGCTCGCGGATGTCTGCCAAAACAACCTCATTTCGTTTTCTTTTTGCAGGGTATTTGTTACTTAAAATTTTCAAATGCTCTGATTGATTATACAATACAAGTTTCATATATATTTTTCCTGGAATTTTCTGTAGCCTCATTTCAAAGCATTAGACTATACTCGCCTTAAATTAAAATGGAAATGTATGAAATACCGCACCGGTCACCGCAGATAACTTGGTCTTGCAAGTTGGTGGACTTTTATTAATTGAGCTTCAAGCTATGCAAATTGAAATATATCCAGATTTACAGTATGATTTACTTATTTTTCATTTAGAGGACAGCCAAATGGCTCTAAAGTATGCAGGATATCTTAACTAATATTATATTATAAATGCGAAAGTGAGTTTGTTTGTTTGTTCATCGGTTTACCGATTTGGCTGCAACTCTACGTATTTGAAAGGGATTTCCTAGTGTTGTATATTCATAAAGCCTTAAGGTGCACAACTTAAAAATAAGGGAGAAATTCTTCTCTAAAGAGTCAATCTTCTTCAACGTTAGAGTGAACAGGCTTCTTCTGGGTAAGCTCACTCCATCGTAGACTTTGTCTCTGTCACCTCTGACCTAGACTAAAGTCAAGAGCAAACCCATAACAAATAAAAA
Organism: Dicycla oo; assembly: GCA_948252095.1. Taxonomy (NCBI): domain Eukaryota; kingdom Metazoa; phylum Arthropoda; class Insecta; order Lepidoptera; family Noctuidae; genus Dicycla; species Dicycla oo. Next base: position 40,182,180 of record OX411709.1, on the reverse strand, counting down.
AAATAAAAAAGTCTCAGCATTTGTCTAAGTTTCAATAACACCAACTCACTAAAATTGTAGTGTCGGAAATGTGTAGCTTGTAGGCTTCTATATTCATATTTTTATATACATTATAAATATAGTCACTATGATTCAACACGAAATTTTTTCGAAGAGTTATGTAATTCGAAGTGGGGCTACTAGAGCATGTGGGGTTTCATATAAAAGAGCGCTGTTTGCACTTTCTCAAACATTTTTCTTTTTTTTAGGCCGCATAGTTTTCGACGTTTTATGAAAACAGGAAAAAAAAATATCTTTCCCCCCTTATCTCCGAAGTTTACACAGATAAAAATCTGAAATTATTCTATGTGATAAAAGTTTATTTAAAGATTACAGGAAAAATAAAACGATGTCTCTAAATAGCACACTTTTTTCGGTGCGCGAGTCCGACTCACTCTTGACCAGTTTTCAAAAAAGTAAGTTCAAAAACGAAAACTATACTGAATAATCACGCTCTAATAAGTACGAAACCAGAAAATATAGGTACTCATCTGTTTAAAAAGACAGACATTATAAACCCGGGCTCATACGTAGTCTGTTCCGATTTATGTCTTAGCATTACTTTTTTCTTTTCTTTTGGCTCGGCACGGTCTGTGCATAGCTTAGCATGACTTTGTTAAGGCCTATTCAAACCTAAGCGGTATTCGCTGCCGCTATGGGTAGAGGTAATACCGCGCGGGTTTCGCTTAGGTATTTAGTATTATGTTTCGCGGCAAAAGCGGTACAGATGAATGAACAGTAATATTACCGCATACCCACTCGGTTTTCTCTACCCATAGCGGCAGCGAATACCGCTTAGGTTTGAATAGGCCTTTACTCCGGATTTTGAATTTGTCTGTTTTTTGTTTTTTTGTCTGTCTTTTGTTTTTTGAACTGAGAGCATACAACGCCTTGCGTGTTCAATACAATAATGCGTTTAGGGTATTGCTGGGGCTGCCACGATTCTGCAGTGGTTCAAATATGTTCGCAGAAAACGCATACAGATGGCTTTCATGCCTTTATAAGCAAACTGTGCGTCGCTGTTGAGGCGTGTTAGATCCAGCCGTAACAGTATCTTAAGAGCGGCCAACCCGTCATACTTTTCATACAAACGCTTGTACGTGATTAACATATCTTTCTAAGAAATTTTTGAACTAATAGGTATTTTGTGCACTGTATCTAGGTTTCTATCAAAGCGAAAAATTAAAACATGGAGAAACAAATTCAGTATAAGCCACCAAAAATTAGCTTTTATGCACAATTTTTACTTGAACTTTGGCCTCACTCATAAATTGTAAAAGTAAATAAAACATATTGATAGAAACTTCGCACATGTAAAGGAGATTCTAAATGACCAACATTTATTTCAGGAACTTGTAAGGTTTGCTAAAAAAAAAAACACGTATTTCTGGAACAAGTTTCATAAAATTTCCGCACACTATTTTTCGTTCAATGATATCGCGTTCTCACTTGCTTGTTAGTCAACGGACGTTGCGCCGGATGAAACACCAAGCTTTTCGACCATGTTCGCGTTGACGATAGACGGGCCGGGAAGGGCCCTCCACTGCTGCGCCACTAGATACGCTTGCACACAGTCTTTGCACTGTGAACAGTGGACAGTTCCTCCTTTCCCCAGATTGATTATATTTTTTGTTTATTTTATTTTATTACCTACTAGCTGACCCGGCGAACTTCGTACCGCTGGAATGATTCAGTGAGACCAATCGAATTGACGTTATTTTTTTTTTTAATTTAGTCATTTGTTTTGTTTTATATTTAAGTTTCCTTAGTTTACATAAAATAAATATTTGAACGCACGCATAAATATTTGACAACCAATATAAATGTCAATCCTTTTTCATTACTGACATTATTTTACATTTTTAGGGTTCCGTACCTCAAAAGGAAAAAACGGAACCGTTATAGGATCACTCGAGTGTGTCTGTCTGTCCGTCTGTCACAGCCAATTTGCTCCGGATCTAATGGAACGAAAAAGTTGAAATTTGGTACACGTATGAACTTCTGTGAGCCAAACCCGGACGTGTAATGTAAATAAATGAATTTGGAATATGAGGGTCAATTTTGGGGTGCAAATAAAAAACTAAAAAATAAAGTTTGCAAACTGTACCGTGTGACATATACCGTGTGACTGTACCGTGTCTCAAATAAATATATATATATATGTATATAAATATATTTTGGATAGGTTTGGAGAGAAAATAATATTTTTTGCTGTTTTGTGAGGCGCATGATTTTAGAAATTATTCCTAATTATCGTGTGCATGCAAGCAAAGCCGCGAGCAACAGCTAATAATATATATATATATATATATATATTTGAAATGTGCTAATTAAGGCCTTTCATTTGATACACAACACGGCATCATTAAGAATTTTTCAAAAATTTTATTTCTTAAGTTTATGCCCTCTAGAGGGCGCCATATTCAATTTAATGTAACCAGCGGACGATCAAGACGCTTCCAACGAAGTAGTTTAGAAGTTATGAGGGTACAGGTAAACATACCGGTCAAAATCATGACCCACCTTTTTGCTTCGCCGTAATCGGGTATAAATTGCAGTCTTAAATATCTGGATTTTTTAATATATGAACTTCCGGCCACAACTACTATTACTTTACTAAACAATTTAAGTTATAAGTTTGTTTGTTCGATGCACAAATCGAGGCTCATGCTCAGTTTTCATTATCCTAGCTTCGGGAGTCGTTGATATAAGCTTTCAGGGCTGAGCCCCCAGGTTAACTTAGAAAAATATTAATAACTCTAGAACGTTCTATTGTTGTTTACATTCTCCTCTTTACCCGTAGAAAGTTTCCAAGCCGAAGGAAAAAAATCTATAAATTTCAGGAGTGGCATACTTATGTATGCTTCAGTAGCCTGAAAAGAATACCTTGACATTTATTTGCTTTAACACTAGAAAGAAAGAAAAATGGGTTTATTTGTCACAGAATCACGTGTAGATATACAAAAAGATCAGTTAAACAGAATTAAAAAAAAAAAGATAACCAAGATTTAAATCAATCCTTGGAGCCGGATGAGTTCATGGGCTTATCGTTGGATCTTGTCTTCATACCTGGATTAATTTCCGGCTAATTCATCATATAACTATCTAATCGGGGACATTTCTTTTTCAAGGACATTTATACGTCTCGTTTGGTTCGACAGTAAAATATTACATTCTTTATACGATAAGATTGTATTGTTACGTGTGATTATTTAATGCAGCAAGTGTGCACGTGTTTGCTCAATTTAGTAATATCGATAGAAACTAGTTTTTTTTACTGCTATTTTTTTTACAATTATCTTGTTCGATAAATATAATCAAATCAAAATCGTTTATTTGCATAAAATGTGGTAGGTTCAAAAGATATTACATAAAAAATTCAGTGTTGATACATTCCGCCTACATGGCGGAATGTATCTGTTGTAAGTTGTTACTCTATTGGTCACGCCAGTAAAGCTCTCATTCGGCATGGTTTTTGCCGACATCTTCAACAATCATCGTCATTATTTCAGTCAATTAACACAATACTTTCATGATTACACCTATATCTTACTCATGAATCACTCCGTCCATTGGTGAAAACCGTATGAAAGAAAATCCGTTCGGTAGTTTTTGAGTTTATCGCGTACAGACAGACAGACGCGGGGCTACTTAAGTGTAAATTATCTAGTGAGATTGTATATAATCTACAATATGAAGTAATCAGTTGTTCTTGAACTAATAATGAGCCATCATTAGAAACAAAAGGTAATTCGGGCTTCCACGCCTGCGAAACTTCCAATTAAAAGAAATTACGTCAGTCAGTTGTTCTAATTAAGAAATTACTCATTTGTAAATATTTACGGTTAAATAAGAATGTGTGTTTTCACTGGTTTCATTTTGATGGAGAAGAAATAAATAATTTCCAAGATTCAACCCTTTGAAAAAGCCTTAGTACCTACTTATTAGTTAAGTGGCATTACAAAGATCTGGGGTACCCCGTTAAGGGGAAGCGTCAGGGTAGCCCGCGAAATTCAAATTTTCTTACGTTTTTTGATTTGCAAGTCAGTGTTAAGTTGTATGTTAAATAAAGTATGATTTGCGGCCGTAACAAATATGTATTTACAGAATTATAATCATTACAATCAGTAATACAACTCGTTAGTATAATCCTTAAGTTAGTTATAATCTTCAAAGTGAGAGTAAACAGGCTTCTTCTGGGTAAGCTCACTCCATCGTCGACTTTGTCTCTGTCAACTCTGACCTAGACTAGAGTCAAGAGCAAACCCATCTCAAATAAATAGATAATTGTTAAGGCCGCAAATTATATTTTGATCAACATACAATCTAACACCAACTTGTGAATTGCAAAAAACGTAAGAAAATTTGAATTTCGCGGGCTACCTTGACGCTTTCGCATTAAAGAAAGTACAAAACGGTTACAAAGATTTGCAAATAGCTGTGGTGAGTGTTGTGATAATTATTTACAGTGATTCGCGCCTCTTGAGTTGACGGATCTTTGTCTTTGTCTATAGCTCTAGCCACGCGCCAAACATCGCGCCGAGCAGCCATAATGTTAAAAGTGACGTCACTAGGCAACTTGCCAGCTAACCAGTTACAACCGGATCAGTGAGGTAGACTATCGCGGATTAATTATTCAATTTCGTATGAATGGTTTTCGAAACAGTCAGAATGGCGCGCCCGGCGGCCGTAATAGGAAATGCTAAGTCCGGTTTCACAGATTTAAACTTTAGTTTACTTAGGTATTTACTCTCACTCACTAGAAGTGGGTATAGAAATTCTTCAATGAATAACACCGAGTTTTATGTGCTATAATACCTTATATAGAAGGTTCAGTACAATACCTTATCAGAAAGGTGTGGCACAGACCATCAATCTGAGCAACTTTCTCCATGAGACCAACATCGTAAAAGCGAAAAAATTATCAACTGTCCCAAACAAAACGACATTACCTACTCGACCCAAACGTATATGGGACGGCTGAATATTTTTTCTCGATTACCTTGTTGGTCCCATGAAGAAAGTTGTTCAGTTTGATGGTCTGTACCACACCTTTCTGATACACGCTGCAGAGTAGGTGCATACAACACTGGAGACAGCTGACAGCTGTCACATTAAACCTCATAAAAATACCAAAAAAATCTTTGATAAATGCCATCTGCCGTTCTGCTTGCATACAGTTTAAGTTACTTATCCAATATAAAAATCAAATGATTTTGGATTCGAGTAGAGGCAGTTGTAAAACTTTTTAAACTTTACCAATTTTGTTTCAAAATATTTGGACATAAGTTTTGTATCGAATTGTAATAGTGAGACATCGCTAAAAACCGTTAGAGCTGTACTTAAATATGATCGACCTTATATATAAACATGTTGCTGCCAGACGAACAAACGGCCGGTACAATACCTACCTACAATACCTGACTAGACAAGTCTCGAACTTTCGATTATCCCGCATTACCTTCTTGACTACAGAATACGTCATTACGTATGGATCGCTATACATAGAAGGCCATGTAGCAAATATGTTTAAGCTTTTGACGTCAGAAAAAGCCAGTTTCACTGCCCACGCCATTGCTTGAGAAGAAATTACAAGTAAAGGCAGTGTAGTTGAAAAGTGAAGGTCGGAAATACATTTTTCTACAATTTATTCTGGTAATTTCGAAATGGAAACGATAATGTAGAGGGCGCATATTGTGACCACTCCCTCTCGAAGACAGGAGGACTGTGTTCCAGCAGTGGGAACATTATCGGCTGATTATGCATAATGAAGTAAGAACAGTGGAGTGGAGCTGTAAATGATTTTTATTTCTGTAAGTAGGTTTGTACAAACACTTTTACAAGTCAATCATGTTTTTTTTTTAAAACTAGATGAGGTCGGCGTTTCCTATCTGACTACTCTGAGAAGAAAGGCCGAAACAAACTCAGAGGTCACAGTCTCTTATAAAGTCCAGACATGATCTTGGTCACTTCATGTGAAGACCATGTAGATTGGTGTCTGAAATGGTATTTTGAGGAAAGAACCACACAGATTGAGAGGACCTGTCCAGTCAGTGCACGCATTTGTCAGTAATCGCGCAGCTCAACCCAGAACTTAAGGAGCTCAACGATTCGACGAACAATACCAAAGAAAGGACATTGGGGTAGGCCGCATAAATTACTCAAACTGCCAGACGATGATTAAAAATAAATGAGAGAAAAAATAAAACAAACAAAAAAAGCAATGAAATGACCTACATAGTCTTCACATTCACAATAAATTAAAATAATATAATCCTGTACAAAGTAAATACGAGTACTCGTAGTCATGTCAACATTCAGTATGCAAAAATAAAAGAATAAAATAAAATTTGGAGTAGTTCTTTCCCAAGCCTTTTTGTCCTCAATATAATCTTTAACGGTATAATAAGCTTTCTGACACAACTTGCGTTTAATGAATGATTTGAATTTATAAAGGCTCAGATGTAATGCATATTGCTAAGTTGAAGGGAAGTCGGCAGTGTTGTGTGCCACCTCTTCGTCCCAGTTGCTGCTAGCAGCTTATAAAACACTAGGTAGTGATGAAGTTTGGCTATTTTAGTATTATGGGGTTGGGAGCTGTTCTTTGTAACATTTTAACTGACGAAAAATGTGGTTACTTTGATATTACGGGGTTACTTGTTTTTTATAAGTCGAAAATTGTTATCAAAGTAACCCCATTTTGCCCGTTACCCTAAATTTGCACGTTACAACTAGACCATTGCATTCACCAATGAGACTTTTAGACCACCAACGCGGTTGACGAAATGACGGCAGAACCTTTGCAAAGCAAAAGTATATAATTCTTGAGTAGCAACAGACTACAGTCAAAGTCATGTGTAATAAACAGCTGTATAAATGTCATGTGACGTATGTGTGACGTGTGTCGCCACTGTGCGTCCATTTTAAATCGACCTCCCTCTCCTGTTTTTTTTTCCTAATAAAGTCCGAAGCATGAATGAAGACAGTGCCGTATAGTAGAGGTCTAAACAAAATGGTAATTTTAGTTTAATACTACACGTGCCCATTATTTATATTAATTGACTACAATTAATACTCTTTAGTGGGGGATTCCTATTCGGCAATTCCTTTATTAATTTACACATTACATGTACTGACTGCCGTAAATGCAAATAACGATTATTATAATTTGCTGGTCAAGTACAATAGTTTTTATATAACTCATTATGTATTTGACAATCAAAGTAAAATTCAAGTCTATTTCCACGTATTAAATTCAATATTTTTTTAAACTAATTATGTGTTAGTTAGACAATCAAAGTAAAATCCCAGTCTATTTTATTTACAATGCTGCTTTGCATGAATACCCGCACAAACCAAAATTTTGAAATTACTGGTTTATAACACAGCCAAATGCAAAATAGTCCTTATTTCATGGAAGACTCACATTCATAACGGCAAAACCGCCGATGCAAAGCAGCGACATGTCGAAGGTGTATTAATCCGTCCGTCTCATTTATTTATTTATTCGTTCGTTTTAGGTATACATACACACGTTGCAGTATAAAACTGGTTTACATCCGTCACCTTACACTTCGGGTCCCAGTTGGAAACCAGCGTGAGGCACTAGTTGTCTGGCATTTTTGCTGAACTGGGTCTTTTTTGGCGCACCCGTGAGGCACCCATTTCTGCATCATTTATTTGTTTACATTTGCATATATTTAATTTGTTCTAAGCTCGTGGCTAAGTAATAACAGCTGCACGGGTCGATCCATCAGGTTAAGCTACGCTTGCCGAGGTTGGTCTGTGGATGGGTGACCATCTTTACATACCGAGACTCCTCCGTGCCTCGGAAAACACGTTAAGCCGTTGCTCCCGGCTGTCATTCGTGGATCTTTGACAGTCGTTACGGGTCGTCAGAAGCCCGAAAGTCTGACAACCAGTCTTATCAAGGGTATCGTATTACCCAGTAACTGGGTTGTGGAGGTCAGATAGGCAGTCGCTCCATCTAAAATAATGGTATTCAGCTGCATCCGGTTAGACTGGAAGCCGACCCCAACATAGTTGTGATAAGGTTAGGCAGATTGATTGATATTTTATTTGTTTTTTATTAGTATTGCTGTGTATTATTTTGTGGGCCTTTTAGTATGTGCTAAATAAATGTATTTTCTTTCTTTCTTTCCGTTTCCACGTTATAAAATTCAGTACTTTATCACCCTGATATACATAAAAATATCGGTCCCTATTTTATTGTTGCCGCGCAAGACGCAACTAGAGCACGATACGATTAACGTCGTTTCAAATTAAGCATTGCTTGTAAAGAGACACTACGTATGCACTCTTTTCCTCAATACATTCGAGAAATCGGTGCCTGCATAGCGACACAGGATCAATTAACACAATAGCAAGTCATGCGCTTACATCGCTGCAATACACGACTAGCAATTAGTCGCGTCATATGGTTCGGTTGTTCGAAGCGTTTGGGTGTGACGTGACTGTACCAAAGGAAAACCGCTATGGCCTCGACCGTCAGGGCAGGTTAGACGCCGTATAAAATCGTTGCTCGTGTATTAAGGCCTTTGTGATAAAATTGCCCTGCCTACAACAGCAGGAAGGTATCATGTGACCTTTAAATGTGTATTGTATTAAAAAGTGATCACGTTTCGGGCAAAGTCCACAGACAGTGTCGGATTAGCATAAATACACTATAAGAATTTACAGTCATAATATGTCAATGACATAGCACATCGGCGAGACAGTTGACTTGGCCTGATTCCGCCTATAACTAGTTTTTCTAGCGCTCTGCTGAATGTACGCCTTTGGTAATTTTATTACTATGACTTCTCTACTCTATCGTCTTAATAATAACACGAAAACCGAAAAATGGAAGAACAGCTATTGTTGTAACCATGCTGAATAAACATGTTTTGTTTGAAAGTTAGCACTGGGTGACGCTCGCTGATGGCAGTTTTATCTTTGGCATTGGCTAGACAGATCGGTAAGACGTCATAGGTAGGTACAATTTATTGGTCTTCAGAGCCTCATTAGTTAGGGGAAAGTTGTCAGATGAAGATCTCAAACATCCCTAAACAGCTGATTATGTTGAACCTGCCTTAAGAGGTCACTGCTAATGCTGTTGTGTGGATGAGTTCTGATCGAAGCTAATTTGTTTGTTTAAAATAAAAAAATTAAACAAACAAATTAGCTTCGATCAGAACTCATCCACACAGCAGCATTAGCAGTGACCTCTTAAGGCAGGTTCAACATAATCAGCTGTTTAGGGATGTTTGAGATCTTCACCTGTATTAACTTGAATCATAGACACAATCACGGTGTACAAAATGAAGCTGAGATGTTACATTCTGAACTGTGATTCTGAAGGAGTAGTAAAATAGATTTTCAAAATATCAAGACCACAGCGCGGACTCCCTGAGAACTATGGCCAATAGCAAGAATCTAATAACTGCGGTTCAGCCCATGGTACTTAGGTCCTGACATTATGAAGTTACGTGTAGTCCTGCACACTAATTGCGTAACACATTATCGATCGGAATCTGAATCATGTTTGAAGAACGAAAAATTTGTCTGCTCAACAACCTAAATAATGCAATGAATGTTGTTAACTGTCAAAATGATTCCGATTGATAGTGTTACGCAATTAGGCTACTGATGCATCAAACTATATTACTGGGTATGTATGTACCGCCTTTAGAGGAGCTCGTGGCTAAGTAATAACAGCCGCACGGGTCGATCCATCAGGTTAAGCTACGCTTGCCGGGGTTGGTCTGTGGATGGGTGACCATCTTTACATACCGAGACACCTCCGTGCCTCGGAAAGCACGTTAAGCCGTTGGTCCCGGCTGTCATTCGAGGATCTTTGACAGTCGTTACGGGTCGTCAGAAGCCCGAAAGTCTGACAACCAGTCTTACCAAGGGGTATCGTATTACCCAGTAACTGGGTTGTGGAGGTCAGATAGGCAGTCGCTCCATGTAAAATACTGGTATTCAGCTGCATCCGGTTAGACTGGAAGCCGACCCCAACATAGTTGGGAAAAGGCTAGGCAGAATGAATGTATGTACCGCCTTTGGTAACTTAGTTTAAGGAGGAAGCGTCAGGATAGCCCGCGAAATTCAAATTTTCTTACGTTTTTTGCAATTTGCAAGTCAGTATTAAGTTGTATGTTAAATAAAGTATGATTTGCGGCCGTAACAAATATGTATTTACAGAATTATAATCATTAGAATCAGTAATACAACTCCTAAGTTAGTATAATCCTCAAATGTCAAGATTTCATGAAATAGTCATTCATTAGATTTACCTGGTCTTAAAGAGTTGTATTGATCACTTTAATGATTCTAATTATGTAAATATACGTAGATACTTGTTACGGCCGCAAATTATATTTTGATCAACGTACATAGATTGTACGTACATACCGACTTGTAAATTGCAAAAAACGTATGAAAATTTGAATTTCGCGGGCTACCCTGACGCTTCCCTCTTAAAGCAGAAAAGGAGTTTCCTTTGCCGGATTATACATATTATCGATCGTGTTATAAAGAGAGCACATCTAGCATTAGTCTCGGAACTCACGTTACGAAGATATTGCAATCGATCTATGCGCTCCTTAACTCGACCTCGCTACCTCCTTGACTCTTTTCTTTCAATCATCTGGTTACTGGTGTCACAATCAGCTGTTTCATTCGATATGAACTTTTTATTTAATTATTTATAGATAGGCCTTGTAAGGTACACGAAATCAGTCGATTTGAGCCACATATCACTTACAATAAGAAAGGTAAGATAGAATGATATTTCTGTACTTTTGAAGGTTTTTTAAAGAGAAAAGAAAGGAGGTGCCTCGAGAAAGGATGAAATTGAATTCATGGGCAATATTTTGAGGGGTCATTGTACTCTTTATTTAACAACTTTTACTATGGAACCAAACCTGAAATCGCGAAAAAAATCAGCTGTTCCATACATTTATTTTAGCATAACTCGTCAAAATGTAGGAAACAGCTGATTTTCTTTCGCGATTCCATGTATGGTCCCATAGTTGTTCATACTGATGAGTACAATGACCCCTTAAAATATTGCTCATGAATTAAATTTCACCCGGTATACATGTGTTTAGTATACACAGAACAGAAATAAAAACATTCCAGTTCATTGAAGAAGAAAGCTCGATCAGTGTAAAAGATAGGATGGAAAAATCTGGCTACAAATAAAATTGAAACCGTCTGCGAACAGAAATTTCCACAACAATATAATTTAAAGGACGTAGCACTACGTTATCTGGCCAGTGCCAGTGAATAGGAAACTATCTTTCTTACTGTGTGTCTGTACAAAGGTTAATCGGAATATCGATGATTGTCAAAACATTGATCATACTTTTTGGAGCCGCTGATCGAAGGCTAAGCTACGCTTGCCACGGTCGGTTCGTGGATGGGTGACCTTTCATTACATATTGGGACCCCTCCGTGGTTCGGAAAGCACGTTAAGCTATTGATCCCGGTGTCATTCGTAGATCTTTGGCAGTCGTTACGGGTAGTCAGAAGCCCAAAAAGTCTGACAACCAGTCTTACAAAGGGGTATCGTGTTACCCAATAACTGGGTTGTAGAGGCCAGATAGGCAGTCACTGGTATTATATTGGTACTCAACTGCATCCGGTTAGACTGGAAGCCGACCCCAACATAGTTAGAAAAAGGCTCGGCAAATTTTTGTTGAGCCTATTTTAAGTTTGCGTTTTAAATGTGAATTAGGTCCCATTTGGCGCAAAAAAAACAGCAATGATAACTTGAAAACATTATTAATATGACAATAAAAGAAGGAATGATGTTATTGGGTGGGAAACTCCTGAGCTCCTGATTGTAAGTGAATCCAATGTCTTTTTTTCTTTAAATGTTATGTATACCTATAATGTGTGTATACATTGGCAGTAATACCTTTCATAACTCATGTAAACCAATGTCGAATGTATATTATGCTGTTGATGTTCATTAATAAATAAATATTGCCGATAATGGACATAAAAACCTCAAAGTCAAAGCTGAAATACGCCAGTAATTTTTCCGGCGTCTATTGAAACCGAACCATTTAACCCGGTACGTATAGTAACTATTTAGTAATCTGTGACCCGGTGCACAGCAACGTTATATACGATATTCACGCCGCCGTACTGCCGCCGCGCCGTTTTGTCTTCGGACATGTGATACGTCACTGTTACTGAAGAAACAGCCACGAGACGCTGCTATAGACAATTGGGATAGCGATCACGAGTCAGAAAAGGTTTAATCAGTTTCTGGGAGATAATTATTTCTACATACAGCCCGATGGACACTGAATAAAAAAAAATCTGCTGTCTCCTATACATTCATGTTCGCGTAACTCGTCAAAATGTAGGGAACAGCTGATTTTTTACTTTCTCGCGACTTCAGGTTCGGTCCCATAGTAAAAGTTGTTTGTTATCATGAGTACAATCATGTGTTTAAGTATCGGTCACTAATTACCAGTCATCCTATATAGATTCTCAAGTATATATTGTGAGGCTACAGGCAGAATATCTTTGAATTTCTTTCGAAGGATCCCTTTGGATCTAGGTGTGTATTTAAAACAACCCATATTGTAATTAAACTACGTGTTCACTTGCAACTAGGTGCATGATAGATAATTTTATCAGGATCAAGTTTGTAATACTAAATCATAGCACAATGTATGTTTACAGACACTAAAACACTTGCATCGTTTGTGATATCACGACGTTTTCTATATAAACAAACTGGATGTTTATAATAATAATAATGGTGACCCCCTATCACATGGGACTTACTATATATCTGGCTTAATGTGGGTGTGTGAGAGCAGACACACCCACTGTTGTTTTCATTAAATCCTAACATAATCTCGGATTCATGTCGTTCTAATCATTTTGTTTACAACAGTATATCGTACGTATAGGTTCGCTACGCATCTAGGCTAAGGCGGATCTGGGGGCAGGGCGCGGCGCGGCTCCCGCGCCATTGTCTCAAGACGAAGCAAACAAATGAGCGGCTACCACATCTTTCAACACATTAACTGCTGAATTATTTGGCGAATTTGCTCCAAGTGCTGCTTTATGATACACTAAACCCTGTGCGGCAAACGCTCATGCGTGCCAAAAAAATACTTCGTGTGGTGCTATGAGCGCGCATGCGCGGTTGAAGAAACTCTACCCAGTGCGGCTGGGCGCATATGTGCGGCGTTACAAACTTGTCCCAAGTGCGGCGAGACGCTTATGTGTGTTTGAAAATTTTCCAGTTTTATGAGTCATAAAACAATTACGCCAAGAACAATAGAGATGCACAAAAAACCCACAGGTGCGGCGCGCCGCATTCGAAGGCAGTTATATAAAATGTATGGACGCGCATAAGCGCCGCCAGCACATGGTGAACATTCGAAAATCGCGCATGCGCGTTGGCCGCACAGAACATGTTAAAACGCTTCCGCTGTTTTTGAAACTATGGTTTTTTAACACATTATCTGCTTAATTCTTTATGCTACACCCTTACCGACCCTTATTTTACGATGTTTTCGAAACAATAGAGATGCACAACGAACGCACAGGTGCGGCGCGCCGCACTCGAAGAAAGTTATGTAAATTGTATGGACGCGCATACGCGCCGTCAAGCACCTGGTGAACGTCCGAAAACGCGCATGTGCGTCTGCCGCGCTTAATGTATTAAAGGTTATTTTGAAACGTTATTTATGAAAGTATAAGTCAGTGGTGTTTTCTTAAGGAGCGTTTTTAGACATCGAACAGTCAAAACCCGCTGCCATCATTTTCATGACAGCTGTCACTGCGGCCGTTCTGTGGCGGCCACCAGTATTCTAGGAAACGGTCTTATTACAAAACATCTTCTCAAACATCAGCTTTTTTTTAATTTCAATCTTTATTCCAGCTAAGGTAAAGTTCCAAATACATAAAATTTACTCGAAGTTTTAAGCTCGAGGTAAAGTAAGACCGCGTTTTGCAATAAGACGGAAAGGGTCTTGAAAACGGCTAAAGGCTTCGAAGTTCAGTGCAATAGTAGTGATTTTGCATTGTCAAGAATAAATGCGACCTTCATAGAGTACCTATAATTATTTGCATCAACTGAATAGTCGATAATTATTTGTTTGTCTAGAATCTAGTCTGTACTTAGGACCTAGTAGTACACAGCAGTAGGTCACGCACGCGCGTGTAAATCTAAGAAAGGAACATCGAATTAATAAGTAGTCACATTTTCACTACTTTACCCATGGAGGAGCAACGTAAACTAGAGCAAACAAAATTATTGCGCAACATGTTCGGGACAGCAAACGTCCATAACAGCGCAATTGTCACATATTATGGGACAGCAAAATGTTGCGCAAAAATTTTATTCAGCGGTGTCTGCTGCAGTTTACGTTTACGTTGAACTTCAAAGACTTCTCCATAACCAAAATATGATGTTATTCGTATTATATATATCCACCTTATACCATCTCCACAGCTAAGTGCCTACTAATTAGTAATTATTAATAGTAAATCGAACGGAAAATTAATGATTGTGACCTTCTTGCTGGAGGCAGGACCCCTTTCGCGTGACCTCACAAATGATAATTCATTCGTTTCGACATAACACAAAACTTTATACATCGATCATTGTTGATTAGATTAATGAAATAAATTATAATTGTTGGCAAATGTCACAAAATGTTTCCATCTTGTGTGCCGAACTACCTCTGCGCGCAACAGTCGGCAAAATCTCACATCCTGCCTGAACAAACAAATCATATGCGGAACACTGAAAGACAGTATGAATTGACAAGCAGATACCAATAAATATTTAAATTTATAGTGTACCTATTACATAATGTCGACGTACGTTACAATAAATTATCTAAGTATTCTACAATAGACGTCGATTTTCCGACTATCTAACCTAGACCTGGTCAATTCATCACCAATGATGTTTTAATTTAAGCGGACTATAGGACCTAAAGCGTGGTCACTGTCAGACTGCATAGAAAAGAAAGAGAAGCGCGATGACACAACGCTGGTAATCATTAATTGAATATGCAATTTCTAAAAGGGCACGTCTGAATATTTAAACTTTAAGGAAACGAAAAAACCGGTGAAGAGCGAGTCGGACTCGCGCACCGAGGGTTCCGTACCATCATTTATATATAAAAAAGTGTGCTATTTAGAGACATCGTTTTATTTTTCCTGTAATCTTTACATAAACTTCTATCACATATAATAATTTCAGCTTTTTCTCTATGAAAACTATGCAGCCTAAAAAAAAGAATGTTTGAGAATGTGCAAACACCGCTCTTTCATACGATACCCCACATGCTCTTTCATATTTAGCCCCACGTCGATTTTTTAAGAACCCTTTTCAGACCCCGTTGCAAAAATAAAAATAGTTTTAATTCTTTCTTATTTGCAAAATAGTTGGGTAAACGCCATCTAAAACTGTTCCAAAATTCAAGTTGATAGCACCTAGTAGTTCTTGAGATATCCAACTGTGACAGACGGGCAGAAATACTGAGTTGCACCATAAGGGTTCCTTTTTACCATTTTGGTACGGAAGCCTAAAAACTAATATTTATTAAAGAAGCTTATAGAATTAAAAAAATATATATTTTTGAGTTACATTCTGGAGCCAATTTGCAATCGAAGTTACAGAAATATTTTGATGTTAACGTTATTATATGGTATATTTTAGATATTTTGAATTTGAGATGTGCCCTTTTCGAAATTTATGATATTGATTTCACATAATTTAAAGAAAAAAACCATATAAATTTGGCGACATTTTTATTTTAGGTACTTATCTAAAATTAAACAACAATCATCATCATCATCAACAATCTTTTGATGATAGAATCGCAAGGTCAGAAGGCAATTACTTTGCATCCAAGTAAGTACTCAGCTTATGTCTGAAAATATGAAATATGGTTTAACTGCAACAAATTGATGAATGCAGGACGAAAATGTTAGAAAACTAGCTAATCGCAAGAAAAATATTATTTCATTCATGTTTATTATTATATTAGTTTAGAAGTCATACTGAAGTTTGGACCGCAGGAAACGCAAGGGTTAAAATCTAGAATGGAAATTTTTGTCACTGCCAAAAATTATATCCCACCTACATATACATATGTATATGAATGGGGGCATTCATGGGTCGGGTCAAAGGTGGTGAAAGAGTTAGATCATACAGGATGAGTAGTTCTTTTCACCTGTGGGATTTCATCCTTTTTAGGGTTCCGTATCTCAAAAGGAAAAATATGAAACTTTATAGGATTACTTCGTTGTCCGTCTGTCTTTTTTTCATGAACACGTGGTACCTCCACCTCCACGTATTCATGAGTGAAAAAGAGAGAGAGAGAAGTTAAAATTAATGTCAAATAAGTAGGGATACGGTCTCAGGAAGCTCTAAAAACATCAAGCTTCTAAGTCAACGCCATCCAAAAATACGGCCATTTATGTGACATATTATTTTGATACTCGCAAATAAATAGAATTATGAAATTTTGCAAGTAGCAAGGTCTCTCAGCACAAGTAAAGGAAAAAGTCCGAAAATCGTCACTTCGTAGGTTTATAAAAAAAATTAAAAAAAAACATTTTTTTGCGATTACAAACTTACATTTGCAGTTGGAGAATTGACCACGACGTATATCAATGTATGGTAGAACTTTTTTCAACTACAAAGTTGTTCCTGGGATAAATTCATAATGTAGCAGAGCTGAAGTTGTGTCTATAAATTGTAAACCTACGCTTAATTGTACAGTCAACGTCTAGAAGTCCACTTACACCGCAATGACCATTATCGCCTGCGCTATACGGGCTGCCAAAGTTGCCAATGTGTAGTATTGTCAAACGTTCTTATAAAAGAAGGTCATAAGTACAACTAATATTGCTATGCCATAGATTTGTGACTAGTCGACTTCTGACTGTTATAGTACATACTTATCCCGCACTACATTTTGTTTATGTAATAAAAACAAACAAACAATTTAGCGAGATAAGAGATAACAGACGGATACACGAATCTTATCAATTGACAATAATTACTCTCTGTTGTTTTGTAACAACATCGGTTTGACAGTGAATAACAAACCAATGGGATGGTCTTGGAATGTTCGTTTCAAGAGTCAAGTTCAGGGTATCAATCAGTGTGTCACTCTAAAGGCTACAAGCGGCACGACACGTGAGTCGATTTATTAAAGATAAATAATGTGAGACACATGTAAGGAGGCATGTTTTATGCCGTGTGCACTAAGAGTAACACACAACCATTTTACCAACCGTGGAATTGAACCGCTTTTACGGAACATATAGAGTACGTTGCCCTAGTCTACCCGTGACCGCGAGAGTAAAGTGCCTTATGCCACTTGCTATTTAGATATATGATAAATGATTTTATTGGAACGATGTTCTTTATTTAACGCAGTTTGCGGTAGGAGTTGACTGGTAGAAATTGTCATGCGCGTTCATACTTTAAAGTGAAATGGGTGCCAATAAAGACCGTAAATTTTGTCCTCAATAAAAACTTTTTACAAAAACAAAAACAACCAACTTCCAAAAAAAAAAAACACTACACAGTGAAAAAAAAAAAATTAAATCGACTTCAAAAAGAAATTAACTCGAAATTATGAAATAACTTTAATTTCGAAAGTCGGTGTCTTGGGATCTGTATTTTAGTTTTTTTACTACCTACTACTTTTTACTTCCGCCTTTAACTTTTTTGACGTTTGGTTACATTAGTTTGTTAAATAAAGTATTAGATACCCAATAGAGTAAGTAATGAAGGCCATTACATTTGAGGGCTTAGAGAAAAATGATTGACAAATTTTGGAATTTTCAAAAATACGTAAAAATTGGGTTTCTCGAATTCCATGAATTTTCGCCAAATTCTAATGCAATAATTATAACAAAACTACTAACTACTTATTACAAAGAAATATTCCAGTTGTTCTAAAAACTAAAAATAAGGAAATAAAAAAAATTAAATAGACTTCAAAAAGAAATTAATTCATAATTAAGAAATAACTTTCATTTCGGCAGTATTAATATTTGTTGTAACGGGTAATACTGCAAGCTGACAAAAGTAGTCATGATTGCTCAGATTATCCTATCCCAAGTAGCTGGTCTGGGTAGAAGCACAAGTTACACAGCGGACAACATACTAAGTGTCACCCTCTGGAATTCCGCCAAAGAGCAAGAAAATATGTCCAAACGCCGAGAGACACTATTAAGGATTCTTACTGCAAGAATCACCGGTGCAAACTTTAATAAGTGTGTACGGGTTGCCAGGACCCTAGTTGTACCTTAGTTGGAACTAATATTTCCATACAAATTCAGACGACACGTTAAAACATGTTTACTAAAAACACGGTGAAGCGCAAGGCGTAAACTAGTTTGTCATCTCTAACTTAGGTTCATTTTCACCATACATCACTAACGCGTTTAACGCTAAACGAATTTAAAATATCGCTCAGTTTCTTTAAATCGTTTTAAGATGACAGAGACAGCATGATGTTTTAACTGTGTTTGGTGTTAAACGTGTTTGGTGATGTGTGGTAAAAATAAGCCTTAGTTCATAGCTATAGCCGTCCATTTCTCGCACTGTCTGTTAGTAAAAGATAGCGATTCTCTAATTTTAGTTTAGTTATTGAACAAGAGAATCGGTACCAATGTATCAGTGTGGTGCCATTAGGTAGTAGGAATATGCAGGAACGCAGGCGTTCATAAATTCACTAAAAACGAAAAACTTCGCAAGCGGAAATTGCTACTGAAGGCTGCGGTTGTCGATCTCAGGGCCACCAAAAATATACCACCACCAGCTGGGCAATTGCGTAACACATTATCAATCGGAATCTGTTTCATTTTGACATTTCAACAACATTCATTGCGGTCAACATTTACGATAAAAAATCAAAATCAAAAGTCATTTATTCAAACTAGGCTGAGAATCAGCACTTTTCGAACGTCAAAATTACATAAGACAGTCCCCAAAACGCCCGCCTTTCACCACTTCCTAGTGCTTTAGCTATTAGCTTTAGTGATGTTGAGCAGATAAATTTTTCGAACATATTAAGCAATGGATTAGCAATTTGCTTCAAAATGATTCAAATTCCGATTGATAGTGTATTACGCAAGTAGGGTGCTGGTGGTCTTCTGGTTTAACCATTGACTAATCTTAAGACAATATAATGTACCGTATTCTGAAATATAAATTATTATAATTATGAGGACGAGCTGCGTACATTGCTTGCCCCCGCCTGTTCGCGTCACCAGTCATGACTCTTTATATTTTGGCTGCTGAGACCAAAACTATAAACATAGTACGCAGGGAAATTTTATAAAAATGTGGCTGCTATTTTAGTACATTGTAGTGCATTACGGCTATCACGCGCACGAAGTCGCGGGCAGAGGTAGAGCAAGACGAGTGAAACCGCGCGCTCATTTGCGTTGCGGTAAATGAGACGAGGAAACAATGTTCGACTCATTTGGCGTCGAACCCGCATGTTGTTACTGTATGAAAGTGCAACATGATTTAGGCGCCCTTCGGAGGCCCAAGTTAGATGGACCAGTTAGAAGTTTGGGTTGGGGCGCCCAATCCATCTCAAATCATGTTTGTAACATTACGAGTTGAACAGATTTTACTATACAGAAAACTATGACAACTAGTTACATCTTGAAAGATGCACAATAATCTGTTTGTCCGTAAAATAATATATAAATTAATTTAAAAGTGATAAAAAAATCATGACAACATATCGAACGCAAAACAAGCGCGCGAGTAACATATCAGCTAAAGTCCATTCTAGACTATAAAAAGAAAAACAAATAACAAACAACCTTTAATTAATAGGAATCTTTAATTTCTGAATGGAGACAAACTTAGGTCACACGTACATAGATCACACTAAATAAAAAGACACTACATTGAAAAAAATACTAGCAACATTTCTAAAACACAAATTCGTCACGAACGCTAGATCATTCTACATTTACCTCTTCTTTGTATAAGACGTCCTTCATTTTCGCTAACACCGATAATTTTTGCTAACACCGATAAAAGAGTATCATTATGTCACTTGTTGCGTCTAGTTTTCGCCTGCGATGTTCCTACGAGTAATATTGTTCACCACTAATATCGTTCTAGTTGCATAAGACATGAGATTAAGAACTAAAAATAATTAGGGTAGGTACCTATTTTAATAAAAAAAAAATAAACACCGTTATATCACAATCACAATCATTGTCGTATTTAATCACAATTTTGGATTTTCTAATACCGGCTTTAATCGAGTAATTTTAATTATTTATAAGAAAGTTATCAATTATTTACAAATGTGCCACTAAAAGTTTATTGCTTCGGAAAATAAATTAAAAAACTTTCAGTACTTACTGAAAATGCAAAAAGAAATACTTAGCTAATAAAAATAATACATTTTTGTCAAAACAATATAACTATAGGAACGAGTAGTTTAAAATTTTCGAGAGTCGCCGGTCTCGAAAGCCGTCCTGCTCGTCCCAGGTCGTCGTTGTAACTAGGACATAACCGAGATGCACAGAGACTGAAATGGTGTAGTGCATATTTCACTGCTCGGCTTGAAGCTTGAAATGTGGTTTACGCAGATTGTTTAATGTTTATAAAAGAGATTTTTATTGGTGCATCTTTTTATCTATATAAATAAAAATTGCCGAATGTATGAACGCGCATAACTTCGGAACGGTTGGACGTGTTTAGCTAATCTTTATTTGTTGTGTTTGTAATTGTCAGGACAAGGTTGTATGATAGATTTTTTTTTTTTTTTGGAAAATTCACCGGAATGTCGGAATGTCGGATGGTATTTTTGTACGAAAACAACAGACAACCTAAACCACTGGAGATAGAGACATGATTGTCACCGGCGACGCCGGGCGCAAACAGCTACTTATTAATAAAAAGTGCAATTAAACAGAGTTCAGTTCTTGTAATCAATTACAAGTTATGACTAGGGACGACTGAAAGAAAAAAAAAATACAGAAAGTTTTATGTCAATCAATCTGCCTAGCTTTTTCCCAACTATGTTGGGGTCGGCTTCCAGTCTAACCGGTTGCAGCTGAATTTTACATGGAGTGATTACCTATCTGACGTCCACAACCCAGTTACTGGGTAATACGATACCCTTTGGTAAGACTGGTTGTCAGACTTTCGGGCTTCTGATGACTCGTATCGACTCTCAAAACTCCACGAATGACAGCCGCGACCAACCCAGGCAAGCGTAGCTCAACCTGATGTATTGACCCGTGCGGCTGTTATTACTTAGCCACGAGCTCCTCACAAAAAGATCTATGTAACTTACTAAAAGTATTTTACACACGCCGAATTAAATACAACTAAACTTCATAAAAAGAGAACATCACTAGTGGTTTACCAAACCCACCGCTGCCTAAAAGGTTGCTCAATACGATTTGAGCATACGTACATAATTTACAATGTGAAATAAATGGATTCGTATTATATAAATTTGAAATAAATGGGAATACGCAAGCCACGATCATGTGAATACTGGATTTCGTCATAATTAAATCGTTAGTGAGTTAATGACCAACAATTCGAACCCGATTTTGCTAAGAGAGATAAATGATGACCTCTGGGGAGGTTATCATATTTGTTTAACAAGCAGGTTGGTGGTCATTATGTAAGGTATAGATAAACTATTCTAAAAATGAACGCCCCTCCACAGCGGATACGCTCACATGCAAAGAAGGTGTATCGACGCAATACACATAATTTGTCTTTGTCATTGGTTGCTTTGCTCAGTCACCGGCGAGACATTAAAGAGGGACTATGTCAAAATACGTGTCTACAAAAAATGTTTAACAAAAGTTAACGTCTATAATGGCTCTAATAAAGGGACGAATTGAAATGATTGATTGTACTATGTGGGAAAATACATGTAGACATGTCAGTGATATCGAAAAACAATATACTTATGAACAATTTTGACATGGATTTTGAATTAATTACTAATGTCGAGTCTGATTCTGATGAAAGTGATTAGTATACTTAATTATAGTATTGATAAATGAATAATTGGTTAATTAATACTGTATTTCATAACGTTTGTTTTTCATAATGTTTGAATACGCATTGCATTATAATATTAGTAATAAGTCAATAAATGTTTGAAATAATAATAATTGCATCATTTATTTTAAGACAAGAATTCACATAATATATGCAGTAGGTATACAGTAAATGAAATGACCCATATTAGATAAATACCTTACAAACATAGGTACATAAAAATTTAAACAATAAAACAGATTTTTTTATGCAAACGGAGGTACCGACTGACCAAACGCCGAACAGCCGGATATGTCGGCCAACTATAGTGTATAAATAAATGAAACGAACGCGCAACAGAGCGAACGTGTCGTGCCATACAAAGCGCACGCTCCGCGCCGTACAATGCAGGTTACCTGGACTGATCTCACGATTAGTTGAGCTCTAAGTGCGGCGATGACTCCATGTTTACAGTAAAATCATCGCACGCACACAAGTAAAGTGTTGGAATAAGTACATTTTTCCTCTCACACGTTAGTATTGTGGAGGGGCGTTCATTTTTAGAATGGTTTATCTATATAAAACGAGTTCCTATGTATATTTAACATAACTATCAGTTATACGTTTGCCACTCTCAATCATATGATATGGACCATACCATATGATTGAGAGTTGCAAACGTACAATTACTAAGTACCGTACCGTATAGTACACAGTAATTGAATAAGAAACCTCAATTTGATAGGACTTTTTTAACAGACATTGCTAAATAAATAGTTTTCGGTAAAGTAGAGAGGGATATAAAATATTAATAATGGAGAAGACAAAGTAAAAGTTGGATGTGGTAGGTGATGTGGCTAAAAAGGGGGGTAAATACTAATACGACGGCTGATTGAGAGAGGCTATGAAAGTTCTACAGCTGTGATCAATACCAGAGGGTAAAAGATGAAGTATTTTTAGTATGATATTTTTTGCACCGTTAAAAAAAACTATGCATGTTTTGTGTAAAAGATGATATGGCTAGAAAGGGGTGACTACCGAGATGACTAATAGAGAAGTATGGAAGAAAAAGGCATGTTGTGCCGATCCCAAATAAATTGGGCAAGAGAATGATGATGATACTTTACCCCGTTAAAACTACCTATGGCCTATATTAACACCAATATTTGCTTTCGTACCATGTGTTTAAATGAATTATTTTGAGATATTCCAATAAATCAATATTATTCCATCGCTCGAAGTGTCGGGCGCCTTGCACTTAAGCATCCGTTATAAATTGATACAAAAGGAAACCCTATATGTATCACTGTCGTCTGTCTGTCCGACTACGTCTCACATAATTTACTCAGCACAGTAGCTGAACTTGTGTGTCTAGGGTAAAACTTTTTGTATTTTTTTATTTATACTTGATTAAATGATATTATCACAGTCAGTGTTATCAAAACAAACTTCAGGTACAAACTTAAAAAGTGTAGGTATTTCTACTTCTGAAGCGCACCGTATTTTAAATCATATTTTCCCTTACCGGAAAAAGAAAACGAATATTACGAACGGAATTGAATTTACTAGTAGTCGGACCACAGACATTTTAAGTTGTGTGGGGTTCACACTTGCACACTTCAGTAGGTCCTGTAATACACTCACGGACTCCTAAATCGAGCCACCGTGCATTTTTTTATAGGCCTAAAACATCAAAATAAAGTTGAGTAAGAGAATACTTTTTATGCAGTTTTGAAGCTGACATTTTGGCCATAATTTTTGTATCACCATTGTTCCAAATTTGAATTTACGAATTTGAAAAAGAGAAGAAAAACGGAGCGCAACAAGCTTTGATTAGAGCAGAGGTTTCCAGACTTTTTTTTCTCATAGACCACGTTCAAAATGTAGCTGGTTGCTGTGGACCCCTGCAGCTACATTTCCTTCATTATTATTACAAAACTCGACAAAAAAACGCGTTTTGTCACGCCAACTTAGACCCCCGTCGATGCTCCAGTGGACCCCGGGGGTCCAACACTGGGAACCAGTGGATTAGAGCATCTATAAGTCAATAGTTATTTCATTATTTGTTTTGCATAAAAAGAGTTGTTTTTCCTCATGTTTTAATCCATTCTGACGTTTAAATTATGGATACTGCACCTGGAGCAGCTGCGCAAGCTGTAGCACTTGAAGAAGTTCCATAGCTTAAGCGGCACTTACGTTTCGCTGACTAAGCCCAGGCTGACGAGTCTGGGCTTACTCAGCGAAGCGTAAGAGCACGACTGCATGTAAGCCGTTCTGCCGTCCAAAGAATTTACCATCGATACCTGGAGTTGGACCACGAAACCGGGTCACTACAGCACGACAAGATCGGATTATCTTTATTACCAGCCTGCAGCCTGCGTAATCGTCACCTAAATTATAGGTCCAAGAACAGCCTCAAGACTTGCATGGACTGACTGTTTGCGCTCGAATTTTAGTAGACTCAAAGAACGTGGCCTGAAACGTAATAAGCCAGCTAATGGTCCCAAACGGACACGAGCTCACAGAAAGGCGCGTCTACAGTTTGCACGCGAACATATGCATTGGACTCAACGAAAATGGAGCCAGGTTATTTTTACGGATGAAACCAAGATTATACAGTGTGGTAATGATGGACGTAGAAAAGTAATAATAATAATATAATATCCTGGGACATTTTCACACACGGTCATCTGGTCCCAAACTAAGCAGAGCTTGTACTATGGAAACCAGATAACTGATATACTACATATACTATTTTTTTTTTGTAAATACATACTTATATAGATAATTACACCTAGACTCAGAACAAACAGACATGTTCATGCACACAAATGTTTGTCCTGGATGGGAATCGAACCCACGACCTGCGGCGTGATAGATGGTATCTTAACCAACCACGCCAACTGGCCTGCCAAGTCTACCGAAGAAAGGGAGAACGTTTTCAGCAATGTTGCATTGAAGAGAAGGTGAGTTATGGCGGTGGGTCATGGAACTCAAGGACATCTCTGGGACGGAATTTCCACCGAAGGAAAAACTGGCCTTGAGGTTGTGACGGGGCCACGGTTGCAATCAATGCCTAGAGGCTCATGTGATGCATTTTTCCGTTGTTTTAATAGTTACTCTGCTATTCGGGGCGGAGACAAATCTAAAAATCAAAGATCGTAAAAATCGGTCTAGCCCTTCTTGAGTTATAAATGGTGCAACTAATCCAACTTTGTTTTATCTATATATATATATAATGCAAGGGCGCACACTTCAAGAATTGTTCAAGAATACCTGCATGACGTTAGTATCGCAGTAATGGAATGGCCAGCAAGAAGCCCTGATATAAATCCAATAAAGCATTTATGGGATGAGCTACAGAGGCGTGTTCCAGACTTCGAGCTAACCAACCAGATCCAGAAACTTTGCAGGAGCTGAAAACTGTCATCTTGGAACCAAGGGAGAACATTCAGTGTATATCAGCACGTCATAGTGGCATTAATTATTTACTCATGATGGCCGTCGTAAATGCTCTTGGAGGTAACACAAGTTACTAAATGGACGTTTTCTCTATGTAAACCATTGTTTTCTTAAAAAAATCCACGCGAACTTTGACCCAGAGGATCGCAACAGACGACGTATTGCAATGAAAACTGTTTTTGTTAGTATTCCGATTTCAAATTTGAAACGGAAATGGAGTGACTAGCTTCGAAACCACATTTTATTTCTTTGTACTACTAATTAAAAAGATACGTTTAAACACAAATATGCAGGGTGGGACGATTCTGATGTCCGATAGTGTATTATCGGTACGTTTTGAATAATTTTAAGAGTCCCCCGAAGCATGCGTAATTCATACAAACGAAATACCAAAATAATTTGTAAATCAAACATATTCTTAAAGTAGTGTGTATTTATTTCGATTGGATTACAGAATATCTAGGTCCGCAAATATTATATTTTGAAAGGACACTGAAAAAAAGACGAGCAATGAGAAATTTCATATTTCTATAGAAAACTTATTTTTCTCATGTTGCGTGTTTAAATCAGTGGTCTTATCTATGTCTATCTACATATACGTAAAAATGAATCGTCAAAATGTATGTACGCGCATAACTTCCGAACGACTGCACCAAATTTTATAATTTTTTTTTTATGTGTTTGGAATTGTCAGGACGAGGTTTGTATGAAAGAAAATGTCGGGAAAATAGGAAAATTTGGGAAACTCAAAGTGCATTTTCTATGGGAACTTTGTATGAATTATTGAAATTTTGACAGGACAACGTTTGTCGGGTCAGCTAGTTTAATATATATTTGGGAACCTAGATATTCTGTAATCCAATCGGAATAAATACATACAATTTGATTAACTAAGAACATATAATTTGATTTACAAATTATTTTGGTATTTCGTTTGTACGAGCTATGCATGCTCCGGGGGCCTCTTAATACTTGATTGTGTCTCGACTTGTGCATCGTATAGAGTTAAACAGGCCAGCTAATCATGTGCTGTAATTAAGTTTAATCACAATATTAATACGGGCTGACGCGATTGTTATCTACGCTGGTAGAACCTGGATGAGGCGTGGGAATTGGCACAATAAAAAAGACGATGAAGCTCAGCAGTAGGTGAAGTCCGGCTCTAGATGAAGATGATGTTATTAAAAGTGAATGGAAGAAAATTGTAGATCGCGATCACGCTTTGCTCGCGCGGTAGTTATTTATTCATCGTAAGAAGCCCACACGTCATTCATAAGAGCAGGGTTCAAACAAATTAATTTTGTGGTTCTGATGTTTTTAAAATATATATAGTTCGGCTATCGGA
Source organism: Dicycla oo (assembly GCA_948252095.1). NCBI lineage: Eukaryota > Metazoa > Arthropoda > Insecta > Lepidoptera > Noctuidae > Dicycla > Dicycla oo. The sequence goes on along the minus strand of OX411709.1, from coordinate 40,155,283 downwards.
TAAATATCAATGCTTTCGTGAAGCGACAGTATAGTACTGTACTCTATGAACGACATTCTGACGTCCGTTGTCCTGGCTCTACAAAGTTATTTCAAACAGATTTATCATTATTAACTCTTTTTGACAGTCTTTTAAGTACACCCAGACTAGAACTGTCAGTGATAGAGAGTTATGGCTAGAGCAATAGGAACACACAATATATTTAATGAATTATAATTATCAACACGCCATCAGAACAGGCTAATCCTAGGTACTATTAGGTGTTTGTAGAAACATTAGTCTATTACCGTTACGACTATTTGCTCAACAATCGGCAAATATGGCTTCAACGAATGTCAAGGGCACAGACAACGTGGACAAAGGACAGTAATTAGAGACAGAAAAATGCTTGCCCTTTATAGGCCCAGACGATTTTCTCGCGCAGTGGATTTTTAACGCTCTGCTTAGCGCCGAGAATTGAAAATCCAACAGTGTTTTTTGACGCGCTGGAATGTGCTGTTCGATTGAAAAAAAAAAACATCCGTGCGAACCTGGGCTTATTGTGATATTTATCAAGACTTGAAGTCTACAATAAGGGAATTGTGATTCTGAATTATTTTACAAATAGAGTCGGTTAAGCCTTTCAAGTTCACAAGTTTAAGAACTTGCAAGATTTTTCTGATTCCGCACTACAAAGCGTACGTGCAGAAGATTTGATTCGACGTTGTGTATTCCGTACGAATTGTAAGGGGCAGTAGGAAAATAGAAATTGGACTGAAAACTGATAACTGTTGACAATTAAGCTGTTTCACTGCTCCGTTTCATTGGGAATATACGGTTTTTACTATCTAGCTTTAATCCATGAAGCCTGCTGTCATAAGTTACTCACCGAAAGTCCGGCTTAACTTCTACGGCGAAACGATTTTAATCAAAATAAATATGCACAGAACGCCACCTGTAATCGTATCAAGTGGCGTTCTGTAGTTTCTGCCTACCCCCTAGGGAAAAAGGCGTGAGTTTATGTATGTAAATATGTACTTACCTAAGTATGAGAATTGCAGTAGTAGTAGAAATCCGTTCTGAGCTTGCCAACGAATTGTAATTATTGAGAGTTTCATTTTTCCACTTGACAATTTATTTTTCATTAAGTGCAATAAAAGCAATAAGAGTGAGAACATTCGATATATGTAACAGCAGTACTATTCCGTTCAATAAACACGTAACTTCCAGAAGCATCGAGCTTAGGCTTCAAGTTGCACATAAAGGTGCATAAAGACCACTTCCACCAACGAAGTGGGATCGAAAGATCTTACAAAAATCAGGCAGTATAGAACGAACGGTGGCGTATGAGAGGCATGTCATTACTGTGACATTTCATTTTTACACTACAAACAATACTTAGATAAGTACATGTGGGACGTTCTTCTTTTCGGTTTAGTAGATAAAGGACTTATTCGTAAAATGGCTTACGGCGAAAAAAAGGACCTGTTCTTGAACCGACAATTCTGTCACACTGAACGTCGCGGTCGTTAGGAGTAAATAGTGTTCCGTGTTCTTTCTACCAACAACAAACTTCAAAAACGTGTAACGCCTCCGTCACACTTTTTGAATCACAATTATTTTGTAAGAAGCAGTAATAATAAACAAAAAGTGAAAAAAATAATAAACTTAGGTATATTATTTTTTTCACTTTTTGTTTATTATTTTTATTTAAATAATTTATTTAAATAAATAAAAAACTTAAAAAAATAAATAACTTAACAAAAATAATAAACATAAAGTGTTTAACATTATTTTATTGGTTGTATTGACAAAAGCATTTTTGTGGAAAAAATATTTTGTGAAACTGAATATTTAGGAAGAGAAACTATTTTTTTTTTCAGAGGGGACGTCATTGTCGATGAAAATGAAAAACGACCCATGTAGGTAGCTAAGTACGTACGTATGTACCTACCTACCTACTTTGCATGCCGAAAGGTAAAATATTGTGATACCAAGATTGTGAGATAATATTGTTACAAAATAGTTATAATATACAAGCTAACACTAAAATATACAACGTATCTACCGGCACAGACCTAAAGTTCGGAGCTCGCCAGCCATACCACGACGTCAACGTAGAGAGTAGGGTTATTATTATTATTTGCAAAAAAAAAAATAAAGGAGAAGAGCTCATTGGGCATCAAAAAATTCGTCCGCATCGCTGGCAATAGGAAAGTGGCAAAAAGGCTGGCAGCACTGCCACATTGAATGGCAATGCTGATTCTTTAGGCTAAAAATAGGTCAGCCCTTGGTCCCGTGAAGAGTCGACCAATCGCTTGGAGATGTCACGAAATACTCGATCAGCACTCAGACCCCAAACGGCTCAGACATATAGCTCCCAATAAGGTTGTTATATGACCTGTTTGAGGTTATCTGCTCCTGCAGCAGCCGCTTCAGCACAGCCCACCGTGCTAGGAAGATGGGATGGCGCGAGGGTGTTGACACAGGCTACATCCCACACCAACGACCTACCCAACTTCCAATGCATTATGGTCATTCCGTCTGACCTCTTCCCACCGTCGCGTGCCAAGCCATTAAGTTCTAAAACAGCTGGCACCCCGGCGGTGACAAGAGCCCGACGGATGATGTCGTTAACGCTGGCGTGCCGTGCTATCCGACCAGCGCTCTTGCTGCAGGATAGGTCATGGTGCCCGAGGCATTCGACTCCTTCACCGCATTGACAGCGATGTGGAGCCCCGCAAGGAGCACCCACTCGCAAACATGTAGCGAGCCGGAATGTGCAGTCACCCAGCATTAGTCATTGTTACATGAATATAAAACATCTACATATTGTTAAAATAAATAATTGTGAATTTGAAATTTATCTTCTCAAATAAGAGAGATCGATTAAAACAGTCGCCGTAGTTTGCTAAAAATTGCAAAACCTTTTAATGAATGCGTTGTACCTAATAGAGTTAGTTGGCTTCATAGATTGTATTACGGAGTCCATCAGCGAGCCTAATGAAGTGCAGCGTGGGTGACTTCCTGTACGTCACTAATAAACGATATTAACGTTTATAATTGACGAAGTTTCAAGTATATAAAGGGTCCACAATTATACTCGTATTTACGCTTGGACGCATTTTTTTTCATTTACATTCTTCTTCACCACGACCAATGAGTGAATTCCGTCGGTTATTTGTTGTTATAATATTGTACGTTGACTATGCCGACAGAGAGGTAGAAAATGCATAGTAGTTTATTCTAAGAATACGTATCTTATAACTTATAAGCACGTAGTTACAAGGCACTACTTAGAATATTTAATTTTTTTTTTTTTTTTTACGTAGAACGGCCATAATGTCTATAGAGAGTATGCTATTTCAAGATTCATATTCATTAAAGGACAACCTGTACATACGAGTTGAATGACACTTTGTGCAGGCCGTCTGTACCTTCGGTAGTTATAAATTCAGTTCAAAATATAGTGACGTAGCTACGCAGTTCGCAGTCATAGACCAACCACGCCTTCCATTTTTGATGGATGATCCCATTACAGAATTATAGGTGTCATTTTTATTATAATATTTCTAGGGCTGTCCCGAATACCTACCTACCGAGTATTTTTTTTTTTTTTTGCACAAATAACGTAGTTGCCACGAATGGTTCGTGATTATTTATTTTAAGAGTAGTTCTCGGTTGTGTCAGTATACTTATAATTTCGAAACACGAAAGGTGAATTCTCGATACTGAGAATTGCTGCGGAACATTACTTATCTACGAGCTAAACCACTGTCATCAAACAAGCTCTATCTATCGGTAAGCACACTTGTTTTTCAAACTTTTTTAAGTGAAAACTTCTTTAGCCACGTTGAGTGATTTTTGGTAGGGAAAAATCTTACTGGTTCGCGTCATCGCGACACCTACGTTTAAGTTTTCACTTCTGTCGGCAATCCCAATGACTACTTATTTTTTATTTTTTATTACTAACATTCTATAACATGCCAACGGCACTGAACCATCATACATTTCCAATAAAATGATATTGATATTAAGGGCCTTAGCACACCGATAATCGAGTAGCGGAACATTATGCGAGTCAGTTGAATTAAACTACTACTAATATATTAATATCAGACTTGCCCAATGTCGTTCAACTCGCGGTTTGGCTGCTATGGTTTCGCGGCGGAGGTGTGCTAAGGCCCTAATGGCTGTAAGTATAGAGACGAAAGACATCGTCGGTTTATACAAAGTTCTAATAGGCAACGGATTTTCGTTTACAAAGGCTTTCAACAGCAACATTGCAGAGCTTTGTTGCCTAGTAATGACGTCATAATAACCAACAACCGTGTGAGTATTTAACAAGCGCTCTTCCATAATTGTAATTTAAACCTTATAAAAATATAGATAAAATTCACATGCTGCATTCTCATTATTTGCAACGACTACACTTTCCTTTAAGCTGTCTTCATTCTTCAGTGGCATCAATCAGGCTTAGCGCGAATTTTTATATCTTTTCGATCGCTTTACCGTAAACTTAATTTTTAATCGAAACTGAAGTAGTGCCGTGTAGTTACAATAATGGAACACACAGTTATTGCATTCAAACTGACGTAATAAATAGATTCGGGTGGCTCTAGGCCCTAGCACGAACGCGCGGTGTAAACGTACGTCACCACAGAAATATAAAAAAACAGGTTATATCTAGGTATGTACGTAACGTGAATTCAAACGATTTTAAAATTGAAAATACTCGTCTCACATATAATATTTACCTGCTTACTTTTAAGACTTCATGCATATTTATGGGTTATGCGAATAAATTCCAACCAATATGCATCGTTCTATTTTCGAACAATAGAAAATCGTTCGAATTTATGAAACGTCACGCGTTCGAGCGGTTTTTTTCGTACGGTTCTTCAACTGAATAAAGTGCTGTTAGGTAAGAAAAATCAACGTTCGCATTTAATTGGTTTCCAATCATCGCTAGTGATTATCCCATTTTATGGACACTGTGTGAAGCAGGTACAAAACCTACAAAATCGCCACGGACCATAATATGTAGGTCACTCTTTATAAGGCTTAACTTATATTTGCATACTTGCTGACTTAGAGGAATTAGCTGATCTAAGTTAGCTACACATGTAGGTACGCGTCAATGTTTATAGGTACCATAAACCCACTTTATTTTAGTTAAGTAAGTAAGCAAGTTAATGAAGCCCACAGAAATAACCACAAGTTAAGTTAAAAATTATGAGTATCGGAATGTAAAAGTTAACATGTAGAAATAGTACCGATTCTTTCTTTTGACATCTGTCTAGTTTTATTACACTCGGATATGGTTTTATTTAACAAGTTCTAATTATAGTAAAATAAAATACTGTCGTGCCAGTGACACAAAGAAGAATACTGCTGTACATAGCAGTTGACGCAAATTGGGCGATAACTGTTTCTGTGCTTGTTTTAATAGGCAGCGAAGTGACATATTATTATGATGACTGACGGTACAGTGTGAAATCTTCATCTGAGATCAAAGCGTATCTCGTAGTTTTAAACCGTACAACCCAAATTAGAGAGTTATTCTTATAAGCCGCCAATAAGAACTATTAACCATTACAATATGTTCAACAAAAACTTAAATTCAGGGTGGAATTTGAAAAAAAAAATGTGTTAAAGTAGATTAATTATTTACTTGAATTAAATTATGTATTTGTGTGTGTGTAATATCATGAACACATAATAATGCAAATATTAATTTGTATTAACATAATACAAATTCATATTTGCATTATTATGTGTATTAAATTTATTGAAGTTAATTTACTTTATTTAAATACTTTTACTTTATATTAAGCAGCTTCTGTCCAATGTCTTTTTATACATTAGCAGTAATATCTTTCTTAGACTTTTGTAAACCAATTTTGAATGTACATAATATGCTGTTGGTGTTCTTTAATAAATAAATCATTCCTGCTCACATTTTTACAGTTTTCGTTACTGTTCATCTTTTGTGTATTCATATTCAGGAAATAGTAAAAAAAAAAAAATAGATATCGAAATGCTACTAAGTTTGGGAGGGTGCATACTCGGTAGGCTCTTTATCCCTTCCATATCCTAAGGGCATGTCTTCCCTGCCAATATCGCGCCCCCCGGTCTACTCCTTGATATGCAATGGTCTCTGTTGCACCATGTAACATGAGGCAACAGAGGCTAGTGTGAGTCTTTGGGTTCATTCGAGTAATCGAGTCTGGTGAAAACACGCTGCGTTCAGTGAATTTCATTCATTCATTCATATCGAAATGCTACCAAGTCTGGGAAGAATTTAACGGGTAACAAAATACGATTCGTTGTGCTCTGACGGTGGAGGGAAATACTCTTACAGGCATGGCGTCTGCAACGCACTACAGTGAAACCGTAAAAAACACACATTCGCGCCGATTCCCTTGTTCACAAAATAAACTAATTTTAAGTTCATTGTATCTTTTTCTGTCTATTTCATTAAGAACATGACAAAAGATAAACATTAGTTTAGTCCTGTCAAATTAGTCAGCGCCTGACGTAAATTGACGTATTTTTAGTAGCAAATTTTCAAATCACGTTTAAACTTTTAATTTCACAGCATTAAACTAATATTTATCGTCTCTCCTTTTGTTAATGAAATAGAAAGAAAAGGACGCACTGAATTTAAATTTACTTTAGTTTCTGAACAAGGGAATCGGCGCCATTGTCTGTTATTTACTTTTTTTTTTAAAGTTCGGTTCAGCCACGCGGCCCACCGGAGTATTCCCGACTGAGCACCTATGCATTTTGCACCAAAGGTAATCTCTAATGGGATTACCTTTTGTGCAAAGGTATACGGGAATACTCCGGCCCACCTACCGATTATAATATTGGTTTGTAAGTATAACATTTTGTTTTGAATAAAATGAATGTCTGGGCAACCCTAACGAGCGTACCGGGTGAACAACGTCGTCATAAGAAAATCGTCGCCACGTAATACATACGCCACAGCTCACACCTCCGTACAGGGATGCATTTAGGTGTGTGTTTTTTTAGTTAAAAATTATTGAAACTGGTGTGCCATGTCTGGGATCATAATTTCTATTATTATCTGCGCGCTATGCAAACCCATACACTGAACACGTTATTACTTCTGACTGTCACTAACGAAAATCCGTTTAATAATTCTAATTCCTGAAACTATTCAAAAAGCTAATTCAGGAAAAGGGAGGAGATGTACAAATACAATTTCAGTGTACGATTATTTTGTAATAGGCACTTTATTATTGTGCGAAGATACAAATATTGTCAACTCCAGTGGCCGCTCCAACCCGTCTCTGGACGTTCAATATGAAAAATGTTGTACCCGTCAGAAGCAATCAGATCCACACCCCGTTTCCGTCGGACCACCGAGATCAAATGCAAAGGCAGGAAATTGAATAAATCGCTGTAAAGGTTGCTTCACTCACGGTGCAAATTGCAACTTGTGCTTAACAGGGTGGGGAGGTTGGTAGCTGTAGCTGTAGCTTGTATGGTGAATAAGGGTGATTTCCGCAACTCGACGACTAAGCGCATTTTTTACGTGTGTTTTGTAATTTTTTTAGGGTTCCTACCTCAAAAGGAAAAAACGGAACCCTTATAGGATCACTCGTGTGTCTGTCCGTCTGTCACAGACAATTTGCTCCGAATCTAATAGACCGACTGAGTTGTTTGGTACACGTATGTATTTCTGTGACTCAAACACGGACGTGTAACGTAAATAAATTAATTTTGAATATGGGGGTCAATTTTGGGGGCCAAATAAGAAAATTAAAAAAAAAAAGTTTTGCAAACTGTACCGTGTGACATATCAAATGAAAGGGCTTACTGTGAGGAGCTCAAATATATATTTTTTTAATAATTTCATAATAAATTATTTTAAAGTTATTCAAGAAAATAGACAAAACTTGACAATTATTACCCCCTTATCTTCGAAAGTACTGAGCCTAAAATTTTGAAAAAATACAGAAAATAGTTCAATAATGTTTCAATGAAATAGCTTGAATCTTTAGGTTTTTTTTCCTATTCGAATAGAAATGAATGGAAAAGGAATGCAGGAGTATTTGGTTCAATGATCCTATCCGCAGGTTATTGAACGTCGGTAGCTAAAGCCTACGAGGGGCATAGTACACCTCCGCCGCGAAACCATAACAGCGAAACAGCAGTATTTCAATTCAACTGACTCGCATGACTCGCGTGAAGTTCCGCTACTCGAGTAGCGGAACATCATGCAGTTTCGCGGTTTCGGGGCGGAGGTGTACTAAGGCCCTAAATGGTGCATTTGTAACCAGTAACAATGCTTAATATAGACATATAGCATATAAACTTTATTTTCTTGGTCGTCTATTAGTTTGAAGGCTTGCAGTAGAAGTTTGAAACTTTAATGAGGCTATAAGCTGGCACAAAAGGGCACTGGTCTAGCCATCGCGTTAAAGGTCTAAACTACCTTGCCAGCGATACCTTAAATATGTATGTACACACACGTACTTGAATATAAGAGTGAGTATACACGCAATTCCATAACATATTACGAATTTTCAAGTCGACGTAACTAGTGGTCATTATTTCAGGAAATAACGTCCACTTGGGTCATCATCATTTCAGCCGAAAGTCGACCACTGCTGGATTTAGGCCTCTCCAAGCACCGCCACTTGGACCGGTTCCGTTATTTCACATCCAGCGGATTCCTGCGGCCTTCACAAGGTCATCGGTCCACCTTGTGGGAGGCCTTCTAACGCTACATCTTCCGGTACACGGTCGCCATTCCAGAACCTTTCGGCCCCATCGACTATCAGTTCTGCGAGCTATGTGCCTTGCCCACCCCACTTAAGTTCGGCAATTCTTCGCGCTATGGCTGGTCCACTTGGGAGTCGCACAACAATTGCGCAGATTCTTACGACCTTCAAAGCAGGTCGTTGGTCTATATTGTAGGGGGGCTCTCTAGTGTTGTAAAAGACTTGGAGTCTTTTAGTCTTCATTTCGAGACTCAAGTCTTTTTTCAAGACTTGGGACTAATAGTCTCACGAATTACGAGTTCTTTTACTCCTTGTGAGTATTTTGAGTCCTATGAGTTCTTTGGGCTGAACTGAGTCATGAGGTTTAAAGTTGGTGTATTATGCTATCAATATTTAAGGTTTACAATTATGAAATCAGTTCAAAATTATGTACAATCAACGTCTAGAAGTCCACTTACACCGCAATGACCATTATCGCCTGCGCTATACGGGCTGCGGCGTGAGTGATGTTCCAACGTTCTTATAGAAGAAGGTCATAAGTACAACTAATATTGCTATGCCATAGTTTTGTGAGATTGCTAGTCGACTTCTGACTGTTATAGTACGTAATCAAATAATAAAAAAAAAATATTATTACCTATGTTTATTTAATCGTTTTATACTTAAAATCATTTTTTGATAGTAAACAATGACTACTTTTTGTCCTTTTCTACTTGATTCTCTTATAACCCCAGGTAAGGACTCAGATGACTCAGTCCCGAGTTCTTTTGAAAGGACTCGAGTCTCGTGTTCTTTTAGACAAGACTCGAGTTTTTACAACACTACCTCTTTACCTACACGCAGCATCATTATAAACCGTGACCCTGTGTCCTAACCGAAAGCGTTTATATGAATATGACGTACTCGTGCGATCAATCACATCGCGTTTGATCGCGTCATAATTCATATAAACGATTGCGTATTCGCGCGGTAGTCTCTTTAGGTAGGAGGACGCGGCCTCATCGTCATACCAAAATGGTATCATTACTATTCATTACCTACGTACATATGTATAATACGTATTGTTAAAATTATTGTACAAAAAAAAATAGAGGTTGATCGAGATAAGATAAACGGGTTATTTCCTAACAAAAAAACTACCGTGACTTGGCAGATCAATTGTAAATTATAGTTATTTTAGTACACAATTGTGTAGAAGTGGCATTGTGATCGTTTTTAACCGACTTCAAAAAAGGAGGTTCTGTATTCGACCCGTATGTATGTATGTTTGTTTGTATGTCCACGATTTTCTCCAAAACTAATGAACCAATTTTGATGATACTTTCGCTAACGTGATCTACATACTTTCAGGAAGGTTTTTAGTATATAATACATTAGGTAATAATTCTTAAGTACGAAGTTATATGCTTAAATGTACTGTATTTCCGGCATTTCTAAGCGGATTTTGATGATTTTTCTTTTCGTTCGTCTTGAGCATATGGTATTTTGTATATTCAACTAAAAATGGAAAAATAAATTTATTTAAAAAAAGTAAAAACCGACTTCAAAAACCTAAAACGAATAAAATAACTTTCATTAAAAACATTCCAGCTTCTAAAATCGGTGTTTTCAGTTCTTCAATGCACTAATAGCTTGACTTCAGAAGCTGTGAAGTTTTTAATGAAAGTTATTTTATTCGTTTTAGGTTTTTGAAGTCGGTTTATACTTTTTTTAAGTAAATTTATTTTTCCATTTTTTTCTTTTGACTCTCAGTTCTTCTAGAACGCGAAAATTAAGCGCAATAAAAGATTTTTGCATTCATAGATAAGCTAGATGTCAAGCTCAGTATTTTTCGGTTTTCTTGCATCAACGGACTAAGGTTATAGAATATCCGTCGAGAGTTTATGGCCCACTTGTTTCGCTTATTCCCGCGACCAAATGAAAGCGCTAAGGTAGCCCGCGAAATTCAAATATTATTATAATTTCATTATTATAAGTTTTTTTTGCAATTTGTAGGTCAGTATTAGGTTTAATTTTGATTCAAATATAATTCGCGACCGTAACACACATGTATTAACAGAATTATAATCATTAGAACCTATAATACAACTCCATAATGTTAGAAGACCTCAAATGTCAAGACTTCATGAAATACGTAGTCGTTCAATAGGGCATTATGATCTTAGGAGTTGTATTGATGATTTTACTTAATGTAATTCTATAAATACAGATTTGTTACGGTCGCGAATCATATTCGTATTAACATACAAACTAATACTGACCTACAAATTGCAAAAAACAATAAAAAAATTGAATTTCGCGGGACTACCCTCACGCTTTCGCCTTAAGGCAAAGTAAATTGGGGGCTTTTTCGTAACCATTTATTTCACTATTTTGGATATACCTACATATTATGTTTATTGACTATTTGATTAATACCAAGAGTATTAATCAAATAGTCAATAAACATAATATGTACTGTATATGTATGAAGCAAAACGCAAAAGAGCTCTACGTTTTTTATATTATTTTTCTGTAATTCTGTAATCCTAAGTAATTTCTTTGCCAAATTGCATTCAAAATGGGCGTATTAGGTACTTGAAAACTCTGGCTGAAAATATTTTTGATAGATAATTTATTTTTAAACCATTTTTATTTGGTTTGGCGCTTTTGTGTTGGTTCCAACGCATTGTTGCGATCTATTTTTTCGCCTGTGGAAGTAATTGACTCTGTCACTTTCTTATTCCCGCCCACATCACACATCAGTTCACATTTTACATGATCCACACTGTAGCGGGTCGTACCTAGATACACGCTACATACACTGCCACTAACTTAGCTGATCAGGGCAAAATTGGAACTACGGCCTCGTCATCCGCCTTTTAGAAAGCTTCTGTCTACTGTGAGTGCTCCCGTGTTTTTATTTTGATTTCATTGTGCAAAGTGCAAATAAAATGCCGAAACTTCTCAAAAGTGATGCTCGGCTAGTTATTTTGAGTTTTAATTTTTATGAGAGACGAGAAACGCTTCCAAGCTCTAATAATACCATTCGAAAAGCTGAACGATCGCGTTGCTGTTGCGACAGGTCAGTGCTGCCATGATATGGAAAAAATAAACCACCCATTATTTAAAAAAAAAACACTTTTTTTAAGGTGGTGAGTTTATTTAAAAATCTAAAATAAGCTTAACATGTCCAAATAAAATGCCACCAAATTTTTTTTGTGTATTTATTTATAATATCGTAACTTATCGAAAACCATCTGAAAGTTTTCAATAAAAAAAAAAATCTGTTACTTATGTAATGTCATCATGGTTGTTCATAAAAAAAATATTTGTGTCCGTTTTGTTACAGGTGTTTCCAAACGATTTGTCTACAAACTAATCAATGAAGAGAAACAGGCTGAAGAAACTAATTTTAAAATCTCTACCCCTGGCAAGAAAAGGCAAACGAAAACAGGGAAACTAGAAGAGTTCGCGTATCACTGGTCAGTTTCCCTCAATCATCAGTTTATTTAATTCGCCAGTTTTGTTGATTAGTCAGTTTCACTGATTGGTCAGTTTTGCGGATTAGACGCGTTAACTCGACAGTTTCCAGTGTTTGCGAGTTTTCGTCGTGTTTGGGTCACAGAAATTCATACGTGTACCAAATTTCAACTTAATCTGTACATTAGATTCGGACCAAATTAGCTGTGACAGACGGACAGACAGACAGACACACGAGTGATCCTATAAGGGTTCTGTTTTTTCCTTTTGAGGTACGGGAACCCTACCACGACGAGATGAACAACGGTAATTTTAAAAAATGGGTTTTTGAAAACGTGCCAAATCTGCGAGAACCTGGGACATTATTCACACACGGTCATCTGGTCCCAAACTAAGCAGATAAACCAGATAACTGATATACTACATAGTACTTTTTTTGTTGTAAATACATACTTATATAGATAATTACACCCAGACTCAGGACAAACAGACATGTTCATGCACACAAATGTTTGTCCCGGATGTTAACCGAACCCACAACCTGCGGCATGATAGGTGGTATCTTAACCAACCACGCCAACGGGCCTGTCAACCTTAACCTGAACCCACGCTTATTGTGATGGATAATGCACCATATCATGGTATTCGCGTAAATAGGTGTCCTAACTCAAACTACACTAAGGCTGATATGCAAAAGTGGCTGTTAGAAAATAGGATCGAGTTTTACGAACAAATGACAAAGCCACAGCTTTACGAGTTGATAAAGAGAAATACACCTACTCCAGAATATGAAATTGACAATTTATTAAAAAGTCATGGTCATGACATTCGTTGATTGCCTCCTTATCATTGCGATTTGAATGCAATTGAAATGATATGGAGCTCGATGAAGAGGAATGTAACAGAGAAAAACGTTGGAAAATCAAGTGGACAAATGCCTCAATTGATTGAAGATGCATTCCGCAAAATCATACAGGCGGAGTGGAAAATCATTGCAATCATGTAAAAAAAATTGAAAATTAATATAGACGGAAATATGCGTATTTAGATAAACCTTTTATAATTCAATTACAGAGTGACAGTGAAAGCGATTCGAGTGACTCAGAAGAGGAATTGTGGGAATCAGCAGATGGCTCAGGAACATCAATTGGACCTAGTTATGCAGAAAGCAGCCATATGGCACTTTATCCAAAAATGAGTTATGAATATGAGTCAAACTAATTTCGACATACAAGATTTTTTGCAAAAACAACCATGTCGATATCTCATGTATATATGAACCGTCAAATGCAGCCACATCCATAATGCAACCATCGACAGAAACATGCTTATATAAATTGTAACTGTTTGTACTTTTCCCGACATGGCTGCGTTCTGCATAACACGGTCCAATTACGACCGGACTTCATGGAGTGCGGCTGCTCGAACTCAGAGACTATGACCAAATTATTTTTTCAAAATATAAATAAAATATTTTTTTTTTTGTTTTGGCTTCTCACGGTTTGGGCATTTAGTCAATGTCAAGTTTAGTTTAGTTCAGAAACAAAGTTAGGGAAACAAAAATATTACTATGATTAATTAATTGATTATAACGATTTCACACTTTTTGTTTTATTTATTTACTTGATAAGATTCATAGAAATATTTTAATATTGTAGGTAATTTATTGAAGTTGGCATGGACCATTATAAAAGTCGCTTCACTATGGGTAGTCAGTTTTTTACTACGACGTTTATGAAACCAAAATTGCAATAATAAAATCCAAAAGTACAAAACAACCAAAAAAAATATTCTCATATTTACTTATGGCAAAATTTAAAGTTTAAAGTTGGATGGACATCATGTTTTTCTAATTTATTTCCGGTAATTTATTATATTTTACCATTTTATTTATAATTAAGCCATATTGAATATTCACTTATTACTACTTATGTTTAGTTAGACTTGTATGATTGATATTTATTTGTAGTATCCTATTATTATATTCTTATGATAGGTATTTAAAGACTGCCCCTTAACATTTAATTCCCTTTTTTGTTGGTGAATTTGTTAAATGGCAATACCAAATTCTCCACTAGCGACGCTATCAACTGAACAGATATGGTGGGACTATAATTTTAAACCTGCATACCATTACCACAGATAATATAATACTACGACATAACCTATAACTGACGACATTACCTATATCATATACGGTTTATTGTTAAAATTATGATTGCGATAAGATAAGCCGGTTATTTCCTAACAAAAAACTTAGTACACAATTTTATTGTACATAAGAGGCATTATGATCGTTTGTCTTTTGACGTTCGGTTCAAAGGTCGTCTTATTGCGTTTGTATTTTAGATAAGCTAGATGTCAAACTCAGTATTTTTCCTGTTTTCTTGCATCAACGGACTAAGGCATAGAGAATATCCGTCGAGATTTTATGGCCCACACTCGCTTTTGTCCGCGGCTCTGCGCATTTTATCGCGGTAGAAATATTTTATGTCTTAACACTTTATCCGTATCCCGAATTTTATTCAAATCCCTTCAGTCATTAAGGCGTGAAAATGTAACAGCCAGATAGAGTTAAATTCGCATTTATAATATTAAGTTAGTAGGTACATAGTTAGTGCTATTTCAAAATACATCTAATTTCGCTATATGTTTTCTGAAGTTTGGGCGATAAATCATAATAGGCCTAAAATCCGGTTAGCTATCACGAGTCATTAAGCTTACTAACACAATACAGTTATCTTCGACATGCATCATTCATACCCAGCAGGTAAGTCTCTCATAGGTACTACTTTATCTTTGACCTCTACGAACTTTGACCGAGCCCTTTATTACGAATGCGTGATGTCATACTTCCGTGCATAAGCATAGTCGTGACGTATTTATAGATTATTAATTAGCATAATATAAGTATTTGTTTGCTTTGTTATTGCAATATCTGTAGGCTCTGTAAATAGTATTATTATGCTAAATAAAGTAGCGACTAGCGCCATCTATTGGTACACAGGTAAATTAAGAAATTCAATGCAAAATTGTTTTTGGAACTTAGTTCCATAACCATATTCCCGGGTCACATTATTCCAGCGAGCCAATCCAGTCCAGTGCTAGACCGGATCATATCGTCTACATAATAATGTAGACGACATGATCCAGGCATTCAGCCAATCAGACAGAAAACAACAATGCGTTTTCACTGTTCAACGTTTAATCCAGCACTGGATGGGCCGACTACACTATTCCAGTGGCGCTGCAATGAAATGTAGACTGTCAATCCAGTCTCTAGACTGGATTGTTCGCTAGAATGGGTACATTCCAAAACATTCCAGTGTCGGTTCACATTATTCCAGTGGCATTCAGACGATCAATCTCAACAACTTTCTCTTTTTTCGTAATCGCGATTGTTTTTTTTTTCATTTCGTGCGGATTTCACCAATGAAACTGAACGCGATCAGTACATCTAAGCCGAGTTCAAGAGTCAGTGTCACTATTCCAAAGAAACTAATGACAGTGACAGCTCAAAAGGGCGGAGCACACCAAATGCGTGGCGTGACGTGACGCGTGCGCGCACCAGTTGTAATATATGAAACTGTAAGAAAGATGCCAGACCAGATGCGTGACGTGTGCACGTGCGTGGCCACACACGCAGAGCCGCATCTACTCACAAACCGAGTCCGCGCGCCTGTGTAGCGGAACGGCAACGTCGCAGACGCGCCTGCAGTGATGACGTTGTATTATATGGTGCTCCCTGTTAGATGCCAGACCAAGCACGCACGCACACGCATTGGTCATTGCTGCACGTGCGCACGTACGGCAGGTTGTATTTATTTACAAACAGAATACAGTTTACGAGTGTTTTTTTTTTAAACTCATAGAAATAGTTCGCAAATATGAGTGTCTACAACACCAAACATAAATAGTACAAAAATAAAAGTTATAAATTATTACTATGGGATAGAATCGGAACAACGCACAGTGTGTTTTTCACCCTAAAAATCGGACATGCCCTTTTTATTCCAATAATAGATGCTCTAACATGTTTGGAATGCGAGAGTAGAACACCCAGAGTTCAATTATATTTAAAACCAAAGTTAAAGTCGTTTTTATTATTTTTCTATGGAAACCAGAAAAACCACAAAAATATTAATATAAAAAAAACTATTGAATAATTCTAATATATTTATGTACAGTATTATAAAACACCATTTCGTCTTTATTTTAAGATAATACTTGTAATTTTAACTGCATTCAAATGGGTGTTATGGATTTTTTAGCTTCATTTCGTAATTTATTTTTATTTTTTTTATCTTAGCGAATATGGATTTTATTTCCTAATGTTGTTATTAATTATATCTTTATCCATTTAAATTCAAAATATCTAATCCATATCTAGTAGGATCTCGAAGATATCGGATTTTGAAAATGACGACCTAGGGTTGACACAAATCCAAAATGACAAAATATTTTCTAAAAAAATACCTAATTGTGAAGAGATGATCGTCATACGTAATAATAACGTTTTGCGCTTTTAGTGTAAGTTAATTAAAATAGAAGTAATTTTTCAAAATATTGTTTTTTTTTTTGAGGTAGTAGTAACCAATACCAAATAACCTATTCTTGTAATAGGTAGGTACTACGTGCAATATGGGTGGGATTAACTTGAACTTTTTCTCTGCATCATCCAAAGTTTGACTAGTAGAAAATTACTTTTATGCCTATAAAATTAAGTCCACCTTAAGCAATTCATTTACATTAACCGCTCAGGTACCGCGCGCGTGTTAATCATTATGCGCGCGGGGCCTGACCGATTAAAGTTTTAAATAAATGAATAAGAAAGACTTAGAAATTCAACAATACCATGAACGTTCTTTTTATTTTGCAATAATTGTAAGTATTTAAGCATAGGTTCCTTCTTCTTAATATATCGGAATATAAATATTGACATTAAAAGTGATTTTAATCTGATGAAGGAGATTATTTGGTAAAGGGAAGGGGTCCGCCCTCGTTAGGTTTCAACTAAAACCCTTTACTGTTAAATAATCTCTGGAGGAACGGGGGTGAGGCACCATGGAGCCGTTAAAGACCCATGGTACCACTTCGCCTCAACAGGAGTTGACCCAACCTGTTGAGGGATGTCTGTCCGGGCTCCGACCGGCTGACTTAATGCAAGGAGAGCAAGAGGGCGCCAACCCTCTTGTTGGTCAGCGAGTGGCAAATGAAGCTGTGGATACCGCCACAGCCGGTGCTCTTCAGTCTCCGAGAGTATCCGCAAATGCGCAAGGAGAACCTTTAACAACTAATTTTACCAAATTAAAAGCGTACCAAATACTTGTCGGCGCTGCTAAAAAACTTGGAAAAAATGTCCGACCCACTGATTTAGATATAAGCGATCGCATTTCAATTATTTTAGAAGCTCTGTCATTACCCTTAACTTACCAAACCAATAAAGACTTGCATAATTTAATCATTAAATTTACATCTAAATGTGAAACATTATACAAAAAATGTAATTATAATTATAATATTTTTATAAGAAAACACAAAAAGTGGCTAAACGAAGATTTTTGTAAACAGTGGTCTTGTGTGATAGCCGAACCTCTTCTTAGTAATTCTATTCTTGAACCTAGTCCCAGTTCTGTCCCAGATTACATTCCAAGCTTTGATTTATGTCCTGATTCTGAACCTGGTCCCAGTCACGTCCTTGATTCATATCCTGTCTCCGCTTCCATCCCCTCTACTGATTCATCTTTGATTCCCGGTTCTGTACCGATGAGTAGATATGATGATCCTATTCTTGAACCTAGTCCCAGTTCTATCCCAGATTACATTTCAAGCATTGATTTATGTCCTGTTTCTGAACCTAGTCCCTTCCATGTCCTTGACTTAGACCTTCCATCTCAATCAATTCCCAATTCGAACTATCCTATCCCTGAACCTGGTCCCAGTCACGTCCTTGATTCATATCCTGTCTCCGTTTCCATCCCCTCTACTGATTCATCATTGATTCCTGGTTCTGTACCGATGAGTAGATATGATGATCTTTCCTTAAGACAGAAACACAGAGCTCGAAAACGCTTGCAGGATTATTTAGAAAATGAGTCCCCTAATAAAGTAATATCAGTCTTTGCGAGCACTGTTGAAGTAGGAGGTAGAAAATTAAAAAAGAGCGTTTCCAAAGACCTAGAATTTATTTTTGAGTCATGTGTACAGACTCCAACAAGACCGACAAAAATTGCTTCAAAAATTAGAACGCAACCGACACCTTATTCAGCAGATGAAACACTAGCTATTTATATTGACAGACAGTTTTCAGTAGAGACATACAAATTTTTACAACAAGATTTAAAAGCTCGTGGATTTAACGCCTTCCCTCTATACAGCCAAGTGCTCCAAGCCAAAAAACAATGCTACCCGTTACATCCAGTCCATGTATCTGATACAGAAGCTATTATACCAGTTTCCAGCCTAGTTTCTCATTCTTTCGAAAGACTAGTTCAATCGTATGACGCAACTTTCACTGACTACTGTAATCGAAAAGATACCAATAAATTAAATTGTATTTTTGAAGCATCTTGGGGGTTTGACGGTAGTACAGGCCAATCACTATATAAACAGAACTTTTCCCAAAATGAACATGACGAAAGTTGCCTTTTTGCAACTACTTTTATACCGTTGCAGATCAAAACAACTTGTGGACAAGTTCTGTGGCGTAACCCTACTCCACAATCGTATAGATATTGTCGCCCAATTCACATTCAATATAAAAAAGAAACGACTGATTTAATAATGGCTGAAAAACTATTAATACAAAATCAAATTGACCAATTAGACAGATTTGATACTAAAACTTTAAGTGGTCAAACTATATCTACAGAGTTTAAACTATATTTGACAATAATAGATGGTAAAGTCTTAAATATTATTACTAATACAATGTCTCAACTTCGGTGCCCTTTTTGTAAAGCGACTTCTAAAGAATTTAATAATTTAGAGTCTGTGTATTTAAAACCTGTCGATCAAAACCTTTTAAGATATGGCATAAGTCCGTTGCACGCCTGGATTCGTGTTTTGGAATTTTTATTACATTTAGGTTATAAAATTATTGTAAAGAAATGGAGAGTACCTAAAAGTTCCCCGGAAGGTGTTCTTGTCAATGAGAATAAAAAAAAAATTCAGGACGAAATCCGCAGTAAATTAGGGCTGCTCGTAGATGTGGTTAAGCCTAATACGGGTACGACTAATGACGGAAATACTGCAAGGATGGCCCTGTCTAATAAGTGTCGTACAGTATTTGCTGAAATTTTAGGACTACAACAATGGCTTTTGGATGACTTACATGTCATACTAGTAGTTTTATCAAGTGGATTACCTGTTAATGCAGATAAATTTGATGAATTTTGTAAATTATTGGCCAAAAAATACGTAGAAGAGTATTCGTGGTATCCAATGACCGTAACTCTACATAAAATACTTGTGCACGGCAAAGCTATCATAAAAAACTCTGCACTACCCATAGGATTGTTATCTGAGCAAGCTGGGGAAGCACGTAATAAATTTTGGAGGCACGACCGCGAGCACCACACAAGAAAATCAGATAGAGAAAAAACAATTTTAGACCTTTTCCATCGAGCACTTGAATCCTCTGACCCCTTTATATCGAATATAAGGCTTAATAAAAGATTAAATAAGCTTAAGCGTCAACCTCTTCCACCCCAAGCCCTCATATTGTTAGAGCCTTTTGAAGTTCCAACGGACGAAGAAGAAGCTGATCCTGAGGAAAATACAACCACTATGGAGAATGACCTCCCAGATAATTTTGAAATGTTATCTGAAGATGTGGATTTTGATGATTCGTAGTCTTCTGGGTTGTCCGATACTGTACAAGAATCAGATATTTGCACTTATTTTTTTACACCTTTCTGTATCTCAGACAATATCTATTGCATTGATCTAGAAATATAATTCTTAAAATACAAATAATAATTATTTACTTTTAACAAAAAGTAAAACCGCCTTCAAAACCCATAAAATAAACTTATAATAGATACGGTTTAGGAAGTCGGTGGCAGTTTTTCCTCAATTAAACTATAATAGTTTATTTTATGGGTTTTTGAAGACGGTTTTACTTTTTTGATAAAAGTTTTATTATTTCTTAATTTTTAGTACCGAAAAAAAGTAATCTTCGATTTACAACAATCATAATAATTGATTTACACTCACAACTAAAATTAAATAAAATGCAGATGTAACAATAATACAGCACCTACACCCTTTACTGTATTATTGTTACATCTGCTTAAACATTTACAGTGTACAGGCGTTATGTTATTTTATGGAAGGGTGTAAACAAGGCATAGTCGTACGATTAAAGGAATCGCGGGCAATTTGCTGTAAGTTATTGAAGAGTTCCGTTGTCTGTCTCCGAAACTCTTCATCAGATCTTTACTAAATTTGTGTGGTACCATTTCAAAGTGAACTTCTTTCAAACAAAAAAAGAATTTTGCAAATCCGTTTACAAATGACGGAGTTATGCCCGAGCATAAAAACATAATGTAAACATCCGAATTCAAAACCTCCTCCTTTTTTGAAGTCGGTAAATAATAAATAGGTAGCATAGCAAAAAGCGTAACAATCAATAAATTAGGGTAATCGCTACCTATGCAATCCGAATTTCTCAAAATATTTCTACAAAGTTTATTTTCCAAGAGAGGCAACCCTAAAATCATAGAAATTCTATGAGAACTTTAGAAGCATGTTTCTCCGAGATCCTACTGGATATGGACACGATTATTTTTTTGGGGTTTAATTGTATCTTAGTCAATGTAATGAGTTTAAAATAAAATCCATATTCGTTTGGATTTATCATAAAAAAAATAAAATCTTAAATTAAAAAAAAAGCTGATACTGGGTTTCCTTGCGGAGTTAAAGTCTTGTAAGTATAGTCAAAAAATGCCTAAAATATACCGTTAGTTGTGTATTGTAACAGAAATAAGAGAAACTTTTCCTGAGACGAGATATTTTCAGATTTATCAAAATACCTAAAAATATCAAAATGGCTCTAACTTTGGTTCTAAGTATATTTGACCTCCGGGTGTTCTACTCTCGCATTTCAAACAGTTTTCAGCATCTATTAATGAAATAAAAAGGGCATGTCCGATTTTTAGGGCAAAAAACACACTGTGCAACGCTGGAAATAGACGGTAACTTCAAATTATTGTTTTGAATTATAATTTAGTACAATAATTAGAAAATTTCAATTGTTAAAATATGTAACAAATTTTTCTCGAATGTTTATTGCATTCTTGGATGATCTTGCGTTAGTACGTCTGATGTTTACTAAAGCACTCTCAGAACTACTAGATTCTTGACTATGAGTCGTGGTCGCTCCATCAGGAATCCCTTGCGTCATGGTGCCATGCTTGATTCTTACATAATTATGTAAACAGCAAGCAGCTTTTGTAATACGAATAGCTTTTTCAACTTTACATTCCATAGGTCGATTAAATGTTCTCCATTTTTCATCAGAAGAACTACTGTTGTCTAACATCTTTTCGTCAAATACTCTTAATATGGCTGCTGACAAGGTGGCTCGCACGCGCGTGCAGCTGGTACCTGCGTGACGTGATGCGTGCGCGCGCGACGTTGCTGCACCAGTCTTGGCCGGTGTGACAGGGCTCGCACGCGCGTGCGCACGTCACGTCGCACGTCACGCCACGCTACGCATCCGGTGTGAGCCGGCCTTTAAACGTGGTTTACGTGCTGATCGCGATCAGTTTCAATTGGTGAAATCCGCACTTAGTTACGCTCAAACGTTGTTAATTTATTTCATTGTGCCTGTTATTTAATACATAATTATACAGCGAAAGTGATAACGCCGTTTTGGTTCAATTCTGATTTCCGATTCTTATTAAAATGTCTAAAACAAATCTCAGACTTTAAACACTGGTCGGACAATAATATGAGTAGGGTAGATTTCACCAATAAAACTGATCGCAATCAGCACGTCTAACCGCGTTCAAGAGTAGTCAGTGTCGTAATTATAATGGAATATTGACAATGACGTCCCTTTAACGCAGTTTTGATGCACTGATCGCGTTCAGTTTCATTTGTGAAACCCGCACTTATTATGTTTAGTGAGCGAGTTCACAAACTGTTCTAAAGACCACAATATTTTACCTCTTGTCTCACAGTCCGACCAATGAATATTTGAAACCAATATTCCAGCAACACTCAATCTTCTTGTTTTCACGGGTACCTACCAGTGTTACTTGGGCCTTACTGGTACCATATCGTAAAAGTCAACTGTATACCACGCGACCCTTACGATTGAATATCGCTGCATCAGACCAAAAAGGACCTTAAGGAGTAACCGCACACATCCATGCAGCGTCACTGACGTGGCAAGGCTTTAGAATTTTTACCACATTGTACTGAAACTTTGACTGGAGACAAGGAAGTGTGCGGCTAGGTTAACTCTTAAAAGCTAGTACTCACAGTAGAGTGTCTCCAGAAATGTATGAGCGAGTGGATGTCTGTGTCTGGCGCCAGCAGCATGTAGTCCCGCCACTCGTCGTAACTGATAGTGAGACTGCCATCTTGGTCCATCCTGGAGACAAACTGAATGAGTGAGGGAGACAAACAGACGTTGAAAGCTGCTCCTGCTTCAAATTGTGAACAAAGAGATTTTCATTCCTATTTCTATTGTAAAATGCAAAAATAGTTCAAAATAAATGTTAGATTTTTATTTTTAAGATATTATTTAAAAATGTAATGGAGACGTGTGATAAAAATGCAATTAAATATGGATTTCAACAACGAAATTATCGACACCTGCAAGGAATAACATCGTAACTCCGTTTTAGGCCATTTTGAGTTACAATCGTATTCTGGCTGTACAAAAAATGCTGATTTTTTTAAAATCTTGACGCAAATGATTCAAATACAGGGGAGAGTGCAAAAAAAATCTGCATCGTAACTCAACATGGCCTAAAACTGAGTTACGCTGTTATTCCTTGCATGTGTCGTTATATTGTAATTTTGTGGTTTATGGTATATAAATTATTTGGATAGTTTGGAATCACTGTAAGTTGGTAAGAAGGCTAGTTTATTTAACACATTAACTGCTGAATTATTTGCGAATTTGTTCCAAAATGCTGCTTTATGATACAAACTTGTCCCAAGTGCGGCGAGACGCTTATGTGTGTTTGAAAATTTTCGAGTTTTATGAGTCATAAAACAATTACGCCAAGAACAATAGATATGCACAAAAAACCCACAGGTGCGGCGCGCCGCACTCGAAGGAAATTTTATGGACGCGCATAAGCGCCGCCAGCACATGGTGAACGTTCGAAAATCGCGCATGCGCGTTGGCCGCACTTAACGTGTTAAAAGGTAAATAAGTCTTGTTACTTGGAATCACAAACAATTAGTTATTATTACTGTCACTAAATTATATCATTGAACTATTGATTAATTTTATAGAAATAAAGAAAAAATATTTTCAAGTGCTTTGTGTTATTTCGTGCAGTGTTTCATACAAGTGCACATGCATCGTGCTATGTTCGTTATAATCATTTGCTATATTCACTATATTTCGAACATTCACATTTCAAGTATTGCAGACATATAAATAATAAACTCAAACCCTAACCTAAAATACTAAAAGAGGTTTGTAGAACGTTTTAGTTTTTTTTTATGAATAAGGGTATTCATATATTAAAAAAAAAAAAAACTATAACGCTCTACAAACCTATTTTAGTTAAATTGGTGGTTTGTAAATTTCTTTCGAATTATGATTTCGATTTGAAAGAAGAAGACAAAACACTATTTTAACTAAAACAGGTTTGTAGAACGTTTTAGTTTTTTTTATGAATAAGGTTATTCATATATTTAAAAAAAACTAAAACGCTCAACAAACCTATTTTAGTTAAATTGGTGTTTTGTAAATTTCTTTCGAATTATGATTTCGATTTGAAAGAAGAAGACAAAACACTATTTTAACTAAAACAGGTTTGTAGAGCGTTTTAGTTTTTTTTTTTTTTTTATAATAAAGGGAAAGTATTTATTTGAAATGAACTAATTACAATTTTGAATTATCAAGCGGTCGTCGGTCAGTCAGAAAGACGAAGCTGGTTGCCCATTCCAAAGCGTACTTAGGTACCTATGTAGAAGAACGACAAGAAACTCCGATATGACGTTTAGCTTCCATTTTTTTATATTTTGCAACTGTAAGTCATTTTTTTTATTTGAGATGCGTTTGCTCTTTAGTCTAGGTCAGAGGTGACAGACAAAGTCGACGATGGCGTGAGCTTACCCAGAAGAAGCCGGTCATAATCTACGTTAATTGAAATAAATCTTTCAAATTTCAAACGACACAATGATAGTTCTTTAGCATATTATTATTCACAGATTCTCTGGCTAGGTGGGAGAGTAATGGGCACCCTTGTTCCACCCACTACCGAGTATTAATAGGCCTCGTCTCTTTTGTGCCATGCTTCCCTGGTCTGTGCGTGTCTCAACCAGGTTTTACCCGCCATCTTCTGAATGTTATCCACCCATCTGGATGTTGACCTGCCAACACACCTTCTACCGACTCTTGGCAGTCATTCAGCAAGGGCTCTCCTTCATTATAAATGCAACTTTAATATAAGGTAGCATAGCTAGTTTATTATAAATGCTCCCTTGAATAAATAATAATTGTTATACCAAACTGACAAACATGACACAATAACGAATGCGTGTCATAATTATAATATTTGTATAAAAATATGATAATAATACTTTAGTTAAAATAATGGATTTCCTAATTTAAATATTTATTGTATAGAATAAGTGTCTATATTCAAATGATATTTTTATTTATGTGCAAGAACATTCAAGGCCTGTGTGTGAGATTCTCAACTATTTGTACAAAACTTTGTGTTCAATTGTTTTCGTGCTCAAGGCCTCAACTAATACGTGTGTACTTTTAGCAACGCTAATAGCCAAATGACATGAAATTAGAGTCTTAAATGTTTGTTTCTTTATGGTTAAGGTTCTAATTCTAAACAAAAATATATACATACTAGAGATAATATTCATACCTAAAGGAAGAGCAAGTTAATGTTTGAATTGTTAATATTATAGGAAAATGTTGATGCCTTGCATTATCGTTATATCGTTACTTGAAGTACAGACGCCAGCACATCAAGCTACCCGAAACTGTCAAATGTTCCCAATCAACCTTGAACCTAATGCAATAGCGATAAAGTTGAAAATCTATTAAAGAAACTGTACAAGTGTAAGTGTAACTGTACAAGACCTTTCCTGACATTTCTCACCATCAACGTTTTAAAATCGATCAAGGTGTTTAAGTATTTATTTCAAAGTCAATGAGCGGCGAGTTCGAGCATTGGGTAGCTGGTATATTTGTACTAGAACTAGAAATCGACAATAATGATCAAATACTATTCAATTATTTAATTCAAAAGAGAAGCTTAACTTGTACTGGGCTCATATCTTTATAAGTTAAGACTTTAAAGCAATATACTCACTTTTTAGAAGTAAAGTTATATAAAAGAATTACAAAGAAAATTATAGTAAACTATGATACAATTGCCTGTTTGTAACTACAAAAGCAGTAAATCCTACTAATATTATAAATGCGACACTTTGTGAGGATGGATGGATGTTTGTTATTCTTTCACACATAAACTACAGAACGGATTTTAATGAAATTTGGCTCATAGATAGTTTATAACCTAAATTAACAGATAGGATACTTTTAATCCCCATATTCCCACGGGTTCGAGACTTAGGCGGGTGTACATAATATAGGTTGTTATTGCGAATATTTTTTAACACTATAAGACGCTTTTGTCTTTCGCATTTACTTTTCTAAATCTACAATTCCCTTTTATGATGACACAACTTACTACGTGTGTACTCTAAATACTACATATTTAATAACTTGTGATGTCTCATGACATCGTGAGACGTAAGCAGTTGGCAATGTTTAGATTTATGCTCTTGCCTTTGGAGGTTGGAGCTCCACAGCTCGGGCTTTCAGACTGGCTTTTGTTTTGATCGAACAGAATTTGAAGAGGCGATTTTGAAAAGTCAAAACAAAAGCATAACGATCTTGTAGTAGCACCGCACCCCAGCTGTGTGTGGAACGTTGGAGCTCCTTATTCACCAAAAGTGTAGGTCCTAACCATATATTTAGGTATAGTATAGGCGCCATGCAAGACGTGGAGGTAAGTGGTGCCCTGCAAGGGCACGATCTATTTTCATAAAGAAAATCGGACATTTAACCCAAATAGCACTATATTCTTTTCCCCATATAGATATTGCTGGTCATGAGGATGGACGAAGAATGTATGCGGAAGTTGTGTAGCAATTAATATCTGTGTTGCTATTCAGATGCGTTATTAGTATCAACTAAAAAAAACGTTTTAGCAAAAAATAAAACCGACTTTCAAAACAAAACACTACAAAGTAAAAAATAACTTTAATTTCGGTAGTCGGTGTCTTGGGTTTTGTATTTTCGTTTTTTTTTTATACCGACTTCCGAAATTAAAGGTATTTTCACTTTGTAGTGTTTTCTTTTGGAAGTCGGTTTTATTTTTTGCTAAAATGTTTTTATTTTTCACTTTATGGTTGTGGTACCTATCCCACACAAATTAGAATACCACTACCTGCTATGTAAATAACAGTGATAGGAAGTTAATAAAACATCCGCATAGATTTAAACATCATCCACATAAACTAAGTGGGAAAAATAATCATTATTGAAGCTAATTCAAAAACTACCCAAGCAAAGTTAATAAAATTTATACGGGACCACCCTTTCAAACAAAACAAGAATTTTCCAAATTGGTCCATCCGTCTTTGACTAATCGCGTAACAAACATACAAAAAAAAAAAAACGTACAGACGAATTGAGAACCTCCTCCTTTTCGAAGTCGGTTAATTAGCGCTTTAAGTACTAACACACGTGTTTAAAACATTAATGCAGAACGAGGCTAGCTCTATTTTAGTGTTAAGTAACGCATGGGCGACATTCTGTGCGAATGTAGTTGAACTAGTTTTACATTTTCAGCGACGAAGATGTGGTCCTAAACAATGTTATGTCACATTTATCGATAGAAGATAGCGAACACAAATCACAATAATTCAACTGATAGAAAAAAGACGAAAATAAACAAATAAGTTTTTATAAACACACGACAGACGACACATAAAATAGAAATTGTGAAAAAAGCCGACCTACATTCGCGAGTTTGATATGTTCGCAGCGTAATGTAAAGCATTCGTGATTTTATGGTGTTGGTTGTGATTTCTAAATAGTTTTATAGTACAAACTGCTTGGATTAGGTAAAATAGATAATAATTAAGCATGGTCAAAACTCAACTACAAAGAATTTCTCCAAGCAACTTGTTTTCACATTTAAATAGTACTGACAAAATATGGCATTGGCTGAAAAAAGATGAAAAATTCGTCACATTCGAAATTCAAATGACATGTCAACGATTGTCATAAGTCTGTCGAAGGCTTCGATCGAAGGTCAGTAATTTATAAATCTTTATAAAATCTTTAATGACGATGTTTTAAAATTAGCGTAAATGTTTAGCAAGTCTAAGCCATTGACTACTTGTGGTTTTTCGACTTACCACCAGAATAATGGCCAAACAGCTTTTCTGAAACATTTATTTTTTAATGTTTTTTTTTTCTTGTTTGTTTTCCTGGCCTTGTGCATTTGATTCATAGTTAAAAAGGTAAGTTCAAAGATACATATAATTAATAATTAAAACTTGGGTTATTTCTAAATCAACAAGTATTCTAAAATCGCTATCGCAAACCATAAAAATCTAAAAATAAATACTCAATAATATTGTAATCGCGGTGCTTTAAAATCGTGATAACATGTCGCCATCACACACGTGACAGTATTTTTACCTTTTCAGCAAATTAGTAGCTTCGCTTTTGCCAACCACAATCCCCATATCGGCGAACGCGCATATAAGTTCTTCCAGATCCACTTTACCTGGAAAATAAGAGAAAACATAATATTAGAACATTAATCCAGAAAAAGGTCATACGTAAGCCTTGGTAAATTGTGGATAAGTTTGGAAGGAATTTACTAGATTCTCAGGAATATTAGCCGCCTGGGCGTGATCCGCAGTGGCCTATACTATTTATATGGAAAACTACCCATCCAACCCAATGAGAGTGTGCGCACTGGGTGTCGGATGGGTCAGTAACGATACATGATCTGCCATGCCCCTTGAACTGAAGTAGACCTCATGAACGCCACTGATGCCGTAATCAATCAACTGGGCTCAAACAATACAAAAACAAAGTTCCATCGCCACGAAAAGAAGAAGAATGTTATTTATTTATTCTCTAAGACTCCGAATGAGAGATTAGCAACAATTTTCATATATCCATTGTCATAAAGCTATTGCATGAAACAACGGCAACCATATGTTTAGACTACGCAGTCATCGGAGCCCGTCTTATAAACTAAAGCGCCGTACCCACATACGGTTTTACTCGATCGAGCAGACGTCGAGTAAAAACTAAAAATCGGGCTATCGTCCACACATTCATTACGAGCCACGCGCGACGTCAGTATTCATCGAAACATTCGAGCGATACCCTGTTCAACAAAGGAGACAGTGGCTGGATTTAGTAAGCCTCGCAATTCTTAATTATAAAAGAACTAGCCTTTGCCCGCGGCTTCGTCCTCGTGGAGGTCGGGTCCCACGGGAACGTACTACTGAGACAAAAATGATCCTGTCCTATTCCAGGTCATGGTCTACCCATGTGCCTAACATCATCCAAATTCGTTCAGCCGTTTTAGCGTGAAAGCGTAACAAACACAGAATCTCACTTTCGCTTTTATAATAGCAGTTATGTTCAAAGAACATAAAAGGAACCAATATAATAGGAGGTACTGGGTAAAAGATTGCTGTAATCAGAGCGGCGCTCTACGCTGCAGCCATGTGAACTTGATTAAAGAGCTGTGTCCCGTAGATTACAACAAGTATTTAAGGATGCCTAAAGGGGCTATATTATGAAGATTTAATAAATAAAAATACTCGACTCGAAGGACATACGCTCGAGTCAAGCTCGACGGCTTGTTTCGAGTAGGTGCGAAGGAAATTACATTTATTTAATTCCATCGAGCCGGCTCGATGCGACAATTCGAGTTGTGAGTTTTGCGGTTCACACTTTGATTTTTACTGTTTTCGAGAAAAAGTATTGAGTAATGCCGAATGTGAGTACGGAGCTTAAGGCGTCAACATTCCGCTGGGCGTCATAGTCCGTTAACATTGATGACTGTTACATAGACGTATGCAGCCAACACATGATAGTACCACGCGATGCTTGCCAGCAGTAATAATAATGAATTCAAGACTTCAGGAAACATTGTAGGTACATAGTATTGCCATATTTGTGCCATCAATAAATTATTATTTACTTAAATATTCTAGCTTAGTCAATTGGGCCACGCGTGCATATTTTATTCTATGCATAACATTTTGCATGCAAAGTAATTATGCAACACATTGTAATCCATTCTATTAATAGACGTAAAATATCACGCATCCATTTTGTCTGCGAAGTGTACAAAATGGAAATTAAAACGGCTGTGGAATCACTATTGCCGTACCAGCCGAAATAGGGCACTCTTCCAAATGAAAACGCGAATACTGCGTCGCCGTTTGTAATGTCCATAAATTGCTGAAAGTTACAGAAATTATAGAGAACTGTCTGGGTGGCCGCTTGAACAAACAAATGGCGATTATACAGTCGCCCAGAATTAGAAACAACAGCTAGCCGAAGCAGTCGATTCCAGTTATTTGGGACTGGGCTCCGAACAGAAATAGCTGCAGCTAAATTTGAAAAATGTGAATTTAAGGCGACTAATAAAACCACCTCTTGAAAGAAATTATCTCAGATCAATGTTAGTATGAATCCATACAGTCGTCGAAGGCCGAAGCCTTAGGGTGAACTACATCATCTATCTTTTACATGGAAATAAAGGTTATGTATACGGACCTAACGATCGACGATCGTCTGTACATTGCGTAAACTACTGACGATGGTCGAGAAATGTAAATGTTAAGAGGATTGTGAAGTGCCGATACGCGGCGCGAGTCTTGGAGACAATTACGTACATTTCATACAATTATTTACATAAATATTGTTTCAGGCGATAACGTTTTCAGCCCCCTAAACCTTTACGAAATGAAACAATTTTGGTCTCATTACATTCAGTACACCTTAATCTAGGTCTGTACGTTTTTCTTTTTTAGTAATTTATTTAAATAAAAAAAAAAAAACTTGAAGTTTTTATGTCAAAAATATAGATATTTAGATGCTAATAACTTATATCGTATACAATATTTCTTTATAATAAAAACGTATGGACCTAGCTTTTCATTATTCCTACAACATTAAAAAAAAATGAAAATGAGACTATGTTTGCGGGGAGAAAAACGTTATCGCTTTTTGTATGAAAATTTACAGCTTCACAATCCTGTTAACGAGCGGAAATAACGACTCGACATCGTCGGCCTTGTCAGCTAGCAACATGTCCTGAAAAACTGATGGCTTTCTAATAGATTGCTACAATTTACAATCATGGCAAAACAGCCAAAATCGGCACTTTTGGTAAACGGGAGTGCTGATTGCAGCTTGGTTTAACTAAGGCACTGCTATAAACATAATTATTGTGACAGTGAGATATTTACCATCTTGGTTCTTGTCGAGATGAGAGAATTGGAGCCTAAGATTCTTTTCATGTTCGCGCACGTAGTGAATGAATTCCGATAGAGTGACGTCACCGCCATCTTTCCAGCCAGGTTTCGCCAGGAATTTCTGAAAAGTAATGAAATCAGCTTCAGTGTGGGCGTAACGTATTTACGTAATCTGCAATTTAAAAAAATGTCCCTTTGAAGATAAGGTACGTGAGTTAACGAGACAATAGACATAGAGGGTATTATGCCTAGTCTGTTGTAGATTTCATTGCCAAGAACGGCTCGAATATCGAGGCTGCTATCCACCTGACATAAAAACACGAGTATTTTCCCATACTTAGTTGCCTATTACAGCACTTACGGGAAGTTATCTGGATTATTCCAAGCTAACCGCAGGGTGACACGTCATCCATGCAAAATATTGAATACCTAAACAACTCCATCATTCATGACACATTATAATTTATATTGTGTTCATGGTGTTAGCTAAGTTCAAACAAAAAAGAGCCAAGTGCGTGTCGCACCACGCATAATGAAGGGTTGCGTAGTTGGGATGAATTTATCCCAAGAAAAACTTAACATTGGAGTTGAAAAACATGTTCTCCCATACATCCCAACTGCAAATGTAAGTTTGTATGCACAATATTGAGAGATTTACCATGTTGTTTTAAGACCATAGACTTATAAGTATTCCTGTAGCTCAGTAGTTTCGGAGATAAAGGGGGAATGGCCAATTTTCGTCTATTTTCTTAAATAACTTTAAAAAACAGTTTATTTTAAAATGATAATATATGTATATATATATATGGCGTGTGGCTTACTACAAGGGTATATATATATATTTAAATTTTCTTACTTGCCCCTGAAAGTGACCCCCCCCCCCCCCCCCATATTGAAAATTCATTTATTTGCTTTACACGTCCGCATTTGGGTCACAGAAATTCACAAGCTTACCAAATTTTAACATAATCAAGCCATTAGACTCGGAATAAATTTAATGTGACAGATAGACAGACAGATACACAAGTGATCCTATAAGGGTTCCGTTTTTTTTCCTTTTGAGGCACGGAACCCTAAAAACAATGTATTTTATTAGGTCCATTAACACGGAAGACCGTCAGTAAACATATTTTATGCTAATACGACAGTAATAGTGAACAAATAAGATATATCGATCATTGAAGGTCAGACTGAAAACATCTCATAATACAAAAGCCAGTAGGTATGGGGGAAAAGCAGAGAAAATGCTGGTAAGATAAAAGAAGAATAGAAGCCTTGAACTGAGAATTAATGGTAACGACTTTAGCCATCCCTTGCTTCGTTTGTTAGCAACACACTTGCCACAGGGTTTGGTAATCTTTCGAGGCATGCCAAAATCTGCTAGCTATAGTTAACAGCAGCTGCTGATTACTAACAAAATCAATGAGATTACTAACTAAGACCTAATGAGATTTGTATGAATCACATTGTTACGTCATTTCGCACATTTGTATGGGGAAGCAGTTGTAAGCCAAATAGGGCAATGTTGTAGGTGGAACACCCATGTGGGTTTTTTGTAAATCGAATCATACCGAGGGTGTGAACAGGAATATCGAAGACTAAGATAACTCCTTTATTATAATAATAGTGTGTTTAGACTTTCGTACCCTAAGGGCACTTACGGGGGGAGGACTGTAGGTTTACTAGGCCTATCAAACGTCTGTCTTTATAGGGGGTAGCCAGTCGAAATTTTCTCAGAATACTTGTTACTATGCCTGTTTCATGGCAAATAATAAAATATCTAAAAGTCCAAACTGAAAGCGGTTTGCCTTAACCCAAAATGACTTTCTTCAACACTGTTTTGTTCCTGATCTATAATATTATGGTGCAGATCATTTAGTTCCCGAGTTTGCTGTATTTTTAATTTAATGCCAACTTTGTAATAAATTATTGCCACAGTGTAAAGGTACGGCCTGAGTGCACGCTTGCCTCGAGCGTCCGGCGGGGCCGTCCGTGCGACGACGTTCGTGTTAAACACTTGCAAACACTCGCGAGTGTCCTGAGTGACGGCCTAGCGGTGCTCGGTGAATTCGCACGAAACGCTGAATGCCCCTCTGGACGCTTTTTCACTTGGTTCGTACACTAAGAGAGATTACTACTACAATTCAACATTGATTCTTTGTTCATGCTTTAAAAGTGCATGTTAATTACCGAGCTAGATCATCTTATTCGTCATTTTCATGTTAAGTATTTGCTGTAGTTGCCTATACAAAGGATGGCGTAATACGACATCTGATACACCATCGGACTGCATACGATGGAGTCCGATAGATTTGTACATATGTTTACAATTTGTGTGAAACTAAGTTTAATAACTATTTTATATAAGTATCTGTTGATGTTTACAGTTTGTTATAACATGTTCCTAGTTTGAACTGATGCCACTAAGTAACATTATGTATTTGAAATGAAAATAACTAGACCAAAGTCATTGAAGCGGGAAGTTCAATTTAAACATTAATTGATGTTTGCTTTTACAATAAAATTGTCACAATACAATAATATTTAAGTGGTTTTGTTTAACATAATAAATACCATTTATGGTTACAATATTTCTAATAAAGGTGAAAATAAAAAACTGATAAAAAATTATTAAATTGATTTTTTGACTGCGTATAGCTACAGTGTTCAATTAAACTAAGGGACACTGAACAAGACACAATAGAAGTTTTATTATTTTATAATAATAAACCGTGTCTTGTTCAGTGTCCCTGAATGGGTGAAAATCATTGAATTGAATCATTATCAGACTTAGTTTAATTGAACACTACAAGGCGTTTAGTGTCCCCAAAGGTAAATAAATGTTCTTCATAAAGGTATTCTCTCACTATTAATATTGTGCCCATTAGGTATGTGTAAATGTTAATCAAAGTTATCATTGAACAGTAAGGTCTGCAGTGGTTCTTGGTATGGTGTTTTTAACTGCAGGTTAGTTTTAACAAATTTTTGTTTGATTCTGTGTTACAGTAAATCAAAAGACACCTTATTAAAATGGCACATAAAACCTCTTTTATTTTTTATTACTTTAATTTTGCATGCATAACCAATAGATGGGGGTAAGCATTAGAGATTAGAACTGCTTGAAATATTAGGAAACATTGTACATTGCACCAATATTACTTTGTCCATATTACTGGTTTATCAAAGGCAATTTGCATTTTTTTTTCTCATTACAATAATGAATAGGGGTAAAAATTATTCTCAATATAACTTAAGGTTTGTCAATTTGGAGACATGAATTGTGCCATGTCAGATAGCAAAGCAAAATCCTTGTCTCTAAATAGCACCATTATATAAACTAAATCTAACAATAGTGTTAGAGGTTGCATGGTTCTTTGAAAAATCACTTCCTTTTTAGTCAAGATTCTTTCTATTCATTGTTACTAAAATCAGATAAGTATAATGTAATTCACGAAATTCAGCTTATTGAAATCTTCTTTTAAAAATCAGTTATGAGGAGTCATCAGACATAGCAATAAATCTTGACACAAGATAATTTTATCAGTGATTTATCATTTTTTTACCATCACATTTTCAAATTTAGAACATCTTATAAAAAGATGTTAAACTAGTTAAGGATGACAAAACATGAATATAAATGGGCGTAAATTTAAAATAATAAAATTATAACGAGAAATTAGGGTGTTGCCTTTTTTTTTACTGATTTCTTACAAATCTGACCTAATTTTTAACCATTTATGGTTAACTTTCATGCATGTTTAACATTATGTAAAGCGGCTAAAGAACCATTCAAAATCTAAAAGTTATAAAACAAAAGTAGGTGCAGTTTACTTTGAAGTTTTAAGTAATGAAAAAGAAAAGTCTTGGGCTAAGAATAATGTGCTCCTTAGAAAGTATCGGACATGAAATTGCAGATTTATTGCGGCTTACGTGTCGACGGTCGACAGGTAATCGAACACACCGTCGGAAAGTGAAACCGTTAGAGCAAAAATTATAGGAAATGTCTACATTCTAACCTCTGCGTAACTGCGGTTGATGTGCGGAGCCAGCTCCTTGAGGGCGGCAGACAGGTCGTGGATGTCGATCTTCCCATTTCCATCAGTGTCTAATTTAGAAAACAATTTCTCTAGCCTTTCTTCGTCTTCTTTTGGTATTTCCTCTAGTTGCAAAGGTGGATGACACTGAACCATGGTTCCTGGAGTCGGTGTAAGTACCTACTGCTTGTTAAATAACAAGATAATATAATTTCATACGGGGATGTAGAGGCAAACATAACTTTAGGCTAAACTATTAACGTAGCAGAAACCATTTTTAAAGAAAAAAGCGAACTCGTTTTATAACCAGTAGTTATTTGACAGCTACTTGCTGCCGCACTGCTACACACAGCCAGACACTAACACACTTACATGCAGCAAGAACGAATACTCCAAAGCAGGCTTCGTTTCGTGCCCTACTATTCGACAAGAGAACTTTATAGTTCACATGTATAACGAAATATCAACCTTAACATTCAGAAAATAAAATTTAACTAGAGTGCAGATACGTTTCAGACTGTATTCGACTATTCATGATTCAAGTGTGCTCTATTTTATTGTGTGCCAAAAACTTGGTGTAGCGCCATCTGTGTTGTATTCAAGATTTCACAAACAACGAAATGGTGATTCAGCCTGAAAAAAATGTTTTTACAAAAATAGACTACTGATAAATTATGAATTTAGAAGATTGCTTTGCTATATTTGGGAAACTTTTATGCTGTGCTGTGATGTGTACACATATCTTTATCAGATTTAGGTACTTAAAGAAATTACTAAAAATATTTACGACAACCATGGCCGTGATGTTATTCAAATATTTTTTTCTTAATTTATCACCTTTTTATTATGTCTCTGACTAATTGATGCAAAGTTAAATTTTCTTTTTGGTATAAGTACCAATGAAAATAGAAGAAGATGGCAACATTGGCAGTCTCGTAAAGATTTAATATGCGTAAGGCTTTTATAAATAAATTTTAGATTCTTAAATTCTTAATCTAAAATAAGTTTCAAATCTTTTTAAAGTTTGAAAAATCATTATCTGGCAAGAAGATTAAAATAGGTAGTACCTAGTTGATTCCAAATTAACAGATGTCACTAGCTCCAACCCAGAAACTCGGGAAAAATAGATTCAAAATTTTTATTTACAATATTTTGTGATACACACAGGTGTGGTACACGATGTTAAAAAAAATAATAATAAAATATTGTATCACTATGCGTTGCATTGCACGGCGTATGCGTTGCGGCGCGTTTATTAATCTGTTGCATAGTAGGGGATATTATAACACGAGTGTGTGTGTTTAAAAACCGAACCGTAGCCGAGGTTTTTAATAGTATCACACGAGTGTTTTAGTACATAATTATGTAGACCGAGACTATTACGTAAGTTTTTATTAATATAATCCACAAGGAATCGTAATGATTTATCAGACTCGCTTGTGATTGGTTTTATGTATAATAATGAATTTATATGATGAGCATTGTCTTATCTGTCACTAAATAATTTCCAAGCACACTCATAATTTGCGCTGGGACGGCAGTCTCGACACTCGTAACGATAGCTTTACGACTGAAATCGCTCACTAAGTCCTAATGGGGTACCTAGACGGGCAAAATGGTAATACATAGTTAGGTTTTTTCAAAGACAATTATTGGCCACTTCAAATTAACCTTGAATAACGAGGAAAAATGGAGAACATGATTAAATAAAAAAACGGTTCTCGCCGCAACTGGTTTAAAACTGTAAATGGTTTTTTCGTGCTTGTCAAGCAATTTTGACCGTCTTAGTACTCCATTAGGACTTAGTGAGCGATTTCATTCGTAAAGCTATCGTTACGAATGTCGAGACTGCCGCCCCTGGATACCTCTAAATTAGCAATAATGCGCGCCGCATCGCCAGTCAAGTACGAAATAAGATACCTAATGGAATTTGTGAATGGGAGCGATGCGGTCGTTATTGTGTATATAGATACTGATGGGTAATGGAAACATTTCGGAAGGAAAAGAAAAGAAAAAAAATATTTTTCCAATATTTTTCAAATATTTTTCCAATACTTTTCCGATATTTTTCCAAATCAAAAATCTGACTGTGATTAAAGATTGGAAAAAAGGAAGACTATTATGTGTACTCTCTGACATCAAGCAATGAACAATTATAGACTGCTTGAATACGAAACTTTTTCCTGTAGTTATTATTCTAAGGTCTTTTGCCTGCTTTGCATGTGTCATTACTTTAGGTATTTTTTTTGTAAAGTGCGTTTTGTTTGTGCAGAATAAACATTTTTTCTTTCTTTTTTCTTTACTGAAAAATTATAAATATCTAATCTTTAACAATTTATAATTCTTGCCATAAATTATATACATAAATCAGAAGAAATTACAATGTGCACTATAAGTAGGTACAGCCCGCGGCACGTAAGTTGGCAAGGTTTTGGCGTAGTGGGGGTAAGTTCGCGCATGCTACACTTATTGCAACAAAAAAATGGTCACTTTTATTGCTTGTCATTATTCTGTGGTTATTACCATAATTTATTTTTAAACATAACTATTTAGAAGAAAGTTAAAGAAAGGAGAAGAATTCATGAATTATATTAGGAGTAATAAATAAAAATACAGGGTTATTTGTAAAACACCAACAACCTCTTAAGAGGTCATTGTACTCATCATTATAAACAACTTTTACTATGGGACCAAACCTGAAATTGCGAAAAAAAAAATCAGCAGTTCAGTACATTTATGTTCGCATAATTCGTCAAAATATGTAACAGTACACATCATAAACCATTTTTCTGGCATGTCTACGTAAAATGGTATTTGTTTGTGGCATTATCTAAATTTAAAAATTCAAACAAAACAATAACAAGAACTTGTAACAAAAGTTCAACAAAAACAAATGTTACAATTTTAGTGCACGCAAGTGTGCTCGGGAGCGAATGGAACGTGGACGCGACGCGAGAGACAAGGGTCGACTGACCAACCAATCGCGCGCTCGGAATGATGCTACCTCGTTCCCCGCGTCCCGCTCGCGACCAAAGAGATCTAAAAAATGACTTCTGCGCATCTAACGACTCTTGCCAACTTACGTGCCGCGGGCTGTAGATATCAAGTAGTTCTTTTTGGCCGGGTAGACGTGAGCCGACGACGATGCGCAGAATCCACAATTGGGAAAATACCATGTGCAGGTTGCGCTCACTTCAACCCGCGGAGCAAAGAGTAAAGTAATTATAGAGAGAAAGAGTACCTAGCAACTCTGTGGTAAAATTTGCATGTATGGAAAGTGCTGCTACCTCTAGTTTGGTGGGTGAATTAAGGCTATATTAATATATATTTATTAAACTCTTTGAGCGAGTTTGTGTTATGGTAACAGTCAGGGGGAAAAAAACACGTATGGAGTTCAGAAAAATGTCCTTTTATTATTATCAAACATAAATTTTATTAATAGGTATTTATTCGTTTTATACTTACACACTACATAACACTTTTTCTTGGTTATAATAAAGATAATACGGTACGGTATGGTAATAAACACTTACATAAAACATCACAGCCAAAAATACAATATCTTCTTCGGAGTTCACTCATGTTAACAAAACAACAAAAATAACAAACGAAAATCAAAGTGGTAACAATATTATGAAATAGAAACAAAACAAAACAAATAACAGTAACGAGAAACAATTTTCAACAGAATTGCGCATCAATGTCGGGAAAGTCGAAGTTGACAATGGCGACAATGACATTTGTTTGACCAAGACAATATGGCTGCCAAGTTTTTTTTTGCCACTAGACTGTAGATGTCGCTGTCGCCTATGGAATTGATGACAGTGTTAAGTGTGCCCCCCTGCCGCGGAGCAAATTGCGTAATACATCATTGGAATCAGTTTCTTTTTGACAGTTCAACAACATTCACTGCGTTATTTACGTTGTCGAGCAGATAATATTTCGAACATGCGAAGCAATGGATTAGCAATTTGCTTCAAAATGATTCAGATTTGATTGATAGGTTGTAACGCAATTAGGGTGCTGGTCAAAAAGATTGGGGACTAATTGGACTACTGTACTTAATCACGTCCAGGCGGAGCATTATACTGAACTGTTACTTGGTCCACATTCACATGTTTTCCTTTATAACCGTCTACAAGTTTTAAAAGTTTCTTCTAACATTAAAAAGCAAAAATGATTTTCTATTGTCAATATTTTCTTGTTTCTCATTCAGTTTAGAGGTATGATTAATTTCGCTTGTATTGCGCTGTTCTACAGCTGACTTAATTTTGGCGGGTTCTTTTCCTGGGTTTGGTTGATTTTCGGTTTTGTATAACTAGATCGGTTTTTCTCTGAAACTTGTTGATGATATAAAACCCACCAACTGAAGATTACGAAGAGATGCAGTAGAAAATATTGATCATGATACTTTTCGAATAGAAGTGTCAATGCAATAAAACCCTTTGAATGTAAATAAAACCCTTTAAACTCTTGTGTTAATTTACTTCCTAAAGTCAAAATTTTACAGTAAACAATACTTTTAAAACCGAAAAATTTCCAACTTTTGAAAAATTTTCGAAAAGGCTTCAACCCCTTTGAAATGTTGTTTTCGAAAATTCATGTATACGATCTTTATCATTTAAGTATAAAAATAAGTATTCGCGCCATTTTTAAGTTACAAAGGAATAAGATTTTTCAAATAAACTGTATCCCCGAGTTTCACCCCCACAAGGGTGGCATTTTGAAAATTCGTTTAAGTTGTTTCCAAAACTTGTGTTAAAGATTATTTATACAAAAAATAATGGCAGCTTCCAATACAATGTTTTATTTGAAATTAAATCACTACGCCTTGAAATGAAAAATACCTTATTTAACTCAGCGTCATCTTCTGAGCTAGTTTGTACAACATTTTTTATTAGACAAAGGTCAGATTAATAGATATTCAGTGTTGAAATTTTGAACAAAAACTGTCAACGGTTGTCAATGTCAACCACCAATAAATATTTTTTAAGACTTGTACTAGTCGTTTTTATTTCAGTATTGCCCTAACTTTTGTTATGTTCCTACTTTGCTGCAATACTTTTATCTAAGGAAGAACACAATAAACTCAAATATACAACAAAATAAATGTATTATATATTTGAAGTCTTTCGACTTTCATTTAATGTTTTCTCCATGTTCAGGTAGGCGTGAATTATCAGGTAGGAAGGCAGTTTGTTAATAAAATAACACCTGTCACAATCACTCCACTCCTAGTTCTCCACAATTCAATTAAACACTTCGCAAAATAATTATAGATCGCTTCGATTAAGAGGGATGCGATTAAAAAAAAATGTCCACCGATCACGAGTTCAATGCTCGTTGTACAAGATGGCCGCCTCACCAGTTCTCGATGTTCGTCTTTGAGGTTGACATTTGTACAACAAGTCAATTAAGTCTAGACAATCGGAGGCGCCGACCATTCAGGTAGGCGTGGATTATCGGGTAGAAGGGCAGTATTTAAAAAAATAACTCCTATCGCAATCACTCCACTTCTAATTCTCGATAATTCAATCAAACACTTCACAAAATAATAATAGATCGCTTAGATTAAGAGGGATGCGATTAAAATATAACGTCCACCGACCACATGGTTGAGTGCGCACCTTACCAAAATCCGAAGTTACCTGCTCATTTTACAAGATGGCCGCCTTACCAGAGTGCTCGGTGTTCGTTTTTGACGTTGCCATTTCTACAACATGTCAATTGACAGTCTAGAAAAGCGGAGGCGCCGACATATTATTTACTCCATGTAAATAAAATAACAAACTAAAAATGATAACAACACCACAACAATTATGCTGTACCTACTATTTAGGAAAATAAATATAAAATGGCAATTTTAGTATTGCCAATCCAACCAACAATTTCCTAACCTTTTAGAACGAAGTAGTCAAAAAACTTCATTGAACATATTTTTTTATTTGGCCTTAATTAGATATTATGATAGCATAAAAGAACATAGATAATTAATTGAATTTATTTTGTATAAGTGTCACTTTTAGACGTTCAAATAAGAATTCGCCATTGTTCTTTTCGAGTTAATCAAGCCACGCAGTAAAATCCTCCCCTGCAAAATTGACTGCCCATTTCCACCCCGTAAGGGGTATATTTTCGAAAAACTCGGATGAAAGTATTCTTTATTTTTAGTCTTATGTATAAATAGTGAGTGTAGAGGTCAGGGCGTTAAAATTCTTCAATACAAACTTTGACACACCCAATTCCCGTTTAGGGGGGGTAGTTTAGAAAAACAAAAATGAAAAGTTCATAATTAACATAAATATGTATTCGTGCCAAGTTTCAAGTTTATTAACTCAAGGAATAAGATATTTCATACAAACAAAAACCCCCTTTTCACCCCCTATAAGATTGAATTTCCAATAACCCCTTCTTAGTGCTCCCCTAAATTATAAAAGGAAGCCGTGTGCAAAATTTGACGTTCCTAGACCCAGTAGTTTCGGCTGTGCGTTGATTTGTCAGTCGGTCAGTCATTTTATTCAATCAATCAGTCAGTCATTCATTCAGTCAGTCCGTAAATATGTTCAGTATAAATAAAACCCTTTAATTCATATGTTATTTTAATTCCTGTAGTCAATATTTTCCAATATTTTTCCATATTGTTATTTTTTGGAAAAATAAACGGAAAAAGGGGTTTGGGTAATTTTGTATGAACCAGTGGCATGATTTTTTTTTGAGCGGCCACTAAGTTTATTATTGCTAACGTATAGTGGTATATATAATAATAATGACTTATAAAAGAACTTTGCCCTAAGTAATATCGGAGCTGAAATATATGATATCGAAGTAGGTAGAATTTCAACATCATGTCGTCTAAATAGAAACGTAACCCCGTATGTGTATTGTACAAATACAGCACGTACGGCACAATACATACATTCATTAACTTACGCATGTTATTGGAGGAGTATGTATGGCAGTATTATACGATAATTAAATAAAAAACAATATTACTACAAAATCACAATATTTTTACACAAACCTTAATTAGTTAAATAGATTTAAAACAACTTGTCGGGTGTTTTATCGTTGTTCAGACGGTTCATCTTCTATGTCATGTCTGATTAGTTTGTCGAGAAACTGCGCTGGAGGGGAAAGATTTCCTTGATATCTCCCCCACCCTAAATACCATACGATGGCCATAATGTGGGAACAACAACCTAGTGTGCGTTTTCCTACAATACAAGAACAATAATGTCTTATTATGGCATTTATTCCTTGGCACCCTCGTTATATCAAAATATACACATAGTATATTCTGCTAGATACATGACGGGACTGTATCCTTCCCCTCAGCAGCCATGGGTCATGGTAATCGGGATTCCGTCTTCTAAACTCGTTTATATGGAGTTCCATAGATATTTCTATTAAATACGTTCAGTTTTTTGATATGCTCAATATAATAGCTGCGAGCTTGATGAATTTGGTAAGTACCCAAAGCGTATATGACGAGGTCATCCGCATTCAATACTGGAAATTCATCGCCATCAGGGATTAAAGCATTTATAGGCTGAAAATGAGCTCGTCTTCGATTAAGATTATTATCTAAGACATATTCACCTAGCCGATTCTGATCATAATTATTTTCTGTTATTCTACTTATTATTTCATTGACTAGTCTGTGATCGGTTAAAGGCGTACTGAAAGCGTTTAGTAATGCTCCTGCAATTTTTATTTCATCAAATAAGTGCGTCGCAGCTACATTAAGTTCTGAGATCGTAGGTGATGAAATTGATTTTCAATCTACCGTTTACTGTTTCTATGACCCAGCGACACATTGTGACTTTCCTAGACTCATTAGCCTGCTGTACACTCAGCTGTGTTCTGCTTCATCTTTTGTAGCTGGCAGCTTTTGTGCACGGTACCCACAGGACTCCACTGTACCTATGCAGTCTCTGAAGCCTCTGTCCAAGATTAACACATCGTCTGTGCGGTACCAATGAAACGGATCAGTTTGACTATTCATAATCTCCGACAGAATGATCGCATCAGACTTAGTTGCTTCGTATAATCCATATATATCAATGATATGACCATCGGGGCAAACTAGCAGAAATGGTTTCAGTAGGTGACGGAATTTATGAAGGCTATAAGATTTCCTTTGAAAATAATCATTCCTGCTTTTTTGCAAGTAAACGTAGGTGCCGTCTAGTATAATTATGGCTCTACGATCACATAAAGGGGCATCTGGGTTTCCAAATAGAGCATTTGGAATGGATATACTTCGGGACCTCTTCCCGGGTCATGTGGTTGAAGCCCAAGTGCTGTGGCACGAATTCTGCGATTAAATCTCTTCATATTAAATATCTTAGACAGTCTTTCATTTGAGTTCCCAGTGTGAAGTTTAGTAAGGCTGTTCTTGGATTTTTCTGTACCGCTGTGTGAGAGTTGGTGTTGTATGAAGGATTTGTTGAAAATGTTCTTTTGAAAATCGTATGTAATATTGAAATACGCCATTATTTATTGATGAC
Organism: Dicycla oo; assembly: GCA_948252095.1. Classification (NCBI taxonomy): domain Eukaryota; kingdom Metazoa; phylum Arthropoda; class Insecta; order Lepidoptera; family Noctuidae; genus Dicycla; species Dicycla oo. The sequence goes on along the minus strand of OX411709.1, from coordinate 40,111,798 downwards.
AGTTTTTCAAAGTCTAAAAAGAGTTTCTTTTACACTAACCCGATCGGCGATGGCGAGAACGTTCGGCGTTGCAATTGGCCCGCTTTGGCTCGCTCTAAGCTCTTCACCAATGGCAACGCCGAACGCTCTCGCCATCAGGTTAATGTAAAAGAAACTCGTAATAGATCCTCAGACACATAATTGAAAGTCTTTTTCTAACACAAGTCTAGAACATTCTAACTCTTGTAATAGACACTCAGGGCCCTTAGTGTTATAAATATCTCGATAAGAGTAATAGTTCTCTATGGTCTATGTTATCGGGTTTGGTTTTTGCACTTAGTCCTTCAAGTGGACCATTGTACGTGAGCCATGGCGGCCGTCGTCGGTGGTTATTCCAACCAGCCCACCTCCATCTAGAAGTTAATCACAGCTTCTGGTTTGTTCAGAACATCTGTGAAAGATCTGGGTACCCCGAGGGTTTCCATTCTTATCTGTGTAACGCCTGTGCATTCGAAGAGTACATGCGCAATGGTTGGGCGCAATCGTCCATGCAAGCTCTGCACAGAGGGCTGTCCGTTATGCCCTTTGTGTAAAAGTGTTTGTTTAGCGAGCAGTGTCCTGTGATGGTCCCCGTCACCAGGTGCAGGCCATTCCTGTCCAGGCGTAAAAGTCGCCTGATTAGTTTGCCATCTAAACTTGGCATAGCCTCCCTGGACTGCCTGCAAGCTGGTATCGATGACTCCTCTGCTTATGTGTGGGTGTACTCTTGCAGCCACCTGCGTAATTGGTTGAAAGGGACCCATCCGTTATACTTAAAGGCGGCCAAAGCTGCCTCCTCTCTCACGAAGAGGTGTAGTGGATGCAGTCCAAGCATTGCCTGTAGAGCGGCCGTGATAGCTACACAGGCGAATCGCTGCAGTTTTTCGAGATCTTTCCGGGTTGTACTCAAGACTGGCCTGGGCCACCAGACTAGTGAGCCATAAGTGATGATCGGTCTGATAACTGTGGTGTATAGCCAGTAAGTGACCTTGGGGTTAATCCCCCAGTTCCTGCCAAGCAGTCTCTTACACTGCCACAGGGCTATGCTGGCTTTTGTCGTGATGTAATCAGTATGTTTTGCCCAGTTCAGCTGTTTGTCCAAAAAATGCCCAGGTATTTGGTTTCAGTTGATAGGCTTAGCGTAGTTCCAAAGAATCGTGGTAGTTGTAGTGTTGTCAGCTTCCTCTTTTTTGTAAAGAGAATCAGCTCGGTTTTTGTGGGGTTCACTGATAGTTGATGTTTAATGCACCAATTCTCTACTATTTTTAAAGCCTGACGCATGAGATTACATAGTGTTCGTGGGTGCCATTTATGATGATGGTTATGTCGTCGGCATAGCCAACAGTGTAGTATCCTTTGTCATTCAGTGTCTTAATGAGGCTGTCTACGACTAGGTTCCATAGCAGCGGAGAAAGGACGCCCCCTTGCGGGCAGCCCTTTGCCATAATTGCCCTTTAGTGTTGTTCACTGTCACTTGTACTGCTCTTAGTTTAAGCATGCTTATGATCCAGCCGCTCAGGGTTGAGTCTATGCCATGTCTGCCAAGAGCCATGCCAATACTATTGAACATGGTTTTGTCAAAGGCGCCTTCAATATCAATGAAGGCGGCCAGTGATGAGCATTTGTGGTCCACTGCGCACTCAGTCTTGGAAACCACACTATGTAGTGCAGATTCCGTTGATCTGCCAGTGGAGTATGCATGCTGTTGTTTATTTGAAGAGGTCCATCTCGGATGTGTCTATCACATAGTCTCTCGAGGGTTTTCCGTAGAAAACATGTGAGGCTTATACGCCTATAAGCCTTGGCTTGTGTATAGTCTTTCCAGTCTTTCCAGGTTTGGGTATGAAAATGACCTTCACTTCTTGCTATGCGAGGGGTAAGTATCTAAATGCTAGGCAGGCTCGGTAGATCTCCACCAACCATGGCATCAGATGATCTACCCCCCACTGCAGTAAAGCTGGGAAGATGCCATCGAGTTCTGCGGACTTGTATGACTGGAAGGTATTTATGACCCACTTTATTCGGTCTTTTGTTACTATATTGTGGGCTGTAGTCCAGTCGTGATCTGTTGGGGTCCATTCTGGTTCATCCCCCTATGTCCTGTTCCGCAAGAGTTTACAGTTTGGGAAGTGCGTCTCAAGAAGAACCTTACTTTATTGGTCGGTTAGTGTGTATGTATTATCAGTGTGTAGGTTTTTTCAGCGTGCCGAGGGTTCGGTCCTGATCGGTTGATACGATCTTCATTACTCTTGCAGCTTCGTTGTAGAATTTGCGCCACGCAGTACTCCTGGCGGTTCTGATCTGCTTTTTGTATGTGTAATATATCTCGATATAATAGTATATATAGTAAGATAAAACGCGGATCAATATTACACCAATAAATATTTTTACCTGTTGTATGATGATAACTCCTAAACAGTACGACATTAAAAATGGGTGGTTTTGTATGAGCTCTGCTGTTAAGATCATCAATCGCCTGCGAGCCCCACCTACATGGTTTAAACTTCGCCGACATATTGTACTTGTAATATTAACTTCATTCATGTTCTTAATGCCAAATCACAAAATAAGAAAATAACATAGTCCAGTAGGGAAGCCAAGTTGTTGTGATTTAAAACAGATACAAATAAACACACTCTAGCACTCACACTAACGCCAAATGGGGAGTGAGGTTTGGTGTGCAGACGCGCGCGCCGGAGTGTGCCTCGGAGACTCAAGTAAACGAATCCTGTGCTATGATTAGCAAGAAGATTGCTGCTTTTGGTGGGCTCATGGAAGGCTTTCGTGTTATTGTTAATCGCTACTCACGAGTTGAACAGTAAAATAGAAGTAAAACAACAATGTAATGAATGAAATAGACACAATTTATAGCAAATGGCAATTTGATTTTATAGATTGTTTACATTAAATATCTCTGCTTCGATGACCGTGGGAAAGTAACGTTCATAGAAAAAAATTAATGTCTTAATATGTTCTTTTTAACGAAACATTTTTTGTTAGTGGCCGCGTATTTAAAAAATCATGCCACTTTTACCCAAACCCCTTTCCAAGGTTTGAAAAATTTCCGAAAATTACCCATCACTAACTATAGATAAGAATGTGTCACGAAACTCAAGCCAACGAAAGCAAGACCCGTCGAACTTAGCCAATTGGAGGTAGTTTAAAATCTATATCAGGATGATCGTGATTACATGGACCCGTAGTTATCTGATCCTTATAATTACTTTCATCATGACGGTTCGAGTTATGTTTTTGTGTAATACTTTGAGCAATTGAAATGTTGGATATAAATAGTTGTTCAATAGTATCACGTTCATCAATCCCATTAGATAAATTGTCAGAGATTAATACTATTTTTACTATTTGATTTTGCAAGTCATCAAAACGGCTATAGATAGGTTCAAATTTGCTTAGTTTTAATGTTAATTCAGCTAACTCAATCTGAGTAAGCACTTCTTTACAGGTAACATTTGATAAAAAGTTTTTAAATTTAGTGATTTGACCTTTTATGGAACTACTTACGTTTCACCAAAAGATCCTGTAATTCTTGAGGATTGTTTGTACTAGATTCACCGCCATAATCTTTACCCATTGTGAACTCAAACGTTGCCAATATTGTAAATGTTAAATCGGATTGATTAAATAATTTGATTCTAAGTAGGTTTGATTATGGAAATATTATATACAGACGCAAACTAGGTGATAATAATGTAAAATACTATAAACTTAGCTCACGCTCCTGGCCTAACGTCACCTGAGGCCGGCCTGGCACAGCTAGTGTGGATAGGGCTTCGCTCCGATCATACGGTGACACGGCAGGCGGTCCGAAGTTGCGTTACACGGAGAGATCGGCCTGGAATGTTCGGCGAGATGGGTGAAATATATGCTTATAGTAACAGCTATAAGTCTGTTAGGAAATAAGGATAAAAACTACGATAATATCATAAGAAAATAGGCTACTATTATATTCTTAATGACGGTAAAAACGTTTAGCAATAGATAATGTGAATTTACTTTAATGATCTGCGTAAAGTGTAGGTATCGTTGTAATTATTTTAAGACACTACAATGCTCTCGTAGAAGCTATTTTAAATAGGTATTGGATATATTTATTAAGGCTAAGGGTATAAAAGGGTAAGTGTGAGTAGGTAAACGGGTAAAAGGGAATTCACAAGGAAAACTGGGCACTTAGCTGCATTGGCCGAGGCTGCGGTTCCGATGCTGAATGCTGATCGCTAACCGGCGGTGGCTGCAATGGCTGGTGCACCTCCAGGGAACCCAGATATATTGCTTGATTTAGATGAAAAGTAGCTACGGCGCAATGGCTACACCGACAGCGCGTGGTCGCAATGATCGAACTTGTTTTTCTCCAAAATTGTAGGATTTGTCGTAGGTCGCCAGATGTTGGGGCTTCAATGAACTTCAATGAAACTCCCGTATCGAGGTATGGTTGTTTAATTTGGTATAAACTGTGTTTTTACAATAAAATATGCGGAGCGTACAAGTTAGCGACGATGGTGAAAATTTTGATACACTATGTGTCGGTATAAGTATTATAAAACTAATAAAATCCGTACGGGACGCCTGGCGCTTTAGATTAGCAAACGCGACACGCACTAAACGTCTTCACAATTAACACAGGCGTATCCAGAAGCTGAAGCAAACGAAAATACCGTCGTGGTTGGGCAAGACATAGATCTGTTGGTCCTCTTAATGGGTTTAGACCCATTAAGAGGACCAAATAAGAACGTATACATGCGTAAAGAGGCTAGTGGCACGGTGAAGAAAAAAATATACAGCACTCAAAAAATATTGTAGTCTTGTGTTATGTAGTTAAAAACTGTAGAGAATCGATTCTTTATCTGCACGCGATGAGTGGCTGCGAACAACTTCGGCATTCTACCGGAAAGAAAAACTTCAGACCGTCCAGCTATGTTCTTTTTTTTTTGTGATGGGTTTGCTCTTGACTCTAATCTAGGTCAGAGGTGATAGAGACAAAGGCGACGATGGAGTGAGCTTACCCAGAAGAAGCCTGTTCACTCTCACTTTGAAGAGATTAGGGCTGTATGCGCTCGGAAACACAGGCGCAGGTAGTGAGTTTCACTCTTCTGCTGTGCGCATTATAAAAGACATTTGGAAACGCTTAGTGCGAATTGGTGGAATATCTACCAGATAGGGATGGTAACTGGCAGTGCGTCTAGATGTCCGATGGTAGAAGAGGGATGGTAGAAGGGGGCCGGTGGAATCAGGTCGTGGAGTTCTTGGGCACACTCACTGAAGTACAATCTGTAGAAGACCGACAAGCAGGCAACCTTGCGGCGATGAGCCAAGCTTGGCATCCACCAGTTCTACGTCGCCAATGAGCCTCTTAGCTCTGCGTTCCACCGAGTCAAGCTTGGCTAGTTGGTACTTAGCTGATCCATCCTAAAGGTGGCTGCAATACTCCATGCAGGATCGGACTTGCGCTTTGTAAAGGGTTAAAAGCTGTCCGGGCGTAAAGTTTCGCTTCACCCTGTTTAGGATGCCCAGCCTCTTGGCCGCTGTTTGGGCTTTATACTCGATGGTGGCGCCGAAGTTGAGACCAGATGTCAACTCCATGCCTCAAGCCGATTAGTTACAGGAACAGATGTACCCCGAAAAGTAGGAGTTTGCGTGAAACGACTCCTTTTCAGAGAGAAATTTAAGGAGATTAATATAATGACTGTGCCTTCTCAGTACATTTTTGAAAATATTTTACACGTCCATAAAAATATAAAATTGTTTAAAAAATACAGTGATATCCACAATATAAATACTAGGAACAAACACAAATTTGTTGTACCTTCAACAAGGCTCAAGAAAATAGATGGCTCATTCAGGTGTCAATGTATGCGCTTTTATAATAAACTTCCAAGCCACGATCAAGATCTAAGCCTTAATAAATTCAAATCATTCGTTAAACGCAAGTTGTGTCAGAAAGCTTTTTATACCGTTATAGATTATAATTGAGGACAAAAAGGCTTGGGATTGAGCTGCTCCAAATTTTATTTTATCTTTTTTTTATTTTTGCATACTGAATGTTGACATGAATATTTATTTTGTAAAGTATATTATTTTAATTATTGTGAATGTGAACACTATGTAGGGCATTGCTTTTTTTTTGTTTGTTTTATTTTTTCTCTCAGTTATTGTTAATCATGGTCTGGCAGTTTGAGTAATTTATGCGGCCTACCCAAATGTCCTTTCTTTGGTATTGTTCGTCGAATCGTTGAGCTCCTTAATTTCTGAGTTGAGCTGCGCGATTACTGACAAATGCGTGCACTGATTGGACACGTCCTCTCAATCTGTGTGGTTCTTTCCTCAAAAGACCATTTCAGACTCCAATCTACATGGTCTTCACATGAACTGAACACTGGCAGGCCAGCTGGCGTGGTTTGTTAAGATACCACCTATCATGTCGCAGGTCGTGGGTTCGATTCCCATCCATGACAAACATTAGTGTGCATGAACATGTCTGTTTGTCCTGAGTCTGGGTGTAATTATCTATATAAGTATGTATTTACAAAAAAAAAAAATAGTGTATGTAGTATATCAGTTATCTGGTTTCCATAGTACAAGCTCTGCTTAGTTTGGGATCAGATGACCGTGTGTGGAATGTCTCAGGATATTATATTATTATTATTAAGATTATGTCTGGACTTTATAAGAGACTGTGACCTCTGAGTTTGTTTCGGCCTTTCTTCTCAGAGTAGTCAGATAGTTTCCTATCCGACCTCATCTAGTTAAAAAAAAAAACATGATTGACGTGTAATAGTGTTTGTACAAACCTACTTCCTGAAATAAAAATCATTTATCATTTAGCGGTAAAAAGACACGCCTGTGTTTTGGTGGCGTTAAAAGAGACCAGATTATCATCACCCCACTGGGAGACTAGGCTTAAGGTCAAATCTGTCCGCTCTATCATGGCCTCTCTCAAAGAACGAACTTCGGCCCCGCTGGTTTTTGCGCTGGACAAGTATCTTTCTGAAACTGTACTGTCATCTGCGTACCCAACAATACCAGGCTTAAGCAGATCATTGATGTGCAGCAGGAAAAAAGTTGCAGAGAGAACAGACCATCAATAGCCATAAGGTCAGAGGACCAGCCGTCAACGACTACTCTGATCGACCGTTCACTAAGGAAATCTGATATCCAGCTACAAAAATCGGCTGAGATGCCATAAGCAGGAAGCTTGCTGAACGGAGCAGCGAGCCAGACCCTGTCAAAGGCCTTCGAGATGTCAAGCGATACAGCAAGTGCTTCGCCGTGTTTTTCGATGACTTCGCCACAACAGTGCGTGACATACACAAGAAGATCGCCAGTTGACCGTCCCCGGCGAATGCCATATTGACGGTCACTGAGGAGACCATGTCTTCAAGGTAGGTCAGCCACTTTTTGTTCAGTAGCCTTTCCGTAACCTTGCACAGAATTGAGGTAATGGTGATCGGACGGTAATGGGCAGGGTCTGCACGGTCGCCAGGTTTTTGGGCACTGGTTGTATATTTGCAAGCTTCCAGGATTTCGACACCCTTCTCTGTTCAAGAGAGAGGCGAAACAAACGTGTTAACACAGGAGCCAGTTCAGGCGCACACACTTTGTAATAAGAATATCGACTAGCAAAATATAATCGACGCATTTAACAATGCCGGCAGTACGTAAGAGCAAGTAGAAGAAGCTGGAGAAAAATGTATAGGTACTTAAGTTGTATGGGGCCAAGTAAACTGAGACAAAATTCGATGAACTAAGATATGTTTGCTTTAATAAAAACGTTGGCCAAGCAAACAGTGACAAAGTAACACTTTATCAAAGTTACCACCAACTTTAGCCGCAGCTCGTCAACAGTCAAGGCGAACTTATCGTCAGGTGCAATCGTGGCAAACGAATGTGCTGAACCCAGAACAATGGCCCTGGAAAAAATGATAACTTTTTATCAGCCATATTTACGACAAAGTTACCAGCACCCGAGTCAATACTGAAAATAATATTGTGTGGTTGCAAAAAGGGTTGCGGAAAAGATGTAGTTGTGTGAGAGCTGGATTGCGTTGTTCCACAATGTGTAGAGGATGTCAGGGTCTTAGTTGCTTCAACAAAAGCGTAAGCTATGATGATGATGATGATGTTGAATTTGATAATGTGTCTGAGTGTATGTAATATTTATTTAGATTTTTTTAATAGACATTATTGTTCCACTGCTGGGCAAAAGCCTACGTACTCTCTTTCTACGTGTAATATAATAAGTAATATATTTTTAAAACAAATATTATTGTGCACTTTGCATTGGTTGTTTGATTTTTGAGTAGGCATGTCCTTACAATTTTGTTCGATACCGATATTTAGTCAACTTTGTAATGCGATTGCGCAGAAACTATAACTTGTATCAAAATTAATGTAGGAACTTATGTCATTTTATGAAAATTTATTCACTGTTTGGTAATTTTTCCCCTATCACACACCGTTACAAATTACGAATAAAATCTATAATAAATGTACTAAATGTGAGCATTATGTGTCACTTTGGCAAATACTTTTTTACGCCAGCCTTTTTCACATTTTGAAGCTCTATCGAATACAAAAACTCTCATGTGTATACGACTAATTAATCGTCATTTGTTTACCAATTTCAAGATCTACAATGTGCTTCCTAATAAAATGTTGGTACTTAAAATATCTTATGTGTCAGTTACACATACGAGTTTTTAGTTCTATGTCATACTCGGGGCTTTTCGGCAATTATTAGATCAAAATATCTTATGTGCATCAGGACGAGAAAGGAGGGTATATTTTTAAATTATTTGCCTATATCACTTTAGACCAATAATATCACGGGGACGAGTGAGACAGATAAATCGTATGATTATTCTCCAATCGTAGATGATAGATGTCTCTCATTATAGGTATTGATGCATTTTGTCAGTGCGTGCAGGACGTTACTTGTTTCACGTCGCGTAGAACGAAAGTTGAGTGTAACAACATAAGAGATTGAGTTATTAGTTAATCAGCAAAATACAGGTGATTCTGAATCAAGTACTTTTTATGATTTTGGGGAACCTCCATGGGTGGAGAGCTGTTCTAGCGGTTCCCTTATTACGCCAGAAGATTTGGGCTTAATATCTTCAGGATTGAATAATAAAGATGATGTTACTGAAGATTTATTTGATCAAAGCATCAGCATGCTCCACGCAGCTGAAGACCAGGGTATTGCGTCTGAAGATTACTTTACGAATGCTTCATCTGATCATAGCATCCTCATACTCCATGCCACTGAAGACCCGGGTATTGCATCTCAAGATTCTGATGACGTTACGAATGCTTCATCTGATCATAGCATCAGCATACTCCATGCCACTGAAGACCTGGGTTTTGCATCTGAATCGAAGCAAGTGCTATTCCAATTCCTATCTTTGAAAATTTGAGCGATAACAGTGATGACGATCCAGATTGGGTTCCAGTGATTTCGCGGCGGAGGCAGAGTTTTTATCCATTACGGAACCAGATTCAAGATCATTTGGACATCGGTGAAAGTATCAGGTTGCTGTCTGTGCAAGATTTGAAGAGAAACAGGAATTTATTTTTAAAAACACGGAGGATCTTGCCTTCTCTGGATGATGAAGATAGTGAGAGTGATGACAATGTTACTAGGGTATCATTGCCCGACAATATTGATGGTAATACCTCTGTATCTGTACAAAGACCACTTCCATGCACCGTTAAAGAGAACAAAGAAGCCCGCGTTGCCGGTAAATCGTACCTTGGGTATAAAAAGTTAGTTGACAATTAATGGACGGCATGCGTTAAGAAGCCTGAAAGAATTTTGAAACCACGTTGCTCACACACGTGTGAAGCTCCAAAATCTAAAAATACTTTTCTTTGTGCTCTTGTATCAGACGAAGAACGTGAACAAATTCATAAACATTTTTGGAAGCTCAAGACTTGGCCAGAGAAGATGGCGTTTATAAAAGGATCAGCAGTGAGAAGGTGTAGAAGACGACGACGTACATCTCAACAAAGGTCTACAAGCAAAAAACAAAGTGGCCACGATATCTTAATCAATAAATTGGACACAAAATGCACTAGAGTGAGAGTGTGTAAATTATTTTTTCTTAATACACTTTGCATTGGACTAGAGAGGTTGATACATCCGAAGAAAATATTGAGGAACAGACTGCAGAAAACACTGCATCAAGTTCAAATATTATTGCTAGGCCAGGAAGGAACGTTGAGTTGACAAGAACTGTTAAGACACGTTGCACGTCGATTCAAATAGCCTTATTTGTTCGTTTCACGATAAATTGGTGACGGTCAGATGGCGTCTGTAGCTAACCCAAACCAATAACGCAAAGCGGTACCTGGTCTTCTGGTTCTCCTGGATGTATCCGTCAGAGCTGGTGGCCACCTTGCTCTCCCGTTCACTGATCACTTGAAATTAAAGTTTATTTCTATTGCGGTTGCGATAAATTTAGATTAAAAAACGTGGTTTTCGCGGTGAGATGAAAACGCGTTCGGACGGCGCGGTTGGAGTTTTACATGTGACAGCCGTCATTAGCTGTCTAAAGCCCGTGACACACATGTCCGCGGTAGCAATTAAATGCCTAAGCCAGGACTACAGACACCTTTAACACCGCCCACAATTGAAAAAAAAGTAAGGGGCGACAATGAGGAGCCACACTCAAAGCTGTGTGTAGATGTCACTGTAGTCGAGTGTACCTTGTTTACCTTTCGTGACAGTAGTGTGACTGCTATTTATGAGATTTTAAAGTGTAATTCGACTATAACATGTACGCGTTTATGAATGTGCCTCAACTAAAAGTTGAGCTCCGTAAAAGGAACGTAACAACTGCAGACAAAAATGCCGATTTGATTGAAAGGTAAACACTGAGCATGATCATTTGTTCTGTGTCTGGGTGTAATTTATCTATATATGTATGTATTTAGAAATATATAAGTATGTTTATCAGTTGTCTAGTACTCATAACACAAGCTCTGCTTAGCTTGAGGCTAGACGGCGTTGTGTGATAGTTGTGTAATATTATTATTATTATTACTTAAAATATTTGAGGTTATGATTGTTTGTGAGACTTTTTCTATAAGCTACGGACTAACATTCCTATTTTTTTTTATAGATAACATTCGTGTGATCAAAACCAAAACTTTGCTGCTTACTGCGACATCCAAGACGACACCGCATACCTATGTCCACCTTCTGATACATTCAGAGACAAACGCATATACTCCTTTACCAATGATTAGCAGACAGGCAATACAGGAATATTTTGCAAACTAAGTACCTATATTGATAGATTAAATCTTTAGGGTGCGTCCACATCTGGCGAATGTGCAGCTCGCGAGCCGTTTGCGAGCTGCCCGCGAGGTGCGCGCGTCCATTTTTGTTCGTGCGCCGCTCCTGCGCCGCCCGCGCGCAGTTCGCGCGTGACCTAAGCGCCGTACTCGATTAGCGCGCGGGCGGCGCGCTTGCGACTCGCGTCTTCCTTCCGCAAAACAAACATAACTTACCCGCTCAGTTCGTTTCTGATTACTGGAGGCTAAGGGTGCGTCCACATCTGGCGAATGTGCCGCGAATCGTTTGCGAGCTGCCCGCGAGCTGCGCGCGTGCTTTTTTTTTCGTGGGCCACTCCTGCGCCGCCCGCGCGCAGTTCGCGCGCGACCTAAGCGCCGTACGCGATCAGCGCGCGCAAAACAAACATAACTTACCCGCTCAGTTCGTTTCTGATTACTGAAGGATAAGTACGTGTTGTCATGGAGTGGACAGCAGCAATTATATTAAAAGCACTAGTGTCGTCCGACATCCTCGAAGAACTGAGCCAGTAAACGGAACTGTAAGTGCGAGAATTGATGCGCGCAGACCGCGCGCCGCGCGCACGCCTTTATACGAGCCTTGCATGGGTTGCGCTAAAGAGGCGCACCAAACCATTGCCGTGACTGCACGCTCGCAGCTCGCAAACGGCTCGCGAGCTGCACATTCGCGGCACATTCGCCAGATGTGGACGCACCCTTAGGAGACTCCTTGACTACATATATTATATTAACTAATATACTTAGTATATTTTATGACACATTTATTGTGATGACAATAATTATGTTTTATTAGATAATAATCTTGATTCTTTTGTTTTATAGATATAGTACCCAGCCTAAAGGACAGTTTTACTAATCTAACCCTCTTCTGTGAAATGCGCAGCACACAATCGTGCAGCACTACTTGCCTTAAAGTTTTCAATACGTAACGCCAATTTCCATTGTTTTCTGTGCTTACTTTCTTTAGGAAACAAATATACTCCTCTGTTTTTACAATATAACGCGCTACATTGAAGCATTTTGGACAAAATTACGGAAAATAAGAAAGCTAAACTTAGTAGATTGCAAAAATCCATACGATTTGATAGCTAATATATCAAAACAAGGTACAGTCGATTGTGCGCCATCTATCGTGATAAAAAGTTAGTTTTCCTCCCCATTTGCCACACCACAACCTGATCCTGAGTAGCAAATTGAAAAAAAACAGCGAAATTAAAATTTATTTATGATCATGAACAATTTCAACCCAATAACCCAATATCGCCACTCGTGGAGCTATACTAACCGAGTTTAATGCTATTATAGACTTCCAACAGTGTCCTCCCATACCTATTAATAATGTAATTGAAAACGTTGTACAAGTCAATTATCTTTAAAATTGCTTACCATGCCTAAGGGTGCGGGGGCTTTCCACCCCCACCCCCACCTCCTCGCACCCCTGCACCGCACGCCCGCGCCACGACGCCGCCTCGACTCTAGCTCGTGTGGGCGACGCGCCTTACACACCACGTTTTTTTCACGCGTCGTCGACTCTCGTCGCACGCAACTGTAACGGGCTGCAAACGCGATGCTAGCGTGCGTTTTGAATGAAGTATGGATGGAGTGTGCGCCGCGGCCTTTCCTCCACCCCTTTCCTCTATGTCGGTCGGTCACACAGCGCACGCACGTTTCCAGCGCGGTACACGTGCGTTTGTGTCTCGTTCGCGCGCGTGCTACGCGCGTTATACTTTACAAGGAGAGTTGCTCACACGCGTCTGTAGCGCGTTTCTCGTGAATTTGCAGCGATGCAATCGCAAGTAAACTGCCTTTTTCAAGTTTAGCAGCGCCGACAACGCGCGATAGCGAAACGCGCGTCGACGGCTCCTGAAAAAACCGTGGTGTTTATTGTCGGCTCTTTTCCACCTAGCTTCTGACGTTTCATAAGTGCCCATGCAGGTTTATGTGAATTAAAATATTGATTTTGAACGACGTTTCCTTGAAGATTGAGACGATGATGTGATGATGTGATACTACCTAGCTCTTCAAAGATGGTGCCATACGAAAGATAGGTGCCGTACTCGATGATTAATAAGGTGTAAGCACTAGTGCCGTTTTGTTTTTTAAAGAACCGAGCGTACCTACACCTACTGAAGTTTTTAGCACTCATGCCAATATTTGCGATCTAGTGCGCTAATAAACCGATACCTACTTATTATTAATTTAGTCTGCAATGAAAACATCTGCCTGAATAGCAACAATCATTCGCTTTCATTAAAATTCGGAAGTTAAACGTTCCCAAAACGTTTATGAATAGAATGTTATATTTACATAAGTATGAAGGTCCCAATAGTTTAATTTTGCATCAAGAGCAACCCAAAGCGTCAAAAAAGTGACTCATAAAATTGGTTACAAGATATTTGGGGCGCATTAACCGACGACAATAAGTCACATTCAGAAATATTGTCACGTACCCTGACGGTGACACAGACATAAAGGACTGTCACCCTATTATACTTCATTAAATTCACTCAATAACAGCCATATTTCCCTAAGTAGGTCTTTCATTTCGACATTATTCTGTCCCTATCCCACTCTCAAACCGAAATGCCCCCTCGTGCGAAAGAGATGCCGAAACAAATTTGTCAAAAACCGTAGCAACTGTCATCGGGTTTCAACCAATAAATCCGTGAGGATGGGATAGCTATTATGTCTGATATGACAATACACAGATTGACGCGACCGAAAATCTATAAACTTCAAAAGTTATTGCGCGCATGCAGCACATGGCTTGCCAAAACAATGTGGATTTAATCTGTTGGAACTGAAAGCTCAAAATTGCTGGTGTGCAGCTGAATTTGCATTTAATAGAAAACTAAACTCTAACTGATGTTCGTTAAAGTTGTAATTTGCAAAGACGGGGGGTTCTTTTGTTGATGGGATGAACCTACAAAAAATCCTCAATAGGGAGTGAACAAAGGCTCATAAAAGTTTGAGATTAATCGGGGATTTGGGCACAATAATACACACACATGCCGCTGACGTGGTGTATAGTTCGTCTGTTTGTCCGTCTTATTGTCATGGGGGCACATCATTATTATTGATCTAAATAGGAAGGTATCTACGTAGTCCGGGCTAAGTTAGGCCTTTCATTATCTGGTTGGCTTGTTCAAAGGGCAGTATTCGACGAGCTTTAAACGATTGGGCAAACAATTAAAGAATTGGGTCACTTCGGGTCTGTGAGTTCATGCACTACCGTTGTCGAACATAGGCACTTTGTTCGACGACACTACTTTCCGCCTCGCTGCTTCCCTACGACTAGGAGCTCCATGTTGTTCTCCTCTTCACTGTCAATGTGGCGAAGTTGTCAACAGCCTCGGACACCACGGCCTGTCTTGCAGCTGAAGTGCGGGTCGCTTAGCTCGGCACGCGAACATTAACGACATCATCCGACGAACTCTTGTCACCGTCAGGGTTCCAGCTGTATTGGAACCCAATGGCTTGGCACGCGACGTTTGGTAAGAGACCGGACGGCATGTCTTTGGGTCATGGGTAGGTGGGCCTTTAGTGTGGGACGCAACGTGCACCATCCCTTCTTCCTGACTCAGCATGCTGTACTGGCGCCACTACTGCGGCTGTGGAAAACCTCAAGCGGTGTAAATAATAACCTTATTGGTAATTATATTTTCGAGCCATTTAGGGTTGAAACCCTCGGGCCGTGGGGTCCGTGTGCTCGTGATCTCTTTAAGGAAATCTCGAAACGGCTGGTTGACTCTTCCCGTAACCCAAGAACTAGCTTTTACCTTGGCCAGAGCATTGCCATACAACATGGTAATGCCCAGTCTCTTGGGTACGTTACCAGTCGACAGCGATGCGGAGGAATTTTTCGACGCCATATTTTAGCTTGTGAATAGTTTTAGTTAAGTTAGGATATAATTTTGTTATTTTTACTATTGTTAAGTTAAAGGTGTAATTGATAAGTAAGTACATACAGTGAGGTAGGTAGGAATGTACTTACATACGGCTCTAAGACATGTTTCACCTTGATTGATTGAGCTAAAGGAGATTCACCATACATCTCGGATTCCAAAGTGATCATCGACTTGAAGTCGATTCACTTCAGAATTTTCGTTATTGAATATTGTAGAACCTAATTATAATTTTGAATAGATATATCATAATGCTAGTCTTTCAAGTATTCTCTAGTTTTTAGTAAATTGTTACAAACACGTAACACCTAGTTAGCCAGTTTCCATAAAAAATCTCTTCTGAACATTTGGATTCTTGTTCACCGACTTATGTCGCTTGCCGTACCTACTTCATGTCGGTTCCCAGTAGCTCAGACCATAGAATGGAATCAAATAAAAGGAGCACCTAGGTACTCAACTCAAACTTACGAGCTAAATTGCACTGTATCTATACAGCTTACATACTTAGGTTCCAACAAAAGCGTAACTTCGGTGTGTAGGTGACTGCGTTGGGCATTTTTATAATTTGTAACGTGACGATATTATCGTGGACGTGCACGGCATCACGACAACACAGGCAAGTAAAATGGAAATGGTATGGAAAGATATATGAAGAGGCTTTTCTTCTGTCTACGAAACCGTCCCAACGTTTACGTATTGCCATACATTTTATGGACGTGGATGTGGACGTTCACGATAATATTATCCTCACATAGAAACTGTAATAGCACACAATCTCTCTGAAATATCCCATTGTTAATGCCCGGTTTTTGAAGTTCCATAATAAACTAACGATTCAAGAAGAAGTAATACCTACCTAAGTCATTATTTCGGCTTAAAATAATTAACACCACAATTAATAATAGACATTTATTTTAAAGCTTGGGACATAAAAATAATATTTACAATAGTTATTCAAAGTAACACTTATAAATAATTATATTCAAGTAATACATAATATACTAAACATAATAATTTGATATTACCTAATATTAACGCCTAAATTGTCTTTCTTAGCTCTCTCCAAATAAATAATAGGAATATACCTATTATACGCAAGTAATATTGTCATAATTTTGGTCGCAATTTTGCTAATAATATCTAACTAAAAATTAAAAGTACTGAATACTAGTATTATATAACACAATAAATAATATTTTACAACAAATAAATACAAGAATGTTTTGAGGAATGTTTTGTATTCAAGAAAATGGGCAATTTTGACTAGACTTTTCTTTGCCTATTTGACAATTTAAAATTGTTTTTCTTTTGTAATAATATGACTTACATAAAATTATAGATACATACATACAGAAAACATAGTAGACTCGATGAGGATGGGACAGATTTAGGTTTTAAGACACAGCCACATTGGAACATTGGCAACTTACTCAGGGTACATCAAGATTTGTCTTAAAAAGTGAAGTATTTTTATTGATCTCAGTTCCGAAAGAGTAAATAAGTCTTTACCAACAACAATATTGTAAAATGGAATGGTTGCTTATTATTTAGAAAATAAGAACTGATGTACACAGTTATGCAATAAATATATCTTTATGTAGGAGACGGGCGCACACTAAGCTACTACAATCTGTCAAATTTCTTTAAAAGATTTTCAACTATAACTATAGCTTGATGTGCTGGCGTCTGTACATAATACCTAGGCCAAAATTGAATATTATAATTGAATATTAGGTATGCTTTATTGATTGACTTTCGGTACGAAAAATATAGTTTTTTCAAATCCGGTCAAAAGTTTAAATATGAGTAGATCCATAAGAGAGAAGAACAATCTTTTGTACGATCACTAATTATTCAAAAACTACATCAACAATCAGTATATCAGAGTAAAGTTTAAAAAAAAATGAGCATCTTCGTCAATATTTTATTATGAATCGGTTGCCGAAATATTAATTGGCTTTGAAACCGAGTCGGTCAACAACATTGCAAAGTAGTTTTTTTATTTGAAAGCGTCTACAAGTACATTGATACCTACTAACATTGTCCATTGATGTAAACTGCTTATACTGTGAAAACTTACATACAATTACCACTAACATCTTTTAGAGCAATTAGTAAATTTTCAAATTTTATTATTTGTACACAGATCCTACATTGAGATCCCTTTCTAACATCGAAAACAACACCGTTTAAATATAACATTAATAACTTTAGTGTGGCGTAACATAGTATACGAGTAACAATGAGTTTCAGAATGTTTGAGTATGATAGGATTAGTTTTCATAAAAGCAAGAAATAGCTACGAAATACCTACGACCTACCAAGGTATTACGTTATCCATAATCTTGATACATAATACCCAAACTATGTTCACAAAGAAACAGATGAACGTTGCAGGTGAACATGTGAACCATGCACATGGGTACATATAATAGAATATTCATTGTTATGTTCCTACTTACAGCATATTTACAGATATAAATGTATTCATTATTGACCTGCAAAATAAGCCTCCAGATTACAACGGACCTAATCAAAGACATTCAGCTAATATTCTTTGCCGCTTGTGTACATGTCGGTAAGTATACGTTCTATGGGTGTATCTCCAATTGTAGCTCTGAAGAACAGCCCAACGATGGCAGAACTGGGCACGCTGCTGATGACGGGCAACAGATTCTGCAGTCTGCAGAGCCTGGTCAGCTGAAACGGGTATGTGCAACGACAATACTGAAAATAGAAACATTTGTTAGTGTTTTCGGTTGAGATTCAAGAAGAGTAATGGTACTTCTTGATCTTTCAATTTTTCTTTTGGAAGGTAACCTTTCATATGCCGGGAACGTAGGTCTGCGCGATTTTAGCTGTACTCGAAAAAACACCTAATTACATTAATGTAATTAGGTGTTTTTTCGAGTGGCGCACTCGCATAAAAAAATGGTGCGCAGACCTGCGTTCCGGCATTCGAAGGGTTAAGGTACTTGAAGTATCAACAACTATTTCTGGTTTATGGTAATGTTCATCCAAACGGTTCATACCTCTGTCAACAAGTACATCGAGCGGTCATGCAGGACATCGACCGCGGCAGTATTCTGTAGTTTCTTGTTCCGCGTGTGCATGTCGTTGGGGCTGCGCCCCTCATCCAAACATGTCTTGAACAGGAAGATAGCCCGCAGATGCGCATATTCATTAGCATCCGGATTAACTTTACAAATCTCTATTAAAGCCGATTCAAACATTTCAACATCTTTTTTATTAATATTTGCAATTGAAGCATTCCTGTCTATTAGCACGTTTAAATCCATCGGGTATAGAAATTGTGCAGCTCCGAGAATGAAGAAATTTTTCCAGGATTCTTCTATAAGGATGAGGCGGTCTTCCAGGGAAAAGTTGCCGAATGCGGAAATGTTTGTAATCCACCTAACGTTCATGAAGAGTAGTTGGGCAGCCGCTTCACAGATTGACGCAGGAGTAAAGAGAATCGGGCTCAGAACAGGCGAGGGGCGTAGAGGCTGAAGTGGCACCGGAGGGTCAAAGAGTATGGGATAACCGTAAGGGTTATATATTGGCACTGGCGGCGGTATAAGGTTGTGCTTTGGCAAAGTTAGGTTCAATGGCGGTGGGACAGGTCCTCCCACGTCAGGGCGAGGCGGAGAGTCTTGCATAAACAACGCCATTTGACGCCGAATAGTTGAGTTTCGGGGACCCCTTTCGTGCTGGACTGCTGTAAACAAAAATATACTAGTAAATAGTTCCGTCGTTTACTTGCACCAGTCTTGCCATTTTATCTATGTAAATGTAAGTGTTTACTGCCTTGTTTTGTTAAAACACTTAGGTACAGTCTTACTAATAAAGATTTACACTCGACTTATACCGGAGTTATAACTCTTATTTAAAAGGGCCAAAAGTGTTATAGCTCCGTTATAACTCGTGTGTAAATCTTTAATAGCAAGGCGGTTAAGATTTTAACAGGATTAAATGTTACATGAAATTCCGTTCACTGACGCATTTAATAAGATCATCTAGTGAACAGATGACAGGGCATGCCATTAAATCTATCTCATTTATTACAAGAATCTGAGCGGGCCATCGTTAGAAATAAAAACTTAAGTACGTACTGTCCTTACTAACACACTGGTCACTCTCCAACTAAGCAGAATCATCATTTCAGCCGAAAGACGTCCAGAATGTTAGTTAAAAAGTCAGAAAAAACGCTTATGACATTGTGTTCTCCCAATACGACCTAAACTCACCGTCTTTATTCATGCCAGATTGCAGACATTTCTCGAGGCGACAGGCTCTGCACTGGTTCCGATGTGCCTTGTCCACGAGGCATCCCCCCGGGACACGTGCCTTGCAAGTGTATCGCCGGTCTCGTCGCACGGATCGCTTGAAGAATCCTGCGCAGCCGTCGCACGCGAAGACGCCATAGTGCTTCCCCGATGAGTGGTCCCGGCAGACGGTACACGGCACGTCGTATAGGATGCGACCTAGTGGAACAAAATAATATTGATTTAATTAATCTTCATTCTGTCGTGTCGATGATTTTTGGCGTTCCATTCTTGAACTTTATGCAAAGTTCAAGAATGGAACGCCAAAAATTCAGCTACGCGAATTCCGTTCACTGACGCATTTAATAAGGTCATCTACTCGTCGTGCGCAGATGACAGCGCATGCGGCGCAATTTGATCAATGGAATTACCTAATTGCATAATTGCAAAACAATGAAAACCTCGACAAAACTTGAAATCGCGACAAAAAAATCAACTGCTCCCTACATTTTGACGAATTATGTGAATATAAATGTACTGAACAGGTGATTTTTTGTCGCGATTTCAGGTGTGGTCCCATAATAAAAAGTTGTTCATAATGATGAGTATAATACCCCTTAAAAGGTTGCCACTGTTTACACTTACACCCCATATAGTCAATATTATTTTCGCCCACCCAGTATTTATTTCGCCGAATTTAGTATTTAATTCGGTCACTTGGAATTTTAGTTGCTAGCTTAGATTAACTGTTTCTCTCTACTCATTTTACAAATTTTAATAATTCATAATTATCGCCAGTTAATTTTTCGCAAACATAATTTAACGCTGCTTGGTTTAGTATTAAAGTAACAGTCATTCATATATTATTTATTCGCCCCTTAATAATCTGTATATATGAATGTAATGGCTAAAACCCAAAGTGCGGCTAGGATACAATGATAGCAGTTGGTTAAACTTAGGTGTACCCTGAAAGGTAGGTTAGGTTAGAACTGACCACACAATGCACGAGCCGAGCGAGCGAAGCGAGCGGCGCCGCGGTAGCGGCCGGCGAGTGCCAGGGTCCCAATGTAATCGGTTACCTACAACTAGTTCTAGCCGGCTAAATCTAGGTGTAGCCGCACTTCGGATTTTAGCCGTAACTATACAAAGCGAAAGGTCACTCATTTACTCCCTGATTAAACAATTTTATTTATCTAAGTCAGGGAGTAAATGAGTGACCTTTCACTTTGTTTATACAGATTAACTAATACAACTTGTTTTTTTTTTCGCTTTTTAGTCGATTTTTTTGCAGGACAGTCGTGATTTTTTAGTTTTGCGAACGTGAGTTTCTTTGTATGTTACGCTTTCACACTAAAACGGCTGAAGGGATTTGAAGAAATTTGGCACATATCACCTACCATACACCTGCATACCTACATACATACCTGGATTAGGATATAGGATAACTTTTATCCCGTTAGTGTGTTCCCGTGGGATAAAATCCGAACTCCACGCGGGTAAAGCTGCGGGCAAAAGCTAGTATTTTCATAAACGAGTTGACAAGATACTTGGCGGCGACGTAGATTGTAAATGACAGCTCTCTTTTGTAAAAAAAAATTTTTGTTATCTCAAAGTATACAGACCTATTCGTAGCATTCAGGATTGTTATCTTCTCCAAGAGGACCTGGATAGACTGACGGACTATTGTTACACTAGTAAACTCCATCTGAGCATTCCCAAGTGCAACTACCTAAATTTTACCAAAAATAAAAATATTATAAGGTTTTCAAACTCATTGTGTAATGTTTTGTTGAATAAAGTAAACTCCGTTCGTGATCTTGGCGTATTGCTTGACTCAAAACTCTGCTTGGATCTGCATATCGAACAAATTGTAAATAAAGCATATAAGATGTATGGATTTATAATGAGATCTACTCATGATTTTAATCGGACCTCATCGTACCTCTGCCTATACAAAACCCTAGTACGTTCCCAGCTCGAATATGCCGTATCCATCTGGAACCCGTAGGTACTATCACAAATACATTGATATGTTAGAAAACGTTCAACGTAGATTTCTTCGTGCAATGCATTACAGGTGTCACAAAAGTTATCTAAAGTATAGCCAGTTGCTCAGTAAATACAAGCTGACGCTCAGCTCTAGACGAAAACAATTAGAAGCAATGACATTGTATAATATAGTTAATGGCAATTTTGATTGTATAGATTTAAATAATGTATTGTGCTGTGCAGTTCCCAGAATTATCCATAGACAGCGGGTGCGTGCAGGCAAACTCTCTGCAGTAGGCACCTGCCAATCTAATACTGGTCTACGATCGCCAGTTCGGCGAATGACAGCAACTTACAATGAAATATTCGAACACATAGATATATTTGCATGCTCTTTGAAAAGGTTTCGTAGCCTTTTGTATGAGAAACTTGAAGCCTTGGACTAATTGTTTTTAATTGTTTGCTGTTGTTTCTAAAATACTAATATTTTTAACTATTTTTTTTTTCTTATTGTTTTTATAATATAAGTGTAACTGTCATGCATGAAACAGTTCACCTCCTAGTGACTTTAAGGTTTGTTTATGTATGGTAATCTGTGAACAGCGTTGTGGGCTACATTATTACTTATGTGATTTATGTTTTTCTGTTTGTAACATTGCATAATGTAGCTGTTTGTTGTTCCTATATTAAAAATAAAATAAAATAAAATAAAACCGGCCAAGTGCGTGTCGGACTACGCACAATGAAGGGTAGTTGGGATGAATCCCAAGAACAAACATGACATTGTAGTTGAAAAACATGTTCTCCCATACATTCCAACTGCAAATGTAAGTTTGTATGCAAAATATTGAGAGATTTACCATGTTGTTTTAAGACCATAGACTTCTTATAAGTTTTCCTGTAATCTATTTTCTGTATTTCTTTCAAAATTTTAGGCACAGTACTTTCGAAGGTAATGGGGGGATGGTAAATTTTCGTCTATTTTCTTAAATAACTTTAAAATTATTTATTTTAAAATTATAAACAGAAATATATTCGAGATCCTCACCCCTTTCATTTGACAGGTAGATATGTCACACGATACAGTTTGCAATAACTTTTTTTTTGAAATTTCTTATTTGCCCCCAAAATTTACCCCCATATTCAAAATTCATTTATTTGCGTTACACGTCGTATTTGGGTCACAGAAATACATACGTGTACCAAATTTCAACTTAATTGGTCCATTTATGACAGCTAGATGGCGTGGTTGGTTAAGACACCACCTATCACGCCGCAGGTCGTGCGTTCGATTCCCATCCAGGACAAACATTTGTGTGTATGAACATGTCTGTTTGTCCTGAGTCTAGGTGTAATTATCTATATAAGTATGTATTTACAAAATAAAAGGTGCTGGTTTCCATAGTACAAGCTCTGCTTAGTTTGGGATCAGATGACCGTGTGTGAATAATGTCCTAGGTTATTATTATCATTAGATTCAGAGCGAATTGACTGTGACAGACGGACAGACAGACAGACGGCCAGACACACGACACGAGTGATCCTATAAGGGTTCCTTTTTTTCCTTTTCAGGTACGGAACCCTAAAAATGGATTCAATGTCAACTGCCCTACCTCACAATAAAATACCATACGACATAATGCTGTGGAAGTAGCTAAAATAGACCAAACGCGCGGTTTCTACATCATATCTATATACACAGCATAAACGGCCGAGCTTAGACGCCCCGCAAAAGATGAAAAAAGAATTCCGAAGCCCCGCCCCGGTGGGAGGCATAATTTATCGACACCCAACCTTTTACAGTCGAGTGACGATTCGCCAATGTTTGAGTGAGTAAGCAAAACAATTGACACGCAATTAAGTTTTCGCCCGCGTGCGCGATGTTCACTTGTTACAATAGGGATGATGACTATTTTTTTTATTTGTCCGTCATGTAGAATAGTAAAAAATATTGGACACATATTTTTTCTTTTTCTACGTAATCAAAAGATTACGGCGATACATTGAGTTAAAATATGGCATGACGTCACGTCTTGGTAGATTTTATACGTAGAAGTGACGTAGCGAGCCCCCACTCCCGAACTTTAATGCGAGTTATCCAAGTCATTTATTATTAATATGATAAAGCAAAAAAATACATGTCTAATATTTTTTTTTTATTATCTGACTGACGGACTAAATAGAATTTCTTTATTTTTACCCAGGCATCATCCCTATTAGATTTTTGACAAAGCGTTTGTTTGATATGACGCGACAAAATATTTTCTAGTGCAGTGCCTTGCAGTGCCTATAATTCTGTTCATTATTTGACGTAACGATTACTACTAGATACTACTGTATTCTATAACAACAATTAAAATAAAACAACTAATATTAACGATATTCTGGAATATAATGGGAATTGCTAAACTGCCCCTTACCCGCCACGATGCTTAGGTATTATAGATAAACCATTCTAAAAATTAACGCCCCTCCACAGCGGTTACGCTCACATGCAAATGAGGTGTATAGACGCAATACGCATAATTGGTATTTGCCATTGGTTGCTCAGTCACCGGAGAGACATGAAAGTTGGACCACGCGTCGATGTCACCGCAAAAGTACGGTCACAAAATGGCAACGAAAAAGCATTGTCGCAATCACAAAAATCATAGATTTGTTTTTTATGCGGCTGGTACCTAACTTACCCAACTGGTCCAAACGCCGAACAGTCAGATTTGTCAGGCAACTAGTGTATAAATAAATGAAACAAACGCGCGATAGAGCGAATGTGCCGTTCCATACAAAGCACACGCTCCCGGCCGTACAATGCTAGTACCTGGACTGATCGCATGATTAGTTTACCTTTAAGTGCGGCGACGAGTCCATGTTTACAGTAAAGTAGCTGCACGCACACAAGTAGTGTTGCAATAAGTATTTCCTCTCACACGTTCATTAGGGTTACGGACCAAAATGGTAAAAAGGAACCCTTATGGTGCAGTCCCCTCAGTCTGTCTGTCTGTCAGTCACAGCTAGATATCTCAAGAACTACTAATGCTATCAACTTGAATTTTGGAATAGTTTTAAATGACGTTTGCCCAACTATTTTTCAAATAAGAAAGAAATAAAAATGTATACCTATCATATGACAGAGCGCTGTTTGCACATTCTCAAACATTTTTTTTTAAGCCCCACAGTTTTCGACTTTTGATGAAAAATGTAAATAAAAATACTGTCCCCCCCTTATCTCCGAAGTTTGCATAGTGAGAAATCTGAAATTATTCTGTGTGATAGAAGTTTATGTAAAGATGACAGGAAAAAAAACGATGTCTCTAAATAGCACACTTTTTTATATATGACTAGCAGCGCCCCGCGGTTTCACCCGCGTAATTTTCGAACCCGTAAGAAAATCGGGATAAAAAGTATCCAATGTGTTAATCCCATTTATAAACTATCTGAGTGCCAAATTTCATGAATATCCGTTCAGTAGTTTTTGCGTGAAAGAGTAACAAACATCCAACCATCGTCACAAACTATCGCATTTATAATATTGCCAGCGGCTTCGCCCGCTTGGATGTTGGGAATTATCCCACGGGAACCATACACTTTTCCGGGATAAAAAGAATCCTATGTGCTATTCCAGAATATAATCTATCTCTGTGCCAAATTTCTTCCAGATCCGTTCAGCCGTTCTGGCGTGATTCCATCCATCCATCCATCCATCCATCCAAACTTTCACATTTATAATATTAGTAAGATAGCAAGTAGGAAGTAGGATAAGTAGGATAGTACGGAACCCTCGGTGCGCCAGTCCGACTCGCTCTTGACCGGTTTTTTTGTTTTTTTTGTCTGCTACGTTCGTAGGCTTCATAGCGCTGCGCGCCGCTACGCTCGCTTTGTCTACGCAGTAAGTAATCGCATTATCTTCCCGCAATTTTAGTCCGCTAAAAACCATTTTTCTTTTTTGCAAATTGCAGATGATTGTCAGGTTGTATCTTGATCAAAATATGTTTCGCGACTATAACAAAATATATAATAATTATAAACATAAGAATCATCAATACATCTCTCTAAGTTAGATTTGTTTTAAAATGTCATGAATTCCGAAATCAGAACTTAGAATGATGTAAGTTTAGGATTGATGAATAATTACATATTTCTTATAGTCGCAAATCATTTTTTTTTTTGTAATATCGTAATATAATATATAATTCTTCTGTACGTGGGTTTGTTACCTAACTCCTCCTAAACGGCTGGACCGATTTGGATGAAATTTTGTGTGTATATTTCAATAGATTCTTGGATGGTTAGAAAACACAATTGGACCAGGTAGGTGGCGCTGCTATGGCGGTACGAAGTTCGCTGGGTCCGCTAGTATATACATACTTATATATTAAATACTAGCGGCACCCCGCGGCTTCATCCGCGTAAATATCGAACCCGTAGGAATATCGGGATTAAAAGTATCCTATGTGTTAATCCAGCGTATAAACTATCTGCGTACCAAATTCGACAAAAATCCGTTCAGTAGTTTTTGCGTGAAAGAGTAACAAACGTCTATCCATCCTCACAAACTTTCGCATTTATAATACTCGTATTAGTAGGATATCCTGCAAATTGCAAAAAATGCAAGAAAATTTGAATTTCGCGGGCTACCATTGCGGATCCACCTTAAGTTCAGGTATAGCAACAGCGTACTTCTGCTACTTCTTCTTCTTACATTTAGTACCTAGTAGTGACTCGCTCTTGCTTCGCACGGTTTTTACGACTTGACAAAACATCGAGATTTCCTTGAATATGGAAGTTTAATATTAATTTATTAGGACACACATAAATCTTTGCGCAATAAACTCTAAATTATGGCGAAAATCGCATAAAAACCGATGCGCAGTATAGAAAAACAACGAGCTCATACAGACAGACACGAAAAACGACTTTAATTACAAAAAATCCTACTACTCGTAATATTATAATTAGAAAATGTATAGATCCTACTATCCTACTTATAATATTATAAATGCGAAAGTTTGGATGGATGGATGTTTGTTACTCAATCACGCCAGAACGGCTGAACGGAACTAGATGAAATTTGGCACAGAGATACATTATAGTTTGGAATAGCACATAGGATACTTTTTATCCCGGATATTCCCAACATCCGTGCGGGCGAGGTTGCTGGCAAAAGCTCATAAAATACATAACATTTCTCAGTACGTAAAAAAGCTGTATTTTTTCTCTCTGTTAAAATGACAAGATCAATGGATAGAAATCTTATATTCCACATAAACTGCGTCACATCATCTTTAACGCCTTAGTAGAACCACACCTACTATATCTGGTTGAAACCTGGGGCAGTGCGGCCAAGACGAAGCTAGCAAGTCTCCAAGTTGCACAAAATAAACAAAATAATAAAAATGATTTTTAACCCATATTCAACATCAACATGAATCAAATTTAGGTATGAAGAAATCAAAATAATGAACATTAGGCAGTTATATATTTACAGTAAATGTATTTTCATTCGTAAGACTCTCAACAAAAGCCTTCAGACTAATTTATCGTTTACTAAAGTAAAACAAGTAACCCAACGATAGCACTCGCCGAGCTAGTTTTCTGACTTTACCGAGGATGAGAACTAAGTTTGGCAAAAAAAAAACATTAACTTTTGAAGGAGCACAAATATACAACAAAATACCCTCATGTATAAAAAAAATACACTCATTCCATTCATTCAAAACTCAATTAGCTGAATATTTAATACCTAACAAATAACACTCTTCCTAAAAGCTGAATGTATCATAATTGCTACTGTGACGTCTGTGACGAACTTTATATTTATTATTTATTTTAAGCATTGTTCTCATGTAAGTGACTTTGTGTCTTTTTTGAGAATAAAGGAAATAGAATTTTTAATAGAATAAATAATAATCAAATCAATCTGCCTAGCCTTTTCCCAACTATGTTGGGGTCGGCTTCCAGTCTAACCGGATGCAGCTGAATACCAGTATTTTACATGGAGCGACTGCCTATCTGACCTCCACAACCCAGTTACTGGATAATATGATACCCCTTGGTAAGACTGGTTGTCAGACTTTCGGGCTTCTGACAACCCGTAACGACAGTCAAAGATACACGAATAACTGCCGTGACCAACGGCTTAATGTGCTTTCCGAGGCACGTAGGAGTCTCGGTAAGAAAAGATGGTCACCCATCCACAGACCAACCCCGGCAAGCGTAGCTTAACCTGATGGATCGACCCGAGCGGCTGTTATTACTTAGCAACGAGCTCCTAATAGAATAAATAATAAATAAATAAATTTAACTTTAAACCGAAAAAAAATACCTAATCTTAATGTCAATATATTTTCTGTTCTGTTGTTGTGTGCTGTTGGTGTTGTTGTGTGTTTTTGTGTTCTATTGTGTTTTGTGTTCAGAAAATATTTAACATTTTTTAATACTTTTTAATTTTTTATTTTACATTAATTATTAATGTGAATGGAGTCTGCCGGTACCAAAGATAACCGGTGCTGCCATTCAAGGCCATTGTAAAAAGTTGGCACGCTATGGTCTGATTTTTAATCTCGGAGACTAAGGCCTTCCGCAAACGGATCGTAAGCGTAGTCGTCTCGTAAGCGTATCGTCAAGACGCAACAAGTACAGGACCTGCAGAGTTCTACAAACGAATCGTCGCGTGGACGTAACGTTTTGTAAGCGAAATATAATTAGATGAAATCATGGCGTCATGGAACTAGGGTTGCCAGGTCAAAAAATCGAAATTCCGGAGGAAATTCCGGACATTTGATGACAATTCTTGACTTAATTAAAAAAAAAATGAGATGCGAAATGTTCTACAAAACTATTATTAAAGATCGGGAAGTGTTGAAGAACATTTCTGGGAGCAAAATTCCGGACGGTTTAGGATTCCCTCCGCATTCCGGACAAAGACCAATATTACCGGACAAGTCCTGAAAATTCCGAACGTATGGCAACCCTAAATGGAACTAATGTTTTCGATGGATTTATTGATGATCTTAGTTTTTTTTCAGTCGAAGAAGATTTTTTATTCTTTGACTATGTCAGTCGTAGAAAGCGTCGTGCTCATTGGGTCCATCCATATATCGCAAATAATTCACAGAAAACGTTATAAAGTTTAGTTAAGTCATGTCGAAAAGTACAGAAATTATTTATAAGTTATTATTTTTTTATTAAAAAGTATTTTTACGCCAGTACGCTACTATCACTACGACTATCGTAATGACAATAAAAATCTCATACGGTTCGCTGCAGCAGCGCTTCGTATACGGACAAGTTTGAACATGTAAGTACTTGCTCGTTTTGCTCTCGTCCTACGGCTACGCGCGTATTACGATACGACGCCGTGTACGGAGGCTACATTGACAAGTGAAAACGTTAAAATGACCTTTATGATAATGTAATGTAAGCCAAGGATGGAGGAGCTAAGGATGTAATAGAGTGGTATCCGAGGAACGGGAAAAGACAACGAGGAGGTCAAATCAAAAGATGGGAGGACGATTTACCAAAAGGATGGAGAAGGTCTGCTAAGGATAGAGAGACGTGGAAACGATTGGGGAGGCCTATGTCGACAGACAACCTGACCAAAGTGGTTGCTAATGAAATTGTTTTTGCTATGTAAATTAGATTTAAGAATACTTACTACTGTTTTATAAGAATAGCATGTGTAGTTTAAAAGGTCAGCGAATAAAGGCTTTTATTATTATTATTATTATAATGTAAGCCAGTTTGAGTTGACAATTTAGTCTCCGAGATTAATAACTGCACCGTAGCTGATTTTAATGTTGAATTATTTTGTACGTAGGTTCTGTCTAAAATCGAGGTCTCTTTGAAGTTAGGATTGGACAGAAATTGTTAATTCGTTTTGTTTAGCTTTATGTAGAGCTATGTAATAAACAAAAATAATTAACTTAGTAATATGTTTAGTAACTACATAGTTCGGCTCGGTGGGGTGGTTGTAATTACAGATTTGTTTTGTTTTATTGTACTATATAGGGTGTTTGGAAGCTGGGTGCAAAGAAAGAAAGAAAGAAAAACAGTTTATTCACGTGAAAGTGACGCACACAAAATACACACGAAAAGCGAAACACAAGATACCCGAGCACGAAGGCACGAGTCCACGGCGCGCGGCGCTAGTTTGTCAGCATAAGCCGGCTGTGATAGTTGACACTATTTAAAGTATTTTGAGCCATACATGTCTTAGACTTGCCTATATATGTTTTTTCATTTTTGGCCCAGTTAAAGTTAATATGTTACTTTTTAATAAAAGTTTGCAGTTCAAAAAAAAAAAAAACATAATTCGTCTAAGACAGGTATGACTAAAATGCTCTAAATTGGGTCATCTATCACCCCTGTAACGGTTTGCACCCAGCTTCCAAACATCCTATATATCATAATTCATGTGTTTCTGCGACAGTATTTTTTTAATTTTTTATAATGCAGTGTTGAATTAAGTTTTTCCATATTTTGCTATAAAGAATGATAAAATAATACTTGGACTTCACAAAAACCGTAAACGTCTTGGTGTTTTTCGAAGAATGGGAGCTGATTATAAGATTGGTCCTACTTATTTCCCTAAAATTCCTAGACTGATGTCTAGTAATTATTATTATAATATTATAATTATTATTATTACGCAGCGACTGCCCTGATGGCAGATGCTCCGTATAAAATAATGGTATTCATCTGCATCCAGTTAGACTGGAAGCGACCCCGACATAGTTGGGAAAAATGTTAGGAAGATGATGATCTCGTTACGTATAGCTTTTATTGAAAAGAATATGCTCGAATTCACTAGTTTGTTGCTAAAGCCGGCTTCAGTAAAGTACTGTAAGTGCTGTAGAGGTTTCATACTAGCCTGTGTAATTTATGTCAAGCCGGCAGATGTCTATGACATTCGAGTGATCACTTTAAAAAAAAAGAATAAGCAGCGTTGGCTTAGGGAGACGTGAGCGAAACGTGCCGCCTGGGTGCTAGACAGACGCGTTGAAATAATTAAGATATTACTTGAATAAGTATATTATGAAAGAGTGCAACGCGAGTTGGTTTATTTATTTATTTACCTAGATTTTTTTAAATTTTTTATTTATGATGGGTTTGCTCTTGATTTTAGTCTAAGTCAGAGGTGACAGAGACAAAGTCGACGATGGAGTGAGCTTTCCCAGAAGAACCCTGTTCACTCTCACTTTGAAGAGATTAGGGTTGTATGCGTTTCGTAGATTCCGGGTAAAGTGACTATCCCTCCGAGTATCGTCACAGAACCTATATATCACAATGGGCATAATAATAAATAAATATTCCCAATTCTGCAGGTAGGTATTTTTATCTCTAAATAACTTCTCTAGACGACTAGGCCAGAAAAACCAGACAAGTCTATTGGATAATCAAACGATTACTTCCACAGACTCTATCTACACGCGGCTCAAGGCAAAAACATAAATTATTCAAACATTAGTCTTCCTTACGGTACCCTAAACTCAACACAAAACCCTGTCTGATCCCACGACCACGAAGATAAGACGCCATTTCTTTTCGCCGCCCAAAATCGACCAGTCGAAAAGGCATAAAGGCAAACTGAATAAGACATTCCATTATTCAATTCGTGAATACACTTGCGATACAGGAAACGCGGTGTCGAGTGTTCGGTAAAAACGGGCTAAACAATGAACCAACGAGAGCGGGAATAAAACGGCCGAGATAGATAATTATACGTTCTCATACAAAGACAACTTAATAATAAAAGCTGCGGAAGCAAGCAGAGCTTGCTTTTTTTTGCCGCTTTTTTTTAAATTTATTTGTTTTTCTCAAGCACTTGATCGGTGTTGAAGAGGTTTGGAAATAGATTTTAAATAAACTGCCAGTCATCTTCGTCATCATCTACGTAGCCATTTCCCAACGATGTTGGGGTCGGTTTCCAGACTAACTGGATGCAGTTAAATATCAGTATGTTACATAGACCTCCACAACCCAGTTACTTGGTAATACGATACCCCTTGGTAAACTGCCAATATTTATTTCAACGGAAATCGATTTGTGTCCAAACTGTAAACGAATGCGAAAATTTAATTCATAGATAATGGAGGTAGGTGACTGGTAATTTAGTGATCGATACTTGTACTCGAACTCATAATTGTACTCATGGCAGCAAATAACTTTTACTATGGCACCAAACCTGAAATCGCGAAAAAAAAATTATTGCTCTTTACATTTTGACGAGTTATGCGAACAAAAATGTATGGGACAGCTGATTTTTTTTTCGCGGATTCGAAGTTGGTCATATGGTAAAAGTGGTTTGTTGTTTGATATAAACCGGCAAAATAGTTTTTATTTTTATTAATGCTAGTTGTGGCCTATCGCTTCCGAATCATCCATAACGATTTTTATCAACCGTGCGAACGCCCACCTGTGTCAAATGGACCGATCCCATGACATGGCGTGACTCCGATAGCTTAGGGTCAAAACAAACGCACGATTATTAATCAAGGATGCTATTTAAATTACAATTTATTTGAACTATCTGGCAGTTGAGTTCCCACATCAATTTTGGTGTGACTTTTGAGAGTAATGCGAACCCTATTTGTGAATTGGATATGTGATCATTGTTTGTAACGGATGCTATATGGTAATCATTGTATTATTTGGTTAGAAGGATGACTTCGGTAGGTAGTCACAGTATCGATCTCTTAGTCCGTTTTGTTTAGCTGTAAGTCTTCCAAAGCAAATAAATAAATACTTGAGTAGTGAGTATTGAATATTCTAGTATTCAATACTCACTACTCAAGTATTTATTTATTAGTATTGAGTAGTGAGTATTGAATATTCTAGTATTCAATACTCACTACTCAAGTATTTATTTATTTCCTTTGGAAGTCTTACAGCTAAACAAAACGGACTAAGAGATCGATAGTGCGACTGACAACCAATTACAAGTGTTCACATAATTATCAGATTAATAATAGAAGAAATCTGTGAAGAACACAGTAGGTACTGCTGACCATAAAAACCGCCAAAGCAAACATTATACATACATAATATATAACACAAATAATGCAATTAGGTGGTAAATCAAGCTACACAGGCTGACATAATTTGGACAATAGTGCCAATTCTCTTGTTCAATAACTAAACTAAAATTAGAGAATCGCTATCTTTTACTAACAAGCAGTCCGAGAAAAGGACAGCTACAGCTATGAACTAAGAGATGTCAAACTAGTTTACGCCCTGCACTTCACCGTGTTTTTAGTCGACATGTTTTTACGTGTCGTCTGAATTTGTATGGAAATATTAGTGCCAACTACATTTGACAGCTCTAATTTACGTCCGTCTGTTTCTTGTTTTATTAGAGAGAAAAAGTTATCAATAGCGTAAATTAAGTTTAGTTTGTGTATTAAACACAATCGGCACCAATATCAAGCGTCAGATGAAAAATCAAGCACTTTCTGGCCGCGGGCACACTTGTTGTACCTAAAAGGATCGAAGTCATGCTGTTCACCCTCCCTAATAAAGTTTACTATTACTTATTTTATTACTTACTTACTTGTATTACTAGAATATTCACCGGTTTCGTCCTTATATAGGTACTTAGGTATAATATTTTTATTTAAATGTTGTAATTAGGTATTATTTGTTTAAAGCAAAAACCGGTCAAGTGCGTGTTGCCCACGCACAATGAAGGGTTCCGTAGCTGGGATGAATTTATCCCAAGAACAAACTTAACATTGTAGTGAAATTATATTTTTTTATAATTTATAACTATTTACACCATGTACAAAATTATATTACTACCTAACTAACTGTATAGACAAATAAATACAAAAACTAGGAATTTTAGGCGTCGAAGTACTCGTCCGCATCGCTATCGTCCGGAAACGTGCCCAGAAGACTGGCAGCATTGCCACGTTGAATGGCAATGCTAATTCTTTGACCAAAGAAAGAGCCAGCCCTCTGGTCATGTGAAGTGTCGATCAGTCGGCGAGAAATTTCCTTAAAAAGAAGACGCGCACTCGGGCCCCATGACCCGAGCGTTTCGACCCGAAACGGTTCAAAACTGTAGTTAGTTGTAACTGTTAACATTGTAGTTGAAAAACATGTTCTCCCATATACATTCCAACTACAAATGTCCATAGTTAAACGAAAAAGATTCAACCCACATTAGGTGTAATGTAGGTTGGATCCTTTTCGTTTAACTATAGACAAATGTAAGTTTGTACGCAAAATATTGAGCGATTTACCATGTTATTTTAAGACCATTTCTTATAGGTTTTTCTGTAATCTATAGGTAGCTATAGAAATATTTTCTGTATTTTTTTCAAAATTTTACGTTCAGCAGTTTCGGAGATAAAGGGAAGGGGCAAATGGTCAATTTTCCTATACCTATGTTCTTAAATAATTTTAAAACAGTTTATTTTAATAGATATTATTAAAAATAAAATATATTTAAGACCCTCACAGTAAGCCCTTTCATTTGATATATCACACGGTACAGTGTCCAAATATTTTATTTTTTTATTTTCTTAGTTACCGCCAAAATTGACCCCCTTATTCAAAATTCATTAATTTACATTACACGTCCGTGTTTGGGGTCACAGAAATACGTATGTGTACCAAATATCAACTTAATCGGTCCATTAGATTCGGAGCAAATTGGCTGTGACAGACGGACAGACAGACAGACACATGAGTGATCCTATAAGGTTTCCGTTTTTTCCTTTTGAGGTATGGAGCCCTAAAAAAAGATGATGTGTATCCTAATAAAAATCAAACATCTATAATACATAATTCCAAATTACTATATATATATATATATCTACTTATTATTTATACAATAACGTTTCTCCTCTAAATATTAGTCCAATTTCCAAACAAGCTAATAAATGGTATCAGTAAGTACTGGGTCAGTTCGCGGGGTGGGGGAGTGAAAGCGGCAGATGCGCACACGCACCTCGTGGGAATACCGTGGATGGGACAAATTGGCCAGGACACGTCATCTCGTTCGCTGCTAATTAACGATGGATGGTTAGATGATGGTCATAAAATGTGCATTACTAATGTCCAAACTATTTTTTTATTAAGAGGTATTTTAGTAGACTCGCCACACGTGAACCTATTCCAGAAGTATAACCTACATAATATATATTTTATACAAAGCTGTTCACTTAAAAAAATTGATTTACATGAGCGTTATAAAAAGTTGTTGTGTACCTAAACACATGATTATACCTACTCATGATAACAAACAACTTTCATTATGGGACTAAACCTGAAATCGCGAAAAGAATCTACTTTTCCCTACATTTATGTTCGCATAACTCGTCAAAATGTAGGGAACAGCAGATTTTTTTTTGTGCTAATTTACTGATATAACAAATAAATAAAATACTCACTTGATGAAGCCGTAAGGGAGTGCATGATACACCTGTTATTTCGTCATTATATCTGGAAATAGAAAAGATAACTTTATATAAATAATCTCCAGAGTCATCAGAAAAATGTTCACACAGGAACCGTCCCGCGAAATATTTCTCAAGTGCAAATCTTTCGCTCGCGGTTTTCAAGAGCACTCCAGACCCAATGGGAAGAAAAGAATCAATCAAGAATAGCAACAAATGTAAGAAAATAAAGTTCCTTTGTGTTTTGGCTTTGTGGCTGACATCTTTTGGTCACAAAGCTGAAAGCTACTTGTATTTTTGTTCATTATTCTCATTGTTTTATGGCCACTTATTATAAACGGCCATTGGTATGAATGGCTGTCAAGTGCTGCCGTTTGATTTGGTACGCTTACAATTATATCACAAAGTATGTTCGTGTGAACTGAAATTGTATTTGCATTTCGATTAAATATCATGTTATAAGAGTTTCGAGACAGAAATTGGTTTATTTTAGGGATGCATCGATAGGACTTTTTGCCGATACGATACTCTTATAAAAATATCGGCGATACCGATACTGATGCCCACACGCTTATTGAATTGAAATGAAGGTAAAATAAATTAAAAAAAGTTGGGTATTTTTTTAAAATTAATATAAAAATTGAGATTGGTAATTAAAATTAACATTAATAGGATTTTTGTTTAAAAAACAAAGTAGTACTAGTTTTGCGGAAAAAGGCGATTTCGCATGTATTTTTGAATGAGACCTGCAGTAGAAAATAGTCTCGCATCTAAATGCGACAGATCTTATTAATTGGAAACTGAAGTATTTTTGCGCCATTTTTTTTAAGTTGTGTATAAGACGTCATTGTTCGTGTCTCGTTTGCGAATAGACGAAAGCACGCGCGTTTACATTATTTTATTGAAGCGCGAAATTTGAAAGGTATCGTTGTGCCGGCAATAAAAATGTCGCCGATGCCGATATATCAAACCCGAGATATCACCGATATATTGAAACCGGTATCGGTATCGGTATCGGATGCACCCCTACTTTCTTTCTTTAGTGGGTTTGTAGGTATACAAGAACGGTTAGAAGTTGCAGTTGCTTATTTCTTATATTTAGTTTAGACTAGAGTTAGGCTATAAAATGTCCCCCCCCCCCCCCAGTGGGTTCCCGCTTTGTCCAGCCGGGGGGCGGGCCCAGTAGCCGTGGTTTGGTCACCCACGGTGCAGCGAAGGGGAACCCGTGGAGGGGCCGCACGTCAGGGCTTTTCCAAGGAAGTTAACGACGTAGCAGCCAACAGGTAGGTTGCGGTGCCGCTTAGGCGACATCGCAACTGAGGCGGGCCGCGATGTCGTATGGGAGGTATCGCGGCTGAGGGTTGGAGGCCGCGATGGGAGAGGAGTGCCGGTATTGCGGTGTGCCGCTCTTCCTACCTTCCGCGGCCTTAACGGGGACGCCACCGTCTGATGGCGGAAGCGGTGGGGCCGCAGAGGAGGAGGAGTGTCGGTATTTCGTTGGCCGCTCTCCCTATCCTCTGCGGCCGAAAAGTGTTAGGCGGCCTGGCCACTGACCTGACCGGTCGCAGGGGGACCAAGAGTGCCTAGACACGGGGTCGTCTAGCGCCCATGTGCTGGTTTGGTCCATGGGGTGGTCACGGCGCGCAATGTGTTCTTGTGCGCCGGTGATGGGGGTTGCTCCCCAAAGGACAGCCGCGGCGGGTTGCGATGAGTGCTAACGCGTGCCCGTGTTCCCGCCACAAGCGGCAGAGGAGGACACCGCGAGGTGTTTTAGTGGGTTGGAGTCCCACATAACTGCACTATCTGCCCGTGGTAGTGTAGTATGCATGAGCATTTCTCCACGGAAAAAAGGCTATAAAATATCATTGTAGATTTGTAGAAAACCTATATTTTTTTTTTTTGTAAATTATGTAAGTATGTATCATTAAGTATTATGCAGATAACAATAAAAGGGAAGTCCATAAAAATATTTACAATCGCTTTGCTTAAAAATAGCTCACAATAACAAAAAAAAACAGAAGTTACTGAAAGGAGACAAAACACTTTCTTCGAAATCAAACAATAAACATTGTGTTTCCGTCAAGTAGAGCTGCTGAATCCGTAATCCCGAGTCACAGTAGCAGAACTTCTCACTCTTTGTCTGTCGGTCACTCAGAAGTTGGAATTGCATACTTTTTGCAAACGTAATTACGAACTCGCAAAACAGGTAATTAGGTTCGGATAATCCCGGTAAGTGCCGGGACAAAGGCTCGGATGAGCCGGGACTATGGCCGGGCCCGAAAGGCCTGGTGTGCACCGTCAACAACAAAAGCGAAACCCATAATAACATCGGAAAGTCGGTAGCTTCTTGCTTTTAAAATTGAGATGGCACAAAAAATCACTAATACGTTTTTTGAATGTTTGGGACTAAATAGCGAAGAGAATTTGCGGACCATTTTTTTTCCAGTTTGACTTTATGCAGCTGTTGTACTAACAAACATGGTTGGTATGGGTGTATTAATCTGTAATATTTAGGATGTAATGTATTTTATTGCGTGAATAAAACCGTACTCGTATGTACAGACGCCAGCACATCAAGCTACTACAATCTGTCAGATTTCTTTAATAGATTTTCGACTTTATTGCTAAAGCATTAGGTTCAAGGTTGATTGGGAAAATCTGACAGTTTCGGGTAGGTTGACCTGCTGGCGTCTGTACCAAGTAATTTTATGATAATAAAGAGACAGTTAGAAACTCAAAGAAGTGTGTCAAATTAAGGCATTAAGGTCTATATCTATTTGTTCGGTGAAAAAAAAAAAAACTTTAGACGTCTTTACTCAAAGGACATTTATTTTGCACTACACTTACAATTTCGATATTAGAATGAGTGGACTGTATGAACGTTGTTTGAATGTATGTGCGCAGTATGTGTGTGTGTGTGTTATTACTATTATGTATCTTAATCCTTTTAGACAGTTAATAAGACTTTTTTTCTAAGTTTAATATATTAGAACAAGAAGGAAGTAGGTAGCGAAAGTAGGACAAACATAATTAATAAAACTATGCATTATGAACTGATTACAGGAATGAGGACTGCATCACATTTAGTCCGTATTTTTTTTATACAGGTCAGTTTCTATCTTTACTTAAGAGGATTGTGAAGCTGTAAATTTTCATACAAAAAGAGATTTTTCTCCCCGTAAACATAGTCTAATTTTCATAATTTTTGGAAATGTTGTTGGTATAATGAAAAACTAGGTCCGCACGTTTTTATTATAAAGAAATATTTTATACAATATAAGTTATTAGCATCTAAATATCTATATTTTTGACATAAAAACATGCTCGTGTATTTTTATTTTTTAAAATTAAATTAAATTGAAATACTAAAAACGAAAAAAGTACAGACCTAGATTAAAGTGTACTGAATGTAATGAGATTAAAATTGTCTCATTTCGTAAAGGTTTAGGGGAGTAAAAACGTTATCGCCCGAAACAATACTTATGTAAATAATTGTATGAAATGTAGGCAATTGCCTCTAAAAATCGCGCCGTGTATCGGCGCTTCACAATCCTCTTAAGTATAGATGCAGTAGGAGGTCTAATTAGATACTATTAAAAAGGCAAAACTGCAGAAATAACGGAAGTAATATCAAATAGGTATGTATGTATAAAGAAACCGTTTTACAAATCTGACTTACGCTGCTTTACAAGATCTCCCGTGTAATGCCAGCGAAGAACCGATAACAAACGTGTTGACGTGTTAAAACAATTAAAAATTACACCAATAAGCGTGACCAGAGCACATTAATAGAAAACTTTAACAACTTGACAAATAAGCGAAAATTAATTTCAGTATTTAACGGCTTGGTTATAGTTTTATATCAGAAAATTCATTTAACGCCACATCCTGTTAAAATTACGTTTTTGTAATAGGAGTTAAGCGAGTTTAAGAGGTTTGCTTACTTCTACACAACTACATATTTACATTAGGTACCAAATTAAATAAATAAGTAACTATTACGTATTAAGTGTAGATGGAAATTATTTGACAGTAGGTAGGTATGGTTCTTCTCATTACGTCATAGGTGCCCGAGGTAGGAACGCATACAAGGCATACAGTAAACTTAGGTAATAATAATAATATCCTGGGATATTTCACACACGGTCATCTGATCCCAAACTAAGCTGGATGTTGTTGGTCCTGGATGGGAATCGAATCATGCCATTATGGTTGTGACTTTCAGCTCGACTTACACTAACATAAGTATTAAGTACCTATTTATGCATAATATACTGCTGTACGTATATATGTATTTTATAATTATACCTTCTGAGATGCTTTTAAGATAATTTAGTGCGTTAATTATTTCTAAAAGCTTAGGTATCTTTTCTATCGTAACCCAATTCGAATTATTGCGAAAGTTAAAATTACAATAGGTACGAGTATGATATTATATTTTCAGAAAGTTATAGGTACACCTACCTACCAAAACAGCGCTGCAGTAAACGGACACTCGTGGAAATAGGTTGCCATGGTATGGGCATGTAATGCAGAGGAGCGAGTAAAATGTCGGGAGGAAAATATGAATGTGGATAGCTATAAAAGTAGGGAAGACCAAAGAAACGATCACGATGGACTGGATGAAATGTGTGAAAGATGATATGGCTAGAACTACCGAGATGACGACTAATAGAAAAATGGACGAACAAGACACGTTGCGCCTAATTCAAATAAATTGGGATAACGGCAAGATGAAACTCATTTCGGCTCTGTTTAGGGAATTATGCTAAGCGATGTCCGTTTTGAGCAGGAGTGTTGTGTTGTTGTGTTAGGTATTAGTGCAAATAAACTTATTTTCATTCTTCATAAATATACACTTAGTCGCACTCACACAAATTTAGTTAGTACTAGCTTCTGCCCGTGACTTCGCGCCTTGGTGATCATAAAATATATTCGGCAATACTGTAGCTTCCCATTAGTGAATCATTAGTTCCGGAGATTAGGTACCTACCTCTACATATAAACTTAAAAATAATAATAAAGCCTTTTATTCCGAAACTAGACAATTACACTAACAATAATGGTCAAAACTAAAATCACAAGATGTCTTGAATTTCGGTGTGCCTCGTGGCAAAGGTCTCCTCTAACAATTTCCATTGATGTCTGTCGTGAGGTACCTATTCTCCTCTGGAGGAGAGTAGGTACATATAAACATACAAACAATCAAATTTTACCTAAAATTTTGCCAGAGAGCTCATATACGATAAAAAAAACATTGGGCATGTAGGTACCTACATAAGTTTAAGGTCATGAACAAACAGCAAACAGAGAGTCGTTGCGTTATGAAATATGTTTGATTAAATATTGATCGTGGCACAATGCAGGGGCTCGTGGCTAAATAATATCAGCCGCACGATTCGATCATGAAGGTTAAGCAACGCTTGCCGAGGTCGGTCCGTGGATGGGTGACCATCTGTAACATACCGAGACCTCTCCGTACCTCGGAAAGCACGTTAAACAGTTGGTCCCGACTGTCATTCGTAGATCTTTGACAGTCGTTACGGGTAGTGAGAAGTCCGAAAGTCTGACAAGGGGAATCTTGTTACCTAAGAACTGGGTTGTGCAGGTCAGATAAGCAGTCGCTCCATTTAAAATACTGGTATCTAGCTGCCCATAGCAGCTGCCAGAGAAGGACCGAAAAACTTCCTTAGATTTTTATTGGGGTACTGTCAATTCCCAGTTAACGCAGTACCCCACAACATTGTTGCTTAGAATGCTGAAATTTAACTGTCTTAAAGTTAGCCGTAATTACATTTTACTCATGTTCGCTTGTCGTGTCCTTCGTGGGAAGTTTTTGTTCCTCCTGTACTCCAATACCAACTTAGACCGCGACGACACGGATTGTTGGCCGTTCCGTCAGCACGCACAGTTTCGCATTCTAACTCGCCCTTAGTTCGCGCGCTCGCAATGCTTGATGCTCTACTGGCCTCGACACAGGAGTGTGATTTGTTTGCCGCGAGATGGATAGACGCGTGCATATTTAAGATTGTTTCAGATGATGGACGAAGATGAGTTTTTTTTTGTGCCAATATTATTTGATTGTTATTTGTTAGTTTT
The DNA here is from genome assembly GCA_948252095.1 of Dicycla oo. Lineage (NCBI taxonomy): Eukaryota > Metazoa > Arthropoda > Insecta > Lepidoptera > Noctuidae > Dicycla > Dicycla oo. Next base: position 40,070,791 of record OX411709.1, on the reverse strand, counting down.
ACTTGTTTTATTAGCTATTTTTAAGTTTCTATTTCTTATGGTTATTCCATCCTTATTTTAAATATGTCTGTTTTTATTAAAATTTAAATGTGCAATAACTTGGATCTGGGTCATAAGTAAAATTGTGCATGTTTTTACCTAATAAATAAATATACCGAACATAGAAAGATTCAAGAAATAGTTTATTGTGTAGGAATATTAAAACGTGAATCAAATTGACACTAGGTACGTCAATTTGCCGTGTTACATCCATTTCATAACACTGACAAAAAAACATACAGTTGTGATTCGAAAATAAGTTGGTAGTCAATTTGGTAAACAGTTAATTTTTAGGGTTCCGTACCTGAAAAGGAAAAACAAAGATCACTTCGTTGTTCGTTCGTCCGTCTGTCTGTCATAGTCTGTCAATACCCTTTTTCTCAGGAACGCGTGGAGGTATCAACTGAAATCAATATCATATACGTAAGTCTACCCTTGGAGCTCTAAAAAAAAATGAGGCTTCTAAGTCAAAGCAATAAAAACATACGGTCATTTATGCCGTAGACGACGACGGCATAAATTGCCGTGTTACCTACATACTACCTAAAATATTGATTTTAACCCTGTGTTTTAACCTCTTTAGATAGGTACTAGGTATTTTGATACTTGCAAATTAATCAAAACCGTACTTCCCGTTGACCTAGAATGATGAAAGAACAATGGCAGAATTTGGTCTGGACTATTTTTTTGGCATCCATAGATTTTATTTATATGAATCAAATTTAATTAATTTTCTACGATTTTTCAATTATTCACTCCTTCTCGTAAAGGCCGGAGTTATTTTTATGTTTTTTAAAGCTTATCAAATGATGTTCGAATTAGGTGCATTCAAAATATTACCATTAAAATAGTGGTGAGAGTACAAATAGTACGAATGCAATTTATTTGTATCAATAATTAAACGAATGTTCGATATAATCGACCGATCGATCGACCCATGTAATTGGTTTTGTTTTTAACATAATTATTGAAATACTCTATTCTTTCGTCTTTAATCAACTGACATCTTTGAGGAAATGCTTCTACTTTTAAATCAAATTAATAATGGATCAAAATATCACAGGATCCTTTCAGTGTTGTATCGATTCTTAAGAAAACCGAATCGAAACGTGCAACACTACTTTTGTCTTTGACAGTGACATATTGTCTGTGGTTGTCTGTCAAGACGCTACACATATCCCGACACATACCTATCACGGAAACAATATTATGTGTACATTGTGATTGAAAATAATATTCCTGGCAGAACCGGCATAGTTGAATATTGCTGTAGTTGTTTAGTTGGCCGGCGCACTGTAGGCTGCTGCGCACACACTATGACTTTAGTGTGGTATCTAGGATGGGCCAGACATCAAGGATATATCTCAGCACCAGCAGGTTTTCTTGATGAGATAATAATACGAGAGGAGGAATAAAATAAATATGATTATCAAAATGTGTTTTTTATTTGACCTAACATTAGGTACCTATACACCCTCAGTTTTAGTGTTTACGGGGCAAGTGCATTTTTTTTTAAATATGCGCCCAGCTTTCGTAAACATATTATAATTGAGTAGTACTCTGCCGTCGTAAGCAAAAAGGGCACAACTAACATTTAAAAAAAAAATCTACAAAAAATTGAGCAGATTAGCCCTTTTTTCTGATTCTAAATATGTATGTTACTCAATTTTTTTTTAAATGTTATTTGTGCCCTTTTTGCTTACGACGGCAGTACTCTATACCGAAGGTTAGAATTTATTTGGGTTTTTCTCATTTTATCCGTAAATACTCTTATCCTCAGTTAGACCACACCACATTATCAATTTCTTTATGATTTAATTTCAATCTGCGATAAATTATAGATAAATTGTTGTTTGACGTTCATTCATAACTTACAAATTCAAACACCGAAATCTTTTTGTTCCGGCTTTCCCAAATGAAAATAGTCTCATTTATAGATTCTGGAGCTAACGCCAAATCTTTTAACATATTTTTCATTACGGGACGCTTCAATTTGATCCCAGACAATTCTTTGTATGGAGACCTGCTATTGTTCTTTGGTAATTAGCAAGGTCTCACAGCAAAAATAAAGCAAAAAGTCTGAAATCGTAAATTTTTAATTTTATCACATAAAAAAATTTTTGCTATTACAAACTTACATTAGCAGATGGAGAATTAACTGTATGAGAGAACATGTTTTTCAACTACAATGTTAAGTACTTACGGAACCCTTCATTGTGCGTGGTTCGACACGCACTTGGCCGATTTTTCAAGAAGGATTTATTACATACACAAGTCGGTCAATTTTCCTAACCCTATTCTCTCAAGGATCATGACATAAATTTAATGCACACAACCCCTCAACTCTCGCAGCAAGTCGAAAATATCAAGTTTCTTCAAAAGTAATAATCTTAACCCTTTCAATGACGCCCGCATGTACTTGATAGCCTATTTGACAGCAGTAGCACGACCTACCGCAGCTTACAATAGGTGGTCCTAGTATCAACGAGTGGTAGATAAAGTAAAACATTTAACAAGTATTTAAATCGTAGGTACTAAATCTAGTAATTCACATATACTAATAAGAGGTATATATGTGAGTTTGAATGCCGGGGTTATCTTCGGAACTACAAACATTCTTTCACTAATGGGAAGGTAGAGCTACAGATTACAGTGTACCGAGTGTCATATATTATGATAATATCATCATTCTCCTGCCATTGTGCCAATTTATTTGGGGTCGGCGCAACATGTCTTTTTCTTCCATACTTTTCTATTAGTCGACATCTCCCTTTCTAGCCATATCATCTTTTACACAGTTCATCCATCGTTTCTTTGGTCTTCCTCTACTCGTATAGCCATCCACATTCTTACTCAAAACTGTAGAGAGCTCGTAGAGGTAGAGCTCGTGGCTAAGTAATAACAGCCGCATGGGTCGATCGATCAGGTTAAGCTACGCTTGCCGGGGTTGGTCTGTGGATGGGTGACCATCTTTTCATATCGAGACTCCTCCATGCCTCGGAAAGCACGTTAAGCCGTTGGTCCCGGCTTGGTCATTCATGGATCTTTGACAGTCGTTACGGGTTGTCAGAAGCCCGAAAGTCTGACAACCAGTCTTACCAAGGGGTATCGTATTACCCAGTAACTGGGTTGTGGAGGTCAGATAGGCAGTCGCTCCATGTAAAATACTGGTATTCAGCTGCATCCGATTAGACTGGAAGCCGACCCCAACATAGTTGGGAAAAGGCTAGGCAGATTGATTTTGATTCTTACTCAAAACTTTCCTGACGATATTTTTCTTATTCCTCCACATCACATGCCCCTACCATGACAACGATTTCCATACAACTTTTCAGTCACCGGTGTCACTTTTTGTACTCATTTCTTCTTCTATCCATTCGCGTAACACCTCGCAACCTTCTTGGCATTCTCATCACAGCTGCATGCAATTGCCTTTCATTCATTAGTTTTCTGGCCCAAATGTCACACGGTATATATGTATTTTATGTTAAAACAAGTTTCACTTGGACGAAGTCGCGGGCAGTAGCTAGTAAAATAATAATTTCGCTAGCAGTTTATAAATAAAAGCAAATAAAAGCATAGGTAGGTACCTACTACAAAATAGCAATGCGTTTCTCTGATACGACTCCTAATATTTTTGAAAAAATATGCTTCTAAGGTGCGAATTTTATATTTAGTATTTACTAGGCTGTAATGATAAAAATAAAACTATTCAAATGAATGTATCTCCCGGAAATTGTGGTCTATTTATATGATATTTTTGCTGACTTGCTTATTGCAAGCAAAAAAAATATTTAAAAAATATACAGAACGAATTTTTCAAGAGGGCGTGGGTGGCCAAATTCTATATTCAAATCAATAATATTGTACTCGTAATGCTGAATGTAGTACAATCCTTGAGACGTCGAATCCAGGTATGTAGGGAAATCAATGGACAACATTTTGTACAATTAATCAGGTAAGGTTTAATAGGTAGGTAACATAAGAAAAATAAAAAGTATTTTATTTAAAATAAGCTCTTTTTTAACCGACTTCCAAAAGGAGGAGGTTCTCAATTCGTCTGTATTTTTTTCGTTTTTTTTTGTATGTTTGTTACGCGATTACTCAAAGACGGATAGACGAATTGGAAAATTCTTTTTTTGTTTGGAAGGGTATACTTCCGAGGTGGTCCCATATAAATTTTATTAACTTTGCATGGGGAGTTTTTGAGTTAGCTTCAATAATGAGTATATTTCCCACTTATTTTATATGGATGATGTGATGATGTTTTAATAAATTCCTATCACTGTTATTTACATGGCTATATCTACAATTATTGTGCTCAATTATGTATTCGAATTTGTGTGGGGTAGGTTCCACAACTAAAAAGTGAAAAATAAAAACTTTTTAGCAATTAGTTTATGTGGATGATATTTTAATCTATGAGGATGATGTTTTAATAACTTCCTATCACTGTTATTTACATAGCAGGTGGTATTCTTATTTTTGTAGGGTAGGTACCACTACACCACAACTAAGAAGTGAAAACTAAAACTTTTAGCAAAAAATAAAACCGACTTCTAAAACAAAACACTACAAAGTGAAAAATAACTTTAATTTCGGAAGTCGGTGGCAAAAAACGAAAATACAAAACCAAAGACACCGACTTCCAAAATTAAAGTTATTTTTCACTTTGTAGTGTTTTGTTTTAGAAGTCGGTTTTATTTTTTGCTAAAAAGTTTTTTAATTTGCCGTATGTCATTACTTCTCAGAATGCGATCCTTATTAGTGACACTATCGAATGGTGTAATAATACAGTGTGTGTGTGTTTTTTTTTCAAAACCAACGGGTCGGATTACTGGCTACAAATATTGATTTTTCAAAAATCCAATGATGCAGTTTTAGTTTTCATCAAAAACGAACCCGATACTCCTTTGAAATACTTTTCGCTATTCTAATATTACCTATTATAAAATTCACTCTGTATATTAACCGATTATCATTACTTTTGAATCAGCCCTTGTACAGAGAGTATGATGAGTTCCTTGAAAAGGAACCGAGAGAAGTTACTTCATAACTGTGACCCTCAATAAAGGTCACGACCCTTCATGTCAAGGTTACCTACAAACTTAACAGAGACTGACATTGTCTCGGGTTACTGACTATAAGTAGATATACATACTCGTAGTAAGTATTTCAGGACAGATCTAGTTTTCACGTAAATAAATCAATCTGCCTAGCCTTTTCCCAAGTATGTTGGGGTCGGCTTCCGGTCTAACCGGACGCAGCTACATGGAGCGACTGCCTATCTGGCCTCCACAACTCAGTACCTAACCGGATAATAAATACGAAAAGACTGAAATTGTAGAAAGACTGGTTGTCAGACTTTCGGAGTTCTTACGACCCGTAACGACTGTCAAAGATCCAAAAACGACAGCCGGGACCAACGGCTTAACGTGCTTTCCGAGGCACGGAGGACTCTCGGTATGTAAAGATGGTCACCCATCCACGGACCGACCCCGGCAAGCGTAGCTTAACCTGATGTATAGACCCGTGCGGCTGTTATTACCTACTTAGCTTAAATAACCTATGCTATATTATTTGTCCTGGTAGGTAGGTATATCGATTCATTGATTCGAGGATTATCAAATCAAAATCAAAAGTCATATATTTAAATTAGGCTGCTAATCAGTGTTTTTTAACGTCAAAACCACGTAAGACCGTTTCCCAAAACGCTCGCCTTTCACCATCTTCTAGTGCTTTAGCTGGGAAGAAGAAGTGGCGCGACAAACTGTCCAGCAGCATTGTGTGATATACGTATGTAGTTCATTACAAACACACAACCCCAAATAGTTATCCGAACCATAATCTTGAAACTTTAAGGTAAATAACCTAATGATGACTGATATACACGCTTACAACTCGAATCTCTTCAACGTTAGAGTGAACAAACAGGCTTCTTCTGGGTAAGCTCACTCCATCGTAGACTTTGTCTCTGTCACCTCTGACCTACAGTCAAGAACAAACCCATCACAATTTTTTTATTTATGTAAAAGAAAATTGCTGAGCATTGTTTGATTAATCAAATCAAATCATTTTTATTTCGGACAAATAAGACATCCTGGGGATTGGCACAAGAAAAGAGAAGCCGATGCTCAGCGGTAGCATAGGGGCACTGAAAGGCTGTGGATGACCACGATGAAGATATACATAAATCATTGTTATTAAAAGGTAAATCGCTTGGCTTATGGAATAATATCAGTCTTATTATTGTGCACGAAAGAGTAACTAAAAAATTAAATAGGATATTTAGAAGTACGCAGGCATGTTTTTTTTTTAACCCACACCATGCGAAACTGCAGTATTTCAATTCAACTGACTCGCATGATGCTCCGATACTCGAATCACGATTTGAATAGCGGAACATCACGCAGTTTCACGGGTTCGTGGTGGTGGTGTGCCAAGGCCCTGAATATGAAGTAGCTCTTTTATTGCGCACAGCATTTGTAATCAATTAATCAAGATATTTTTCTGCATTGCAAATTTATTTTAATTTGCACAGCTTTTGAAAACAATAGGAACAGCGGTTGTACTACGTTATTTAGTAAAAAAAAAAACTCACAATATGTATCTACAGCAACAGCCGCTTCAGCACTAGTACTTATAGATAGTTCTAATCACCTTGCTAGTTTTATATTCAATGAAGTCTATGTATTTTTGTAAGTAAAGTTAACACTGCTTTTTAATTATTACTAATTATCTTAATTTCACTAGTACTAGTTTCAATAGTCAATAAGTACTCAATTCGAATGTTCTCACTAAATAAATCGCACTTCACTAATATTTAAAAACCTAGGAAAAAATGTTGATCCTTTTGGCTACGTCAGTGTTTACGTCAGAGGGCTGGTTGGTGATTGAGTGACGCTTGCGCAGGCCGCCGGGGTTGGAAGGGGCGGCGCCGGCGGCAGTGGCGGGGCGCGCAACACGCCCCAGCGGTTGTTCATTTGAAGTCATTCATATTCAATGGAACGATCAATGATTTATTGATGAGCATCGTCACAGAAGTATGTACAAAACTAAATATTTATAACTTGATGGGCTAATTCATAACTACTTTTAAACGTCAGTTATTCGCATAATACATTTCATGTCCGTACTTCTAAAACGCATAAATAATATAATTAATTAGTTATAATTTATTTGTAATTTAAATTTTTCATTTTATTTTGTCCATCCTATTTGTAATTTTATTTTTTCCACTCTTAATTTTTTTGTTATGCTCATTTTTTATTTTATTTTGTTATGTAGATACCTACCTAAGTTTTATGTATTTCTTTGAATTTAAATTTAATTTTATATATATTTGAATTTAATGGCAAATAATTACTTGGGCTTCTGTCCTTAAAAAAAATGTTGCGCTAAGTTTTGTATTAAATTGAAATTTAAAATTAAAAAGCCCAAGGAATTATTTGCCATAGCCCACTATGTAACTTACAACGACAACATAATAGTTTCCAATGCAATTTTTAAACAAATATATCTCCGTAACTACACATCGTAAGGGCTTGATCTTTTTTGATATCGACAGCTTATTAATTCCAGATAATTATGGTACCCATGCTTAACTCCATACGCACCACAAGGTAACTTTTCCCGTGGAACGTCACAAATAACGATTTTGTGCTTGTGCTTTCCGAGGCACAGAGGATTATTTTTATGTAAAGATGGTCATCCACGGACTAATCCCCGCAAGCGTAGCTTAACCTGATGGATCGACCCACACGGCTGTTATTACTTAGCCACGAGCTCTATACAGGGTTATTGGTAAAACACCAGCAACCTCTTAAGGGGTCATTGTACTCATCATTATGAACAACTTTTACTATGGGACCAAACCTGAAATCGCGAAAAAAATCAGCTGTTCAGTACATATATGTTCGCATAATTCGTCAAAATGTAGGTACTGAACAGCTGATTTTTTTTTTCGACACCCGAGCGAACCCGGGACGGGCAGCTAGTTTAGAATAAAAATCACCATAATCTTATTGAAGGTATTCAATTCATTAATATATAGGGTGACTGATAGGTAATTAGTGACCGATACTTAAACACATGATTTTACTCATGAAAACATTTACTACGGGACCAAACCTAAAATCGCGAAAAAAAATCTGCTGCTCCCTACATTTTGACGAGTTAAGGCGAAAGCTATTAGATTATTAGCTATTTTTAGATCAATCAATCTGCCTAGCCTTTTTTGAACTATGTTGGGGTCGGCTTCCAGTCTAACCGGATGCAGCTGAATACCAGTATTTTACATTGAGCGACTGCCTATCTGACCTCCACAACCCAGTTATTGGGTAATACAATACCCCTTGGTAACACAGGTTGTCAGACTGTCGGGCTTCTGACGACCCGTAACGACTGTCAAAGATACACGAATGACAGCCGGGACCAACGGCTTAACGTGCTTTCCGAGGCACGGAGGAGTCTCGGTATGTAAAGATGGTCACGCATCTACGGACCAACCCCGGCAAGCGTAGCTTAACCTGATGGATCGACCCGTGCGGCTGTTATTACTTAGCCACGTGCCATTTTGCGACAAAATATTCCAGATGAACATAAACTAGTAAATAAATATGAAATTCTGAAACAAAAGCTATGTAATAACAGGTACGCGACAGAAGCTTTTATGAGTGCGTATAAAGCCAGACAAAAAATCAAATTACATCCGCGCGTCCTTGCTAATAGGGCGCAGCGGTGCGACCACACCGAGCGCATCATCGGGGGGCGGCGAAATCAACCAAAACAATACCTACCACTGGGCTCAGGTCACTGACTCGTGATTGACGACGATCGATCGGATATTAGGCTGAAATTTTCGAGATTGTTGCGCTCGCTTTTGCTGCCTAGATTCATAACATTCATTCAGCTGCATCCGGTGGACTGCAAACCGACCCCAACATGGTTGGGAAAAGGCAAGGCAGATTGATTCATAACAGAAAATATTCAGAGTATATATTTTCTGCATAGGTAAGTCAACCAAGTAGCTGCTATTTTTCTATGAGTGGTCAACAGAATATCTAATCCTACAGATAGGAATTAAGCTATCTGTAGGCGCGTGCAATATTTTCACTAGCATCCAACATTATCTTAGTACATATTCATCATCATCTGCCTAGCCTTTTCCCAACTATGTTGGGGTCGGCTTCCAGTCTAACCGGATGCAGCTGAATACCGGTATTTTACATGGAGCGACTGCCTATCTGACCTCCACAACCCAGTTACTGGGTAATACGATACCCCTTGGTAAGACTGGTTGTCAGACTTTCGGGCTTCTGACGACCCGTAACGACTGCCAAAGATCCACGAATGACAGCCGGGACCAACGGCTTAACGTGCTTTCCGAGGCACGGAGGAGTCTCGGTATGAAAAGATGGTCACCCATCCACAGACCAACCCCGGCAAGCGTAGCTTAACCTAATGAATTGACCCGTGCGGCTGTTATTACTTAGCCACGAGCTCCTTATCATTATCTTAGTACATTGACTGTCAAACCTAACCAAGCTAGCGACCAAGAAGTGTGCCACAAACGGTAGCGACGGCATAATTTCCGAAAGAAACAACAACCCTACAGGTTATCAAACAAAATGATTGTTATTATTTCTCATCTCAGCAGAGCAAGCACAGAGGCGTTGTCGAGCGCAACAGGGTAGTGCGAGCGGGATGACAACATTTCTTTAATTCGAATGAGCGGAACAACTGTTAATACGTTATGTCAAGCGCGACCGACACCGCTGCTTGTCCTGCAGATAGACACACCTGAAGATATTTCGTAGGTCTAATACATAATATTATATTCACAGATAGGCAACTGCACATTACAGGAACACTAAGGTTTTTTTATTTAGAGTGGCGGGCGGGGGGAGGGGTTTACTTTGAGATCTCGCACCAACTTAAAATTTTGCTAGGGCCGCCTCTGCTTACCTACCACATCAAGCACAACGAAAACACAATACAATCCCTTCGCAACAGCAGAAAATTCTGTAGTAGGTAAGTATGGAATGACTAATTAGTGATTGGTTTATTACAAGATTTCATTCAGGAAGCTTTGAGTAAGAAATCTATAGAAATTGTATCAAATTCAGTCGTAAAATAGTTTCAGAATCCAAATCATAAAACCATGACTGAAAAGATGGCAGACCGATACCAAACGACGGAACAACTAAAATGTTGATGCAAAAAAAAATAATAACACGATCAAAAGCTTTTATCTTGCATGATTGAATCAGTGTTGCTATAACTACCATAGGTACTGTTCACTTTACTTAACAGTAAAATTTTACGATATCATTTTTTTTTTTTGGGTGATGACAATGTCTCTGTAATTAAATATTTGCACATCACAAGTACCTAATGGTAGAATGTAAATGGGCCACATTTATAATAAGATCATACTAATTTGTACACCCACATTTTGGCAAATAAAATATTATTATTATTATCTCCTTTATTTCTCTTTTTTATTATTATTATTATAATGAATGCAAATATTGTTTAGAACGATAAATATAGACTATTACGTATTGAGCACTATGGGGGTGGTGGGTGGATGCAGACGGAAAATAAATCTATGTCAGCCATGTTCATAGCACACACGGTAACATTTCATTTTTATTTATACAATATCCGCTCTTAACAAGTGGTTCCTCTAAAAAGGGCAGACACCTGTTTGATTACCCCGAACTGACCATCGAAATTAGCACAAATAATCGAGAACAAACGGCTTAACACATATGATGGCTTTGGCAATCAAATAGAAAATAGGACAAGGCTTTACACAAATTAGGTATAATCTAAAATCATTTTAGAGCTATTACCCTATTAAAAAAAACTGAAATATAATTTGGTAATACACACAGGTACTTACACGTGTCGGACGCAACTTTCCGTAGGGCAGTTCGTCGTATAGTGAGCCCATGGCAAAAGGTGCATTTTCTATTTGTTTGCTGACAGTGTGTGTGAACGAGACGCACTATGTATTTGTTTTCCTCACATCGTGAAAATGGACACACAGCTTATAGTTTTTGAGTGCTTCGTTTTAAGGGTTTTTAGTTTTAACTATTTGTTTTATCATGATTAAAATATTACTTGTTTAAATCATTGAAGTAGATTTTTTTTATTGTTTACTGTCTAGTGTGACACGTACCAATGTTATATGTTTATGATATAGTTATGCGTTTCTTCATCGCTGATTTTTCGTAAACGTAGATCCGGTCCGTACTGAATTTAAAACAAAAACTCTGCTGTGAAGGTGCTTTAGCGGCTGCGACTGCCGAATAAAACCCATTTTCTTTTTCGGCTATCGAACCGTCTTCAGAGCTATTTTATTTGGAATTCTAGTATGCCTACAGTAACCTACGTTCATTCCGGACCCAAGGCACCCCTAAAGGGTACAACTGGGGGTGCCAGGGAACTTGGATTCGGACCCGTGGCACCCCCAGGTCAATTAGTGCAGTGCTTGGTACTCGTTATTAAAACAAACACTAGTATTTGGTATTAAAACTATGTATATGACTTGATTTTATCTCTAATGTGAAGCTAATGTGACCTACATTTAGTTATGTATTTATCTTTGTACCTAGTCAGATCTTCTTGTTGAAGCTGTAAAATTCTTAATTTTTGGAAGTGACAATCTAAGTAGGTATTTCCATTTTTTTTAATAGAGCGAAAAGCAGTCTGTGGGGTAGGTACAAAAACAAAGTTTCAGCTTTATATACAATCTTCATATATGTAAGTGGGCACATCCTTTATTACTGGAGGCCTTTATTTAGGTATAAAGTTCTGCTTACGTTTTTAGTTTTGTATTTTTATTTCTGCTTGAGTATAGTTTTCGATTTTTTTTTTTGGTATATTGGCGTGTGCTAGCTTACTTATAGCAAATAATTTAATTTAATATTTTATGTTGCGTATTGTTCCTAAATTATTATGCGCAGTGTTGTATAGATTCAATTTTATTTAACTGAACAGACAGCTGTGCTGCTGGGGAGTTTGTTGCGCCACTTCTTCTCCCCAGCTAAAGCACTAGGAAGTGGTGAAGGGCGGGCGTTTTGGGGGACTGTGTTATGTAATTTTGACATTCAAAAAGTGCTGATTCTCAGGCTAGTTTGAATATATGACTTTTGATTTTGATTTTGAAGGGCTGAAAGAACAATTGTGGGCTTATCAGCAGTTTTACCACTTCTTCCATCTGATACCATTCGAGAGGCTTTTGAATATATCAAATCCGAACGTACTGTCGATGTGGAAAAATTCATCAATTACATAGAAATATTTTGGCTCAGCGTAGCAAAAACCGGCCAAGTGCGTGTTGGACTACGCACAATGAAGGGTTCCGTAGGTGGGATGAATCCCAAAAACAAACTTAACATTGTAGTTGAAAAACATGTTCTCCCATACATTCCAACTTCAAATGTAAGTTAGTACGCACAATATTGAGAGATTTACCATGTTGTTTTAAGACCATAGACTTCTTGTAGGGTTTTCTGTAAACTATAGGTATTGAGCTATTTTCTTTATTTTTTTCAAAATTTTAGGCTCAGTACTTTCGGAGTCAATTTTCGTCTATTTTCGTAATAACTTTAAAATTATTTATTTTAAAATTAAAAAAATATATATATTTGAGACCCTCACAGTAAGTTCTTGTATTTGATATGTCACACAGTACAGTTTGCAAAACTTTTTTTCTTATTTACTCCTCAAAATTGACCCCCATATTCAAAATTCATTTATTTACGTTACACGACCGTGTTTGGGTCACAGTATAAGTATGAATGTAAGTGTGTGTAAGTATAAGTGTATCAAATTTCAACTTAATCGGCCAGTAGATTCGGAGCAAATCGGCTGTGACAGACGGACAGACAGACACACGAGTGATCCTATAAGGGTTCCGTTGTTTCCTTTTGAGGTAGGGAACCCTAAACCCGAAAGTATTTTTTTTTTGGTTTTTAGTGTTCCGTACCTCAAAAGGAAAAAACGGAACCCTTATACGAGTAGGATCACTTTGTTGTCCGTCTGCCTGTTAAGACCCTTTATCTCGAGAATGCGTGGAGGTATCGAGTTGATATTAAAACCATATGATCAAGTCCACAATCCTTTGTAGCTGTGAAAAAATCTATTTTCTAAGTTAACGCAAAAAAAAGATAAGGCCGTTTATGCCGCAAAAAGCGCATATTTCGATACTCTCAAGGAAATCAAAATTTATAGGGTACTTTCCGTTGACCTAGAACTATTAAATTTGTCAAGAATCAAGGTTGTGCTGTGAACAAGTAAAGGAAAAAGTCTGAAAATTGTTAATTTGTAGTTTTATCGCATAAAAAATGTTTTTTTTTTGTGATTACAAGCTTAATTTTACAGTTGGAGAATTGACCGTGACGTAATAATATATATATCGAAGTATGGGAGAACATGTTTTTACAATGTTAAGTTTGTTCTTAGGACAATTTTTTTCAGCTACGGAACCCTCAATTGTTCGTAGTCTGACACGCACTTGGCCGCTTTTTTCTGTTTATTACACTTTGCGCGACTTTCCCGCCATGATACGGTAGAGTTGTACACTATGTTTTAATACTTAATAGGTATTATAGACACATAAGTTTAAGAAAGTGACTGTAAAAAGATGTCGGCTGTGATTATTTTCACTTTTGAAAAGATTTCCCGGCAAAGCATTATTTGAATAAAAATGTTAAGCAACTGACTGAGTCCTTAACAGTTGATTAGCGTTGATTTTGAGATAATATTCAGTGTTCTTCATAAGCACCATAAATTATGAAAGAAAACATTGTAAATGATAAATGGTTTTTATTTCTGTAAGTAGGTTTATTTTTATTTTATTTTATTTTATTTTATTTGGGTAACAAATATATGTATACAAATAGTTCAACACAATCCAGAAACAGTTTCCACATATTACTATACAACTAAATTATATGTACCTAAGTGTAACAACAACCAGAAGTTCACACCGTTAAAATTTTACAGAATTTAGAATTTAATATTATACAACATACAACAATAATATTATTTAAATTTCGATGCCAAAATATTTCTTATATAAAATTTGAATTTGGGTAGAGAAAGGTGAAAAATAGGTTAATAATAATAATAGGTAATAGGTTTGTACAAACACTTTTACAAGTCAATATTTTTTTTTTTAAACTAGATGAGGTCGGCGTTTCCTGTCTGACTACTCTGAGAAGAAAGGCCGAAACAAACTCAGAGGTCACAGTCTCTTATAAAGTCCAGACATAATCTTGGTCACTTCATGTGAAGACCATGTACATTGGTGTCTGAAATGGTCTTTTGAGGAAAGAACCAGATTGAGAGGACCTGTCCAGTCAGTGCACGCATTTGTCAGTAATCGCGCAGCTCAACTCAGAACTTAAGGAGCTCAACGTAGCGTTATATGCCTACGTGCAATAAATCTGAAACCTGACTATGATTCTACGAACAGATAAATAGATTCATTCACATTCATTACATTCTTCACTTTCGAATACGTTACCCACGATCTTTTAAGAGTACCTACAAATAAATTTTAAAATTTTTAATTTAATGAATTATATTATTTGCTTCATAATTGAGTTCATTACGGTAACAGCAATATAAAAATGAATTATAGTAAAAAACTTACAAAATTGATACTAAAAACGATTAAAATCAGCTATGACTTCGTCTGAACGTAAATCGAAACTATCTATAGTCGGACTTTTAATTAGCTGCAGTAAAATGACACTTCTACTCAGTGGCGTGCACAGAGATTTCAGACAGGGTATGCACAGCTAAAAAAAAAACTTACCCGTTTCAGCTTGTTGCTGTCGGTGGCCTGACGACTAGGACTACCTACCCTACCTGAGTTTTACCACAGGAGCCTCTGGCTTCGCATGATGTTTGTTTGCGACCACTATGAATATCTAAATAAGTGACACTTATATGATATGCAAAGTGGCATTTAAAAAGGCCGTGGGATGTTTATTTTGCTAATGAATTTAAATTCAAAATAAATTACTACTTTAATTTTAACTAATTACTTTCTAGTTCTAAGTTAATGTTTAGAATCAAATCGACGCGCCTATCTTTTTTTCAGATAGTTTTGCAAAACGTCGTCGTAAAAACTGCTACATCATTTTACTAAAAGTTCTTTTCCAATTGCAATCATAGACAAATCTGTGAGTCTGTTTTGGCCCTGTGTGTTTCGTAAATATGTATGAATTCGTTTTAGACTAGAAAATGATCGTTCGGTCGAAGCGCTACTGAATTTTGATTTAATTACCGACGCAACACTAGAAATTAAATCATTTTGGGTCCTATTCGATAACCACGTGAATGAGCTACTCGATGTTGATTGTAATGGAATATATGGAATTGAATTGTTTGAATTGAATATAATGGAAATTTGGAATCCCACTTGGGTTTCCAAATTTCCATTATATTTAGCTAACAAATCTACAATTTCTAGAAAATTGCCTTTATTAAAAGACAAGCTGGATTCGTCATGCCCACGGAATGCTAATTCTTGTTTAACAAGAAAACAAACTACATCAATTAACCGTTTGAAAATATTTCTATTTCTCTCAACTTTCGCGTTGTGCCTTTCAATATCTAACTTAAACTGGCTATTCAAACTAGTTCCAAACTTTTGGTAAAGGTTGAAACCTTTACCAAAAGTTTGGAACTTCAAGCAGGATTCCAGATGTTTTTCTGAAGAATCATGTTTAGCAGCCGATTTGTGAAAATTATTTAGATCTGAATATCCGTTATAGGTTCAAACATTATTTTTATCTTTGTTTGTAAACAAAATGCAAGGGAAACAGTACAATGTTTGTGAGTACATACACAACCTGTTATAATTATCATAAAACAACAGCCAGTGATAATTATCATAAAACTTTTCATGAAAGTAACGAATAGCTGCATTACCTTTTTTTTGAGTTAAATTCAATCCGGGTACACACCATCCCTTTGCAATCAATCTAAATTTTTCCTCGAAAGATAACGTCGAAAACGCGGCAGATTTCAAGTTATTTAAACACACTTTGCCAGCACAGGACTCACAGGTATAATTTTCCATTTTTTACAATAAACTTGCAAAATAATTACTTAGACAGTCAATAACTTGCGTCGAGAATAACAAATAATATGGCGACAAACTTTGCAATTACGTTCCAAACTAATACGAACGAATGAATTAGTCGGTCATTTGGCCAATCCGACTAAAAAAAGTCGACCCTCTGCAATCAACAATTAGGCGGTCCTTTTACGGCTTCTCAATTTGGACGGTTTGCGGTTTCACGCAGACACACTTTTGCTGTGTACTACACGAGACTCGAAATCTTGCGTTGTATGAAAAATAAGCAAGGCGTAGTAATGCTTTTGCCCCTGTCATTTCATAAAAAAATGCAGGTCTGAGACTATAGGAGTGAAATTCGTGCAATATATTTAGGAAAAAGTAAATTTATTATTACGTAATGAATTTTTTTTTAACTGTAGGATTTTTTACTTGCAATTAGGTGAACGCGTTCTACATGCTGAAGACTACTTATGCTAAATAATATTGAAGCTATCCAAGCGCGGGGGCAAAATTATGAGGTATAGATAAACCATTCTAAAAATGAACGCCCCGCCACAAAACTTTATTATTTCGATGTGTGAGAGGAAGTATTTATTCCAATACTTTACTTGTGTGCGTGCGACGATTTTACTGTAAACATGGACTCGTCATCGCACTTAGAGGTCAACTAATCGTGCGATCAGTCTAGGTATTAGCATTCGTCGTATTAGGACGATTTCAACTTGATATCTCACCACTTTGCCAACAATTTTTGTTTTGCATAACATTAAGGACTTATTAAAAAAATATCGACGAAAATTGAGGTTATAAAATTAACCTCAACTGTATTGTCAAATGAAAAACATCTATAAGGTGGTTTACATTTTTTTTTAATGTTAGCCTGCATTGTGCCTCAGCTGAGCAAAGACTTCCCCAGGGAGAGGTGGCGAGACGACCTAGACGCGTACCGCAAGGGTTCGATCGAATTGGCCCTGGAAAAGGATGCTTGGAAGGATTTACAATTAGAATCAAATAAACAAATTTTTTTGTAAGTAGTACTATAAAATGGCCATTACGTTTTCTGATCCATTTGTTTACAAGTTCATCAAATACTTTTGGAATCTGTTCCAAAAGTTTTTGATGAACGTGTAACCATACTTACGCTACTTGCCTGCAGGCAATGATCCTGTTTGCGATCGGCTTCATGCACAGATGCCTTATTTTTTTTGCATGGGAAATCATCAAATAACTTCTCCCGCTCTGGGTGGAGCGGTAGGCGTGTCAGACTTCTACTGACTAAAACCCACCTGTGTTCCTTCAGTTGCCTGTGCCAGGGCCACGGTAACTCTTTCGAACAATCCGCAACCCTAGCGGGATGCACAGATGCCTAAAGGCAGAAAACACGCTTTCATGACGTGTGACAGGATAATAAAATATTGTACCTAAGCACAGATTCAACAACAACAAAAACATTTAAATAAAAAGCGACTCTTTCTACGACACAATAAAGTGCATTCAGGTCGCACAACGCTTATTACTTACAGTTATATTCACCTACAAGTTGCCTCTCTTTCTAACGTGTAAATTCCGACTGCGGCAGTGCTACTGAATTGGCCCAGTGCGATAGGCACGCCGCCGACTTATAGCTTCATACCTAAACTGCGGAGTGTCCCATCTGTATTAAGAGGAGATTCCTTAAGAAACACCTGAAAAGACACTTACAGTTTTCGAAATTTCTAAAAATTGAATTACAGAAAAAAATTGTGAAGAACCTAAATAGATGTGACTACAGTTCCACCGCGAGATATTTGCGAAATCATCCATAATTTCGAGAAAAAATAGTGTTAATATTCCCAAAAACATCTAAATCGACCTATTCTTTTGAACCATTTATTTAATTTTCAAGGAATATAGAAAAATATTTTCGATTAAATCGTGACAGGAAAGTATGAATATGACGTCCACCAATTTACTATTCTAATAAATCAAACCAAATGATAGTACTCTACGTCTCAACATTATTAAATTTTAACGCAAATTGTTTTCCGTTCCTCATACATTGTATTATGGAGCGGCACTGTCGCTGTCGCATATTTTGTTTTCAAATCGAGTACGGGCGCGAAAAATTTTCAGTGCCGCCTTAGAATCCAAGGTGAGAGCACGTCCGTTTGTAACCCGAGCCGAGCTCGCAAAATGTCTACGCAAACATACACACAAGGCATCAGGGTGGGTCACGAGTGTCGTGACATGACCGCAAATCTTTACTCTCCGAGCAAGACAGTCTAAGTATGTGAGCTTTATATTTTTTTTTTACTTATTATTCTTATTAGCTACTGATTTCCTGATTTTACCACATTTTTAATAACTTGATTTCTTGTATTACATATTTTTCTACATATCACTATGCGATAATGGGAAACGTGAAAAAAATGATCGATCATACAATAAAATAAAGGAAGATTTATAAAAATACAGGTAGGCAGTTCTTTTTTAAATCTTCCTTTATTTTTTTATGTGAAAACCTTGGTAAAATAAAGAAAATCATTACCTATTAATATTAATAAGTAACAAAAAAAAAACCGGCCAAGTGCGTGGCCACGCATAATAAGGGGTGACGTAATTGGGATGAATTTATCCCAAATACAAGCAACATTGTAGTTGAAAAAAATAATTTAAAAAAATTAAATCGACTTCAAAAAGAATCGAACTCAAAATTATGAAATAACTTTAATTTCGGAAGTCGGTATCTTGGGATCTGTATTTTAGTTTTTTGCCACCGACTTCCAAAATTAAAGTTATTTCATAATTTTGAGTTCGATTCTTTTTGAAGTCGATTTAATTTTTTTAAATTATTTTTTATTTCGTAATTTTTAGTTTTTAGTAAAATCTGGAATATTTGTTTGTAATATAATAAGTATTTAATGGTTTTGTTATAAATATTGCACTAAAATTTGACCACGGTTTTGAGATGTTTTCCCTTTGACACCACACCTGTAGCTCGTATCAATAACCCAAGCTGTCACACTTACACGTATTAGTCCATTATCTTGAAAACTAATTAACCGATTTTGATGAAACTTTCATGCCCTAAGTTGAAGTAAATGTAAGCCAACAAAAAAGAATGGTCGCGATCTGATTAATAGTTTCGTAGAAATGCGTGGACAAACGTACATACATACAAACATACATACATCTATAAAATTTTGTATATTTGTTTGGAATCCCTAATAGATTATCATATGTGAAAATATTGCAGTTCCAATAATATACATACGTGTCGAATTAATACCTCCTCTTTTTGAAGTCGTTAAAATGTAAGGTGAAGCGTGGCCGAAGCCCAAAACTATTAAGTACCTACATTACTCGTATTTCTATTGTGTTTTTTTATCGTTTTTTATTTAGCTATCTTGAGAATATCGTTCGACGGAGACCTAGATGACTGATGATGTCGCCTACCTGATGGTAGAATCTGAAAGCGGGTAAAGGGTCTCAGTGACGGCACTATGTAGAACTATCATGTTTTTACTTATTTGAAAAGAATATAAGTAAAAGAATATAAATGTTGAAAGCTAGGTCATCCTAACTATTTCAATTACTGAGGAACAATAAGCACTTACCTGGTCTTCATCAGAACTTCAGAAAGTATCGTGTAGTAGCATCCGTGCTCAATTAGACAAATGTTGAAAGCTGGATCATCCTAACTATTTCCGTTACTGAGAACCGATAAGCACTTACCTGGTCATCATCAGACCTTCAGAAAGTATCGTGTAGTAGCACCCGTCCTCAATTAGATAAATGTTGAAAGCTAGGTCATCCTAAGTATTTCCGTTACTGAGAACCTATAAGGACATACCTGGTCATCATCAGACCTTCAGAAAGTATCATGTGGTAGCATCCGTGCTCAATTATATAATTGTTGAAAGCTGGGTCATCCTAACTATTTCCGTTATTGAGAACCGATAAGCACTTACCTGGTTATCATCAGACCTTCAGAAAGTATCATGTAGTTGCAACCGTGCTCAATAAATGTTTAAAAGCTAGGACATCCTATTTTCGGTACTGAGAACCTTGTTTTGAGATGTTTTCCCTTTGACACCACACCCGTAGCTTGTATCAATAAGCCAGGCGTGTTATTACGTGTACCTAAAATGTGACGCATTTTAGGTACACGTAATAACACGTATTAACATTATCTTGTAAAATACTGAGCCCTGATGAAACTTTCACTGTGCCCTAAGTTGAAGTAAATGTAAGCCAACAAAAAAAGAATGGCCACGATCCGATTAATAGTTTCGGAGAAATGCGTGGACAAACATACATACATACAAACATACATCTATGTTTTGTATATTTCTTTGGAAGCCCTAATAGATCATCATATGTGAATATCTATCTCGCAGTTCCGATAATATTACATACATACGTATCGAATTGATAACTCCTTTTTTTGAAGTCGTTAAAAACATGTTCTTCCCATACATCGATATACGTCAATTCTCCAATTGCAATTATGTAAGTTTGGAATCGCATTTATTTTTTACTAAGTAATACTAAACTACTTTTCAAAGGGGGTGGACGGGGTGTTAATTTTTTTTCGAGGAAAGTACGATTTCCTTGCGGATGAAGCCGCGGGCAAAGTGCTAGTAACAATATATTATAATAATAATATAATAGTAATAATATATTATTATTCTTAGGTTTAAATCTAACAATCCATCAACTACACAACCGATTACACTGTGACCCGTGCACGCGTGCCTCGCAGTGCGGTGAATAAATAGCTAATACATTGCGCGTTTTTTGCGACATACTTACTAGTCCTTCCGAAGCGAACGCGCACTGAAGGTATATTTTGCTTGTCCGCCGCATAATTTTTCATTTGTTTTTTCGGTATGTGTACACTACAACGTTTGTTGCACCTGTGTTAGTGCAAATGTGGATGTGTGGGTTCTAAAATAAGTTCTCACGCTCGGAAACCTCCCTCTTAATCTGTGCTACAAGTAGCTTCATATCTAAACTGCGGAGTGTCCCATCTGTGACTTAGAGGCAATTTTTATGGAACCTACCCACACTGGATTAGATATTAGAGAGTTAGGTATGCGCTGTTACCTACGCACAGACTACGTTTATATACTTCGGTCTAAGCTGTCATCTTTAAATGGCCTAAAACAAATATATATTTATCAACATTTACAGCATAAATCTGAGCATCTTACTGAACAGTTTTAGAGGACTGTTCATAATACCTAACTTCTGATACCTAAGTATATACAGGGTTTAAGTGTTAACAGTGGCAACCTTTTAAGGGGTCATTGTACTTAGGTATATATTGCCGAATTTACAATGGCATACTTTTAAGATGACAGAATTATATTTGGCATAATTACCTTTGTCGATGTTACGTTTAGCATGATTTCGTTTAGCATAACATTTATTTAGACTCTAAATATTGGAGAGAAAATTAAAATATTGTCTTAAAAAGTCAATATTGTGCTACAAAAGTTAGTGACAAAAAAGAATCTCTGCAAAACCGACTCCACGTAGTCTTGTCTGCCCTACCCCCAGAGTGTAATTCAAGCCCACGTAGCCGCAGAGGGGCGAGAGGGCCCGCTAGGTGGGAGCAGGTGGTTTTACTCACCACCGCAGCTTCGGCTTGCTGGTCGGCTTGGCCGGCCAGCCTCAGCCGCGGTGGTGAGTATTAAAATCATCTGCAACGATAAGCTCGCGTGGGACCGCCGGAGCCCCGCAGCGCCGGAGCTGTGACAGAAACCATGCCTGATGCATGTTGCATGCTCGCTTGAATGCCGCATGCTTGCTGCATGCATAGTGTATGCTTGTTTGCATGTTTGCATGCTTGTATAATAGTTCTGCCTTTTAAGAGCGTTTATTCCGCGCGGGCTGCCAGCGTCGCATTTCTACAGGTTTTTCGTGATTATTTTAATGACAATATTCTATTTTACAATATTGTCAATTTTTTATGAGTAAATACCAAAATAACTATCCGCTGTCATACAAAATAATATTATGACATAAAAAGTTCTGCTACAAAGGGTAGACCCTTGTACTCATCATTATGAACAACTTTTACTATGGGACCAAATCTGAAATCGCGAAAATTACATTTATAATCGCATAATTCGTCAGAATGTAGCGAACAGCAGATTTTTTTCGCGATTTCAGGTTTGGTCCCGTAGTAAAATTTGTACAATGACCCCTTAAAAAACACTGTTTAAGCTTACTACGTAGAAGAGAAAACTTTTACAAAACTCTCAATTTACCTACTGTATGTACCTTTTCGAAGTTAGTGAAGCGCCAGAAAAAAATCCTCAAAAACAGAGTCCTAAGTAATATTTTAACAGGTACATATTCACATTTAGTATTTTAGCAAAACCATTGCTTTGCAGATGCGTAATAGTAAGATAGTGCATGGGGGATCGAGTGCGGATAACAATACCCCACAATAAAATACTGCAGACAATGCATGGCCAGCCGCATCCACAGACAAATAGAATAGGGTGCCATCTTTAAAATATGTCACTGCGCTGTCAAAAGCGTGATGCCAAATCAAAGCGGTGTTCTGATTGGTCGATTTTTGCCGCATGGTACTGGGGGAGCATTTTTATTTCAAATTAGGGCCACTTTGCCGAGATTACCCTTTGTATGTGTGACTCCGGGGTTGCCTTTGTGACGTGGCTAGTCATTTTTTAATCGCTGCTCATTATTACTTTGTTTGTGATGCTTTTAGGGGGAGTAGATATAGCTTCATTGTGTTGTGATTTCGTAAAATGAAGTTTAGAGTGCAACAGTCTAGTGTTGGGTTTTGATTGCAGGATCATAAACAAACAATGAATCGCATTTTCTATCGTCAAGTTCGTGGGTGATTTTGCTGACCCAAATTGAATAGCTTAATTTTCGTATCTTTGTAATTACCTAAAAATATTAGGTAGGTACTTGAATATCACAGATATTAGAAAATGATTTTAATTTTAGTACCTATGCAGGCCTCCCTCAATTCTTTACAATTCCCAGTGTTGCGTGGTTTTGTTCTCGCTAATTCTCCGGGAAGACTGTTTCCTCGTCCCTCCCCAGATCCCCTTTTTCTGTCCACCTAAGGCCATGCTCCATGCCAATTCTGTAGGAACTATTCGGTCCGGTACCTACCATGAGCGAATATACTTTATATAAATAGTGTTAGTATAGTTCGTAGTGAATTATTTTAAATCGTGTCCCACCTTCACCAACGCCTATAAATACGGTAGTCGTTGTATGGTAAGTAAAGTGCTTGGCTGGGTACTTTAGACGCTTCAAGGATTATGCGACAAACACTGCAAGTATCTCACGCCTTACGAAAAAGCATGTCAATGGGGACCTAACCAAGATGAAGTCCGTCAATACCTTATAAAACAGCTGACTCCACACAGACGCGAGCAGCGCAGGCTATGGGGCTGTACTAATGCAGGCCCACCCGGACGGCAACAGACGTATGGTAGCCTATTTTAGCAAGGTCACTCAGGAAGCAGAAAGCAGATACCACTCGTACGAGTTAAAGACGCTGGCGGTTGTCAGGACGTTGCAGAATTTCAAGCATTACTTGGTTGGTGTGAATTTTAAGATTATAACCGACTGCAATGCCCTGAAAGCCACCGAGCGCAAGAAGGATCTGCTTCCACGGGTTGCTCGCTGATGGATTTATCTGCAAGATTTTAACTTTACCATCGAATATAGAAAAGGTGCCATGATTGGCCACGCAGATTATTTGAGCAGGAACCCACCAGCGATGCAAGTCAATCACTTTGACCGATCTTCGAATTGGGCTCAGATGGCTCAAAACGCCGACAATGAAACTCGAGTTAATCCAAAAAGTGAGAGATGGTATTTTGGATTCACGTCGCAACGTGTGTCAAAACGACCTTTTGTACTACTCCCCTGTGGGCGAAGAATCGCGCCTGTTATGTTTCGTCCCTAAAGGATATCGACTCAGCTTGTTACGCGTTTTTCATGACAAGCATGAACATATTGGTGCGGAAAAAACTTTGGATTCATAATAAAACACTTTTGGTTTCCGGGCCTAAAGTCCTTTGTTCAGAAATATACTTCGCACTGTTTTATTTGCATCTCTAAAAAGCGCTCCCAATCAACGGGGATGCTTGACTCGGGCATAAGAAGCCCTTACCGTGTGGTTAAGACCTTACCAAGCGGACGTTCTTTTAAGTGGCGCACTCGGCAAGACCACCCAAGAAGCGGCCCAATATATGGTCCCCTGGAAAGGAGAGTAATGGCCCGAGAATTGCGCTGTGTTTTTTGAAAGTAAGTTGTGTGCTTATTTAATATTGCTATGTTGCAGCTTGCTTAGTATGGCCGTACATGAGAGCGTATGTGATGCGGATGAATTCGCTTTGCATATTAGAGCGAACAGCTGAGATGACCCAGCAGCGCGTTCCATGGGGTACGCTTGAAGAAGCCGCTGCCTTGCAGACGTACTTTTTAGTGCGTAGGGGCTTTTGCCTTGCAGACGTACCTACTTTTTAGTACGTAGGGGCTTATATGCCTTGCAGACGTACTTTGTAGTGCATAGGGGCTTTTGCCTTGCAGACGTACCTACTTTTTAGTACGTAGGGGCTTATATGCCTTGCAGACGTACTTTGTAGTGCATAGGGGCTTTTGCCTTGCAGACGTACTTTTTAGTGCATAGGGGCTTTTGCCTTGCAGACGTACCTACTTTTTAGTACGTAGGGGCTTATATGCCTTGCAGACGTACTTTGTAGTGCATAGGGGCTTTTGCCTTGCAGACGTACTTTTTAGTGCATAGGGGCTTTTGCCTTGCAGACGTACCTACTTTTTAGTACGTAGGGGCTTATATGCCTTGCAGACGTACTTTGTAGTGCATAGGGGCTTTTGCCTTGCAGACGTACTTTTTAGTGCGTAGGGGCTTATATGCCTTGCAGACGTACGTTTTTAGTGCGTAGGGGCTTATATGCCTTGCAGACGTACGTTTTAGTACGTAGGGGCTTATATGCCTTGCAGACGTACGTTTTTAGTGCGTAGGGGCTTTTGCCTTGCAGACGTACTTTTTAGTGCATAGGGGCTTTTGCCTTGCAGACGTACTTTTTAGTGCGTAGGGGCTTTTGCCTTGCAGACGTACTTTTTAGTACGTAGGGGCTTTTGCCTTGCAGACGTACTTTGTAGTGCATAGGGGCTTTTGCCTTGCAGACGTACTTTTTAGTGCATAGGGGCTTTTGCCTTGCAGACGTACCTACTTTTTAGTACGTAGGGGCTTATATGCCTTGCAGACGTACTTTGTAGTGCATAGGGGCTTTTGCCTTGCAGACGTACTTTTTAGTGCATAGGGGCTTTTGCCTTGCAGACGTACCTACTTTTTAGTACGTAGGGGCTTATATGCCTTGCAGACGTACTTTGTAGTGCATAGGGGCTTTTGCCTTGCAGACGTACTTTTTAGTGCGTAGGGGCTTATATGCCTTGCAGACGTACGTTTTTAGTGCGTAGGGGCTTATATGCCTTGCAGACGTACGTTTTAGTACGTAGGGGCTTATATGCCTTGCAGACGTACGTTTTTAGTGCGTAGGGGCTTTTGCCTTGCAGACGTACTTTTTAGTGCATAGGGGCTTTTGCCTTGCAGACGTACTTTTTAGTGCGTAGGGGCTTTTGCCTTGCAGACGTACTTTTTAGTGCATAGGGGCTTTTGCCTTGCAGACGTACTTTTTAGTACGTAGGGGCTTATATGCCTTGCAGACATACGTTTTTAGTGCGTAGGGGCTTTTGCCTTGCAGACGTACTTTTTAGTACGTAGGGGCTTCGCTCGTGTCTGCGAGTGAGGTATTTATTTTAGGCCTGTACGCACATGTAAGAGAATGTGAATGAGTGACGCACGTGTGTAAGGAATTATTTTGCAGTGAGAAGTGTTGTTGAAGGAAATAGTCGACCAAAATAGCCTAGTACGCGTGTACTAATGAATGAGGGCCTTGTATCTGTGAAGAATGAAAGAATAGGCGCTTGCTTGTATGTGTTGTAAGTTAACAAGTCTATTTTACATCTACAGGCTATAAGAGAGATAACGATGAGATGGAAGCAGGCCCTTCGTCAGCTCACGCTGAGTCCGTCGATACGCCGGACACACCTAAAGACATACTCCGGACAGATCTCGCTTTGAGCGATGATAATCCTGAGGTATCCGTTGTGCGGTAAGTCCTCGACATTCCGACCTCGCCGCCGAGGTCCCTCGCGATGACCCTGTAATAATCCTCCCCTCCCCCACGTCCCTTGCTCGGGTATGAAGTGCCAGTTGGTGGCATAGCTGAGCCTTAAACTCCCCTGACAATAATAATCACTCAAATTTGATCCAGCCTGTCCCATCTTGCTGTCCTCCCCACAGCGACGCCCTAAGCCGAGACCCGTTCCCCACAGGGCGAACCCGTAGCGTGTAGTCGCTTAGTCTGTAAGTTTTATGCCCCTGGCTGGAGGCTTTGAGTTCACTTAAGGCAGCCACGGGATAGTCCGGTTAAGTAGTCACGGCCTCTCTAGGCCGACTACGAGATGCCATATATATAAAAAAAAGCAGTAAGTCCTTTTGCCCGAGCGACTCCGAGCGGTAAGGTTGTAGGAATGGAGATCGGCACGATTTGCAGTAAGTCATATTTTTAGTTATTTTTGTGAGTAGTGGTTTTTCTTATAAGTTAGCGGCTGTCCTATTTCGTTTGTTATGTAATAAATCATAATTGTTGTAGTAAATGAATTTAAGTTGTCAACTCTTGTTTCTTTTTTATTACTCCCCGCTTCTGGTTCCTAAAAGTAGGTACTTTTGATCAAATGTATGTTGGGGTCGGCTTCCAGTCTAACTGGATGCAGCTGAATACCAGTATTTTACATGGGACGACTGTCTATCGGACCTCCACAACCCAGTTAGTGGATACAGACTTTCGGTCTTCTGACGAGCCGTAACGACTGTCAAAAATCCACGAATGACAGCCGGGATCAACAGCTTAACGTGCTTTCCATCATACATACATAACAACAACATAACGGACGTAACACTAAGTTGGTTCCCGCCGCGGTCTTATCTGGCAGCAGACGAAACTATGTTATGTGAACTATCAATGCTAAAGAGAATTAAACCTGGCTGAGGCTAGTCATTGATCAATGCACATTGAACCATCAAACACACATAAATGTAATACACGGTGTAAATTAATTTACTCTATAAACTTTAACAGGTGCTTTACACCATTGAGCTGAATAACTTTTACTATGGGACCAAAGTAGAAATCGCGAAAAAAAAAACAAATTTTGTATTCAACAGCAGATTTTTTTTTCGCCTCACTCTGCTTCTCTGCGACTAAGAGCTCCATGTTGTTCTCCTCATTGCTGTCACTGTAGCAAAGTTGTCAACCCAATGCTGAAACCATATCACCGCGAAAATTTAAGTGATGTGAGCGTGGAGTTAGCTGCCAGTGTCATCCTACCTGATGCTAGGGATGGACCAAGTACATTTACACAATCATAAACGAAATTTTTATGCTACTCTAGTTATAATTTTATATTAGGTCTTTACCTATGAAATTGCCGTTTAGTATGCAGAAAATTAAAGTAATTAGGGTTCCGTACCTCAAAAGGAAAACGGAACCCTTATAGGATCACTCGTGTCTGTCTGTCTGTCTCAGGCAATTTGCTCCGAAACTAATGGACCGAATAAGTTGAAATTTGGTACACATATATATTTCTGTGACTCAAACACGGACGAGTAATGTAAATTAATGAATTTTGAACATGGGGTCTAAATTGGGGGGCAAATAAGAAAAAAAAAGTTCTAGCAATCTACAGTTTGCAAATTTTTTTTTTTTGCGATATTTCAAATAAAAGGGCTTACTGCGAGGGTCTCAAATATATATTTTTTATAAATTTAAAATAAACTGTTTTAAAGTAATTTATGAAAATACACGAAAATTGACCATTCCCCTTTTTATCTCCGAAACTACCGAGCTTAAAATTTTGAAAAAAATATAGAAATTACTTCTATACCTATAGATTACAGGTAAATCTAAAAGAAGTCTATGGTCATAAAATAACATGGTAAATCGCTCAACATTGTGCGTACAAACTTACATTTGCAAGTTGGAATGTATGGGTGAACATGTTTTTCAACTACAATGTTAAGTTTGTTCTTGGGATAAATTTTAATTCATGCTAACTACGGAACCCTTCATTGTGCGTGGTCCGAAACGCACTTGATCGTTTTTTTTTTTAAATATAAATATAATGTGTAAGTATTTCTTTTGAGGAAATAAACAAATAATAACCCCAGCCCCCCAGGTAGAACATTTCCTTATATCTAATTACTTTCTATTTAATTTGTTTCCATTTTCTACATACACCTTGGTTGAACTCCCAATATTTTCGATTTTTGTCAAACAATTTTTTATTGTAATCATGTGATCTTTTTATGTTTTTCTGCCTCTTATATTATACAGTTGTTTTGTGATTGTTCTTGCTTCAATTCTTTTGGTAGGGTTGTAACATCTGTTCCATATTGATAATAAGCCGGTGGAAACCCAGTAACAGTGTGGTTTGTTTGATTGTATTTGTCTATGCATACTTTAGCTAAAGTTGTCCAAGCCCTCTTTCTTTCACTTTCGTTTATTCTGCATCTGTTTTTGTTTACCAATGTTTTATTCAGCCTTTCATTCAGTCCGTTAGAGAATGGTACATTTACTGCTGTAAACACGATCTGTATTTGCTTGTCGTTTAAAAACCTCTTGAATTCTTTTGATTTAATCCCTGGATATTGGCAGGTGAGAATCATATCAGTATCTTCAGTTTCTGTGACATTTGTAACTAATTTTATGAAATGTTTTCCTGTCTGGGTACGTGATATAAGAATAAATGTATATCTGATATAGTGACCCACTAACAGATGCCCCAAAGCCTTCAATCGTGTCTATAGACATTATCTGAAATGGTCGTGTGGCCGGCCCTAGATGAGACAAGATCCCTCTTGATTTATTTCTAATGTAAGTTTCACAGGTGTCTACAGAACTTTTTGATGTTACTACACAGATTTTTGCTGAGTAGAGTGGGCTAACCATCTTCTGCGTTTGCCCAACTCCAATGTGACACATAGTTTCGTGTATTTTCTTTAAAAATTTCAAACTAAATATATTCTTCTGATATAATTATTTTTTCTGTTTCACCGATTTTCTTGTACGAGTAGTACTCTGTTTATTTATTAATGGATTTTTATTATTTTGTATTTGTTATTATTTTCTTGATCTGTTAATAATATCTTTCAATGTATACCTTATTATAATAGGTTGGAGAAAAAGTTTCTTCGCATTTTTTATGAAAATTCAAAACATTTTTTAATATAGTTTATTTACATTTAACTAAAGTATGTAGGTAACATTTTGTTCGATAACTTTTTGCCATCATGTAGGTAGGGACATCATCCCATTGCTATAGAAATTTTGGGACTTCTGGTCAAAATACCGCGACAAGTGGTTTTGGCAGTCCTCTCGTGATGTTAACCTGACACTGCCTAAAGAATTCTGAAGAGACCGAAACAGGTGGAAATCTGAAGGTGCAAGGTCAGGACTATACGGCGGATGCATTAACACCTCCCAGCCAAACTCTCTTAATTTTTGCTGAGTGGCTAAAGATGTGTGAGGTCTAGCGTTATCATGATGAAAAACCACACCCCTTCTGTTGATTAATTCCGGCCGCTGTCTCTCAACTTCTTGCTTTAATCTCATCAGTTGTTCGCAGTAGAGTTCAGAATCGATGGTCCTGCCTAGTGGTAACAGCTCATAATGAATAATGCCCTTTCAATCCCACCACACACACAGCATCACCTTGTTGTGAGGTAACCCGGGTTTCGCCACAGTCTGTGTAGCCTGACCATCCTTTGACCACGACCTTTTTCGCACGTTCTTGTCATACGTGATCCACTTTTCATCACCAGTTATCTAGTTAGCTTCTTCAAAAATGGTTCGGTTTCATTACGTCGTAATAAAGAATCACAAATGAGTACACGGTTCATTAGGTTTCTTTCAGTGAGCTCGTGAGGTACCCAAATGTCGAGCTTTTTTGTGTACCCAGTTTTTTTCAAATGCGCCAAAACTGTTTTGCCAATTTCCAGTTCTTCAGCTACGTCGTAACTACTGATATGCCGATCTTGCTCCACTTTTTCAAAAATGGCATCCATTTTATCTGTAATAGGGCAACCAGAGCGACGTGCATCTTTGACATCAAAATTTCCGGATTGAAAACGCTTAAACCAAATTTGTGCTACTCTCACAGACACTACACTAGGTCCATAAACATCGCAATTTTTTTTCGCGGCTTGCGTTGCATTTTTACCTTTTTTGTAGTAAAATTTTAAAATGTATCGAATTTCTTCACTAGATTCACTCAGCTCGACGGTACGAAAAACAAATGAAAATCATACATTTTCCTAATTTGAATTTGGAATTATGTTCTTTAAAATTTAAACTTTCAATGATACCAAAACCAGCCAGATACAAATAGTATAGCCAAAGAGATTTTATTACAAGTTCATACATACTATAATGCGAATAGTCTTTTTCCCCATCCTAATATATCAGAAGAATGCAACTGGTTTTTCTTGTCCATCTGGTTGTATTTGTTTTAGAATAGCTCCGACGCCCTCTATAGAAGCCTCTGTATAAATATTGATTGATAAATCTTCATCAAATATTTCTAGTACTGGTTGAGAGCATGGAGGCTCTTTATCATCTCAAAAGATTTTTGACATTCATCAGTCCAAACAAATTTTTGATTTTTTCTGAGTAAATTATGCAGAGGGTTTGCACTTCTTCGAATGTATTCATGATAAAAATTGATTGATGAATGAAATTGTGTTACATTCTTTTGTGTCTTTGGGATAGGGAAATATTTATTGAAATCAAATTATCTTTTACTGGTTTAACTGAATTACTTATATGTCCGAGGTACTTTACCGAGTCTGTTACAAATGTGCAATTTGTATATTTTAATCTGAATCCTTCTGTTTCGATGGCAAGTAACAAATGTAACAGATGAGTTATGTTTTCATCAAAAATTTTGGAGTATATTAGAATATCATCTATGCAATTAACTGTAAAATCTGTTAGTTTGTATTTTCTAAATATTTTGCTTAATATTCTTTGGAAAATTGCTGGTGACGTTTTTAACCCAAAAGGTAGGCAAGTCCATAGCGCGAGATCGCTCTATTTCTCGATTTGTCGAAATTTGTCTACGATTCTGAGGTTATTATAATGCCTAACATTTTTTTTTGTATCATAATTTTGTCTACTCATCTCGTCGTCAAAATCGAGGACGACTAAATGACAGAAGAATCGCAGATTATCTCGTGTTGAACTGTCAAAATTCGAGATAACTCAGGTGCCATGTTAGTTAGTTTGTCGAGAAAACATCAAGTTTGACAGAACGAGTCGAGTATTTTGTATCGGAGCGCTGTCAGAAAACGAGAAAAGTGTTGCGCTGTCAGAAAATTAATCACGCGAGAGTGAGTAAATGTGACGCGTGTGTCATGTTAGCCCTGCTGGTCTTTGTCATCAATTCATCAATCAATGGAAATGGTTGAGCTTGAGGTACTACTATTTTATTCAAGTCTATAAAGTAATTTGCATGTAAGTCATTTTTTAAAAATTTTATTTATCATTGACATAATCTACTCATTACAATGTATTTTATGAGTGGTATTGCAATATGTGGTTAGCTAGCGACCTCAACAATTGATCATTTTATTCTTGTCTGAGCAGCAAGTTCGTCATGCTCACTTAGATGTCACTGCGTACGGTAGCGTCGGAGGTCGGGTTGCCTCCTTCCCTCAAATATGGCGAGGGGTGTAATAGCTGATCTTTGCGTTACGCTCGTGAACGGGTGCTGCTTGTGGTGACTGGTCGTCTTGCTGACCTTGGTTTTGTTATTGTTATTAGTAATTAACGCTTATTTTATTTATTTTACTTCGATGGTCCTAGTTTATCATTTGTGACTTCGAGTTACTGCTACATATATGGCTATATGTAAGTGAGCACGCCCTTTATGCCTGGAGGCTTTTATTTAGTTATAAAGTTCTGTTTACGTTTTTAGTTTTGTATTTTGATTTCAGCTTGAGTATAGTTTTCGATTTTTTTTTCTTTTTCTGTTATATTGGCGTGTGCTAGCAATTCATTGCCTATAAGTCTATGGCAATGAATTAAATTTAATTTCATGTTTAGTTGCGTAATACTTAAATTATTTTGCGCAGTGCTGAATATGATCCAATTTTTGTAACTGAACGGACAGCTGTGCTGCTCGGGAGTTTGTTGCGCCACTTCTTCTCCCCAGCTAAAGCACTAGGAAGTGGTGAAGGGCGGGCTTTTTGGGAGACTGTCTTATGTAATTATGACGTTCGAAAAGTGCTGATTTTCAGCCTAGTTTGAATAAATAACTTTAGATTTTTTTTGATCGATAATAATTGCTTCTTCAAAACTCATCGCGATTGCGTTTTTTTTAACAGATAACAATGGCTTCATAATATTAATAACAAACAATGTGCATGCACATTTTCTTTAGCAGCTAGCTGAAACGTGAATGTTTTATTTTATTTATTTATTGTTCGTGCATGACGCGCCTGTACCACGTTTTTTCTAGACTAGTTTCTTTAAATAGCCATAAGGACTAGTCCAAAAAATACAGCAAAAAACTAAATTGAGTGTCAGACTGCATTTCTGTTCTGCTATTTTATAAAAAAAAAAAAATAAAAAAAAAACTTAAATAGTAATGTGTAGACAATTATATACTAGCTTTGAAAAAATATAAAATTATCAAAGAATTTGCATAAAAATATTATTAAAATCTCGATTATGATTGTAAATGTATTGCTTGGTCAATCCATGCACTCCACGCAACTTTTCACGGTGAGATATTTACAGAATCGACCAACAGTCTCGGACACCACGACTCTGTCCGAAGTGCGGGTCGCTTAGCACGGCACACGGACGTTAATGATATCATCCGACGAGCTCCTGTGACCGTCGGCATTCCAGCTGTGTTAGAACCCAATGGCTTGGCACGCAACGATGGCAAGAGACCAAACGGCTTGTCTTTATTATTATGGAAGATTGGTAGGCCTTTAGTGTGGGATACTCGTACAACGTATGTCGATACTCTTGCGCCATCCCATCTTCCTGGCTCGGCGTGCTGTGCTGGCGCCGCTGCTGCGGCTGCGGAAAACCTCAAGCGGCGTAAATCAACGTAATAACTTTATTGATAATTATATTTTCGAGCCGTTTGGGGTTGGGTTTGGGATCCGAGTGGTTATGGTCTCTTTAAGTAAATCTGGAAATGGCTAGTTGACACTTTCCGTGACCCTTTGTCTGGCTTTTACCTTGGCCAGAGGCTAAGCATTGCCATATAACGTGCCAATGCCAGTCTCTTGGGTTAATTTTTCGAAGCCAAATTTTAGTTTGTGAATTAGGATATATCTTTTTTTTTCAGTTAGGTACAATTAAATTATTTTATATACATTACATATTTCCAATGCCATTTTTCATACTGATGTTGTAGAGGTGGACGGTATTTTATTAACAATTGATCACGGATGTCGTTGGATCAATCTGAACCGATGCGCTTCTTAAATGGTCTCAATGACTCGGCAAATAGGCGCGACGAGTGTTGTTGTTTATATGAATTGCTTTAGGGTATTTCTTTCAAATCTGAGCGTACAATTTAATTTTATATTTCTGTGACTTTTTTGAGCCACTTTTACGACTGTGGGTGTTACTAAGATCTTTTTCAAAGGGAAGCTAAAAGAATTGAATAAAAAAAAACGACAATTTTACTACTTTCTTTATTGTTACAAATAGTTATATTATTAAATAAACAACAACATTTTCGCAAACAAATAAAATGCCACGGTATCTAAACATCACTCACTCGTGCATTACTTAACAAACACTGTGTGGACAGTTCATACAACCTATAGGCAAGAAGTAAAGAGATATCAAGAAGAAGAAAAAGGTCCATTCTATGCTCCGGAGAAGTTATGCGGCGTAACCCAAAGATTTAAATTGCTGGATTTGCCCTCACTGTACTTAGTCGCACGTAAAAGTATCCATACCTACTGCGAAGAGAGAGCTCACACATTATCAAATAGTGTTTCCATGACAATCAAGTCCTTGCGTCATTGTGTATCAGAGATGTCAAAACGAAACAGAAACGCGACTATCTTTTAATGCGGTAGGGCGAATCCAATGATTTAAATCTATGCCGTAGCCGCCGTATTACGTGTAAGACAAGACTACATCTTTAAAAGATTTGAAATCTGGTTCAGGTCAAGGTTGGCTTCTTGACCAGAAAGGTCATTTGCTGCTTTGACCGGTTTATGATTGTTGATTTAATAGTGGATGGTTTGTATTGTTCGAACTTCAACTGGTTTTGATGTTCAGCTTCATCTTATTTGTCTGAAGAACATGCAATTGGATTATTTTTATCGATGAAAATAAGAAGCAGCGGGGCAATTGCGTAACACATTATCAATCGGAATCTGTTTCATTTTGACAGTTCAACAACATTCATTGCGTTATTTACGTTGCAGAACAGACGATTTTTTCGAGCTTATGAAGCAATGGATTAGAAATTTGCTTCGAAATGCTTCAGATTCCGATTGATAATTTGTCTCAAGTCGACGCATGTATATGGTGACTGATAATTAGTGACCGATACTTAAATACATGATTGTACTCTTAATTACAAACAACTTTTACTATGGGACCAAACCTGAAATCGCGAAAAAAAAATCAGCTGCTTCCTACATTTTGACGAGTTTAGCGAACATGCATGTATGGGACAGCTGATTTTTTTTTCGCGAGTTCATGTTTAGTCCCATAGTAAAAGTTGTTTTTTATCATAAGTACAATCATGTATCGGTCACTAATAACCAGTTACCCAATATTGTTGGTCGTTATGACACGTGTTATGTTATGAGCTTTGAATAAAATAGAGCTTCTTCAATCTCTTTACTTTTGCTATTAAAGCCGTGGCCAGACGTGGCTATATAAGAATAAGAAATTAATGATAGCGCAAGTTTTACAAAGGGATGGTAGATGGTAACTTAGTAGAGAAAAAGATAGTAGAATAAACATTTGTTGTATAATAACAATAATAATAATAGTCGTCCAGGCCAATTTCGACCATGGCGACCAATCTTGGCGGAGACTAGCCATCGATGCGGAAGATATTAAAGTGCACAAGCGTGTGCGCAGACACAAGTGCATTCTCTCTTCCCTCACTCTCATAGTCCAATGCGACTAGGGTCCTGAGATTTCAGGATTTTTAGGCTCCTCACAGTTTTGCGTTAGGATATAGAAAATCTCCGGATTTTTCGACAGTCGATTTTTCTGATTATTTTATTAGAAATTTAAAATTTGCCCAAACAAAAACATAATGTTTGGATAATATCACAAATTAACTATACAGGGTTATTGGTAAAACACCAACAACATCTTAAGGGGTCATTGTACTCATCATTATGAACAACTTTTACTATGGGACCAAACCTGAAATCGCGTAAAAAATAAAACAGCTGTTCGCATAATTCGTAATTTATGTTAGCATAATTCGTCAAAATGTACTGAACACCTGATTTTTTTTCATCATTTCAGGTTTGGTCCCATAGTAAAAGTTGTTCATAATGATGAGTACAATGCCCCTTAAGAGGTTATGCGATATTTAAGGTACACCTTGTATAAAACAATTAAATTTCTCTGGTTTTTAGACTAGAATCTACTTTTATTAAGTGAATTGCACTAATAATTAATACTTTCATTACGAAGTTTGCGACATAACTTCAGGACTTTTCTATGAAAATCTGGTTTTTTGTCAGGACTTTTTAGTTTTCCATCTGGTAACCCTAAATGGGACGGCAATCCAACAAGACCGCGAAGTGAACAGGCGCAGGATCAACAGCTTAAAACGTGCTTTCCGAGGCATGGGGGTATCACACCGGCAACTCCCAAACTCCGAGCAGTTACTAAGAAATTCCTAATGAAAACACCTAATAATACTTTGCCCGACCCCAGCCCCCATGCTGAGCAATTGCGCCTGCGACCACGAGACCAACGGGGCAGTCCAAGTTCAGTTTTTTTTTTTTAATAATAATTACTATACAACAAATGTTGATTCTACCAATACATTTGTAATGTTTTGCAACAGTCGATAAGTAAATACAATGCTACGACTACGATGCCCGCGCATGTCACTCTTTGTCGAACCAAACAGCCGTATTCGGAAATTAAAACCGCAAATGTTGCTGTGTAGCGAACGTTTTGGACGACGCTGAGCGTCAGACGGGTGGATGTAGTAGGGAGGGAAACATAAAACCTGAAAGTTAGGAGAACCAAATCTTGCCACAGCACGGCGTCTATTCTGTTTAAATCTCACCTTGAAGACTTAGGTGGAGGGAGCTTGAAGTAAGTCATAAGACACTATCTGACTGATGACTGACGGATTGATACTATATTAAAGTAAGACATAAGTAAGACACTACTGACTGATGACTGACGGGTTGATACTATATTGAAGTAAGACATAAGTAAGACACTACTGACTGATGACTGACGGATTGATACTATATTGAAGTAAGACATAAGTAAGACACTACTGACTGATGACTGACGGGTTGATACTAATAAATATAAATAAATAAATAATATCCTAGGACATTGTTCACACACGGTCAGCTGATCCCAAACTAAGCAGAGCTTGTACTATGGAAACCAGATAACTGATATACTACATACACTACTTTTTTTTTTGTAAATACATACTTATATAGATAATTACACCCAGACTCAGGACAAACAGACATGTTCATGCACACAAATGTTTGTCCTGGATGGGAATCGAACCCACGACCAGCGGCATGGCAGGTGGTATCTTAACCAACCACGCCATCTGGCCTGTCAATACTATATTAAAGTAAGACATAAGTAAGACACTACTGACTGATGACTGACGGATTGATACTATATTGAAGTAAGACATGAGTAAGACACTACTGACTGATGACTGACGGATTGATACTATATTGAAGTAAGACATAAGTAAGACACTACTGACGGATGACTGACGGATTGGTACTATTGACAGCTTACTTCACCTAAGTTTTCACGATGAGATTTTTACAGAATAGAACAGTAGGTCTTATTTTAACATAAACACAACACAACCTAAGTACAAAACTAAATTCGCTTTTGTCTTTAGCAAACGAACAACCAAACATAAGATTTTGAGAACATATTTTCATGAGTTTCTTTTTATCACATAATCAAGTAAATGGACATTGTAATGTCCTAACTTCTAATATGATTACGTATATACTGCCGCCATAAGAAAAAAGGACGTATCTGCAAAAATATTGAAATGGAGAAGAAAAAGTATTTTGTCCTGTTTAGACTATAAGATGCAAAGGCAGATGCGCCTTTTAATAAGTAGTAACAATTATTAGGTTATCAACTGGTAGATGCGTATTTTCTTGCTGATTCCGAATATGTAAATAACTCTATTTCGAAAAAAATGTCAGATACGTCTTTATTCCTTATGACGGCAGTATAGACGACCCATTATTATATTCGCGACAAAAAAATCTTTTATAGATTCGCAGATGAATGCATCCTATGGGCTTTATATTGGTGAGAGCTACCTATCTACAACAGTTAATTACAGCAGAGGCAGAATCTTTGGCCTATAATATTTAAGTCAAGCATTCCATATACCTACATAATTACGAGGCCCCCCTCTTTAATGGCTTTATTTTTTGAGGAGCTTAAAACATAACGTGATTTGTCCTTGTGATGTAAAAACCACTAAAGAGAAATAAAACATTGATTTCTCCTTTTTGTTACTAAAACAATACTTGTAGGGTACTAGTACTAGCTTTTTACTAGAGAGCAAACAGTTTTTGCTGGAAATTAGTGACAAATTGACATTAAAGAATAAAATACATTCAAAAGTTTTTTTTTTGTGACTATCACATTTCGCTTTTTGGCTTCTTATCTGTAACAGTTAAGTACCTAAATTTATAAGTATCAGAGACACTTAGGGCCGGTTTTTTGATCCGTAGTTAACTCAACTAATGGTTAAACATAGTAACTAATGGTTAAATTTTGGCTAAATGTGAAGGATAAACATGAATGAGTTAACATGAATGTATTCACGTCAACTCATTTATGTTAAAAGAAAGTAACTAATGACTATTTTGCAATTACACATTTCGCCAAAATTCAAGCATTAGTTACTATGTGTAACCATTGGTTGATTTAACTACGGATAAAAAATACGTCTCTTCATTTTTTCAGCCAACTAACAATTCCTTAGCTTTCGAAGCTAACGTAGTTAACGTGGCTAGTAACAATTCCATAACTAAAGTAGACCTATGTGAACACAATTGGTTAATATTTGATTTTTGCAGATTCTGAATTAAATAAAGAGCGGTCGGACAACGATCGGTTAGTAACTGAATTGAATCGTCCTCTCTACACGCAACCGAGCATTAGAGTCGATCTCTGATACTCGTTCTAAGGGGATCATTTAACCCCTGTCACGAAATAGGGTTCCGTTCCGTTCAAGCATAATGTTTGCCTCTGTTCGTAATATAGGTACACAACATTCTTTCTACTCATCAAATTGAATACATACAGGATTGTATTACATCATATCATAATATTAATTTAAAGGTGCGTCCAGATTATTAGCTCCAATTGGTAAGCCACGCATATGACGCGTGATTTCATATTTGACATACATATAAAAAAATGCACTGGCGACACATGTCTCGTACTGTCTGAACACACCTCAAGATATAAGAGTAAATACAGCCCCTCTACAGTCCTACCTAATATTCTGCCATTAAAAGTGGAATACCATTTTTAGTGTAGTCTCATACCAAAGATTAAAAGAAGCCCCGTGATCGGTGTTCTTGTTCTGTTCAGTTCTTCATGCATTACATATTCCTTAACATTGTATTTAGTCCTGGAGACAGTTAAATGCAGCTAGTCTTTTGGTAACGCGCTATCGCTCTTCCCTCGTGAGTAAACTCTGTAAGCTGTTTTGGAGCCTAGCATTCTGTCGAGTAAACTGTGTTTGGCTCTCCGTCTATGTGTTAAGACTTCTCGGCAGAGCTCGTGGAAGACTTCGCTGACTTGGTTGACTTGCTCGGCGGCGGCAACTTCGGCGAAACTGCATTCGAAGTCCTTAGCGAGGATCTCACCTTCCTCTGGACTGACCTGTGATGAGACGACAGTGATTACATGAGTCAGCAGCGAGAAGCCTATGAATATGAATCGACAGTACCAAATAGCTTTGTTTGTAAAGGTTCACCACTGCGGTTGTATCCAAACCATTTAAGATTATTTCCTAAGCAGCGGTGTAATTGCGTAACACACTCACAGCCGTAACACACTCACAATTGTAACACACTAACAAACGTAACACACGCACAATCTCAACACACTAACAATCATATCACACTCACAATCGTAACACACTAGCAATCATAATACACTCATAATCGTAACACACTCACAATCCTAACACACTAAGAATCGTAACACACTAACAATCGTAACACACTCACAATCGTAACACACTAAGAATCGTAACACACTAACAATCATAATACACTCATAATCGTAACGCACTCAGAATCGTAACACACTAAGAATCGTAACACACTCACAATCGTAACACACTCACAATCGTAACACACTTACAATCGTAACACTCGCAATCGTAACACACTCACAATCGTAACACACTCACAATCGTAACACACTCACAATCGTAACACACTCACAATCGTAACCCACTAACAATCGCAACACACTCAAAATCGTATTAGTAACAATCGTAACATACTCAAAATCGTAACAGTAACAATCGTAACACACTAACAATCCCAATGCCACATTTTTTTTACAGTTCAACAATATTCATTGCGTTATTTACTTTGACGAGTAGACGAACTTTTCAAACATGAAGTTTCAAACATTTCGCACCTTTAATCAAAAACCGAAATAACTCAAAATTTCAATTTTGTGGGAAAACGCATTAAAAGTTTGACATTGTCTATC
Organism: Dicycla oo; assembly: GCA_948252095.1. Classification (NCBI taxonomy): domain Eukaryota; kingdom Metazoa; phylum Arthropoda; class Insecta; order Lepidoptera; family Noctuidae; genus Dicycla; species Dicycla oo. The sequence goes on along the minus strand of OX411709.1, from coordinate 40,030,522 downwards.
TTAATGGCTTCAATTTATCACAAAACAATAAAGAAATCTCAGTCATTTTCATCGTTATCGAGTCGGCTGTTGAACTGAACGATTCTCCATGCGAAATTAATTCGAAATATGTAATTTTTGAGTTATTTCGGTTTTTTATTAAAGGGGCGATTAGCTTAGTAGCACTTTTTAATTTGTAAATTTGTTTATTTTTTTTGGTTTTTTAATGTTAACCTTGTTAGTTTTATATGCTCCTTTTTTACTGTTTGTATTTCCTGTGCGTGTCCCAAATAAAATACATTTCTTTCTTTCTTCTTTCACTTACAAAAAAAAAAAGAACAAACAATAACCTGTCTCAAATGCACCATATCAGCCTTATTCCCGACGAGGGCGAGTGGTATTTCAGGCTGCAGGCTCTGCTTTGCGCGCCGCACATAGTTGAAGGACTCCCGGTCGGTGATCGAGTACACCAAGAACAGGCCATCAGCCCACTGCGCTATCTCGTTACCCGGCAGCTCGTCTATGCTCTGAAACAAATTGGGGTTTCCTTAACTTTCGAGGACTCTTGTTGAGCCATTTCGCAAGCGTTGCTACTTCTGTTGCATGTTACGCGGTAATATAATATAATAATATCCTGGGACATTTCACACACGGTCATCTAATCCCAAACTAAGCAGAGCTTGTACTATGGAAACCAGATAACTGATATACTTACTACAATTACTATTTTTTTTTTTTTTTTTGTAAATACTTACTTATATAGATAATTACACCCAGACTGAGGACAAACAGACATGTTCATGCACACAAATGTTTGTCCTGTGTGGGAATCGAACCCACGACCTGCGACATGATAGGCGGTATCTTAACCAACCACGCCAGCTGGCCTGTCGTAATTGTAACGGTAATTTGTTACATTTTGGATCTGGTTTATGATTTGGTTTGGTAACCCATAATTATTCATATACAGGGTTATTGGTAAAACACCAACAACTTCTTAAGGGGTCATTATACTCATCATTATGAACAACTTTTACTATGGGACCAAACCTGAAATCGCGAAAAATAAATCAGCGGTTCCCTACATTTATGTTCGCAAAACTCGTCAAAATGTATGAAACAGCAGATTTTTATTTTTCGCGATTTCAGGTTTGGTCCCATAGTAAAAGTTGTTCATAATTATGAATACAATGACCCCTTAAGAGGTTGTTGGTGTTTTACCAATAAGCCTATATAATGATTTAAGAGATAGGTATTACGTAGCAGCAGCGTGATTGCATAATTCGGTTCACACCGCGAACTATGAACCGAAGTATGCTAAGACGCGGTAGCTACATGAGCGAAGCTAAACGAACGTAGCTTCGTTCCCAGTGTAACCTACGCTTTACGCTGTGTCATGACCCATATTATATGGTAAAGTTGTGGCTTTACAACATATTTATTTAGTAGAGTAATAATAAAGATACTAAATGTCTAAGCACATCACTAAAGTGCACACGCAACTAGTGACTGACATTACTCGGCTATTTCACCTAGTGCGGGCTATACAAGCGAATGCTTGCCCAGAACCCTCTGGAATTACATCATGTGGGTTTCTACGACCACGCTGCTTGAGGCTTGAGGACATGACGACTACTCACGCTTCTTGCGGTCCTACGGCCTAATCTCACTGCACACTGCACGGAACTGCACGCTGTGCTGACAGGCCACCATGTCTGCCACCTGCTACCAAAGAAGGTACCTGCTTATCCTACTCTAGTGTGTGCGAGTGTGTGAAACTGAGACCTTTACCCACGACCTAGACGTGTTACCTATAGAATTATATGTATTAACTAAACCTGCTAGTTTCTGTTATCACAACTTTACCTATTAGTTAACAGCCTGCGCAGTCTATCTGCAAAGCCCTAGCCGTTACAGTATCATACACTTAACCACGAAAATGTTTTTACAATGCTTGTGCATGACAAGAGCTTTTTCCAAGCAGCCCAACTGTGCGGAATATGCCACTTTTTCGCGCTAGTGTTTTTTACTTTTCAGTTTTTTTTTTTAACTCCGTCGTCAACCCGACGCACGTAAAGAGTTTTTATTATTTAAGGAAAGTTTTCCAAATTAGTCAAGTACAGATTATTATTTATCATTCATATAAAAGGTACAATAAAACTAATACTTCATTAAACGCATTATTAATTAATCTAGATTTAGATTTTGATCAATAAATTAATTTTAAATCAATCTGCCTGCCTAGACTTTTCCCGACTATGTTGGGGTCGGCTTCCAGTCTAACCGGATGGAGCTGAATACCAGTATTTTACATGGAGCGACTGCCTATCTGATCTCCACAACCCAGATACTGGGTAATACGACACCCATTGGTAAGATTGGTTGTCAGACTTTCGGGCTTCTGACGACCCGCAACTACTGTCAAAGATCCACGAATGACAGCCGGGGCCAACGGCTTAACGTGCTTTCCGAGGCACGGAGGAGTCTCGGTTTGAAAAGATGGTCACCCATCCACAGACCAACCTCTGTAAGCGTAGCTTTACCTGATGGATCGACCCGTGCGGCTGTTATTACTTAGCCACAAGCTCCTCTAAATATTTACTAAGTATGTTTGGCTGAACATATATTTTGCTCGTGCCTTTTTGAGATACGACGTGGCAGCTATTTGCACATGCGCAGTAGTAGATATGATGAGCGCGCGTGTATTTAAAATAAGCCCGCCATTTTACTACTATCTTGCATAGTTGGGAGTCGATCTGTATAAATCTGCTATAAATGTAGAGTTCAAGTGACGAATCAATTAATTTAACCCCGGAAAATGTTATTCAAGAAACACAAAGTGCCCCTCTTACCGGCTAAATCAAAAGAACCTTTTCAAAATATATTTTTGTATTTCCTCGCACAATGCATAGTAAAACATTGTATGATACACGTGCGTAAAATGATTTCCGCCTCGTGCCTCGTGTGTAAAATGATTTCCGTTCTCGCTCGTGAATAAAAATGCCACTCGACGCTTTTTGAGATCCTCAGGTAAACCCTCGATAGTAATTCACTCGACTTTTAAGCTAAATTTCGAACCAATAATCACTATCGAAAGGATACATTCCGTTTAAAAACCTCAGAATTATTGATTAGGAGTAATATTCCAGTTATAGAAGCCAATCATGATTATTATTATATGCATACCAAAATAAAGATCCGAGCAACTATAACTAGTATGTTTGAAAATTCAATTCGAAAATAGCAAACATAATATGTATTCAAAGTGAAATCAAATTCAAGGTTGTAGTAGACAATAAAAAAACACATTAGACATTGTTGAACCAGATTATTACAGTCCAAACTACCGGGGTGCCGTGCCAAACGTGAGATACGAAGCGTAACTAGATGGAACGCGTGCTTACGCCTCGTAACCACGAGGAGTCTAAGCTCATTTCCATGATCTCTCGTAGTACTGAAAGCCTAGACAATGCGAGACCAGTTTATATTGGAAAATTATAGGTTGAAGTGTCGCCGTGTGTACAAAGACACGTTACACTAAGTGAGACAATGAGCAATACGTTTTGGCAAAGAACGTATCTTGTAACAATTAATCAATTCATTTATATGTCTATTTAATGTGACGGATGGTAGATCGTAATATTGTAAACTAGCTTCTGCCCGCGACTTCGTTCGCGTGGAAGTCGTAAGACACCACAATATTGACGGCCGTCAATGCGGCCGTTGTATGGCGGCCACCACTCTTTTAGGAAACCGTAGCTTTACTCTTCAAAATGTCAGTGATACTGGTTTATCATCCTCGACAAAAATGAAGGAAAGTATTTCTGCACAGTAACAATTTGTGGTCTTGTAGTCACTATTACTTGCGAAAATAGCAATGCAAACGATGATAAAGTATTTATTATAATTGTTTCTTTGACGCCGGCCAATAAAGGCAAGCCAGAGATGAGGACAAGATTTCTCCCGGGAGATAGGGTCCGTGGGGTCGCTACTGCCCAACAGCTCGCCACATGCTGCCAAGTGCACCCAAGGAAACCCCCGGTTGGTACAGGACTATTGCAGAACTTGAAAAGAAAACATATTGGTCTATGGGTTTGGGTGGCTATAATGGATTAAATTTGTTACCCAGAACTATGGAAGAACTATGCCCCCTGCCTGATAAAAGTTATGTAATACATGGATAAAATGGCAGGGAGTGACTTGCACACTCAATAAGGGGCCCCCGAATAAGATCGCTAGCACATAGTGACGTAGCGACAAGGGGGCAACACTTCCTGAGGTGCTTGAGGAGTGGTGAGATATTCCAACGCTATCAGGACAATCTCGGAAGATCTTTACCAGCATCTTACTGGAATACTTCCTTCCTCCGAGCACGTTTGCTCTTGCGAATCTCCACTCAAGTCGGAAAATAAAGGCAAGAAAGAGGTGGGAGCTCTGTTCCTCGTCAGTGTTCACTCAGGCAGGCCAATAGGAACAAGACTGCTCCCGGGAGATTCCGTGGGGTCACTACTGCCCAACAGCTCACCACATGCTGCCCTCCGGGTTCATGTATTTCTCTTGGTCTGGCTACTACCTAGACCCTAAACCTGATTCGGCAAACTCTACTGGCCTAGACCTAGAGTTCAGGAGCGCGCAAGCTCCGCCACGACGTCAAAGTAGAGATACGTCGGTGGGGTTATTATTATTATTTGTTGGTATACATTTTTGTATCTCGGCACCAATGTGCCGGTTTTATAGGATAACACGGGCCGTAGCCAAGTGCTAACCTAAAATGTACTAACCCAAGTGATAGATGATAACATTATGGTGTGATGATATTTTTAGTATTTATGTTGTTGATGAAGTTTGTGGGTGTGATATTTGTGCATCATTGTCGTTCTTAAGGAATATTTACGGACAATATTGCAAGTGTTCAGGATAGCAGCTTCCTGTAAAGTTTGGTAGGTGGAAGGAGACATGTCTAGCGTGTTTAAAGATTGGTGTAGTTGTTTGTGAATGACACCTGTTGTTGAGAGTACTACTGGGATTATGGAAACGCTGCCTAATCGACACATTCGGCTAATTTCTATTTTTAAGTTCGTATATTTTGACAGCTTTTCTGCTATTGTGTTTTGTAGGTTGTGTGTGTTTGGTACTGCTATGTCAATAATTTGCGCGGTTTTATTGATTTTGTCTAGTAATGTGTTGTTTTGTCTGTGAGGATGGCCCGATCAAAATATAGTTTGTGTGTTGGGTTTTTAAGAACTACTTCAGGATTATATTTGTAGTAAGGGGGGGGGGAGGGGGGTGTAGTCATTGATTTATATTTTATAGCAAGGTTTTGATGGATTATGTTGGCTATTTGATCGTGACTGTATCATATCATCTAGGTATTTGATCGGTATCAGAATCGATCCTACATCTCGAAGCAATTACATTTTTTTTTAATGTACAGTAGTGCTATTCCGTAAATATCTCACCGTGAAAATTTATGTGAAGTGAGCTTTGAGTGAGCTGTCAATCCACCTGATTGACACCATTGACAGCTCAAAGCTCACTTCACCTAAGTTTTCACGGTGAGACTTTGACAGAATAGCACTAGTTTCGACTTCGTTACTATTGTATTATACCGGCCACTATATCTAAATTAACTGTTTTTAGGGCTCCGTACCAAAATGGTAAAAATAAACCCTTATGGTGCGACTCAGTATGTCTGTCTGTCCGTCTGTCACAGCTGGATATCTCAAGAACTACTAATGCTATCGACTTGAATTTTGGAATAGTTTTAGATGACATTCGCCCAACTATTTTGCAAATAAGAAAGATTTTTTTTTTGCAACAGGGACTGAATTATTAAGACACCCCGTCTTAATAATTCGAAGTGGAGCTCTACACATATGTGTGTGTGCACGAAGTGGAGCTCTATAGTGCATGTGGGGTATCATATAAAAGAACGCTGTTTGCAAATTCTCAAATATTTTTTTTATCTTTTTAGGCCGCATCGTTTTCGACTATTGGTAAATAATTAAAATAATAATAATAATAAGTTTACATAGAGAAAAATCTGAAATTATTCTGTGTGATAGAAGTTTATGTAAAGATTACAGTAAAAATAAAACGATGTCTCTAAATAGCACACTTTTTATATAATGATGGTACGGACCCTCGGTGCGCGAGTCCAACTCGCTTTTGACCGGTTTTTTTAATTCTTTTTATAAACGAGGATCCGGTATTATTGATAATTTGATGTTTTCTTTTATATTTTCAATACTTTTGTTTATCTATATCGATCCGTGTTGTATTTTTTATTTTTCCGAAAATTATACGTGAATTTTAAAGTTACGAGTGAGTTTATTCCCAACACTACAATATGCACTTATATTGTATAAGTCGCAGCCAACTAGCTTAATTAGTATTTTAGTTAACAGCCTTCTAACTAAACGACGCCGCTCAACTAGCGGCCTGAGGATAATCAATTATAAATTAGGTTGGAAGGTTGGAACTGTGGCCAACCACGCTCGAGCCGAATTGGTCGCAGTACCTAAGCCAGGGAACCCAACGGCCGACCAAATGGGTTAGGTTAGGCAAGAACTGTGACCAACCGCGACTACTTCCAAAGGCTAGGCTATGGCTGCAACAAATCGATGTTATTCTGCTTCTATTTTTTAGGACTGATTCACAGTGAAAATAGAAGCTTTTCTCTTCTTGTAGGTTTTGGGAAATAAACTCTATGTTAAGAATTTGTTAATTCTATTCATTCGGTATTTAATTAATTGTAGTAGCATAATCAGCCTACAAAGTCCCCACGGCTGGGACACAGGCTTCCCTTTAAGAGAGGGAGTGGGCCATAATCCACCACGCGAGCCCGATGCGGATTGGTAGATCAGATGCCACATGTCTTCGAATTTTTCGAAGTTTCCTAACGTTTTCCGTCACCGTTTTGAGAGCAGTGGTGATGAAATGAATTAGACAAAGTAAAGTGCCTGCATACCTAGGTTCGAACCAACGACCTGTGTTGTTGGGCCGTTAATAGTGGTTTAGCAGCGTCTATTAGAAATGTGTGGTCTATATTTAAGGGTCTGGTCAATCAGCTGTCCCATACAAAACTTCAATACCTGCTCGACCCAAAAGTATGGGACAGCTGATTATTTTTGTTGGTTGATTTTTTTTCAGTTTGATGGTAACTTAATAAATCAACCACACTCTTAAAATTACCATGCATGTCTGATAAACGCTGTAAGTATTTCTACAATTTCATTATTTCGTATGTAATTTTGCCACTCTGAAGTAAGCTACAAATAACTGCGCAGAAGTCAATATCTATACTAAAACATCATCGCGCCATGCCATGCGCATCGGAAAAATTGACTCGACGCGAACTATAGTAGTGTGTAGCTCCAATTTCGAAAGGCAAAATTCAAATCTTATGTTTTTTTGCAATTTGCAGATCAGCTTCAGGTTTTATGTTGATTTGAATACGATTCGCGACCGTATCAAGGACGTATTTATAGAATTATAATCGTTAAAACCATCAATACTCGAAATCAATCATCAATACTCTGAGTTCATAATAATCCTAATGAATGACTATTTCATGAAATCTTGACATTTGAGGATTACACTACCTTAAGGGGGAAGCGTCAGGGTAGCCCGCGAAATTCAAATTTTCTTACGTTTTTTGCAATTTACAAGTCGGTATTATATTGTACGTTGATCAAATTATAATTTGCGGTCGTAACAAGTATCTATTTACAGTGAATCATTAAAGTGATCAATACAACTCTTTAAGACCAGGTAATCCTAAAATGTCAAGATTTCATGAAATAGTCATTTATTTCTTGAAATCTTGACATTTTAGGATTATACTAACTTAAGGAGTTGTATTATTGATTCTTTTTGTACATAGTTCTTTAAATACATAATTGTTACGGCCGCAAATCATACTTTATTTAACATACAACTTAATACTGACTGGCAAAAAAGTAAGACAATTTGAATTTCGCGGGCTACCCTGACGCTTCCTCCTTAAGGAGTTGTATTACATTTTCTAATGATTATAATTTTGTAAATACGTATATGTTATGGTTGCGAATCATACTTTAATCAACATACAACGTAATACTGCCATGAAAATTGCAAATAAACGTAAAAAAATTTGAATTTTGTGGGCTACCTGGATCTTTCCCCTTAAATATATAGGTAGTTTGTAACAAGCTTTGTACCTTTGGACACGTATCTAGAATCTCGAACAGTATCGGTTCGCCATCCAGCAGCGCTTCGTGTTTGTATTTGCTATCTGTAAACAGAAATATTGATGATATATACTTATTGTGATAGAAAATTAAGATCGTTTTTAAACAACATTTGGTTTTAATTTTTATTTTCCCGATTTAATAGAAGTTTAAGCATAAACAGGAGATAATCGAAAGTTGGCGCCTAACTAGCAGGTAGAGTAGGCTTAAGTTTTTATCCATCCTGGTCGTAAAGTATGCGATAAAGCCGGTAACTCAGTGATGGCAAACAGCAAAAAAATAATTAATTACTTCATTCACTGACAAACAACGCGTAGCCTAAACCACTGGATCTAGAAGCATGTTTACACAAGAGTAGCTAAGGAAGGATATTTGAAAATTCATCCCCAAAAGAAGGGGTTGGAAGTTTGTTCTTTTTGCCGATAGAAAACCCTATCGGAAAAATAACATCGGGAAATGATTTAGGTACAAGCCGTGCGGCATGTACCTAAATCATTTTCAAAAAGTCGCCATCATAGTGCTTCTTAAAGAGACTGTTAATGATCATCATCAGCAATGTCCTTTTTATCATCAGCCCAGCAGTCCAATGACGGACATAGGCATCTCTAATTAAATTGCACGCCACCTTTTTCAATCTTCTGTCACTTTAGCCAACTATACCAGCGACTAGCCGAGATAGCCACAACAATAAACAAGATGTACTGCCCAAAAAAAAAAAAAAACTGTAGATACATAATTATTTTGCATTGACACTAGTCTCAAATTAATAAACAAAAATTAATTACCTTGTTGATGATCGTATTCTCCAATGTACCTCTTTGTTAAAAACCGGACTGTAAGAGCTGAAAAAAAGGAAAACACTCTTTAATTATTACCTAATTAAAAGTTGCGACGTCTCAGGGGTACAGACATTGCATTTTATGGTGATGAAACACACTACAACGACACACTGTGACGTTTCCTCAACAGTCGGTACTACGTCATCGATCGACTATAATTGTACCTAATCTAAGTTGGTATAATTCACTCAGCATTTAAGAACATTGCATGGATTACCAAGTGTTAAGTAATTTTAATACCAATAAAATAAAAGTATCTTTTTAAATAATTACTAGTAAGAAACAGTTCCTATTTATCTGGCTAAAGTCAATTAAGAAACGTGTGTAATCAATCCGTAGCAAACATATTTTATGTGAGCCAAAACAACAAATTCCGGGCAGTTAAATGTTGATAACCCTACATATTTTTGTAAATAGAACCCCAATAATACTAGGGTATTAGATTATTACCTTTGCTTCTCTCTAATACGTTTGAACAGCTAACCCGTTCGTGTGCTGAGTAGGGGGTTGACGCTTTTTATTATTTCATTTGAATAGCCATTCATTAACCCTTTAGCGACTGTTTCCTTTTGCTATTTATTAAAGACGTTTTAAAAAGTGGTGGTGTCGGAGCCAGCACAGTAAAGGTTTCCGTAGTAAAGAATTGGGATGAATATTTACGCCTGCACAGTATTGTTTTCATCGATCGCAAAAATAAGTTTATATTTCATAGCATTTCTTGAAAACTACAAATTGACTAAAATAAAAAATTCACTTCGGAATCTCTTTAATCACAATCTCTTTAATTATGGGATCCACACGCTTAGTGCACTGAATTTTGTTTTATCCTTCGGTTACATAACAATACAACTTCGGTGACAACCATCGCCCGTGTTTTTTTTTTTTTTGTAATTGCCACCATTGTTTAGCGGTGCACAGAATACACCTTCTTTCCAGTTTTCATCGTTATTCTGCTAGTAATAGTCTCCGAGTAAAATAACTGTGTAATATCCGGATATGAGGAAAATTAAGAAATTATATGGGTTCTGTTTTTGCCGGTAGGCTACGAACCCTAAAAAGCAAGAAATAAACACCCTTTTCCCCTTTAACTGTTAAGTTCCGATAGTTTAGTTTCTTTAAAAGTTTTAATAGGTATAATCGTTATATTTTATCTATATGTCAAAATGCTTTTATGTTAACCCCTACGTAAAAGATCTATTAAAATAAACAAGAAGAAACATCCCAACACTTAAAATTGTTCGTAAAACAAAAACATTCATACGACAGTTGTTATGTTACATCCGGATTCTATTTTTCCTCGACCCTGCGCTCAAGGTCATGGTCTGGCGAAAATACTACGCGTATTACAAATTTACTTTTGTAAAATAACACTTAAAAATTATATATACATACATATATATATTGTTGTCTTCAGTGATTTCTTGTGACATTGATCTACCAAAACTATGTTGAAAGTTCGGGAGTTAAATATTTATGCAAGTATACTTTCAAAACAAATTTCTAAGTTGATAAAGCACATCAGGAATAGGTGTTCCTGATGAATTATTTTCACCTATGATAACAGGAGCAATTAACGTCATTTTATCTATGTAGTGTCCACACGCAACTACAACGCGTTGTTGTGTGTGAATCAAGGGATCTAGGCCACCCTTAAAAGTATGTACTTATGGTCTATTCCAAAATTATCTAGTTAAAATGTAAACAAATGGATCAGAAAACGTACCTGTGAGTGTCAGTTTATAGTGTCACTTACAAATTGAGTGCTTTGATTATTTGAATCCTTCCCGAAATTCTGATTTTCAATCACCACCATGTTATATGCTTTTCATTTGAAAATGAAGGTTAATTTTATTTTTAAAAGGAAAAAACGGTAAAATGTAAAGTTGAAACCTTCTAAACAGGTACAGACGAATGAGTTACATTGAGCTACCAAAACTATGTTGAAAGTTCGGGAGCTAAAAATGCATGAATAAGAAGTAACGTAAGAACATAACCTGAACAGCGTTTGTTTGTTTTTGAATACTTTCATGATTAACTTTTAGAACAGACTATAAGCTACATTACATCAAATTAATGTAGCTTTAGCAAATACCTGCTTTGGTGGAATAGTACCAGTCAGTCCACGTGACCACCATGATAGTCAGCAACTGTGGCCGACTAAATTGCCATAATAGTCAGGCGGCAATTTTGCCATGGCCGCGGCATAAGCAATTCTCATAGTTAATATCAATACGAGAGGAGACAAAAGAATTGATTGCTAACATTGACTTTCATAACTACGAATACCTATATAGTGCCACAAACTGGCCCGGTGGCCAAAAGAGGAACTAACGGCGCCATTCTGAAATGTCAATCTGCGTGCCATTCACTGAAAATATAATAATAATAATAATAATGATAATTTATTTCATAAGCCTATATATATTTGTATAATGTAGTGTATAATCTATGCACAGACATATCCGCCCCTCGTTGTTTGCTCCGTGTATTTATTTTTTGTTTAGTGGTTATAGCTAGTGAAAAATTCCGAAAGCTTTAAAAAGTGATGCGAGGAACGTTTTATTTCAAGTCTTAGATTTTATGAAGGAAGGAAAGCGCCTTCAAACTGATAATATCGTTCGAAAAATTGTATGAACGCATAGCTTCCGCCACAGGTTTGTGTTGTCAGCTTTGGAAAATAAATTCCACGAAAACACTATTTTGCTCGTGCTAGTAGACTTGATGTATGATTTTTTAATTTTTCGTTACTTATGTTGTAGGTGTTGCGGAGCGATTTGTTAGAAAACTTGTGGAGGAAAAAGAACAGGCAGATGAAACTGGAACAAAAGTTTCCACGCCAGGAAAAAGAAGGAAAAGGACAAAAGGTAAAATTGAAGTGGATGATTTCGATCTCGGTGTCATTAGAAGAAAAACTCATGTATTTTACACTATGCGGAAATAAATTTCCACAATATCAAAGTTATTAAATGTGCTCCGAGAAGAAATTGATTTTAAAGGGAGTTGAGAAACTCTTTAGAAAATACTCCATAAAATTGGATTTTGTTACAATAAAACAAAAAAAAAAAAAACAGTAATATTCTAATAGAACGAAATGATATTTCAGCATGGATAAAATTAAAGAGAATGAACGAGGTGAACAAAAAACCAGTCATGTTTTGGACGAGACCTATAGTCACGCATCTCATACAGCTGGGCGCTGTTGGCAGAGTGATGAAATTCAAAGTGAATTTCATCACAAAGGAAACATATCCATAATTGTTGTGTTAAAGTATATAAGTAAGGAAGCTGTCCCAATAATAATTTGCCCATCTTGCAAATCTCTGTTTTAGAGACGGTATCTTTCCAGCCCTCCTTAAACAATCTATTATTACTCCAGTTCACAAGGGTGGGGACAGAGACATCAACAGGCCGATATCTGTTCTTCCAGCTATATCTAAAATTTTGGAGAAATTAATCAATAGTAGGCTTCTCAAATATTTAAATAAATTTACACTATCCCCAACACAATTTGGATTTAGGCAAAATATATCTACCGAGGATGCAGTTACCGCTCTAAGCTCGCTTGTAGCTAATCAACTGCATAATGGCAACATATGCTTAACTATCTTCTTGGATCTTAAAAAGGCATTTAACACCGTCTCTGTACCAATCCTTGTGAACAAACTGGAAAAAATTGGTATAAGAGGAACTTCACTCAATCTTTTTATATATTATCTCTCAAACAGGAAGCAAAGAGTTATGTTGGGGCAATACGTCAGTGATGATGCAGAAAGTATTATATGGCGTGCCTCAGGGTATTTTTTAAGGGCCCCACAGTTTTCTTAAAAACAAAAACTGTATGTGCCCTACCAATAATAAGGTTACACACACCAAATATTTAGGTGTCATAATTGACCAGAGATTATCCTGGTACCCTCATCTTGAGCAGGCCACATTAAGACATATTATTCCAAATAATGCTACCAATACCGGAGACCCATTTAGAAACCTATTAAAGGATAAATAAATATATCGCATCAGCAGCTATCGGTGCAGCTATGTCCAAATTTATGAGGGTGGAACGAGTGCAACGAGCCCTAATAAAAATAATGTATTTTAAAAGGATTAGATATCTCACCGAGAGACTTTATCAGATACTATTATATATAGATTTGCTTTCGGTGAGAAAACAGTATATTATACATACGGTTAAGCTACGCTTGCCGGGGTTGGTCCATAGATGGGTGACCATCTTTACATACCGAGACACCGCCGTGCCTCGGAAAGCACGTTAAGCCGATGGTCCCGGCTGTCATTCGTGGATCTTTGGCAGTCGTTACGGATCGTCAGAGGCCCGAAAGTCTGACAACCAGTCTTACCAAGGGGTATCGTATTACCCAATAACTGGGTTGTGGAGGTCGCTCTATGTAAAATACTGGTATTCAGCTGCATCCGGTTAGACTGGAAGCCGACCCCAACATAGTTGCGAAAAGGCTAGGCAGATTGGCAGATTGATACATACGGTTTTGAAAAAGCATAAAGAGCTCCCTTTTGGTACCACTATCCTATCAAAAAGAAGGAAAGATATTATAGCACCGATTCTACAAACAAACACCAGGTTTTGTAGAAGGCAATACGGAAAACGGTCATCTCAACCTTACAATAAAATAAATAGAGATATACGTATATGTATACACCAGACAATATTATGAACTTAATAGATAAAACCTCTCGATTATGAAGTCTCGGAAGCCCTCTTGCAGCACATATCATAACTCACTCATTCACGCGTACACTTACTCACATTGTACAACATGTACACGTACACAAACATTCCACACACACATACACCTCTTACACACACACACACATATCACACATACCCAGCTCACATATAACATACACTAAACACACACTCATTTTGCTTAAGCTGATATAAAAATTAGTATTCTAATTCTTTTTACTGTCTCAAAGTATATATAATAGTAAACACAGGCATAATGTTTGTATGTGAATGTAAGTACTTACCCACATTACGTAAATCTAAGTTGCGGAAGAGTGGAGTGTCCTACTACGGGCATTTATTTGCTTAAAAGGGCACTTCTATCACTAGGTATGAAGTATAAACTTTGTTAAAGAAAATAAAATATTTGTATTTGTTCATGCGGGAGGACAAGCAGGGTTTGTGGAGAATGCTTTATTAGTGTTCCAATCCAATATAAAATGTGGCGATTATCACGACCAAATGTACAGTAACAATTTAACGAAACGGGTGACTGATGAGCTTCTGCCTAATTTACATCAGCCAACACTGATTATATTGTAAAAAAACATGTCTGTTTGTTCTGAGTCTGGATGTAATTATCTATATAAGTATGTATTTACAAAAAAAAAGTAGTATATGTAGTATATCAGTTATCTGGTTTCCATAGTACAAGCTCTGCTTAGTTCGGGATCAGATGACCGTGTGTGAATAATGTCCCAGGTTAGTATTATTATTATATTAGATAACGTCCCATATCATTTGCATAAACGCATTAGCGTTTGCATAAAAAGAACTCCTAATGAAATTCATAAAAATGCTGAGATGCAGAAGTGGCTGACGGAAATAATGTAGAATTTAACGAACAGTTTACAAAACCTCAACTTTACGAACTCATTAAAAGACATAAACCAAAACCTGTATACGAAATAGACGCATTGTTGAAAAACAATGGACATAGCGTATTGAGATTACCGCCATACCATTGCGACTTAAATGCAATCGAAATGATTTGGAGATCTATGAAACGAAGCGTAGCTAATCAAATTCTGAAATGCCTACCTTGATTGCAGAAGCCTTCAATAAGATAAAAGTGAATGAAGGAAAAAGCACTGCAATCACGTAAAAAAAAACTGAAAACGAGTATAGAAGTAGGGATGCATACTTAGACGAGCCTTTCATCATTAATTTGGCCAGTGACAGTGAAAGCGAAAGTAGTGACTCTGGTGATGAAGTGACTGATGAATCACATAACTCCGAAGGGATACCTGGAGTATTCCCGTTAGAGAACACTCGCCATACATTTTATGTAGATGATTATAATTATTGTGTTAAAATATACATATTTTCGAGAAACATGATTGTTTTGTTTTTGGGTACCTAATTAACATTTTACCTACGTTCTTTCAAATCGCCAAGTAGTGCATGCATAATTTCCCATTTTAAACAACTTCAAAATGGAGGTTATCAATTTGACACGTATGTACCTACCTATGAGCTATTATTGGAACTGCAATATATAATATTTACATATAATAAAAAAATATAAAACGAGTATAGAAGTACGAGTATAGAGTAGGAATGCTTACTATTTATTTCATCATTTATTTGGTCAGTGACAGTGAAAGCGTTGGGCGATGGGCTTCCAAACCAATATACAATTTTTATAGGTATGTATGTATGTATTTATGTTTGTCCACACATTTCTCCGAAACTCTGATTGAAAAATCAGTTCAGTAGTTTTCAAGATTTGGACCAAAATGTTTTTGTTACATCGACTTGCTTCCCCACTAAATTTATTTTTACTGGCAATACCAAATGCGATAACAGCAACTCTCTCACCGGGCTAGATGAAATTGTGGGACTGTAATTACATGTAAGTATATGAAATTATCAAAATTCCGATCCATTTGAAAATAGTGTTCTCTTCTAACCGGAATGGGAACACATACATAGATCGGCTTACGTACTTTTATGAAACAAAGTAGGTAAGTAACATACTCAACGAATGCCAAATAGGTTAATACACTGGTATGGAGTCTTGGACATAAATTGAGGCAAAGAGTACGCCGATTACCTTGCCAAGTGCCAAGCGTGGTTACTGCGGCGTTACCCCTCAATGTCGTTCATTGAACTAAAATAACAGAACCGTATTTTGGTAAGAGAAACATCTAACGGATGGTACGGACTGTTGGTAATTGGATAAACATTTAATTGAAATTGTCCATAGTTAAACGAAAAGGATCCAACCCACATTACACATAATGTGGGTTGGATCTTTACCGTTTAACGATGGACAATTGGGATGTCATCGTCATCTTTTCAGCCGAAAGCCGTCCCATCAAATTGACCAACTCAGGTTTTTTTTTATTATTTTCAAACAAGATAATATTTACACAATAGACACTTAGATAAGCTAGCAGTCTTAAAATAATAATATGTGCGTGTCGGCCCACGCACAATTAAAGGTTCCGTAGTTGGGATGAATTTATCGCAGAACAAACTCAACATTGTAGTTGAAACACATGTTCTTTCATATACGTATTTCAACTGCAAAAGAAGGGTTTGTACGCACAATCGCATAATATTGATAGATTTACCATGTATTTGTAAGACTATAGAATTCTTATAAACTTTTTTTTCTCTCTATATGTATAAAACTATATTCTGTATTTTTTTTTTATTTTAGGCTCAGTAGTTTTGGAAATAAAGGGGAATGGTAAATTTTAGTATATTTTCTTAAATAACTTTAAAACTTCTCACTACTCTCCTGTGAATTATCGAAGTCCAGGGTAAGTATATTGATAGGCATTAAATAATTAAACACCAGGACAGTTTGATAAACAAAATAACGTTCAAGCGTTCGTTTCTTGCTCCCCTGTCACCGATAACCAATCGTTTAAATAGGTAATATAAGATGTACTGCCGCAATCGAGTTGAATAACCTGTAGTCCTGTTTTATTATTATAACTATAACGAAATCCAAGTATTTTCGAAATTCGTGTTGTTTTTTTTTCGTAAATATTACATAATCAAGACACATCAATCAAAAGTCATTGTCATTTGACATTTCGCATATTGCTGATCCACCATATTTATTTTGCGTTGCTCGCCTTGGCCGAATTAATTTTAATGTAGGTACATTAAAACGAAATCAAATTATAAAAAAATAAGATAAAAAAACGGTTACTATATTGTATAGCGATATTTACATTTAGTGTACGGAGTGCTAGCCCAGGCTCCATACATTCCTGGAACATCTCCTTTAAATAGTTAAACGTTATCAATCCAAGTCATTTGCCTAGCTGTTTGATTGAATGACTGAATATAATTCAGACCGCTAGTTGAACGGCGCCGTTTAGTAAAAAGGATAAGCTGTTAACAGTCAAGTTGTCTGCGATGTATACATAGCCGGGATTACGAATATAAACATACGTCATTTGTCATTCACTACATCTGCTCGGCGTATTTATTATTCCAACAGTTTCCTTCAACTTTATACGTTTTTAACTAGCTTTTCAATGTAACATAATAAACAACACTGCAATTTCGCAACAAAGTTTCTTGTTTTCTAAATAACGTACGGAGGATTCCGTGTCATAATCTTGCAGTAGATTTTAATTGGAAACATGTGTTAGTAGATATAACATGAGCTTGTTATGCCTGTAACATACGTTTTGGACGTTGAGGTAACGTATGGCTTTATCTGTATGATATATTTATTCTAAACTTTTGGCAGAGAACGCTGATCTAAATTACAGTTGTGCTGAAATACTGCGATGTGCTTAGTTTTATCATTTACAAGCTGTTGCTCGTGACTTTGCCCGCGTGGGGTCGGAAATTATCCCACGGGAACGTACTACCTGGATAATAAGTATCCTATGTCCTAAACCTGTCCTAGGCTTAGCACGAGCACCGTAGAGAAGCGTTTTGTCGACGGAAGACTAGACAAGAAATGACGTTACCCTGTAGACAGTTCGCCGGAAACAAAGTAGAAAGAGTCAACTACACTTTTACGAAATTCACTTTTTTACATAATTCGACTCAGAATTCTTTGTTTTTTCATATGATTTTTTTTTCTGTTTATATCTCAATTTTTACAAATATTAAGTCATCGATATAAATACAACTGCGGAGGAGATGCGATTCTCAGCGTGTTTTATATGAAATATATGGAATTTTTCACTTTTTGTATGGAAAATATGAAAAATTATTACCTACATGTAGAGCTGTATAGGTTTACAGGCTTTGTAAAGGGGGCAAAATTGTCATTATTTTTGCGATTGGACACACCATTTTCGAGATATGTGTCATTCATTGTAATAGTGAATTATCTCCTTGTAACTGAATTTTGAAATGGCGAGCTTTTTGCGAATTAAAGTGTAGGAAAAAAGAAATAAGCATTCACTCACTGTTTTATATGTTATATTGTTTAATACAAATCAAAGATATAATAAATTGAAGTAACTTAGAAAATAAAAAAAAAACTAATATAATAAAACTGAACTTAAACTTTTTTTTCTGGAGTTACACCACTGTTATAGTGACATGTTGTGATTTAATCATACGTAATTTCGTCATCAGATGAACGCTCATCGGTATTACGTGTGCTTGACCGAGTTGGAATATCTATGGGAAGATTTTTGTAGTAATGGTGGTAAATTGGCGGAATGTATGGTAGAAGATCAAGCATATCTTTCTTCTTTGCATTCGTAACTGGTCTTCTTGATGGATAGAGTGGGTCTTGTCGAATATTGTATAAGTGGGCCGGTCTTCCTTGCTTTTTTTTTACATAAATCTACTTTATAAAAGGGTGTGTCAGGATTTAGTGTTTCTTTAAATTGAAATTGTAAAGGATAATTTCTCTCAAACCTGAGCCATCTAATATGTAGCCAATTAAAATCATAACCGCACGTTGTTTTTTTCCTATTTGTAATAGAATTTTCTAAGGCAGTGGTACTTAAAAATTCGGCATTTTTCATTTCGGTAACAACAAAATAAGGTTCTTTGCGTTTGGCTGTTTGTATAATATCGACCCATTGGTCTGGGCTATAAATTTGTCCACGGCGGCGACTAGCGCTCTCTATGATTCCAAATTCCCCATCATTGGGAAGATAAGAATGTCCTGATACTAAGAACTTGTGGTCTATGGTGTCAATACTAGTGTCAGGGTCTTGTACAAGCTTCAAAAGGGAAAGAGTGGTCTTGATATTCCGGTTTTGTCCAGTGCATGAATCGGAATACATAATGACATGCTTTTGTAATGCCGCATGAGTTTTTAAGTGCTTAATAAGACATGCTGCTATGTCTTGAGAACCTCTTCCACCTTCAACTTCGTCCCAGACATTCATGTATCCTGTGTTATTATTAAAGCAATGTATTCCCAGATTATATAAATAAAGATTTCTTTTATAGTATGCTACTGAGGTAGTTAATTTTGGGTAGGCTAAAGCTTTCTGCAGATCAAAAGTTAGTATGTATGCTTCATCCACCTTTTTCGAATCATTCTGAAGGTTTTCTCTTGCTGAATCTGCTTTTCGTTGATGAAGTTCTCTTTGGTTCTCAAACTCCTTCTTGACATTTTCATCATCAGCTCCTTGTATTTTCAAATTTAAGTCATCACAAGTTTTGCATGTGTCTTGCCGCGGTGCCTTAAAATGGAGATTAAACTTTGTGTTGAATATTTTAATGTAATACTTTAATTTCTTGGGTTCAATCATTTCAATCTCACATTTTTCTCTATAAAGATCGTACATCTCACGGATAGTTAGCCCAGGATTTAAATATTTTCTGTTAGGATTATTCTTTCGTGTATAATGGCTTTGATATGCAGGAAAACTTTCAATGTGGGCAACAATATCAGAATCATCAAGTTTTCGGGAACTAGTTGTGCCACGTTGTTTATCTTTACATTGAGAGACATCATCTTTCGATAGACACCGATATAATCTTCCATCACTTATTTGAAATGTCCTCAGAAAATATTTCTTACACACCGATTGGGTCTTGATACTAGACTTTATAAAATATTTAAAAGATACGTTTTTTCCTGCACGAGACCGATCTTTTGGGCGTTTTCTATTAATCGTTGTTTTTTGTACCAATGCATACAGATATGAATTCTGCGAATTGAAGTCTTCTAAATTCCAAAATGAGTCAAATATTTCTTTTCTTTCATTTTCCGTAAATGACGTAATACATTTTTTTGGACACATACAATCAATATTTTCGAATTTTTTGCCATCTTTCCTTACTCCCGTTTTAGTCAAATATTCTTTTCCACTATTACGAAATAACTTTCTTTTATTAACTGCCCAATTTTCTTTGTTGAGTGAACGTTTTCTAGATCTAGATGGTCCAGGTTCAGCTTGAAGATTTGGCCGGTTATTATCTTCGTTAACAGTTTCATCATTGCCTGTATCTGTGTCTGGAACAAGTGCAAATCACAAGAGATTAGTTCATGCGACATGCAATGCTGCATTTATTCAAAACAAAATATAAAATGAGAAAGAAGTAACCAAAAAAATGTAAATACAATTTTAAGGTTAGAAAAACAATGAATTTAAATAAGTTTACCAGATCCAGAACAACTTTCTTCGGAACTAGGCTGATATTCAGACCCGGAATCACTAAAATTCTCTAAATCCATCTAAATAAGCTATTAAAACACTTAATAAAAATATTTTTTATCAATTTTAACACACAACTTATCACCACGTGTCAAAAATTAGTCACAATAAAAGTGAATCAACTCCGGACTTACTTCACTATTAAAGTGACTTGTGACTTACTTCACTTTTATAATGAATATTTAAAAGTTTTAGTGCCCTGTACAAACAAGTAACGCCATCTATGGGATTTTTATGCAACTATTGGAGTTGCTTCACTTTTATGATGAAAGATATGACTAAATGTGATACCATTGAGCAAAAAATTAAGTATTTTAAAATATGGAGTTACACCACTTTTACAATGAACGACACATATAAGCAAAAGAAGAGAAAAAGAAATTATTAGGTATATCATGCCGCAGGTCGTGGGTTCGATTCCCATCCAGGACAAACATTTGTGTGCATGAACATGTCTGTTCGTCCTGAGTCTGGGTGTAATTATCATAAGTATGTATTTACAATAAAAAGTAGTATATGTAATATATCAGTTATCTAGTTTCCATAGTACAAGCTTTGCTTAGTTTGGGATCAGATGACCGTGTGTGAAATGTCCCAGGATATTATTATTATTATTATTATATAGATAACTGTATATACTTTGCGGCCGTCGAGTAGAAAGTTTTCTACTGTCTTTAGCATGGCGATTACAAAATCAAATTGTCTTCACTACCCTAAACATTTTTATTCCGAAATAGTCTAAACAAAAAAGTACCTAGACAAAGATCTACGAGATTTATACGGTGCGATGTCAAAAACGGAGAAACGAAATATCACTTTGTATAGAAAAGGTTTTCTACTCTTCGTAGAGATAGTAAGTGGTCATGCTAAGCCCACTGTCCCCATTTTTTTGTACTAATATTGAGCGCCGTTGTCTACTCTTCGTAGACACACACGAGCGGTCATACTAAACCCACTGGTCATCGTCTATCCATGTGCCAAATTTCATTCAAATCCGTTCAGCAGTTTTAGCGTGAAAGCGTAACAAACAAACAAACAAACTCACTTTCGCATATATAATATTAAAAAAGTTAGCATTTGGGTATGCATTTTGAACAGTTTCCATTTTATGATTATGGGAGTTAAAATTAAAAACAGTAGGTACCTACTTAGATATATATTTTTCATAGTTAAGAAGTCGTGACGAATCATATAAACTATTGTGTGAGTGCGTGGGCGCAGAGTTATCAGCATCATCATATCAGCTGAAAGACATCCGCTACTGGACATAGACCTCCACCAAACACCGCCACTACGACAGATTCTATGCTTCCTGCAGCCAGCGGATTCCTGCGGCCTTCACAAGGTCATCGTTCCACCTTGTGGGAGGCCTTCCAACGTTACGTCTTCCCGGTGCCCTACCCACTGCCACTTAAGTTTGGTAATTCTTCGGGCTATGCCGGTTACCTTGGTTCTCCAAAAAAATAAAAATAAAAATCAAAAGTCATTTATTCAAACTAGGCTAAAAATCAGCACTTTTTGAACGTCATAATTACATAAAACAGTCCCCCAAAACGCCCGCCCTTCACCACTTCCTAGTGCTTTAGCTGGGGAGAAGAAGTGGCGCAACAAACTCCTCAGCAGCACAGCTGTCTGTTCAGTTAAAAAAAATGATTCTATATCTCCTTCGGATCTCTTCATTCTGATCCGATCACGTAGGAAAACTCCTAAGCATAGCCCCTCCATTGCCCTTTAGGTGACTTTAGCCCTCTAATAAGGCCCATTGTGAGCAACAACGTTTCAGTGCCGTAGGTCATCACTGGCAACACGCACTGGTCAAAGAGTATTGTCTTGACAAACTGCGGTATGGGAGACGAGAAGATATTGCGTAGCTTCCCGAACTCTGCCCAGCCGCGACGGATTCGACGATTGACCTCTTTCTCAAAGTTTGGCCTACCTAACCGGACAGTTTGTCCTAGGTACTGGTACTACTATACCCGTCCACAACTTCCACGAGAGTGGGTGTTACATGGGCATTCGACATGACCTTTGTTTATGGACAAAACTTTGTTTATTTTAAAACCCAGTCTTTCGGAAGCTCTACTCAGTTCGGTGAGCATTGTACTGAGGTCCTCCAAAGTCTCACCTTACTATATCGTCGGCAAACGGAAAGTGAGTGAAGTACACATTACGTACATTGACGTTGATGCCTAGCCGTTTTCAGTCCAGAACCTTGAAAACATCCTCCAGTACCTCGGAAAACAGTTTCCGAGAGATAACGTCTCCCATCCCGTTAGACTGGAAGCCGACCCCAACATAGTTGGGAAAAGGCTAGGCAGATGAGGAACGTCTCCCTGTCTCATACCTCGCTGCAAAAGGATAGGTTTCGAGGCCAGACCTTAAAACCTATCCTGCTGGAGTCGGACTGACATAGTGGCGTTTTCGCACCGATACTTCAGCATCTCAATGTACCGATAGTCGATCTGGCACCGTTAAAGAGACTGCAGTACAGCCCATGTCTCGATCGAATCGAAGGCTTTCTCGTAGTCCCCAAACGCTAAGCAGACGCAGGTTATACTCTTCGGTCTTCTGTATAACCTGCCGCAGCGCATGTATGGTGCTAAAGCTTTTACGGAATCCGGCTTGTTCGGGAGGCTGGAAGTCAAACGAAACAACAAGTCGTCAATTTAGACGGATACGATCCTGCCATCATAGGTCTTCAATTTCGTATGCTGGTTCTGCCCTATAGACAGATCTGTCTATCGCGTCCTTAATGCGTTCTGTATTAAAGCGAGCGATTTTCAAGGCGATCTGTCTATTCAGCTGCGGTACTTAATCGCATCGTCTGAAAACTGCAAGATCATCTCGCGCCTCTCCTTTTTGAGCTGTAAAGTAAGATCAGAGAGCTTCTTAATTATGTTTATACGACGGGTCTTGAAGATCTTAGAGCCGACCGTAAGGACAGTTTTCAATAATCGTCCACGAAGCTCCCTAGGCACTCGAAACGATTTTGAAGTTCGAGTTTAAAGCTCTCGGGGCTTTGGACGTAGGTCTGTGGTGGGCGGAGCGTAGAATTCATCAGTCGAGATCTTTCCAGCTTCATATTTAAGTTCAATGTGCCTCTGCGGTGATCACTTCCGGTTTACACCGCGTTGATCACAGAGACATCAGTGAATACTTGCTTCTTCGTCGACATAATGTAATCATCTCATGTTTCAAGGAGGGCTGCCGGGATCAATGGTTGCTAGCCGCTAAAACCCTCAAAATTACCGGAAAGGACATACGTCGCTTGTGCACTATAGGGAATTTTACTGTCCAGCAGTCCAATTTTTACGGTCCGATGTGGCATGAAAAAGACGGATGATTGGCTTGTGCACTTGTCCGTCTTTACTCGGATCGGTGCGGCGCAGTTCAGGGTATCTTTGAAACTACATGCCACGCAAATAAAGACGCAAATAAAATCAATCAAGACGGCAAGTACATGTTCACGATTATTCAGACACTAGTTGACCTCATTATCATAACAAACTGCGAGGTGTTTTTATTTTCTTGAAATCCATATTGTTTTCCATTTACAACTTTATTTTTTAACAATTATTTGTTAATTTCTTGTCAATACATGACAAAATAGTGATTGGCCTTTAGTTGTTTACATCCGTAATCGAGCCATTCTTGTGTATTGGTCTTATTATTCCAACCTTAAGTTGGTCCGGGTATAGGGACGTAACAATACATCTGTTAATTAAATGTGTATAGCTGGGGTGATCTCATTAATTGTATCTGTTTCAGAAAGCAATTAATCTTTAGGTTATTAATATGTTTGTTCGTCTTATTTCTGTATTATTATATAGTAATCTATTTGTGACCTTGCTCTGGTCTTTAAGCCTAAATATCTAGAAGTTGGTCCCTTTTTTCACACATTTTTACAATATTGTTACTTTTCCATTTACAAGACTGTCTTTTGCCTAATTTTGCTTACATTTCTCATACATGGCTGAAATGTTGTCTAATATCAGATTTAAAATATCATTAGGGTTATTATATGACAAGGCTAGACTCCAATCAATTTTACTCAATACACTTTTTATTTTCTCGTTATCTAGTTTGGTAATGACTTGATACTGACTACCCCTATTTACGTACGCATTGTCGACGAGCGCACAACCGGCTATGAAATGGTCGGCTAGTACGTTTTTTTAACAGAGTACACGGCGCTACAGTTGACACTACGTATGAAAATGTTGCCTATACATGTTTTTGTTACGCACTCACATCTCTTATCAATACGAGTAAATTGACTTATTGCGCTTTCCAGACCCAGTTCACAGAGCGAGTTGCGGTGATGTTTAGTTATGGAAGTTGTACGTTTCAAGTCAATGTTGATATCACCCAATAGAACGAAATTATATGTATGCGAGTTTTGCCTGATAATACAAATCAACTCCTCTATGAACCGGGACTTATTCGACTCAGGTGATCTAACACAGCACACAAACCGATTATTGAGCCATAATCCGTTTTGCAGCTCGCCTAATATGCACTCAAATATCTGTGTGCATGTACGTAGATTTCCTGGTGAAGCGTACGCTGATATGTGTATACGTATATACAACAACTCCACCCCCCTTCCCAGTGTTACGTTGTTGAGTATGCATATCGTGTTCCGATATTTCGAACAAGTCCCTTGTCCTGTCAGATATATTCGTCTCCGTGATTACAACAACATGAATAATTTGCAGGCAGTTCATAACAATGTATTCTAATTGAGTAAAACTCTGTAGCATAGATCTGATATTCACGTGTTACATTGTTATTGAGTTATCTGGTAGGTCGTCTGTAAATTCATTCCATTTTGTATAGGCGGTTTCAGTGATGTTATCGGTTTCATCCATTTTTGTTGTTGTTTAGGACTGATATAGAGGGAAGTAGGTATAGAGTAAGAAGAGAGGAAGTCGAAGGGATCTCCAGTGCGCGGGCTATTTTTAAACTCGGTGATGAGTTTCTGCAATTCTTTGGTTGATCTGACATTATAGGTTTTTCCTTGTTAACCAAAACTTGTCCATTAATACACCAAACAAACTTGTAAAGATCTGTTCCTTTTAGTTCAGCACTTCAGCTTTAGTTATCCACAGTAGGTAAGCCGTTGTTGGTGATAGGCATTCCCGAATATAATATATTTGGTTGTCTTCCCGCATCCTATGGGCGCTTGTGCACTACAAGGAATTTTGCTGTCCGGCAGTCCGATTTTTTACGGTTCGATATGGTTCGTAATTTTACCGTCCGGCATTTTACTTTTCCCCATTCCGGGTCTGTTTTTTCTGGTTCGAGATGACAGCAATGAAAAATGTGTGTGTATATGCGTGTGCACTTTTTTTTGTGGATGGGAAATCCCGCTCTTCTCCCGCTCTGGGTGGAGCGGCAGGGCGTGTCAGACTTCTACTGACTAAAACCCACCCGTGTTCCTTCAGTTGCCTGTGCCAGGGCCACGGTAACTCTTTCGAACAACCCGCAACCCTGGCGGGATGCTTGTGCACTGTGTTCGCGATCAGTATTTTTCATGAGCGGGTGAGGAGGGCGCGCGTGTGTCGCACGCACAGGACGGCGCCAGTGTTACCAACTTAGTGGATTAACCACTGAAACTGGTGGTTTCAACCCCTCTTTTAGTGGAAAAATATTGCTTTTAGTGGCTGGTGGATTTTTCTAGTGGTTTAGTAGAATTCAGTTTCAATTACTGAAAATGATATTATTCAACCACTAACACGTTACGAAATATTTTATTTCTAACCTACCTCATTTAATTTTCAGTTACTTTTTTGAGAGACTATTTAGAAGTATTAATGTAATAAAAAACAAGCAGAGGAACAGAATAAAGTTGGACCTTTTAACTGCTATAATAAGAATACCTACGCTATGGTTTGAGTTGGTTTGGTTTAAGGGGATAAACCCAAAACTCTTTTTGTCTTCTACGCACGTAGAGTAATAAAGCAAGCCACTGCCGACGTTCCAAGAAACTCATCGTTCCTAGCGTAATAACGCGTGCGTGGCATGTAGTTTCAAAGAGACCCTGAACTGCGCCGCACCGATCCGAGTAAAGACGGACAAGTGCACAAGCCAATCATCCGTCTTTTTCATGCCACATCGGACCGTAAAAATTGGACTGCCGGACAGTAAAATTCCCCATAGTGCACAAGCGACGTATGTCCTTTCCGGTAATTTTGAGGGTTTTAGCGGCTTGCAACCATTGATCCCGGCAGCCCTCCTTAAGCGTAACAAAAATTACGGGTGGTGATTTGCCTGTCGTGTTTTGCTAGGGATACATATAATAGATAAATCATAATAAGGAGCTCGTGGCTAAGTAATAACAGCCGCACGGGTCGATCCATCAGGTTAAGCTATGCTTGCCGGGGTTGGTCTGTGGATGGGTGACCATCTATTCATACCGAGACTCCTCCGTGCCTCGGAAAGCACGTTAAGCCGTTGGTCCCGGCTGTCATTCGTGGATCTTTGACAGTCGTTACGGGTTGTCAGAAGCCCGAAAGTCTGACAACCAGTCTCATCAAGGGGTATCGTATTACCCAGTAACTGGGTTGTGGAGGTCAGATAGGCAGTCGCTCCATGTCAAATACTGGTATTCAGTTGCATCCGGTTAGACTGGAAGCCGACCCCAACATAGTTGGGAAAAGGCTAGGCAGATTGACATAGATAAATCATAATAAGTACCTACTGATATTAATCATGTATACTTAGTGGTATAGACAATTAGCTCAGTGTCCGTTTTATCGCCCCTTTAATATGTAAATATGTAATTTTTGAGTTATTTTGGTTTTTGAAACCGAAATAACTCAAAAATTACATATTTCGAGTTTTTACTATAAACTTAATTATTTTCGCATGGAGAATCGTTCAGTTCAACAGCAGACTCGATAACGATGAAAATGACAGAGATTTCTTTATTGTTTTGTGATAAATTGAAGCCATTAAGGTAGACAATGACAAACTTTTAATGCGTTTTCCCACAAAATTGAAATTTTGAGTTATTTCGGTTTTTGATTAAAGGTGCGTTATCATCGTAGCGTAGGTAGTAGGTAGTAAATTCAGATTGGAATATGCTATTCGCAACAGTGGATTTCAATACCAAAACTTTCGTACTAGCGTACCATTCAAACAGTTTTTTGAATCAGCGTGTTGGCGACAACGTCACTCGATATAGCGGTTTTCGACATGTGTTTTCGAACCGGGTATCGCTCGTAAAGTTTTTCGAAATAGTGTGCGTCGCAATAACGTCATTCCAACCTTCATATCACTCCCGTTTTCAGAGCGTGTTTTTTTAGGGTATGCGGTGACAACATCCTCGGGCGTTTGATGCGTTTTGAGACAAATATTTTTGATCACACTATCAACGTTCCCTTTTTCGGTGCCACCAAAGATTTCAATGTTATTGGCTAGTTGATTTTGTTCTATTGTGTTTAGTTTCTGTAAGTATGTATATTAAGGTTTTAAAGTTTGTTTTTTAGATCGATGTTTTGGTTTTCAACAACTTTCAAGTTATTCTCGTACCAGTTTATTTTTTCCTCGTACTCATCGATCCATTTTGTCGGAGTAATACTGAAGGGTAGTTTGTAGTTCCTCACGCATGATGTCGCGTACCTCTGTCCTTATATCGCTTAGGATACGGTGTCTTACGTTGCCATCCAGAATGTTTGTGATTTCTTCGTCATCAACGTCCGGCAAGATACATGATAAGCGTTTAGATTTAGCACTAGCCGCACAAGTGCGACATTTCCAAACCACGGCGTCCGTTGAAGACAAAGCGTTTAGCTGTTCTGTAGATATTGAAGCACATGAGGCATGGATCCACTTACTAGATTTTACCGATGTCGCGCCGAGCGACTGATTGTACTATAACTTGCAAAATATGAGACATTGCACCTCATATGGACACATTAATAGGACTTACTAAAATGTTCACACTATAACTTGCTAAATATGAGACATGGCACCTCATATATGGCCACATTAATAGTATCTATTAAAATGTTCACACTATAGGTTGCAACGTTTCTACTAAAAACAGCTGATTCGGCTCTAGCACTGACCGTGTCCAACGAAAATAGGTTTTGTTAATAATTTTACAAACAGTTTCTGGATCAAATAAATAATACGACTCCGATATTTATTGCATGTTGTAACATCAAATGTGGAGAAATTAAAGATTTATCGATCTAAGAATAACTTCAGTGTTATGGTTTCCTTAATCGCTGAGGAATGAGGATAGACAGTCGCTATGCAATATTTGCGGTTTCGTGATTTTGGGATCAGCACCCTAATTTCGTAACACTCTATCGATCGCGATCTGAATCATTTTGAAGCAAATTTCCAATCCATTGATTCATATGTTCGAAAAATTTGTGTGCTCGACAACGTAAATCACGCAATGAAAGTTGTTGAACTGTCATAATGAAACTGATTCCGATTGATAGTGTGTTACGCAATTAGGGTGTTTGTTGTGATTGTGATGCTGAGTTTACGTCAACTCCTCAGAAGCCCTGAACTGATTTTGTTAAAATATGTTAGTATTATGTAGGTACAATACGTAGTTACATGGAAATATTGCCATTATTACACGGGTGAATAATAACAGGCTAAGTAATAACAGCCACACGGGTCGATCCATCACGTTAAGCTACGCTTGCCGGGGTTGGTCTGTGGATGGGTGACCATCTTTTCATACCGAGACTCCTCCGCGCCTCGGAAAGCACGTTAAGCCGTTGGTCCCGGCTGTCATTTGAGGATCTCTGACAGTCGTTACGGGTCGTCACAAGCCCGAAAGCCTAACAACCAGTCTTACCAAGGGGTATCGTATTACCCAGTAACTGGGTTGTGGAGGTCAGATAGGCAGTCGCTCCATGCAAAATACTGGTATTCAGCTGCATCCGGTTAGACTGAAAGCCGACCCCAACATAGTTGGGAAAAGTTAGTTTATAAGTGAATAGCTTGTTTATAGCTAGTTAAATAATAATAATAATAACCTGGGACATTATTCACACACGGTCATCTGATCCCAAACTAAGCAGAGCTTGTACTATGGAAACCAGATAACTGATATACTACATATACTACTTTTTTTTGTAAATACATACTTATATAGATAATTACACCCAGACTCAGAACAAACAGACATGTTCATGCACACAAATGTTTGTTCTGGATGGGAATCGAACCCACGACCTGCGGCATGATATGCGGTATCTTAACCAACCACGCCAACTGGCCTGTCAATATTGCTTATTATTACATGGGTGAAAAGTAGATTAAATTAATAAATCTTCCAAAGCAAATGAGAATCCATCATGCATCATTTTACCTATACCTATGATACTAGCTCCTACACGCGACTTCATCCGTGTGTTTCTTGTTTCCCCGACACATCCCGTCACATCGCATCGCCTGCTCACACCTACTTCGTTTTTGCTTAGCGTTATTTCTGACTTTTTTCATTTTGCTCTCCTAGCGTGATGTTAAATAACTTATAGCTTATAGCTGCTCAAGAATTGGGCTATTAAATTCAAAAATAATTTTTTAAATCCTACTGGTAGTTCCAGAGCGCGTACAAACAAACAAAAAATCTAATTCTTCAGCTTTATTGTTAGTACCTATAGAATTAAATTATAGATTATAAAATAAAGTTTGACGCGACAGTTCTGTTTCGCGTTTATTACATTGAGATATGGTTACCGATGGGTGGTTGAGTATACCGTTCCACCTCGTTTGACGTCTGACACTACATTTAACAACGGGATATTATTAATTGCACATCAAATAAACAATGACCTATCAATTTATTTCCATCATTTATATACTTTTTTACATCAAAAAAATACTGACTGCACAGCAAATTAACCAGAGCGTACATACATAATACTCAGACTCATAGCAAAATGACATGGTGACTAATATTAACTCCGAGGTTAGGTTTTGTTAGGTTACTTTAAACCCTTTACACATAAATAGGAGCTCCGTTCTAGGATGCAAGAGCGTCGCGAATATAAATTGTTTCTTATTTAGTTATATTTTGAGTTGAGTATTTTGCTGTGCAATCAGTAATTCTGATTGGAATTCGGATTATTTTTGGATACAAAAAGTAATATTTTGATTTGCGTTTAAATACTACCCTTTAACAACAAATGCCAATCGAATTTATTTGTGAAAACGTATCAAAACATGTTAAATACGTGAAAACACAAACAGTCGCCAGTCGCTTTATTTCTATAAAGACATATTATGTAAGTATTCCATTTTTAGTAATAAAGTCCCTTTACATGCTGTAACTTTCTTTCCATCATTATAATTCTCCTGCCATTGTCCCAATTTATTAGGGGTCGGCGCAACATTGTATTTTCAACACGCAACACGTTCGCAACACGTTTTCTGCCATACTTCTTTATTAGTCGTCATCTCGTTAGTCACTCCCTTTCTAGCCATATCATCCTTCACACAGTCCATCCATCGTTTATTTGGTCTGCCCCTACTCTTATAGTAATCCACATTGGTTAATTAAGTAATTTTCTTACCAGTGGCATAGTATAAGAATGACAAATGACTTCTATCTCAACTCACACTTATTCAGCTCAATTCAGCTTTTGTCCATAGAAAAAAAAAACCTGTCAATAGCGTGTCGGACCACGCACAATGAAGGGTTCCGTAGTTGGGATGACTTTGTCCCAAGAAAAACTTAACATTGTAGTTCAAAACCATGTTAATAATAAAATAATAATAATAATAAACTGAACAACAAAACGAAAGAGTGACTGATGATAAAAACAAATGTCTAGAGTGGGCCCAGAAGTCTCTTTATTCTTTATGCCAATTAAATGTCGACAAAGTTGCGTCGAAAGCGTGGCTAAATCGAGGCGAACTCTTTCCGGAGACTGAAGGATTCATGCTTGCAATACAGGACCAAGTTATTGAGACCAAAAACTACAGAAAATACATTATAAAGAAATTAACAACCGATACATGTAGAAAATGCAATAGTTCACCAGAGACAATCCAACACATCACTAGCGCCTGCAAATCAATAGCCCAGACAGACTACAAACATCGACACGATCAAGTAGCCAACGTAATACATCAAAAACTAGCTCATAAATACAAATTTAAAGACACTATAGTACCATACTACAAATACAACCCAGAAACGGTATTAGAGAACCCCACAACAAAATTGTAATTTGACCGAGCCATACTCACCGACCGCACAATTCACTTTAATAGACCAGATATCACATTAATTAACAAAGTAAATAAAACTGGGCTCTTAATAGATATCGCCGTGCCAAATACACATAACTTACAGACTACAATAGCCGAAAAACTATCCAAATATACTGAACTGAAAGACGAAATAACCCGACTTTGGCATCTCCAAAAAGTCACAATAGTCCCCATAGTGCTTTCTGCAACAGGATTAATACCCAAACAGCTTCATCAGTCCCTTAGTTCCCTCAACCTGCCACCTAACACCTACCACCTGCTGCAGAAGGTGGTGATTCTCAATACATGTAGACTAGTAAGAAAATTCCTCCCGTGTGAGTCGGACAGCTTGCACTATTACTCCCACCCTAATATACCTTCGGTTAACATACAGCCTGCTGCAGATAATCACGCAGTATCTAATATTACTGCAACACGTAATCCCACTGATGAACACTTGGCTTAGGCCTGTGCCATCAGCACTATCTGGCTAGGCTTAGAAAAATAATAAAGAAATAATAAAAATAACTAATAAAAGAAATAAAATAATAATAATAACTGAAATACGTTCCAACTAAAAAGTAGTATATGTAGTATATCAGTTATCTGGTTTCCATAGTACAAGCTCTGCTTAGTTTGGGACCAGATGACCGTGTGTGAAAATGTCCCAGGATATTATTATTATTATTTATTTATTTATTATAACTACAAATGTCCATAGTTAAACGAAAAAGATCCAACCCACATCACACCTAATGTGGGATGGATCCGTTTTGTTTAACTATGGAGAAATGTAAGTTTGTATGCACAATTTTGAGAGATTTACCATGTTGTTTTAAGACCATCGACTTCTTATTTATAGGTTTTCCTGTAATCTAAGTGGTTTATTTTAAAATTATACAAAAAATACATTTGATACTCTTACAGTAAGTCACACGGTACAGTTTGCAAAACTTTTTTTTTTAAATTTTCTTATTTGCCGCCCAAAGTTGACCTCCATATTCAAAATTTATTTATTTACGTTACACTTTCGTGTTTGGGTCACAGAAATACATATGTGTACCAAATTCAACTTACTCGGTCCATTAGATTCGGAGCAAATTGGCTGTGACAGATGGACAGCCATACAGACAGACAGACACACGAGTGATCCTATAAGGATTCCGTTTTTTCCCTTTTGAGGTACGGAATTCTAAGAACAACAATTTTGTTTAGAATAACGCGGAAAGCCGAACGCATTCGTTCAACTTTCCGATATGAACGGATCCATACAACACTGTTTTTTTTTCTATGGACAAAAGCTGAATTAAGCTGAACAGTTACATAGTCTGTTATTGTTACTTCAACCTATAGTATGCCACAGGCAAATAAATAGCACCGTGTAAATCGGCGTCATATCTCCTTTTCTATCGAGTGTTCAGAAGCCAAACAGAAGTACAACCGCGGACATTTGTAGTGAACCAGTTTTCGAGTTTATTGCTAAGGTCTAAAGCGGTTCACCACAAATTTCCGCGATGGTACCTACGCAGGTACCTAATTCATAAAATCAGAAATACCAAGATACGCAACCTAATTGCGAAACACACTATCAGTCGGAATCTGAATTATTTTGAAGCATATTGCTAATCCATTGCTTAATATGTTCAAAAATTTCTGTTCGACAACGTAAATAATGCAATGAATGTTGTTGAACTGTCAAAATGAAACCGATTCCGATTGATAGTGCGTTACGCAACAGCCCTCCAGTTTTATGAATGAAGAGTCATTTCATAAAAACTGGTAATTTTCTTCGCACATTTGTTAAGCCGACCGGCACCCTAATTGCGTAACACACTATCGATTGGAATTTGTTTCATTTTGACAGCTTAATAATTCATTGCGTTATTTATGTTGTCGAGCAGACAAAATTTTCCAACATATGAAGAGAATCAATAACAACAACATATGAAGAGAATTTATAGATCGGAATTGAATCGAAACGAATTTAAACGTAAAGAACGCAATGAATGTTGATGAACTGTCAAAATGAAATCGATTCCGATTGATAGTGTGTTACGCAAATTAGGGTACCGGGCCATGCCCGACTCCCGGCTCGCAGTTCAGAACGACGCGAAACAAACTCTTATGTACTATGTAAACATAAAACATACGGAATCGATATTCGTTCGAATAAATGTAGCAATCGAATTCATAAATACAACGGTAATGTAATCATACTGAAACTTTTATGGCAACATTGTCGATTACAAATATAAAACATGTGCCGAATTGGAAACTCGAACTTGTATTATTTTCAGAATGAGTAATCGGGAATTTCTCAATGTAAAATCTGAATACACGATTGTATGTGGAATTTTAGGTACCTACCTAGGTTAAAGATCTACCCTCACATACTTACTATCAGGGCCGTGCCCGGGACGGACCGTGCTCTTATGAGCACGGTCCGTCCCGGGCACGGCCGGGCCGGCCGGGGCTCAAAATATATCGGTGTGTACGTTTCTTAAGAACTCGTTTACACACGTCCATGTCCGGGCTTGGATGTCCGATGGAGCTTCAGTTCCTGCCAGATCCTGCATTGTGTGTGCCACGACCCTGTGACCTAGCACGGCGCTGATATATGTGGATAGACCGCATAACACTCGTTAATGAACCATATTTTTAACCGACTTATCAAAAGCATAACCATAAGTTTTGTTTTCATATTATGTACACTGATTTCTCCGTGATTACTGGGTCAATTTACATGATTTTTTTTTTCATTTGGTAGAGGAAGCTCGCGGGGTGGTCATAATAATATGATTAACTTCAATAATAAGTAGGTACTGAATCCTTTGTGTACGTATGTTGATAATGTTATTATAGGTTGCTTATGTATTATAGGTATACGAATTTGTGTGGGTTGGTTGTAAGTTTCATTCAAGCCCCAGTTTATTTAGACCGGCTGACAATATATCTTTGACATTCGAACGGTCGCTTTTGTTCTAGGGATAGTACGTCGCGTCGTTGGCCCCCGGGCCAACGGGTGAATTAGTTTAAAAGATATAATGAAAAGTATTATAAAATATTAGTCTTGCGTGAACAGTTTATTCTTTATTAGTCTAGGTCCCGAAGAAAGTAAATAGTGAAAAATAGTGAAAAATAACAAACTTTTTCAACAATAACTTAATAAATAAACCACTTTTTCAAAGTTTTTTTAGATTGTGTCATAATAATCAATAGATTTTTCGGATCGAATGATATTCAGTTTGAAAGCTAAAAGAATTGTCACAAAACTGAATACGCGTGAAAATTACAACATTTTCAGAAATGATATTGAGACATTGAACGTATACCTTAGTACCTGCATACTATATACCTACGTAGGTAGACTTTTAGGTACCTGTGCGAAGACTCAATGACATAAATTCTCAAAAAAAGTGGTTTGAATAAAAGTTATGCCAGATCAAGGCAGGTATGTCCGTTTAAAGCTTATCTTTTATTCACGACCACATACTAATTTGGCAACACGCAATAGTGTACTCTGCAGCGCACTCAACTAGCTGGCAAGTCACAAGAGCATACCTTTACATGCGCGCAAAAAGTGAATGGATTGTCTATTCCTATCGCGGCGAGACCACACGTGGTCTGACGTTGATTGCGATTACATGCAAATGTTTTGATCGTCGACAGCTCGTATAGGTAATATTTACACAATCTGTCTGATTCACCTATTATCGTATCTGTTGAGTAAGATAATAATATCTTAAAATCCAACAAGTTTGCATAGTTTGCTTGACAGGCCAGTTGGTGTGGTTGGTTAAGATACCGCCTATCATGTCGCAGGTCGTGGGTTCGATTCCCATCCAGGACAAACATTTGTGTGCATGAACATGTCTGTTTGTCCTGAGTCTGGGTGTAATTATCTATATAAGTATGTATTTACAAAAAAAAAAAAAAGTATATGTAGTACCTATATCAGTTATCTGGTTTCCATAGTACAAGCTCTGCTTAGTTTGGGATCAGATGACCGTGTGTGAAATGTCCCAGGATATTATTATATTTTTATTATACACGGACGTCGTGAATTTCTTGGCTTGTCAAAACGGTATTGGTATGTTATTAAATAATTATGATAATGTACCTACTCGTATAACTAATAACCAACACTTGTCCATATGCAGGGTGTCCCAGAAATCGACGAAAACCGTAGGTGGGTGTAGGTGGTGATAGCTTTGGTCAAACCACCCCATAATACAAAACATGTGTTCCGCAAAATCTTATAAGACCTACATTCTTTTTTCGTGACCACTGTATAAAATGTATTAACAAAAAACTTTTTAGCAAAAAATAAAACCGACTTCTAAAACAAAACACTACAAAGTGAAAAATAACTTTAATTTCGGAAGTCGGTGTCTTTCGTTTTGTATTTTCGTTTTTTGCCACCGACTTCCGAAATTAAAGTTATTTTTCACTTTGTAGTGTTTTGTTTTAGAAGTCGGTTTTATTTTTTGCTAAAAAGTTTTTATTTTTCACTTTTTAGTTGTGGAACCTACCCCACACAAATTCGAATACATAATTGAGCACAATAATTGTAGATATAGCCATGTAAATAACAGTGATAAGAAGTTATTAAAACATCATCACATCATCCATATAAAATAAGTGGGAAATATACGCATTATTGAAGCTAACTCAAAAACTCCCCAAGCAAAGTTAATAAAATTTATATGGGACCACCTCGGAGGTATACCCTTTCAAACAATAAAATTTCCAAATCGGTCCATCCGTCTTTGAGTAATCGCGTAACAAACATACAAAAAAAAAAACAAAAAAAAAAATACAGACGAATTGAGAACCTCCTCCTTTTGGAAGTCGGTTAAAAATGACCGAATTATGTCCTTTATTCTACCTCTAAAGTTTACCCGGCTTAACTCTAGCGCGGGCGCACGTCTGAATGATGGCTTTCATTTTGACAGTTCAAAAACATTCATTGCATTATTTACGTTGTTGAGCAGACTTTTTGAACATAATTATGAAGCGATGGATTCGCTAATATGCTTCAAAATGATTCAGATTTTCATTGAAAGTGTGTTACGCAAATTTGTTATACGAGTACCTACCAATCGTATCAGAGTGAATAAGCAAATGTTCTACAAGTATAGAACCTACAATAAGCACGTTTGCCCACAAACACTATAAAGGCTAGCGCATATTAGGCCGCAACGCAACTTTACGCATTGCATTCATCCTCCTTGATCACTTTCGTACATTTTTTATGAACCAAAGCAAACTACTTGCGGGATCGCGCACAGTTTTTTGTACTTTTTTGTATGAAATTGCGTTGCGCTGCGGTCCGTTGCACCTTTAAAGTGCGCTTGGCTTTACCATCCTAATTAGTGGTAATTCAACGGAAATTTATGAAAGCAGACCGTAAAGAGCATAGCTATATTATTACCCCTACTCTGAACAAACAGAGGGTTTGAAGTGCACGTAGAAGCAAAACTACTGGGTACCTACCTCGAGGGTGACCGAGAAAATGTAGGTACCTACATTGATCAACCCCAGGATAAAAGATACAGGTGAAGAAAACATCGTGAGGAAACCGGCATGTCCTAGAATTAAAAATTCGAAGACATGTTGATTACGGCTGCTCCCTCTCACGGAGAGGAGGCATGTGTCCCAGCAGCGGGAACATTGCAGGCTGGTTATGCTAAAAGATACATCTTCCATAATAATAGGTACAGTCAAACGAACATAAATACCTTACATTTACACAAACTCCAAAATCGTTTTTCTCGTGGAATAAAAATTGCAACTTTGAGAAAAGAGCTAGTTGGTTTCAATAATACTTATTATGTTCGCCACACCATAAGATATCTGTTCCAATGCTTTAGGCGAGACCCCTTTTGAATCTTGCGTAAGTGCACCTAACTAAGGTAGTTTCAAGTAGCTCGTGACTGTACCTACTTCTTCAAAGACAGCTTGCCGGGGTTGGTCCGTGGCTGTGTGACCATCTTTACATACCGAGACTCCTCCGTGCCTCGGAAAGCACGTTGAGCCGTTGGTCCCGGCTGTCATTCGTGGTACTTTGGAAGTCGTTACGGGTCATCAGAGGCTCGAAAGTCTGACAACCTGTCTTACCAAGAGGCATCGAATTACCCAGTTACTGGGTTGTGGAGGTCAGATAGGCAGTTGCAGCATGTAAAATACTGGTGTGCAGCTGCATCTGGTTATACTGGAAGCCGACCCAAACATAGTTGGGAAAAGGCTAGGCAGATTGATTGAACTTCGTCAAAGACAGCACAGCTTAACATGTATTTATAGATTCTTTATCTAATAACCAGTAGTTCCGGTGCATTTTCCGTAAGTCAATCTAGAACTAACTGGTTTCTTCCGGTGAATGGAGGCTCTATTCTAAGCTTTTATACCTTTAACCCTTTTAACGACAAGGTTGGTGTTTTATACAGGGTTATTGGTAACACACCAATAACCTCTTAAGGGGTTATTGTTCACATTATTATGAACAACTTTTACTATGGGACCAAACCTGAAATCGCGACAAAAAATCAGCTGTTCAGTACATTTTTATGTTTGCATATTTCGTCAAAATGCAAATGCTGATTTTCTTTTGCCATTTCAGGTTTGGTCTCATAGTAAAGGTTGTTCATGAGTACGATGACCGATTAAGAGGTTGTTGGTGTTTTACCAATAATCCTGTATCGTTCCGTAGCGGTTTGAAACTTCAACATGTTAACCCGCACTCTAATTGCGTAACACACTATCAATCGGAATCTGAATCATTTTGAAGCAAATTGCTAATCCATGGCTTCATATGTTCGAAAACGTAAATAACGCAATGAATGCTGTTGAACTGTCAAAATGAAACCGATTCCGATTGACAGTGTATTACGCATTAGGGTGCGGGTCCATGATACAATCGAAGCGACTTGACGAAATTACGACGGCTGATGAAGAATCTGCATTATAATTATTTTAAAACTTTCAGACTTTCACTTTTTTTTAAATGTCTTTCAAAAACTGTGCTAATGAGTTAAGATTCGAAAATATAAACTACTTTTAATAAAGTGTATCGAGAAAAATAAGCGTTTTACATAACTAGAGCGTCGAACATCATTAAACCATTTCGCAAATATAAAGAAGTACTGTAACGCTTTAGTGGAGTTACACTTTCGCTTGACATTCGCAACACGCTACTAATAAAAAACACATTAATTTATTTTAATAATATAATATTCGCATCCAATAATAAATTCGCTTTTTTTTCATCTCAAGATTGATACATTAAAACGCCTATACGTTACGTTGTCGGCCGAAGCATAGAAAACAAAACTATTTTATTTGATAATAAAACTGAGACGACCATTTTGGCGTGGGCTTGTACGTGGGCAACTTTAAATGAAGCAGATATATATGAGTAAGAAATATCACATTCAATCATTTACATCAACACCATCGTCATTCTCCGTAACTTTTTTATGATAAAACAAAGCGCAGACTTCTAAACTTAAAATTAATCGTGGTCTCATTTATAGACGTTTATATCTAGAACACTGGGAACCTTTCTAAAATTAAATATGCCGTCACAATAATGCAGTATTAAGATACGGAAAATAACGCCAAATGTAAGAGGTTTTGGCTACGGTTCATATGTACCTAATAAATTCAGCTGTAATTTTAACCGAAACAATTGGTGGTATAATAAAGTATTACGTTTTATACCCGGCGCCTGCGCCGAGGAATTACTTACTATTATGTTTACTATCGTTGGCGTTTTGACATTTCTGACAAATAATTTACTCATGCATGGCGTGTATATTTAACAGAACAGATTAAAGACTCGCACACAGGTGATTTTAAGTCGAGACTTAATTGAGCTTTCGCTAATATCTAATACTGTAATTTTGAATTGTAATAAGCTATTAATAACATACATAACATAGGGTTCTCACGAACGCGTGATCTATACACGTCGTTGCCGATTCCATTTCTTGGCAATCGAAAACTTTCAATAAAATTATCATCTTGTCCTGCTAGACAAGTTGACAATTATTGAAAGTCTCAGCCAACATTATGACACGATCGGTGGTCTTATTTATCTTAGTCTTGTTAGAAAGGGTGAAACCAAACATAATGTCAGTCCTAAACTACCTACACACTACCTACTTAACTTATAAATTATTTTATCTACTCTTTCGAGTAAAATTTGAGTTTATAAATATTGGCATACTTTATAAACACAATACCTAAATTTAAAAATAGAAACATATTAGAACACAAATTATTAACAAAATAATGTTATAAAACTTTTTTTTACCATTACGATACAGGGCACCAAGGAGTTTCCATCAATTAATTTTTATAGCATTATAAAGTTTTGATTCCAATTTGTACTTGTCGGTGGCAAGGCCCGCTTCAGCGCATGTGTGGTGATGTACTGGGTTTTGTTGTACTGAATTTTGTGGGATTTTTTTTACTTAGGCTCAATGAGTTTAGTCCCTATGTACCTAGATAAAGTAGTGTATGAAACAGCACATAACTAGGTATTACTATAATACCACTCATTATGCAACAATTTCAAAATAGTAGTATTTCACACTAGCTACATGATAATGTCAATTTATATATTATGCAAACCAACATAAAGTAAGTCATTATAAAGTAAGCCCTAGGCTCTAGCTGGCCAATGATATTGCACTAAAGGAGAATACCCAATAAAAACCAGCATCGATTAAAAAACCTATGTACGATAGTACCTACCCACATAGTTTTAGATACATGGTAAATATTAAAAGTGAAATTAGTTTCACAAATCAAAATTAATTAAGTTCACAAATCGGTAATATTGTAAGCTCAATATAAAGAGTTTCTTGTTCTCAAAAAGAGATAGGTAGTACACAAATAAACTCTTAATTTTGCTGGCCAATATTCGGCCATACAAACTCCGTTTACCAACGCAATCATAAGTCCTTGGTAGGACGAAAGATAAGCCATTGTCTGCGGAGACGCCGCATACGCAAGTGCTAACATAAATCTAGTATATGGTTCCTTGGAAAAGGTCAAATAGATATGAATGAAATCCGAGCTCTCGTTCGCGCCTCAATATTCACCAGAGCGCTACCAATACCAATCACAAAGCTTTTCAATATTCTGGATAAATCAGGGGATTGCGCGTCAATACTATATGAACCATTATTGTATATCAAGAAGTCGATTGAGAAGTTTCACTTTGAGTACAATTAATAAATTGAAGACAATTAATGAACTACGTAATTTACGTCATAATCAGCCTGTTCCCACTGTCTAGGACAGAGGCCACCTCTCTTCGAGAAGGAGTGGGCTGTAATCTACCACGCGGGCCTAGAGCGGGTTGGTATATATAACATGTCTTCGAGCTTTTGGTTCTAAGACATGAAATAAAAAGGAACCCTTATGGTGCGACTCGGTCTGTCTGTCCGTCTGTCACAGCTGGATATCTCGAGAACTATTAATGCTATCAACTTGAATTTTGGAAAGTTTTAGATGATGTTTACCCAACTATTTTGCAAATAAGAAATAAATTTTAATTTTTTTTTTTTGCAACAGGTACTGAAAGGGTGTCTTAAAAATTCGAAGTGGGGCTACTAGGGCATGTGTGGTATCATATGAAAGAACGCTGTTTGCACATTCTCAAACATTTTTTTTTAGGCCGCAAAGTTTTCGACTTTTGATGAAAAACGTAAAAAAATACCGTTCCCCCCTTATCTCCGAAGTTTGCATAGAGGAAAATCTGAAATTATTCTATGAGATAGAAGTTTATGTAAAAATTACAGGAAAAATACGATGTCTCTAAATAGCGCACTTTTTTAAATATGTGACG
Organism: Dicycla oo; assembly: GCA_948252095.1. Lineage (NCBI taxonomy): Eukaryota > Metazoa > Arthropoda > Insecta > Lepidoptera > Noctuidae > Dicycla > Dicycla oo. The sequence continues at coordinate 39,989,015 of OX411709.1, read as the reverse complement.
ACGGTACGGAACCCTCGGTGCACGATGATTTCCTTCACCATTATGAGAGCAGTGGTTATGAAATTATTAACACAAAGTCAAGCTCCTGTCTGGGTTCGAACCCAGACCTACAACTCGCAACTCAATCATTTACGTAGTGCAATGTATTAAAATAAATAGGATATAAAGGAATAAAGGGATTCGTCATGAGGTAAGTGTTGAGTATGGATGTGGATAAGAAGAGAGGAAGATGTGCGAAAAATGAATTTGTTGGAAAGGGAGAAACTACTGAGATGACGTGAGATATTTCTGTTCCCACAGACAAACCCCTGAAAACGGTTCTGTACAGCATAGTTTTAAGTTTAAGACAGCTGTAAACTTTTTATAAATAAAGTGGCAGTCAAGGTCCAAGAGTCATCTGTGACAAGGGAGCGGGGGGGTGGGGCACGGATCGTTAGCTTCTTTCTTTTAATCTAAAGTATTAAATCTTCAACTAACTTCAACAAACGAAAAACTTTTAAATATTACCAACTCAGTATCAGTAGATATTATTTTATGGTTTCATTAAAAATTGCAAAATTTGACAATATGACGTCACACAGCTATGACCACCAGTGATTAGGATGGGGGGAGGGGATAGGGCAAAAATCATGAAATTCGTGTGACGTAATTTATCCTGACATACGAGTAGTTTGCAGAGTTGTTAGGATCGAAGGCCGGTGGTGTAGACGATTCATGGAGTGGAGACCGCGTATAGACAAGCGTAGGGGACGCCCCCAGTTAGATGTTCCTACGCCATTAAAAAGATGGCTGGGACAGAGTGGATGCGGAAGGCAGAGGACAGGGTGTTATGGCGCAGCCTGGGAGAAGCTTATGTCCAGCGGACTGCGATAGGCTTAGTTCATTGAATATATGGATGGCCCCTTGTCACAGACTGTGTGAAGCAGTTCCTCTGCCCGTATCTCCATTGTGGTGACGTTATCGTGGTGCACAGCCATTGACCCACATGTGCGAACGCGCGGTAACAATGTTAACGCCTAAAATTAGTTCAGTTATGAAACGTTCTATTTTTAATGTCCACTTGAACTGTTACAAGCACTTTAAACGTTTAGGTGAATAGCATAATCTTTTGTTGGTTTTATTTTAATTTGTAACTCAATGAAATGCTTTACCGTGGTAATAATTATGCTACATAATAAAATATCTTGGTTATTTACAAAAAGCGGACTCTTTTATGTAAGTTTTCGTTCTGGATTTTTCAGGTTAAAGTTCAAAATATAGAACCTCAACTAACATTAGATGAGGTTCTCTATTTTTAACCTTGTAACGACGTGTGAACGTGAACTAAGCAAGCTAAATCATAGTACGTACGAGGAAATACCACGTACTACGAAAAAGTTCAAAAAAGGCAAAGGAAAGGAAAGGTGATGTAGATGCAATGACATCTACTCATCCCCATGGAGGAAATACGTGAGACAAACACACGAGGGTATAAGAAAGAAACTCAATTAAATCAACAAGAGAATATCCTACTAGGGTTTCATATGAACGTGCGTACTAAATGTACTTTGAGAACTCCAGGAGACAATAGTTTTTCATAAGGCTGAAATACCTAAGAATCCAGAAGCCCCGAACAAACATTGAAGGCATGCGCCGTAAATAGTTTCCCTCTTGCATGCCTCAGAACATTTGCACTGTAAATTGAAGGTGCTCACTGTGAGCATTCCTGGATGTGACCACCTCTACTCAGGCTATAAACTAACAGTCTTACTAATAAAGATTTACACGCGAGTTATAACAGAGCTATAACACATTTGGCCCTTTTAAAAAGTGTTATAACTCCGGTATAAGTCGTGTGTAAACCTTTCTTAGTAAGGCTGTAAGTAAGTACGTTATTACCTCGTTGGTTCAGTGGTAGCAAGCGCTGCTGCTGAGCAGGAGGTCCTGGATTCCCCAGGCCGGGGAAAGTGTTATTGGGTTTTTTATCAAGGATTTCTCAATAGTGGCCCGGGGTCTGGACTAGCGTTGAAAATTCCGAAAAAAAAAATTGTGGTTTTTCCGTTTTTTTCACGAAAAAAACCAAGTTCGACCCCTTTAAAAAAACCCGCACCCCTCCTTCCTCCCCAGCACACCCCGCAGCCGTATTAAAAAAAACAACGGAATATTCCCGTTTCTTTCATATTTTTTGTTTTTTTTTTTCTGAGTTGAGTGATGGCATAGACACGCTAGTACATGGAACGGCGAAATGTGGGTGTGCTACAGGTAACCCTTCGCGGATTACCGGCGTGAAGTTACTCGTATATTACGATGTTACGCAGGTACAGTCGAGGTCTTTAATATCTGAGCATAATCATGAATCAAAAATATATAGGCAATGGTAAATTACATAAAACTGTAAACAGCTTTGCCTTCCAATAAATTGTAAACAATCTGTGACATCATAAATATGTTACTACATTATATCAATAATATTGCTACAGACAAATACTCTAAAAATTGTGCGCAATTCCTTCTTCATATTATTTAGCGTAAAGTTAGGTTCGCAAATATCTATGCAATTTTTATATGAAAAATATCTTGACAATTTGACATGTCTCGAATTGTTGTCTTTAATTCTTTGAACAATCTCTTTACAGAAGTATATCCTATTGTAATCGTTTTTCTTTTAAATGTTAGGTTTTCAGAAGAACAAAATAAGAATTTAAGAATAATAAAATAAACATGAAATACTAATGTGCTTAAAATGGTTTTTTTTACTGACTGAAAAGTTTTAAATAGATATTTAGTATAAGATTTCCTAAAACTTAATTAATTTAATAATACAGCTACTGGGCAACGTCGTCAGATCGATACAGTCCTATTACGAACGGCAACATTGCACTATTACTCGTGCTTGCTCCGGCAAGCAAAAATAAATTTAATGGTAAAGGCTATTTAGTTAAATATTTAAAGCATCACATAGATATTTACGAATCATAGGTTGCACCAAATATATTGAAATCTAGAGTACGAGTATTTAGATATTTATGTTCCGAAGAGTAGTCAGATATTTTTGACTGCAATACCGTAATGAACAGTTTATATGATAATATTTTATTGATGTCTAAGTTTGTATAGCTATATGATCATTTTAACGCTTACAATATTTTGAAACATTGTCACTGCCAATATATTGGTGAACTCGACTGTACCTATACGTATTTATATTTATATACTCTCTTAATAAAAGTTGTTTGTTATATTGAGTATCATGTGTTTAATTATCGGTCACTAATTACCAGTCATCCTGTATTATGCATTTCACGTATTGATTTGAACGCTATCACAATAAGTCAGGATACATTTTAAATTCCATTGGTTATTTCCAATGAGCAAGCTTTCGGAGCTAATTGGATAATGCTGGTCGCGACCTGCGTCTGTTAATTTGTTGTAGTATCCTGACAACAGCTTAAGCACCGCGCTTACTGTCGGACTGCATATAAAAGAAAGAGAAGTGGTAATTTATTGCAAAATATAAAGCAAAAAAGAAAACAAAAAAAAAACATACATCATTCTATATTATTATTCATCATATTATATACGAAAACGTCTATTGATTGGGCTAAAAAAATTGAAAGCACTAGCACGTTAATATAATGCTTGTAGAATAATCTGACAAAAAATCAGAGTGTTTAATCGTTAAAAGACATTTTAGAGGTATCTTCGTGTTTTTTTTTCTATCGTATCATATTAGTTGTGTTATGTTTGCAACACAATACTCTACTCAATCATTTATTTGCATTCCACAATGTTTACTTAGGTGGTAACTTAAGATTATTTGTGATCAGTATTTTTTTATGAAAAAGTGGCCTATCGACGGTTAAGAATCAATAGTGTCTATCTCAGTTTATAGGTAGATTATAACCATATTATAACAATATGATTATAAGTCAACGTCGGCAAGGATGTCGCTTAATACAATGAGGAGCCACACTCAAAGGTGTGTGTAGATGTCGCTGTAGTCGACTGTACCTTGTTTACCTTTCTTGACAGTAGTGTGACTGCTATTTATGAGATTTTAAAGTGTAATTCGACTATAATATGTACTCGTTTATGACTGTGCCTCAACTAAAAGTTGAGCTCCGTAAAAGGAACGCTGCAACTGCTGACAAAAAGGCAGATTTGATTGCAAGGAAAACACTTAAAATATTTAAGGTTATGATTGTTTGTGAGTCTTTTTTTATAAGCCACGGACTAACATTCTTTTTTTTTTATAGATTACATTCGTATGATCGAAACCAAAACTTTGATGCTGACTGCGACATCCAAGACGACACCGCATACCCATGTCCACCTTCTGATATATAAGTTTAAAGACATAAATGCAGATACTCCTTTACCAATGATTATCAGACAGGCAATACAGGAATATTTTGAAAACTAAGTACCTATATTGATTGAATAAATCTTTAGGAGAATTATTTACTACATATTATATTAGTTAATATAGTTTATTTTATGACACTTTTATTTTGATGACAATAATTTTATTTTATTAGATAATAATCTTGATTCTTTTGTTTTATAGATATAGGACCCAGCTTAAAGGACGGCTTCTTTACTAATCTAAGCTTCTTCTGTGAAATGCGTAGCAGATAATCGTGCAGTACTACTTGCCTTAAAGGTTTTAATACGTAACGTCAATTCCCATTGTTGGCTGCCCTTACTTTCTTTAGGAAACAAATATACTCCTCTGTTTTTACAAGTTAACGCACTACATAGAAAGAAAGAAAGAAAGAAAATACGTTTATTTGCGATAAACATGGCGATAACATCATACATTGAGGCATTTTGGATAAAATTACGGAAAATAGGAAAGCTAAACTTAGTAGATTGTAAAAATCGATACGATTTGACAGCTAATATATCAAAACAAGGTACAGTCGATTGTGCGCCATCTATCGTGATACAAAGTTAGTTTTCCTCCCCATTAGCCCGTGAACCCTCGATATGATTCAATCATGATTCGAAAGACACGTGGCGCCATCTACATTATCATTAGAACTTTATGGTTGTTTTCCTCGGGAACAGCCGGTCTATTCTGTAAAAAACTCACCGTGAAAACTTAGGTGAAGTGAGCTGTCATTCCACCTGATGCTATGTATTGACACTATTGACCGCTCACTCCACGCTCACCTCACCTAAGTTTTCACGGTGAGATTTATACAGAATAGCAATGCAGTACTTTTTTGGGGATGGATATATGTCCGTTTCTGTACACCTGACAACGTATATGCAAAATTTCAGGATGATCGGTTCTGTAGTTTAGGCGTGAAAAGGTAACAAACAAACAGACATACATACATACAACATTGTTTATTATATGAGTTTCAATGTGGGCATTCTGCTGCAGAAGCTACACAACAATATATGTCAAAGGATAGCTCACGATGCAGTCTCCAAAGCAACAGCAAAGCGCTGGTTCCAACGGTTCCGCAATAACGATTTTTCCTTAACCGATCAACCAAGGTCTGGGCGCCCCGTGGAAATAGATATGGATAAATTAAAACTATTAATCGAAGAAGATCCTCGAAGAACTACACGCGATTTGGCTGTTCAGCTCGAGTGCTCTCATGGCACCATAGAAAATCATTTACATGGTTTGGGAAAGACTTACAAATATAGTGTTTGGGTACCCCATCAATTAAGTAAAGATCAGCTGACCTACCGAGCTGATATTTGTGTACAACTTTTATCTTTCCGCCGCACATTTAATTGGTTAGATAATCTTGTCACTGGAGACGAAAAGTGGGTTCTCTATGTTAATCACACACGCAAGCGCCAGTGGCTGGGTTGTAAAGAACAGGGAAAACCAACGTCAAAAGATGATCTTCATCCTCGCAAGGTAACGCTTTTCTGTCTGGTGGAATATACATGGAGTAATAAGCTGGGAATTCCTTCCTACTAATACTACGATTACAACAACAGTATATTGTGATCAACTCGAAAAACTGAAGCTTGACTTCCATCGCAAACGTCCACAACATGACAAAATATTTTTCCTGCACGACAATGCCCGGCCGCATATTGCTAAGAGTACCAGGCTAAAACTATTGGAGATTAGTTGGGAAATAATACCCCACCCTCCATATTCACCGGACATCGCACCAACTGATTTCAGCTCGTTCCGATCACTTAGTAATAATTTACGGGAAAAAAGCTTTGACGATGAACCACACTTGAAACAATACATAGATGACTTCTTCAATTCAAAACCAACGAAGTTCTATGCGGACGCCATTCACTCTTTGCCAGATCGATGGCGAATGGTAGTAGAAAACGACGGTGAATATATTATTAATGATTAACAATTATTCATTTAATAATTAAATACAAATAAAATAGTTGTATGTAGCTCATTACTTATTAGCCAACCCAATAATATAGTAAAAATAGTAGGAGAGAGGAAGCTTTGGAAAACTTGGCTTATGAAGAATATCATATATAGGGTGACTGGTAATTAGTGACCGATACTACACATGATTGTACAGACGCCAGCAGGTCAACCTACCCGAAACTGTCAGATTTTCCCATTCAACCTTGAACCTAATACCTTAGCAATAAAGTCGAAAATCTATTAAAGAAATCTGACAGATTGTAGTAGCTTGATGTGCTGGCGTCTGTACTCTTGATAACAAACATGACACCTAATTCGAATTCGCGAAAAAAATATCAGCTGCGCGGGCTGCGCCGTACATTCATGTTCGTATAACTTGTCAAAATGTAAGGAATAACTTTCAGTTTCTTTCAATTTAAATTTGTTTTATTTAATAAATTAATAATTTAATAAATAATATATAAATAACTTACTAAATAACTTGAAATACAAGCGAAGCGTTATCACGTTTTTGTGTTTAGTTTATTTTCGTCCAGTCTTCATTGTAGCGGTCAATCTATCCATTATATTCAAAGACAGTCGTACATAAGGAGTAAACTCCAGTCGTGGGTCGGAGCTAACACAAACTTTTTTTCTGATTTTGTTTACTGCAGCGCATCATAGGCACTATTAGGCATTATAAAACTTGCGTTTAGGTCCCCCTTAACTTTGACATTAGTCAGTGCGGTTGTAGATAGATAAATAATAATAATAATATATAATAATAATATAATAATATTCCACAACTATCACACAACGCCGTCTAGCCTCAAGCTAAGCAGAGCTTGTGTTATGAGTACTAGACAACTGATAAACATACTTATATATTTCTAAATACATACATATATAGATAAATTACACCCAGACACAGAACAAATGATCATGCTCATCACACAAACATTTGTCCTGGGTGGGAATCGAACCCACGACCTCCGGCATAGCAGTCAGGGCCACTAACCACTAGACCAACAGGCTAGTCAATAGTAGTAGTAATAAATAATAGTAGTAAATAATTCCAAACATTTTGGTCTAGGTAAGCGGTTTGTTGTTCTGTTTATTTTGTTTTGGGTTGCTTGTTAACAGGGTTTTGTAAAAAGGATACTTCTTCTATATCTGTTCTATGACCGTCCCCTACAAGTTATCTGCTTAAATACAAAAAAAAAAATCCAACGTAGATTTCGATAAATTATCAATATAGCAGAATTTTCAAAGCATTTGTCGTCGACTGGTCGTGAATTATGGAATATTCCAGCAGGGCGGGTGATTTCATTTTCATACGCATGACCAAGTTCTAGATTTATGTAGGTTTGTAGACCTCAGTTGTACTTAAGAAAACGATCTTCTTAAAAAAAAACCTTGATAACATTTTATTAAATCAATATCGAATGCACCCATTCCCAATATTGAACAACTGGTACACATGTTTTGGCACGTGTGTCCGATATCTAAATAAAACCAACCTTTACCTTAATCCATAATTTTGTTCCACATCGAAAATCACATGACATTTTTACGTAGGTAGCGAGAAACTGAAATTATAAGACGAAAATAAGTCGGTCTCGACTGATTGATCGAAATAAGCCGCACAAATTGACCAGACTCTCAATTGCGGGAATGGATGCAGACAGGTATGCTGCCGCCGAATGGAAAAATGACGTATCTACAAAAATATCGAAATGGAGAAAAAAAAATTCATCCTGTTTAAAATACATAAAAACTTTTTAGCAAAAAATAAAACCGAGTTCCAAAACAAAACACTACAAAGTGAAAAATAACTTTAATTTCGGTAGTCGGTGTCTTGGGTTTTGTATTTTCGTTTTTTGCCACCGACTTCCGAAATTAAAGTTATTTTTCACTTTGTAGTGTTTTGTTTTGGAAGTCGGTTTTATTTTTTGCTAAAAAGTTTTTATTTTTCACTTTTTAGTTGTGGAAACTACCCCACACTAATTCGAATACATAATTGAGCACAATAATTGTAGGTATAGCCATGTAAATAACAGTGATTGGAAGTTATTAAAACACCATCACATCGTCCACATAAAATAAGTGGGAAATATACGCATTATTGAAGCTAACTCAAAAACTTCCCAAGCAAAGTTAATAAAATTTATATTGGACCACCTCGGAAGTATACCCTATCAAACAAAAAAAGAATTTTCTAAATCGGTCCATGCGTCTTTGAGTAATCGCGTAACAAACATACAAAAAAAAAAAAAAACATACAGACGAATTGATAACCTCCTCCTTTTGGAAGTCGGTTAAAAATAGCAGATGAGTCTTGTAATAGTAACAATTATTAGGTTTTCGTTAAGTTTATGCCAATATAAATATACTGGTAGATGCGTCTTTTTTTGCTGATTCGGAATATGTAAATATCTATTTCGAAAAAAAAAATGTCAGACACGTCTTTTTTCCTTATGACGGCAGTATGGATAACACATTTTATAATGAACAAAATCCTCATAAGAACAGATTTTGCCTTGAAAAGCCTCGTGGATGCCCTTCACAATCATCTATTTCTATATATAAGTATAAAAATCGATGTGTGTATGTATGTTCCCTATGGACTCCAAATCAGCCCGAGCGATTTTAATGAAAGTTTCAGGCAATCTTCAGATTAGCCCAGCGGATGATCCTGTCAAGTTTGGTAGCGATCGTGCTACCCGTGCGAAGCCGGGGCGGTTCGCTTGTTTGATCGTAAAATGAAAGCATAAGACATAATATAATCTGAATAAAACAGCGAATTATAATCGTCATCTCAATTAAAATTTGCTGGACTTAAGGCTCCTCTAGGCCCCACGGAGCGCCACAACGACCAGTACAACCTGGTGTAGTTCGAGGAAATCTGCTGGAAGCGGGAAGAAAAAGAATGAAACCAATGAAGTGTTACGTTTCGGGTTATAAATCAAATAAAACGTGATTTTTGGCTATACTACCTACCAGAATCTCTACAAAATTAGATTGAACAGGCTTCTTCTGGGTAGGCTTACTCCATCGTGCCGTGTTGTCGTGGAGGGCTTGCAAGGTGGGGGCATCGCCCTATGAAATAGCGTCGGTGTACGAATCAGTCGATCTTCGGATTCGACTCAATAAAGAGCCCCTGCTCTCAACAAAACTGTTGGTACAGCGCTGCTGTATATTCACATTACTGTATTGGCTTGCTGATAGCGAACGATACACTTTGTATTTCAGTGGCTTGGCCACTATACGAACTGAGACTTTAAAGTTCTGTTCGGATTAACTGCATTGTTACTGTACTACTTTTTCTTGTTACAATTACCATTTGTAAATCCTGTAATTGTTTATACGAGTACAGTCTTGTCTATCCCAATAAAATGGGAACTCTAAGCCCTGACGATATACTTCTCGGCACTCCTGTTCCTACATATACATATTTACTTTTCGTACGTTACATTTTACTAGATGCCTCACACGCACACATTTAACTAAACTACAATAATAAACTACGCCTCATTACGTGCCACATGCTTAAGAAACCGGCCTCATGTCACTGTTGACAGCGTGTGTCTTGGTTTTTTATTTGGCCTGAAGAATGAGAAAGCTTTTCATTCACTTTTTCAGCCACATCCAGGACATCAAGGTTACTAAAATTACGATCCCTTTTCGCGTCCCAAAGCGGTAATATTATTCTTAGCTCGCTTATAATAGACGGACCCATTAAAATCCACGTGTAGCAACAGAAATAAACGCCTAGAGTACTAAATTAAGTAAATAATACACTCGTATGACGTTTGTGAGCCCATAAATTTTCATTATTGTCGTATTTGGCATCATTAATATGGTACATAATGAGTGCAGTTAAGCTGCTAATAACGTGATTTATTCGCTTTCAAAAATTTTTGTACTGCCGCTACTGGTATGATCGATGCGTACCTAGGACTTGGCTTTTGATATCGACATAATCCTACATGAACCCATGCAACTGCACTGCTAATCAAGCGTGGTGCCCTGTTATAACTAGATTTTTCCTCGGCTTCGCCTAGGTGTATGTCGGAAATTATACCAGAGGAATTTGCTAACAAACAAAAATAGTAGGCGCAGTTCGAGTCCGCACCGTTTGTTTTCATGAAATTTTACTTCGGTTTCCGATACTGCCGTAGCCATTGTATTTGCCCGACACTAGACTTTTAGGCTCATTGTATTCATTCCTTTTGATATAAGCTTACTCGGATTGAGGATTTTTCTATTTCTGAGCAGATTAACGGCCAAAATGAGACGACATCTGACATTATTTTGCTATTGTCAACTTCATATTAATTTTTAACCCTATTTTGGCCAATATTTTTATTGTTATGGTTCCGTACCAACTCCGCTGCCGCGAGAAATCATGGCACAGCGGACAGAGCTCCGGCGGGATCTCGTGGCGACACAGAGAGTGCGACTGTCGCAAACCAGCTCTGGGCACGCTACAATTGCGACGATAAGTGCCCTCTTTGAGGAGTGGTTGGAGAGACGTCACGGCATCCTCACCTTCCGCCTGACGCAGGTCCTCACCGGACACGGTGGCTTCGGGAGGTTCCTGTTCCAGATAAGGCGGGAGGAATCGCCCGGGTGTTACCATTGTGTGGATCACCCGGAGGACACGGTGGAGCATACGGTGGAGGTCTGCCTGGCTTGGGCAGAGCACGCCGCGTCCTCGCGGAGGCGATCGGCGGCGGCGATCTCTCGCGTCCGGCCCTAGTACAGGCGCGAGAGTGCATGGGAACCCGTCACCTCCTTCTGCGAAGCAGTAATGCTCGCGAAGGAGGAGGCTGAATGCGCGAGGGAGAGGCAATTTTTGCGCCCTCACGCCTCTAGTCGCCGCAGGAGACGCCCTGGGCGTCGGGAATCGATAGCCGATTCCCGGCCACCGTAGGCGCAGGCTTGCAGATGGCGAGCAATGGGTAGCTCGCCGTCCGGCAAGGACCAGGCCCGGGTCGACGGCGCGTTGTGTTCCACGCGTGCCTCAGAGATGTCAGCACTAGCTGAAGGGGTCCACTAGGGCCGATGCCCGCCAGGGTTGCGGCCTGTTCGAAAGAGTAACCGTGGCCCTGGCACAGGCAACTGAACGAACACGGGTGGGATTTAGTCAGTAGAAGTCTGACACGCCCTCCCGCTCCACCCAGAGCGGGAGAAGTGGATGATTTCCCATCCAAAAAAAGGGTTCCGTACCAAAATGTTAGAAAGGAACCCTTATGGTGCGACTCAGTCTGTACGTATGGCCGTCTGTCACAGCTGGATATCTCAAGAACTACTCATACAACTTGAATTTTACAGTTTTACGTTCTATGGGATTCTTAGGGAGAATAGATGCCAAGTAGCTTTTTCATTTTTATTACACTTTAATGGACGTTCCTATTATATTTTATTTGTCACTTCTATAAGTTATATTGGCCAGTCCTATTATTAAATTATGTTGGACATTTATATCGTATTCATTGTTAAAATTTTAATTTAATTTGCATTGTACTGTACTTCTTTTCTCTTTTTTAAATATTTGTGTTTCACTGTGGCATGTTTTGTTTTTTCTGAGACCAGCATAAAACATACACATTAACAAAAAATGGTAAAAAAGAAAATCTTACACCTTGAGAGTAAAAAACAAATTGTTTAACATACATTTCCGAGGAACTTTAATTATAAATATGTAGCATAATTTTTTTTAACCAAAATAATTTAAAATTAACCAAATGTGAAATTTTTACATAAACCGACCAGTGAAGCTTCTTGCCATCTATTCGTATTAAAAAAGCCCATAGGTTTAGTTTGTTCACATATTCGCGCTTAAGGTTTGGGCCACTTTTGCTGCCGCTGAGTGTACATTGTCTCATTATTATTACGAAATGTTCTTTACAAGATCTCAGGAATTCGGACTCCTACCAAAATAACTAAAAACAAATTGAGTATAAGCTTTCATCTGAAATTTGAGTTCCACTAGTTTAAAAATGCTGCGGAATGCTGCGAAATAATGCTGGATATCAATCATCCGGTCGAATAGAAAATTTTGCTTGTAGTAAGATCAATAGAATTCCTGAACGAACTTGATCACGAGTTCTACAATAAGCTTTAAACAAACCATCCCTGTTTACAGTGACAGGAGGTTATCATAAAATCATCAATATACAGTAAATGGAACCAACCTATAATAATAGGTTTGTTCCATTTACTGTATATTGATGATTTTGCTTGGGTAGTTTTTGAGTTAGCTTCAACAATTATTGAAGCTAACTCAAAAACTACATGGGACCCCTTCGCGAGTTACCTCTAGCGTAGCAAAAAATAATTTTGTAAATTGGCCCAGTAGTCACGGAGAAATCGGTGTATATGCATGAAATAAAACTCGCTGAATACGAGTACATAACCTCTTCCTTTTTTATAGTCGGGAAAAAAGTTAAAAGGGAAATATGTGAACAATCTGGGAGACAGCCAACTGTTAACATTGTTTGCGAATCGTCAGTCGTCACACTCGTTGACAACGCTCTTGTTATTTACACCAAGGCAAGCGTTCCTAATGGCGCCTGCGCAGACCGATCGATTTACGAGGTTAAGCTGCCAGTAAATGGATAGGTGACCAACGTTTTAAAACCTGAAAGGACAACATGTTCTTGTCTGAAATGTTGCTTGAACGCCAGAAAAACGAAAAAAGAATCAGAATTTATTTCTTGTAAGAATGTAGTTGTATTTGTTTGTAGTTGTGTGGCTGGTACACAGGTTATGAATATGACTCAAATGTTTAGTGAGGCAAGATGTTTTATAATTTTGGTAGTGTTGTCATACATTTTAATGAATTTTATAATGTTAAATATTTGTATCGGTTGACATGGAGGCATGAACATTGATTTTTGTTTATTTGTGATATACGCACTCGATCTTTTGCCTGCTCCGGGTATTGGCATATTTTCTTCTATAAAATAGTCGTTGAACTGTTCAGCAATTAATTGAGGTTTGTTAATCATTTTATTCTTACTTTGACTATTATAGTATTTACTGAGCCATTACGAATGTGATGTAGGAGGATTTTGCAATGCAGTGCCTCCCGTCCATACCTGCGTTAACTTTTACTGCTGACCTCACGTTTAAAATTCTCTACCTATGCATAAAGGGTATTTCTAAACATTCGCTGTGCACTACAATCGCTGAGCATCGCATAGATAGTTAAAAGTGCTCATTTTAGCTTTAGCATAACTAACACAGTGCAGGTATTCAAAAAATCGGTTTTCGTTTATTGGTTCTCTAACAGCCTATCATTAACACTCCTGTTATTAAACTTGATGCTACGTAAAAATAATTGAGGATGGTTTGAGATAGTACTTTGTGTCTTGACCATTTTTAAGCATAGGTTTCCTAAGAAAACGGTGAACGGTCACACAATAACGGTTATCCAAATACAGAGCGCTTGGCAAGAGTACCAGGGTAGCCCGCGAAATTCAAATTTTCTTAAGTTTTTTTTTTGCAATTTACAAGCCAGTATTAAGTTGTATGTTGATCAAAATGTAATTCGCGACTGTAACAAGTATGTATATATGTAATTAAAGTCATCAATACCACTCTTTAAGGTAATCCAAATGAATGACTATTTCATGAAATCTTGACATTTGAGGATTATACTAACTGAAGGAGTTGTGTTACTGATTCTAATGATTATAATTCTGTAAATACTTACATATTGTTTACAGTCGCTAATCATAAATATTTTACTCAACATACAACCTAATACTGCTTGCAAATTGCTAAAAACGTAAGAAAATTTGAATTTCACGGTCAACCCTGATGCTTCCCCCGTAATGTCAAACACTACTGAAAATTAAAAATTGTTCATGCCGGACGTTAAAGTAATGATTATAATATGAAGATGGAACAGTTTTTTTTAGGAAACAATAGCTTTATAGAACATATCATTAACTGTCCTGTTATTAAATAGGAAGCTAAGTAAAAAAAAAAGAAGATTTCAGACAATGTTTCATTCAGATAGTGATCTGTTTCACAAGCATTTATACTACCTAAACAAGTTTGAGTTAGTAGGTACTATAATAATAACTATCCGATCGTAAATCAAACACTTGTCTGTGATGTAACTCGAATACTTATTTAGAATCTTTTAGTTTTTACACAATATACAGAGTGGTGCAAATATTGACGTCATAAAAAAATTTGTTTCCTCATGCCCAGGGGGGTATACGTAAATTCCCCACGTATGTTCCGCGATTCTTGATAGTTTTCGAATTATATATTTTTTTATTTCTTGAAAATTTTACACGGCTTTTCACATTATTTTATTTTTTGCAATTTTCATTGTTATGGAATATCGAAGATACAAAAATTTTGATCGAAAAGAAGGCATTTACGTTCGAGTATTACAGAGACGAAAATACTTCAAATAATTTGAACGGACATAATTGTGTAAGTATAACGTGCCTCATGGAGATACTTATATAAGGTAGGCTGTAGCTTTTTCTCAATCTTAAAAGTCGTGTAGGTACTGTAAAAAACTGAGTTTCATTGAAAAAATATTAGGTAAGTAGCCACACTATGGCCGATTTATCTTGGCAGGTCCAAACATAGGCACTAAGAAGTTTCTCGCATGTTCTCTCACTCACACTCGCCTCATGTCACCATTTGGTTCCTAAAAAATCTTACTGCGCAGCCTTCTGCGCGAAGTACAGAACTGCCAAGATGAATCGGCCGTAGGATATACTGTTTTTTTTGCAATTTACAAGCCAGTATTAAGTTGTATGTTGATCAAAATGTAATTCGCGACTGTAACAAGTATGTATATATGTAATTAAAGTCATCAATACCACTCTTTAAGGTAATCCAAATGAATGACTATTTCATGAAATCTTGACATTTGAGGATTATACTAACTGAAGGAGTTGTGTTACTGATTCTAATGATTATAATTCTGTAAATACATATTGTTTACAGTCGCTAATCACAAATATTTTACTCAACATACAACCTAATACTGCTTGCAAATTGCTAAAAACGTAAGAAAATTTGAATTTCACGGGCTACCCTGATGCTTCCCCCGTAATGTCAAACACTACTGAAAATTAAAAATTGTTCATGCCGGGCGTTAAAGTAATGATTATATATTAATATGAAGATGGAACAGTTTTTTTTAGGAAACAATAGCTTTATAGAACATATCATTAACTGTCCTGTTATTAAATAGGAAGCTAAGTAAAAAAAAAAGAAGATTTCAGACAATGTTTCATTCAGATAGTGATCTGTTTCACAAGCATTTATACTACCTAAACAAGTTTGAGTTAGTAGGTACTATAATAATAACTATCCGATCGTAAATCAAACACTTGTCTGTGATGTAACTCGAATACTTATTTAGAATCTTTTAGTTTTTACACAATATACAGAGTGGTGCAAATATTGACGTCATAAAAAAATTTGTTTCCTCATGCCCTGGGGGGTATACGTAAATACCCCACGTATGTTCCGCGATTCTTGATAGTTTTCGAATTATATATTTTTTTAATTTCTTGAAAATTTTACACGGCTTTTCACATTATTTTATTTTTTGCAATTTTCATTGTTATGGAATATCGAAGATACAAAAATTTTGATCGAAAAGAAGGAATTTACGTTCGAGTATTACAGAGACGAAAATACTTCAAATAATTTGAACGGACATAATTGTGTAAGTATAACGTGCCTCATGGAGATACTTATATAAGGTAGGCTGTAGCTTTTTCTCAATATTAAAAGTCGTGTAGGTACTGTAAAAAACTGAGTTTCATTGAAAAAATATTAGGTAAGTAGCCACACTATGGCCGATTTATCTTGGCAGGTCCAAACATAGGCACTAAGAAGTTTCTCGCATGTTCTCTCACTCACACTAGCCTCATGTCACCATTTGGTTCCTAAAAAATCTTACTTCGCAGCCTTCTGCGCGAAGTACGGACCTGCCAAGAGAAATCGGCCGTAGGATATACTGTTCCTAACATTACACTTATTACAAAACCCTAATGGAGTAAACGGAGTTGAAATTAGTATAGAGCACTACTTGAAATCGCATTTGGTTCAGATATGGAGGGTTAAAAGTTAATAAAGTTTCATTTACGTAGGTATAAAGTTCGAGTAATTCATCATCTTCCTGCCCTTATCCCATGTTACGTGGGGTCGGCGCAACACGTTTTCTTCTTCCATTCTCCCCAGTCAACCGTCACACTATCATTCACTCCCTTCCCTTTCATATCATTCCTCACACAATCCATCCATCTTTTCTTCGGCCTTCCTCTCCCTCTCCATCCATCAACATGTATATTCATCGCTCTTTTAGTCACATGCGTTTCGTCCCTTCTCATCACATGCCCATACCAAGCCAAACGATTTCCATTCAACTTTTCTGTCACTGGCGCCACTTTCAAACTTCCTCTTATATACTCATTTCTTACTTTATCCATTCTCGTCACTCCACACATCCATCTCAACATTCTCATCTCCGCTGCATGCAAACTTTTTTCATCAGTCTTCTTCACGGCCCAGCATTCAGACCCATAAAGTACGACAGGCCTTATCACGGACTTATAAATTTTCCCCTTTAACTTGAGGGGCATCCGTGGGTCGCAAGTTGTTCCTGTGACCTGTCGCCATTTCATCCATCCTGAGTTGATCCGGTGCGTTACGTTTCGGTCTACTTCGCCATTTCGTTGGACAAGCGACCCGAGGTACCGAAAGTCGGATTAGATCGATAAGGGCGTTCTGGCGAGAGATATGGGCACAGGACTGGAGAGACCGCCAAAATCACAAAACAGGTACTCAGTTTTGGTCCGGGTGGTAAAGTTCGAGTAATTACAGGTTAATAATAATTTATTCGACTACCTATATGGAAATTATGGCTTAGTTCCATGGTTTCATGGTTTCGTGCCTCGGATGGATGGCAATGGAATAAGAAAATGTTATCACAACAAACACATTTTGCATAATTTTATTATCAAAAGCACTCTTAGAAGCTAGAAGAAGTCAGAAGCTAGGTTCATCATCATCTACCTTTTTTTTTCCGGGGTGGAAAATCCTCATGGATGTCCTCCGCCCTGGGGCGGGCGGAGGGGTCTGTCAGACTCTTACTGACTAAAAACCACCCCGGTGTTCCCTTCCCACACTTGGACCGGGGATCATGGGAACTTGTGCGCCTTCCACGATCCGCGGCTAGTGCCGGCCCGCCATTGCGGGCCACCTCAGGCCCGCGGGGGGAGTGAGGTGTGAAAACTCCCCGCGACGTCCATTAGGGGCGTGCGTGGAACACTACGCGCCGCCGCCTCGGGTCCTGCTGGATGAGGGGCGGCGGACGTCCCCAAGTCCGCCGTCCCTCCGGACCTATTTACGGGGGCTGGAAGAGGGCGTTGTCCGCCCTCCGCCGACGCCTAGTTCGCCTGCTGCGGATCGGGAGAGTGGTTTCAATCTCCCTCTCCCTTTCCGCAGCCTCCTTCTGTGAAATCACCGTTTCACAGAAGGAGATCACCGCATCCCACGACTCGGCGCCCCCGGCCAAAGAACGAGCGACGGCCGGTAGCGACAAGTCGGCTCCGACTACTGATACGAGGGCACGGCGCGGCTCCTCCCATGCGACACACTCTGCCAGTGTGTGCCACGCCGTGTCCTCCCGACAGTGGACGCAGTGATGGCACTGATCGTCCGGCTCCCTGCCTATGCGACACAGGTACTTCCCGAAACAGCCATGCCCCGAAAGCACCTGCGTCGCCCGAAACGACAGAGAGCCATGCCTCCTCCTGAGCCATTCGCCGAGCACTGGTCGGATCGCCTCGACGGTAGCGAGGCCGGCAGTAGGGCGTAGAAGCCTGTTCCGCCATTCCGTCACCAAAACCTCGCGGAGCTGTGACCGACGATGCTCAAACTCTCGCTGCATCGGTTCACCGCCCCGCGTTCGCACTTCCTCGCGCCATCGGTAAAGAGACGCGAGGGCTCTCGCCTCTAGGTCCCAGGGTGGGGATCCGGCCAGTGCACAAGCCGCCTCGTAGGAGATCGTGCGATACCCCCTGATAGCTCTGACGGCCATCGCCCTCTGTGGTTTACGCAGTATTGCGATGCAGCCAGCCGTCAGGTCAGAAGCCCACACCGGGGCCCTGTACAGGGCCATGGATCGCACGATCCCCAAGTACAACCGCCTGCAGGCGGTGCTTGGGCCCCCCAGGTTGGGAAGCAGCGTTGCGAGCGCGCCCGCCGCGCCCATCAACTTGGGCGTCAGCCGCCGAAAGTGGGGGCCGAAGTCCCACCGGCTGTCGAGCACCAGTCCTAAGTACTTCATGGTTGACTCGAGAGCAATTCGAGCCCCTCCGACCACAATGTGTGATCCCGGCGGCGGCGCCCGATCATCATCTACCTAGCCTTTCCCCAACAACGTGTGTTGGGGTCGGCTTACAGTCTAACCGGATGCAGCTGAATACCAGTATTTTACATGGAGCGACTGCCTATCTGACATCCACAACCCAGAACTGGGTAATACTGTACCAGAGTTTTTGGGCTTCTGACTACCCGTAACGACGGTCAAGATCCACGAATGACAGCCGGGACCAATGGCTTAACGTGCTTTCCGAGGTACGGAGGGGTCTTGGTATGTAAAGACCACCCATCCACGGACCAACCGCGGCAAGCGTAGCTTAATCTGATCGATCGACCCATGCAGCTGTTATTACTTAGCCACAGGCCCCTAGATGCATGGTTCCAATTGGACGTATCCTATGGAGAAGAGTCGGCAAAAACTCCGGACACTCTTTTAGATTAAAATATTATTTCAAAATATTTGTTAGATCCTATAGACACTTGGTCATGGGCAACTAGCTTCATCTTTCTGACTGCCCGACTCCTTGACTATTCAAAAGTGCCTGTAATTGGTTTATCACAATAATATTATAAAGGCGAAAGTTTGTGAGTGTGTTTGTATGTTTGTTACTCTTTCACGCAAAAACGACTAAATGGATTTTGATGAAATTTAGTAAACAGATAGTTTATAACCTGGATTAACACATAGGCTACTTTTTGTCCCTATATTCCTACGGGTTCGAGACTTACGCGGGTAGTTTGAAATAAATGCATCGAGTAAAATATTTCGACAGCAAAAGTTGGTACAATTTAATACAATAACTTTATATACCATTTGACAATTTGTATTGGGAGTAAATATTTCCTTTTTTATGCTGATCGACACATTTTTAAAAGAACGGACGCTAGGCGAAAACGAAGCAGGTAATAGTGCGGGCAGGCGATGCGATGCGACGGGGTGGGTCGGGGAACAATACATTTTTAGCGGACGAAGTCGAGGGCAGAAGCTACTCCTATATATTTCACGCGGACGAAGTCGCGGGCCGAAGCTACTCCTATATATTTCACGCGGACGAAGTCGCGGGCAGAAGCTACTCCTATATATTTCACGCGGACGAAGTCGCGGGCAGAGACTACTCCTATATATTTCACGCGGACGAAGTCGCGGGCAGAGACTACTCCTATATATTTCACGCGGACGAAGTCGCGGGCAGAGACTACTCCTATATATTTCAAGTGGACGAAGTCGCGGGCAGAAGCTACTCCTACTCGTATATATTTCACGCGGACGAAGTTGCGGGCAGAAGCTTATCCTATATATTTGACGCGGACGAAGTCGCGGGCAGAAGCTACTCCTATATATTTCAAGTGGACGAAGTCGCGGGCAGAAGCTACTCCTATATATTTTCGAATCGGATGTAAACGAAAAGAACATGTTTATTTTCATCTCTTTCGTAATGTTTTATTACTGCAATAATCGTTTTGCAAAATGTTTATTACTGTTGTGTGCTTGAACAGCGACCTACGATGTAACGTCAGTACAATTAAAATGTTGCACATTCCGCAACGATGTACCTAGGTACCTACTATTTATATATGGCTATAACATACAATTTATTACATTAGAACGTAAAATTATAATGCTTAGCATTCCTTAACTATATAACATAACATGTTTTACTGACAGGGTACACAGAAGTGTAAAGTAGGCACACCCATAATTTCCTAGATTTTTAGGGCCTTTACACACCTCCGCCGCGAAACCATAGCAGCGAAACCGCAGTAGTTCAATTCAACTGACTCACATCACATGATGTTCTTTTCCGTTGTAGCGGAACCTCGTACGGTTTCGCGGTTTCGCGGCAGAGGTGTAGGTGAGGCCCTTGCTCCATGTAACAGGGATCATAACTAAATATTTATGAACTATTTTAGTTTTATGTCAAACAATTTTTCGTACCAGCTTCCGCGTCTTCCATATAAATAGCTTTGCCTAGAAATAAGTAATGTATACAGTACCTACCTAATAGTAATTTATAATTACCACAATATTGTTTTATTAGAACAATGTATAAATTACGGGAAACGGATAAAAACTTTGTTCATGAGATTCGACTGTAAGACGGGGATTTAACTGAACAAAATTCTTTTAAAATATCTACCTTCACAGATTCCACCCGGCGGCGGCGTTTCAGTCACATTTGACCAGCAATGCGGAACTGTGGCGGGAATGCGTCAACTCTGCCGTGTTTACACGAGGCAAGTTCTTATAAACCCCGTTAATGACTCTAAATATACGAACAATACTACACTACGTCACCCACTGAATTAATATGCCATGAAATTTGCGCTGGAATGAGGTATATTTCATTCAGTATCAATGTGATTCATGGTGAAATATTTGGACCTCTCGAATGTCGGAGACTAAATTGATTTGACTGAAATTGTCAAGCTGTCAAGCTGTATTAGGATTACATTATCATAAAGGTCATTTTAATATTTTCACTTGTCAATTTAGTGTAACTGTCCGACTTAAGACACTTGGAGCATTTCTTCGTATGTCGAACTGTGTAACAT
Organism: Dicycla oo; assembly: GCA_948252095.1. Taxonomy (NCBI): domain Eukaryota; kingdom Metazoa; phylum Arthropoda; class Insecta; order Lepidoptera; family Noctuidae; genus Dicycla; species Dicycla oo. The sequence goes on along the minus strand of OX411709.1, from coordinate 39,967,750 downwards.
AAGACATTCGAGAGGTTAAGGATTTTTTCTGCGTTACGTGCGCTCCTCACCTGTGATGGCAAGTGGTCACTGCCGCCTATATGTAGTTCCAGAGATTAGCTCGTTCTAACAAACAAACAAACTCTTCAGCTTTATTATTAGAAGTAGGTATAGATATAGAAGATAGGTAGGAGATATAGATATGCAGTAGCATAGGTATCGCCAATGCGTTGCCCGGATTCCGGAGACAAAGCTGACAGGTCTCTTGTGCCCGTGATTACTTCGGCACTATCTGACACAGCTACGCGGCTTGACAGCTCCGGTGGCAGAAACATATCTCGTCCGGCAAATTGATTCATTTGAATTTTGGTAAAAAGTTGCCTGGTACTTACAATAATAATATGTGTAATGTAAATAAACCTAACGGCCGAACCCAATATCCTATTTACAGTTAAAGACAGATCGCTATTGACGATAGACAATATATTATAAATAATTATATCTGTCCTTAACTCCGTACGTTTCCTTTCGATCGTTCGTGTTCTTTTGTTTTATCCGTCTTGTTAAAACCATAGATTGCAGGTTTTTCTAACTCCAGTATGCAGCATAATGGAGAACCTATCTTCCTATTTATCATCAGTTTTGGCATATATTGTGTGCTACATCTGATGATAGATAGGTTATTATCGGGTTCGGCCGTAAGTCGCTGAATGAGTTCGAACCGATAGCTCACCGCTGGATCTTAACTAAATGACCCCAAACTTTAGTCGTGTGATCTACTGTTAAAAGATTGTTAACTCCTGTGAGTGATTTCCTCTCTTTTCACAAGGAAATTGGTCACTAAGGGCCGGTTTTTTTATTCGTAGTTAAGTCAAATTCAATCATTAGTTACTATGTTTAACCATTGGTTGAGTTAACTACGGATCAAAAAACCGGCCCTAAGTCTTTCACATTTACACCAAACTTTTATGTAGCTACTATAGGTACGTACTTCCCTCTGGAGATGTTTGTACATACAACATCGGTGAAGCCGCGATGTAGGACCGGTGGAGTTTGCCACTATGGTACTATGTAATTGCTCTATTACCATATATATATTCGCTTGACGGTACGGGCGGCGAGTAGTACCATACCGTACCATCGGTGCTCTAAAGGTTATGCCCATCAATTAGCCCAATTAAATATTTTCTGAATAAGTTCTGATAACAATTATCACGATTGCTAAGCCACCTATTTCACAAGTTATTTTAAAACAAAGACAAATAAACTTAAGTAATGCTTTCTGAATTAAAACTTGGCAAATCGCAACAGCTAAAAAAAGTTTATTATGTTTTTTAATATCCGCTGTCTGCTAATGTTTCGCATAACGTCTTGTATAATATCATGGCAATGATAAATTCCGTTTTTTATTACTCATCGATCCCTCACGTGTAACATTTACGATCTGAAAATATTCAGGACCTTGAGACAAAAACACTTGTAGTCCATCAACGTTATTTTAGCAATGGTGATATAAAACAATGTCGTACCTACGTATTCACGATTATTTTTAAGTAAACTAAAATAACGAGCAACGTGTGTCGGTGAAAACACTTCGATTTTTTAAGAATAACATCTAACTTGCTAAAAAAATACCGGTTTTCAATTTTCGAGAAAATGTCAACAATACACAAAAACAACACTACATTAAATAATAAACAAACGCTCCACTCCACGTACCGCTCTTGCCGACAGATGGCGCACCGATCACAGCGACTTTCACTTCGGACAGCGACGATTTCTTCCGTCTGATCCCTCTCGCGGACATTTTACATCCGACGCGACGCGTCCGTACTTCGTCCGTACCCCGATTGCGCGCGAACTCGAAACAAAAAGCTTCAGCGCCCCAATCTATAAATACACGGAGCGACACTCACTGACATCCACTGCGTGGACTGCGTGTTAATAGGTCAAGATCTGGCCAAGATCACGTCGTGCAAATAGCCCTGTTTACACCGGCTTCCTCACTGCGACTGAGTATGGCGGTAGGCCAACGGGCATCACTCCCACTTGGGCCCAAATGTTCCAGCGTATTAATCATGTGGAATTTATATGCATGTAATTTAGTCATCAATGTTTTTTAGCGTTCGGCTTCAGAGCGTTTTGGCTGATTGACTGATGACGATATTTCTCGAATGCCTCAATGTTAAACAGTTGTTTGGTGTCAGCATTGAAATCAGGCGATCAATTTAAAGCTGGTGGAAGCAATGCTTGCTGTTGCTAAAACAACAGATTAGAACAGAATACTTACGTGTTTCTTATACGTAGTAAAGTTTTATGTTACAAGCTACCCATAGACAGCTTAGTGCTGTTATTGGTTAGCTTGTTCTATTTAATAAACACTTGTTTTTAAATGGAGTTAACAAGCTACCCATAGACAGCTTAGTGCTGTTATTGGTTAGCTTGTTCTATTTAATAAACACTTGTTTTTAAATGGAGTTAACAAGCTACCCATAGACAGCTTAGTGCTGTTATTGGTTAGCTTGTTCTATTTAATAAACACTTGTTTTTAAATGGAGTTAACAAGCTACCCATAGACAGCTTAGTGCTGTTATTGGTTAGCTTGTTCTATTTAATAAACACTTGTTTTTAAATGGAGTTAACAAGCTACCCATAGACAGCTTAGTGCTGTTATTGGTTAGCTTGTTCTATTTAATAAACACTTGTTTTTAAATGGAGTTAACAAGCTACCCATAGACAGCTTAGTGCTGTTATTGGTTAGCTTGTTCTATTTAATAAACACTTGTTTTTAAATGGAGTTAACAAGCTACCCATAGACAGCTTAGTGCTGTTATTGGTTAGCTTGTTCTATTTAATAAACACTTGTTTTTAAATGGAGTTAACAAGCTACCCATAGACAGCTTAGTGCTGTTATTGGTTAGCTTGTTCTATTTAATAAACACTTGTTTTTAAATGGAGTTAACAAGCTACCCATAGACAGCTTAGTGCTGTTATTGGTTAGCTTGTTCTATTTAATAAACACTTGTTTTTAAATGGAGTTAACAAGCTACCCATAGACAGCTTAGTGCTGTTATTGGTTAGCTTGTTCTATTTAATAAACACTTGTTTTTAAATGGAGTTAACAAGCTACCCATAGACAGCTTAGTGCTGTTATTGGTTAGCTTGTTCTATTTAATAAACACTTGTTTTTAAATGGAGTTAACAAGCTACCCATAGACAGCTTAGTGCTGTTATTGGTTAGCTTGTTCTATTTAATAAACACTTGTTTTTAAATGGAGTTAACAAGCTACCCATAGACAGCTTAGTGCTGCTATTGGTTAGCTTGTTCTATTTAATAAACACTTGTTTTTAAATGGAGTTAACAAGCTACCCATAGACAGCTTAGTGCTGTTATTGGTTAGCTTGTTCTATTTAATAAACACTTGTTTTTAAATGGAGTTAACAAGCTACCCATAGACAGCTTAGTGCTGTTATTGGTTAGCTTGTTCTATTTAATAAACACTTGTTTTTAAATGGAGTTAACAAGCTACCCATAGACAGCTTAGTGCTGTTATTGGTTAGCTTGTTCTATTTAATAAACACTTGTTTTTAAATGGAGTTAACAAGCTACCCATAGACAGCTTAGTGCTGTTATTGGTTAGCTTGTTCTATTTAATAAACACTTGTTTTTAAATGGAGTTAACAAGCTACCCATAGACAGCTTAGTGCTGTTATTGGTTAGCTTGTTCTATTTAATAAACACTTGTTTTTAAATGGAGTTAACAAGCTACCCATAGACAGCTTAGTGCTGTTATTGGTTAGCTTGTTCTATTTAATAAACACTTGTTTTTAAATGGAGTTAACAAGCTACCCATAGACAGCTTAGTGCTGTTATTGGTTAGCTTGTTCTATTTAATAAACACTTGTTTTTAAATGGAGTTAACAAGCTACCCATAGACAGCTTAGTGCTGCTATTGGTTAGCTTGTTCTATTTAATAAACACTTGTTTTTAAATGGAGTTAACAAGCTACCCGTAAACAGCTTAGTGCTGCTATTGGTTAGCTTGTTCTATTTAATAAACACTTGTTTTTAAATGGAGTCAACAAGCTACCCATAGACAGCTTAGACAGCTTAGTGCTGCTATTGGTTAGCTTGTTCTATTTAATAAACACTTGTTTTTAAATGGAGTTAACAAGCTACCCGTAAACAGCTTAGTGCTGCTATTGGTTAGCTTGTTCTATTTAATAAACACTTGTTTTTAAATGGAGTCAACAAGCTACCCATAGACAGCTTAGACAGCTTAGTGCTGCTATTGGTTAGCTTGTTCTATTTAATAAACACTTGTTTTTAAATGGAGTTAACAAGCTACCCGTAAACAGCTTAGTGCTGCTATTGGTTAGCTTGTTCTATTTAATAAACACTTGTTTTTAAATGGAGTTAACAAGCTACCCATAGACAGCTTAGACAGCTTAGTGCTGCTATTGGTTAGCTTGTTCTATTTAATAAACACTTGTTTTTAAATGGAGTTAACAAGCTACCCGTAAACAGCTTAGTGCTGCTATTGGTTAGCTTGTTCTATTTAATAAACACTTGTTTTATGCAGAAAGTAGTCGTGTGACAGTCTACCTGCCTATAAATTCCTACAAATTCAGAGCAATCGAATTTATGCGATAGCTAAGTACGAAACATATCGCGGTAGTAACTTAATTTATTTATTTCCAATCCATCGGCCTTGACCTCAACAACTCCAAATGCGAAATTTATCTTTGTGACAATACCGACAGACAATCGACTATACAAAAATTCAATTCAATAACCCCAGATATCAAAGTTTTGGAAAAAAGCTCACTGCACCTTCTAGGTTCCCCAATTTTCGAAGACAGTTTTTCACCATTCGTCGACGATAAAATTAAACATTTTAACGATATTTCAGATAGACTTTCAAAAATTAATTTACATTCGGCATTCACCCTTATCAGATATTGCTGTTTTGGTCCAAATTTTATGTATTTTCTCCGCTCTTCCTCTTTATGGAAGCAGCCACAACTTTTAGACAAAATCGATCGTATTATTCGAAGCACCCTAACATCAATTTTAAATGTGGCATTGGACGACCGCGCGTGGCTGCAAGCCACACTACCCATTCGTTTTGGTGGGCTCGGCGTCCGCAAAATTTCTAGTGTAAGCCTACCGGCGTTCCTGTCCTCGGTCCACAGCACCGAAAAGTTAACCACAAGAATCTTAGCCCCTTCTCAGGTTGACTCTGAAGTGCCGTGTTTGACCGACGCGGTGAATGCCTGGAAAGTGGCTTGCCCGGATACGGTTCAGCCCGAGAACCCGTCTTCCCAGAGACAGTGGGATGAGCCGCTCTGCAGGTTGGTACGGAATAAACTTATTAATACGTCCACCAATACTGCTGAGCGTGCCCGCCTGTTGGCTGTGGGTGAATGGGAGTCGGGTCTCTGGCTTCAGGCTCTACCGTCACCCAACATAGGCACTATACTGAGTGACACCACATTCCAGCTCGCTACATGTTTGCGTGTGGGTGCTCCTTGTGGGGCTCCACATCGCTGTCAATGCGGTGAAGGAGTCGACTGCCTCGGACACCATGGACTATCCTGCAGCAAGAGCGCTGGTCGGATGGCACGGCACGCCAGCATTAACGACATCATCCGTCGGGCTCTTGTCACCGCCGGGGTGCCAGCTGTTTTAGAACCCAATGGCTTGGCGCGTGACGATGGGAAGAGGCCAGACGGAATGACCATAATGCCTTGGAAGTTGGGTAGGCCTTTGGTGTGGGATGCAACCTGTGTCGACACCCTCGCGCCATCCCATCTTCTTAGCACGGCGGGCTGTGCTGGGGCGGCTGCTGCAGGAGCAGAAAACCTCAAACGGCGCAAATATAGTAACCTTATTGGGAGCTATATGTTTGAGCCGTTTGGGGTTGAAACTCTAGGGCCTTGGGGTCCGAGTGCTCATCGAGTATTTCGGGACATCGCCAAGCGGTTGGTCGACTCTTCACGGGACCAAAGGGCTGGCCTATTTTTAGCCCAAAGAATCAGCATTGCCATCCAACGTGGCAATGCTGCCAGCCTTTTGGGCACTTTTTCCATTGACAGCGATGGGGACGAATTTTTTGATGCCCTATGAGCTCTTCCCCTTTTTATTTTTATGATTTTTTATACACTTGTACATAATATATATATTTATTTTTAGCTTGTACATATTCTCCATGTAAGGACACCTTCTTTAAATAAACATTTATTAGGTAGCTTGTTAACCCCATTTAAAAACAAGTGTTTATAAAATAGAACAAGCTGACCAAGCTGACCAATACCAACTATAGATGACTTACAGCTAAAGCAAACATAATAAAAAATATGATGTGAGACTGACAGCCAATTAAAAGTCACCACTTCTAAAAACAGACTGTAAATAAAGAGTGTGAACATCACAATATAGCTACCAAAAAAGAGGAAAAAATAGATTAACATTGAAGCTTAAGCTTAATTCATATTTCATAGGTATTACAACAAAATCTTAATTAAAAAAGCCAAGGCTCAGGCACTTTCTGGCCGAGGACACGCCGGTATTGAAAGGATCAAAATCATGCTGTTTACACATGTCATTAAAGTTTCTACTTGCACGCACTATAAATGAATTCTGCCTGTAATTCGTAGAGGTAAATGGAACACGCAACGGTGCGTTTCATCGCTTCGACCTTCCGGGAAAGTTAAAATAAAATTTGGAAAGAATATCGGAGTTATCAATAGAATTAATAAAAAAATTAAATAAAAATTTAAAAAAAAACTGATGCATGAATTTCTTATTATTATTAAATATATTATGGTTGTTAACATTAATCAACATACATAATAATCAGTCATAAAATGACAATTATCTTTAATTATTTTTAAATTAAAGCTTGCCGATTTTCATGATTTCTGCAAAAAAAAAACTGGTTGACATTTGCATAGGAGTCTTATGGGATAATTTGGTAGTAAATGACCTCTCCTACATCCCCTAAATGGATTGCCTACGTATCAAACTAATTAACAGTTAAATTTGTCAAATTATTTAACAGTTGTATGAAATGGCAAATTGACCTAGTGTGTCCATTTGATCAACAATTATTATTATCCCTGACTGTAATAGGTGAAACATAATACGCTTTTACTCAATTCAACTCAATTGGTATAATAAACATGGCGTGTGCGCACTCAGTGTTGTTTTATTGTCAGTTTTACTACACGTGTAATTATGCATGAATTACGAAGGTGACAGCCGGAGGACTTAAAAAAACCGAAATTAATTTAGAATAAAAGTTTAATTACTCAAAATTACAATATTAGCTTATATTAAATTTTAATTCTAGACTTGGACGATGCTAGTACCGAAGTGCCGAAATAATTATTATAAAAATACAATATTCTAAACGATTGCAAAGTGCGGATGCGGCATCAGCCGATTGGAAGTAGGTGATCGGCCGCGACACGAGGCGTCGAGTCAGCGGTCTTCGTGTTGCAATTTTATGTGGAAAACATCTGTTGTAGGTAAATGGCTATCATGTCGCTATTCAGCCGTTTTGGTGTAGGCAGGGCACGTAACACCTCCCCCCTCAGAACAGCAACTATTTGAGCAATTTCAGCGAGAATGTTGCTGGTGCATTTTTCTTGATTGTAGGTGATTCTGCATCTTCGTAATGATGATTTTCAGCGCTCTCATCTGGTGACTGTGGCTTTCTGAGCTTTGTGCAAACATTGTACCGACGTATAGTGAGAATAACGATCAGTACAGTTGCACCGAATATTAGGACGTATAGTGGGATAGTCGTATGGTAAATTGATCGTTCCAGGTTTGCGTGATCGATCTGTAGAGGTTGTTGCATTAAGATTTTATCTTCGATCTCGTGCAGACTTTTCAGGTGTAGTGAGTTTAGCTTTAGGTGTGGAATAGCTTGATTGATGATGCTCAGGTTCATTGGTATTTCGGTGATTTTCAGCGGTTGTCCTTTTATATGATCATTCATGTTGATGATAGTAAATTGGTCGGTGCGTAGTAGGCATTTTTGCGGGATGGTGGCGAGATAACTTCCGTGTAGCGAGATGAATTCTTGACGTTCGCAATGTAGCTCGGTTCGAGTTGGTTGTGGAAAGGTGAGAGTATAGCGTCTGTCGTCCAGTTGCTCCATGGCTTCTTTAGTCAGCGTGAGTTTAGTGGGCAGGCATGACTTCTGTAGAGATTGATGGAGGATGAGTCCTTGGATGCAGTCTATATGTCCTCTCGTCGGTTGATGGTTGACTTCTTCTTCGCAGAGATGAATCCGGTTGAACTTCGGGCATTCAGCCTCTATGTACTTGAAAACTTTCCCATTGGTTGCAATGAAAGGGTAAGGAGGAATGAAGGTGTACATAAATTTATTGGGAACTATTGCTAATCTATATAATTCAAACTGATCGGGAGAAATTATTGGGATTTTAAATATGATAACTATTCTTTTTCCTGTATAATAATAACCGGGTTTTATAACTGTATAATATTCTCTTAGATCCGCCTCTAGCAATTGGTCTGATCCGTATATAGACCTTAATCGTTTAGTCATATTACTTAAATTATCTATGCTTAAAGTACTATGGTGAGTGCTCGATGCACGTATAAAAGCTAAGGTATCTTCTATCCTAGTTATTTCTAGAAATAAGTCGGCTGTATTGTCGCTAATTATAGTTAACAATTGAGCAAACTTTGCGTATCTTATAAGGTCAGTTTTTGCAGAAGCTTTCTCGTCTAAAAGTAAGCTTAAGGTACTATTGATTCTCTCCTGATTGCTTACAATTTTTGAGAGCAAATTACTATATCTAGTCATCCAAACTTTATTAAGACTTATATGCTCGTTTAACTCCGATACTATCTTGTCATCATTATTTTCTAGCAAATGAATGGCATTATTGTACGTTTGGGCATCCGATTGATCTAAGTTACCAGTTATGCTTTTTATAACTGAGCCTAGACCGTCTATGAGACCTCTTTTGCTACGACCGGGTTCTAAGGTTTTTAACTGAGATCTAATCATCTCCAATTTATTAGATAAATGATTAATCTGAAGTTCGTATAAAACAAAGGTTTGATTATCTAGTTTGGTTTGGAAATATTCTAGTTGGTTAATTACGGAGTCGAGTCTTTGTTCAATATCGGTTAAGTCTATGTATTGCAGAAAAGAATGGTAATGCGTTATAAGTCTTGCTTGTCCAAGGTTGAAAGGTAAGAGTCCGGGTCCTTCGTCCAAGCTTTCAAGTCTTATCTCGAGCGCCAGTGTTGTGTGAACGGTGACCGCAAGTAGTATCCTGTAACAATTTTGAAGTCTTAGGGCAACGTTTGAGTCGGGACTTAGCTACGGGGCCTTTCTTTTTAGATGTATATATGTGAATCGGAAGGTCAGCCAGCACAGTGTCATGAGTATAACGCGGTGCTAATTTTTGTCGACTAGCTACTGGGTTACTAATGAAGACTTGCTGCTCTGGTTGGTATTCTATTTCGGGCTCTCTGTCCTTATTCCTGTTCTGTATTATGTTCGTCCGGTCAGTAAGTGTGAAGTCGTTAATAAGGTCGTATACAGTTTTCATCTGGTCTCGGTGTGTTAAAAGATACTGTTGCATTAAGTGTTCGGTCATGTTAATGTCGAGTGGGTCTCTTGGATCAAAATGTCCTCTAATTATGTCATGGGGTCTGCACTTTGTAAAACTGTGAATTGTACTATTGTAGGCTAGTATAGCATAAGGCATGAGGTTGACCACCGGGTCATCTTTATGACGTAATCGTAAGATACGAAGATGTTCTAGTAATGTAGAGTGAAATCGTTCTACAATTCCGTTATCATTAGGAGAGTGAGCTAGTGTTCTATGGTGGTTAATTTTATGTAATCTAGTAAATTCAGTAAATAATTGATTTGTAAACTCGGTACCGTTATCGGTTACGATAGTGAGTGGAAGACCGTGATGTGTACAATAGTTTAAAATTGCCTGAAGAATACTAATCGCTGTGCCATCTCTTAAATAGTATGCCTGTCCGTATTTTGAGAAAACGTCTACGACTGTAAGATACTTTTCATTTTGGGCTGTAAAGAGGTCCATATGTACTATCTCAAATGGTTTGGTAGCTGGGGGTACTAAATTTAGTTGGGGTCTAATTGGATTCCTATCATACTTGGCTTGTCCGCAAATTGTACACTCATTAATATATTTAGTTATTTCATCCCTCATCTTAGGCCAATAGTATTTCCGGGAAAGAGCAAGATAACATTCGTTTATGCCTCTGTGGTTGGTTTTGCCTTCGTGATAATGTTTTATGATCTGTTGCTGCCTTAAATATTCTTTAACGTCTTCTAGTTCAGTTTTTGTAAGCACTAAGTTCATAGCTGAGCTTTTAAAGTGGTTTTGGATAATAGGTATTATTGAATACATTCCTAAGGGCGGAGTTATCTTTAAAGCGGTTTTAACTTTCGGTTTGACATATTCTTTTATGGCATTCACTACGTCTTGCTCTAAGTTAGACTCTGAGACTTGGATATGTGTGCGAGTATGTGTGTCGAAGGGTTTAGTAGCTGTTGCCCGTTTAATGTAAGGGCTGTTACTCACTATAGTTATGCATATTTGCCGGTGAAATTTATTCAAAGGTTCGTCGGTGATAGGGACTTCTAGAATAGGGTTTTCAGTGCTAGTATGGGCAGTGTCTGTCGTAGAACCTGTTCGAGAAGGTGGTCGCTCTGAAGGGTTGGCTAACATTGACTCTGTCTCCTCGTTGTTAATTTCTACACGGGATAATGCGTCTGCGTTAGTGTTGTATTTTCCCTTTTTGTACACTATAGTATAATCGTATTCGCTTAATTTAAGTCTCCACCTAGTCAATCTTTGATTAGGTTCTTTAAGGTTCATTATCCACTGTAACGGCTTATGGTCGGTGAATATTTTGAATTTACGACCGAATAGGTAGGGTCTGAAGTACCTTGTAGCCCAAACTATGGCCAAAAGTTCCTTTTCTATAGTGCTATAGTTAGTTTCACTATCATTTAAAGTTCTCGAGGCGTAACAGATGGGTTTATCTGAGCCGATGGTACCTTGCGAGAGTACGGCACCTATAGCTACATTAGAGGCGTCCGTTGTCAATATAAACTCCTTAGTAAAGTCGGGATACTGTAAGATGGGGTCATTCGTCAGTAGTCTCTTACATTTATTAAAACAGTCCATGTATTCAGAGTCAAACGTAATTTTGTTAGTCTTTTTAAGGCATTTTGTCATAGGCTTAGTGATGCGAGCAAAGTCCGGGATAAATTTCCTGTAGTAACCTAATAGTCCTAGGAACTGTTTTATTTCCTTAGATGTTTTTGGTAAAGGGTATTTTTCTATTGCTGCTATTTTATCTGGGTTAGGCTTAACACCTTCGCCACTGACTATATGTCCTAAAAATGCGGTTTCTAATTTTAAAAACTCGGATTTATCCATTTGGATTTTGAAGTTAGATTCCTGCAATCTTTTAAATACTTTCTCTAGATTAACTATGTGCTCTTGCAAGGATGTACTGAAAATGATGACGTCATCAAGATATACTAAACAGATCTCATTTTGTAAGCCTCTGAGCACATTGTCCATTACTCTTTGAAAGGTAGATGGAGAGTTCTTCAAACCCATGGGCATACGCAGAAATTCAAAGTGCCCATGTTCCACATTAAAAGCTGTCTTCGGAATGTCGTCTGGGTACATTTCACATTGGTAAAAACCTGATGCTAGGTCTAAAGTAGAGAAGTAATGGCACTTACCAAGCTTGTCAAGTATGTCATTGATGTTAGGAATTGGGTATTTGTCGTCTATAGTCTTGTCATTCAGTTTGCGAAAGTCTACTACAATGCGCCACTTTTGTTTACCTGATGCGTCGGCTTTCTTAGGAACTACCCAAATAGGCGAGCTCCAGGCTGATTCAGAAGGTCGTATAATACCTTGGTCCAGCATTTTAGTTATCTGGTCCCTAACTTCCTGTCGATGCACATAAGGGTAACGGTAGCTTTTCGTATATACGGGAATTTCGTCAGTCGTTCTAATGCGATGTTTGATTTTATTTGTAAAGGTTAAGGGCTCTCCCTCAACATAAAATACGTCAGCATAACGGGCACATAATGTCTCTAAGTTAGTTTTTTCCTCAATATTTAAATGGTCGGTACGCAATCGACTTAAAACCTCTTTAACGCGCATCGGATCTTGTTCAGTGCACATGCACTCGGTATTAAATATCTGCGCTTGTAAAGGACGGTCGAATGTAATAGTTATGTCGTATTCGGTCGGGTTTTCAATTTCTACAATTCCAGTACAATCAGTCACGCGAGTAATGCACTCGTGAATAATACAATTACAATGGATTTGCTGAGTTATCGAAACGTCGCCGTCTGGACAATAAATAGGAATATTTACTAGTTTTGATGAGTTAGCGGGAATGGTTTCTTGATTATTTGATCCTTTACATTGATAAAAACGTATAGGGATTGTTGTAAAATCCGTAATTAAATAATTATTTTTTAAATCAATCTGTGCTCCGTCGAGTAAATCTAGACCTATTAGGCCATCGAAATAATTATGGAATTTATAGACAAAAAATTTTACATTTGTTGGATTATTAAATTCAGCAAAGTTCGGAATCGTAATAGAATGTTCATGCGTACTAGTTACACGAGCGTTCGTTACTTCGAAGGGGTCAAAGTTTAAAGGGATATGTGAAAAATATTGTTCGACTGCCGCGGGACTAATAAAGGACTGATTAGCTCCGGTATCTACTAATAGTTTAAGTGGTGGGTCCGATATCTGTATGTAACGTAATTCTCTTTTGGACTGGAGATTTAATTCTATTTTGAAACATTTTGATCCTTCTCCTTGCGAAAATCCTGATCTACTTTAGAAGTTGCTGCTGTACGAGAAGCGGACGGTTTTGCTTCTAAGCACTGCATGTTATTTAATTGGTCCGGTACCTCTGGTTGGTTTTCGGGGTAGGTCTGATAGTAGTCATAAAAGTCAAAATAAGCGTCGGGGTCACAATCATAATAATAGCCAGGTTGCTCGTAGTAATAGTCGGGGTAATTGTAAGTGTCGTAGTAGTCGGTTATTTCGTTAAAATTCATTTCGCGCGTTCTAAAATAGTTACTAGGCGGTGGGTTCCCTGACTTACGCCAATCGTGTGCTGGTACTCCTAGTGGTCTCGGTACGAAATGGCTAACGCCGCTCATCGGTTTCGGACCGGTATACTGAGCTTGGGGGTTCCTATTCGTCAATTTAAATGCGTCATTTTGAGGGTTGTAGTTCGGCGGGGGCGCACGGAACATATGCTGTGTACGACTAAACATATTAGGGGCTCTTGGAGGTACCTGATTATGCTGGAAGGGTGGTCTCCACTGCTGCTGCTGCTGCGGCGGCATAGGCATAGGCTTAAACCAGCTAGGGCCTGGGCTAGGAAAGCTAAAAACTTTTGGAGTGGTCATAGGGAGCCTTTTCAATAGTTTCCGGTCTCATACACCGGATACGGGACCCTAGAGGTTCCTTAAGACCTCTAACGTAAGATTGTAGAGTGAGTTTTTTATAAAGATCGCGTTTTGCTTCGATAGTTGTTGCTACATTTTCGTGTAAAGTGACATAAGTCATTATGGTGCTAAAAAGGGTCTGGCATTTGTCATAATATTCCTGCGGTGTGCTACCTCCTTGTGTCAGCAAAGACATGTCATTGTAAAGGGCGGTCTCGTCCCTTTGGTCAGAAAAATTATTAACTAATGCGTCACGAATACCTTGCCAACTTTCTGGGATGCCGTTGGAATTAATAGTTGATGCTGCTGGTCCGGTGATTTTATTCAGGATACCGTTAATGAGACACAAGTTAGTTAACTCGTAATTCGGGTCGTTCCTAACATATTGTATTACGAGCTGATCGCATATTTTAATGAAACGTGTTAGAACATTCGGATTCCCTTCAAAATTTGGAACTGCGCGCAAAGCGTTGTAGATAGTATCAGGGTTCAATGCCATGTCGCTACTATTAAATAATAAATCTAATCCTAAGCTATCTGAATCTATACACCTATTTGAATCTACTTCCCTGCTCCTACCTATCTGTCTGGAGGAGACAGGATTTTTCCTAGGTTCCCTTGGGTGAAAAATTTTGATTTAATTATATAAAATATGGGTAAAGGAAGGACAAGGAAGCAACACTTAAAGAAAGTTTCAAGGACTTACATATACATGGTTTTTCTCGTTGTATCGATGGCTGGATACGTCCTCAGCTGCGTCTTCTTAAGTTCGGATATTCGACGAGGTACTTGGAAATACCGACAGCGACTATCGGAGTCAGCAGATTAACGATTTTTGGAAATCTATACCGCGCCGCGCACTGCCTCGAATATCCTACCGACTGCGCCAATTACGAAGGTGACAGCCGGAGGACTTAAAAAAAACCGAAATTAATTTAGAATAAAAGTTTAATTACTCAAAATTACAATATTAGCTTATATTAAATTTTAATTCTAGACTTGGACGATGCTAGTACCGAAGTGCCGAAATAATTATTATAAAAATACAATATTCTAAACGATTGCAAAGTGCGGATGCGGCATCAGCCGATTGGAAGTAGGTGATCGGCCGCGACACGAGGCGTCGAGTCAGCGGTCTTCGTGTTGCAATTTTATGTAGAAAACATCTGTTGTAGGTAAATGGCTATCATGTCGCTATTCAGCCGTTTTTGTGTAGGCAGGGCACGTAACACATGCAATAATATCATATTTTAATAGTTCTGAATAGGTTGTAAACATTGACACCTTAGTTTATTTCTGGTTTAAAAAACACAATTGGTTTATACAACAAAAAAATAAATCTGCTGATTCCTGTATTCTAGTATTTTGCCACCAACTTCTGAAAATAAAGTTATTTTTCACTGTGTAGTGTTTATTTGGAAGTCGGTTGTTTCTTTTTTGTAAAAAAAGTTTTTTATTTTTCACTTTTTTAGTAATGATACCTACCAGGGCCTCAAGTCTGCTATTACAATAGTGTCAGAATGGTCTATCATTGATTTCATAATTGTTGATTTCGACAAGTTTGGTAATCTACTAATATAATGACGTCATTATGACTTTCCAATGGTCAACCACTGACACTCCACTAAAAGAAATGGCTTAAAATGGTAATCTCTAACATAATGACAAATGAAAGACTGACAAAACAAAAAAAAAACTAGGTATGCCATAGGCTTCTACTACGTTCACCTATATTACCAAGGGGTATCGTAGGTAATCTGCTAAAATTTTGACAGTTCCGTTGATCAGTACCACGATTCTATTACATGACCACTGACCTACCAATGATCGACCATTATGAATTTAGCAGATTACGAACTTTTAGCAAAATGACAATGGGATCGTGTTGGAATGACGAATTTATAAAAAATAGCAGACTTGGGGCTCAGGGGGGCTGAACAATTTTGAACCTAAGTACCTTCAAGTGTCATTGTTTCGCGCTGCATATTACTAATTTGCGATTACCCTCTTTAGTATAAATACACAGTTTCATGTCATTAGCTTCATTACGCTTTTAGTAATTAATCCGTAAAGATCATCATGTCTCAGTTATCCGCGGCGTATCCCTAGGCTAATAACTTGTCAGCTCCCGGGACACTAAGTTTTTAAACCCTTTTGCAAATCTGAGCACCAATTATATCGCTCTTAAGAGTGTTACATCCGGTGTACCAGGCGTACACATCTAGGTATCATGCTATACATGTGTATAGCTAGATATATAGCCGTGTGTACTATCGAGGAAACTTACATCTGACCAATTTGAAAACAAAATCCCGTGCACACCTTTATCACATCTGTTAGCAAGCGTTACTATAGAGTCCGTACGGTGTATAGATGTTAGTTTATTCGTTAATACCCATTCTCGTTTCTCAGTGATCCGTTTCCCAAAAAAATAACGGCTCATTCTTCTCTAGGAACCAATTTTCAGCATAACTCTATTGTCAAATAAGTGCCTACCTAACCTGCTCTATTTTCAACGGTGTTACAGTTAGGATCTCGTAATATTACGCCTGTATTTACCGAAACAGTATATAGGCAGAAGTGTATACCTACCTAACTACCCACATTCAAGTTATATATCAAGTGGGATACCCCAATAAATCCCAATAAATGGGATAGCCCAATAAATGGGATTTTTATATGTAGTCGTCGTTGTTTATGATTTAAAGAAGGGACAGCCATTAAAATTAATTGTATACAGAGTCAAATTAAATTAGCTAGCAATACTCCGCAGACGGGAAATCTATAAAAATTACAAAAAAAAAAAATCAGATTTTCTTTGGTTCCATTACCCGTAGGTGTAGTTAGTTGAAATATCAGTTTAGAAAAAAAACATTTTTTTTTGTGTAAACTTCTTTTCTGGTATCGATATCTAAACAATAAAACACTTTTTCTAAACTTATACTTCAAGTAACTACAATACCAGCGGTCGTCTACCCCTCAAATAACATTATCAAATCTTTTTTAGGGTTCCGTACCTCAAAAGGAAAAACGAAACCCTTATAGGATCACTCGTGTCTGTCCGTCTGTCACAACCAATTTTTTCCGAATCTAATGGGCCGATTAAGTTGAAAGGACATGTAATTTTTTTGTATGGAGGCTGGGCTTGCTATTTGAAACGAGAAGGGATTATATTTTTATGAAAGTACATAAATTAAGGAGACTTAGGGTATTTTTTAAATTTTTTTTTAGATCACCTGTCTTTAGTTATTATATTTTTAAATAATTATAAATAAAAAATTAAATTGCAACCCACAGTAATTATTAGTTTTGGCAACATTATTCTGTTGTATGTCATTAATGTCATGTGTCAAATTCAAACATCTGTCAAGTGTCAAATTAAATTAAATGCCAATGCGCAGTGTTGCCATTTTATACGGATTTTTCCGTATTTGTACGGATTTTGAAATCCTAATACAAATAAATCATGCATGGATTTTTATACGAATTTACGTACAGATAGATCGACCTCAGGCAGATGCAGTACAGAGCAGAGCATATTCCGATATTTTTTTTTGTAGTATTCATTATTAATGATATTTTAGTCTATCTGTCGGAATTGTTATTTTCATTTCGTGGCAATAGCACATAATAGAGCCGTAACCGTAATAAAAATGAGATATGGAGAATCCCGTGCCATAATTCACGTTCGAAACCGTGAATCAAGACAATAGCTGTAAAAGCTGTCTTGTTCTATTGTATGCGAAATGAAAGAGAAAGGTTATTAGTTTATTCATTCAATCTTTATAGTTTCAACAACTCTCAAGTCCACTTTCCACTATGGGATATAATGTAATTTATGATGAGATGTAATCATCTCAAGATATAGATTAATATCGCTCACCGTACTTTTAAATGGAACCGTTTCCACTGAGATGTAATATACAGGGTTATTGGTAAAATACCAACAATCTCTTAAGGGGTCATTGTACTAATCATTATGAACAACTTTTACTATGGGATCAAACCTGAAATCGCGAAAAAAAAATCAGCTATTCATTACATTTATGTTCGCATAATTCGTTAAAATGTACTAAACAGCTGATTTTTTTCGCGATTTCAGGTTTGGTCCCATAGTAAAAGTTGTTCATAATGATGAGTACAATGACCCCTTAAGAGGTTGCTGGTGTCTTACAAATAACCCTGTATAACTCACAGTGGAAAGGCCAAACGCGGGATATAATATATATACCCATAGTGGAAAGTGGGCTTTACTCAGCAGCACCTACCTGTTTGGCCCGAATTTCACTTCGTCGTTGTAGTATTAGTGCAATAAATAAGTGTACTTTAAAAACAATGCCTGGAGATGCAAAAAAATCACGCATAATGCAGCGCTTCAACGAAGATTGGTTGACAAAATCTACTTTCAATCAAGGTTTGGCTCACACGTAGCAAAAAGGGAGATATATTTATAAAAACAACCTTTAGGGAAATCTGTTAAAGAATATTTCAGACATGTTTAAATGGTGAATAAAGATGTGTATTAATAATCTTAATACTTTTATTTTTATAAGGAATTCATACGGAATTTTATTCAGATTGGTAGTACGGATTTTATACGGATTTTTTAAGTGAAAATGTAGATTTCAAGCCTCCTCCATATGGCAATACTGAATGCGTCTAACTAAGTACGCAACGGATATTTTTGATTTAGCAAGTTTGTTGTTTTATCTTATTTCAGCAGACGACCCTTAATTACGACGACCTTTTAATTTGGATACACTTACTGCACACGATTTTAACACTCACGACCGGCGATACTGGCCAACCTGATTTCTCCCACGAACTTGGATTTTGCACACGAGTTTAAGGTTAGTACCTATTTTCTATGCGATGGGATTCGACGATTCTAGCAAACGACCGAATCAAGTAGTAGTCATAGAATAATCCATAGTCTTGTGGCTATATAACAAGTACTTCATAAGTTCTGTTGCGTCCAGATTTGCCGTAACACAATTAATTGATTACCGTAGACTGACTCTTCACAGGCTCTGAAACCACAGTACAACACTAATGTTTTTATCTTTCATGTAATCTTCACCATCATGCCCCGCTGCATTAATTGCTGGATTGCTATTCCAATTACACAACCATATCGGTACAATGCAACACATTTGGATCTTGAGATTATCTCTGTATTAGAAGAATGGATTGCCAGACAGGTATGTAGCTAAAATCTGCATACCCTAAAAACTAGATACCATGTTATCCACTCAGCAGTTTTATAATACTGATTTTCATTTGCATAGTGTATTTACAGTTAATCATTCCTCATTTGTGCATGTTAACAATAGAAAATGGGTTGGGTTATGCTCAGGCTCATGCAAACGTTGAGTTACCTTATTAGCATAGTCATAACCATCATCAACTTAAAAAAGAGTATAAAATATTAACAAATTCCTGTAGTTATAGATTAATATATGAAGTATTTCTTGTTTTAGGTAATCGATGAAGACTACCTATGTCACGAGTGTGTTAGTCTATTGATTCTTGAATCAAATAACAGGAATGAAGGCAATGTAGGTGAACGTCAATTTGGCCATGACTCAGTTTGTGTATGTTGTGGCATATCAATTGCCAGAAGAACTGGGAGACGCTCTCATCAACTAAATTATGGTGCTGCTGAATGGATTTATTCCGCCAATATAATCAGCCCTCTTGTTGTAAGTGTACTTGCTTGTTGTATAGTTTATTCCAACTAAAATAACTCTAAATAATATAGTAATATCAAAATAATTCAGCTGCAATTCAAGCTTAACCCACATTAGAATTACTAAACTAATTGTGCCTTCAATTGCAGATGCCTTCTAACGCCCGGGCATGTAATGCTTGTTGGCTAAGGGCTCATCGGCAACCACCACCACCTGCAGAAAGTCGATCCGGATTATTCACAATGAGTATTGCCAGCACAGATAATGATGAGATTCCGCAAGAACCAAATCCATTCATCAGTGGATCCAGCTCTGTAGTGGAGCCTCCCAGTTCTGCCAGCACAGACATTGAAAATGTTCTCCAAGAACCAGTTGTAAGCCTTACATTAGATGGTTATAGGCGCACTCCAGATACCACTACTCATTGTTTTGTTCCGGATTGTATGAATCACGAAAGGAAACGTGTGCCATTGTTTTTAAAGAAAAATATTCTCACACATCAAAAACTGTACATCACTAAAAATGCACGGCTGTGTGAAGAACATTTAAGTTTATATAATTGGGACTTTCTTGCTGAATTTGAATTCGTAACTGAATTCAGTCAGCTGCATATTACTGAAATGCTTGACTTGTTACGGAGGAATGTAAATAACACTATAGACTTTGAAAATGTTGAAAACATGAATAATACTACTTGTCGATACTGGACAGGCTTGACTGTTTTGAACTTTCTGGCAATATTAACTTGCATACCTCAATTGTCCAATTTATGTAGAAAGCCTAAAACAGCACTTGGTATGTATTTAATAAGAATACGGACTGGAGAACCTTTTCGACGCATTGCCTCTTTGTTTCTTTTATCAACTTATACAGTCTGCCAGTATGTAAAGAAGACCCGTAGCTGCTTATTGGAATCATATGTACCTTTACATTTGGGCATTAGTAATATCCCAAGAACAAGCTTGTCCAGTAGAAATCTTTTGATTCCACAGGGTCTATTTGGTACACAGGAAAGTAATCCTATAGTAATCTTTGATGGCACATATATATATTTGCAAAAGTCGTCTAACTACCTATTCCAAAAAAAAACCTATAGCTTACATAAATATGCCAATCTATTGAAACCTTTTATATTGGCAACCACAGATGGATTTATTTTAGACGTTTATGGTCCATATGCGGCTACAACATCTGATGCCCAGATAATGAATGAACTTTTCTCACCCAGTGGTGCTCTCAGAAATTATTTTAGAGACAATGATGTGTTTTTGCTAGATAGAGGGTTTCGGGATGCTATAGGACTACTTACCTCTTTAGGATTCTCAGTACATAAGCCAGAGACTCTAGATGTAGGTGAAACACAATTGTCCACGATAAAAGCAAATAAATCTCGACTTGTAACCTTGTGCAGATGGGTAATTGAAGTAGTGAATGGTCGGTTTAAACGTGATTTCAAGATGTTCAGAAATAAATATTTTAATGTTGCATCAAGAAACTTAATGAACGATTTTAGAATTTGCGCAGCCATATTAAATAATTTCCATCCGCTTATAACCAACCGTTCTGATGCTCAAGCAATCTTAGACAGAGCAATACAAAGAGTTAACATGCCGAATTATTTAGGTGATTATGTGCTTGATCATCAATTAAATAGACGCCGAGCCAGTTTTATAAGAATAGATGATGCTCAATTACCACAAATAAATATGTTCCCTGTAATGGAAATGTCAGACTTGATTTTGTTTAGTCTTGGAATTTACCAAATAAAGCAAGCCAGATCATATTACGGGGAGCATATTCGTGCAAATGGGACATTTTTGGTTGAAATAAGTGAAAGCTTAGAAATCACAAATGTCCCAGGCATAATGCCATCACATGAGACAGTATTATTAAGAGGCAGGATCAGGTCAAGACATCAAAGCAATAAAGTATATTATACTTATGTGTTGATAAAATTAACTGAATCAAATAGTTGGGAGGAGAGAATTTGTGAATATTACTGCAGCTGTATAGTAGGGAAGCGAACTGTCGGAAGCTGTGCTCATGTAATGACGATCGTATGGTATCTTGGGTGGGCTCGGCATCAAAACAACATATTACCGCCTGCACAGTTTCTTGACAATATAATTGTAAGGGAAGATGTTGAAAATGAAGAGGTAGAATAAATATATCTTCATTAAACTATTAAGTAATATAATAGACATCGTAGCCCCCTATCTAGCTGTTACAATTACTGTTAATTACAATATGTTGATTTAGGAACTTTTCCTGACTTCATGGAAAGTAGTAAGGTCATACCGTTGTTTAAATCAGGTAATAAAAATGACGTTGGCAATTTTAGGCCTATTCCTATCCTACCTGCATTTAGCAAAATATTTGAAAGGTTGCTAACACCCATATTTATAAACAAGTAAAAGTGATTACTTCAGTAAAAGTAATTATATTTGCTTGAAGTTAGAACTGTCAAAGGTTACAATTCTTAGCCAAGTAATAGTCACCATTGTCTTTACTTAAAAATTGAGAACTCGACCATTAATTTTGCAATGGAACGTTGATTTACTCGAGTAAGTAACGTACATTACTCGACTATATAATAAGATTTTAAAATGACGAATTCTATCACAAAGAAATTACTAGTCTTGTATTGTCTTACTTTACAAAGAAATTATTTAGCAGCAAGTAATTGCTTGTTTATAAATACGGGTGTAAGACATTTTAATTTAAATAGCCTCCTTCATGATGAACAATATGGCTTTACAAAAGGTCGTTCACTAAGATGCGGGTGTTGCTCTGCTGAAACACATATTTATTTTAGTATTTTCATAGCTCTATGTCCTACGTTATTCTGCTCTGGGGCAAAGCCGCTGACATTCAAAATATATTTGTTCTTCAAAAAACGAGCTGGTCGAGCAATTTACCAGCTAGGTGCCAGAGTTTCTCTGAGAGTTTTTTTTTTTTTAAATATATTGGTATTCTCACGGTGGCATCACAAGTCATCTTTGCCAACATCTTATATGTATGTTTAGGGTAAACTGGGGTTACTTTGATAAGAACTTTCGACTTATGAAAAACTTATTTTTATAATATGTAGGTACATATTTGCTAGATTTTCCCAATCTAACCTTTGTGTGGGTTTTGTTTTGTAAGCATACTATTCTATCAACGACTACCTATACTTAAACGACCGCCGCCGTAAGGAAAAAAGACATATCTACAGAAATATTGAAATGAAGAAAAAACATATTTTCTCCCATTTAAACAATAAGATACAAAGGCAGATGCGTCTTTTAATAGTAAGAATTATTAGATTTTCTTCATGTTTACGCCAATTTAAAAATGCTGGTAGATGCGTATTTTTTGCTGATTTCGAATATGTAATTAACTCTTATTTAAGCAAAAAGTCAGATACGTCTTTTTAGGGTTCCGTACCAAAATGATAAAAAGGAACCCTTATAATTAACCCTTAGACTCAGTCTGTCTGTCCATCTGTCTCCGTTGTGTGAAGAACTACTAATGCTATCAACTTGAATTTTGGAAAAGTTTTAGATGAAGTTTGCCCAACTATTTTGCAAATAAGAAAGAAAAAAAAAATAGATTTCATTTGCAGTCCCTGTTGCAAATGAAATCTATTTTTTTTTCTTTGGCGTCTTAAAGGAAAGGGAAAGGGGGGTCTTAAAAATTCGAAGGGGGCTACTAGGGCTGCTATTTGCGCATTCTCAAACATTTTTTTTCTCTTTTTTAAGCCGGATAGTTTTCGACTTTTGATGAAAAATGTAAAAAAAATCTGAAATTATCCTGTGTGATACAAGTTTATGTAAAGATTACAGGATTAATAAAACGATAGCTCTAAATAGCATACTTCTTTATATATGATGGTACGGAACCCTCGGTGCGCGAGTCCGACTCGCTCTTCACCGGTATTTTTCCTTATGACGGCAGAATAGTAGATCGCTGTGATTAATTCAAAACAATGTTTATGTTCTTTCTCCAGAATTAGGTTATCTTCAGATATGTTATATGAGTTCATATGATTATTTAATTGCCTGTAAAAGTCAATTTATTTTAATTTAATTTTTATTTATCATTGACATAATCTACTCATTACAATGTCTTATGAGTGGTATTGCAATATGTGGTTAGCTAGTGAAGGAGTAGTGAGCTACTGGAGGAGCTCGTGGCTAAGTAATAACAGCCGCAAGGGTCGATCCATCAGGTTAAGCTACGCTTGCCGGGGTTGGTCTGTGGATGGGTGACCATCTTTTCATACCGAGACTCCTCCGTGCCTCGGAAAGCACGCGCTTAACGTGCTTTCCGAGGCACGGAGGAGTCTCGTTGGTCCCGGCTGTCATTCGTCGATCTTTCATGTCATGCTCCCTTAGATGTCACTGCTTGCTTTATTTTACTTAATACTTACTACCTATTGAAAGAGCACAGAGAGCAATTTTAAAAGTAGCAAACTTCCATCCCTTTCTCTATCCTGCAGATCTGCTATACAAATCCTGTAACGTGCTGACTGTTCGCCAGCTTTTTATAACGCACTTGGTATTAAAACAGCACACCATGCTCTCCTATAACATTGAAAGTACTAATAAGAGACGGAATGATATTGTATGTGAGTCAAATGCATCCTCTAAATATGTTTTTATAAACAGATTTTATACATTATTAGGCCCATTTCTGTACAATAAATTAAATAGGAAAATAAGTATATATAAATTAAATAATTACGGCTGTAAAAAGATTATTCTGCAGTTTTTACTTAGCATATCATACAGTGAGACACAGGATTTACTTGTTGTCTGTAAATAAAACATGTTAGTCTTTTAAGTGTTAATTTAAATATGTAAATATTAGTTTCTATTTTAGTCTTCTCCATTGTTAATTTTATATTTTAAAATTTTAATCGCCTTTCTAGTTTAAATACAGGTTCTACCTAGTTCAGGCAAATGAGCAATTGTGCCCTCTATAATTTTTAAGTTATTGTAAATCTGCACCATTTTTAGAAATAAACGATATTATTATTATTATTTTATCATTTTGTAACTTCGAGTTACGGCTAGGTACATATAGCTATGATATGTAAGTGGGGACGCGCTATAAGCCTGGAAGCTTTTTATTTAGGTATAAAGTTCTGTTTACGTTTCTAGTTTTGTATTTTTACTTCTGCTTGAATATAGTTGTATAGTTTTCGATATTTTTTTGTTGTTATATTGGCGTGTGCTAGCTGACTTATGGCAAATAATTTAATTTAATTTAATGTTCTGTGTCGCCTTATGTACCTAAATTATTTTGCATACCATTGTATAGAAGCTTTTTTTTTTTAACTGAACAGACAGCTGTGCTGTTGGGGAGTTTGTTGCGCCACTTCTTCTCCTCAGCTAAAGCACTAGGAAGTGGTGAAGGGCGGGCGTTTTGGGGGACTGTCTTATGTAATTTTGAAAGTGCTGATTCTCAGCTCATTTTGAATAAATGACTTTTGATTTGATTATAAGCAAATACATTATTGTTTTATTTCTCTACCTAGTACAAATGTACACGTATTCCGGCTTGCTGGAGCGACTATTAACAAAAGGCTAACAGATCCAATCCAGTCGTAGTCTGTGTCAGGTTTAATGATCCGCCTTGGAAGAGATGCATAACCATCAGTAGTCAGTATACAGTTTACCAACTTCAAAGCCCCAAATTGTAGGAGAAAATAAGGATATTTGGTAGAGTCCGTGCGTGATAAGTTGAGACCTGAACATGGTTTAAATATAAAGATTTAGATATTCTAATGCTGCGCTGTTCCCGAGTAAGATTAACTATGTTAGTGTCCACTTTTTTTTTTTAACACAGCCTATGTGACTTGGGAACAGTGCAGCATTATAATATCTAAATATTAATGTTTAGTATATTTAAACAGCGCTCAGGTCTAAACTTATCTATCGTGCATGTGTTGTATATATAATTAATCATCCTTATTATAAATTATTATATTGCACTTTTGCGATAACACAATTTCGCTAATAATAAATAAAATAAATTCAGACCATTACTGTCTGTATGCTGGGCACGGGCCTCTTCTCAGAATGAGTGTTAGGCTTCCACTACGCTGGCCTGGTGCGGGTTGGCGGACTACACACCATTGAGGACTTTAGCAATTGTCCCACCACTGGCGATGAACGAGTAGCAAGTAGAACTAGCAACTGAAAATGAGTTGGGAACAGCGAGCAGCGAGTGTGTAGTTCCGTTAGTTTTGTCGCTGGGCTATCAGTGAGTGTCCGAGTGCGACGGACGATTCCCACAGTTTCAGTTGACTAAAGCAAGTAAATATTCAAACTCATCTCTACTAAAACAGTGATAGTTGTAGTAATTGATCTGAATTCATAATATGTACACTCAGATCTGCACTCTAGGTAGAAATGACCGCTGGTTGGTCTCGGCGTGAACTCTGACCGCCAAGCGAGCATCGCTGAGCGGGTATTATTTTTGATAGCTCTTGTCGCTCAGCGACAAACCAGTGCAGGGAGTCCTCGCCGGCAGTGTGAACAGTCGGCGATCAACTATTAATTTATGCATCTCTTGTTTACACGGAATTTATAACTATTGTACGTTTCTTGAGCGAGAAAAATAGCCGATAGTTAGTCGCTTCCTGGACAACTGCCTTATAAGGCCCTCTCAAATGATGATTTCACTATTATTAACCAAGTTACATGCTCTGTGATTATCAAGTAAAAATTAGAAATACAATAAACATAATAAAATCCTAAGCAAACGGGAAAATAGCGATTTTGACAATGACAATTTAAGCGAAATGACAACTGACAGAAGTGTTTCAATGTGCAAAAATAATATTGCGATAAAAAAATATCTGGATTTAAAATATTTATTTATTAAATAATGGTGCTTCTAATATTTTTTTTGTTTTTGTAAGGCCATCCTGGATATTTTTCCCTATCAGAAAAACAGCACATGATAGTTGCTCATGTTCCAAGCCCATTTCATCACATGTCCTTTTGTACGCATATGAAGGGGTATCGTATCGTAACCAGTGTTACCAAGGGTGTATTGTATTACCCAGTTACTGGATTGTGGAGGTCAGATAGGCAGTTGCTGATATTCAACTGCATCCGGTTAGACTGGAAGCCTACCACAACATAGCTGGGAAAAGGCTAGGTAGATTGATTGATTTTGCAATTTTGCCATTTTAATAAAAATTCGTTGGGTATTTAATGATACCATCATTTTGAACATCTTTTACTATGAGACCAAACCTAAAATGGCGAAAAAAAATCGGCTGTTCCTATACACTTATGTTCGCAAAACTCGTCAAAATGTAGGGAACTGCTGATTTAAAAAAAAAACATATAAAAAAATACGTTGTAGTATTAATTAAGACATCCTGGGAACGGGAATCGATAAATTCTATAAAGGCGTTTTTCACCGCCTCGTTGGATTTTTCCCCGGGGCTCATTGTTGAGATCAAAATTTCCAGAACGGAAGCAATCAAACCAAAAACGCACCGTGCGTTCACTTGCGGTACCTTGTCCATACACGTCGTTAATATTGCGTGCAGTCTGTGTTGACTTGGTGCCACGACGGAACTCGTATTCGAAACTGGCGCGCAATTTCGATTTTTCCATAGTTACAGAAACGAAAAATCGATATGAAAGAAAAATCGAACGGCGGGGAAACAAATGAACAACTGATTTTTTTTTATTATAAAATTAATTTTAATTTGGAATTCTAAATATTGATCTTTACACACTAGCCGTTATCACAAATCGTCAATTTTATAGGTAAAGACCTATTAAATACCTAGGTAAATTATGAATAAGCATGTTTACTAAATACCAACTTAAATTGTCCGTATATTCAAATCACAGCTGTCATATCTTTGACAGTTGTATGAAAAGCCTAGGCACGGCAAATTGACGTAGGGTGCCAATTTGCTTAACAGTTAATTTATTTGACTGTATCTAACACGTGTGAGACTGCTTTGCGGTATAAAGCTACGGTTTCCTAGAAAAGCTGTTCCTCATATGCGCGGATAAAGCGGTACGTCTATATAATTATTTAATGTATTAAAAACGAATTTTCTCATATCTGGGAAAATTCGTTTTATCTATTTTCACCTACTATTAAATGAGCAATATTTGTATATATTGTAAAATTATCATTCTACAGTAGGTTTTGACTTTTTTTTTCTTGTAAAAATACTCCATCAATTCAACCTTATAATTCTGCTGGCTGAAATTTTCGCTATTGAATTTCTGAATTTCAAAATTTTCCATATAATTATGTGTCTGCAAACTCAATAATCCAATGAAATAAATTCTTTTCAATTCAATAATAATGGTTTAAAGGTTGTCGTGTGATATAATATGTTGATAATGGTACGTAGGTATTGGGCTATTTGTACTTTTTCTATTATTAAATCCATCTTTTATTTTGCCATAAGCATCCCTTCTCCTCTGCAGGGATTATGAGAAGTTTTTCACCTATGTTGTGGTTAACACAATCATAATTGCTTTTATCTACACCCATGTTATAAATCCTCTATAAAAGTTTCTGAAACAGTTAGCTTATTGCCTACATTAAAACAACCAGTGTCATAGTAACCATAATATCATCCAAACGAGTGTTATAATGTTGTACTAAAGAGTCATGGCGAGATCCTTACATTAATGTGAGTACCGTACCCCCTTGGAGACCCACCCTAACTGTTGTCTTATACACATATAGCATAACCACCAAAAAGCAATGTTGAAACACGCGATTACTTGACTGGCAAATCGTTATACTTACGTTTGTAAGACGCTCCTAGTAATACAAACCGATTAACTGAATAAATGCATGTTTAAGTGACATGCCTGATAGTGAAGCTTGGTCTTCGTCTACTCTGATAACACACCAATCACCATGCTACTGATCGTGATCTTCCACTTCTGGACTTACAAGGGTTTCTCCTTAGGCCAGATAGCGATCGCTTTACAACCGAATTTGGTCGCAAAGTCCTAGTGGCATCTCTAGACGGTCAAAATTGTATGACAAACACGAAAAAATTAAATTGATTGTCAAGCAATTTTGACCATCTAGGTAGCCCATTAGGACTTTGCGACCGATTTCGATCGTAAAGCGATCGCTGTCTATGTCGAGACTGCAGGCCCAGGATGACACGAAACTGGTTCCCATCATATCGCGTGTAGGTAGTAGGTAGCTATTACACAGATTTGTCTGATATTTCATGGCCGATTTAATTTTCACTTGGTAATGGCATGAATTTACTTATTCTCTTTGGTTGAGATATTTAACAAGCTCCAAAAATGGTATTCTAATCCACTTTACGACGATATTCCTGTATTCACACAAGAGTCACGTAAATCGGTTACAATATAACGGAACGTTTTTAGTTTTAAATCGTTACGATAACTGCTGACGTTAAGATGTTTACGATATAAAATGTTTCGGGTATCAGTGTGTTTACTCAGTGTGTTTACTAGACGTCGGTAATAAAAGGCGGTATATTTATGGCGGTCGTTTCGCTACTCCCGGATCCTATGGGAAGTTAGGCCATATTCATACGACTACTAGAAACTAAAAGATATTGAGCTAGCCAATTTTCAGGTCTACTTTTTATTTTCAAACACGATAATACCTGTTTTTGTTAGGTTTTGAAATAATATTGATAAATCGTTACAATTGTCTTAGTCGATTATTGAGACATTTTATTTCTTATACTGGCATCACTAGTTTAAAAAATGACGTTTGGAGATGACGGTTGAGAAGGCGGGAGTTGACTCTGCCTATTTGCACGAGTACTTTTATATAATGGGCCTATTTGCTCGGGGCCGGCATCGAGAGCAGACGTGGAACGACGTTCCTAGTGGCTGTGTCAGTTAAAATATACATTGTCTTAGAATAGTTAGAGATCTACCGTAAATTAAAGTAACCTATTAGTTTTATTGTAAATATTAGAATACTAAATAAATAGTGATATTATGTGGAGAATAAGAGATGTGATGGTATAGTGTGGATATTCAATTTTATGTTGACAAAGATATATAAATTAATGACTGTGGTGTTTCATGTTATTTACCTATTCCCTGGGTAATCGTAAATGCAGTGTATACTTTGTGAACTTTAAGATCCATTTAAACTAGTTGTTCTAGAGTAAGAGTGTTCATCTCTTACATTTTACTTTAAGCCGGCATTTCGTCAGTATAAGGTCGAATTGAATAGGCAACTGTATAAGAACAATTAAAAAACTGTTAAGGTTTTTGTGAACACTACGAATATTCGCACATGCCAACTACTTGCGTATTTACGATATATATCGCGTATGTCGGACGCTGCTACTGTATAGTCGATAGTTTTGCCTATTAGAGACAATGTTGATCATGTCCTCAACCGATCCGTTTTCTTTGTTAGGGACATTTCTAATTCGACAGTAGATGACCTCGATCTCAGCTTGATATCTTGGAGTTGCCTCTCGAACTTTTTGATAGTTTCAGCATTTTCATCGCGGGTCTTTTCAAGATCCAGGATTTGAATCTTCAGGTCCTCATAGTGATTGTTCATATATTCCATCGACTTCTCGATCTCTGAATTTCTTTTTTGTTTTTCGTGTGCTTTTTCCTTGACATCAGATATTTCAGAGAATATTTTGGCAAACGTCACTTGTTGTGTTTTCATAGTGGTCAATGTAGCCATAATCAGTTCAAGTGAGACATTAATAATAATATCCTGGGACATTTTTTTCACACACGGTCATCTGATCCCAAACTAAGCAGAGCTTGTACTATGGAAACCAGATAACTGATATACTACATACACTACTTTTTTTTTGTAAATACATACTTATATAGATAATTAGAGTATTCTTGTTTGTTAGGTGAAGATTTCATGCGCTGCGGCTTAGTTCTCAAAGTAATATTCCATTCCGGAGAGGGAAACACCTCAGACTGTGAAGACTCGGTTTACATTAGTAGATTTAGATGGTGGGGGGGGGGTCCTATTTACGTTAGGCATGTTAAAAAATCAGAACGTGTTTAGTTGAGCAGTAAACAAGAAATACACATGCGTCGACATCTGCTACGGGGCGCGGCGCAGTGATGTCTCGTAGCCAGTGACGAAGGCGCAGCGTAGCACTCGTAGCACAGTAGTAGATCACTCGTAGCGGTGGTCAGTATCGGCTACGCTGCGCGCGTCGTAGGAAGGAGATAGTAATATTCAACACTCAGTCACTTGCACGGTATATAGTACATATATTGTTAGCCGCGACTTCCACTGTGATTTTAGATTTCACCATTTTGAATACATTCATGATGAAAAGTAGCTTACGTCCTTCTCCAGCTGTCCAATTTCAGGCAAAAAATTGGTTCAGTTGTTTAAGGCGTGAAAAGGTTACAGACTACATACGAAAATACAGAGTTACTTTCGTATTTACCGTTGTATTTTTTTCTTAAAACTATCCGGTTCATTTTACAGATTGGGTGTAGATGTGTTTTTAGCACATCCCCACCGCCACACGATTCGATAGAATGTCACCAAATCCGCCAGCTTCTATGTTCTATTTCAATGATTACTTCTCTTTAGCTTGTGGATGGCAAAATCCTACTTCCTACTATAATATTACAAATGAGAAAGTTTAAATGCAAATTATTCAATCACGCAAAAATGGCTGAACGGATCTGGATGAAATTTGGCACATAAATAGTTTATAACCTAGATTAACACATAGGATACTTTTTTATACCGGTAGTACGTTCCCGTGGGATAATTACCGACCTCCACGCGGGCGAAAGCTTAACTCATAAAATTCTTTTTTTTTAAGTTTGGCCCAAAATTCAGCAGCGCAAATACCGTTTGCTGAGGCAGCCATTATGTTCTCACGTGTGCAAGTCATAGGTGCCACAGGACAGATGCGTCGTAAGATGGAAAGTGACCGTCTCAGAGAGCCGCCGAGACTGTGTTTGCTGCGGCTGACTTGGGAGTTGGGTACGAAGTCTATTTAAGGTTTTCCAAGACGGCCACGGAATCCGCTGGATGCGGGAAGCACAGAACAGGTCAAAGTGGTGATGTTTGGGGAGGCCTATGTCCAGCAGTGAACGTCTTTGGGCTGAAATGATGATGATGATGAAATCGGCCACGGCAACTTGTGCCCACAGCACGGCTACTTGGACAATAAAGGAATCAGGAGGTTTAAGCAGCTCCTCAATTAGAGCACTGTCACTGTGGTGGAGACTTGGAGAGCCTTCTGAAGGTAAACTGTGACAGGAATACTGTGAACGTAGTCTTAGTGCAGCCGCAGTGGTATAATATGCCTCAATCAGTGCTTACTGTTGGCGGTCTGCCAACGCAAATCATCTGCTGGTTACAATTAAACGAATTATTCTAGGTACCTACAGCTGTGTAGAAAAGAAAGCGTTTTGACCTTGACTTTCATGATACCATGTACAGTCACGACTATAAAATACCTTACAGTTACACAAAATACGGGAACAAACGTTTTTCCCGTGAAATAAAAGTTGCAGTTTCGGTGAAAGGCTCTTTTTACCCGACTATGGCACAGCAAAAAGGAGGGTTATGATTTTCACCGGTATGTACGGTACGTGGTGTAGTGTTAAAAAAATAAAGATTCACTTTAATACGTATAATTTTTCCGATTTATAAAAACACCAAACACGCATTAAAAAGGAACACGGATAGTACAATAAAAAAGAACGTAGAAAAGTATAAAAAAGGACACAAATTTTTTTCTTGGTTAATCCTATAAAGTGGCCGGATAAGGTTATGCTGTAATACGCAAAGTCAGCGAGAACTAAGCGTCTTACTCTACTGAATTCGAATTCATCAGACTAAGAACGCCTAAAACATACCGCACAAAAAAAGGGACCTAATTTAATAAGAATACTGAAGCATAATCTACCCGACAGCCTATATGGAAACGCTTATTGTTTTACAAAATTTGCTATAAACTACGCGGTTAAGAAATTTATACATAAAAAATAGCTGTTTTCGACGACCGCAGGATGACACGACGCGAAGTCGGCGTAGGTGAGGTATTCGAGCTGGTGGGAACAGCCCGCCGCTGGTACCGCTTGCAGAACCAAGCTGGCAGATGGCTATCTTGCTCCCCTTGCCGGCAAAGCCAGAATAATGGCTTAAACAGTAGCCAGGGAACATAAGCAGGATCCATTTATATGGAGTAGTTTACATAAAAGATCTAACCTTACCGTTTAGCGGCTGATCGAAACGTTCCCAACGGTGAAGCGCCCGAGCCGTAGAGTTCAAACTCGCTTCCTAAAAAGGGAAGAACAATACCACATCGATTATAGCAATGATGATGCGAAGAAATGATGCGGGCGTTTTTATCTCAGAAACGTTGCATAAGAGCAATTGTTGGCATTCCTCCATATGAGTCTTGTAAACCTCACTTTAATAAACTCAAAATATTACCCCTACCAAGTATGTACATTTTTGAAATTTGTGTGTTCGTCAAATCCAATTCTAACCTATTTGTGAAAGCTAGTGATATATACACACGTGATAATACCCATCCTCGTAAATCAAGGAAGGGTCAGCGGCTAGCGCTAGAATTTGCACCAAAGACTGCGGTGTTTGAAAAAAATTGCTCAGCTATGTGTGTGAAAATTTATAATAGGTTACAATCAGACATTCAAGATCTGCCTCTACCAAAATTTAAGAAAAAGCTTAAAGAGCTAATGCTTAAAAAAAATGATTTACTCAATAAATGAATGGTTACAGGAATATAATGCATCATTATCTAACGGAAAATACTGACTTTTTACTGGTAGTGGTACTGGACACTGTAGTTAGCTAGGGACTATATAATTAACATAAGACCATGTAGTGATTGTGGATAAATACCCATCCTTTATTGTTTTTTTTTTAGTGACATTTCATTATTATTAAGCTTCACATGCCATACTAAGGCTAAATAGATTATAAGACCAAATATTATAACATGTGGAACCACCAATTGTAATTACTCTATTTAAATGTGAATAAATGAATATGAATATGGATATGAAAAAAATAATTCTTGCTACATAACCATACTTACCAAAAAAAAAACCAGTACACCCAACGCGTGTTATTAGGTCGAAGAAGATAAAAACTTCAAGATGTCACTGTTCAATTTACTTCTATTTATTAATTTAATCTGTGATAAAACACGACAAAAATTATATTTCCAAGAAAAAACCCAGAGCTGAATGATCAAAAAAACTCACAAGTGGCAAGAGACGAGACAAATATTCTAATCCGAATTCCAAATTAATACAAAAGTTGTGAAAAAAACAAGAATAGTTCGTATATTATGTCCTCAAGTCAAAAAGTATTTAAAGAAAGAAATCTTTGAACAGATTTTGTAGAATGCGTAACTCTACAGTGGTATGTATATTATTCTAAGGGTATGTATATTTTTTTTTAAATTTGAGATGGGTTTCGGGGACAAAGTCGACGATGGAGTGAGTTTACCCAGAAGTAGCCTGTTTACTCTCATTTTGAAGACATTAGGGTTGTATTCGTTTGGAAACACAGACGAAGGTAGAGAGTTCCACTCTTTTGCTGTGCGCATTATAAATGAGATTTAGAAAGGCTTAGTGCGAATTGGTGGAATATCAACCAGGTAGGGATGGTAACTTGCAGTGCGTCTAGATGTCCGATGATAGAATGGGGCCGGTGGAATGAGGTCGTGGAGTTCTTGAGCACACTCACCGAAGTACAATATATAGAAGACTGACAAGCAGGCAATCTTGCGGCGAATAGCCAAGCTTGGCAGTTTTACGTCACCAATGAACCTCTTAGCTTTGCGGTCCCCTGAGTCAAGCGCAGCAAGTTGGTATTTAGCTGAGCCATCCCAAAGGTGGATGCAATACTCCATGCAGGGTCGGACGTGCGCTTTGTAAAGGGTTAAAAGCTGTCGAGGCGTAAAGTATCGCTTCACCCTATTAAGGATGCCCAGCTTCTTGGCCGCAGTTTGGGCTTTTTACTAGATGGTGGCGCCGAAGTTGAGACCAGATGTCAACTGCATGCCTAGGAGCTCAAGTCGATCAGTTACAGGAACAAATGCACTCTGAAAAGTAGGAGTTAGAAGGAAACGACTCTTTTAGCGGTAAAGAGACGCGCCTGTGTTTTTTGGCTCCTGACTGACTCCTCACCCTAGACCTGTTTCAGCAAAGTAAACTCTTACCGGTACAGACCTTGAGCTCAGGAGCGCGCAGGACGCCAACACGCGACGCGTGTACAGGTGATGCTCTTTTTTATTAAACAGAGAACTGGGTGTGTTTTCATTACAGTTACATGTGCATGAAAATATACATGGTTACAATCATAGGCAACCCTTAGCGTTACCAGTGGTATTACCAAGCTCCTACATACATACAGGATTTTCCCTTTAGGGGGCGGTAGTTGAATTACCGTTGTGTGGATCGCCCGGAGGACACGGTGGAGCATACGGTGGAGGTCTGCCCGGCTTGGGCAGAGTAGCGCCGCGTCCTTACGGAGGCGATCGGCGGCGGCGATCTCTCGCGTCCAGCCCTGGTCCAGGCCATGGTACGGAGCGACAGTGCATGGGAAGCCGTCAGCTCCTTCTGCGAAGCAGTAATGCTCGCGAACGCGTGAGGGAGAGGCAATCTTTGCGCCCTCACGCCCCTAGTCGCCGTAGGAGACGCCCTGGGCATTGGGAATCGATAGCCGATTCCCGGCCACCGTAGCCGCGGGCTTGCGGACGGCGAGCAATGGGTAGCTCGCCGCCCGGTAATGACCAGGCCCGGGTCGACGGCGCGTTGTGTACGCGCGCCTCAAAGAGATGTGAGCACTAACTGAAAGGGGTCCGCTAGGGCCGATGCCTGCCAGGGTTGCGGGTTGTTTGAAAGAGTTACAGTGGCTCTGGCACAGGCAAGTGTAGGAACACGGGTGGATTTTAGTCAGTGGAAGTCTGACACGCCCGCCCGCTCCGCTCAGAGCGGGAGAAGTTATTTGATAATTTCCCACCCAAAAAAAGGGGTATTTAAACTTGGAACCTACCCCACACAAATTCGAATACATAATTGAGCACTATAATTGTAGATATAGCCATGTAAATAACAGTGATAGGAAGTTATTAAAACACCATCACAACATCCATATAAAATAAGTGGGAAATATACGCATTTTGAAGCTAACTCAAAAACTCCTCGAGCAAAGTTAATAAAATTTATATGGGACCACCTCGGAAGTATACCCTTTCAAACAAAAAAAGAATTTTCCAAATCGGTCCATCCGTCTTTGAGTAATCGCGTAACAAACATACAAAAAAAAAAAAACACCTTTCAGCAAACTTAAATGTGGGTTTTAGCGCCGGAAGATCAAAGCTAGAATTGACATCCCTGAACTTTTCTAGGGCAGGAATGTTGGGGTGATCATCCCCAAGCTCGTATTCAACTCTGATCAAGTTATTTCTGTCGTATGCCTCTAATATTCAACAAAAAAGGCCTCTAATGTAAAACAAACCATCAATTATAAAATCGTCATAATTTATTAAGCTTTCCACTAAATCTGCTTTTTTACCAGTGGTAGACGCTTTCCTCTTCCTTAGCTCCGCTTTTAGTTGTACTACACTCCAAGTCGCAAACATTTTTGTCCAGTTTTCATTTAATTACTGATAGACACAACAGTGAACACATACACAATAATGGCGGTTTGAAGACGGACAAAAGTGCTGCCACCTATGACGAGCTTTCAGTTTTTAACCCCATTGACGCGAAATGAGTTCTCATTTCCTAAACTTCCCCCATGTGGGGAGGATCTCCAACCCTCCCCCCCATCCCCTCCTCAAATATATATATACACCTTTCTATAAAAGTCCTTCTTATTGTTTACAAACAGTAAATAGACACACCTGTATACTTACTGGTTTTTTGGTAAGCTGTTTCCAGGAAAAAGAAGACATGACCTAGATTTTTTTCCGGCGTAAAAGCTTTTAACCACTTTTTCTTCCTTCTACAGCTACCGGAAATTGGTGTGCACCTATTTCTTTGCAATAAGGCACTTCACATTTCTTAGGCATTTTATAAAATCATGAACAAACAAATAATTCATACAAATAAAAATAATTTTGCTTAAAGCTATGCTAGCGCCACTTTGACAGTTCCAGTTTCCGTAAATGATGCGTATTGCTTAGACTTTATTGATGTGTGTAGATACTTATTTTTGCTCGGTCTTGATGCCTGAATCGAAGTCCGTGTGTTTCTGGTAACGACCATATCTTTCTACCATTGTTTAAGCCTGGGTAGAAACCCTGGTTGTTCACGTTGGATGAGAGACACCGCGCGTGTCCTTTTCTTAAACCACCTAGTGCTATAAAATACTCGTTTGTCTTTTTTTTCTACACTCAATCTTTTTTCAAGACTTGGAACTAATAATAGTCTCACGAGTCACAGAGTTCTTCCGAGTCTTTTGAGTCCTTGCGAATCTTTAGAGCCCTACGAGTTCTTTGAATCTTTCTAGTATCATGAGCTCTTAGAACTGAACTGAATCATGAGCTTTAAAGTTGGTGTATTATGCTGAATCTCAGCCTAGTTTCAATAAAAGACTTGATTTAATATAAATATAACTTTTATTTTCCTATCTTAAATATATACATAAAATCTCGCCTACTTCCCATGGCGGTAGGCAGAAACTACAGAACGCCACCTGCTACTATCCTTACATAATTATTACTCCTTTTGCCTCGCTTACGTCCATATATCTGGCCATATACGCACGCTGGTTGCGATTACTACGCACAGTATTCACACCATACTTGCTTCGCAAGGAGCGCCTTTTTCCTTATCATAATTATATTAAACGCATTTCTTTAAATACACGCCACCTAGTGTAAACTTATGAAAGTATTTGCGTACGTCTGTGTGTATAAACGACCTGTATTCAATAGCAATTTTATTTTAGGGGTTTTTGTCGAATTGGGTGGATTTTGAGGCAATGTTATGACTAAGTTCAATAAAGTGTAATGTCCGATTACCGCATTAACTGCTGCTATGACTTACTAATGTTCCAGTTACATATAAAATAAAATAAACTAAAAAATGGTGACTTCATCACCATCTAGCGGGAAAATGTCCAAGAGCAGACCGTATGTTCCACCTTAAGGTATACAATTGTAAAAGCAGTTCAAAATGATGTACTTAATCACACCTGAACCGAGTTCTGAAATAAAAAAATATCATTATTAAAATATCTATTTTTTATTGCTGTCTGGGCCTGCTCTTGACCTCGATCACGCCTGATGGAAAGCGATGGACGAGGTCTATGATGGAACGAGCGTGCCCATGGCAGAAGATGCCTGTTCACTCTTGCTTTGAAGGCAGAGGGTTAGATATGGAAGGGAACACAGACGTTGGCATTGGATAGATTTAGTTTATACTTAAAATCATTTGATAGTATATAATGGGTACCTAATTTTTTTTTTTTACTTAATTCACTACAACCCCAGACAAGGACTTAGATGACTCAGTCCAGAGTTCTTTTGAATATACTGGAGTCTCCAATTCTTTTAGACAAGACTCGTCTTCAAAAATAACTGAGGCTTCAAAGAGAACTCAAGTCTTATTACTGTAAGATTTAGGTACCTACATATGACGTTCCTTATGCGCTTTGTGGAGTGGATAGGTATCGTTTAAGGGTTCCTGGAGGGATCTCAAGAGGCACCTCCCCACTACGTTCGGCCGGTATATCCGACATCGAAGACTCGTGTCTCGTTGTGTAAACTAAATTGTTGTAGCTTGTGGTAAAGAGTTGGTCACAGAAGTATCAAGGCAAGTACATGAAGAGGTCTTCAATAAAACATAAAAAATAATCATTATCATTTTATTTTGTACAATTTATGATACATAATGCAAATCTAACATCCAAATCGGTTTGCTGTTCATCTATAAAATAAGTAATGACGTAGGTAATGAAAGGCCCTATCTTTGCAACAACAAAGTGCTTAAACTAATTATAAATAGTTATTGTATTTAATATTGCGATTCGGTAGTTATAGTAATTATTAGTATTACAATAAATTTTCTTCCACCATTACTAAAGATGGACATGAAAACATTAAGAATAGCGCTAAAAAGTTGAGGTTGAGGCGCCGAAGTTGAGATCCACACTGAAGTTCACATTTTCTTCGTCACAAAAACGAAACGTGCTATTCGAAAATTCTACCACTATAAAACATCGTTTTAACTAATTGCGTGCTTCTTAACTTCGGGCTACGTTTTAAAAACTGTAACTTATACAATAAAGGTGCACAAAGTCACACATCGAAACAAAATACATTAATTATATCTTTAGGCAACTTCATAAGCGCTCAGGGCACAATTTCGTCTATCTACTATACAAAGTGATAGTGATTGCACATAGGAAATGTATAATGCATTATATTTTAGGTGTCTTTGAGTATAGGCACCTTAAATGTCTATAACTTCAAATTACCCAATTGGATGACATTTTCATTGACATTTTCAATTGTCAATTAGAACTTGAGAGAGTCGTATAGATGGTTCTAATGATTATAATCTTGTAAATAGGTCGTGAATCTTTTTTGACCTGCAAATTGCAAAAAAAAAAAAAAACAAATGAATATCGCGAGCTACCTTAGCGCACCCCTTTTAAGTCATAAACCTAAAAAAATATGCTTGTTTAAAAAAATCGCAAATTGGATTTTAATTTTGTCGAGAATTCATATTACCCTTTTATAGAACCTTTATGAATTATACGTTTCCCAGTGTTCAGTTCACAAATAATTAAATCGTAGTCTAACGAATGTTCCTTTGGCCCATAAAATTATAATGTGCTTGGACAATACAAACACCGTGATTACAGACAGGTAATCATCTTATTAATAACCCGACAAGCGAATGACATGCATCTGAGCCACATAACCTAAACTACTAAAAACCATCTTTATAACATACAGGGTTATTGGTAAAACACCAACAACCTCTTTAGGGGTCATTGTACTCATCAATATGAACAACTTTTACTATGGGACCAAACCTGAAATCGCGAAAAAACATCAGCTGTTCAGTACATTTATGTTCGCATAATCCGTCAAAATGTACTGAACAGCTGATTTTTTTCACGATTTCAGGTTTGGTCCCATAGTAAAAGTTGTTCATAATGATGAGTACAATGACCCCTTAAGAGGTTGTTGGTGTTTTACCAATAACCCTGTATAGTTCTTCTGTAGGTACATGTGTATGTCACTGAACTCCTCTTAAACATCTGAGCCGATTTTGATGAATTTTTTTGTGTATGTGTGAGTGGGTCCCTGGATTAGATTCACAATTGAACTTGGTAGGTGGCACTGCGATCGAGTTCTAGGAAACAGGACAACGTCTGTCCGATCAGCTAGTCCAATACAGATTCTTCATTGTCCTAAAAGAGAGCTAAATATTCATCACATGAAGATGTAATATCGGTTGAATTAAATCATCAATAAAGTAGGACCGCAGACATTAATTTGATTTTATTTTTCTATATAAACTTTATCACTCTAACTACGTATCTCCTCTGCAGCTCTGTATTCACAAGGCCCGACGTTTCAGGAACTGCACCTAATTGCGTAACACACTATCGATCGGAATCTGAATCATTTTGAAGCAAATTGCTAATCTATTGCTTCATGTTCGAAAAATTTGTCTTCTCACTCTGTAAATAACGCAGTGAAAGTTGTTGAACTGTTAAAATGAAACCGATTCCAACGCTGTGTTACGCAATTAGGGTGCAGTATAATGGCCATAGGAACTCGTAGACTATGAACTGAATAGTGTTACTGTAGCTATAAGAGTAGGGGGAAGACCGAAAAACGATGAATGTTCTGTTTGAAGGATGATATGGCTAGTAAGGTAGTATCATCTCAGTAGTCACCACTAGTGAGATGACGACTAATAGAGAAATATGGAAGGACACGCTGCGCGGACCTCAATTTGAGATAAGGACAGGAGAATAGTAATGGCCATATACGTGACGTTCATGGCAGGCGGTTTGGCGATAGTAATATGGTTGAATGTTGCTGGTTGATTGGTTTACCGAACTCAGAGAACACTCCTGCCCGTTCTCTAGTGAATCCCTTAGTCGCCTTTTACGACACCCACGGGCAGACATGGAGTGATGCTATTCTTTGCCGGCATCACACGGAACGAAAATCGATATGGACATGACGAAAATAATGTCGAATCGAGTGGTATGGTAACAACGTAATACTTCTGCAGCTGTTGAAAACTTCAAGCCTGAATGAAAGACACCCTCGAAAACCATGAAAACGATACCCATGGAGCAAAATTTGAAAATTTTCGCAGCCGCCATCTTGGATTTTTATTTTGACTTAACTGTCTACTTTAGCATCCTTGAAAACCATTAAAAATATACCAATGATGAAAAATTTCAAAATTTTCGCAACCAGCATATTGAATTTTCATTTTGACTTAACTTTCGACATTAGCACCCTCGAAAACCATGAAAACGATACTTATGATGAAAAATTTGAAAATTTTCGCACTCGCCATCTTGGATTTTCATTTTACTTCACTATCACCTTCACCGCCCTCGAAAACCATGAAAACGATACCCATGACGAAAAATTTGTAAATTTTCGCAACCAGCATCTTGGATTTACATTTAGACTTCACTATCGGCATCAGCACCCTCGAAAATCATGAAAACTATACCATGACGAAAATTTTGTAAATTTTCGCAACCAGCATCTTGGATTTACATTTAGGATTTACTGTCCTCGAAAACCATGAAAACGATACCCATGATGAAAAATTTGAAAATTATCGCAATCAGCATCTTGGATTTACATTTTGACTTCACTATCGGCATTAGGACTCTCGAAAACCATGAAAACGTTACCCATGATGAAAAGTTTGAAAATTTTCGCAGCTGCCATCTTGGGTTTTCATTTTGACTTCACTATCGGCATTAGAACCCTCGAAAACCATGAAAACGATACCCATGATGAAAACTTTCGCAGCCGCCATCTTAGCTTTTCATTTTGGCTTAAGTTTCGACATTTGCACCCTCGAAAACCATGAAAACGATACCCATGATGAAAATTTTCGCAGGCGCCATCTTGGATTTTCATTTTGACTTCACTATCGGCATTAGCACCCTCGAAAACCATGAAAACGATACCCATGATGAAAAATTCCTCAGCCGCCATCTTGGATTTTCATTTCGCTTCACTATCTGCTTTACTGCCCTCGAAAAGCATGAAAACGATACCCATAATAAAAATTTTAAAATTTTCGCAGCCGCCATAAGGATACCAGATGAAAAAGCTAAGATATTTTGACCACTTTGGATGCTTACGACAATTTGAATGCAATGTCTGCGAACATAATAATTTATATTATATTCTTTACATTATTTAAAAGCTCAAATTTATCTGACTGTACCATGAGAAAAGAAGAAATCTTGTTTGAAATAACACCAATGCATGAAACGGATTCTACTTCTGTTTGCCGGTACTTTACATTACCATTGATGAAAGTAGGCGACATTTTACAAAAATAATGGCAAATATGAGCAACCAGAGATGCAGACAATGTCAAGTCTGCTGTGGACAAGAACCAACTTTGGAAACATCAAAGCTTAGGTGTATTAGGGAACAGTGGAAACGTGGTTTGAAACCGCACCAATCCATGAAGCAGATTCGACTTCTGGTGGGCGGTCCATTAAAGAATCATTGATGAAAGTGGACAACCTTTTACATCGAGTTTTCCGAAGTGAGAGCGTCTTCATAAGCATTTGCAAACGTCAACCACAGATGCAGACATTGGAAGATCAGCTGTGGACAAGAACCAGCTTTGAAAACTCCGAAGCTTAGAGTACCTCGGGAAATAGTGGAAATGTTGTTTGAAACCGCACCAAAACAAAAAGCAGATTCGACTTCTGGTGGGCGGTTCTATAAAGAATCACTGATGA
Organism: Dicycla oo; assembly: GCA_948252095.1. Lineage (NCBI taxonomy): Eukaryota > Metazoa > Arthropoda > Insecta > Lepidoptera > Noctuidae > Dicycla > Dicycla oo. Next base: position 39,925,585 of record OX411709.1, on the reverse strand, counting down.
AAGTGGACAACCTTTTACATCGAGTTTTCCGAAGTGAGAGCTTCTTCATAAACATTAGCAAATGTCAACCACAGATGCAGACATGACCGAAGTCAGGGAGCATCTTCAATAACATTTGCGAATGTGGGCAACCACAGAATAGATACGAGACATTGGAAGACCAGCGGTGGACAAGAATCAGCTTTGAAAACTTTTAAACCTCTGTTACTAAGGGAAAAGTGGAAACATTGTTGAACTATATTAGGCATGTACGAGTACCAAGCCAAAAAGCCGATACAATCGGACAGCTTGCCACGGACCAAAAAGGTCATCTGAAAAAGGTTCTATCATTCCAAGAGACAGTGTACTGAATTTTTATCAGTACATATTTCAAGAACGAGAAAGGATTCACAAAATGGCAATTATCTCATGCCAGCATGGCAGGCATTGGAAAAGTACCAGTTTTGAATTATTGGAGAAAAAGTGGTCAAATGTTGTTTGAAACGTATATTTATTATTTATGTTTAGCGGCGAATGTCCATGCATAATAGGTATATATTTTTTTTTTTGCTGCTGGGGAGTTTGTTGCGCCACTTCTTCTCCCCAGCTAAAGCACTAGGAAGTGGTGAAGGGCGGGCGTTTTGGGGGATTGTCTTATGTAATTTTGACGTTCAAAAAGTGCTGATTCTCAGCCTAGTTTGAATAAATGACTTTTGATTTGATTTGATTTGAAATCAGTAAGGTTAGGTTAGGTTAGTATCCTGGGGATCCCCCCACAGCTTATACGTCCTCGTCGTGATCCCCGGGCAACGCCGTGTCTGACCACCGTAACGGAGTGGCAGACCGGTGGCTAAAGTGAGCTGTGAATCGTAGACTTTTTATGCGGACGTCTATGAATTTTAATTTTAATTTTAACCTGATGAGCACTAAACCGATGCGTGACGCCTCTGGGCGATTCATTTCGAATCGTTCTTCCCAGGGCGGTTCAAACGGCCCTTCTCAGGGCCCACCCAACGGCCCTTCTCAGGGCCAATCAAACGGCCCTTCTCAGGGCCACGCCGGCGACGCTACGGCGTCGGAAGCTGACCGCGCACCGTCTGCGGCCAGCTCGTTTAGCAGGCCAGACGAGTTGTCGGACTCCGACGACTCCAGTATGGACGCGTCGGCGGCTGAAAGCGGCTGCCTCAAGCGGAAAGGGGCCGATCTGAGGCTCGGGTCCGAGGGCTCCTCGGAGTCGGCCAGAAGTAAGCCGAAGAGGAAGTTGAAGTCCAAAAAGGCTTCGACTTCCTCTACCCACGAAGCGGGCTTGGTGGACGCCGAGCGCCAGCTAGATCTGGCAAGAAGGACGCAACTCCAGCAAGACCTGGAGGAGAGGGTCGCTGCGAAGGAGCGCCAGGCGCAAATCGCCAGGTCGAGGTCTGGCTATGGTGCAACTAGTGTGCTGTATGCCGACCATTCCCTGGCGGAACTGGAGCGCATGGCGCAGGAGGACAAGGAGGAGGTCTTGGAGGTCGCCTCAAAGTCCTCCAACTTGAAGGGGACCTTCCAGAAGGCCCTCAAATGCCGGGCCGCCAGCTTGCGCGGCATTGTCCTGGAGCTGGTGAAGCGGACGGCCACGGACGAGACGCGGCAGCTGCAGGCAAAGGTGGATCGCCTGCAAGCGGAGAACAGCCAGCTACACCAGAAGCTGGCTGAGGCCACGGCCCGGCCTGCCCAACCTGCCCCAGGTCCGGCAGTAGGAGGCTCCTCCTCCTCCCCTTCCAACCTTGAATCCGCAAGGTTGTCATGGAGGAGAGGGCCTTCACCAGAGCCTGCTTCGCAGGCATCGAGGACCGGCTCTTGCCGGAAAGGCGGCTCCGACCGCCGCTAGCGGCGGATAAGAGTCCACCATCGAAGGAGCCGGAACCTGTGCCTCTAGCGGGCTTGGCATTGGGTGCGCAGCCCTCCAAGGGCAAGGGAAAAGGCAAGGGCAAGAGGACCAAGGTGGCTCCTCAAACCCCCAGCACAAGTGCGGAGGTAGCGTCTGGGTCGTCTGCCACTCCAGCAGCCACCCAGAAGTCGCAGGAGGAAGACGCCCTTCTTCCCTCCACCACCCCGTCCAACCAGTCGTGGACGGAAGTGGTCAGGAGGGGAAAGAAGGGTAAAAAGTCGGCCTCCAAGCCCGCTGCGACTGCTCCCGCAGCCAAAAGGGCTCCAGCCGGCGGGAGGAAGCTAGTTCCTCCCAAAACCGCGGCCGTCGTGGTGACCATCACCCCGGAGGCCGTGGAGCGGGGCGAGACGTACGAGTCCGTCCTAAGACGGGCTCGTACCAATGCTGATCCCACACAGCTGGGGATCAGCAACATCACGTGCCGCCGAACTCTAACCGGGGCTCGAATTTTCGAGTTCTCGGGGGAAACACGCGGCACAAATGCGGACCTCTTCGCAAGAAAGTTGCAAGAGGCCAGCAGGCAACGGGTGCGGGGGCACCCTCGCCTGTATTGCACAGGCCTCCACCAGTGTCGGACGGGAATGGCCAGGTGTTCCCGGCCATTCCCGTAGCCCCCCAGCCTGGGGGGCATGCGGGGCCCGCCAGCTAGGCGGGCATAAGCCGGGAGGGTTGTGGAAGCAAAGGCTGAGCCGGTTTCCCATGGCCTTCCCATCACGGCGATGCGGAAACACCGCTGAGTTTTAGTGGGTATACTGCCACTCTGGCAGGGAGTCCCACATACTCCGTGTCGTCCCCCGACGAGCGGAGATGCGTAATGTCATTTCTCAGCGACAAAAAAAAAAAAAAAGGTTAGTATCCTTCTGCGAAACAGTCATCTCGCAGAAGGAAGTAGCAGAAAGGTAAAGGGAGATCACGAGTGCTCTCCCGTCCCGCAGCAGACGCACTGGGCGTCGGCGGAGGGCGAATAATGCCCTCACCAGCTTCTTCATAAACATTTGCAAATGTCGACCACGGATGTAGACATTGAAGATCAGCTGTGGACAAGAACCAGCTTTGAAAACTTCGAAGCTTAGAGTACCTTGAGAAAAATGGAAATGTTGTTTGAAACCGCACCAATACATGAAGCAGATTCGACTTCTGGTGGGCGGTTTAATAAAGAATCAGTGATGAAAGTGGACAACCTTTTACATCGAGTTTTCCGAAGTGAGAGCTTCTTCATAAACATTTGCAAATGTCAACCACTGATGCAGACATTACCGAAGTAAGGGAGCATCTTGGGGTGCGTGGACAGGAAACCTCCCCGAGTGCCCGTGGGCTGGAGTTCCCTTACGGATACGTCCGGGGGGAAGGCCAGTCTCCGGGACGGTGCACCCCGGGGTGCGGGCAATGGTTTTGTTGCCCGTATGCCAATATCCTGTCGGAGGTACGCTCCAACGTGTGTCCCTCTGCTCTAAGCAGAGACGCACAGCGGCGGAGTAAGAGCGGGCTCGGTGTGCAATAACCCTGCCGCCGGGCAGGCAGGAGGAAGTCATTTCCTTCTGCCACCGTTAGTCTCGTAGCCCCGAAGATTGTTCAAGGTCATGTCTCTGACTTTTGACGGGGGTCGAGGGTCTTGGCTTAACCGCCCGGACCGCGAGGAAGAAAACCTCTATAAATAATTACCCCAAACCTTCAAGCGGCGGCGCACCATGAGGGAGGTTGGTAGCTTGATTAATGGATAGCTAAATTAATCGCTAGTGTGAACCACAGTTTTGAGCCAGTATTAAAGTTTTTACTTGTGGGAACAAATATGGGACCAAATAAAAACAATAGACGAGATGAGGAGAGGGAGAGGAGTGAAGGGCGCGAAGGGCACTTTTAAGAGCCTGGAGTGCGTAGTGGTGGGGGCCGCTGGAAGGAAAAATGCTTTCCTGAAGCGGAACCTAAATCCGGGAAATGCCCAGGAGTCTTCCTCTGACGGCGGACTGAAATCGGCTCCAAAATATGCTCGCCGGGGCCTAGGCCGGAAAAAGAGAAAGAGCCGGGTAAACGCCGCACAGGAGGACGGCTCAGCCGGGTCGGCCGAGGGGAGCGCCGTGGAGGCGTCTGGCGATGAGTCGGACGCCGCTGGTGGCTCCAATTCGGAGCGGGCCAGGTTTGAGGAGGTCGTGGCCGCTGCAGTCAAGGGTGTGGCCTTGAAGAAGAAGCAGTCTTCTAAAGACAAGGCCACACCCGCAGCCAAGGCCTCCATTATGGCGGCAGCGGAGGCTCTACTTCAAGGGCCTCCGTCGGACGGAATGTCCGAAATGCGGGCGGAGGTCGCCCGCTTGACAGTCGCCATGGAGCTTCTCCGAAAGGAGAATGAGGAGCTCCGAGCAGACCTGGCCAGGCTCCGCGGAGCCGGCGCTCAGGAGGTGTTGCAGGAGGGGGTGCAGCAGGGGCAAGGCGGCCTCGGGCCTGCAGAGGACCGAGTTCTGGCCTTGGTGCGGAAGGAGCTGGCAGCCCTTAACAACCGGTTCTCGGTCCTTGAGGGAATCGTCCTGCGGCCCCCGCTAGGCCGACCGGCGGCCTCGGGCCAGCCAAAGACGGCTTCGTATGCCACCATGGCTGCCACGGCCAAACCAGGGTCGGCAGGGCAGGCGAAGGGCGGGGCCGTGGCTGCGAAGGCGCCTGCGACGGCGCCTGCGAAGGCGCCCACGAAGGCGGCCGCGAAGGCGCCTGACAGGGCCCCAGCTGTGGCGGTGACGACGCGGCTGCCCCCGCCTCCCAAATCTCCTCCGGCTGACGCCGAATGGCAGGTAGCTGGGGAGAAGAGGAAGGAGGGCAAGGCGGCAAGGTCGGCCAAGCGGCGGGAGAGGCGGCGGCGGCGCAAAGAGCGAAGCGTCGCGGCGAGGTTACGTGCCCCAAAGTCTTAAATATTTATTAATTGTGTTTAGCGGAGAATGTCCGCATGTATTTATTGACCAACAAGAACTAGCATCAACTTTATGGGAAGCCGACTGATATTCCAGTAAGTTGATACATTAGAATTAAAATGCATAATAGGTTATAAATCAGTAAGGTTAGGTTAGGTTAGTATCCTTCTGCGAAACAGTCATCTCGCAGAAGGAAGCCGCAGAAAGGGAAAAGCATATCACGAGTGCTCTCCCGTCCCGCAGCAGACGCACTGGGCGTCGGCGGGGGGCGGATAATGCCCTCACCAGCTTCTTCATAAACATTTGCAAATGTCAACCACAGATTGGCTGTGGACAAGAACCAGCTTTGAAAACTTCGAAGCTTAGAGTACCCCTGGAAAAGTGGAAATGTTGTTTGAAACCGCACCAATACATGAAGCAGATTTGACTTCTGGTGGGCGGTTCTATAAAGAATTATTGATGAAAGTGGACAACCTTTTACATAGAGTTTTCCGAAGTGAGAGCTTCTTCATAAACATTTGCAAATGTCAACCACAGATGCAGACATTACCGAAGTAAGGGAGCATCTTCAATAACATTTGCGAATGTGGGCAACCACAAAATAGATAGACATTGAAAGATCAGCTGTGGACAAGAACCAACTTTGAAACCGCACCAATACATGAAGTAGATTCGACTTCTGGTGGGCGGTTCAATAAAGAATTATTGATGAAAGTGGACAACCTTTTACATCGAGTTTTCCGAAGTGAGAAAACTATTAAACCTCTGTTACTGAGGGAAAAGTGGAAACATTGTTGAACTACACTCACAGGCACATTTAACCGCCCACCTATATCTTTCGTCACCCTGTTTGTTTAGCTTAACTATGGCTTATCCACTGTTCTATTTTTTGTCAAGTGGGTACTTTAGCAATAAATTAAACACTTATACCCGTAATTCGTTTGCTAAATTTGTGGCACCGAAGGGTTTTTGGAATTTAGTCGTTGTTTGACATTGTTGCCGATACGTTATCGTGTTAACATTTTTTGTTCTTTTCTGCCATAGTGTGTGAATATTGTTTAATTCAAGTTTCTAGAGTTCGTTTATTGTTTGTGACTCAAAAAAATGCCACTCGATGCAACTGGTGCAGCTAGGGCAGTGGCTTTGGCGGACGTGGGGTACAGCCAACGTCGCATCGCCCGTACACTCGGTGTACCTCGAACCACGGTACGGGATGCCATCAGACGGTTTCGGGAAACTGGCTCATACACCCGTAGGCCAGGTCAAGGCCGACATCGATGCACTTCAGCCCGCGATGACCGTTTCGTTGTCAGCAATGTGTTGAGAAATCGTTTTTGCACTGCTACCGAAGCTCGTACGCGTCTTTTTGAGGTGAGAAATGTCAGTGTGAGTGAACGTACGATTAGAAGAAGACTGGCAGAGAGTAATCTGAGGGCTTTTCGTCCAGCTCGTGCTCCACAACTGCTCCCACAACACCGTAGAGCTAGACTTGCTTTTGCCCGAGAATATGCTGGCTGGACTGTGCAGGAATGGAAGGACATACTGTTCTCAGATGAGAGCAGAATAGCCTTAAGTGGTCCAGATGGACGTCAGCGTGTCTACAGGCGCCAAAACGAAAGGTTTGCTCCATGCGCTATAACCGAAACAGTGGGTTACCAGGGAGGGTCCATAATGGTTTGGGGAGGTATCTCTTACGTGGCTCGTACCGATCTTGTTGTGTTCGATAGAGGCAGTGTGAACGCTCAAAGATACGTGCAGGAAGTTCTTCAAGACCATGTCATACCTTTTGCACCATTCATTGGTGACAACTTCACATTAATGCATGACAATGCACGATGCCATACCGCTAGAGCCGTCTCTCAGTACCTTAATGAAGTCGGGATTCAAGTTTTACCATGGCCGGCACGCAGTCCCGATCTTAACCCAATTGAGCACATTTGGGACAACCTCAAAAGACGTGTGCGAGCAAGAGTACCAGCCCCTACGACCCTAGGAGAGCTCAAGACGGCTGCGGTGGAGGAGTGGCACAATATCCCCCAGTCAGATATCCAAGATATCATGGATGGACTGCCAAACCGGCTCCAAGAAGTCATTAGAGCCCGAGGCGGCAACACCCATTATTAATAAAAAAAAAAATCTTTTAATTGCGACCACTTTTTTCAAAATAAATATTGTTAAATTTTCATCAAAGTTTTTCACAAAATCGATTTTTGGTGTGAATGCTCTAATAAACAACTTTTTTTACAAGACTTATGCTTTTTTTTTAAACCTTAAGGGTAGCTTGCAACGTACCTGTCATCAAATGTGGTATAAGTTTGACGATTTCTGCAAATTGAAAGAAATATAAGGTGGGCGGTTAATTGTGCCTGTGAGTGTATATTAGGCAAGCCAAAAAGCCCATACAATCGGGCAGCTTGCCACAGACCAAAAAGGTCATGTGAAAAAGGTTCAAACATTCCAAGAAACAGTGTACTTAATTTTTATCAGTACATATTTCAAGAACGAGAAAGGATTCACAAAATGGCAATTATCTCATGCCAGCATGGCAGGCATTTGAAATTTTGGAGAAAAAGTGGCCAAATGTTGCTTGAAACGTATATTTATTAATTGTGTTTATTGACCAACAAGAACTAGCATCAACTTTATGGGAAGCTGACTGATATTCCAGTAAGTTGATACATTAGAATTAAAATGCATAATAGGTTATAAATCAGTAAGGTTAGGTTAGTATCTATCTGCGAAACAGTCATCTCGCAGAAGGAAGCCGCAGAAAGGGAAAAGCAGATCACGAGTGCTCTCCCGTCCCGCAGCAGACGCACTGTGCGTCGGTGGAGGGCGGATAATGCCCTCACCAGCTTCTTCATAAACATTTGCAAATGTCAACCACGGATGTAGACATTGTAAGATCAGCTGTGGACAAGAACCAGCTTTGAAAACTTCGAAGCTTAGAGTACCTCGGGAAAAGTGGAAATGTTGTTTGAAACCGCACCAATACATGAAGCAGATTCGACTTCTGGTGGGCGGTTCAATAAAGAATTATTGATGAAAGTGGACAACCTTTTACATCGAGTTTTCCGAAGTGAGAGCTTCTTCATAAACATTTGAAAATGTCAACCACAGAGGCAGACATTGGAAGATCAGCTGGGGACAAGAACCAGCTTTGAAAACTTCGAAGCTTAGAGTACCTCGGGAAAAGTGGAAATGTTGTTTGAAACCGCACCAATACATGAAGCAGATTCGACTTCTGGTGGGCGGTTCTATAAAGAATTATTGATGAAAGTGGACAACCTTTTACATCGAGTTTTCCGAAGTGAGAGCTTCTTCATAAACATTTGAAAATGTCAACCACAGATGCAGACATTGGAAGATCAGCTGTGGACAAGAACCAGCTGTGAAAACTTTTAAACCTCTTTTACTGAGGGAAAGTGGAAACATTGTTGAACTATATTAGGCAAGCCAAAAAGCCCATACAATCGGGCAGCTTGCCACAGACCAAAAAGGTCATCTGAAAAAGGTTCAAACATTCCAAGAGACAGTGTACTTAATTTTTATCAGTACATATTTCAAGAACGAGAAAGGATTCACAAAATGGCAATTATCTCATGCCAGCATGGCAGGCATTGGAAAAGTCATTCTAAAAGTCAGTGTACTTATTTTTTATCAGTACATTTTTCAAGAACGAGAAAGGATTCACAAAATGGCAATTATCTCATGCCAGCATGGCAGGCATTTGAAATTTTGGAGAAAAAGTGGCCAAATGTTGCTTGAAACGTATATTTATTAATTGTGTTTAGCGGAGAATGTCCGCATGTATTTATTGACCAACAAGAACTAGCATCAACTTTATGGGAAGCTGACTGATATTCCAGTAAGTTGATACATTAGAATTAAAATGCATAATAGGTTATAAATCAGTAAGGTTAGGTTAGGTTAGTATCCTTCTGCGAAACAGTCATCTCGCAGAAGGAAGCTGCAGAAAGGTAAAGGGAGATCACGAGTGCTCTCCCGTCCCGCAGCAGACGCACTGGGCGTCGGCGGAGGGCGAATAATGCCCTCACCAGCTTCTTCATAAACATTTGCAAATGTCGACCACGGATGCAGACATTGAAGATCAGCTGTGGACAAGAACCAGCTTTGAAAACTTAGAAGCTTAGAGTACCTAGGGAAAAATGGATATGTTGTTTGAAACCGCACCAATACATGAAGCAGATTCGACTTCTGGTGGGCGGTTCAATAAAGAATTATTGATGAAAGTGGACAACCTTTTACATCGAGTTTTCCGAAGTGAGAGCTTCTTCATAAACATTTGAAAATGTCAACCACAGATGCAGACATTGGAAGATCAGCTGTGGACAAGAACCAGCTGTGAAAACTTTTAAACCTCTTTTACTGAGGGAAAGTGGAAACATTGTTGAACTATATTAGGCAAGCCAAAAAGCCCATACAATCGGGCAGCTTGCCACAGACCAAAAAGGTCATCTGAAAAAGGTTCAAACATTCCAAGAGACAGTGTACTTAATTTTTATCAGTACATATTTCAAGAACGAGAAAGGATTCACAAAATGGCAATTATCTCACACCAGCATGGCAGGCATTGGAAAAGTTATTCCAAAAGTCAGTGTACTTTATTTTTATCAGTACATATTTCAAGTGGATGAAATGGCGACAGGTCACAGGAACAACTTGCGACCCACAGATGCCCCTCAAGTTAAAGGGGAAAATTTATAAGTCCGTGATAAGGCCTGTCGTACTTTATGGGTCTGAATGCTGGGCCGTGAAGAAGACGGATGAAAAAAGATTGCATGCAGCGGAGATGAGAATGTTGAGATGGATGTGTGGAGTTACGAGAATGGATAAAGTAAGAAATGAGTATACAAGAGGAAGTTTGAAAGTGGCGCCAGTGACAGAAAAGTTGAAAGGAAATCGTTTGGCTTGGTATGGGCATGTGATGAGAAGGGACGAAACGCATGTGACTCAAAGAGTGATGAATATACATGTTGATGGATGGAGAGGGAGAGGAAGGCTGAAGAAAAGATGGATGGATTGTGTGAAGAATGATATGAAAGAGAAGGGAGTGAATGATAGTGTGACGGTTGACAGGGGAGAATGGAAGAAGAAAACGTGTTGCGCCGACCCCAAGTAACATGGGATAAGGGCAGGATGATGATGATTTCAAGAACGAGAATGGATTCGCAAAATGGCAATTATCTCATGCCAGCATGGCCGGCATTTGAAATTTTGGAGAAAAAGTGGCCAAGTGTTGCTTGAAACGTATATTTATTAATTATGTTTAGCGGAGAATGTCCGCATGTATTTAGTGACCAACAAGAACTAGCATCAACTTTATGGGAAGCTGACTGATATTCCAGTAAGTTGATACATTAGAAATAAAATGCATAATAGGTTTTAAATCAGTAAGGTTAGGTTAGGCTAGTATCCTTCTGCGAGGCCGACCAACGCTGAAGGAGAAATAATGTATCCGGAGACAGACCATGAGGATCTTGACGAGGCCTAGATGATGTGACCGCTTAAAAGTAAAAAAATTCTTGGTATTAATACAAGCGTAAACCCAGCGTAATTTACGCTGTTAAAAGTGAGCCACCTACTTTACTTACATTACGCTGCTACAATATTGCACTGTTCACCACGCTTGGCGCAGAATTATCATTATTATTATTGACCGAGCGAGCGAAGCGCCTCTGCTTCAAGTCTGGCATTTGTTTTTGTCTGTCAGTTTGTTGCTATTCCTCTACAGGTCGTATTTTACCACCGATCTGGACGAAACTTGGTACCTATACAGGTTTTACGACTTTAGAGATTTTTTTTGACGTCGGCACCCTCTTTTTACTTATTAGCCTCATCATTGTTAAATTACCACATAAGGGAAGAGTGCGACAGCCCCGACACAAGTACTGTTGTAACTTACTGGGGCTGCCTCAATTTATGTACGACACAATGTTCCGCTGAAATAAATATTTTTGTATTTTTTTTTTGTATTGTATATTAGGCATGTACCAAGCCAAAAAGCCGATACAAACGGGCAGCTTGCCACAGACCAAAAAGGTCATCTGAAAAAGGTTCTAACATTCCTAGAGACAGTGTACTTAATTTTTATCAGTACATATTTCAAGAACGAGAAAGGATTCACAAAATGGCAATTATCTTATGCCAACATGGCAGGCATTAGAAAAGTACCAGCTTTGAATTTTTGGAGAAAAAGTGGCCAAATGTTGCTTGAAACGTATATTTATTTATTATGTTTAGCGGAGAATGTCCGCATGTAATTATTGACCAACAAGAACTAGCATCAACTTTATGGGAAGCTGACTGATATTCCAGTAAGATGATACATTAGAAATAAAATGCATAATAACTAGGTTTTAAATCAGTAAGGTTAGGTTAGGCTAGTATCCTTCTGCGAAACAGTCATCTCGCAGAAGGAAGCTGCAGAAAGGTAAAGGCAGATCACGAGTGCTCTCCCGTCCCGCAGCAGACGCACTGGGCGTCGGCGGAGGGCGGATAATGCCTTCACCAGCTTCTTCATAAACTTTTGCAAATGTCAACCACAGATTGGCTGTGGACAAGAACCAGCTTTGAAAACTTCGAAGCTTAGAGTACCTCGGGAAAAGTGGAAATGTTGTTTGAAACCGCACCAATACATGAAGCAGATTCGACTTCTGGTGGGCGGTTCTATAAAGAATTATTGATGAAAGTGGACAACCTTTTACATCGAGTTTTCCGAAGTGAGAGCTTCTTCATAAACATTTGCAAATGTCAACCACAGATGCAGACATTGGAAGATCAGCTGGGGACAAGAACCACCTTTGAAAACTTTTAAACCTCTGTTACTGAGGGAAAAGTGGAAACATTGTTGAACTATATTTATACATACACCCACGCATATGACCACACCTCACACATTGAGAGCTGCTAAATGTTTTATTTTATTATGTTTTATTTTTATTTAGATTTTTTCTTCATACCACCTTATTGATGACGAGTTGCTTATTGCGGAGGTGAAAAAACACCCCATCCTATATAATACGTCGGTCACAGAATATCTCGAGAACGTCTCAAGATAAAAGTGGAATAAAGTCTGTAAATCTCTGTTCAAGCAGTGGAGTGAGTTCTGCCCAAAAAAGAGGAGAAAAAAGTAAGTTATTTTGCTTGTTTTCATGTTCACTCAACTTTTTACGTAAAATGCCAATTATTTACGTGATTCCTAGAAATATCCTATCCTACTAATATTATAACTGAACGGATCTGGATGAAATTTAGCACAGAGATAGAATATAGTCTGGAATAGCACATAGGATACTTTTTATCCCGGAAAAGTATAGGTTCCCGTGGGATAATTTCCAACATCCACGCGGGCGAAGCCGCCGGCAAAAGCTAGTTGACGACGCTGGAACCAGAGTGATCTAGGGCACAAAAGTTTCTGAGTTTTCTCAGAAACATACTTTTCATTTTTGATGGAAATGTATTAAGCGTTGTTGTTGAGCATTTTATGATCCCTCAAGGAAAAAGTACTGGGAAGCACTTAGATCAGTGTGGCCTGAAAGAATTATGATTTTTCTATGCCATTGTGTAACAAAAACATTATTGGTAAAAATATCACTTAGATCACTCTGGTTCCAGCGTCGTCAGTTGTGCTATATTAAAAATCGATTGAGCCACGCTTCGAATGTTAGGGTGCAAAGCTGGGCGTTTGAAGCGATTCAGTGCCCGAGTTCGATTCCTAGGTAGATAAGTCAGGAAGGGAAAAATTATTATGAAAAATCTATCTATAAAAATGAATCGCAGAAATGTATGTACGCGCATAACTTCCGAACGAATGCACCAAATTGGATAATTCTTTTTTTGTTGTTTGTAATTGTCAGGACAAGGTTTGTATGAAAGAAAATGTTTGAATACTTACCGGGAAAATTGGAAAACTCGGGAAAACTGAAAGTGCAATTTCTATGGGAGTTTTGTACGAATTATTGATATTTTGACAGAACAACGTTTCGCACCTTTAATAATAAAGTGAAATAATAAAAAAAATACGATTGTTGGGAAATCGCGTTTAAAGTTTTGGAAATACGACGCAGCCGATATTAAAAAAAGAAACAGCAAGTCCTCTATTTCGCTTGTGGTTGTCCGAATCAAGCGCCCGTTAGACTGTACCTAGTCTTTACGCGGACTGAGTTCGTTTTTTGATTAAATGTTAAGAACTCGTGTTTTTAATTATTTCGGTTTATTAATAAAGGTGCGGTTTGTCGGGTCAGCTAGTAGGTAATAAAAATACAATGCTTTGCGTTGGTAAGCGCATCACTTGAGAAAGGCAGTACGGATTTAGCAATTTTTTGTTTTAAAATGTTCCTAATAGCCCGCATTAGGTTTATAAGAAAAGAAAAATTATAAAAGTTGCCCGGAAAATTTAAAAATTTGGGAAAAAGTGAAATTGCTTTTTACTATAGAATTTGAACAGGACAATGTTTGTCGGCGTACGTAGTTTTAAATAATTAGATTCTTTATGTGGTGATTGGTAATATGTAGGGGAAGGTGGGGCGTAACGGGGACGTGGGGTAAGACGGGGCCACCCACACTTACGCATACGCAGACATGCTAACGATGTCCTGTATTTAATAACAAACGGCCATTTTGTATCAATGCTCAGTGCGGAAGTGACCGAGCGCTAGAGTGCACGTGTTCATTTTGACGACCACAATAGTTTTTACGCGCAGTTCGATGTAATTTTCTGGTGTTACTTTAAACAAATTGAAAAGGTAAATATTGAGTGTATTTTATTTATATTTTTTGTGCAAATCTGCAGTTATCGGTACTGGATCTAACCCGATTGAAACTTGTGTTACAATTATGGTTTTAGAAAAAAAAAAAATACCTGTATTAAATCAGACCTTGGGGCGTGATATGGGGCAGCATGGGGTACGGCCCCGTCATGCCCCCAAATTTAATATGTTTTTCTCTCTGTTTGATGTGAAACAGCGTAATGTGACTGAATGTAATCTTTAAAGAATAATGGCAACGTTTTGATTGGCAAATGTGTTCTGTCTGCGTCTCATGATTATTTAGTGCATCGTTTAAGTTATGGTTGTATTTTTTTAGGTATTCAAAAAAAAAATGGTGCGGACGTATAAAAAGAAAACTACTAGAGGGAGTTGGGCAGTAACAAACATGAAGGAGGCCATTGATGCTGTCATAAGCAAAACAATGGGGTACAGAAAAGCAGCTCAACAAAATGGCGTTCCACAGACCACGTTGGAGCGGCGCGTGATTGCATTAAAGAAAGGTGAAGTTTCCATTCCTTCAAAGGTGGGTACTTTCAAACCTGTTTTTACGCTAGAAGAAGAGGAGGAGCTTGTAAATTACATTAAGGAAATGGAAAAAAGGCTTTTTGGATTAACTACCCTCTATCTGCGTAAAATGGCGTATCAGCTGGCAATAAAAAATGAGAAACGACACAAATTCAACAAGGATTTCTGAAACGTCACTCAGATTTGTCTATCCGCAAGCCAGAAGCAACATCGGCAGCTCGAGCGATGGGTTTCACCAAAGTCGCAGTAAACAAATTCTACACTTTACTTGGGGAGTTATATGATAAATATAAATTTACGCCAAACAGAATATTTAACTGTGATGAGACAGGAATCTCATGTGTGTCAAAAACAAAAAGTAAAATTATAGCAGAGAAAGGAAGAAAACAGGTAGGTTCATTGTCTTCCGCAGAACGAGGGCAGACAATCACCGTTGAGATATGCTTTAATGTAGCCGGAACCTACATGCCTTCTATGATGATTTTTCCTAGGCAAAGAATGAAACCGGAATTGCTAGATCGTGCTCCTCCGGGAACTACTGCGGAATGTAACTCCCGAGGCTGGATGACAAGTGAAACCTTTCTATCCTGGTTTAAGCGGTTCATTCAATTTTCAAGTGCGTCTGTTCATAATCATGTCTTGCTGCTTCTTGATGGTCATGTCACGCATACGCAAAATATAGAAGTGATTGATATTGCACGCAAAAACGGTGTCGTTATGCTTTGTTTTCCGCCGCACTGCACTCACAGGCTTCAGCCCTTAGATGTTGCATTTATGAAACCTTTAAGGGTTTACTATGATCAAGCTGCTTCTAATTGGTTAAGGACGCATCCAGGGCGTGTCATAACAGCTTTTCAAATAAGCGAAATTTTCGGACAGGCTTATATTCAAGCTGCCACAATGTCTACTGCAATTAATGCTTTTAGGACATGTGGGATATGGCCTTTTAATCTAAACAATTTCTCGGACTCAGATTTTATAGCTGCATCAACGACAGATATTCCAATGCCTGTGCAAGAGCAACCCCAAGTCATCTCAGAAAATCAAGTCAAACCACTGCCCAACCTTGAAGATGTAATTTCACAACAAGTTTTTTCTGAGAACACACCACCTCGCGATGGAAGTCTAATCCGAGACCCTGAACCTGGATGTTCGTTTGTAGCAGACACTCAAATTCGTTCTCCGGTTCGTGAAGTATGTCGCAACCTTACATCTGCCTTCGAAAATGCCTCACCAAAAGATATTTTGCCAATTCCATCAGTTGAACAAAGAAATAAAAATAGGAAGAACTATAGGCGAGGAAAAACAGTTGTCCTTACTGCGACCCCATATAAAAATGAGCTGGAACAAATTAAACGATCTAGAAAGTGTTCTGATCCAAATGATACTCGACTCAAAAAAACTAAAAAGCAGAAAACCAAACCCCATGAAGAAAATGAAGAGGAGGATGCTTTATGCCTCTATTGTGAAGACACCAACAACACATACCTCAAATCTGCAGAGGGTTGGGTAGGTTGCCAGCTTTGTGGACGTTGGTCACATAACGCCTAGCGCCTGTGCCGGTGTCGATGACGACGATGCCGAAGAAATACACATCTGCCTACACTGCGAGTCTAAGTAGTTATTATAGACGTACCCCATATTGCCCCTACCCCGGGGTATAATGGGGTTTTTTGACAGTTATAAAAACAATACCTTTTCTAAGTTGATTATTGTGCCAAAAACATACCAAATAGTAGATTAGTAAAATAAAAGTGCTATAATAAATAATAAATGATTAAAAGTATAATTTAACATAGTTTTATTGATAGATTTCCTTAGCGTCCCCGTTATGCCCCACCTTCCCCTATGTAGATACAGTCGAGTTCAATAATATATTGCCCCTTTCAGGCTTCAAAAATATATGACCGTCAAAAAAAATCATAATATTGTGACAACTATAAGCATCATTAAATTCTGGTCAAGATTTAGATTCATTAATATGTGACTGGTTTTTCTCAGTAACATGTATACAGCCAAAAGCACATTATTATATGAACAAAATTAAGATCATATTATCTGAACGTTGTAGGATTCACAATTATGTATGCACACATGAATACAATAATATCTAAACAAGTAAATGTAATTCAAATTCAACCTTATTACTTACGTCATAAAGATGATTTTACTAGCAATCTTAAAATTGCATGGTCAAGGAGTATTAACATTATTTATCACTGGCTAGATTAACTTCAAATGACGTTATGTTTTTCTAATAAAATTATAACTGACGCACATGTCATTCAACGATTTAATTCTACGATTTACTGGATTTAATATACAATATTAATTCTATTGAAATATACCTACCCATTTAAAATAAAAATGTATAGAATTGATGAGCATACGAAACATAAAATAGTTTATAAGTGTGAGGAAGGTGTTTCTAAATTAGCCATTGCAGAAGAATTAGGCATATCCGTAAGCAAAGTAATTTTAGGTATTCGTCCATGTTTTTCTCTGATCTCTAATGTGGTAATTTAATAAAATCGTTCTTTAACTGAGAAATACTGTTACATTATGGTGGAAAAGGTGGCAAGAAGAAGGAAATCTTACAAAACATGTATCTTTTGGCCGACCTAGGAAAACAACTCATGAATACTCATGATCAAGATATGCAGCTGGTTGAAAGTGTTCGAAATGCAAAATTTATCAGAACATCTACATTTGCAGCTGATCTGGCTGTATCCAGCTTAACTATACGACGAAGACTTAATGAAGCGGGAATTCATCACCGAATTCCAGCTAAAAAAATGTTACTAACGGAAAGGCATAAAATGTTACGTTTACAATTTGCTAACAGGGTATTTAAATTATGATTTTGAACTCGCTTTCATGGACGAGAAAGTTTTTGTCTCTTCGGCGGACGGGCGGATCTCTTTGTATCGTGCAGCCAATACACGATATGATGAAGAGAATGTATTGCCAAATAGACGCAGTGGACGCATTACGATCGGGTTTTGGGGGTGGATAAATTCCGGTGGACCCATAGAATTGTGCGAAATATCTGGCCGAATGAGGAGTGATACCTATTTAGATATTCTAAAAGACGTGTTTTTACCAAGTGCAAAAATTGTCTATCCTGATAATCATCGAATTACTTTTATACAGGATAGTTCCGTTCACAATGCCAGACGAGTTCAAAATTGGATAGCTGAGCAAGTAGACTTGGAATTAATAAAAATTCCACCGAAAAGCCCGGACCTCAACCCCATAGAGAATCTATGGGGGTTAATAGTACATAATTGGGACTGTAATGAGGCTCGCACGGAAGAGAATTTAAAGGCTCATGCATATGACATCTGGAATAGTTTTAGAAATAGTGATTATTGCCACAATATGGTACAGTCAATGAGAGCCCGACTACAAGCAGTGATTGATGCGAACGGATCATACACAAGATATTAAGTAACTGTTCTATCATTTTTAATTTGGCCGCCAATAATTGTTTATAACTAAGATTAATTTTAGTTTAAGATAAAATATTGTTTTTTTTTTTTTTTTTAACGTAAGTCATGTGCTATTTTGTTGTATATTACTTTAATATTTTCTTAGATATATTTGTCAAATAATACAGTTTAAACTATAATGTAATGATATTCTTTTCTTTCCCGTGACGTGAAATTCAATTTTTTACTTTACTTTACTTTTATTACTATTTTTACTATATTTATAATTTTACTTATAAAATAAGAAATTCTAATAAGTAATAGAAGAGACTTTTAAGGAAATTAAATTCAAATTATTTTATTTTCAGTTAAGGCAGTACAGAATAAATGGCAGAAGCAGCAGGATATTTTTTTAAGAGTTACAAAGGAGTTCAAATCGACAATATACCTGAAGGAAGCAAAAATAGTATGGATCATCGGCTCGATACACACACAACACACATGTAAATAGGTATCAATGAGTATTGACCACAAAATTTGTATATAATTAAGTTAACTATTGTAATAAAGCAGTCATCAAGCTGGAGTCGAGTTTGATTCATCTCCCGTAACTCCTCTCACTGTGGCCAAGACACCTTTAGCCATCATCGGTCCTATGAGTCTGTGGGATCGGCAGTGAGAAATCCATTTCCTGTGTACATTGCACGACGTACACAAACCCCTATTCCTACCCAAATTCCGTCTGTTACCGTAGGTCTCCTTGTGTCAGACTTCCCGTACGTAAAACCAACGTAACTTACGTTTGGTGTGGTTTGTATGATAGGCTAGGGCGTTAGGGTAACTATGGTGCTAGGTAATTGCTATAGGGCTAGGTTTAGAGTCAGTACGGTCTTAGGTAATTCATAGGTACCAGGCTCAAATGTTTCTAACGTAGCCGCACTGTACGCATTTCGAATAATGGCCTACTAAGCTGTAAGTCCCGGTGCGTATATTTTGGTCCCATCAACCGTTGTTAGCGACGTGGACGTGGGTAGTTGCGGTTTCAATACTAACACCGATTCGAAGTGTGCTCATATTGGTGACGTTATGCCCATGGACATTCCGCAACCACCAGAGACACCCCAAGTCCAATTCCCTAATAAGTCGCCGGTGCCCTCAACATCGGAACAAGTCGGCGACTTCGCAAAGACTTATGAAGTCCAAAAGGCACCCTTCTTCATCCCCATACCGGAAATAGGAGTACCACCACAGATTGACCCGATCCTGAACGTGCATTTCGCGTTCATGTTAGTGCCATTATTAAATAGATTAACTCAAGAAGAAATGTTTTCAGCATGCTGCCGTACGTTACTTAAAACACGGTTAAGCCTCAAACTGCCATTTTTTAGTTTTGAATCACACATTACGTTTTGAAAAATTCTCTATCTTTTGTGCTGGGTCCCATTACTGTACGACTTTTACTTTCCGAGATATAGAGCGGGTGTGAACCGTTAAGTAACATATTTTTTACAGTTTACTTTATTATTTAACAGCTATTCCTCAAATTTATGTTATAACACGGCAAAAGGATGGTAACGTTATTATCACGGATCGTTCCAAGCGATATTAATTTATTATAATACAGTTATCACACAATGCTGCACTTAAATTAAGCTATACGACCATAACCGTGTTATAATCAAGTACTTACAGGTGTGTCTGAGAACAAAAACTATGTTATAATAAAGTTACTATAGAATTACCATTACATTATAGTTATAGGCATTTAGCCTTTTTTCAATAAAGTTTATCGATGGATTAAAGTGTAAAATTCTTTACTAAAATACGACTATACAGATATGCTAGATTAAAATCTAGTTAAACCCAGAAACATTTTTGAACTGCGGTCCCCCGCGTTCCCGGTTTCCTCGGCCATTTCGCTACCAGCGACGACGGGGAGCGCTCGTGTGTGTGTGGAGCGGAGCGGCGGCGCGCCATAAATGTTTTACCATGTCGCGTCATACGTACTCAAGGTAAGCTTTTTATAATTTCACTAAATAGAATAGATGCATCAGTGAATTTAATAACCTATGTAATTAGTATGTAGATAATCGATATTTATAATATTTTCTTAAAATAAGTATTACATTCATTCAATTACGTAGTGGTAGGTGACAGGTATATAACCTTTAGCTTATAAATATTTGATTGGAACGAAATAATCCTTTTTCTTATCGTTCTGAAGCCGCTATGAAATCACACGCATCTCGAGTCAGGGTCAACGATGAGTAGGTGCAGCGCGTTGGGGCGGTATGTTTGAAACGAATACCTATCGGACATGGGCTTTCGCGCGCTTTTTTGCTTTTTACCTTCTTTCCTATTCTTACGCATTATTGCGTTGACGACGAGGATATAGAATAATAAAGTACCTACCTATAAGTTTTTTTTAAATTTTTTTTTTTTTTAAATTAGGTATTTAACTAATTGTGTCTGTCATTATTGTAGACGCTCCGGGGTTCCACAAAGAATTCAGAACATGATGAGCATTGTGAATAGAGAGGTCGTACCTGTCGAACCACCCAAATTACGTATTCAAGAACAAATCATTGGCTTAACAAGCATGCCAAATTCATTAAATGAAAGTGATCCTTCTAGTCCTTCAGCTAATAATGGCATCGATTTATATGCAAATCCTCAACCTGGTACATCAAAAGTTTCGGATTCCAGTTTCCTGTACTGCGATGAAACTATACCGCCGTCTTTACATTCTCTGTCTCCAATCTTCTGTGACTTTGATTCGGATGATTCGGTTAAGGACAAGGACTACGAGGTTACATCTAATTACGTCGATTCAAGTGAAGAGAGTGATACGGACAGGAATATTAAAAAAACACTTGCTCATAAGTCCCAAATAAAATGCATATCTCAAAGAAAAGGTAAGAGAAGCTCTAAAGCAGAGAAAGAAAAATGTGTGCCTTCCTTTCCCAATAAAGTTATATCTCGACGTCACTCATTTAACAATGGCGAAAGAGCTGCTGTTCACGATCCTGTTTTCAAAAAGAGACGAGCGTCGACTGATGCTGCTGTTATTATATCAATGCCACCATTTGACAACCCAGCCACCAGTGATAATGAAGGTGAAGAAGGTTCAACAGCGCGGAAACGAAAAAAGTACAATAGCAGTGTGAAACAGCGAGAAATCCAAAGAAAAAAACAAAAACTTTTGAAATATACTGTAAAACCTGGATGTGACGAGAAATGTATAAAAAAATGTAGTTCTGTATTTGATGAATCTGAACGTGAGAATATAAATAAAACATATTGGAGTCTGCAACGCGGGGAAATGAGAATGTTTATAAGGTCAAACTATATTGTAGCCATTCCCAAGCGTAAGTACACATCTGACCCTAAAAGAAACCCCAAAAGAACTTTTACGCTGCAGAAAAATGACGGAACCGTAAGACAAGTATGTAAAATTTTTTTTTTAACAACTTTAGGTTTCAATAGAAACAATGATCTTATACTTACCACCTGTCTCGATACTGAAAAAGATACAGATAAACGTGGTAAACATACCAAGAAACCGGCGTTTAATCGTGATTTACTCAACCAACATGTTGAATCATTCAATCCCAGCGCTCCTCATTACCGTAGAGAGCACGCACCAAATCGGCGTTATTTGCCCAATGACATTAATATAAATTTTATGTATAAAGACTTTTGTTCAAAAAATCCCGAGTCAAAACTCAGTTATGACTTATATCGATCTCACTTAAAATCAATGAATATATCTTTCACTCGGCTCGGGAATGAGGAGTGCGAACAGTGCGAATCATACAAACATCACACTAAAGAAACAAGCCATGATGTTCGTAAGCAATGTTTTCCTGATTGTGACACTTGCTTGGCTTGGGCTAAGCATCATGATCGATACAAAAAAGCTAGAGCCCTTTATGATGCTCACAAAGCTATAAAGCAAAACGAAAATAGTATTTATTTCAGCGGCGATCTAGAAAAAGTTATCATGCTGCCTAGAATGGAGATGTTCAAAGCGGTTATATTTTGTCCCCGTTTGACGCTCTTTAACCAATCCTTTGCACCGGTTGGAAAAATATCAAAGGAATCGAAACCTCTTGCTGCAATTTGGCACGACGGAATAGCCGGTAGAAAACAAGAGGATATTATGAGCGCGTACTACAGTTTTTTCCTTCGTCATCGAGACGTTCAGAATGTAAATATCTGGTTAGATAATTGTACATCACAGAACAAGAATTGGCTGTTTTATTCCATGTTAGTCGACCTAGTAAACAGTGACGTTATAAGTACAGAAACAATAACTTTACACTACTTCGAACCCGGCCACACCTTCATGAGCTGCGACCAGTTCCACCATCAAGTGGAACTTGCAATGAAAAAGAAGGGTAAAATATATGACTTTTCAGATTTTGAGGAAGCTGTAGCCTCTGCAAACAATGGCAGAGTAACTGTCAAAGCGCTACAAGCAAATGAATTTCTCAATTTACCCAATAATGTCTCTGAGCGGCGAATTCAGCAAGCATGCCCTAGAGTCTATCTGAAAAATATAACACAAGTCTCGTTTAAGAGGTCAAGTTATGACATGTTGTATAAAAATGATTTTAGTGATGAATACTCAAGTTTTAAATTTTTAAATGACAAGTACTTAAGAAATCCACGTACCAACATAAGCTTCCGGACACAGCCGAAAGGCATTGATGAGGAACGTAAATCTAACTTAATAACTAAATTGTCGCCTATCATTCCAAAACATAAAATGGTATTTTGGAATGGATTGCCTACAAACAATAACACAGAAACGACCAAAAATTCAAGGAGGACTACCTAAACCTAAGAAAGCCATTTTAAATACCCAAGTACCTACAATTCTTTTTTTATTTTAATATAACTACTTAAATGTATATATTACTTAGTGCCATAAGACTAAATAATTATATTATATATTAAATTATTTAGTCTTTATTATTAATAATTATATATTTATTACTAATTATTAATTATATTACATATTAAACCTAATAGGGACCCCTATTAGATTTAATTCTATATAGAGGACTCAGTTGATTACATGATTGTGATAATTTTTTAGTTAAAGACTGATTATATTGTAAAATTTAGAAAGCTATATAATAGTCTTAAGACTGAAGAAAATTGTTATAGCAGGTTGTTTTATGACAACTGCAGCTAGTGAGATAGATGGTTATATTTTTTTATTATCTTAAGACACTTTTCACTCCAGGGTTTTAAGTTAGAGAATGTTTTGATATTAAGATAATATTGTGATTTAATTATGAATATTACTAAGCCCAAATGTCAAAAATAATTATTTATGTTATTGATAACCATTTAAAATTGTTTGAAATAAATGATTAATAAATAATTTGTTTAATTTGCTTGCTTGTTTTCTTTTTTTTTCTCGAATAATTGTAAGTCATTGCTTATCTATAAAACGGCTAACCGCGAGCGAAGTATGAGTAGCCTTGTTTTAAGTAAGCAATACCGTTTAACTTGACGCCGCTTAATATATTATTACACAATTACTTGATTATAATGATCACTAAGTGCCTTAACTTGTTTATAAACCAAGGGGCTAAACCTTAATTTTACAGTCATTACTTGATTATATCATAGTTATGCAGCTTAGCCGTATTGTAATGACGTATTTTTTGATAACTTTAAATAAAATTTTTAGTAGTACAATTCTAAAGCAATTACTACGTTATAATACCGTTAGAGTAGGGTTAGCCCTATTATTATGCAGTATTTAATTACTAAACTGGGAAGAAATGCTAAGCTTAATTACAAATATCTGTTTTATTTGTAAGACTGAAAGATGTTTTCAGTTTTCATACCCCAAAAAAAAATCGTTGATAAACCAGTGACATTTGTCTCTTAGAAAGATTTTTATATCTTTATTCGTTTGGAAGAGACATCATTTCGCAGGTTTTTGTCCGATATCTCTGAAACTACTTTATGGGTTTAACCGTATTTTAAACAATGTACGGCAGCATGGCCTAAAATTTTAAAAGTTATCAAAGACGCTGAGGGGGCGAAAAGGTTATCTATTCTTCAGAGTGAGTTAGTTTATCCTCCTGGAGTGCAGGAAAGTGCAGACAATTTGGTTCAAGAAAACGTTGTTGAACCCGAACCAGAACAAGAGGAGGCTTTGGAGACGGAACCTGTATACCCATCTCATTACGGGAGGCCGACCAACGCGGAAGGAGAAATAACGTATCCGGAGACAGACCATGAGGAACTTGACGAGGCCTAGATGATGTGACCGCTTAAAAGTAATTCAAAAGAAAAGTACCAGCTTTGAATTTTTGGAGAAAAAGTGGTCAAATGTTGCTTGAAACGTATATTTATTAATTGTGTTTAGCGGAGAATGTCCGCATGTATTTAGTGACCAACAAGAACTAGCATCAACTTTATGGGAAGCTGACTGATATTCCAGTAAGTTGATACATTAGAAATAAAATGCATAATAGGTTTTAAGGCAGTAAGGTTAGGTTAGGCTAGTATCCTTCTGCGAAAGAAGGAAACAGAAGGAAGCTGCAGAAAGGTAAAGGGAGATCACGAGTGCTCTCCCGTCCCGCAGCAGACGCACTGGGCGTCGGCGGAGGGCGAATAATGCCCTCACCAGCTTCTTCATAAACATTTGCAAATGTCAACCACGGATGCAGACATTGTAAGATCAGCTGTGGACAAGAACCAGCTTTGAAAACTTCGAAGCTTAGAGTACCGCGGGAAAAGTGGAAATGTTGTTGGAAACCGCACCAATACATGAAGCAGATTCGACACCAATACATGAAGCAAATTCGACTTCTGGTGGGCGGTTTAATAAAGAATCATTGATGAAAGTGGACAACCTTTTACATCGAGTTTTCCGAAGTGAGAGCTTCTTCATAAACATTTGCAAATGTCAACCACAGATGCAGACATTACCGAAGTAAGGGAGCATCTTCAATAACATTTGCGAATGTGGGCAACCACAGAATAGATAGAGACATCCTGTGCGTGTC
Organism: Dicycla oo; assembly: GCA_948252095.1. Classification (NCBI taxonomy): domain Eukaryota; kingdom Metazoa; phylum Arthropoda; class Insecta; order Lepidoptera; family Noctuidae; genus Dicycla; species Dicycla oo. The sequence goes on along the minus strand of OX411709.1, from coordinate 39,900,997 downwards.
CCAAATAAAGTATTTTTCTTTCTTTCTTTCTTTCTTTCTTACATTGGAAGATCCAAGTTCCTTGCTCGATACATATTATACTGCAGTGCTTTGGTCCGCGGCCATGGCTCCTATCAAATGCTGTGTTGTCGGTTGTACTTCAACCAACAAAACTCGTCGCCTTTATAATTTTCCAAAGGACGATAAACTTAGGGCATTGGTGTCAGTGAATTCCGAACTTTTTGTTCTATCAATGGATCAGTTATTGAATAAATGTGTGTGCCAAAAACACTTCGACAAATACCAACTGGATGACAAGGGTAATCGTATCAAAGATAAATAAATAAATAAATTCTTTATTTCACCAAAAGCCATCACAATTACAGGAACTTAAAGATTGTTATCCATGTCTATTTTCTACTGAAGAAATCGAGCATGGGGTGCCTTTATCTGGTAAGTATATTAGCTCTACATATTATTATTATTATTATAATAGGTATACTGGTAATTTATAGCTGTGTTGGTTTAATTTTTCATGTACAGACGCCAGCACATCAAGCTACTACAATATGTCAAATTTCTTCAATAGAGTTTCAACTTTATCATCAAAGCATTAGGTTCAAGGTTGATTGGAAAAAATTGACAGTTTCGGGTAGCTTGACCTGCTGGCGTCTGTACATTAAATCCTTCCCGAAGCTCAATTATTGTGGGTTAAACTACCAAGAGGCAAAGGCACATTTAGTGCCGGTAACAGTATTGAGTTTCTATTGTGTCTCATTTAGGTTGGTTGATGGGTTAAGTACTACAAATGGCTCAAAGAAGTGAAATGAAAATGCCATAATTTCATATGAATTGGCATTGAATTTCGGTTTTACTACTTAAATAATGCTCGTACCCCAGACGTCGCAATTGGATGAAACCAGTAATTTGTGTCACAAATGCATGAAAACCTAATAGCGTTTGTCACTTGGCCGCTATGTATGTATATTGCCAGTATTAGGTACTCGACCATGATAATGACATTGTTTTAGTTTCCGATGAACATAAAATGAGATTTAATTGTATTATGAAGAATTTATCCAGATTTTAGTATTTCTCTCTGATAGTTATACTTCCTGTTTATGATTATGTATTTCTTTATTAAAGTTATTTAATTAAACTTTATTTGGTTATTTTCAGGTGATCATTATGATCATAACTATAGTAAAAAGGAAGACATCAAGGAAATTGCGGAAAATCCAGTTGTTGCCAAGGTAATGATGTAGGTATCATCAGTCCAGCAACCAAACCGGTGGTAACCGCCGTGGGTTAAGGGACGCCCAGCGAGGATATCAACACCTACAGGATAGGGAGCAACGACGGGACTGGTCTTACCAGCCCCCGCCCTATGATCCCGCTAGGGAACAGAGAGTCGGTAAGCCAAACCGACGTTCTACTGGCTTTAGAAAGGCCGTAGAAGATAAGAAACTAGAGAGGGATAATGCCTCTAGTATTAAACAGTCTACAAGCGAGACACCACCAATGGACGAGCCATTGTATGACATGGGCCCTCACTCAACTTTAGCACCCATGCAAGACGTCCACGTGCAGAACTTCGACTTCGGCGGATTCATACCGTTAGTCTCTGAAGTTTATGAGAAGATGAGGGGAGTATACCCCCATTTATTAGAAAGACTGCCTTTTTCACTCTTTCTCCACGTATGCACAAACCATTTAAATTTACAATTAGCTGAAGTTGCGAGACAAAATGGACAAAACGTTCTAAACCAGGCACAGATCTTCGTGACGCACTTCCCAACTATCAGTGTCTTCCGAAAGCGGTAATTGATTACATCAGTCACATAAGCAATTCTTTAACGCCTACTGGCGTAGAACTTATTTGGTTATTTTCAGGTGATCATTATGATCATAACTATAGTAAAAAGGAAGACATCAAGGAAATTGCGGAAAATCCAGTTGTTGCCCAAGGTAAATGATACCTACTCACTATTCAAACTTGTTTATGCTTTGTTATAATTATAACTAACTGTTCTATTTTATGATATACCTACCCTTTTCTAATTTTAGAACAGCCAGTGGATCATTTATATTCAAGAACAGCAGATAAATATGCAGATCCTCCGGCATCCTCGCTTTTCAATACTGGTAATAATTTTGAAAACTTATTATTTTTTATTTAGGTATTTAATTTTATAATTCATCAACCCATGTGGAACCTCTGTGTACACCATACAATTGAAAATTGCCAATAACTGTTCCAAACAAACAAATGTAATTTTACTTGTAGTGATAGCAAAGAATACCTATTCTATTTGTCTTATCTAAATATGATCAGTTTAACAAACTTTTTAGCAAAAAATAAAACCGACTTCCAAAACAAAACACTACAAAGTGAAAAATAACTTTAATTTCGGTAGTCGGTGTCTTTGGTTTTGTATTTTCGTTTTTTGCCACCGACTTCCGAAATTAAAGTTATTTTTCACTTTGTAGTGTTTTGTTTTGGAAGTCGATTTTATTTTTTGCTAAAAAGTTTTTATTTTTCACTTTTTAGTTGTGGAACCTACCCCACTAATTCGAATACATAATTGAGCACAATAATTGTAGATATAGCCATGTAAATAACAGTGATAGGAAGTTATTAAAACACCATCACATCATCCACATAAAATATGTGGGAAATATACACATTATTGAAGTTAACTCAAAAACTCCCCAAGCAAAGTGAATAAAATTTATATGGGACCACCTCGGAAGTATACTCGTACCGTATCAAACAAAAAAAATTTTTCTAAATCGGTCCATCCGTCTTTGACTAATCGCGTAACAAACATACAAAAAAAACATACAGACGAATTGAGAACCTCCTCCTTTTGGAAGTCGGTTAAAAACCAGTTACATAACTGCTTAGATGCTACATTATGTATATTTGTATAAATAGGAATTGATTCCGATCAGAGCTACTTGACCAATTATTTTGTGGAAAAACATTAATTTACTAAATTAATATGTTTTATTGCAGATTTCACTACAGTCAATGTCTTTGAATCAAATGAAATACCATCAACAAGGAAGTGTGAAAAATTATCACGTCATAACATACAGATTGACTCTTTGGGATTCCAAGGTTAGAATCATAGAAACTTACCTAATTTTAAAATATTTAAACATTTTCTTATGATTAAAAAAATAGAGTAGTTTCGGGTATTATGGTCTGGTCGGCCAATATGGACTACTACTATTTCTCCGAAATAAAAAAACACTAGCGTTTAACTTATCTGCCACGACGTCGCGCAACACTACCTACGCCTCCTCAGTCAATCCGTGCAGCGCGGCGATAGCGTGCGTGTCCTGCATGTGCTGTTGTCCAGAATTACGTATTTCGATGTTATTTTTTTGTAAGTTTCAATCATTTCAGTTATTCGAAATATGAATGTTTTTATATTTTTAATGCACAGTTTTGTAAACAAATCCTTTATCTGTGGTGTGGTAACAGTTTTGTATGTATATTGTTCATTGGTTTTACGTAAGATTTTACTTGTCTAAAACGTATCCTGCGGCCAATATGACTCACCAGGTGAATCATGTATTAAATGCCTATGTTGTAAGCTATGGGCTTTTGAAGAACGCTCAGGAGTGGAAACTGACATTTAATTCTGTGAATTTGGTCCACAAAATCACTTGCACTTAATATTGTTTGTATTGTTAGATCTGATGGGCAATATGGCTCACTGGATTTTCGCCCAATATAGCCCCAGGCCATATTATCCCACCATGTTCAGATTTTGATGATTGTTCAAGTTTACGAAAAGTTATATTATTATTCTTTGAAATTATACTGCCTTAACCTTCTAGTTATTAATTACTGATTAGTTTAACGACATAATTAACCAATAAAGACTGAATGATCTTATACACTTCGAGTTTTATTTCCAAAAAAGCTTATGGTGTGCCATAATACCCGAAACTACTCTACTAATGTTTTAGTAATGCCCTTATAGATTATCTACTTTATTCTGATTACTGTGAAAACTTTTATACCAAGTATAAGCCTTTTCCAATGAATAAATTAATTTTTGACAGTTTTCCCATACAAAAACTGCCAGACGTTAATTTTATTCTGCGGATAGGTAAAATATATCTGACTTTTAAATCAAGCCTTAGACTAATAAGACGTTTGACTCAAACTAATGTAGGTACGCTTTTTAGAGTCTGATAGAATAGAAACTTATTTTTTTGCTTATGTGTTATAGGTACTTATTTAATTATGCAATAATTCAGAAACTACAGTATCGCGTCAAAATATGTATCAGTATCAGTCCGGGGCAAACTGCGTGGACCAAATAAAGCCGAACGCCCATCAAATCTACAATTTTTGGACAGAAGCCAAACAAATATTGAAAATATACAATTCATTGACGAAAGTAGCAAGAAAGCCCGCAAAAATAATAAAATCTATAAGATTCGAATGGGTTAGGTACAGCGTTGCCAATCTGTGAGGAATTCCCCAAACTGCGGGGATTTTCAGTCCGATTGGGTAATTTGTGGGGAGAGCGTTTATGTGGGGAAAATGTGGGGAATTTAGACATTTACACTAGAGCTGAACTTCGAAGTAATAAAAGTAGTATAAGAAGTATAATATATAAATTATTTATATTTGATTCAAGTTTAACTCAACTTATCCGGCAGGAAGGTTGAGTTTATTTTATGACAACATTTATGTCCATCAAACTTTATCGTTCAAAACAGAGCAGGTCATGAATTGTTTTTAAATTTGAAATACGCAATAAGCCTATTGCTGGTTCTGCCTTTCTCAAACGCATCTGTAGAAAGAAAATTTAGCGTTCTGAAGAATTTGAAAACAGAGAATCGTAATCGCCTGCACAATGACACTTTAGTAGCGCTTATGGCCACTTGAGAAGGTATTAAGAAAGGAGGGAGCCTAAAATTCGATCCGTCAAATGATATGTTAACAAAACAAATTTGGCGCAATGAAGAGGCTATACCTTGAATAAAATCATTCAATACTTAAGTATAAGTAATAAATACCTATATTTGATTTATATGAACAGTACTTTTATTTCTATGCTTTAAACCTGTGGGGAAAATGTGGAGAATATCGATTTTATTTTCCCCAAAATTGGGGATTTTCAGTTAGGTTTTTGGGTAATCCAGACCGCGGAAGTCGGCAACACTGGTTAGGTACAACTGGTTGTTAAAACTGTTGTTCGAAAAATATGAGATACAATATTTTTATCCTAGAAATGTAAATCAGGATCCTCTAGAGAACTTTTTTGGTAGGATTAGAGCCATCAACTACAGGAACGTCAATCTTGATGCGAATACATTTATGAATGCGTTTAAATCACTGCTAATGTCCAATATTATGGGTCCTCATTCAATATACGCAAACTGTGAAGATGATAACTCATATCCTCATTCAATGTTGATGAGAGTTCCTCATCAACATTTGAAGAGGATAAAGAAAATGCCATACCAATAACCCAAAACATTAGCAGTAGTTATTGCAACCAATCTCTAAATCCAGTGAATGAAAGATTACGCGTGCACTCACGCACGCAGCACATATACCCTGCAGTATATGCAGAAGCATATACCGCAGGGTATATGTGCTGAACAGTGACAAAAAAGATTAATTGTAGGAGATGCTCAAACCCAAACAAAAAGAAATGTGTTTCATAAATGAATCGAACAACGAGAATACAACCTTTTAAAACATCACAATTTAACTTATCCATCAAAGAAGTTTTTAATGTTATATAGGGATATTTCGGGCCTTATACATGATTACTTGAATAAGTACGCTTACAAAAAATGTGTAAAAAAACGTTTAAAATTAGAAATATTAAAGCAATTTGATGTAAATTGGTTGGGGTGTACACATCATAAAACCGAAGTAAAAGAATGGTTGCTTAATTTAATGATTTGCACCCATGTTCATAATTGGTGCAACATATTAAATAAAATTTTAAAAGGAGATGTACAAGAAAAGATAGTGAAAAAGATGTGTGCACCTCAACAAATTGCCTTTGAGAAATATAAAGCCCATAGGCTAAGAGGAAAAAACAAATAAAAAGTAAAATCTGAAAAGTCGTTTTATTTTTACATTTCTTTCGTTGTCATTTCAAAGACCATTTTGTCCACGATGGACCATCAGGATCGACTGGTAGCGCCAATCCATCCGGCTGGATGAACGAAGACTGTTTTTACATATTTATTCAACAATTTGTGCGATACCATCGCTGCAGTTCGGAACGCCCACTGCTATTATTGTTGGATAACCACGATTCTCATTTATCTATTAAAACATTGGATTATTGCAAGGAACACGGAGTTGTGGTGTTGTCATTCCCGCCTCATTGTTCACATAAACTGCAACCGTTAGATCGTAGTGTCTATGGCCCTTTGAAGAGGTACGTCAATGTTGGTTGTGATGACTGGATCAAAAATCATCCTGGCAAAACTATGACGATTTATGATATTCCTGCTATTATCAAAATTAGTTGTGTGTATAAGTGTGTAAACACTTATAAGTGTTTAGATATTTTTGGTTAGTTGTGTGTATGAACGTTGTGTTGTATGAACGTTATAACGTTAAGTGTATCTACGCAGACAAAAATTGAGCTTATCTAATTCGTTACGGCGTAATATAAATGATGAATCTTAAACAAACACTAAATCTCTGTGGTATAAATACGATGAAAAGGGAATAAGACACTTGACGTTGTAAGTGTTGATAAGTTGTGTGTACAGAAATTATTGACAAGCAACTTCTCGGATATTAATGAAGTTATGAATGTTCAGATATTAATGGTAACTTGAAGTGTATGGAACTTATTGACATTTTAAATTGTTCAGAAGTATCTGGTCACCTTGTCTGCTACAATATATCTGAGTAACACAGGACATTTTAAGTAATAATTTTAGTTAACCGTATACTGTACTTAATACACCATAGGTATGTACGTAGATAAAAATTGTAATTGAACTAATAATTCAATATTGATCCACTGCAAATATTTTACACTGTGGCATGGATTTTCCGCAAAATGGTCGTCGGTGCATCGTAAATAAATAATAGGTTGGGGAAAAAGTTTCTTCGCATTTTTTAAGAAAATTCAAAACATTTTTTAATATATGTAGTTTATTTACATTTAACTAAAGTATGTAGGTACCATTTTGTTCGATAACTTTTTGCCATCTTGTAGGTAGGGACATGATCCCATTGCTATAGAAATTTTGGGACTTCTGGTCAAAATACCGCGACAAGTGGTTTTGGCAGTCCTCTCGTGATGTTAACCTGACACTGCCTAAAGAATTCTGAAGAGACCGAAACAGGTGGAAATCTGAAGGTGCAAGGTCAGGACTATACGGCGGATGCATTAACACCTCCCAGCCAAACTCTCTTAATTTTTGCTGAGTGGCTAAAGATGTGTGAGGTCTGGCGTTATCGTGATGAAAAACCACACCCCTTCTGTTGATTAATTCCGGCCGCTTTCTCTCAACTTCTTGCTTTAATCTCATCAGTTGTTCGCAGTAGAATTCAGAATCGATGGTCCTGCCTGGTGGTAACAGCTCATAATGAATAATGCCCTTACAATCCCACCACACACACAGCATCACCTTGTTGCGAGTTAACCCGGGTTTCGCCACAGTCTGTGAAGCCTGACCGGCCTTTGACCACGACCTTTTTCGCACGTTCTTGTCATACGTGATCCACTTTTCATCACCAGTTATCAGCTTCTTCAAAAATGGTTCGGTTTCATTACGTCGTAATAAAGAATCACAAATGAGTACACGGTTCATTAGGTTTCTTTCAGTGAGTGAGGTACCCAAATGTTGAGCTTTTTTGTGTACCCAGTTTTTTTCAAATGCGCCAAAACTGTTTTGTGGTCAATTTCCAGTTCTTCAGCTACGTCGTAACTACTGATATGCCAATCTTGCTCCACTTTTTCAAAAATGGCATCCATTTTATCCGTAATAGGGCGACCAGAGCGACGTGCATCTTTGACATCAAAATTTCCGGATTGAAAACGCTTAAACCAAATTTGTGCTACTTTCACAGACACTACACTAGGTCCATAAACATCGCAAATTTTTTTCGCGGCTTGCGTTGCAATTTTACCTTTTTTGTAGTAAAATTTTAAAATGTATCGAATTTCTTCATTAGATTCACTCATCTTGACGGTACGAAAAACAAATGAAAATCACACATTTTCCTAATTTGAATTTGGAATTATGTTCTTTAAAATTTAAACTTTCAATGATACCAAAACCAGCCAGATACAAATAGTATAGCCAAAGAGATTTTATTACAAGTTCATACATACTATAATGCGAAAAGACTTTTTCCCCAACCTAATACGTCGCTCTGCATTTGGGAGAGGCGAAGTTAGCGTTTCAAAGGCTTACAGGGCCGGAAAACCTGGCATAAACCTGTTTTACAATAACAAATACAAAGGATTTAAATGCAAATTTGATGTAATCGTGGACTTTGTTGCGGACGAAACTGCTTGTTCGATATTGAAGTTATTAATATTTTAGAAGAAGAAATATAAATTATACTATAGCCAAATGCTTATTTTTGCACTTTTACATATGAACCTTTCATTCCTGAGTTTTGGGTATCACATCAATAGTAACGGCCCCAGTGTGCGCCGTGCCCTCTTATCAGAAGTCGGAACCAACCTGGCACTGCTGGTCGTCGCTCGTTCGATGGTCGGGAGCGCTGAGTCGTGGGATGCGCTGATCTCCTTCTGTGAAACCGTCTTTCGCAGAAGAGGCTGCGAAAAGGGAGAGGGAGATCGAGACTACTCTCCCGACTCGGAGCAGGCGGATTAGGCATCGGCGGAGGGCGGATAACGCCTTCTTTCAGCCTATTAACATTGTCAAATTTTACAACCACGAATTGAAAAATGAAAACCTTGAAATTGAAAACCTTGGAAAACTTTTAAAATTAGGTACCATGCGAAAAGAAGAAACCTTGTTTGAAATAGCACCATTGCATCAAGCGGACTCTACTTCTCTTTGCCGGTCCTTTACATTAACATTGATGAAACACATTGGAAGATCAGCTCTGAACAAGAACCAGCTTTGAAATCTCAAATAAAAAAAAAAAAAAACTTTTAAGCCTTCGTTCCTGGGGGAAAAGTGGAAACATTGATCGAAACATAAACACAAAATTTACAATATTATTATTCTTGCGACTTGCCTCATAATGTCGTATTATCTCAACACGTCGTTTTTATTTTCATACCGTTAGTCAAAACGAAGAATTATTTCCACATCATGGATGGCAGACGCCAATTTAATTATCAGTCCAACAACCAATCCGGTGGTAACCACCGTGGGTTAAGGGACGCCCAGCGAGGATATCAACACCTACAGGATAGGGAGCAACGACGGGACTGGTCTTACCAGCCCCCGCCCTATGATCCCACTACGGAACAGAGAGTCGGTAAGCCAAACCGACGTTCTACTGGTTTTAGAAAGGCCGTAGAAGATAAGAAACTAGAGAGGGATAATGCCTCTAGTATTAAACAGTCTACAAGCGATACACCACCAATGGACGAGCCATTGTATGACATGGGTCCTCACTCAACTTTAGCACCCATGCAAGACGTCCACGTGCAGAACTTCGACTTCGGCGGATTCATACCGTTAGTCTCTGAAGTTTATGAGAAGATGAGGGGAGTAGACCCCCGTTTATTAGAAAGACTGCCTTTTTCACTCTTTCTCCACGTATGCACAAACCATTTAAATTTACAATTAGCTGAAGTTGCGAGACAAAATGGACAAAACGTTCTAAACCAGGCACAGATCTTCGTGACGCAATTCCCGACTATCAGTGTCTTCCGAAAGAGGTAATTGATTACATTAATCACATAAGCAATTCTTTAACGCCTACTGGCGTAGAACTGAAACTCAACTTACTCAACAATATTTAATAGATTGGAAGAGTTATGGAATACAGGTAGTGCTTTGTTCCAACTTGCAGCAATAATAGTAATAACAGTGCAAACAAAATTTTTATTCGTATCAGAGAAGACTTGCGAGAAAAGTGGTGTCGTGCTGTGGGCGTGGAATATTACAAGGTTTATACAATGTATTGTTGCGAAGATATCTTTAAAAACCACTTTCCGTTTAAAATTTGCTACTGTTTCGGACGAAATTTCGAAAAATAAGATTGTATTTGTAAATATAAAAACCGGTTAAGAGCGAGACGGACTCGCGATATATTTAAAAAAAAGTAGAGACATCGTTTTATTTTCCTATATCTCTACATAAACTTCTATCACATAGAATAATTTCAGATTTTTCTCTATGCAAACTTCAGAGATAACACCCAGTTAAATTCGGGGGGGGGGGGGGGGGGATATTTTGTGTTATGCGGCCTAAAAACATTGAGAATGTGCAAATGGCGCTCTTTCATATGATACCCCCTTTCAGTCCCTGTTGCTAAAAAAATATCTGTACTTTTATTTATTGCTTGTTTTAAAATAGTTGGGCAAACGTCATCTAAAACTATTCCAAAATTCAAGTTGATAGCATTAGTAATTCTTGAGATATCCAACTGTGACAGACAGACAGATTGAGTCGCACCATAAGGGTTCGTTTTTACCATTTTGGTACGAAACCCTAATAAGATAGATTCGATTATAATGACGTCTATTGACACTTTGACTGATGTGAGATGGATTATGTGTTGACAGATTTCAATTTTTAATTATGTTCCAGCGAGGCACAATCTTTTGTGCCACTTATAACGCCACCTGCCGTAAAAATATATAATATATATATAACGGGTCCGCCATCTAACTTTTTTTTTCCACCTGGTGCTTATTTCGTGAATGGTAACACTTAGCTCATGTCTGATTTGATAGATAATTAGTTTTATCCTTCCGCTGAACGAATATGGTTGTGTATACGCTTGAACAACGCTGGGAAATATTGCGACATTACTTTGAAAATCATGGTAATGTTGCAGAATGTGTGCGAAAATTGCGTACGGATTTTGGAAGAAGAGAAGCACCGTCAGCTCCGTATGTTCGTTATCTCGTGAAAAAAGTGAAAGAAACTGGTATCCTCATCGATAAACCAAAGCGTGAAACGCCAAAAACAGTGCGTACACCCGAGAATATTGCTGCTGTGGCAGAAAGTGTACGTGAAGCGCCATCAACATCAATTCACCGTCGTTCTCAACAATTGAACATTTCGGAGACATCATTGAGACGAATTTTGCATAAAGACCTTGGTATGACGCCATACAAAGTCCAATTGGTTCAGGAGTTGAAGCCAACTGACCATCCAATGCGTTTTCGCTTCGCTAAGTGGGTCTGCGATCGACTTACAGAAGATGCTGATTTTGCCAAAAAAATCATCTTTTCAGATGAAGCTCATTTTGATCTTGGCGGGTATGTAAACAAGCAAAATTGTCGCATTTGGGCCACAGAAAACCCGCACGCATACATTGAAAAGCCGATGCACCCAAAACGAGTCACTGTTTGGTGCGGATTTTGGTCCAGAGGCATAATTGGGCCATTTTTTTTTCGAAAATGAGCAAGGAGTGGCCGTTACAGTCAATGGCGATCGTTATCGGGCCATGTTGAACGAATTTTTGTTCACAAAAATTGAAGAGGAGGATATTGGCAACATTTGGTTTCAACAGGACGGCGCTACATGCCACACAGCCGAAGCTACACTCGATGTTTTGCGCCCTGTTTTTGAAGATCGCATTATCAGCCGCAGAGCTGATGTCGTTTGGCCACCTCGGAGCTGCGATTTGACACCGTTGGACTATTATTTGTGGGGTGCCGTCAAAGATAAGTGTTACGCCGACAAGCCAGAGACAATTGACGCTTTAAAGGACAATATTCGTGAAGCCATTGGTGAAATACAGCTGCACACAATCGATAATGTGCTTAAAAATTGGACCGATCGTATAGGCTACTGCATGGCCAGCCGAGGCAGCCATTTGAATGAAATTATTTTTCATTATTAACCGGAAAGATTGTACTTTCCAATAAAAAAAGAAATTTGAGAAAATATTCAGTAGTTTTTTTTATAGCATTTTCAAAAAAAAAGTTATCTGTCGGACCCTTTATATATATATTTTTTTTAATAACTATTGAGCCAATCATCAAAATATTCAAATTAGTTTCTCAAAATGCTCTAAATTTTCAAAAAATAAAATTAAATGTAATGGTTAAAAATTTAGACAATCCCCATTATCTCATGCCAGCATTGCAGACATTGGAAAAGTACCAGCTTTGAAATTTGGGAGATAAAGTGGCCAAATGTTGCTTGATACGGTTTATGAATTGTTTAGCAGAGAATGTTCGCATGCATGTAGTGTTCAACAAGAACTTACATGAACTATATGAGAAGCTGACTGATATTCCAGTAAGTTGATACATTAGAATTAAAATGCATAATAGGTTACAAATCAGTAACGTTAGGTTACAAAGCCAAGAGGCCGATTCAACTATTAGCTACAAGCTTATGTGGATGATCTCTAACTCTACCGCTGAAATATTCGACGAATGCGGGCAACCCCGGTTTCAGGCATTAAGTACCAGTACCAACCAAAATCAAGCCTTACAATAAGCTTAGGTAACCTGGGGTAAAAAAGTGGAAATATTGTTTGAAACTGCACAAATACAAGAAGCCGACTCAACTTCTGCTAGGCGGTGTTTATTGATGAAGTCCGGTGTTCTATAACATTAAAACATTGACGAATGCGGCCGACCATTACGCAGACAATGGAAGGTCTGCTCTGGATAAGAACCAGCTTGAATTTTAACAGTCTAAGTCTATGGGAAAAAGTGAAAAATATTTAAAGTTACGCTCTTTTTTATCTTCACAACACCGACGAGTTCAGTGTGGCGGTAGGCTTGCACCAGGGGTCGGTTTTAGGTCCTAACATCTTCCTGTTGATTATGGACGCTCTTACGGCGGACATACAGGAAGAGGCACCCTGGTGCATGCTATTTGCCGACGACATCGTTCTTTTCGGTGAAGATGGACCTGAGATCCAGAGCAGATTTAAAATCAGCAGAACCAAGACCGAGTATATGTTCTGAGATTTCGGCGGTCTCTCCAGTTCTGGAGCCATAGCGCTTGATGGCGCGCTTCTCCCGGTCTGCTCCGACTTCCGGTATCTTGGTTAACTTGTGCAAAGCGATGGCGAACTAGATCGGACTGTTAAGCACAGAATTAACACTGGATGGATGAAATGGCGGCAGGTCACGGGAACAATCTGCAACTCCCGCATTCCCCTTAAACTCAAGGGGAAGATTTATAAAACAATGGGTAGAACTGCCGTCTTGTATGGATCAGAATGTTGGGCCATAAAAAGAATGAATGAAAGGCAATTGCATGCAGCCGAGATGAGAATGCTAAGAGGGATGTGTGTTGTTACGCGAATGGATAGAATAAGAAATGAGTATGTAAGAGGAAGTCTGAAAGTGCCACCGGTGACTGAAAAGTTGTGTGGAAATCGGATGTCATGGTATGGGCATGTGATGCGGAGGAATGAGGAAAATGCCGTCAGGAAAGTGTTGAGTATGAATGTGGAGGGCTATACTAGTAAGGGAAGACCAAAGAAACGATGGATGGACTGTGTGAAAGATGACACGGCCAGAAAGGGAGTGACTACCGAGATGACGACTAATAGAGAAGTATGGAAGAAAAAGACATGTTGCACCGACCCCAAATAAATTGGGTCAAGGGCAGGAGAATGATGAATGAGAAACATTTTTATTAATATTGACGAAGTGTCAGCATTCCCAGCATGTAGGCATTTGACCGGCCTACCTACAAAAGGCGTGATGAATCCACTCAATTCTATTTGAATGTCACAAAGAAAACTTCTACTTTTCTCATGATGGCTTTTAGACGACAATACAGGCTCATTATTTTATTAAAAGATTAGCCAGTCAACAGAAGGTATGCTGCTGACTTCACCAGGTGCGCCGGACGAACGCTTAGGGCCTGTGCACACGGCGCCGTTAGACTTGAGACCTCAACACTAGCTGCGTCGAAAAGGTCGTTGTGGGCATACATAGGCTCTTAGTATCGTCGCTGTTATAGGCTCTTTTATTGCACCATCAGTATTTTGCTTTAGGCTGCGCCTAAGCAGTCCATGCATGCAGACATTGAGTGGTCTGCTAGTGACGTAACGAAATTTCAAGCCTAATTTAATATGAAGTGAAAACTCAAACTACGAAGTGTGTGATTTTCGCGAGTACGTAAGAATACATCAAAATCATATGTGCGTCAGGATTGCTCCGCCGAGTTATCAAATCAGAAAATGGTTTCAGCCAAAAATTTGTCGATATTTGTCAAAATCGAAAGAAACAAACCCCGTATTTGTCAAAGCAGAAATAAAGAAGTTATAAGCGTTTTAAGTTGGCCGCGCAATCCTGACGTCAAGGACTGCGCGGCCACGGAGATCTCAGCAACTACTTGGGATAGAGAAATAATTCCTTTTGTCAACTCAAGTCTGTATTTGTCAAGATTTGTCGAAAAATGAATCAAAGCTCTATATCAATATTATAATTAAATATTCGCCTTGAAAGTCATGGCCGCGCAGTCCTTGATTTGCTATTTTGTTTTTAGTATTTTTTTTATTAAAATTGAAGACTTCATATAGTATAGGAGTTAAAAGGAGAAAGGTCTTAATTTGTCGAAACTGACAAAAGCTTTAAAATACGACTAAAGTGTAATTAAACAGACGAAATCAATTTAAAACACAAAACTCGTGGCCGCGCAGTCCTGACGTTACTTTAAACCATGATATCTCAATAACTATAGTAGCTAGGATTTTGCTGTAGACGTCCATATAATCCTTATATTAACCCCATTAAAATGACATATCCTTTTACCCTCAACACTGTTTGGGACGCGAGTAATCTCAAGAATTATGTTACCCCATACAATGTTCTAGTAGAGTGACCATAATTTCAAGACCATAAGTTCAAGACAATACAGTCTAAGCGCATTTCTGTTCTGGTTTCTATTGTTAACTGATAAAAAACTTTTTTAATATTTAGATATTCTTATACATTATAAACAAAATGTACAGAATTATATTAATAGAATCTTGCAAGTTACTGCTCGTGGAAATGTTAATTATATCTAAAATAACGTTATAAATAGATATACACTATTTTAACAATTACTTACAGTAGAAGCACTAAAAAAAAATATCATTTAAGACGTGCTCAAGAATAAATGCAGCGTTACATTCACAATTATAATGATATATTTTAAAATATATCGAAGCAATTCTTATTCTTAATCTGTTTGATTCTTCACTGTTAATATAACGCTGTTATATCGTTATTTCTGTGATTATTGTCAAATAAATTGAGTATACATAAATACTCTTTATTCCCAGGGTCAGTAAAAAAAAACACTGAATCAAATGCACGAGTAAATTTAATATTTTTTACAGATAAATCAGTAAAATTACTATTTTAACATTATTCTAAGTTGGTCTCTTCGGCCGCACTACAGGAGCATCGACGCGAGTTTGCCTATTGCGCTCTCTTTCTAATATTGCTTTTCATTCGCACAACTGCTGGTCAGCGGACCACCGCGCTCGCGTCGAATCGTCACGATACCAGTATTATATCTCAACGGACTGTTACTGCTGTACGTTGTGGATCCGACAGTGATATTCCGATAAAAAGGACATAAGTGTGTATTCAGTGAGAGACTTAGCGCTCGTTCAGACACGGCGGGAACCGCGCGATTATAGAATCGCATGGAAATCGCGCGGGTCTTATTTATATGAGTTAGTTAGTAATCGTTCAGACATAACCGCGCGGTTAATCAAGCCGCGCGGTTACCGCAACCCAACCGCCAGAAAATAGAATCGCGCTGCTCCCGCGCGTTTCTATTACAATGGAGTCTTTACTTCGCGTTCAGTTGCGTTGCGGATACCGCGCGGTGAGCACGTCACTGTTCGTGAGTTCGCCATGGATCGTTTCGACACTGAACTATTTATTGATGAGGTGGAGAAGAGACCTGCAATATGGGACATTCAGTGTGATGATTACTCAAATAAAATTATCAAGAACCGAGCTTGGCAAGAGTTGGTGGAGATATTTGGAAATTGCGAAGACACGGTGGAAAAAAGAATATTTTAAGTAAGTAGGTTTATTCACCAAAAAATAAGTGACAGAATTATGTTATAATTATTGTTATGAAGCGTATATTATACTCTCCGTATACTTTAGGTACTTAAATAAATATAAACAAACTTCGGCTGCTTTATGCAGACATTTCGAGCATTTTTCAAATGAAGGTCACAACGGTATTACCATATTTCGTTTGTTTACATTTAGTTATGTACCTAAACATTACAAGTACGGTATGTTAGTTGCAGCTATATCTTTGTGTCTTGCCATGGAACACGCCCATCGTTCACAAAGTAATGAGCGAATTTATCTCTGATATTCAAAGATGACGGTGTCCCTCTTCCCGCATGCAAGGTATTGAGATTAGTCATGGGTGCATTATATAAAGTATCTTTAAATTTTAGACCATCTCTAGTCCGCACATAGTTATGTAGAACACAAGAAGCTTTTATTATATCTTCGGCAAAATCTATGTTTACATTTATAGGCCTATGAAAGATGCGCCATTTGTTCGCCAAAATACCAAAAGTGCACTCAATATTACGTCGGGCTCTCGATAACCTATAGTTAAAAATCCTTTTTTCATATGGTAAACATTTGCCTGAATATGGGCGCATTAAATTTTCTGCTAAGCCGAAGGCTTCATCTCCAACTATAACATAAGGCATTGGTGTTAGGTCTACATTAGATATTGGTTTAGGTGTTGGTATGTTTAATGATTTTTCTGTCAGGCGTTTATAAAAAACCGAATTTTTAAATATAGCAGAATCACTGCTTTTGCCATAAGCCCCAATATCAACATAAGTAAAGCAATAGTTGGCGTCGCAAAGTGCTAAGAGCACTATGGAAAAGTAATGTTTATAGTTATGATACAAAGAACCCGAATCAACAGGCTTTATAACTCGGATATGCTTGCCGTCTATAGCACCAATGCAATTTGGAAAATTTGCATATCTCTCAAAGTCTCGTGCTATTGTCTTCCAGATATCTTCAGTCGCTTCGGGCATGACTATGTTTACCAACTTATTCCACAATGATTTACATACTTCGCGGACAATTCCAGTAATCGTCGATTTTCCTAGGCGATAATTGTAGCTTAGTTCTCCAAATGAACAACCCGTACCAAGATATCTGAAACAAGAATATTATTAATAATGTTATTATTTTTAGGTACACAACTCCAAAAAAAAATGGAAAAACGTACGAGATTGCTACAATAAAGAATACAAAAAAGAAAAAACAACTCCTTCTGGTTCAGGTGCTCGTAAAGGAGCCCGATATATGTATTTTTCAAGATTATCTTTCCTGCAGAATAGTGTAAGTAATAAAGACACTACAACTAATATTGAAGAACAGAATGAAAGGCAAAGTGAGAAGACAAGTGAACTAAACGCCAATGCAACCGAAGCCACTGAAATACGTCCCCCTAAACGTAAGAAAACACAAGTGCCAGAAGAAAAAATAGCTGTTTTAATAGAAAAAAGTATCGAGTCACGAAAACATTTTCAGAATGAACTTCAAGAAAATAGTATTACCAAGCAAGATGACGACAAACTCTTTTGTTTGTCGTTATATAAAGAACTCAGAAAAGTACCAGAAAATAGGCGTTTAGCAACCAAAATTGAATTACTTCAAGTGATACAAAAAGGACAAAGCTTACCACCCCCTGTTCGCTACAATACTCAGCAGATCACACCTACGTATTGGCAAGGACAACAGTATACAAGCCCGCAAGGATATTTTACTACATCTGGATCATCTCCTCCTGTTCCGGCACCGTCACCGTCACCATCGCAATTTAGTTCTGGCTCTCAGTCCTCTACAGTTATAGAAAATATTTATGCTGATTTTGAAGAACAATAAATAAATCTTACCTTAAAGTTATTACGAGTTTCTCTTCCGGTGACACGCTTGGCCTCAAATGCGTTTCAGAGCATGAAATATCTTGCCTGATCAGTTCAATTAGTTCATCAAAAGATTTTATTGACATTCTCAAATAGTCAAAAAATTTGTTATCATACATTCTTAATTTGGGATATAATGTTACGAACTGACCATGTACTAGTCGGTCACGTAATATTGGATGCACCCAATACCGCCTTTTTCTTTTCTTTTTTTTAAGGAGCAACCACAGTAAACACACTTCTTCGTCGACCTCCATTTTGAAACTGACGCTAACCCGCACGAAATCGCATACTAACCGCGCGTGTCTGAATAGCTTCACAATTTTGCGGTTTGAAACCGCGCGATTCGTAAACGCACGATTCCCGCATGTCTGAACGCAGGCTTAGTGTATATTTAAACGTGATATAAATAATTACGTGATATTAATCAATATGGTGAGTTATTTATTTTTGAATTAAATTTGTTAACGATATTTATTTTGTGTTATCTACCACCATACCATGTTAAAACTTTTACCAGTTTTGCTGTAGTCAGTACTTTTACATAGGTACCTAGTTAAAAAGTAGATCGGAATAAAGTCCTAACAAATTAGGCCTTAATGAACAAGGATGGAATTTATTGTGTTTTATATAATTAATAATAATAAATAAAGCCTGGGTAAGGTAAACCTTTCCCAGGCTCTCTATTTAAAAACTAAATAGAGCGTTTAAGGTTTTGCCTAAACCAGACGCAACTTTTAACTCCTGGTAATCTCAAATTATTAAAAAGCAGTTATAAATAAATAGATATTTAAAAATATACTTTTTAATTTAATTTTCAGATAAAAGCGGGTCGCAAAGGAAAAGTCAATAGTGAAAAATTAAAAAAAAATATTTCTTAAGTACGGAGATGTATGCAGAAATCGCAGTATTAAATATAATGATCCAGTATTTAAAACAATATCTAATGAGTTAGATAATACGATAGCTCCTTATGCAATCTACAAAGCATTGAAAAGGCACTACGACGAGTATTTTCAAAATGATGAAGATGATAACCTTTATTCACCCCGAGTTCAGAGTAGTTCATCTTCTTCACCGTCGCGTCATAGTGTGGCTTCATTATCGCTGACATATCAAGACAAGGTGAAAACATTTAGTTTTACAATGGACGAGCATGAATGGAAAAAAATTCAACCCGTGATGGTACATTATGCTAGAAGAGATATAAGGACCTCATCGACACACCAAAAATACAGGAGTCTGCCAAAGTTTAAGTGGGCGACTTTTTTGAGAGAAAAGCTCTGGGAGTTATCTAAGCTACCATGTACTTGGAACTTTAAAAATAAGAAAGTTGACGGTGAAAATAACATTTCGTTATTTGGAAAGTGCTCACAATGTCAAAGAGAAACAATAATAAAAACCGAAGCAATTTCTGAAAAAACTGTAAGATTTACATGCGATATACTTACTTGTAAGGAAGAGAATGTACCACACAATCCTAAAAAAAAATCAAAATTAACTCCATACCAAAAGAGGTAAATTAGCAAAAATTCTACAGTATAAGCCTGCCGTAGTCGTACAAAAAGAACTTGCGGCCAAATTAATTAAAGACCCAAATCAAGTTTGCCCACCAGTGCTGCCAAGTTTAGCAGCTCTCCGCCAGATCAAGTATGAGAAACGACAAAGCAAGAGACTTCATGCTCACCCAACTTTAAGTATACTCATGAGGACTCAAGAGGTACAGAACTTTATCCGTGAAGTGACATTGATACCGTGTTTTCATTTATATTATTGGTCTGATCAGCAAATAGAGTACTATACTAACTATTGTAATAGTTTTTCTAAAGTGACCATTACTGTAGATGCAACTGGATCTTTTTTTCAGGCTATAAAGCTTCCCGATGGAACTACACTAACAAAACGACTATTTGTATATATTGGCATGATTGCTTCGGATTCAATTAAATCTACTCCAATTTTTCAAATGGTTACCGATTCTCACAATAAAGATTCAATTGCAGCGTGGTTAAAAAAATGGTTAATTCAAGTAAGGAGCCCGCCACATGAAATTATTACCGATGACTCATCAGCATTAATTGCAGCTAATGTTTCAGCATTTACTACGTTTAGCAGTATAAAAGATTATGTTAAACGATCTGTTTTAGTCTTAAGTGGCCGCAATTATGCATTACCTGAAGTATTTATTAGGCTAGATACAAGTCATTTTATCAAAACAATTTATAATTTACGTTGCTTTGAAAATAGGGATATAAATGTTAAAATGTTATACGTTCGTTGCATTTTGTATATGAAAGAATGTGAATCGTTTCAGCAAATTAAAACTCTCATTACTGATGTTGTAAGACTATGTCTAACCGAATACGATAACCCAGAAAACCCTGTTTCTGTTTATATTCAGAAAATAAGTTGCACCTTAGGTAATACTACATATACGGAACCTAATGAAGACACCGATGAGAAGGAAAATATTCACGAAAACATAATCCTCGACGATGATGACGGTTTGCTCTCATGGTTTGATGAAATTGTTGAGAGGGAAAAAAGCCTAGATAAAACAAAAAGTTCGTCAGAATCACAAAACTCTTTCTACATGCCTCATTTAATAACAACGCTCAAACGGTTACTCCTAAAGTTACCCCTCTGGAGTAATATTATGTGCCCATTATATAAATCACAAAACAAAGTACCAACATCTTCAGCTATAGAGAGCTATTTTAAAACTATGAAAAATTTGTTATTCACAACAAGGTCGAAGAAATATAACATTGATGAATATTTAAATATGCATTATGATTATTTATTAGGTGAAATAAAAATTGCTTTAAATTGTTTAAATAATTTCGCCGACATTGTAGACAAAAAGGAGAAAAACATTAAAAGAAAACGAGGTAAGACTAGGAAGCGAAAAATGTTACCATTTGAAAACAAATGCTGCAAAAAAGAAAAACCTAGTGTAACCAAAACGTTTTTAAATGATTCGGTATTCTCAGTAATTCCTACGTATGTTGAAAACTGGAGAGGCGAAGGTGTTCCTAAAGATGATTCTGCAAATAAACCTGTAAATATAATGTTTTTAAAAAATAGTAATTTTACTGTACAAGATATATCTGAAAAAAATATTAAATTAACAAACACTTGTGCATTTGATTCCGTATTTTTTTTATTGGCCCACGGATTTAAAGAGTATTCATGCATACGCGATTTATTTGACAATAATTGCAGAAATAGGGATATAACAGCGTTTTTACAAATCCTCTGTAACTCTGATAATAACAGTGAAGAAGCAAACAAATTAAGAATAAGAATTGCTTCGATACATTTCAAAAACAATCATTATGATTGTGAATGTAACGCTGCATTTATTTATGAGCACGTCTTAAATGATATTATTTTTAGTGCTTCTTCTGTAAGTAACTGTTCAAATAGTGCATGCATAAATTCTACCCCATCAAGAAGAAAACATGTGTTTATACCGTTAAATTTAGATATAATTAATATTTTCACCATCAGTAACTTGGAAGATTCTATTATTATTCATGATTGGGAAAACAAGCAATGCAGAAAATGCAATGAAGTAGTTCTATTTCATTATACCTTGTCAAAAATTGTTACATTCGATTTAAATGGCACGCAAATGGTGTTTTTACATGAGGTACCTAAAAGTATAATAATTAAACAAAACATTTATAAATTATTGGGTGCCGTAGAATATGTTCCTCCAATACTTGGAACAATAGGGCATTATAAGTGTCATATTATAAGAAATAGCGGAATGCTTTGTTACGACGATAACAAGAGTAAATTAGAAGAGAGTACAAACGATTCTGTATATATCCATTTTTTAACTTATGTTTTAGTAGAGGTGTAAGAGCCGATGAAAAACATTTAAAGTTGAAGAATAATGATTTTGTTGATTTTTGAAATCTTTATATTTGTGCAATGAATAAAAATATTCAAATATTAAACAAGTTTTTTATTTCGTCTTATTTAGTATTTTATTTAAGTTTTTGACTAACAGAACAGAATGCCCTTGAACTGTGCTGTCATAGCCAGTTTGACAAAGATTAAAAACAAATCGAAATTATGGTCACTCTACTAGAACATTGTATGGGGTAACATAATTCTTGAGATTACTCGCGTCCCAAACAGTGTTGAGGGTAAAAGGATATGTCATTTTAATGGGGTTAATATGAGGATTATATGGACGTCTACAGCAAAATCCTAGCTACTATAGTTATTGAGATATCATGGTTTAAAGTAACGTCAGGACTGCGCGGCCACGAGTTTTGTGTTTTAAATTGATTTCGTCTGTTTAATTACACTTTAGTCGTATTTTAAAGCTTTTGTCAGTTTCGACAAATTAAGACCTTTCTCCTTTTAACTCCTATACTATATGAAGTCTTCAATTTTAATAAAAAAAATACTTTAAACAAAATAGCAAATCAAGGACTGCGCGGCCATGACTTTCAAGGCGAATATTTAATTATAATATTGATATAGAGCTTTGATTCATTTTTCGACAAATCTTGACAAATACAGACTTGAGTTGACAAAAGGAATTATTTCTCTATCCCAAGTAGTTGCTGAGATCTCCGTGGCCGCGCAGTCCTTGACGTCAGGATTGCGCGGCCAACTTAAAACGCTTATAACTTCTTTATTTCTGCTTTGACAAATACGGGGTTTGTTTCTTTCGATTTTGACAAATATCGACAAATTTTTGGCTGAAACCATTTTCTGATTTGATAACTCGGCGGAGCAATCCTGACGCACATAAAATCATTTGGGTTACAAGTTCCTAGAGGAAAAGGTGCATTATGTTCTCTTTTATGATACTGACGAATTTAAAATAGTGTTAGTCGTATCGATATAGTTATTTTCTTCACCGATTAGCTTTTATGGACCTACCAGTTACCGACACCGTTGTGTTCTTGAAACCATTATTCTGGAAATACGTTCTGCCATGAATTTTTGGCAAAACTAGTGATTAGTACGAAACATACGCATGTCATTCGCCGTGTCGCATCTCAATACTATATCCTATAGACACCCTTGATTACTGTATTACATACAAAGGAAAGCCGTTATATTTCACTTTCTATATTAATTTACAACCAGTCACTAAAGACTTCGTGAAGAAATAACCAACTTTTTTTCAAGCAATATAAAATAACTTATTTCACAACCTAAAAATCAAAAGAAATTAATCATAAGTGTTTATGAAACTGATTATGTTTTCTAAATAAAATATATAAATTCAATCTTATGTCCGATCCATAATTCGAGTCAATAAAATGAAAATAGAAACTTTCATGATAACACAAGGGTGACCAACTACTATTTTTTATTTTTGCTATCCGTCTTTACGTATAACATTTTACCGCCTGAAATTATGGGACGGAAATTGCTGTAGTCTTAAATTTACAATATATGTATTATCTTTATGTATAGAACTCACAATAATTATGCAGGGTGGCAGGGTGGTTCAAATAGTGACGTCAAAAGGAAAAGTCTGAACTCCTCATACCCAGATCCCATATGTGTTCCGCGACTTTTGTAGTATTCTAGTTTTTCTGTTTTTTTTTTTTGCGACATGATTGTCTTGAATGTCACTTTCATGTCACAAAAAAAAATCTGAAAAATTAACACTACACAAAAGATATGAATTTATGAAGCTCCACCGGCAGAAAACTGTAAATAATTATAAAAACAAAAATAACTCGAAAACTACAAAAAATCGCGGAAGATACATGGGGTATTTTTGAATGCCCCTGGGTATGAGGAATTCAGATATATTTTCTTTTGACGTCACTGTTTGGACCACCCTCTATAGTGTACTTTAGTCTAATATCTAGATTTGGCCTTTTCTAACCGGTCAAGCATAAATAACGCTGTCAAATATCAAACGTGGGCCACTTGTGACCCACTAATCGTGCCAGAAATCGAAACATACGGGTGCATAATTATATATTATTCGATTTCATATTTGAAGTGACTTTCCACTACACATATTCAAAAATAATCAAGAGTAAGAATTATGTGTTAGGCCGGCTTTACACCTGTAAATTTTCCTCGCGCAAAGTCCCTTACGTAATTAACTTACATTTAATTTGCAAATGTAAACTCTCTCGTAAGGAGCTTATCGTAATTTCTTCAAGTAAGGGCTGATTTTTCAATAGTCAGATAACTTTGATCCGAAAAAATAAATATGACAGTTGGACATATGGGTCATAAACAAAACTCGCAAAAAAAGTGTTATCACATATTTTTTTCCATATTCAGGAAAGTTAGTACCTAAGTATTTTTTGGGCAGTATAACACGGATTGTGGACTGAGCTATGTGCGCGATGTAGAATATCAAATATTTTATTAGTAAAATTGTATTTTTTTTTATGCACACAGTATGATAAAATATCCTTCTGTGGACTTGTTACTGGTAGGAGTTCGTAGCTTTGCGTGGTTATAAAAAATCAACTATTCTTCCTACCACAGTCAGACTTTGACTAATGAATAAGTAACATAATGAGCTTATATATTCCTGACATTGCTAAAATTAATATCACTTATTTTTAAGAAAAAACAGATTAAACAACTCGTTACAGAATTCGAATCCATCCCGTGGAATAAAAATATCGAAGTCTAGAATCGATTACACAAATTTCAAATCGATATTTTTATTTTAACGCTGGCAACTAAGTGTAGCTGCCACTTGTGCTAAACCAGTCTTTTGTCAAATAAAAATAAATAAAAAATAAAAATCGTTTATTTTCAGGCGTCGACGGCCCATAGCGTGTTAGTAATATCCATAGTAATGATCAAAGATCGTGTGACTTTCCGTTGTGTTAAATATTCTGGAAAGCGTGCACTGAATTAACATGAAAAACTCTCGACTGGTTGCCTCAAATGAACTTTTTTATGAATTTTACATTGTTGCTTTTCTAACCTAAAAAAATATTACTGTAAATTGGATTTTATACAAGGCAGTCCCTTCTGTGCAATTCTTTTCTGTGGATCATTGTCCACAGAATGTATAATATTAGTACTAATGAATTATTTTTCAGAAGTTATTCTATGTGTGTTACTGTTTTCTTTGTTTCCTTTCAGTATAAGTACCTATTGCTCAATTTACACATTTACATGATTATATTTGTCTCTTCTGTGGACAACTTTCCTGTGGAATCTCACAGTCAATTTTTTTATTGATTTTTTAGAGACTTATTTAAGAAAAAATATTTAATGTATGACGCTGGATCAAAACGACTGATTAGATTTTTATTAAGATTTACACCATTGTTGTAAAAGTTGATATTATTCATTTCTGTGGCTAACTTAATATTTTGTGGCCCAAAAAAGTAAATAGTACCAATATTTACAAACCTAATTAAAAACGATCTTTTTCTGACATGTAAATTATGTTATTTTGAATATTTGACAACTTTTATTTAAAAAAAACTAAACGGTTTTGATTATGGCCCATATCGCTCATCGTAATTACGTTTATATTATAAATAAATACGTCATTGTTCTATTGGATGAGTGATATGTTTTATACAAAATCTGTCAAACCGCCATATTTATTCCATAAATAAAAGTTATCCGAGGATTGAAAAATTTGCTCTAAGTCAATTTATGTAAGTTATAGTTCGCGTCACGTAAGTTTGCTGCTCTGAAAGCAGGCTTGCTGTGCATGGCATGGCGCGCTGCTGTTTTACTATATAGATATTAACTATTGCGCTATCATTTGTAGCCTAGTTCAGAGCGGCATACTTACATGACGCGAACTATACTTACATACATTTTACAGAAGCAACTAAGAGTATAGGCAGCCTTAAAAAAAGAAAAATCGATAAAAATATATATTTACATAAAAAAATAAAATTATTTAAAAAGTGGATACGGTGATTGCCCTTAAAGTAAGTTTGTTAAATGGAAAGTCTTCTTTTTCTGCAGCTTGCACATATAATGTACAAAAATGCTATCAGAAAGGGACTAGCATTAACTTTGCTTTGGGGAAGGTAAATCCATAGTCGGATTATCACAATATGTAGGTATTATGTCATAATTACATAAATATTAAAAAAAAAGCTTCAGTCAATGTAGAAGAATGACGAAGAAGAAGAATGAAGAAGTCAATGTACCATCATTATGAACCACTTACTAAGGGACCAAAAATGAAATCGCGAAAAAAAATTGCTGTTCCCTACATTTATGTTTGCATATCTCATTAAAATGCAGATGGAAAAGCAGACTTTTTTTTCGCGATTTCAGGTTTGGTCCCATAGTAAAAGTTGTTCATAATGATGACTACAATTACCTTTTAAGAGGTTGTAAGTTATTTAAATTACACCTTGTATTTCGAGGAAACTACTTAGAATACAGCACCCGATTTGCGTAACACAGTCGTAATGACAATCCTTTTCATTTTGACAAATCAACGATATCCATTGCGTTATTATTATTGCTGAGCAGACAAATATTTCTAACATATGAAGCAATGGATTTTAGTCACGAGTATGTTACGCAAACCTATCAGAAACCTGTATTAATGAGCTGTATTAATACAATCCATGGCTCCACCCTCCCCAAGCATTTACTTATCTTACATGTTAAATCTAAACTTACAGTTAGTCAGAATTATAGTTAGTCTCTTGCATGAGTGGCTGTAGATCCTCCCGTTTCCTGTCGCCTCGCTTAGATATCCGGGTCACTCCTTCGAGCACTCCAATATCTGAGAGACTGCGGACAAACAAATACATTTTTAGTTCATATTTTATGTTTCTGTGATGTACTCGTATTAGGCTGCTTGTATTGCTTGTATTATACAGAACGTTAGATGGCTAATGACAATATCTTTGTTTTTTTTTTTTTTTTTTTGAGAACGTCTAGGTGTTAGGAATGTAGTGGCTGAGAGCTGGTTATATCTATTGAAAAACTAATTACCGTTAAATCAAGACACGAGTGCAGACCGCAAATCGGTAGCGTTGCGTGAGTTAGCTTTTTGATCTGGTGTCTGTTTAATCTGTGTCGGTTATTCTCCCAATCAAATCAAGTCATTTATTCTAAGTAGGTTAAGAATCAGCACTTTTCGAACGTCAAAATTACATAAGACAGTCCCCCAAAACACCCGGCCTGCACCACTTCCTAGTGCTTTAGCTGGGAAGAAGTGGCGCAACAAACTACGCAGCAGCACCGCTGTCTGTTCAGTTAGAACTTGTTCTTTTTATTTTATTATTTGAGATGGGTTTGCTCTTGACTCTAGTCTAGGTCAGAGGTGACAGATGGATGGATATCTCTAAGACTACCTTTTCTGTTTTTTTTTTTTTATATATACAGTGTGATTCAAAATACCCCTGTTATACCGAAAACAGTGTATTGTTTAATACACTATTAGTTATTCTGGAAGGTCGCCATGGTCATATCTCAACTTTAAATAATTTCGGTTTTCTCTTACAAAATACAAATAATATTTTAATTTTGCTATGTCGTAGCAACCCTAGATAGGCGGAGCCAAATAAATCAATGACCGCAGGCCGTAGGTATCTAGGTATTGTCGCGTCCTTTGACCTGGCCAGCTGTTGCCTCATCGCGCGAGTGAAATGATCAGTACGGTAATTATTAAGTTTGTACATACCATTTTCCTTTTCAAATCCTGCGCAGCTTTACACACGTTATTATTCACAATAAGGACAACAAACACAAAAGGTACACAGAACTTAGACAGTTGTCTTGCTGCTGCAAGATTACCGTCAGTCGCACCTACACACATTATCATGTCATAATATTCATTGTTCGCATTTTCGGTCATGATTCCTCGCAAAATTCACTGCAATCCAACGCGACACTAGACGACATGCATCCAACTCGAAAGAATGAAGTGAACTAGCGAAATAAATGCCTAATTACTTAACTAGCCTACAAAAATAAAATGTACACAATTTTAGGGATCAATAAGATATTAAGTGAATTCCGATAATAAATAGGTACTATTTTTAAAATAAAATATTGTACCTAGTGATAGCAGTGCACCTACATTTTGCTTACGGTATTTCTGTCCCATGATGTGATAAGCGGCCAGTTAAAATTGTATTATCGAGGTTGACTAGTATTTGTAGCATTAATTACAAATCTTAGTGGTTTACCTATTTTCTGTATTTTTTAAATGATAAAGAAATAAAATACATTGCCATAATTATGAAACAAATCTAATTCCAAAATAATCGAATACAGTATCCAAAAACCCCAAAAAGATTGCCCGGTCTTAGAATAGAATCGCGTTATTATTACACATGTACGGAATCTTTTAGTGATTTCCTTTCCAAGGTGGCGGCGAGTTCAAAGGACGCGCGCGGCGGCACGGCGTTTTTGAAGCATTCTTCAACCGATGCCGATATCCAATAAGAAAGCCGGAAGCAATGGGCGTGCAGTATAGTGTAGGAAATTGCAAGATATTGGTGGCATTTCTACCAATCGGAGGATTAAAACTGCAATTAATTCTTATAAAAATGTATTTCACCAAAGAGTAACGAAAACAGTTAGGTCGTTCGATATCTTACTTTTGAGGATAGATACCTGTTAAACAAATGGAATTATTTTTCATAGGGAGCTAATATTTATTTTATTAAACTTTTTACTAGGTATTTGTATTTTATAAAAACCTTGTAGTTGGGTTTAAACTGCAGTTTTATGCAGATGTATGTAGCTACGTCTACTTCTACTCTGCGTAGGTATTTCGCATATCATACTGGTATTCAAGACTTAATTCAATCTTGAAAAAAAAAATCAACTTGCCTCTCTGATGCAAGAAAATTATAGGCTTTTTACTATTATGTGTTAAGTGTCTTATCTGACGCATTCATCCCTATATCAAAGAAGAGAGAATAGAGGTCAACCAAATTTAGGGTTGACTCCATCAAAAATATGAAGAAAACTTTGACATGTCGAAAGCATTCAAAAACTTTAATGAACATTGTTGGGGACTTCATCTAATGATTAATAATGCACAACAGAATATGGGGCCGCTGGATCAAAAGAGGTATTCTGAGTCACCCTGTATAAGTATTTAAGTTAGTTAATGTAAACTACTGCACACCAAACATTTCACCCAAAAACACTTTATACAATTTTCACTTTATAAAGCCTATTTCAAGCGTAGGGTTTAACCACTACACAATGCTCATCACTTACAGTAAACGTCCCAAATTTCTTACTGTATCATTCCTTTAGCCTAATTTATCACACTCTATTAGCTTTAACTTCATACAACAATGTCTAATACGATAAATGATGTAATGTCTGATCTTGACCAATTTCCTGTATCTGAGACTCACATTTGTACCCCCGAGGAAACTAAATTTTTCTGGTTTACAACATTAACTCAAAATATCCGGTCCAGTCTGTAATTACTTAAACCTTCAAACCCTAATTCACTGTATGAAGATTGAGTGTGATCTCCTGGTTCCTACAGAATGCTGGTTACCGTGCTCAAGTAACGCCTGCATTCCCATTCTACATAATTATATCACTTACAACACAACCAAACAATACTGTTCCTTTACGAAATTCTCATTAGCAGCTCGATAAATAACAATAGATTCGCCACTCATTATATGGGGCTAAGGGACGGTTTTTTTTACCATCACATGTGTATGCAAATATAAAAAAAAACAATTAATGAATTAAACAATATATGCAATTTAAATCTATCAATTATGTCCAAATTCAATAATAATAAATAATACACACCGAACAATCAAATACAGAATAATCAATATTAATTAAGTTCATAATATTATATATAATAAATAAAAAATAATTTATCTTAACATAGTAAATCGAATGTAGCAGGCCTAGCACCTTTCAATTAAATACTCATTAATATGATAATAACATTTCGCAACTAAAAATTCGTGTATTTTGCTTTTAAATAGATCTATATCTTTAATTTCCATGATGTGTTTATGTTAATTTATCGTAAATTTTGGGTGCCATACCTAAGAATTAACGCAACCAATTGTTAAACATAGTAACTAATGGTTGAATTTTAGCTAATGTGTTTGCCAAAATGCAATTATTTACTATTTTTAACATGAATGAATACATTCATGATAACTCATTCATGTTTAGCCTTTCACATTTAGCCAAAATTAAACCATTATTTACATGTTTAACCATAAATTGAGTTAACTACGGATAAAAAAAAACCGGCCCTAACATAATTAGCAAAATATTTACGGTGTAATGTTCACACATCTTCATAACGTAATATCATGTCTGTAATCCTCGAAGGAATAGGGCCTAACCCTTACCGTAAGGCAGTGGTATACCTATAATACACCCACATTTCGCCAGTTAAGTTTAAGTCTCATTTAATAGGCGGCGAGCCTATGACCATCAATCTATGGCATAAATCCAGATCCCGGGCTACTGAGAATTAAAGGATAAACCCAGTATCACTTTGCCCGGCCTGGGAATAGAACCCAGGACCTCATGCTCAGCAGTAGCGCTTGCGGCCACTAGACCAACGAGACGCAGTGTTACATTATGTATTTATACTCACACTTGAGGCTCTACGTCATCGATATGCGTGGGCGTGAAGTACGGGTTGGCGGCCGCCGGACGGAACTTGTAGCCCGTCATCACGAAGAACACCAGCGTCGCCACCTCACGGAACATCTCGTCTATCCACGCGTACTGGAACGGCACTGTGATCTGGGAACAAAGGAAACATATTTAGTTATGTCTAGAAGTAACCCGAAAGATAAGCTAAAGCATTATTTAGACGATTTAAAAAATGGTTCTTGTAAAGGGTGTATGTATATTCGTCACATTGTTTAGTTTAAAATACTCTAATAAGACTATTAGCTTTTGTCTGTGGTTTCACTACAACGGTCTTACTGAATCCAAATCCGGGCGTTAAAGCGTCAAAGACAAATATAACAAATATCTGAATTCAAATACCTCCAAACTCTCTTACCTTAAATTCACAAACGTCCCAAACTAACACATCTAAACGCATTAACGTCAAAACTCACAAACGTAGAAACCTACAATCATTTAAACTCAAAAACATCTAAACATACAAATTTAAACTCAACAATATCCATACTCTACAACTTCCAAACTCACAAATTCAAACACGCCAACATCCAAACTCACCAACAAATAAAATCAGTTCCAAACTCACAAACACGCAAGCTCACAAACATCCAAATCCAATCTCACAAACATCCAATCTTTCATATTAGTAGAATTAGTAAAAGCAAAAACTAGACTTACGTTCAATATAGAGATGACGATTCTGGTGAAGTATATGTAGCAGACGACCATGACGTAGAAGTGTCGGAACAGCTTCAGCTTCCGAAGGTTGATGGCGGCCTTGCCGTCCGTGCTCGAGGCATCTTGCAGATGCCGTATTGACCTGAAACAAGATGGTACCTTTTAGGAACGATTTCACAGATAAATTGATTTTGCTTAAATGGGTTTTGAGGGTTCTGGTGTCGAAAACCGAAGGCGAAATCCAAGATTGCGGGTATTAAAATTATTATGGACATCCCTTTTTTATGTTCATACCGAAAACGTAAAATTCGAAAATACACTCGCAAATTAATTTTCATTTTATAATTTTCATTTATCGGGTATAGTATAGCGAGGTATAAAATGTTTGCAAATTACCATGTTATACAATGAAGAAGGGAAATCAGCCCGAAGTAGCTGGTTCGCCATTTTGTTTTCGCGCCGTCTCAGGAAGATCGTGTGGCAGTGAGGAAGGGGCCAATGACCTGCAGAATGCCGCCACTACGTGATGCCGCCATTTTATTTCTCAGTACTAAATCAGGCATTCTTTTTTTTTTGTAGGGGTACTAGATCCTTAGTAAAGATTCGTCGAAGAATATTAAAATTTGATAGCGTTTTCACAACGTTAGGATAGCTATCCTGCTACCCTATGCTATCCTATCATTTGACTAAACAAGAGATGAGTACCACAAAAACGAATTACTACCATAATCAATTCTTATATTTCTTATAGGAATTAATATTATGTAAGCCTGTAATCGTTATAAAAATTATAATTAAAAAATCTGTAGAATAAACTAAATGAAATCGGTAACATCTATCAGTAAAACAATTTTTTTCTTCACCGGTTATAATTCATTTGTTTTCAGTAACTATATCAATATTTTTATCACGTTCGTAGTAAATTCAGTCTAATTCAGCATACTTTAATAATGATATTACAAACGATTTTAGCGATCGTAAGTGACACAAGGCCGGCCTGCATGTCTCACCGAGCCGGGTTATGATAACCGCGTGGTTCCCGTAACGTAGCCGCTCAAACGCGTAAAGATGCATGGGATTCTTATTTACACCCAATTTTTGTTCACGAAATAGCAGCGGTGATCCAAAGGACGAAGAGCGAAATCGGTAACAGCCAACAAAGTTTGTCTATGAGAAAAAATTTACTGGGAAACGAGTTCTGACTTTTATAATAAAGATGCAAGAAGATAGGTTCTTAAGAAATTAAGGTACTTACCATATTAATGATGATCTCGACAACTATAATTAATTTTTAAGCCATCATCTGCCTAGCCTTTTCCCCAACTCAGTTACTGGGTATTACGATACCCCTTGGTAAGACTGGTTGTCCGACTTTCGGGCTTCTGACGACCCGTAACGACTATCAAAGATCCACGAATGACAGCCGGGACCAACGGCTTAACGTGATTTCCGAGAGGGGTCTATAAAGATGATCACCCATCCACGGACCAACCGAGGCAAGCGTAGATTAACCTGATCGATAACTCCATATCAAAAATATTTTTGTACACTAATAATATTATTATAACATTTTAGATATCTTGTTATTCCTAGTACCCGGTCGAACTAGCTTTGCTCGAGTGTAAATAGAAGAAACAATTTTTTTTCCAGAAATGAGACGTCTCTAGATCGATTGTTCACCCCGTAAACCCCTATAATTGCAACTTTCATCGAAATCGTCGAGTCGTTTTCAAGAACGTGATTACAAATATATTTAATATACAAATATTGCTCATTTAATGTTATAGGACCTACCCTATAGGATAGGAGTATCCAATGAATTAAATGATGGGTGAGGAACCACTATCAGGATAAGGTGTAAGTAGGTACACTGTGCAAACACTGTAGACCGACGAACAGAAGACTAGAGATTCCCGAGTTTTAGTGTATGAGAAAATAGTAATTTTATTATTTGTAATTGCATCCATGATTATTGATACAAAACAGCACAATTTTAAGTCGTATTTAGTTCTCTAGCAATGAAATTCTAATTAAGTTCGTTGCGAGAAGCCGGCTACCTTACGATGGGCGGCGAAAATGGCCGAGTCAAAGTCGTTTCAGTAATGTATCGATTTGCATCTGACATTGACAGCAACAAAATGGTACGGTTGTGGCGCCACCTGGCGGACGCCCCCAAAAACTCGCGAAGGCGGGATTTTCAATCCGATTTACTTGAAATATTTGATTAAAGGTCTGTCCACGAAAGCAGAACTGGGAAACTATAACCAATGTTAAATTATTGTGCAATCTCATCATGGTTAAAATTTTCCAGCTCCGCTATAGTGCTCAAGCAGCCTTATTGTTTAAATTAACTTAAAAGGTGACTAAGAGACTATTCTTGCTTGTACAAAACTTTTAATTTTGACAAAAATCTCCAGTTTTATTTGTAAAAGTCAAAGCTTCTTATTAGTATTTTTATAATGAAAACAGTATAGTTATTCTTTTATGTTTTAAGTACTTTATTATAAATCACACAATAGGCATTGCACGTAGGAACTAATAAACTGGGCAGCCGAAATTTATACCTATCAACCAACAACATTAATTTACATGGGTAAATATGGGTGATGTTTATAAATTCCTCCTCTAGGGTGCTTTTTTTTAAATTAGGGACTTTTATAATCGCATTGCGTCAGTCCCATCGTACCCTAGTGTGCTTAAGAGGGCCCCCAAAATAGCATTCTGTGTTCAGTGTACAGTTTCAACTGAAAGACCTTGTTAGGGGAACCGATCACTTTTCTGAAAACTATTGACTGACGTCTTTCTTGATATATGCATTATTTGACATATTTTTAGATCATCGAAGTATCATGTGTCATAGGTATTATTTTACCGAGCTATATTTCGCCGATTTACAAAATAACTTTTTGCCGAAGCCTCTTTTGAACTTTTTTCATGTGTCAAATGATTTATTTGCCATATCTTCACCACACCGAAACAACATTTTACAGAATATTATTTGGTCACAAATATATAGCCGGTTACTTGGTAGCCTTTTGAATATTAAATTAAAATAGTGTCATAAAAAGTAAATAAATATATTGTGCTACAAGATTTAGTGACAGAAACGAATCGCTACAAAACTGACTTCACGCAGTCTTGTCTGCCCTACACCTATAGTGTAATTTAAGTCCGTTGAGGCGCGTGCGGCCGCCCAAACCCCGCAGCGCCGGAGCCAAGACAGAAACAATGCTTGCTGCATGTTGCATGCCAGCTTGCATTGTAACGTAACCAGGCCAAGAACCAGGTCTACAACGCGAGACGCGCGCGGCAGTAGGATGTAACAGAGCAGGGACGGTGGATCTTCAGCTCAGGACGCTTGGATTCACGACTGGCAGCAGGAATCAGCAGGCAGCACTGCAGAAGAATCCACAGTCCCCAGAGTCACTCCTTTAGAGGGATTGAGGGATTTATTGTAGATAGTGTAGACTGGTTTGAATGTAAAGATAATAATATACTGCTTCGTAGTTGAATATAGACTGATTTTTAGAAGCAATGACGGGTCCCTTTATAGGAGCCCGTCTCGTTCTAGTAATACAAATACTAAATATTTTGAAGATACGTCAGATTAGATGAGTAACAAACACAACCAGTGACAATTAACATGAGAACTCGGCCTTAAAACATAGTTTACAGTAGAGACTTGGCGTTTTGACAATTAAAATATAAAAATTAGAAAATAATGTAATATTTATCAATGAAATGAAGTGATTCCTATTGGAATAGGTGTTTAGTATGTAAAATGTAAGTATAGTGAAAGTATGAAATCAAAACCATGAAACAACAAAACCATGTGGTTTTCAGAAACGAAATACCATAGCATGTTGCATGCTTATTAGCACGCTGCATGCTTGCTTGCATACTGCATGCTTGTATGCATGCCGCCATATACCTGCTTGCATGCTGCATGACTGCTTCCACGCTGCATACAGTGGTATAATGAATGTTCGAAAACATAATACTTCGAACAAATGTTATTTCGGTTAAGTGTAACTTCGGTAAAAAGTTTTTCGACAGCAGTAATTCACATCTGAAATAAATAGGATAAGTAATTTAAGTACCTATGCAAAACCTAATTATTAAGATATTACCAGTGATAGGATAATCGGGCGCTAATATACCTAAACTTCACTTTTATTCCCACGAAAGAATAATACGGTCATACATTTCAGAATCCGTTCTGTTCGATATGTGATGTGTGATAAATTAGTCGATTCGTTCACTAATCTGTTAGATAGATAAATCAATTTCCACTACTTGACCACATTGTGAACATTATCATTTTATATTGATATTCCATTTGTCTTCAATAAAATAAAGATACTAAATCAACATAACCACTGTTATAATTTCATTAAGTTTGTTATAGTTTATTTTTACAAAATTGTTCAATCCCGGGAATCTGCGGTTACTTATTTATTCAGAAAGGAATGTCCATATTATTCTTTCGTGGGAAGAAGTTTAGGTATATAAGCGCCCGATTATCCGATCACTTTATATTACGGATCACCAATGCAGTCACAAATCTGGATGAGGATATTTAACATTATACATTTATACAGTTATATACGGTCTAAGATAGAGAATGCGTGCAGCTACTTATAGCCAATATTACAGAACTTACTGGAGAATATTTGTGGAATCAGGCTTTGGAAACCTAAATAATTTGGTTTCGGGGTCATCGACAGGCGAAGAAGCACACTTTTTTAAAACATTTTCTTCTATTCTCCTTCATGTTTGAAAACACAAACTAGAGTCAGTCTTGTACACAACACTCTGGTGTCTCGGCACACACAAGATACGGTGGAACCTAGGCTCTTTTCGACGTTGTTAATGGCAAGGATAACAAAAACATAAACCATTCAAAAGATATAATAAGCGCGGCAGACGTTTTTTGACGATTTTCTTGTGAAGTGGGGCCTGTGGGGCTACCAAGTACATTTCACAAGTGTAGTGTAGTTTTGTGAAATTAATAAATTTAGAAAATAACTAGCTTCTGACCGATGCGTTGCTGTAAATTAAATTATTTTATTTATTCATTAGCGTAATAGGTAACCCTTTTTTTATGTATAGTTATAACCTCTATTATATTCTGCATGAATTAAATGTATATTCATTCAATTTTAATAATATTACCATTGAATAAATTAGCCGAAATAATATTTCGGCTAATTTTTTGATTAATAATTTAAACAAAAATGTCGCTAAAACTACCTAATGGTAGCTTTTTAACAAATAAGCACTTTTTTACTTATGTTGCCATCCTTTAAAAGCCAGAGACCGAAGTTTTAGGTCTCACATAATACAGGAGAACTTGGCAACATAGGTCTAGCCCCCCGTAGGCATTCCTACATTACGCAATGAGACGACCCCGCCTGGAACTCACTCCCTCAGGAAATCAAAATTTGGCAGACAATGGGGATTAAAACTGCCACTTGCTCACTTCAGATGTCGCTACCATTGTCCGTCTGAACTTTTCTAGGGCAGGAATGTTGGGGTGATTATCCTCAAGCTCGTCTTCAACTCTGATCAAGTTATTTCTGTCGTATGCCTCTAGTCTTCAACAAAAAAAAAAGGACTTTAATGTAAAACAAACAAAACAACCCATTAATTATAAAATGGTCATAATTTATTTACCTTTCCACTAAAGCTGTTTTTTTACCAGTGGTAGATTCTTCCCTCTTCCTTAGCTCCGCTTTTAATTATACTACACTCCAAGTCGCAAACATTTTTGTCCAGTTTTCATTTAATTACTGATAGACAGAACAGTGAACACATACACAACAAGGCGGTTTGAAGACGGACAAAAGTGCTTTAACCCCATTAAAAATGAAGTATTTGCGATCGGAAAATCGTCTGAAATAAAAACGAATTAAATATTTACTGCTTTTTCTATCATCTTTTTATGATTGAATCTTGTAACTAATCCTGCTAATATTATAAATGCGAAAGTTTGTGAGGATGGATGGATGTTTGTTACTGTTGTTGATTACTGTTTGACGCCAAAACTAACTGAACTACTGAACGGATTTTGATGAAATTTGGCATACAGATAGTTTATAATCTGGATTAACACATAGGATATTTTTTTATCCCGACATTCCTACGGGTTCGAGACTTACGTTGGTGAAACCGCGGGGCGTTGCTCGTATTACGAATGCAAGTGTGTGTTACGCTTTCACATTAAAACGGCTGAACAGATTTGGATGAAATTCGGCACACGGTTAGACCATGACCTGGATTAGGACAAAGAATACTTTTTATCCCGATAGTACGTTCCCATGGAATAATTCCCGACATACACGCGGGCGTAGCCGCTAGCAAAACCTAGTTAAATATGCTACAAAGAAAAAAATATCCAATGGTTTTACCCGTCTTAGTCCCTCAGGGAAAAGCAGGTTCGGATTCCGTTAATAGGTAACAAAGAGGGGAATGTTTTAGTTCATAAATGATAAATGAAATTTATTTCTGTAAGTAGGTTTGTACAAACACTTTTACAAGTCAATCATGTTTTTTTTTTTTTTTAACTAAATGAGGTCGGCGTTTCCTATCTGACTACTCTGAGAAGATAGGCCGAAACAAACTCAGAGGTCACAGTCTCTTATAAAGTCCAGACATAATCTTGGTCACTTCATGTGAAGACCATGCAGATTAGTGTCTGAAATGGTCTTTTGAGGAAAGAACCACACAGACTGAGAGGACCTGTCCAGTCAGTGCACGCATTTGTCAGTAATCGTGCAGCTCAACTCAGAACTTAAGGAGCTCAACGATTCGACGAATAATATCAAAGAAAGGACATTTGGGTAGGCCGCATAAATTACTCAAACTGCCAGACCATGATTAACAATAACTGAGAGAAAAAATAAAACAAACAAAAAAAAAAGCAATGACCTACATAGTCTTCACATTCACAATAATTAAAATAATATACCTTACAAAGTAAATATTCATGTCAACATTAAGGATGCAAAAATAAAAAGAGAAAAAAGAAAATTTGGAGCAGTTCAATCCCAAGCCATTTTGTCCTCAATATAATCTTTAACGGTATAAAATTTTGTCCTCAATATAATCTTTAACGGTATAAAAAGCTTTCTGACACAACTTGCGTTTAATGAATGTCTCGGACTTAATTTATAAATGCATCGAACAGCTTTTTTCTGCAAAACAAAGATAGTCTGAATGTCGGGTGCATTTCCCCACAACAGAATACCGTACGACATTACACTGAAAATAGCTAAAGTACACTAAACGGGCTGTCTCTATGTTGGTTAAATTACGAATTTTCCTAACAGCTGCGGAGCTTAGCTTTTTTGACAATTTATCTATTTGTGGGCCCCACTGAAGCTTAGCATCCAAAGTTAAGCCCAAGAATACTGTGCTATCTTCAGGATTCAATTCTTCGCCCTTTATCAACTCGTTAGTTGTCACCTGCCTAGCATCACGTCACCTGCGACCACGCGACGGCACGCGACCTGCGTAACATGTCATGGGAGGAAGGAGGTACAAATTTGCTTAATATTGTTACTGTATGTATTGCTGTTTGTTTCTGTAGTACCTATGTATAGTCAAGCCTGCATCTACTTTGCAATTTTTTTCAGAACAATGTGCACACTAAAAATTTGGTTGCCGACAGAATAGATATTTTCTCATGTTCACTGAGCGAGTTCGCAAGGGTAACGTTACACGTGTTATGTTTTTAATTTGTTTATATTGTACGGCATGGATATTATTATGTTGTAAATTCATAAATTGTTATGCCTCGTTTACATTCTGCCCCAGCCACTACTCTTCGCTCTGCCGGAATTAATTCCCTAATTACTCCCGTAGCAGGATCGAGAAGTCTTTACATATCGCACATCGCTTTCGACTTTCGGCAACGTCGAAATAATTACAGCGTCCGCGCTTGTTTCTTCTTGCAATACCTACATAATATTATATTAATTATTTAAAAAGAAGTCAAATTCAAAAAAGAAAAGTCGTCGTCGTAGAAGATGGCAGATGATATCTATCCATCGCAATAGAACTAATATAATAAGTATAATATAATAAACTTAGTATATTAGAACTCGGCGAAAAGTGAGCAACGAAGCTAAATGTAAACACCCACTGCAGCTCGCGCTGCCCGTCCTTTGACTTCCGCACAAAAAACCGCTCATTTGGGGAGCGCCGGGCAGCGCGAGTAGCAGTAGCAGCAGCAGGAGAAGTATCGTGTTTACATATTCGTCCTGCCCACTTCCCTGCTCACTGCCGTGGAAGTGAGCTGAATGTAAACGAGGTGTTAATAATTAACTACAATACCGAATTGAAACACTGTAATGGTAGCGTATGTAAATAAATAATAAATATTTTTTAAAAATCCCTATTACGTTATTGAGCAGTCCGTGGTATCACAATTTTAAACCGCTGTCGTTGTTACTTCTTCACTCTCCGCCAGTAATATCTCAAAAAAAAAAATCAAAATCAAAAGTCATTTATTCAAACTAGGCTGAGAATCAGCACTTTTTGAACGTCAAAATTACATAATACAGTCCCCCAAAACGCCCGCCCGTCACCACTTCCTAGTGCTTTAGCTGGGGAGAAGAAGTGGCGCAACCAACTCCCCAGCAGCACAGCTGTCTGTTCAGTTAAAAAAAAAATTGCATCTATACAACACTGCGCATAATAATTTAAGTACATTACGCAACACAAAACATTAAATTAAATTATTTGCTATAAGTAAGCTAGCACACGCCAATATACCAAAAAAAAAATCGAATACTATACTCAAGCAGAAATAAAAATACAAAACTAAAATCGTAAGCAGAACTACATACAGTGGAGCGTCGATTATCCGAACTAATTGGGGGACATGGGTGTTCGGAAAACCGGTATTTTCGGATAATCGAACTACCTATATGTACGTATTTACGTAACCTACGGTACCTAAATGAAAACCATAATTACATTTATCTATATCTTTCATGACAAATAGGAAATAAACAAAAAAAAAGTGCAATCTTGTAGTAAAACATGTATGTACTAGATACAATGAACGCTTAAAAATATCTTGAATCTTTGTCTGCCGAAAAATTGCATCTATACAACACTGCGCATAATAATTGAAGTACATTACGCAACACAAAACATTAAATTAAATTATTTGCTATAAGTAAGCTAGCACACGCTAATATACCAAAAAAAAAAATCGAAAACTATACTCAAGCAGAAATAAAAATACAAAACTAAAATCGTAAGCAGAACTATATATGTACCTAAATAAAGGCCTCCAGTATTATGGATGTGCGCACTTACATATAAGAAGATTGTATATGAAGCCGAAACTCGAATTCACAAATGATAAACTAGGACCATCGAAGTAAAATAAACAAAGTTAATTACTAATTACAAAACAAAACCAAGGACAGCAAGACGACCAGTCACCACAAGCAGCACCCGTTCACGAGCATAACGCAGAGTTCAGCCATCACCCCCCTCGCCATATTTGAGGGAAGGAGGCAACCCGACCCCCGACGCTACCGCAAGCAGTAACATCTAAGGGAGCATGACGAACTTGCTGCCGGTTGCTTACGCAAGAATAATATGATCAATTGTCGAGGTCACTAGCTAACTACATATTGCAATACCACTCATATAAAAACATCGTAATGAGTAGATTATGTCAATGATAAATAAAAATAAAATTGACTTTTTCAGTCAAAGAAAATAAATAATTATATGAACTCATATATCTGCTAGTAGACTAGGTGTTACTTACCACACGACCGGGAACATGATGGCTCCGCAGCACAGCAACTCGACCAGCACGAAGATGTCCCGCCACACGTTGTGTTCTGCGGCTCCTTCTTCACTCTCCGCCAGTATTATCTCTGCTACATTTGCTAACACCTAAAAAACACCAAGTTCGGGGTCGCTAAGTGATATCTAAAAGTGAAAATGCAACATACAAGACCACTGTGCTCGCTGCGTTACTTTTAAAGCCACGCTTCATAACGAAGCAGCAAATGGGTCAGGACAGATCTTTGATAAAAATAATAAAAAAACGTGTTTTTCTTTTAGTATCACTCAGTACTAAAATATTCAGATCTAAAAAAGTCTGTTTGTGGAGACCATCCGCGGAAGACATCCCCGCTGCACCCGCACGTCGTACACGCGTCGAGCATTGTATTCAACGTTTGACATGGTAACCACGCTGAATTGATAGGTAATATTTTCGAAATAAAAAAAATATCCCTTTTTTTGTTAATGGGGTCTTTGCAGTTTTACACAGTAAGTACCTAATGCCTAGAAAAAATGGATGGTAATTTAAAAAATCATCCTATATTGACAGATGAAAAACACAGAGCTTGAGCCTCCTATGAACATCATCGTCTCCATACAACGCCTTGTCGTTCGCCGCGTCAAGATGATTAGTATTAAAATGTACTGAGGATATCTCTTTGAAACGCATACTGCTATTAAAATACACTGTGAAGGTACCGCTGACGCCAGATGTCATAGATAGCGTTCTATCTTATTTATTTTCAGCGCCGTCTGTCACAGATACTCATTTTTATTAGCCGTTTGTAAAATTCAGAAAGTAGTACTATAATAAAGGAATAATTTCTCAGTAGCAGTCCGCGCCTTAATTGCGTAACACACTTTGAATCACAAACCGAAACTTTTGAAGGATATTGCTAACCCATTGTTTCGTAGGTTTGAAAAATTCGTCCGCTCAGCAAATAATGCAATGGAGGTGGGTGAACTGTCAAAATGCCATCATTCAACCCATTGGGATCAAATGTCATTATACCCCACTGGAATCTGGATTTGTACCTGGTTGAAGGCATTAGGCTCGCCCCTATTACATGGGCCAATAACATAACTGGCGAAATGTGGGTGTTACTATTGGTACTTCTGCCTAGCCCTTCGGGGATTACAGGCGAAATGTTATGTTGTTGTAGTAATATAAACAGCCACCTGCAGCGGTATAACAATCATGAAGAGCTTCTTGTCTCTGTCGGACAGGATGTGCTTGATGAAGTTCCAACCGGTGCCCACCAGCACTATCGTCACGAACAACACCGCGCCCTTCAGTCTGGGAACAAGGTCACAGTATTAGCACAGTGTATGTGTACCAGATCTTAGAATTCATCAAGTGTTCGACCTGTTCATGAAATAGAGCACACAACGACAGCTGGTCACATCATGATGTGGTCTGGCCAGATCATTGAATACTCAACGTTTGACGTTATTTTATTTTATTTACTTGGGATAAACAAACAGTTACACATGTTATGAAGAGTTAAACGCACGACTACCTCATGATGTGGCCAAACATTAGTGATCATATATCATAAAATTACACAGCCATACATGCTGTATTAGTAAATAGCAGAAATAACACAGTCCTAGATAGCTGTGGTAAACTCCTGTAACCATGTAGGAGAGTTTATTTCATTTTTGTCTGTAAACTTACAGTAAGTATACAGATAGTAAAACATTAGTGAAGGAAGAGTAATGAGGGTGTTCATGACAAACCACGTCACCATTTGGCGCCACTTTGACAAGATCTTCCATTTCGATGAATAGACCAAACAGGTTTCAGTGACATTCGAAGATGATAGATAACTAAACTCTTTCAGTTTAGGGACACCGGTGGAAAATATATTTTCGACAACAAGTTGTCTTCATGTCGTCAACCAATCTCACGTGGGGAGGGGTGGTCTCGGCAAATACTACGTAATTTTTTTCGCAAGAAACAGCATATAATTGCGAGAAAACTGGGTAATTATTATAAAACACAAGTATTATAAAAAAGAATTAATCAAATTATGTTTATTTAAATAACTCCAACGCAATCAAGGACATCACACATCACTAAACGCGTTTAACGCTAAACGAGTTTAAAACATCGCTCCGTTTCTTTCAATCGTTTAATTGTTAAGCAAAATTGACACACTACGTCAGTTTGCCGTGTTATAGTTGCATTTTCGATTTCATTATACGGAAAATTTTTGTTGGTAGTCAGTTTTTGACTTTACCTACCCTTACCAACGTGTTGAAAAGAAGCTCGATTCATCTAAACAATACCTAACACAAGTGTATTATTTAATAAATATATATTTTTTAAACAAGCTTTTATTAGTCTGGATACCATCTAGGACCAGTGTCCTTGTCAAAACAAATCAAACGAGCCCAAACTCGATGGCCACCTTCCGCCTCCATCATCAGATCAGCTCCACGTCATAATAATATTGCATTATCATCCGATTTACATGCAATGTATGTAAAATTTCAGCTCAATCGGAAAACGAGAAGTAGGTCAAATTTAACTTGCAAAATTAGATTACAGACAGTCACTGGTACAGGTGAAACTAAATAAAATCTTGTAAAAAAAAAAGGCGTCCGAAACTCAATACTCACAAATGCGTAATATAGAAAACAATCGCCCAAGCAGTCACATGTTCCCCCTTCGTCTGTATAAAATGGTAGTTGATTCCGTGGAAGGCGAGCGACAACGCTTTTAGGTAGACAAGCACACACATGATGATGTGTATCCTGTAGACGGGCTGGCGACTGTTGCGGAGTATGAACGTCCATATTGCCGCGCTCGTCAGGAATATTAGAGACATCATGGTGTATAGCATAGGGAGAGGCATCTCGCCAGCTGACAGGAAGTTGCCGGC
The DNA here is from genome assembly GCA_948252095.1 of Dicycla oo. NCBI lineage: Eukaryota > Metazoa > Arthropoda > Insecta > Lepidoptera > Noctuidae > Dicycla > Dicycla oo. Next base: position 39,856,972 of record OX411709.1, on the reverse strand, counting down.
GTTGCTTTCGTAGATTTGTACCTGGAATTCAGAATAAATGATTATGATATTTTTCTTCATAAAAGTTTTGTTCTTATTTAATCCAGAATATGTCCAGGATTCTTTACGATGTTTTTCCTTCACCGATGTCAGTTATGTCCACGATAAACATAAAACTTGGTACTAGCAAGGAGGAACATGACTGGCGACTGATAAAACTTAACATATTATTGTAATAAAAAGAAATGCTTACTATCGTGTTGACAGCGGTCGCTCCTAATTCGGCGTTCGGACAATTATTCAAGTACAGATTATAGAGACCCTCCTCTTTTTGCGATGCCACGTACAGAGCAAACTGAAACGACGATTACACTGTATTAAACAAAAAAGTAATCTGGCTTACATATCATCATCTGCCGAGCTTTTTTCCCAACAATGTTGGGGTCAACTTCCAGTCTAACCGGAAGCAGCTGAATACCAGCGTTTTACATGGAGAATTGCCTTGGTATTTAATGGATGGTCACCCATCCACGGTCCAACCTCGGTAAGCGATGCTTAAACAGACTTAACCTTAAAGATAATATGGACCCGCGCGGATGTTATTACTTAGCCACGAGCCCCTGGATACACGTATCTACGAACATTTCAACTGCATGGCTATTAGGTTCTGATGATACAGCCTTGAGACAGACAGACAGACAGGGGTTAAAGGGGTTACAGAACCCGAAAAACGTCGTTCCCATTGTTTAAATAATCTATGGCTCATGGAACAATAGGTATCTTTGGTATTATAATGCCATTATGAAACTCACGCTAGTATTGTAGTAGTCGAATCCATTTCTCGTCTCCTTCGTGATAGGTAGAACTGAATAGTAGCACTTCTCCTCAGCAGGTACTTCTGGCAAAATACAATAAATTCGTGTAAAAAGAAATATGAATAACATATTCGCCAATTTGTTAGGTATGATCGTGGATGGCTATAAGAGTAGGGGAAAACCAAAGAAACGATGGATGGACTGTGTGAAAGATGATATGGCTAGAAAGGGAGTGACTACCGAGATGACGACTAATAGAGAATTATGGAAGACGAAGACATGTTGCGCCGACCCCAAATAATATAGGATAAGGTCAGGAGAATGATGATGATCACTAGGTATGGGGTAAATGCAGAGAACAACAACCTTTAATTTTTCTTACCTTTTATTTATATTAAATGTTGGATGCCAATTTGTGTGTATTTGTAACTAGCTTTTAGCAACGACTTCGCCCGCGTGAACCGTACATTTTTCCGGGATAAAAGTATCCTATGTCCTAATCCAGACTATAATCTATCTCTGCGCCAAATTACATCCAGATCCGTTCTGATGATCTGGCGTGAATGAGTAACAAACATCCATTCATCCAAACTTTCGCAATGACAATATTAGTATGAAACAGAATTACGTGCTTTGATCTAATTGTTTGAATACTTAAACCCGAAAATAAGTTTAAATAAATGTGGTGTAAATCTTAAAGTGAAACAATCGTGTTTCTGTAAAAAAAAATCACTTTGTATCTAAAAAAGATATGGAATATTTTTATACTGACCATTTTGGAATCTGCATTAAGAGGACCAGTTTTTAAAAATATGGGCAACTAGGTTTCCATACATTTTTTTTTACACCAGACGAACTCAAACTTAGGAAAATAATTTAAAGAAACACATTTTTTTCACTTAAGGATTTATAAAATAAAACTACGTGAAGTACTCTAAAATTGTAATACACATCTTACGGCAAGTTTATTTAAGAATATTATGAAGAAATCAGATAGTGAAAATTCCTTAATTTGTGAACACGGTGGCCGAGGAAGTGACCAATGGTGGCAATTTTTTTTTTAATTTGTATCGATTCCGGGATTTCACATTTTTTTTTTATATTATAGGGCTTGGGGTCCCTCACCCGCAGGTGCAGGGTTATCCATAAATTACGCCACACCCTGTATAAAGTTGTAACCTACAGATGTGTGTTACTAACCCTTTAGTGAGAAAAAAAACTATAAATCTAAACTATCTACAATCGCGATAACTTAGGTTACCCTTTAGACTCTACTGAAGGTTAATCTATTTTGGCTGTACTGTTGTCGAAAACCTGTCGAATAGTTTTCCGGTTTAATCACCGACAAAACTTTGTATCAATAATGAATATCGAATAAGTCATCAACTTCCTTCCCTTGCCCCATGTTAATGAGGTCGGTCTCTTTCCATTCTCACCTGTCAACCGTCAAGCTATCATTCGCTCCCTCCTCTTTCATATCATTCCTCACACAATCCATCCAACTTTCCTTCCTCTCCATCCATCAACATTGAGAAAGTAAATGATTTATTATAATTGAACTTACCATTGGGTATCGCAGACTTGTTCGGATACAGATGTAAGACTTTAGCTTTGCACGTCACGTTCAACCTATAACAGTTTACAGAAACATAAAGATACGTTTTTTAAAAATAGTGTGTTATAGGTATTTACGCACACAGGTTAGAAGACAAACAAGGGCTTGTGGCTAAGTAATAACAGCCGCACGGGTCGATCAATGTTAAGATACGCTTGTCGCGGTTGGTCCACCACCATCTTTACATACCGAGACTCCTTCGTACCCATGTAGGCCGCAACAAGGACAACCTCCACAAGACGCCGCAAACACTGAGCTGTCCATGAACCTGGGGGTTTGCGGCGTCTCTCCACAGACAATGGTTCACCTCCCATCTTGTACCGCATTTATAACAGGTATACACCTATTATAAAAAAGAGGTATTCCACTCAGAGCACTGATTTCAACAGCACTTGACCGAACCGCACCTGAGAGCACTTGCACTAACCGCACTGAAACAAAATTTTGTAAAATACGGTTCGGTGGAACAGTTTCTTAATATTATTTTCTATCCCAGAACGGTACCTGCATACATCTTTTAGTGATGGGATGAACATATCGATACGGCAAGTGCGTGTCGAACCACGCACAGTAAAGGGCTCCGATGTCGCAGTGTTTGATTTCACTCAAAAAATTACCCTATATTAGCTATCGCATAAATCGAACAAGAAATGCATTATAAACCCCAGAGTAGAACACCAACGTGCGTATTTCAAATACTTTTTTTTATAAAAAAATAATTTATATTTCGTTACCTTCACCTAGAAAAAAGATTAAATAAATTCTGTTACCGTATCTGATCAAGATATTTTTATTGATTAATAAAGGATCTTTAGGCTCTTCTTCTCCCCAGCTAAAACACTAGGAAGTAGTGAAGGGCGAGCGTTTTGGGTGACTGTCTCATGTAATTTTGACGTTCAAAAAATGCTGATTCTCAGCCTAGTTTGAAAAAATGACTTTTCATCAAAATCAGTGCTCTGAGTGGAATACCTCAAAAAATCAGCTGTTCCCTACATTTTGACGAGTTATTAGAACATGTAGGGAACGGCTCATTTTTTTCGCGTTTTCATGTTTGTTCCCATAGTAAAAGTTGCTCATAATGATGAATACACCGATCCCTTAAAAGGATGCCCATGAATTCAATTTCATCCTGGGGCCCTATTATGAACTCTTATTTCCAAGCAGTTCGGCGTAAACAGAACAGCCTTGCAATTTCGTATTATGAACTCGTCAAACAAGCCAGTCAGCGGTCACGTGACACCATGGCCGACTTCTGTCCGAATATTGCCTGGCAATACCGTAACACGAACGTTTGTTTGACATTTCTTTTCATATTATAACTGTCAAAAAGTAACCTCACAATCCATTTTGTTTACGCTGCGTCAGAGGAGCTTTTATTGAATGGTTTTGGATTTACTTATCCAGTTAAGGGGACTACATGACCTAAAGCGCGGTCACTATCAGACGGCATAGAAAAGAAAGAGAAGAGCGATGACACAACGCTGGTAATTTATTGTAAAATATGAAGCAATTATCGATTTACAAAAAATCTAGTAATTAGACTAAAACATTAAAACACTATCACGTTAATATGTTGCTTGTAGAATAATCTGACAAAAAAAATCTGGATGATTGCATGTATATTAGTATGGTTTATAATCGTTAAAAGAAATTTTTAGATGCAGCTTCGTAATTTTTTCTATCGTATCAAATTAATAATAATAATAATATCCTGGGACATTTGTCACACACGGTCATCTGATCCCAAACTCAGCAGAGCTTGTACTATGGAAACCAGATAACTGATATAAGTATGTATTTACAAAATAAAAGTAGTGTATGTAACACTACTTTTTTTTTTGTAAATACATACTTATATAGATAATTACACCCAGACTCAGAACAAACAGACATGTTCATGCACACAAATGTTTGTCCTGGATGGGAATCGAAACCACGACCTGCGGCATGATAGGTGGTATCTTAACCAACCACGCCAACTGGCCCGCCAATTAGTTGTATTATGTTTTCAACACACTATCTAACTAGCATATATCCTGAAGAATATCATATATTTTTCTAATTTTGTTTACTGTAGTAGATCACATACTTTTAGGCATTATAAAACTTGCGTTATTTGCGTTTAGGTCCTGTAATCCTCTTATCATAAGAAAATATCAAGACAAGTGTGACGAATATGTACCGTTTAAGTTTCTGAAAGATCTGGAAAGTGGCACTTCTGATCAATCAATCTGCCTAGCCTTTTCCCAACTATGCTGGGGTCGGCTTCCAGTCTAACCGGATGCAGCTGAATACCAGTATTTTACATAGTGCTACTGCCTATCTGACCTCCACAACCCACTTACTGGGTAATACGATACCCCTTGGTAAGACTGGTTGTCAGACTTTCGGGCTTCTGACTACGCGTAACGACTGTCAAAGATTCACGAATGACAGCCGGGACCAACGGCTTAACGTGCTTTCCGAGGCACAGAGGAGTCTCGGTATGAAAAGATGGTCACCCATCCACAGACTAATCGCGGCAAGCGTAGCTTAACCTGATGGATCGACCCGTGCGGCTGTTATTACTTAACCACTTCTGATCAAAATACCGAAACAACGGTAAAATTGTAAAACTCCCACAATGTTTCCAACTGAACATTAGTTAGGCACCGACGAGGGCGAGGACTCATCCATTGAACTATAATAATTACAACTGCCTATTAATATTATTATCATGTTGAAAACTGAATATTTAACAAAAAACACTCAAAATATCCCCCATTACCCAATCCATCCATATCCATATTTTTGTTTATACTCCGAAACTAGTACTTGCGAAGAAACTTATTAGACGTCTATGTAGTTGTCAATTAAATTCCCTGCTGAGCATCAAGTGGAGTACGTTCAGAAACTTAATCGCGCATTACAATTTACAAACGCAGAAAATGATTATATAACACAAAATACATTGTGTTCGTATTTTCACAAACCTATTTTTGTACAAGATTAATAACTACTTATTATTTTTATCACAAAATACGTGATGAACATAAAACCGTAACTTACCGATAAATATTTGTGTTTGTGAACGTTATGGCAGCCATAATTAAAAGCCAGCCATTGACAAACTACCCAGCGTGAAGTCGGACAGAATTAGGATGTCATAATACGAAATTAAACCAGTCAGTGAAATGAATTGCCAGGAACTTGCCTGTTTTTTTTTTTAAAGTTCGTAATAGCCCCCTGTATAAGGTTGAGACTGACCTGAGCGTCTTGAAGTCCATCTTTAAGAACACGATAGCCGGATGCTGTGGCGACAATATGCTGTTGTCGCTGTTCTTGAGGAAGCATGTTGCGGAGTTGGACTGCGCGAGGTACGGACTGATCGCTGCGTTTATTGTCCGGTCCAACGTGAAGCCATACTGCGAAGGAATAAAATAAACTTTCTGATAAATCTCTAAAGGGTAGGTAACGTCGAGTTCACCAATATAAATCAAAATCAAAAGTCATTTATTCAAACTAGGCTGAGAATCAGCACTTTTTGAACGTCAAAATTACATAAGACTGTCCCCCAAAACGCCCGCCCTTCACCACTTCCTAGTGCTGTAGCTGGGGAGAAGAAGTGGCGCAACCAACTCCCCAGCAGCACAGCTGTCTGTCCAGTTAAAAAAAAAAATTGATTGTATACAACACTGCGCATAATAATTTAGGTACATTACGCAACACAAAACATTTAGTTAAATTATTTGCTATACGTAAGCTAGCATACGCCAATATACCAAAGAAAATAATAATCGAAAACTATACTGAAGCAGAAATAAAAATACAAAACTAAAAACGTAAGCAGAACTTTACACCTAAATAAAGGCCTCCAGTAATAAAGGATGTGCCCACTTACATATATGAAGATTGTACATGAAGCTGTAACTCGAAGTCACAAATGATAAACTTGGACCATCGAAGTAATATAAACAAAGTTAATTACTAATAACAAAACAAAACCAAGGACAGCAAGACGACCATATATATTTAATTACATATACTGGCAGTGACAATGTTTCAAAATATGGTAAGCGTTAAAATGATCATATAATTTTATACAAACTTAGACATCAATAAAATGTTATCATATAAACTGTTCATAAGTATGTTACGGTAGTGAACATAAATATCTAAATACTCTAGAGAACCTATGATTGGTAAAATCCAAGTGCTATGAATATTCAACTAAATGGGCTTTATCATTATTTTTGCTTGCCGGAGCAAGTACGCGTAATAATGCAATGTTGCCGTTCGTAATAGAACTGTATCAATCTGATCTGTATTATTTAATGAGAAATAATGAAGCTTCCCAAAAACAAATTAACTACCAACGATCTATGGTTGCAATTTAAGCTGGTGGAAAAATATTACGTCAGCAAATGATTTTCCGGAAATTTCAGTATTGTATTCGGTCGTTTCTTTATTTGTATTCGCATATAAGCTGTCGGAAAAATAGTATATAATAGGTTGGGGAAAAAGTTTCTTAGCATTTTTTAAGAAAATTCGAAACATTTTTTAATATAGTTTATTTACATTTAACTAAAGTATGTAGGTACCATTTTGTTCGATAACTTTTTGCCATCTTGTAGGTAGGGACATGATCCTATTGCTATAGAAATTTTGGGACTTCTGGTCAAAATACCGCGACAAGTGGTTTTGGCAGTCCTCTCGTGATGTTAACCTGACACTGCCTAAAGAATTCTGAAGAGACCGAAACAGGTGGAAATCTGAAGTGTGGAAATCTGAAGTGGTAACAGCTCATAATGAATAATGCCCTTCCAATCCCACCACACACACAGCATCACCTTGTTGCGAGTTAACCCGGGTTTCGCCACAGTCTGTGAAGCCTGACCGGCCTTTGACCACGACCTTTTTCGCACGTTCTTGTCATACGTGATCCACTTTTCATCACCAGTTATCAGCTTCTTCAAAAATGGTTCGGTTTCATTACGTCGTAATAAAGAATCACAAATGAGTACACGGTTCATTAGGTTTCTTTCAGTGAGCTCGTGAGGTACCCAAATGTCGAGCTTTTTTGTGTACCCAGTTTTTTTCAAATGCGCCAAAACTGTTTTGTGGTCAAATTCCAGTTCTTCAGCTACGTCGTAACTACTGATATGCCGATCTTGCTCCACTTTTTCAAAAATGGCATCCATTTTATCCGTAATAGGGCGACCAGAGCGACGTGCATCTTTGACATCAAAATTTCCGGATTGAAAACGCTTAAACCAAATTTGTGCTACACTCACAGACACTACACTAGGTCCATAAACATCGCAAATTTTTTTCGCGGCTTGCGTTGCATTTTTACCTTTTTTGTAGTAAAATTTTAAAATGTATCGAATTTCTTCATTAGATTCACTCATCTTGACGGTACGAAAAACAAATGAAAATCACACATTTTCCTAATTTGAATTTGGAATTATGTTCTTTAAAATTTAAACTTTCAATGATACCAAAACCAGCCAGATACAAATAGTATAGCCAAAGAGATTTTATTACAAGTAATACAAAGCACCTAATATAAAGCAGTAAATTTCATATTTTGAGTATGCTCATTTTAATTTTTTTTCGGAGCTTTTGTTACTACCCTTATTTAATTAATTAAGTTTTAGGAAATCTTAGGGTCAACGCCTACCCAATTAAATCTTTTCAGTCGGTTTTAAAATAAAAATAACATTTTAAGCACATTAGTATTTCTTTTTTATTTTATTATTCTTCAATTCTTATTCTGTTCTTCTGAAAACCTAACATTTAAAAGAAAAAAACTGGCAAAGTTCATGTCGGACCACACACAATGAAGGGTTCCGTATTTGCGATGAATTTATCCCAAGAACAAACTTAACATTGTAGTTGAAAAACATGTTTTTCCATACATTTCAACGGCAAAATGTAAGTTTGTACGCAAAATATTGAGAGATGTACCATATTATTTTAAGGCCATAGACTTCTTATAGGTTTTCCTGTAATCTGTAGGTACGGAACTATTTTCTGTATTTTTTCAAAATTTAAGGCTCAGTAGTTTTGGGGAGAAGTGGGAATGGTCTATTTTCTCAAATAACTTTAAAACAATTTATTATAAAATTATAAAAAAAAAATATTTGAGACCCTCACAGTAAGCCCTTTTATTTGATATGTCACACGGTACAGTTTGCAAAACTTTTTTTTTCTTATTTGCCCCCAAATTGACCCCCATATTCAAAATTCATTTATTTACGTTACACGTCCATGTTTGGGTCACAAAAATTTATAATATAATTATGTGTACCAAATTTCAACTTAATCGGTCCATCAGATTCGGAGCAAATTGGCTGTGACAGACAGACGGACAGACAGAGAGACAGACACACAGACAGACACACGAGTGATCCTATAAGTGTTCCTTATTTTTTAATTAATTGGAAGGATTAGTATATTAGTTAGTCGTTTTATTAATTTAATTTGAGATGGTGATGGTATTTTTTAATAATCAACTTGTTTTTTTTTTTTTGTTTATTACCTTTTTTTGTAACACATTCAGACACAATGTAAACTGTTATCGAATAAATAAAATGAAATGGCAAAGCTGTTTAGTTTTATGTAACTTACCATTGCCCATACAGGTTTATTGGTAAAACACCAGCAACCTCTTAAGGGGTCATTGTACTCATCATTATGAACAACTTTTACTATGGGACCAAACCTGAAATCGCGAAAAAAAATCAGCTGTTCAGTACATTTATGTACGCATAATTCGTCAAAATGTACTGAACAGCTGATTTTTTTTTTGCGATTTCAGATTTGGTCCCATACTAAAACTTGTTCATATTGATGAGTACAATGACCACTTAAGAGGTTGCTGGTGTTTTACCAATTATTATTGTTATTACTTATTTATTAAAAATACAAAGTTTATAAAAGTCTTTCCTACCCTGTATATATTTGATTCATAAACATGCTCAGATATTAAATAACTCGATTGTACCGAAAAGGAACAAATGATGTATAGGTAGACCACAAACAAGTTTAGTCCTGGTAGGAATCACACAAGATTGGAAACAGGGTGGGAAGGCCTATTGAGCAGCGGATCAAATCTTGCTGATGATTACAAAATTACATTTGTTTTATTCGTAATATATCATTATATATGAATTTATAATTAGAATATGCTTTTATTTTTTTATTTCATCTAATAAAACATATATAGTTTTAAATAAAACAAATTATTTAAAAAAACAAAAACCCGACTGCAAATACACAAAACTGAAAAGAGAAAACAAGCATTATATTCTATAGAATTTTGGTATTACAGGGGGACAAATAAAAGTAACACCATATTTCAGGTTATTGGTTTGTCCCCGCCTGCAATATCAACATTCTTTACATTTGCTCCTATGGTGGAGACCCGGTTTAAATTGGATTTGTTCTCTTTGATCTGATTTCGGAAATCATGACATTTTATAACAAATCTAACTTAGACGTATTGATGATTTTAATATAAGTCGTAGTGCGTATAACACGCGTAAACTGGACGCAATAATGTGCCCCGGCTGAGTATTTCAACTCTCGCGTAATAAGACGTGCATGTGGACCTTATTACCTCAACTATGCACGAGCATAAAACGCCGTAAACGGACAGGAATAAATGCGTAAAAGTAAGGCAATCTTCCAGTCTAATACAATGATACAAAACGTCTGTGACGGACGAACAATTAAGTGTTATGTAAGCTCTACCGACTACAATACTCTCGTGGCCTATTCAAGTGTTCGGATCGATACAATGTCAATTAGACGAGCGCCCAGTGCATCACTGCATTATTGATCAAATTGACCCAACGACGAGCAGTATATATTATGATTTATTGAATCTCATGGCCGGTTATTGCATGAGGCGGCGCGGCAGTCTCAAAACGTTTTATTTTTATGCATCGATTGAGGGAGCGACTGGATCGACACTTACAAAGCCAACGTAGGTAACTTTTGAATTATAACATTGGTATTGCAGATACTACATAATATTCTAGATTAGGAAGCCCGATGACTAGAATGGATGTGGTCAAGAAAATTCTTATAAATTGCACTAACTCCTTGCAATTGGGCACACACTAACAATCGGAATCGGTTTCATTTTGACGGTTCAACAACATTCTTTGCGCTATTTACGTTGTCGTGCAGACAAATTTTTCGAACATATGAAGCAATGGATTAGTAATTTGCTTCAAAATGATTCAGATTTCTATTGATAGTGTAATGCAATTAAGGTGTTGGTTCGGCTTTGTGTGTCGGCGCTCTCTTTCTGAAGCTCTGTGTCATATTCACGCCTGGCCCTGGGTACTATAATAAACTGAGCGAAAAGGAGATAGGAGACGAGTGAAAAAACCATCGCTACTACTACGTGTGCAGTCGTCCTCGTAATTGATTTACCAGTTTTAATGCTATTACATTTTTCATGATACTTAGACTCGGCGCAATACGATTTTTCTTCCATTCTCCCCCATCAGCCCTCACTCGTATCATTCACTCCCTTTTATTTCATCATCCCTCACGCAATCCATCTATCTTTTATTTAGTCTTCCTCTCCCTCTCCATCCATCAACATTTACATTCATCCCTCTTTTAGTTACATATTGCGTTTCATCCCCTCTATACGAGCATCCTACATGTTTGCGATAGAGCGTCTGTGAAGATCTTACCTCCCCAGAGACAGGTCCCGAAGGCATCATGAAATTAACCATCTTGACGTCGAGAATTCCGCCCTTGAAGAACCCGAAGGTCGTAAGATCCACGTAGCGTCGCTCATCGTCCTGTAACAGTACATCAAACAGGATCAGTATTACAGACAAACATGATGATGATTGGGAGATGATTTACAATAAAAGTTAGGCAGAAAAAATACAAAACTTCTACATAAAAAAAAAAAAAATCTTAAATTGATTAATTAATTCGGGTTAAGTAGGGTATGGAAGTGTGCTTACGGAAGTTTGTTATTTTTGCCGATAGGAATTAGACACCGCGAAAACAATTTTTCCAGAACATTTTGTTGTCCCAAACTCACAGCCCAAACTAAAGATGAGCACCGCGAGTGTCAAATATGACAACCGCGGTGTATGGACGTTTGCTGTCCGGGACAACATGTTGCGCAAAAATTTTGTTCGCGGTGTCTGCTCTAGTTAACTATGAACCTTAATGTGGGAAATCTCATCGGACAAGATGGCTTGTAGGTTATAATATTCTCGTAAGGCCAGCTTTAGGCAGTTGTCCCGCCGCCGGCGATAAACGAGTATCGAGTAGAACTAACAACTGAAAACGAGTTGGCGAGCAGCGAGTGAACGACGGCGACAAGCGATTACTCGCTGATATGCGTATGTACCAAGCGTGAGTCTCTCAGCGAGTGATCTGCCCGCTATGCGGGCGTCGCTGAGCGAGTACTCTTTTTGATAGCTTTTGTCGCTGCGACAAACGAGTACTCGCGCGCGGTGTGAACAGTCAGCGATCAACTATAATATGTACATCTCTTTTGTTTACACGGAAATTTATATCTACTGTAAGTTTCTTGAGCGAGAAAATAGCGGATAGTTAGTCGCTTACTCGCCGGCGGCGGTGGGACAACTGCCTTATATCAGTATGTTTTCCTCAAGTAAGTCCCTTGCGTAATTAACTAACCAATTTATGTAACTAACATAAATTTTTTAGAAGCAACTTTAAGTGTATTGGTGGGCTGATATGTAACAGTTACGTGACCTATATCCAACGGAACTATGTATTTTATCTGACAATGATGAATGATAGGTTCAACCAATGACTATATGGGTTCAACTAATTTGCTCATTTTGTGCCCATCTTTGGCTAGTTGTAATGCATCCATCGTATAGGGTTAACTAATTGATACGTCCTAAGGAAATGCTGTCGATCGGGAATACCTACCCTTGAAAATACTCCAGGGTAGGTATTTGCTAATCGAGAGCTTAACTTTATGTGGTGTAAACTAAAGCGCAGGTCATACTGGGAACGAAGCTCAGCACAGGATATTTTCCAACATCCACCCGGGCGAAGCCGCAGGCAAAAGCTACTACAAAATACACGCAGACAAGGTCGCGGGCAACAAGCTAGTATTAAATTAAGAATCGATGGAAATTAATTCCAAGGCCACGGTTAAAATGACATGAATGTTATAAGGCATCAGTATAGTTAGAGGTGTAATCGGGGAACCCAATTCATATATTGCATGTTGTGTAATAGTAATTGCTACATTTTCTATGCATTTGCATCCGCAGTGGGGGGGCACGTCATTTTTTTAGATTAAGCAATCGCAATAAGAATCTCTTCGCTTGAGCGAAACTTTGGCCATAAAGCAAATTTGCTTCAAAAATATTTATAAAAAGATTTTCACAGAGAAGAAAACAACAAGTCTATGATTTTTCCACAGAATAAAAATAATCGCTAATTGGATGCTGGAATAGAGGTTATTATTTCTAATATTCTCTCCTAGTCAAAATAAGATCCAATAAGGATTTGACTGCGACTGTGTCAGTGAGCTTATGATTAGAAATACCATCATAGATTGGTTTTCCAATCCTGAAAAACAAATGTTTTTCTTTTTCAATAACACCCAATTGGTACCTTATTCTTGAAAAATTGTTTGGCAATAAATTGCGTTAAGTTACGCAACACTCGATTACGATGCGAATGAAGAATATTTAATTAAAAACAAAAAAAATCATTAAATTAACGCTGATAAAATAAGTTTATTTTCTTGAAGAGGCAGAAATGAATTACTGGATCTTATTTTAATTTAGCCTTAGGTACACTGTTTACATAAAAAGTAATAAATAAAAATAATAAAATAATATAAATTAAATAGAAACCAAAATACAAGTGTTCATGAAATATGCAAGTGTAAAGTGACACAGAAACAACAATAATTTAAAGGGAATTTCGCAGGGCAAGATCGCTCGGAGTCGCTATTGCCGAGCAAGCACGGCGATACTCAGCAAGCAAGGCAGTGGAGAAAATAAAAAAACACTACTGAATTCCAAAAAAAAAAAAAACACTGCAAAGTGAAAAATAACTTGAATGTCGAAAGTCGGTGTTTTTGGTTTTGTATTTTCGTTTTAGCCATCGACTGCCGAAATTTAAGTTATTTTTCACTTAGTAGTGTTTTTTTGGAAGTCAGTTCCTTTTTTTTATTTTTTTTTTATTTTTCACTTATTAGTTGTGGTACCTACCTACCCCTCACAAATTTGAATACGCCTACCTGCAAAATAAATTAGAACCTCATCCACATAGACTAGTGGGACAAATACGTATTATTGAAACTAACTCAAAACCTACCCAAGCAAAATTAATAGATTTTACATGGGCTCAACTAAAAATAAAAATAATAAATAAGAATAAAACAAGAATCGTTCAAATCGGACTACTCTACAAAAAGTAATGCGTGGTCATACATAAAAAAAATATATATACAGGGTTAAAAACCAACACCAACATCCTCTTAAGGGGTCATTGTACTCATCACTAAGAACAGTTGTTCTTAATGATGAGTACAATGGTACCAAACCAGAAATCGCAAAAAAAAATCAGCTGTTCAGTACATTTTGACGAATTATGCTAACATACATGTACTAAACAGTTGTTTTTTTTTCGATTTCAGGTATGGTCCCATAGTAAAAGTTGATCATAATGATGAGTACAATGACCCCTTAAGAGTTTGTTGGTGTTTTACCAATAACCCTGTATATACAGGGCGTCCCACGACTTTGCCACATAGAGGGAACGTACCTTAAATACTGTAGACTTCAATTCAAATAATTTTAAATAATCGCCTGTCTGAACCGGGATTCGAACCCGCTAAATGTGAAAAAAAATCCTGTAAATTTACTGTACCGATCGTAAGGCTCAATAGTATACATTTCAGTTAAAAACAATATTCTATACAATAGTACGCAAAATAATTTAGGTACATTACGCAACATTAAATTAAATTATTTGCCATAAGTCAGCTAGCACACGCCAATATACCAACAAAAAAATCCAAAACTATGGCAGAAATAAAAATACAAAATTAAAAACATAAACAGAACTTTATACCTAAATAAAAGCCTCCAGGCATAAAGGGGCGTGCCCACAGCTATATGTAGCCGTAACTCGAAGTCACAAATGATAAATATATATAAAAAATATATATAAATATAAACTAGGATCATCGAAGTAAACTAAATAAAGAGTTAATTACTAATAACAATAACAAAACCAAGGTCTGCATGACGACCAGTCACCACAAGCAGCACCTGTTCACGAGCCATTACCCCCCTCGCCATATTTGAGGGAAGGAGGCAACCTGACCCCCGACGCTACCGCAAGCAGTAACATCTAAGGGAGCATGACGAACTTGGTGCCGGTTGCTTAGGCAAGAATAATATGATCAATTGTTGAGGTCACTAGCTAACTACATTTTGCCATAACACTCATAAAAAAAACATTGTAATGAGTATAATTATGTCAATCAAAAATCTGCCTAGCCTTTTCTCAACTATGTTGGGGTCGGCTTCCAGTCTAAGGGAGCATGACGAACTTGCTGCCGGTTGCTTAGGCAAGAATAATTTGATCAATTGTTGAGGTCACTAGCTAACTACATTTTGCCATACCACTCATAAAAAAACATTGTAATGAGTATAATTATGTCAATCAAAAATCTGCCTAGCCTTTTCTCAACTATGTTGGGGTCGGCTTCCAGTCTAACCGGATGCAGCTGAATACCAGTATTTTACATGGAGCGAATGCCTATCTGACCTCCACAACCCAGTTATTGGGTAATACGATACCCATAGAAGTATATTATGTCAATGATAATTAAAAATAAAAAAATTGACTTGTACAGTCAAATAAAATAAATAATTATATGATGATAATTATTTATTTTATGAACTCATATAACCTGTCAGAATGTAAGCTAATTCGGGAGGAAGAACATAAACATTGTCTTGAGTTAATCACAGCGACCAACTATTCTTATAGTTTGTCATTGCGTTGATGAATACTATGCCTAAATTTTGCACAAGAGGCCCTTATGTAACAAAAGTGAGCTAGCACTTAGGAAGAATTTTTGAAAATTCATCCCCTAATGGGTTTAAATAGTATCGAATCGTCATTTTTGCCGCTGGGAAATACTATCGGGCACACGGCTTGTAACAGCTAAATAAACGACATTTACATAGCATAAGCAAGCATAATCAGCCTATATACCGTTCCCACTGCTGGGGCATAGGCCTCATCTCTGAGAGGGAGTGAGCCATAATCCACCATGACACGTCATGTCTTCGAAGTTTTGTTTTAGGACATGCCGGTTTGCTCACTCTGTTTTCCTTTATCACAATTAATTACAATTACATGCCTATAAAATGACCAAATCATCAGAGATCCTAGTAGTACCACTAATATAACTATGGATCTGTATATCTACTAGGGCTGCGAACGGGTCTATTAATAACGGTATTGTGACGTAATTCTTACTAGATATTCCTTCTGTGAAGTTGTTAGTTCTAAATACATATGTTTACGTAGCGTGTTGCAATTTCCATACTTGATAACGAAAACTAGAACTACCAGTATAATTTTGCTTAAATATTCAGTTTACGGTATCTGCGATAATACGGTAGACATTAAATTAATTCTGTGGTTCACGTATTTAAAATCATTTTTCAATTACTGTCGCCAAAACGCGCTGTTGGATTTTCCACACTCGGCTCAGCGCCGAAATTTTAAAATTTTCAACAGCATTCTTTTATTTAGGCATTACTTTAGGTGTTGCCTACTGTAAGTGAAAACAGATATCTGTCTCATAATTTATTCATAGGCGTGCCCGCATGGGGGGGTTGTAATGTTAGGCAATGCCAATTTTGCACTTTTTTCTCTAAGGTGGATCCGCGTTTTTTACAATTTGCAGGACAGTGTCAGGTTGTATCTTGATCAAAATATGTTTCGCGACTATAACAAATATGTAATTACATTTGCTCTCTAAGTCAGATTTGCTGTCTTTTGATCTGATTTCCGAAAGATCAAGATACAACCTGACACTGACCTGCAAATTGCAAAGAACGCAAGAAAATTTAAATTTCGCGGGCTACCACTGCGAATCCACATTAAAAGGCAATTCAATTACAATACATTATGTATTTTCTTATCAGCAAACCATTTGCCACTCTTACTTGCGCATAAAACAGGAAATACATTGTAAACAGTTACTGAACAGACATATAGTCGCAGTGTCATTAATTATCATACAATTATTTCACTTAGTATCAAACGGAGTCGCTCGCGCTGTCTGTACGCTTAGATCTTTTAAACTACGCAACGAATTTTAATGCAGTTTTCAGCAGTGATTCAAGCGAAAGGTTTATTATTGTTTATAGTAGAGAAAAATATTGTAATGTGATTATATAATTTTTCTGTGCGTGTGTATGTGACTGAACTCCTAAACGGCTGGACCGATTTTGATCAATTTTTTCGTGTATTCAAGTGGATTCGAGAATGGTTTGATTCACAATTCGGTCCACTACAAAATGTTTTGACTCAGACGCGTCGGAAAGAAATACCTCTGTAACCTTACAAAAAGTACTAGGATTGCATGAATTCAAGATAGTAGGTATATCATTCAAGACACGACACGTTGTGCACGATTTCTGAGCAGTAAACCTAACAAATAGTACTAGGGCTCGCAGGAATTAACGACAAAAAGTGATTTAAATCATTAGTATTATGCTTCTAATAGGATTTGGATGAAATTTGGCATCGTGGGTAAATTTCCGACTTCCGCGCAGGCGAAGCCGCTTGCAAAAGCTAGTATAGTAATACAATAGCTGTCCCATACATTTTGACCGCGTTGCCGCGTTGGTATTGCATTTTTGTGTGAAACAGCAGATTTTTTTTTTCTTTTTTGTAACCTTCCAAAATTTCAACGCATGGGGACCCAGAATCATGTACTGAACGAAGCCATGGTAACACGTTGCGCGTTGATGTCCCTGTATATTACATACATACATAAACTCACGCCTTTTCCCATGGGGATAGGCAGAAACTACAGAACGCCACCTGCTACAATCCTATCTTCACATTACACACCGATACATCCTTTTCTCTTTCAAACACCATGATCTTCGTCTTATTCACATTTATATTAATCTCTTTCATCTTACCTTCATGCATCACGGTCACCATGACTTGCAACTGTTCTCCTGACGATGCAAGTAAAACTTGATCATCTGCGTAGGGAAGGCATTTGACAGGCACATCATTCATCCTCAACCCGCACTCATCCTCTTTCAAATCTGTCGGACAACTCTCCATGTACAGGTTGGGCCAAAATTTTTTGCAAATAGGAACACTGAATTTCTCGAAAACCGCGACAGAAGGGCGCGCGGTTGGCGGGAAAATATGCGTCGCTTCTTGCAATTTTAGTCATGATTGAGCGGTTCACGGAACCACAGCGGGCTTTTTGTATTAAACAATTTTACAAAAAACAACGATTAAGAAAGAAAGAAAAAAAAAACTATTTATTCAGCGAGAAAACACACATACATAATAAACATCAGTTCGATTCCTACGTCACTGTACGACGCCTATTTAGAATTGAATACGGATTACACCATGTAAGTGAGTGTTAATTTAATCAAAGGTTGGGTCGAGAATTTTGGGCAAACTGGTTCCACAACGATAAGGAACGATACTGAATGATCCTACGTGTAAGCGTCCGGCGGCTCTGGCAGTAGTAAGAACTAGTCTACGGCGAATTTTGCATCTGGACCTTAAACTGCACCCATACATGCTTCAAATTATACAGGAGGTGAAACCAAATGATTACATTCAACGTAATTGGCTGACACTATGCTGGAGCGTTTCTGAATGTTTCCGAACAAATTGATTTCTTGCAGAGGTGATATCCCATGGCCTCCGAGGAGCCCGGACCTTACTCCTAGCGATTTTCTTCTTGTGAGGATACTTGAAATGTCGAGTCTATCATAAGAAACCGACGACAATACCCCAATTAAAACAAAAATTGCGAAACGAGGAGATAGCTGGGATTCTCCGCAGCTTGTGTCAGCGAATAAATAAATTGCATTAGATGTTTATACGTTGAATAAATGATCAACAAAATAACATTTGTAGTTTTATTTCTATTCATGTTTCCAAAGTGCAAATATTTTTAGCCCACCTGTAAATTTGAACCGCCACGGTGACGCTACACAACCCTCGAGATGCAGAACCAGTTTATGTATGCCCCATTTATCCTAACATAAACGCTGGAATACTTGTATAAAGATTTCAGTGCCCGTATCAAGCGCCAGTCCACACCGCACATGGATAGTGTCGACCACAGTTCTACCCTCCACACTGTCATAGGCCTTCTCCTAGTCAACGAAAGCACAGTTGACTTTCTTCTGCTTTGCTAGACGTTTTTCGGCTGTGCACCTTAGGGTGAAGTGTGTCACCTCATGACGCAGAATAACCGACATCGGCTCAGTTGCCAAAAAGGAAAAAAATCATTACGCTTTCAACGAAAACAGCTAGTTAACTTCGTATATCGAGAAATATTTAAAAGCGAAGGCAAATTGAAACTGCCGGTACGGCTGCCGGCCTGGTACTTGTACATAATAAATCAAGGACATAAAAATTGATATAATCCACACGATACATACAAGTACCGTGTAAAAGAAACACTAGAAATGCAGCAGAAGCCAGAAGAAAGCAGCGGAGGAGCTCGTGGCTAAGTAATAGCAGCCGCACGGATCGATCCTTCAGGCTAACGCTTGCCGGAGTTGGTCCGTGGATGGGTGACATACCGAGACTCCTCCGTGCCTCGAAAAGCAAGTTAAACCGTTGGAACGACTATCATTCATGGATCTTTGACAGTCGTTACGGGTCGTCAGAAGCCCGAAAGTCTGACAACCATTCTTACCAAGTGGTATCGTATTACCCAGTATCTGGGTTGTAGAGGTCAGATAGGCAGTCGCTCTATGTAAAATACTGGTATGCAACTGCATCCGGTTAGACTGTAAGCCGACCCCAATATAGTTGGGATAAAGCAGCAGAACTTTACCTGCTTACGATACCGTTATTTCTGTACAAGAATTGCCTGCAACTGCACTCGCGTGGATGATATGGAAAACTATGCCAAAAACATATTCAAGCCCTAAAAAAAAATTGCGCGTGCGCCACCGTACACGTGGTAACTGAAACTTAAAAAACCTGGCCAAGTGCGTGTCGTACCACGCACAATGAAGGGTTCCCTGATTGGGATGAATTTATCCCAAGAACAAACTTAACATTGTAATTGAAAAACATGTTCTCCCATACATTCCAGCTGCCAATGTAAGTTTGTACGCATAATATTGTGACCACTTTACCATGTTAAGACCATAGACTTCTTATAAATTTTCCTTTAATGTATAAGTAGGTATAGAACTATTTTCTGTACTTTTGCAAAGTAACAATGATACCAATATGATGGCCAGTAGTCAGCTTCAAAACTGCATAAAAACTTTTTCTCTGACTTATCATTGTTTTGATGTTTTAGGCATATAAAACAAAAATTACAAGGTAGCTCGATTTAGGAGTCGAGTGGGCTTAGCATGACCACTTTCCATCTCTACGAAGAGTAAACATCACTTTCTATAGAAAGTGACATTTCGATTCGCCGTTTTTGACATCGCACCGTAGAAATCCTTCCGCACCGTAGAAATCCTTCTACAATTTGTCATTTTGTCTTTCGTTTCTAGCGATCTTTGTCTGGGTTCTTTTTTAACCGACTTCAAAAAGGAGGAGGTTCTCATTCTCAATTCGACTGTATGCTTTTTTTTGTATGTTTGTTACGCGATTACTCAAGGACCAATGGACCGATTTGGAAAATTATTTTTTGTTTGAAAGGGTATACTTCCTAGGGGGTACCATATAAATTTTATTAACTTTGCTTGGGTAGTTTTTGAGTTGGCTTAGCACTTAGTATATGTGGATGATGTTTTAATCTATGCGGATGATGTTTTAATAACTTCCTATCTCTGTTATTTACATAGCAGGTTGAATTTGTGTGGGGTAGGTATGTACCACAACTAAAAAATGAACACTTTTTAGAAAAAAAAATGACTTCCAAAACAAAACACTACAACGTGAAAAATAACTTTAATTACGGAAGTCAGTGGCAAAAAACGAAAATACAAAACCAAAGACACCGACTACCGAAATTTAAGTTATTTTACACTTTGTAGTGTTTTGTTTTGGAAGTCGGTTTTAATTTTTGCTAAAAAGTTTTTTTATATAGACTATTTCAGAAGATTTTTTTTAATTCATAATTCATTTATTTATTGTTTGCTACAGGTGAAAATACAGATCTTATAATTAGCGTTATTGTACCACTGTAACATACCCATGGGGTGTACAATATTTATATGTATGTATGTCAATATTATTATTACTACACAATTATTAGGGACACACAATTTACGTTTTAATGAGTAAAAAAATATTAGAATAAGATAAAATAAAAAATTGGTTTAACATGTCAATTATTTGTCAACTTTATCAAACATTCATTAATATACTTATTTCGGTCATGCGATTTACATTAATAATAAAAATAAAATTAAAATAAGTTTAACATGTCAAGTAATAGTCAACCTCATACTACATTCAATATTAGACTTAATTATTTCGGTCATAATATATAATTACATTAAATAAGTCAAAACAATTTTAGTCGATAATTCGGTCATTTAGAAATTCATTAATTGAATAATATGTTTTACATATGAGAAATTCTTTTAGCTTTGATTTAAAAACATTTAGTGATGAAATATTCTTGATACAGTTTGGGAGTTTGTTATAGATTTTAACTCCAATACCAAATACACTCGATTTAAATTTGACTGTTCTACATTTAATACCTTTAAGCTCAGTTTTGTATCTCGCACTTCTCAACGTTTCGTACTCATCTATATCGCGTTTTATCATCATTGCTGCTTCAAATATGTATAATGAAGGTAGGGTTAAGATTTTCAACCTTTTGAAAACTGGTCTACATGAATCAGTCTGTCTAAGTCCGCATATGCTTCTGATGCACTGTTTTTGTGCTTTTAGAGCACTCTCTCTGTTTGGTGAATTCCCCCAGAATAGGATACCATATTTTAGTACGGAGCCTACAAATGCATGGTAAACGGTTAGTAAAGTACTCTCATTTGTAACTTTTCTTAACATGTAGAGGGCATACGAAAACTGATTGAGTTTTTTGCAAACCTGGTCAACCTGTACTTTCCAGTTAAGTGCAGAGTCAATGTGTATTCCAAGAAATTTGGTGGTCGTTACTTCTTTTACAGTTTCACCTTTGTATTGTATGTTTAGGTTCCTTGGTTTTTTATTTATATTAGCAAAGGAAATGAAACATGTTTTTTGTAAGTTAATTTTAAGATTGTTGACATTTAACCAATTTATGATGGATTCAAGGGAATTATTTACATTAATTTCATATTTATCTCGATCCTCGTCAGTGAAAATAACTGTACTGTCATCTGCAAATAATATCATGTCATGGTTTATGGTTTTTGGGAGGTCATTAATATAAATTATGAACAAAAGTGGACCAAGAATGCTTCCTTGAGGCACCCCGTACTTAACAGTTCCAGGCTTGGACTGAAATGTTTGTTCATATTTTGTTTCATTTGATATTTTTGTTAATTGAGTTATTTGAACCCTATTTTTGAGGTATGATTTTATAAGATTTAAAGCATTTCCTCTAACCCCGTATTGTTCTAGTTTATATAAAAGGATATTATGGTCAACGTAGTCAAATGCTTTTGACATATCCATAAATATTGCAGTTATATGTTGTTTATTGTCCATTCCTATCATTACTTTCTTTAGAAAATTAAAAAGTGCGTCACTCGTCGATTTACCTTTACGGAACCCAAATTGCTCATGTGTAAGTATATTATTAGATTCAAAATAGCTATATTATAAATTACTCTCTCAAATTTTTTTGCAATAATTGGTATTAACGCTATTGGTCTATAAAATTTCATCTCTTTTCTATCATCTTTTTTCTATCTCAACTGTCAAAATCACACTGACCACTGATAATTGTCTAGGGTAGTGAAAACAGTTTGATTTTGTAATCGCCATGCTAAAGAAAGTAGAAAACTTTCTACTCGACGGCTGCAAAGTACGTAGCCGGGCCATAAGTTCTGTCACATAAGTCAAATTTCGAATTTAGAATACAAGCCAAGTTAAATATTATTGGCATTCGAAAGAATATTTAAAGAAAATAAAAACAAAGGGTTTCTGGAATTTCGTTCATTATCTAAAATGGAGTGGACGCGCAAAGACGACATAGTCGCAGTAATTGCATTGCATCGTTGCGTTCACGCGCCAACTGAGATTTTCAAACTGCTGAAAAATTGGAAACAAACTCAGATTTATTTATCGTACTATCAAACGATTCGGGGAAGTTTCAAGATTAGAAGATAAACAAAGGAGCGGTCGGTCATAAATAATACGGTCGGTCATACTGTTCGGACTCCAGCGGTCATCAAAGCAGTGAACACGCGAATCCAACGAAATCCTGTCCACACGCAAAAAATGTTGGCTCTGCAAATAAAACTAAGCAAAACTACTGTTAAAAGGGTGTTAAATGAAGACCTAGGACTGCGTGCTTATAGAAAAAAAACAGCACATCTTCTTAACGCACGGCTGAAGAAAATCAGACTCGAAAGAAGCCGGGCTTTGTTAAGGCGGTATACGCGGGTAAAAATACCGCGAAATACTTTTTTCAGACGAAAAAATTTTTAATGTTGAGGAGAGTTTCAACAAACAAAATGATAAAGTGTATGCACACTCCAGTGAAGAAGCGAGCAGACGTGTGCCACGGGTTCAGCGTGATCATCACCCTCCGGCATTCATGGTTTGGCTTGGGGTGTCCTATTTGGGTCCAACCGAGGAGTTTTTTTGTGAAGAAGGAGTGAAAACCAGTGCCCTTGTATATCAAAACAACAAACATTGTGGAACCTCTTTCACAAAACAGTATTCGAAAACAAGCACTGGGTATTCCAGCTGGATTCTGCGCCGGCTCATAAGGCGAATCGACTTTATCAGGCATGAGAATTGGCCCTCCAGACTTGAATCCCTTGGATTACAAAATATGGCAGCACTTAGAGAAGGTCTGCGCTAAACCCCATCGCAACTTGGAGTCACTTAAAGCATCCCTGATTGAAGCAGTCGCCGATATTGACATGAACGTCGTGCGTGCTTCGATTGATGACTGGCCTTGCAGATTGAAGGTTTGTATCGAAGCAAGAGGAGGACATTTCGAATAATTTTAATGTGGTGTAAATCTGTATTTTATAACCTTGCATTTGATGTATAAATGGTTGTAGTGCGTAACTCATTGTATCAGTTATTTAACTTTCCTCGTGTTCCACTATGTGACAAAACTTATGACCAGAATACGTATATACAACCTACAAAATCATTTTTTTTTCTCTTCTTTTACTTATATCTCGAAAACGGTGTTTCCTATCACAAAAATAATGAAGATTTTGCCCCACTTTATAAAACTCATAACCCCTAGAACTCAACATGAAGGTAAACATTTTTCATATTTTCCATA
Organism: Dicycla oo; assembly: GCA_948252095.1. NCBI lineage: Eukaryota > Metazoa > Arthropoda > Insecta > Lepidoptera > Noctuidae > Dicycla > Dicycla oo. Next base: position 39,832,911 of record OX411709.1, on the reverse strand, counting down.
CAAAATGTGAAAAAATCCATATAAAACACGTGCGAGTTAAGGAACCCCAATGCCCCAGTATTAGCTTCATCAGCTAATACGAGTGATTATATTATTTTAGCATAGTATGTACAAATCAGCAGATGTTATCTAGGACATTCGTGACTAGTATAGATGATTGGTTAGCAATAACATTAGTATATAAGATCAATAGTTTGTAGAATTAAATAATTACTGTTATGCTGTAACCGGGTACTAATAAAGTTAATCTTTTAAACTCCTTCGTAGTCGTTTACTTAATATGCGCGACTCCAGTTATGTTTATGTATATGCGTGATTTAAATAAACAAAAAATTAAAATAAATAAATGATTATTATTAAAATTTGTCGTACATCTACACGGTAACGTCATTTTTGTCGACAAGACGCTTCTCTACGGCTCTCGTGCTAAGCCTGCAGGAATGTAATATATTAGGGTAGTGTCAATGGTTATCATATCTATATAAGGTACACCTCTGCCTATCCCATCGGGCATTACAGGTGCGATATTATGTTATCTAGTTTGCACAAATCACTTTATACTTGCCAAGAATACATTAAATACCTGCCTACTCGAGACTAAATTAAAAAAAAACCCGGCCAAGTGCGTGTCGGACTTCGCACATTTAGGCTTCCGTACCATATTATTATGTAGAATAATCTCAAAATCAAGTTGATTGTAATAGAAAAATGAGGAAATTTCAAAGAAAAAAATAGATTTATCAATATACATATTGGTATTTTTTAATAAAAGATTGGTAATAATAAACATTATCACACGAATTCATAATAGGTCAACGGGAAGTTAAAAAATTCGTCGAAACAAAATTTTGTAAATAAAGCTGACTTTGGTGACTTCTCATTCCTTTGTTTTCCAATATTTTTAAAACAAAAAATACAGTAAGTATATATCTACTCAACGAGCTCTAAACAACGATACCGCACTTGATGGGATAGGTCTAAAAAGTTATTTGCGCCCCCGTTTTGCTGCATGCCCGTTTTGCAAATGTTTTTAAGGGTTAAAAAACATTTTAAAATATTTTTTGACAATTTGTATGGCTTTGGGTCAACAAGATGGTTATACTGTGAAAATTTGAAGACTGTATCTCTAACCGTTTGGCTGTAAAACCTGTGTGACAGACGACGGACGGACGGACGGACACGTGAATGACAGCAAATACAAATGTTATTATTCGATAAGTGATTTCTAAACGACAACACAGTAGGTAAACAATTTTGTAACATTACTAATTTGTAATTTGACATACTTATATATTATACTAATTTAATTACAATGTATTGCATGACAATTTGTTAAAATGTTTAACTAACAACATCTTTTGAACCTATGATACACAAAAAATTATTTGAATTTGAATTATGAGCTCCATTTGGACCGTTCACGTACCCTAAAAACGAAGACATAGCGTTGTCAACAGTGACATGAGGCTGGTTTCATAAAAACGTGAGGTGTAGTTTATTGGTAGTTTGGCGTAAATGTGTGCATGTCAGCGTGTAACAAAGCAAGGTGTAGTTTTGCACAGGCTTCAGTATATTGTGTGCAGTGCTATGTCTTAGTTTTTTATTTAGTCTAAGCCTGCCTATGGCTGAAAATAAATATGTTCCACATTTTACGAAATGAAATAATTTTTAGATATTTGGTAAAATAATGTTAGAGTGACTTTCATTTTGTGATAAAATTAATTCTCGACTAACAGTTATAATTATTGCTTGAAAAATCTGATATTTTGATAACAAGTTGAAAGTAGTTATAATGATTTCTAGTTGAATGCTAATGACCTTTATTAGTTCATTGGGCAATTATGCTATAAATAATATAATATAAAACTAACGATTGTACCACTCATTAACCTAATTATAACATACTGTCATTATTAATTTGCTTGTAAAGTATGTTGATTACGAAATACTCATTTACCAAACATTGATCGGACCCAACTCAATCTGCCTAGCCTTTTCCCAACTATGTTAGCGTCAGCTTCCAGTTTGTGCAGCTGAATACCAGTATTTTACATGGAGCGACTGCTCTGACCTCAACAACCCACTTACTGGGTAATACAATACCCTTTGGTAAGACTGGTTGTCAGATTTTCAGGCTTCTGACGAACCATAACAACTGTCTAAGATCCACGAATGACAGGCGGGACCATCGGCTTAACGTGCTTTCCAAGGCACGGAGGAGTCTCGGTATGAAAAGATGGTCACCCATCCACAGACCAACCGCGGCAAGCGTAGCTTAACCTGATGGATCGACTCGAGCGGCTGTTATAACTTAGCCACGACTAAATATAAAAAAAAGACTGGCTACTTTACATGCTTTTAGTCATGGAAAGGCTATGGAATAAAATGGATGGTTACTTATGCCATTCAAGAATTGACCCAAGCATTTGTAACTTAAGTGTCATTGATTGGACTCATGAGACTACTAGGTCATGGGCCTGACCAATACATTATAATATGTAGTTAAATAATATGTTTTTTTATAACAAGTCACCTAAATGTGTTACAGATGTGACCAAGGTCAACATTTAAAGCCATAGGTATTATATGTTTAACAAATCATAAAGCTATAAAAAAAAGTTAATTCTATTTTGAAGATAAATGTTTGGCACTATAAGTTACTTGTGGCCATGTGGATTTACCGGACCTCTTAATGAAATATTATGTTATATACGTATCAACCATTGATTAGCTGATCTCAATCTAAATACAATAAAATGCTGTATCGTTGGTATATTTGCTTGTTTTTTTTTTCCACAGACTGTACACAATTTGCAAGAAAAACATTTTTGAATTCATTTTTCCTGGTTTATAAGTTTTTTTGCATCTTGAGAACTTTACAAACTCTTTAGACACCGAAGTTCTGCTGGTTCTACTTTACTTCTTAGAAATAAAACATTGGAATTATGCACATGCATTCTGAAGCTTCCATTGTAAGTTGTGTGTGAAATGAAATATTTTTGAATTCAAAATTACAGGAAGTTTTCAATGGAGATTAATTGGTTGTAAATCATTGAGACTTTATTTAATACTTTTATTAAATAAATACCCTTCAAGATATTATTTTAGATAAGACAAAGAGTTTCAAAGGTCAAATTTACTATTTGATATAATTGTGATCGCCGAGTTACTACATGCTTATCAATAAAAATTGGTTAAATAAATAGAACAGTAATTTAATTTCAGATCTGAATTTTATTTGTTACAATAAATTTATATATTTAGATATTTGTTAGCTTCCTATTAACCATTCAATTCTAGGCTCCAGCTCGATTGTGTGAGAACAGTAAACTATCATTTAACCCTTCAGCCGTCGATGATCCGACGATCGGTCCGTATCAAAAAATCAGAACTGTTTATGATCCGACGGTCTGTTCCATAGTCTAGACTATGTTCTGACCGTATTTAATAAGTGATTTATAGTCTGCGAACTGTATTTTACCCACTGTAACTACTACAAAGTGTAGGAAAAAAAGACAAGGAAAGCATGAAAGTCTCATGCTAAACATGTAACATTTGTTGAAGTATGAACTTAACCTATTTTTTGCCCGGGGCGCGGGTCGCCAAACTAAGGCGTGTTATTGTAAAACTTGTGGGATGACAAAAATGTATGGGGAGGTGTGTGTTTTCTTATTGATTTATGTAAAAGAGTTTATCTTTATGTAAATAAAAAAAAACTCTTTGAAATATTAATTTCATTTATTTAGAACAAGTTTTTAACAACAAACTGGGAAAAATTCGCTCACTTTGATTTCAACTTACTATTAATGATACATTACAAGACAAAACTGTACTAATGCATGTTTAATAAGTTAGCTTATTTCAACTACTTCAACGACATAACTTTTACGTACAGCTCCCATACAAAACTTTAGAGATATTCGTCATTTTAATCACGCGTGCCGCTAATGCGCGAGTTCAGCCAAGGTCGGATAAAATAAGAAGAAGATAAGTCAGATAAAATAAGAAGAAATAAGAAGAAACAGATGCGCGGATTTCGCAAAATGGCGTCGACAGATGAAGGGTTAATCATGAGGAAGTACAAGACTATTACACAAAGCTGGTCCAATTAAAACAATGTTTTACGATCGACAATGCAGGGCTTCTCATTTTTGACTTATTACTATAAACCTAGAGAACAATGACACCACGACAATAATTTTATTTTATTACCATATTTTTTTTATGAATGGCAATAGATTGCTCTAATTTTTCTACAGTTAAAAGTCAGTTTAACTTACCGAAAGATGCAGTTGGTGTATTCTGCAAGACACAGTTGCAGCTACCACCAAGATGCACAGTACAGCCTTTTGTACCACACAAATCATGTTTCATGACGGCATTAATTTTGAAATATTAAATTATTATTATTATTCTATAATGTCTGACTCAAATATAACAATTCTTCACAATAACATTTTCTCATTCGCTGACGGACATAAACACGGCAAGTAAGTTTCACACAAGATAAATTGTCTATGAGTTTATTTTTGACTATGGTTCTATTGTGTAAAAGCAAAGGTGCTATCACACACACGCTCAAATAACCATGGTAAAAACTCTTACAAAGACAAACCTGTCTGCCGAAAGCGGCATGCCTTTAGGACGAGAATACACGTCTGTAGCTTGTACAAAACTATAGGGTGACTGGTAATTAGTGACCGATACTTAAACACATGATAATAAACAACTTTTACTATAGGACCACATTCGAATTCGGGGAAAAGAATCAGCTGGCTTACATTCATGTTCAGGAAAAAGTAAAGTAGTAGTGTAAAGTAACAACAATATTTTTTCGCGATATAGGTTTATACTCGTATAGGTTATATAAACGATATATATAGGTTTGGTCCCGTAGTAAAAAGTGTTTATGTATCAGTCACTAATTACCAGTCACACTATATGCAAGTAGCTGGCATGCCATTGTGACACTCACCAATCAGAAGTTGTTATGGCACATGTCATGCAAACTGCTTAAAAACTTTTGTGAAAATTACAGGCATGTGTATTGTCGCCATATTACATAGTAGGATTATGTAATTACTGAGTATTTTTAGTCCATACAATACCTATCTTTGTTTGACAGATGATGATGGCGTACCGCAATTGAGATTTAACTCGCTGAACAATAAAGTGTAAAGCGCGATTTACCGCGCGTAACAATAAAGTGAGGCACGTTTGTTGACTTGTGTGCATGACAAGATGACAACACTATAAGAACACGTGCCTCTGCTCAGACTAAGGATACTTAGCCTGAGTAACTCTGTGTACGTGTACAGTTGCCAGGATTATGAAAAAAAATATTAAATAAAATATTTATACTGGCCAGCTGGCGTGGATGGTTAAGAAAGATACCGCCTATCATGACGCAGGTCGTGGGTTCGATTCCCATCCAGGACAAACATTGGTGTGCATGAACATGTCTGTTTGTCCTGAGTCTGTGTGTAATTATCTATATAAGTATATATTTACAAAAAAAAAGTAGTGTATGTAGTAGGTATATCAGTTATCTGGTTTCCATAGTACAAGCTCTGCTTAGTTTGGGATCAGATGACCGTGTGTGAAGTGTCCCAGGATATTATTATTATTATCTTCTTTATTCAATTTTTTACATATAAGTTATATTTTTAAATATTAGAATTAAAAAAAAATATTTAAAAATATAAAAAATAGAAATCCACCGGCATGGGGAACAGGGTCCAAGCTACCGGTGGTTAGGACCCCAGAGACAGGAACCTCCTCACAATACGCGCCGTATCAAGGAGGACTGCCTTCTGAATCAGGCTCTTCACCCAGTCACCCAAGGAGAGCCTCTCAAGATGTTGTCGAGGCTATTAGCGATAAGGCCATTGACCGTATTATTATTATCTTTTATTTCTTTTTTATACGCATATAAATTATATTTTTAAATATTAGTATAAAAATATATAAAAACATTTAAAAATATAAAAAAATAGTAGCCCACTGGTATCGGGAACAGGGTCCAAGCTACCGGTTCCTCTTTCTGTAGCCCTGACCGCCGCGGCGGTCAGGGCTACAGAAAGAGGAACCTCCTAACAATACGTGCCGTGTCCAGAAGTACCGCTTTCTGAATCAAGCCCTTGATCCAGCTACCCAACGAGAGCCTCCTTAGGTGTTGGTCGAGGCTCTTGCCAATTAAGCCATTGACTGATATGACTATCGGCACAATGATTGCTGAATCCACATCCCACATGTCGACAACTTCGCGAGCCAAGTCAAGATACTTGATTTGTTTATCTTTCTCGGCTTTCACGAGGTTCCCGTCATGCGGGACCGTTATGTCAATAATCATTGCGCGCCGCTCTATTCGATCCACCACCACTATATCAGGCTTATTTGGCAACAATAGTCCTGTCAGTGATGATGGATCGATCCCAATACAAAGTGATATTTCCATTTTCGAGAACTGGGTTGGGCACATACCTGTAGTACTGCACTTCCGATTCTACATGGCTGTATTTCAGAGCAAGGTGCTGATGGATAATCCTGGCTACAAGGTTGTGTCTATGCAAATACTCTTCGTTAGCTAGACGAGAACACCCGGAGATAATATGTCGGATTGATTCTCCTGGACGGTGGCATGCCCGATAGATGTCAACCGTTCCGTCCTTCACAATAAATCTCCGGTAATTGTTCGTCATGATAACTTCGTCCATAATTGCACAAACAAAACCTTCGGTTTCCCCAAAGAGGTCATCGGAACGCAACCAGGCTACGGACGCTAGTAGATCTACATCGGGTCCATGCAGGGCCCGGAAAAAGCGTCCGTGAAGCTCCTTACTCTGCCATACCTCCCTGCGATCGTTAGCACTACAGGCTTGCGCCAGTTCTCTTTAGCCAAGGAGAGCGGGGTGAGGCCCTTGTCCACCGCGACCACATCTCGATGCATCCCCACGTCGGTTTCTAGGAAATATTCCCGGAGACTGCATATCTCACGATTGTGGAGGGTCTTAGCGTTTAAAAAGCCTCGACCTCCACACTTTCATCAGAACCGGCATGACCCAACCGTTGAAGGCACGCACCTTGTTACCGCCTGATAAAAGACTATTGAATACTTTCTTCAGGCGGCCAAAGAAACGCTCCTTCAACGATTGCTTCATGTCAGTAACATTGATGCCCAAGGCTTCCGACATACCCAAATACTTATAGGTTTCGGATGCGGAGAGGGCTCTGCGGTTTATGGAATCCGAGAGTTGGGTTCCCACACCATTCACAATCTCCCCACGCTTTACATGCATGACCGCATATTTGTCCACACCAAATTCCATCCTGATGGCGCTACTAAAAGTTTCGGTTACTTTCATTAGCTCCATCAGTTGCAAATTGTTGGGGGCAAAGAGTTTTAGGTCATCCATGTAAAGGACCTGATATAACCTGACCACCTCTCCTCAGCCGATAGCCTAGACATGACTCCTCCAGCAGTGTGCTTAGAGGATTCAAGGCTAAGCAGAACCAAAGTGGACTCAAACTATCGCCCTGAAATATGCCTCGCTCGATCCTTATCGGTTCGCTATTCCACTGGATATTTCGACATCCTGGATAGCGAAGGACCGTCCTCCACTGCCCCATACACGACATCAGGAAGGTGCGTAGAGTTGCATCTACTTTATACAACTCCAGCACCCTCATGAGCCATGTATGTGGTACTAAGTGCTAATAGTCCTGCACCAAACGGGGGTTGTCCTTGGGTGCACTTGCATAGTGCATATAGGGGTAATCGTCGGTTGGTGCCTCCTCGTCTTTTAAAATTATCTAAGGGGCCTCTGCGAGTTGGCTTTCGGCTCCTCGTACGCCTTCCAAAAGTCCGGGACCCCAGGGTCCCGAGAAATGTCCAAAAGAATAAAAGTCTGCTGAATCGGAGGTGTCAGGTGGTCGTTATTTTATCGGAATAAAACAACGAAAACCACAATAGTTATCCTACTCTTTGACCGCAATGAAAATGTGAAAATATGCTGACAAGAGCAGAGGTACGTCACGCACGACTACCACCCCCGGACTCGTCAAAAATTGCCGAAACGCCGCCGGTCGTCGGAACTCGGATCACCAGTCACGCCTGCGGCTGGAGCCGCGTCGAGCTTTAGCGACGAGTACTTCTCTCCACTGACGTCGCCACCACCTGCACGTCGGCCGAGTAGAGGCCGGCCACCGAACGGCATGGTATCTAGGGGCCGACTGGCCCCGAGCCGGGTCGCCGCTGCCGGTTGTTGTGTGCAGCACATGAAATGGACTCAACAAAAGAATGAGAACGTCACGCGCGCATATTACGGGGCTACAGAGAGGGGAACTAACCTCACTGCGTACCGCGATAGGATGCTGTCTCTGTTCCAAGCGCTTCAACCAGGCAAAAACGTCTCAGCCCAAAGACTGGTGCGGGTTATCCAACGGGATCACAGATTGGACGACGCCGCGCTTGATAGGCTGCGCTCAGAGGTACTGAGCAATCGCATCGTCCCTCTCCCGTGACAGACCGCAGTAGTAAGCGACATAATCCACGCGGTTTTATGTTAATGATGAGGAGAGGGCGATGAGGTTGTAATGGTAAGTAGCTATTGTAACGACCGATTAAGAAGCGAGCTGGAGGATGCGATTCGGGAGTTTAGAACTGCCCCCGTCCAATTTCTCTCTCTCCTTTACCTCGCTTGCCTATGCACAGAACGAATAGGGCGTTGGTATGTGCATTGGATTCGCTGCTTGGTTCTTATTTTGAAAGGAGCTAAGATCTCGTAGATACGCACTCGATCTTGTATTGCGCGGCTATTGCAACATGTTGTGTTACGTGTAGCCAATGTCACATTTCCAAATTGTGACATTGCTACATTACGAAAACCCGCCGTTCCAACCTGGCAGTGCAGGATCGAGTGGCGTATCGAGGTGGAACAGGGTGCTCATCGGCAAACTATACAGCTTCAGGGAGAGCAACACTCGCCCTAGAGTGAGGCACGTTGTGAGGCGGGCCGTTCTCGGGGACTTGAATCAGTCCTCAAGTATATATGTCCCGTGTCACAGAGCGTATTGTATTCCTGAAGCAGAAGGGGTGTGCATGGGCAAGCACCTGCCTGACGTACGTGTATGGGGCAGTGGCGGACGGTCCTTCGCTATCCAGGATGTCGACAAATTCGGGGGAGCGACGAACCTATTAGGATTAAGCGGGGAATATTCCGTGGTGACAGTCTGAGTCCACTGTGGTTTTGTTTAGCCTTGAACCCTCTTAGCACTCTGCTTTTTATGGATGATTTGAAACTGTTTGCCACCAACAAATTGCGACTGCTGGAGTCACTAAAAGTAAATAAAACTTTTAGTGATTCCATCAGGATGGAATTTGGTGTAGATAAAGGTGCAGTCATACATGTAAGGCGGAGCGGGATTGTGGAATATGAGGGACTACAACTCTCAGATCCTATAAACCTGACATCACTCTCCGCAATTGATACCTACATATACCTGGGTATGTCAGAGGGGAAAGGCATTAACGGGTCTGACATGAAACAACCGTTGCAGGAGCGCTTCTTCGGTCGCCTGAAAACGGTACTTAATAGTTCTTTGTCCGTGAGGTGTGCAGTCTCAGAGAATATTTTCTCAAGGCAGACGAGGGTATGCACCGAGATGTGGTTGCAGTGGACAAGGGACTCACCCCGTTGTCCTTAGCTAAAGAGAACTGGCGCAAACCAAGGCTTAGTACCAACGACTTTTTTATTAGTTTTAATTAGCTTTCTAAAAGTAAATATACCAGGTTTATAAATCAATCATAACATTTCCTATCAACTGTTAAAGAAAGGCCTTGCACCAGGGTAACTGGACCTAGTTATGCAGAAAGCAGCAATATGGCACTTTTTCCAAAAATGAGTTATAAGCACAGTCATACTAATGAGGCTGGCAACTGTCAAACTGGCGCTAACGTAGATCGGTCCCAAAACAGTGGTGTTTATGTATGTACTAATCAATAATATGGTCACAGCAGCGAACAAGAATTTAAATCATAACTTAACGCTCAAGTCCATCTACCATGGGAATGCTATAAAAAAGTTTTGTTTCTTTTTTAGAATTTTAAGTATATTTTCCGCCTATAAAATTAAGCATAGTTTCCTATGTGCATATTGTAAAGACATGTGTTCTGTGCTTAGGAGTAAGAAATCGTAAGGTGGGTTTGCATGTGTGTCAACTGCATATAGGAAGACCCGATGCGACAAAATAAATGCCCGCAAAATGGCTCGTATCCCGTGTAAATAAAAGTGGTGATTTATTGTTCATGATGAAATGAGATTATTGATTTTCGATGTAGTCTTCAAAATTACATACTCTCTGGTAGTCTTTGATCATGTTGTGTGCGCGGCCGATTTCTATGCACCGTTAACGCATTTTTGTCATGTAATTCGTAAAAAATACAATTAACTAGCTTATCGGTTGGCGGTTATTCGTCAAGTTATTGAACGCCGGTCTAATTCGGTGGTGAAAATAGTCGTCTGATTGAGTGTGATTGTTACGTTTTGCTGATAATAGATTTGATTTCATATTAGATTTGCCTTGAATAATTTTTTCACCGTCGTCCGTCACCATGAAACTATTTTGGCAATGTTTGTTTGGTCCTCGTCTATACAAGGTGTACAGGGATGGGCCGAAAGACGTAAGTTTTAATCGATATTTTGTGCTATGTATTTAGTCGTAATTAATTAGTAAATTATCTTTTAAGTTTACCAACATTCAAGAAATCATAGTAAAACATACAGTTTTACTATGATTTCTTGAATGTATGCATATTTTAATCGATAAACCCTTTATATTAAAATATGCACACTTTGTCTCGCACTCATTTTTTCATCACCCATGGACCAACATCACCCATTGCCTGGTCATAGGCCTCTCTTTGGTCAGTGGGTAGCCTTATCTCCGAAATCTAGTGATTGTCTTATCCAGGCATCATTCTTAATATTCTTAATGACAACAAAGTTGACCACCCATCTCGCTTCCAGACAACCATTCCTACTTGCAAGTTTTTGGCAGCTATTCGGTCACTGCCGGTTACCTATCATCATCATAACTTGCCAGGTGTCCCGCCCAATTCTATTTGAGTTCACACATACAACAAGAACACCAATGTATTGGGTGTTTTTTTTAGAAGAGAAAACTTTAAATTGAATTATATCACAGAAAAATGTTTTTAATATCCATAAAATTGGCTTTATTTGATAGATAATTTTATGCCATCAATGTTTGAACATGCCTAGTTTACTGAAAACTTAACTTTTTTATTGGCTTAATTTACTAAAGGAAACATTTGACAAACAACTAATTTCACATAATCTCGCCACCACGTTTGTGCAATTTGAAGCCATTACTTTATTATCTCTGGGGATATGTAAAATCGTATGTGTACTCCGATAAACCAGTAAAGGTTGAGCACTTGGATGCCAACATTCGATGAATTATTGCCGGAATACAGCTTGATTTAATGCTAAGAGTGTGTGAAAATTTGATCTTCAGATAACGCCATGTACACGTAAACCACGGCGGCCATGTGCCTGAAATCAAATTCAAACATTGATGGCATAAAATTATCTATCAAATAAAGCCAATTTCATAGATATTAGAAACATTTTTCTGTGTTTTATTTCAATTTAAAGTTCCCCCCTCTAAAAAAAAACCTTTACAAAGATTTGATTGGGGTTGAAGAGAGATGGAATACAAGTAATAACTTTTCAATCTTGCTGACCTAAGTGTGACTTCAGATCTCTCATCCTCCTTCGGGTCTCATCCTCAGAGCTTAGGTTAGTTTCAGCTTAATGCCAAACATAGAACACTGCATAGCTGTCTGTGTAACTTGCTTGTGTTGTAATTTTCTATGTGGGTATCCAGCTCTTGGGATTGTAAATCATGGTGGGCAGAACAAACTAGTTATAGAGGCGTGTCCTCATACATTGTCTCTTTAATATCTTTATGAAGCTTCTTTGAAGTCAAAGATTATGGCAAACAAGAATGTTTTCTGTTAAAGCTGTAACCAAAGATTGGAATTGCTTAACAGGTATGTTTATTGTAGCTGAATCGTTGATTTCTAAAAGGGCACTTGTACCTAGAGAATATAGTGTGACAAGTGCCCTTTTAGAAATCATTGATTCAGCTATATTCTTTCCTTTGGCTAAAGTATTAATGCAAAGGTATCATGGTGCGCCTGAACTGTCTCCTGTATTGACACGTTTGTTCCGCCTCTCTCTTGAAAAAAGAACGGTGCCGAAATCCTGGAAGCTTGCAAATGTACAACCAGTGCCCAAAAAAGGCGACCGTGCAGACCCTGCCCATTACCGTCCGATCGCCATTACCTCCATTCTGTGCAAAGTTTTGGAAAGGGTACTGAACAATAAGTTGCTGAACTACCTTGAAGACAATGATCTCCTCAGTGACCGTCAATATGGCTTTCGCCGGGGACGGTCAACTGGCGATCTTCTTGTGTATGTCACGCACTGCTTTGGCGAAGCCATCGAGAAACACGGCAAAGCACTGGCTGTATCGCTTGACATCTCGAAGGCCTTTGACAGGGTCTGGCACGCTGCTCTGCTCAGCAAGCTTCCTGCTTATGGAATCCCAGCTGATTTTTGTAGCTGGATATCAGATTTCCTTAGTGAACGGTCGATTAGAGTAGTTGTTGATGGCTGCTCTTCTGACTTTATGGCAATTGATGCCGGAGTTCCTCAGGGGTCTGTTCTCTCTGCAACTCTTTTCCTGCTGCACATCAATGACCTGCTTCGGCTTGGTATTGTTGGGTACGCAGATGACAGTACAGTTTCAGAGAGATACTTGTCCAGCGCAAAAACCAGCGGGGCTGAAGTTCGTTCCTTGAGAGAGGCCATGGTAGAGCGGACAGATTTGACCTTAAGCTTTGTCTCCCAGTGGGGTGATGATAATCTGGTCTCTTTTAACGCCACCAAAACGCAGGCGTGTCTTTTTACCGCTAAAAAGAGTCGTTTCGCCCAAACTCCTACTTTTCGGGGTACATCTGTTCCTGTAACTGATCGACTTGAGCTCCTAGGCATGGAGTTGACATCTGGTCTCAACTTCGGCGCCACCATCGAGTACAAGGCCCAAACTGCGGCCAAGAAACTGGGCATCCTAAATAGGGTGAAGCGATACTTTACGCCTGGACAGCTTTTAACCCTTTACAAAGCGCAAGTCCGATCCTGCATGGAGTATTGCAGTCACCTTTGGGATGGATCAGCTAAGTACCAACTAGCCGCGCTTGACTCGGTGGAACGCAGAGCTAAGAGGCTCATTGGCGACGTAAAACTGGTGGATGCCAAGCTTCATTGCTTGGCTCATCGCCGCAAGGTTGCCTGCTTGTCGGTCTTCTACAGATTGTACTTCGGAGAGTGTGCCCGAGAACTCCACGACCTCATTCCACCGGCCCCCTTCTACCACCGGACATCTAGACGCACTGCCAGTTACCATCCCTACCTGGTTGCTATTCCACCAATTCGCACTAAGCGCTTCCAAATGTCTTTTATAATGCGCACAGCAAAAGAGTGGAACTCACTACCTGCGTCTGTTTCCGAACGTATACAACCCTAATCTCTTCAAAGTGAGAGTGAACAGGCTTCTTCTGGGTAAGCTCACTCCATCGTCGACTTTGTCTCTGTCACCTCTGACCTAGACTAGAGTCAAGAGCAAACCCATCACAAATAAAAAAAAAAAAAAAATAAAAGAAAAAAAAATCATGAAGACTTGGACCCAGTGGACCATGTGTTAAGTTTCCAATCATACATCCCAAGCAAACTCATGGTTTAACTCAGTTTGACTGAGCCTTTTCTTTAAACAGCAGTATTGCATTAAAGAGTGGAGGTAGGGATAGAGACCATCCATTACATACTGAGACCCCTCCGTGCCTCAGAAAGCACATTCAGCTGTTGGTCCTGGCTGTCATTTGATCTTAGATCTATAGATCTATTCATAGATCTTTTATAGTCATTATGGGAAGTTAGATACCCAAAAATCTGACAACCAATCTTATCAAGGGGAATGGGGTATCATGTTACCCAGTAACTAGGCTGTTCTGGTGTTTCACAGATAGTTGACAGTTGACTGTCAGTTAAATATTATTACAAGTGAGGGTACTGGGTACCCCACAGAATAGTTTGAAGTAACCAACACTACCTGAAGAAAACAATATGTACTTACCTGATACTGATAGCTAGGTAGATTGATTGCATTATAAAGTAGAAGACGAGGTGCATAAGTGGATGTTTAAGGCAGTATTCTAGAACAAGTCATAAAATTTGGATAGTAAGTTCGACATTTTCATTTGTCAGTTTTAAATATTATTATTGTTATTCTAGGATTTATCCTAGAATTCGAATGATTTTTTCCTAGCTTCTGCTCATGAAATTTGAGTTTTAGCAACCAAAGACCTGGTTTTACGAGGATGTAGAGAGAGAAAAGGGCGTTGTCGGTTCGATGTAATTTTGCACAACAGGTTTGCTAGGTGTACTAAAGACGTGAAAATTATGCTGTTTAAAGCATACTGCCAGACGTTTTACACCTGCAGCCTGTGGGTCAGGTATACGAAGAGAGCCTACAACGCTCTCCGTATGCAGTATAATAATGCTTTTCGGGTGTTGCTGGGGCTTCCGCGGTTCTGTAGTGCGTCGGGCATGTTTGCCGAGGCAGGCATAGATAGTTTTGAGGCTATCATGCGCAAAAGAATGGCATCCCTAATGCGTAGGATACGTGGAAGCTCAAATAGCATCCTGAAGATTATTGTGGAGAGGCCAGACTGTCCTTTTCTGATGCACTGGTCCTGTAGACATAGCCGTGGGCTCGGTGCTGAGGAAAGACATTTAAATTGATTTTTGGTCATGTTTTTAGTTTAATTTTCATTTTCATTTTTATCTGATTTTGTTTTGATTTTGTTTTCTTTGATTTAATTTTGATTTAATTCGGATTTGATTTTAATTTAATTTTGATTGTGATTTTTATTTTAATTTTGATTTTAATTGAATATTTATTTTAAGTGAATTTTGATTTTAATTTTGACTGATTTTTGTTTTTAATTTTAATTTAATTTTGTTTTAATTGATTTGATTTTGATTAGATTTTAATTTTTAATTTAAATTTGATTGAATTTTTACTGTGGTTCTGATTCAAATTTTAATTTTATTTGTAATTCTAATGTTGATTTTGATTGTAACACTAACATAGCTTGTAAGTTCTAGTACTAATACAATATGGATGATTTCCGAAATAAAAATAATTGATTGATTTACCCAACTGCGGCGAAGCCAAAAAAGGAGGGTTATGTTTTTGACTTGTATGTATGTATGTCTGTACAGTTGTGACCTCTTGTAGCCTCTTGTAGGACCGATTTTGATGAATGATATATCGTTAGATTCGTCTTTATTGCGCGAGTGTCACTGGGTATATTTAAATTATAAAAAAATCATAGGTAATGGCGGATTTTTGGCCAAATGTAAAAAATGTATGTTTAAAAAAAAAGAATCTCCCATAGTTATCAAGTGGGGTATCAAAATGAAGGGTTTTAAAAGGTGATTACAAAAATATATACCTAATTTGGCATGAAAAATGTTAAAAAATCGTGTGGTCGGGGGACCCCTGTCAGGAACGAAGTTCCTTCTCACGTATGATTTAAAAAAAATCGAGTGACAAACCCAAAATTGTATTGCTTTGAATAATAATAATTTTGACGACCGTTACCTAAAATGTTAGGTACATACAGTGAGAGAAAAATAATCCTTCCTAACTAAGAAGTGTAAAATAAATTGTAAATTAAATTAAATGAAAAGTAAATTTAAAAAATTAAAAAACCCGATTGCGTAAAAAGTGAACTTTAAAAAAGATGGAAGCAAGGTGACCTATTTTGTCTTCAAACAAAATTGCAATCGCATGCAGTCGGAGGCATCTTCTTAAATTTAACAAGACTTGCCTCCGACTGCATGAGATTGTATGGAGACAAAATAGGTCATCTTGTTTCCATCTTTTTTAATGTTCATTTTTATGAAGTCGGGCTTTTTGATTTAATTTTTTTTTGTACTTATGTATGATATTGTATAAACATTTCTTTGTTTTTATACCGCCATTGATACCCTTTTCAATCGAGAGGAGAATAGAGTATTTGTCAGACTCCTACAGGCTAAACCCCAGTTTTCTAGGCTACTTTGCTGTTATATTTTTGGTCGGAACTAAATAATATTTGAATACAATTAGTTCTGCTTAATTTAATAGCAATGTTTTTTCGGCACATGTGCAATTATGCTCAATTTAAGGCAAGACGTTTCACATTTTAAACATAAACATAGGAGTGGGCGTCTGTTACCAAACCGACTCTACTGTTCCGAATTCAAAAATATACATGTGTTCCACGATAGGGTGGGTACAGCATGCAGTTGTGTATTGATTAGGCGTGGGCGGGAATTCGGGAAGCCCTCAATTACTGCGCAGCGCAGAGCGAGGCCACACGCTACACGTGGAACGCGATCGTACAGTACAGGAAGGATGCGCGCGGCTGCAGCGCACAATCGATGCGGAGATTGGTTTCAATTGCATAAATTGGAACACGTTTTCTAAAGAACTTGATTCTAGATTCTGCTTTTAGGAAAATATTATCATTTACCTAGAAGTTATCTTTTTGGATGTTTATCCTTATGGCCTGCTACAATAACTATTTCTATGATATTTCCATGATTAAGTTTTCCGAATAGAAACGATGTTTTTTTATAATATCAGCAATATGAGTTTATGATTAACTTATGTATGACAGACACACAAGCTAGTTGGCAAAAACCAAGCCGAAGATCGCATAATCAGCTTATAACGTTCCCACTGATAGGACAGGCCTGTGAGAGAGAGGTTATTAACGACGACGAGCGGATGAACCCAGCTCGCAGCTCATCTGCGATGTTTGATGGCTGATCGATGAGCTAGCCAAGTCCAAGTTCTAGGTTTTCTTAACCACGGTTTTAGCTCGCGACTCGTTTTTTCTAATACACGAGCGAGCTAAATAGTGTTTTTTTTTATAGCATGTCTGGCGCGCTGTTCTAAATATCAAACAACGCGAGCCTTAACTGGCCGTGAGCCCATTTAAAAAGTACCCACCTGAAGAAAGTGTAAACAAACCCTGTTCAGGTTGAATTAATACGCAGTCACTCACTAAAGGGTAGTAGTAACACATTATAATAGGTTGGGGAAAAAGTTTCTTCGCATTTTTTAAGAAAATTCAAAACATTTTTTAATATAGTTTATTTACATTTAACTAAAGTATGTAGGTACCATTTTGTTCGATAACTTTTTGCCATCTTGTAGGTAGGGACATGATCCCATTGCTATAGAAATTTTGGGACTTCTGGTCAAAATACCGCGACAAGTGGTTTTGGCAGTCCTCTCGAGATGTTAACCTGACACTGGTTAAAGAATTCTGAAGAGACCGAAACAGGTGGAAATCTGAAGGTGCAAGGTCAGGACTATACGGCGGATGCATTAACACCTCCCAGCCAAACTCTCTTAATTTTTGCTGAGTGGCTAAAGATGTGTGAGGTCTAGCGTAACATGATGAAAAACCACACCCCTTCTGTTGATTAATTCCGGCCGCTTTCTCTAAACTTCTTGCTTTAATCTCATCAGTTGTTCGTAGTAGAGTTCAGAATCGATGGTCCTGTCTGGTGGTAACAGCTCATAATGAATAATGCCCTTCCAATCCCACCACACACACAGCATCACCTTGTTGCGAGTTAACCCGGGTTTCGCCACAGTCTGTGAAGCCTGACGGGCCTTTGACCACGACCTTTTTCGCACGTTCTTGTCATACGTGATCCACTTTTCATCACCAGTTATCAGCTTCTTCAAAAATGGTTCGGTTTCATTACGTCGTCATAAAGAATCACAAATAAGTACACGGTTCATTAGGTTTCTTTCAGTGAGCTCGTGAGGTACCCAAATGTCGAGCTTTTTTGTGTACCCAGTTTTTTTCAAATGCGCCAAAACTGTTTTGTGGTCAATTTCCAGTTCTTCAGCTACGTCGTAACTACTGATATGCCGATCTTGCTCCACTTTTTCAAAAATGGCATCCATTTTATCCGTAATAGGGCGACCAGAGCGACGTGCATCTTTGACATCAAAATTTCCGGATTGAAAACGCTTAAACCAAATTTGTGCTACTCTCACAGACACTACACTAGGTCCATAAACATCGCAAATTTTTTTCGCGGCTTGCGTTGCATTTTTACCTTTTTTGTAATAAAATTTTAAAATGTATCGAATTTCTTCATTAGATTCATTCATCTTGACGGTACGAAAAACAAATGAAAATCACACATTTTCCTAATTTGAATTTGGAATTATGTTCTTTAAAATTTAAACTTTCAATGATACCAAAACCAGCCAGATACAAATAGTATAGCCAAAGAGATTTTATTACAAGTTCATAAATACTATAATGCGAAAAGACTTTTTCCCCAACCTAATATGTATTTAGAAGGTTTTGACCTTATATCTCACCACTTTCTCCAACAATTACTATTGTATGAATAACATTATTGAAAACCATCGACGAAAAATCGTGGTTATAAAATTAATATCAATTGTCAAATTAAATACATCTTTAGGAAGCGCTAAGGTAGCCTGCGAAATTCAAATATTCTTACGTTTTTTGCAATTTGTAGGTCAGTATTAAGTTTAATGATGATTCACATATGATTCGCGACCGTAACAATCATATATTTACAGAATAACAATCATTAGAATCAGTAATACAACTTCATAAGTTAGAAAAGACCTAAAATGTCAAGATTTCATGAAATAGCCATTCAATAGAGTTAAATGAACTTGGAGAACTGTATTGATGGTTATAATTCTATAAATACAAATTTGTTTCGGTCGCGAATCATATTCAAATCAACATACAACCAAATACCGACTTGTAAATTGCAAAAAACGTAAGAAAATTTGAGTTTTGCCGGCTACCCTGACGCTTTCGCTTTAAGTGTTCAAATAATCAAAGCTATCAGTTTGTAAGTGGCACTACAAATTGGAATCCACCATCCACAGGGCCATTTTTGATCCAATTGTTCACATTTTCATCAGATACTTTTGTAACAGACTTGGCCAGCGTGAGCTTGGCTCGTCAGCTCCCGTGATACCGTGGTTTTGTGGTGATGCACCACCGAGCTTGACTTTTAAAGAACTGTTGGCTCGCTGGTGTATCAGGAAAAACTGGAAAACTGGAAAAACAGGAGTCAGACTGTAAAAATCATTCTGTGGCTCCTAAAATACGGATACTCTAAATTAGCTCTGGAGCCAGGGTCTCACATTTTTCTGTAACCTGTTTTTATGGCAGTAAATAATTTATTATCATTATATTCCTTTTGTTTTAGTCGCTGTACCAGCCACAAAGACTGGAGAAATATGGTGACATGGTTATTTCTACGGTAAGATTTTATTAATTATTTTTCTGATACATAATTCAATTGTATGCATTGCTAACCAGCAATTAACGGTGTCTATAAATAACACATTGGCATTATTTATAGACACCGGGATGAAAGACAACAAAATGAAATAATTTGTTTTAGGCTCATACAATGTTACACATTAGCATGTACACGTCGCCCTTTATCATAATGTACATTATGAAGGTTGGCTTCTTCACTATGGACGAGATGAAGTCACTTGGGCGTTTCTTTGGCGGGCTCTCTTGTATCTTGGCTTTCTCGTTCATTATACGAGCATATGGAAGAATATCCAGTCCTAAATACGTGCGGTTCATAAATGCACTGAGAACTCCAGCAACTGATTCTAAAGCAGCCTATATGACAGAAGTAAGGAAATATGATTTTGACATCAAAGCCTGGCCGACTACATTCAGCGTTGCTACCAGGGAAAGGTGAGTGGTGACGCATTATATTTTGGTGTAGGATGAATTGTTCACTGCTGTATACCAAACAAGGCGTTGAACTGCTTTATGATGAATCAAAATAGAAAAGAGCGCTGTAAAAAAAAATGAAGCTATTTTGTCAGCTTTGCATCTTGTAAGGTGTAAAACAGTCGAAGTCCCGACTAGTGTTGACTAGTGTTGTAACTGAACAAACTCCAACTTTATCCTCAGACCATTATTTTTAAGGTATGAAGTTATTATTAATAATAAGACAATAACCTTAGCATTACTATGCTATGGTTATTGTCTTTACTGCTTATGTTTGGGTAGGTAGCTTGGCTATGGCTTATCATAGTACTAGAGAACAAATTAGAGAATAGTGTATTTTACGAGTAATTATATTATTTTCTTCTATTGGCCCGGGCCTTTTGTTTATACCTCAGAGCAACAAAACTCAACGGGTGAGTGCTATAGTTATTTTGTTTTCAGGGTTCCGTACCAAAATGGTTAAAAGGAACCCTTATGGTGCGACTCAGTCTGTCTGTCTGTCACAGCTGGATATCTCAAGAACTACGAATGCTATCAACTTGAATTTTGGAATAGTTTTAGATGACGTTTGCCCAACTATTTTGCAATTAAGAAAGAAATATTTTTTTTTGCAACAGGGACTAAAAGGGCGTCTTAAAAATTCGAAGTAGGGCTACTACGGCATGTGGGGTATCATATGAAAGAGCGCTCTTTGCACATTCTCAAACATTTTTTCTTTTTTTATGGCCTCATAGTTTTCGACTTTTGATGAAAAATGTAAAAAAAATTTCTCGTTCTCCCTTATCTCCGAAGTTTGCATAGAAAAAAATCTGATAATAGCACAGTTTTATTTATATATCATGGTACGGAACCCTCTGTGTGCGAGTCCGACCCGCTCGTGACCGGTTTTTTCTTTATTGTATGGCATCTCGCAGGTCAACCTAAGAGGTTGCTTAACCGAGCTTGCTTGTAGGGGCCTCAATAAATTACAGGCTCAGCGGCGTGGGCTGGCTTGAGCATGGGGGGGGGGGGGGTGTATTTTATTTAAAATACTAACATTATTAAGTAAGTGTATGCTATACGATCCAATTGCTGCAGGTATTTTATTCTTGTAGTAGCCGTTGTACAAGCATCAACTTTTGTGCGCATATAGTTTCTCCAAACACTGGCTTGTTACTGTTTTTTGCAAGGAATGACAGTTTTCTTACTTGTTAACTGTTAGTTACTTACTTTTCTCTAAGAAACAATTGATCAAATGTTGGTGTTTAATTCTGGATGTCTTATTTCAGTAGTTCACAGGATCCCATCATAAAGATGGATCCAATTTATGTAGCGTAAGTACCCTAAGAGGAAATTATATTTGCATGCCCCTCTAGAAACTACAGTCACTACCGGAAAAAGTCACTTTCGAACTTAACCTTAACGCCAAAGCTCCAATAAGCCCGTGAAATTCAATTTTTCTTACGTTTTTTGCAATTTACAGGTCAGTATCAGGTTGTATGTTGATCTAAATATATGATTCGCGACCGTAACACATCTGTATTTATGGAATTGTAATAATTAAAATCATCAATACAACTCTCTAAGTTCAAATAATCCTAATGAATGACTATTTCATGAAATCTTGACAGAGTTGTATTACTGATTCTAATGATTATAATTTTGTAAAGACATATATCCCACTGATAATAAAATACTGTTGTAACTCAAAATGTAACTTTTTTCAGAATCGACGAAAAATTGATTATTTACTTCCTGATAAAGATTATACAAAAACCGGTCAAGAGCGAGTCGGACTCGCGCACCTAGGGTTCGTACCATCATATATTTAAAAAAAAGTGTGCTGTTTAGAGTCATCGTTTTATTTTTCCTGTAATCTTTACATATACTTCTATCGCATAGAATAATTTCAGATTTTTCTCTATACAAACTTCGGAGATACGGAAGGGGGGGGGGGGGGGGGTTTACGTTTTTCATCAAAAGTCAACTATGTAGCCTAAAAAAAGAAAAAAATTTTTTGAGAATGAACAAACAGCGCTCTTTCATATGATGCCCACATGCCATAGTCGCCCCACTTAGAATTATTAAGACCTCCTTTCAGTCCCGGTCGCAAAAAAAATCTTTCTTATTTGCAAAATATGTAGTTGGGCAAACGTCATCTAAAACTATTCCGAAATTCAAGTTGATAGCATTAGTAGTTCTGGAGATATCCAATTGTGACAGACGGACAGACAGACTAGCGATGGGCGACTCGAGTTATCTAACTCGAGTAACTCAGGTCAGACTGTAAGCGAGTCAGCCCGAGTCAAAATATCTGCAAACCGAGTTGACCCGGAGAGCGCGCGCGGCGGGCGATGCGGTGGGTTGGCTAAAGCGAGTCAGCCCGAGTCAAAATATCTGCAAACCGAGTTGACCCGGAGAGCGCGCGCGGCGGGCGATGCGGCGGGTTGGCTAGCGGCCCGCGAGTCGCGAGGCCCGAACGACTCCGAGCGAGCCCGACTCAGCCCGATGACCGAACGTCCGAGCCGCGAGTGAAAGAGATAGTTCTCGTTGTTGGTTTCTTATCAGACGGTTAGTCAGACAGAACTGATGAGAGAGTTTTGGCATAGAAAGCCAGCTCGCTTATTTGTTTTGTTTACTTTTTTGTTATTGTTACTTCGTTCGTTGTGTATTGTTTTGTTGCAGTTTTATTAGTTTAAGTGTTGTTTGTTTTGTTGGCTTTAATAAGTTTAGAATGTCTCCTGGAAGTAAAAAAAGTGTTGCGTAGGAGTTTTTTTCCAAAACAGATGACAAAATTAAAGTAGTTTGCAAGTTATGCTCCTGTTACTTGATAGATAGATGACCAAACCAAATACCAAACGGTGCGGTGTTTAATTTAAGGAATAAAGTGCCATTACATTTATTTTAGTTTCTTATAAAAGGTAAAAATATTACCATTATTTTGCGCTACATAAGTAGTTCGTTTTGTGATCTGATGTTTACAAACTTTGTAAACACTTTTAATAATAATAAACGTCTGATTTTTGAACGGGCTCAGTTTTATTTGACTATCATTGACTCGACGCCACGCAGCCCGCCGGACCCGACCCGGCGAACCGTGAACGTAGCAAACTAGCAACCCGCGGAACGATGCACCGAGTTGAGCATTTACTGACTCGGACGGACGACGCGGCGACGCGGCGACTCGACAGACTGAGTCGAGTCAACTCGGGTTGCAACCCGAGTTGGTAAGCGAGTCAACTCGAGTTACTCGAGTTACCAAAAAGTCGACTCGGCCCATCGCTAAGACAGACTGAGTCGCACCATAAGGGTTCCTTTTTACCATTTCGGTACGGAACCCTAAATATGAATACTTTATTCAAGTTTATTAATACTGTACGGTACGATTTTTTTAACGGTACATTGACGCGTAGGGAACTGAATGTTACGTTTGAATAAGGGCCGGTTTTTTGATCCGTAGTTAATTCAACCAATGGTTAAACATAGTAACTAATGGTTGAATTTTGGCTAAATGTGAAAGGCTAAACATGAATGAGTTATGCCACTAGTTACTATTATTTAATATGAATGAGCTAACATGAATACATTCATGTTTAGCCTTTCACATTTAGGCAAAATTCAACCATTACTTAGATACTATGTTTGACCATTGGTTAACTACGGATCAAAAAACCGGCCTTTAATGATTATCTCATACATTTATCACATACATATTTTGAGTTACAGCAGTATTGTAATATCAGTGGGATATTTATGTTACGGTCGCGAATCATACTTTAATCAACCCAACCTAATACAGACTTGCAAATTGTAAAATCGTAAAAAAAAACAATTTCTCGAGCTACGTGGAGCTTCCACCTTATGGCGAATAAATAAAGTAATGAATATTTTGTAATCAATTGCACAAAACTACTTATTTATACATACTGAACTCAGAAATTGACTTCGTCTTTTCTAGCTGCACTTAATAAGCATATCTAGTGGTTTTCAAACAGCTAGCCTATGTGTAATGCATTTCTTCCACTGGCAATGGTCTATGCTATACCTTTCCACTGTTGCTTGTGTGTTGCCTTCTCCGACCAATCTCCCGTAAATGTATTATAAAGTTATCACACCAGTGTTTCCTTGGTCTCCCTCGGCGACGACGCCATTCTTCTGGCATCCACTGCGTGACAACTCTAGCCCCGGTTCCGATGCATCTTACAATTACAATGCGTGCCACGAAATATGAGACTTGACCGCTCCTCCCGCACTCTTTCCGAAGCCTAGCGAGTCTTCTGCAAGATACGTAATAAGCCTGCCGGTCCCGTCCCGCGCACAGAGCTCATACCGCTAAAGAGTCCTAAAATCGTGTACTGCGCAAGTCAAACCACGTGGTGTGTCAAGTCTCATCACGCAATGTACAGTCACGAACCAGTACCTGTATTACGTATCTTGCAGAGGACTAGCGATAGCAAAATTTGCGCAATAATTGCTTTTCAATCGCAAATCGGTATTATCTTATCAGTGATACGTCATACTGATTTGCGATTGACAAGCGATTGAAAAGCAATTATTGCGCAATTGACAAGCAATCTTGCTATCGCTAGGCTTCTGAAAGATACGTAATAAGCCTGCGGGATGGTTGAGCCAATAGCATATCATTTTAACTTGGTTGCGTTATACGAATGTCGCCCGTGAATTTTAACATTGCATTGTGACATTTCAAAAACGAAAAACGGGCGGCATTCGTGTAACACAAGCAAGTTAAGATGATAAGCTAGTGGCTCAACAATCCCGGTTTGTGACTGTATTTGCCTCGACATTAAAGGCTTATTTGTATTTTTCCCTTGCATGCAGTTATACAATTGTTTATGATGATATGATGCCTACGTGAGCATCATCTAATTCTAGATGGAATACAAGAACTTTGTGGAAAAAATATGGAAATATTCATCGTGGTACTATTCTGCCGCCGCGCCGTAAGGAAAGAGGACGTTTCTACTGAAATATTGGAATGCAGAAAACATATAATTTATACTTTTTAAAATACAAAATTCGCTGTGCGAATGAAAATAACATCAATAATAACTTTGTAGTGCGAAAGTGTCGATTACGGTTAGATCTATCGAAGTATAAATGCAAATATTAAATAATTGTTTTTCTTTTTAGTAAAAATACGAGTATGATAAATACGTCTTTTTTCCTTATGACGGCAGTATTTCCATAACTACTGTACTTACTTATTTTCTATACTATGCTGTTTTGTGATGTACATAGAAGATCAGATCTAGAGTCATGTAATTCTTTGGTTCGAGGCAATTTGTAGTTTGTTCAAGTTTTTGTAATAAATGAAAAAAATATTGGTTAGTTGTTAGATGAAGGAGTCACTAGGAGCCACTAGGAGTATTGATTAAAGAGCATATCTACATTAATACAGCCGACTTCATTAATTGGGTACACCTAGCAAACAAAACATTAGCAAAGGGAAGTAACCAATTAAAGTAGGCGTAGCACCTAATCTCTGGCGTTTCTAAAATGTCCAAAGATGGTACCTAAACAACAGTGGCCGCTCGAAATTTAGGGCTCTTACACACCACGTTCTTTTCAGGCGCCGTCGACGCGCGTGTAACGCGTTTGCAACGCAAACCGTGCAGATTTCTCAAGTTTAGTAAGGAAGAAAACGCACGTAGGCGGCGCGTATAAAAAATTCGTGTGTTTGGGCCCTTATATTTTTTTATTTGGTTTTGGGATGTGGTTGTATGAATTTTAAGTTAAAAAAAATATTATTTCTGCGCATACGGTAGATTAAATGATTTGAATCATTCTACGATGATGTGTTGATGTTCACTGTTTAGCCTAACAGCTGCGGCGCCACAGCCACAGATAATACGGCGTTTGTACGGCGAAATCTGCGGTGCAGCGCCACAACGCATCGTGTGCATAAGCTCTTAGGCTAAATAGTGAACAGATCCGGAAACCTGCTCGCATCGGCCTGATCTGGCAAAACTAACTCAGTATAACGGTTCGCTTCATGGTATGGTTACCACACGCGTAGACTTGAGGCAGTAACAGCCACACGGTACAGATTCACGAGGTATGACTGATCTGAATGTAGAATTAATTATGTGTGGTGGTCTTAATGGTCTGTTCCAAAGATATCTGATGAAAATGTAAACAAATTGTTCAGAAAACGTACCTGTGGATGGTGGATGCCAATTTGTAGGGCCACTTACAAATTGAGTACTTTGATTGATTATTTGAATAAAAAAATCGAAATTCTTATTTTAACTCACGTAGACGTTCTTCACAAGTGAGGTTAATTTTATAACCTCAATTTTTCTCGATAATTTTCAATTACAATTAGTGTTTGAATAACATTATTAAATTGGAATTTACAATTTAATAATATTATTCAAACACTAATTGTTGGTAAAATTGGTGAGATATAAACTTGAAACCTTCTAAATACAGATGAATGAGTTACCAATTCCCTTTAGTGAGTGATTGCGTAAGAATTTAACATGAAAAAGTTTGTTTAGACTTTTATTAGATATTTTTGGACTAGGCAATAGCGTTCATAGCCAGACAAAACTCCTAAGACTAACAATTTTTTTAGGTCGCGGTGGTTCGATAACCACCCATTCAAGAACTGCGCCAACCCCGAGCTGCCGATGTACCAACGAATACCCCTTCAGATCCTGGCCTACTGCGCTACCCATAGCTTCGGTCTTCGACTTATCTACCCTGGATCTCTTGGTGTGGTTCATACTCTGCTTTGTAAGTAGCAATATTAGAGAAGAATCAGGTTCGAACCTTCAGGGGCTGTAAGGGTCATAAAGAAACACAACCTGTATTTTAGAGAAGGCCACTAAAGAAGTTAAAAATGCAGTATCTACTTCTCTCGTATCCAATAAAGCCTTTCAGTAAAGTGCAACCTCTTTCGGAGACGAGCTCAGATAAAATCATGAATATGTCCATAATACTGACTCCTGCATGGTTCTTCTTTTGCATCGACAATGACATATTGTCTCCTCTGTAAAAAAAATCGCCTTTTTTCCTAAATATTAAATTTCACAAAATTTCTATTGATAGTACAGCCATTAAAATAATCTTAAACACTTCAAAATAATTGTGACATAATATCAAAAAGTGTGACAGAGAGTTGTCGGTAGAAAAGAAGAACGTCCCTTCTATGAAAGGACTTTAAAACTGAATAATGACTGTCCAGGTCTTATTCATACTCGTACATCGCACATGGAATCGTTGTTAAATTATGTTTTTTTTCAGGGGGAGCACTATTCCAAGGCAGGACTACGCTCGTGGAAAATTATGACGGAAAACGTGCTAAGATTGGAACTGCTGATGGTAATAAAATTGACACGATCTTCGTTGACAATCGCTCGCGCTCCGTGAAAGGCCGCACCCTGGTCATCTGCTGTGAAGGAAACTCTGGGTTCTATGAGATCGGCATCATAAACACGCCGATTAAGTCCGGCTACTCGGCATTGGGTTGGAACCATCCTGGCTTCGGTGGAAGCACTGTAAGTATAATTTTGGGTCGTATTTTTGATACAGGTACTCTCAAACTGTTATTCAACCTAATCGTTTTTTTGACGAACGACACGTGTGATCAAGCAAAATCCAGTGAATGTGTTAGCAACAGACAAACAATATCTTATTTTTTGTCGATCGCCATTGTGTATCGTTTTTGATAATCGATAAATCAACAAATTATGGTTTATTTTAACCTTGATATTTATCGATTGTTAACAGGCGATAGAAACGATCGGTATCTGTAAGAAGCTGACAGATCCTATTGATCGTTCATAATACACATCGAGCGACAATAATCTTCAAAAATGGAACAAATCTGTAGGCACTTACTGCAATTTTTCTTTGTTAAAAGAAAAATATCCTTATGACAACAAAGAAAACATTGAAACAAAAATATTTTCTAATATTAAAATACAGTAGAACGTTTTTTCGACATAATCATTAATGTACATTACTTACATAATTGACCGAGCGAGCAAAGCGTCTCTGCTTCAAGTCTGGCAAAATTTGCTTTCGTCTGCCAGGTTGTTGCTACTCCTCTACAGGTCGTATTTTACAACCGACTTTATATTTTTTTGTGGTCGGGAATTTATGTTTGGACACTTTTTCTAAAAAGAGGGGTACTGGATATCTCCGCCTTATGATCCGATTTGGACGGTTCTTGTTTTATTTGCAAGGTACTTTAAGTTGGTCTCATAAAAATTTGGTGAAGATCTTATGAAAAAAAAAGAAACTTTGTAATTATCACGTAGCACTTTAGTGGTATATCACGTATTTGTTGCAAAAAAGTTTGTGCTCGCGACAGTAGACATGTTCGCAGAACTAGTGGTTTATTACAATAATTACAATAAAACTATTTCAAGCACAGTTGTCTCTACCAATACATAATGCCTTTTGTTTTTAAATTTAAATACAAAAGGTGTGTGATCTTGTGATCTATTTTCCACATGTATATGAGGAAAATAGATCACAAGATAGCTATAGCTAGACATTTCTTTGATAATTTTAAATAAAACATTTACGTCATTTTGCGTATACAAAAATATAAGTAAAAATCTTTTTAAAAACAAGCTTTTATTGAACTAAAAGTACTTCTTGACGTCCTTCTTGCACTTGAAAGATAAGCCTCAAGCTTTTAAGAAAATATTAAAGTACTATGTTTACGTAAGTTTTATTTAAGTACTACTTTTAGTTCAATAAAAGCTTGTTTTTAAAAAGTTTTTGTTTTTCGTATTCTTAGCAAACTTTCATTTGATACACATATCATGGGAGTGCACAAAAAGTAATAAGTCCGCCGTCTTAGGCCGTCCGCCATATTGGATTTAAAATGACGTCACTTAGCTTACCATGCATTGTCATCCAAACTAAACGTGTATGCAAAATTTCATCTCAATCAGACAGTAATTAGACAGCAAAGTAGGGTGTGTTGGTGTGGGTGTGACATTAAGGTGTCAAAAAACGCATTATATTTGGACAGCCGTTTTTGTTCCGCTAAGGAGCAATAATGTTGTAGGAAAACAGGATACGGGCGTGAATTTAAAACAGAGACTTTGAATTTAAATAACGTTCTTTATATTTTATTTAACGTTACACAGGGAAGGTTTTATGTCTGTCTCCTAGCACAGCGAATAGAGAAAAATGGAACGAACTGACAGCAGTTGTTGGTTTTATTAAATCATTTAGTGACAGTGTTGCTATTATTCAAAAGTAAGAATCGATTAAATTTGGCATATTTAAATCGACTAAATACCAACAAGTGTTCTGTGCGATATTGTGTGACCGTTCACCGTTTGTTTAGGAAACCAAAGCTTTACTCTCCGAAAACGGTTACAGTATCCGTTTCATCTGTCATCTTCTACATCTATAAATATGTAGACTAAGTCGCTCCTCGTGTCTGTCTGTGTGACCGATTATTTCTTCTAAATTACACAATGGATTTCGATGCGGTTTTCACCATAATTTAGAGTACCTACTTAATTTATTCCCGAAGATTTACGAATCTCGCTGTTTTGTCGGGTCGTACGAGTAAAAACCTGGTGAAGCAGGGGCGGGCCACTAGTTCGAATGTTCTAGTAATAATTTGGGCCGTATATTTATTTGCATTACCTATTCTTGAAATAAGTCTGATACTAATTGGAGTTTGGAATATCCATGTCCTGAGCGGCACACACGGTAGTTCTTATAAGATGAATCTGGGCGCTACAGTTAACTATTTCGTTCTGTTTTCTTCCAGGGTAAACCCTACCCGTCGCAAGAACATAACGCCATCGACGCGGTCATGCAGTATGCTATCAACGAGCTGAACTTTGCACCTGATAAGATCATTATGTTCGGCTGGAGTATCGGCGGGTACACCGCTACGTGGGCCGCAGTCAACTACCCCGTCGCCGCTCTGGTAAGTCAGTGCCTATGCACACGATGCGTTGCGGCGCCACATCGCAAAGATTTCGCCGTACATTGGCAGTCACGTGTGACCGACAATGGCGACGTTAGTACGGCAAAATCTTTGCGGTGTGGCGCCGCAACGTGTCGTGTGCATAGGCTCTTATTCTACTACATACTATTTAAAATTATTCTTATAACTCAAAGCATTTACGATCCAGCGTGTTCCCTGCTGTTACTGTGCACAGGGGGTGCCCTTAGCGAGTAGTCGCTTAGTTTATAAGTCTTTATACCCTGGAGGCCTTAATTTATTGAGGCACCACCCACAGGCAAGCCCGGTTAAGCCACGACAACCTCCTAGGATGACATGCGAAATCCAAATCACACAAAAAAAAAAACAAATCATTTATTTTAAATAACCCATTTACAGGCAATTTTGTTTTGTCAAGGAGTCGGTCAGTCAGGAACCTGAGGCTATTTACATAATATCTCGCCTGTA
Organism: Dicycla oo; assembly: GCA_948252095.1. Taxonomy (NCBI): domain Eukaryota; kingdom Metazoa; phylum Arthropoda; class Insecta; order Lepidoptera; family Noctuidae; genus Dicycla; species Dicycla oo. Next base: position 39,802,543 of record OX411709.1, on the reverse strand, counting down.
ATCCCCGAAGTGTTAGGTTACACTTACACGTTAGAGTACAGGTGATCTATACTGCCGTCATAAGGAAGAACGACGTACCTATCTGACATTTTTTTCGAAATAGATTTATTTACTTACTAGCTGCCCGCCCCGGCTTCGCTCGGGTGTACTAATGAGACCAAATCTTCCCTTTACAGAACGACCATGTATTGAAATAAAATGTCAATTAAATAATTTCACAACGATAACACACTGAGTTGTATAAACTGCTATTGCTGGTATTTTAAAATAGCAGGTCGATCTACTATTTGTTTCACAAAATAACCAAAACATTTTTTTTTAGGATGTGACCGACAAAACAAATGTAAGAAATTGAAATTGTCAATATTTTTGAAGATCCCTACTGTCTTCTGTCTCTAACCAAAATTTTTCACTTTTTCTTACCTTGTCCTGACAATTACAAACACAACAAAAAGTAATTAGCCAAATAGGTGCAACCGTTCTGAAGTGATGCGCGTACATACATTCGGCAATTGATTTTTATTTATATAGATTTATTCGGAATCAGCAAACAAAAAACTCATCTACCAGGCTTTTTATGTTGGCGTAAACTTAACGAAAACCTAATAATAGGGATGATGCCTGGGTAAAAAAAAAGAAATTCTATTTAGTCCGTCAGTCAGATAATAAAAAAATATTAGATACGTATTTTTTGCTTTATCGTATTAATACAAAATGACTTAGATAACTCGCATTAAAGTTCGGGAGTGGGGGCTTGCTAAGTCACTTCTACGTATAAAATCTACGAAGACGTGACGTCATGCCACATTTTTACATTGAGTAAAAATGTGGCATGACGTATCGCCGTAATCATTTGATTACGTAGAAAAAGAAAAAATACGTGTCCAATATATTTTAATAATCTACATGACCGACAAAAAAACATTTTTTAGTCATCATCCCTATTCTTACTATGAAATTATGACGCAACTGCTTTTGTATTTTTTTTCCTTATGGCGGCAGTATAGTACCTACACACCCACATTTTGCCAGTCATGTTTTCAGTCGCTGTAACTGGGGCCAAATCTACTATCTTTAACCAGGCACAAATCCAGGGTCCGGGCTACTACTGAGATATTCATAATGGAAAAACCCAATGACTCTGCTGACCAAGGAATCGAACCCAGGACCAGCAGCGCTTGTGACACGTAGCCACCAGACTGACGAGGCAGTCAAATTCTTAGTACCCTTCTATACCTCCAGACCGAGTCTTACCGAGTGGTATCGTGTTACATAGTACATATAATTTGTGGAGGCTTTTAAATGGCTTTTCGTTGATTGCCTCACTACAAATTTTTGTATTGTTAGCTGTAAGCCACCCAAACACAATAAAATAAAATAATATGTCGTGGAACTTGACACTACTATGTGAAATTCTGGTATTCAGCTGCAACCAGTTACACTGGAAGCCGATCCCAACAGTTGAAAGTTTGGAAAAGCTAGGCAGATGATGACACTTCAGTCCATCAAGAACATAATAAATCATTATTATCATTATCTTCCCCTTATCCCAATTTATTTGGGGTTGACACAACATCTCAGTAGTTACCCCTTTTCTAGCCATATCTTCTTTTACACAGTCCATTCATCGTTTCTTTGGCCTTCCCCTACACTTATAGTAAAGACGCAAACCCAACGCGGCGCATGCTGTGCACGGGCACGCGGCGCATTTTAGCTGCGTGGATTCATTTGTTTGACAACGTGGGTCTACGTTTCCACTGCAGTACACACGCGTGCGTGGCCCAACGCTGCGCACGAAGTAGCGGCGCACGTGTTTTTCTAAGAATAGGTTAATATTCGTGTATAGTGTGTACCGCATGCGCAGCGTGCATGGCGTTGCCAGCGTTGAGCTATGTGAGCGCCATATTCGAGCAAGCCACGCATGTACTAATGACGTCAATTGATGCGTAGCGTGTCCGTGGGTTGCAGTGGACACAATCACATACATTTTCTTGTAAAGCGAAGCTTAACATACGTGCGTGGCCTCTCCGTGCGCTGCTGTGGGTATGCGCCTTCATCGACATAATATGTAGTCCATAATCCTAATAGTCGTATGTGGTTAGAGTATTGTGAAATAGTCTATACTGAGACAGTCAGTGATCAGACACAAGAATCATTTCCAGCTTTCTCCAGGATGGTAATTATGCATCAGGGATGCCTCTGGAACTACAGACAGGCCTTCCGCTCCGCTTGTTTGTCACCTAATAACAAAAATTAACTTTTAAAAGTAAAAACCAACTTCAAAAATCTTCAAAACCTAGACATGGAGTTGACATCTGGTCTCAATTTTGATGCCACCATCGAGTACAAAGCCGTCTGCGGCCAAGAAACTGGGCATCCTAAATAGGGTGAAACGATACTTTACGCCTGGACAGCTTTTAACCCTATACAAAGCGCAAGTCCGATCCTGCATGGAGTATTGCAGTCACCTTTGGGATGGATCAGCTAAGTACCAACTAGCCGCGCTTGACTCGGTGAAACGCAGACCTAAGAGGCTCATTGGCGACGTAAAACTGGTGGATGCCAAGCTTCATAGCTTGGCTCATCGCCGCAAGGTTGCCTGCTTGTCGGTCTTCTACAGATTGTACTTCGGTGAGTGTGCTCAAGAACTCCACGACCTCATTCCGCCGGCCCCCTTCTACCATCGGACATCTAGACGCACTGCCAGTTACCATCTCTACTTAGTTGATATTCCACCAATTCGGACTAAGCGTTTTCAAATGTATTTTATAATGCGCACAGCAAAAGAGTGGACTCACTACCTGCGTCTGTGTTTCCGAGCGCATACAACCCTAATCTCTTCAAAGTGAGAGTCAACGGGCTTCTTCTGGGTAAGCTCACACCATCGTCGACTCTGTTTCTGTAGCTGTTAAGTTTTTTTTTTATGGAAATTATTTTATTCCTTTTAGGTTTTTGAAGTTGGTTCTTACTTTTTAAAAATTAATTATTTTTCCATTTTTAGTTGAACACCGTATACAATACATGAGCCCAAGACGAACGAAAAGAAGAATCGTCAAAATCCGCTTAAAAATGCCGGAAATACAGTACATATGCATATAACTTCGTACCTAAGATTAATATTACCTAATGTATGTATACATACCTATACTAAAACCTTCCCTGAAAATATATAGACACTGTGAAAGAATCATCAAAATTGGTTTATTAGTTTTTGAGAAAATCGCGGATATACATACATACATACATACGGGTCGATTACTGAGACCAAAAGTAACCTCACAGTGCTATAATATTAATGATATCCTAACTTTGCATCATATTTGTATCAGATCCTGGACGCTACCTTCGATGACCTGCTCCACCTCGCGCAGAACCAGATGCCACAATCTTGGTCTCTGTTGGTAAAGGAAGTGATTCGCTCCTACGTCAACCTGAACATTGGGGAACTGATTTCCGGCTACAAAGGCCCCGTACAGCTGGTCAGGCGCACCGAGGACGAAATTATTAGCTTGCGGTCAGTAACCTTAAGAATTTTCGTTTCTTGGCTTCTTTCACGGCTTGGGACCACATACGCCCTGTTTCTGAAAGTCTACCCACTCAAGTCTCCCTCACAGTATTACGATAACTCAATATTACTATACCTGTACAGGAACATATTTACAACGTACTTATTCCCTTGGGGAAGGCGCAGACAGAATACAGTATGCTACAACGACAATCCTTATATACTATTCCTAGTTTGTCCACATTCGTACATCTGGTCAAACACGCTCTCAGCTTACGAGTATTTTCACACACGTGATCTTTTTGCACTACTTAACCGATAAATCCATCTTTCAGTCATAGAGAGCTATGTTTTGTTTTGGTGTAGGTACAAAAGAATATTGTATCTATTTATAATATAGGAACTAAATATAGAGGTATTAACGCCACGATCATTGCTACTTTGATGACTGCACTGATCTCATTCATGGTGTCATTTTGTCCAACTTATCAATGAGATTTATGAGCAGATTTACGTTTCTGTGACGTAGTTTAGCTTTCAGAAACGGGGTTTTAAAAACCATATCTGCGTGTAAAGTAGTGTTTAAATGACCTTGTAATGCTAGTTTTTAATATGTACCTATTGTAAAGGGTTTTTCATTAAGAGCGATATTTGAAATTAAATAAAACACCTTGTGGTAAGTGATATTGCCTCATTTTTATTTTAAAGGGCATTCGATGACATTATGTATGAAATATAATAATTTCGATCAAATGGCCGCCGCGGCTCCGCTGTATGTAGCGTATCCTGGTGGACCAATTTGAACGACATATTCGCATAAATGTGGCTCAATTTCAGGAAGATTGCATGTTATGTTGGCCTTCAGTGCGGCAATTGTCTGTGGTTTATCTACATAGACAAGAGATTTCACGTAGCCCGCCAGAAAGTAGTCGAGCGGTGTCAAGTCACCCTACATCCCCACCACACGAAATGACAAAGCCACGGAATTTTAGCCGAACTGAGCATTGTTTTTGATAATAAACTTTAACAATTTCAACGCGTTGTTGGAGCGTGTAGCGTTCCATGGTGAAATGTCAAGACTATAATTATAAATATTACTACCCAATTTGACAGCTGTCACTTTACCAAAATGGCTGCTATAAGCTGTCAAAGTTCGGGCGTCCCTATTGAAAAACCCTTTATTATTTTTTTCTCAAAAACTAATCAATCATTCATATTGCTTTATATTATGGGAAAGTGTGATGTATGAATATTAGGGATATCAATTTGATCAATCAACAGATCAGAATTGTTATCATTCGATTGTGATGGAACAATAAAAAGTTTGAAATTAGGCTTTAATATAAGGAACAGTATTATATTGTGTGTAGTAAATGTCTAAGGCGTTAAGTCCAATTATATGATTAAATGCCTCAGGCATTAAGTCCAATTATAAGGTTAAAGAATAAACGAAGAAAAATTTATTTTCCCATTGACCTTTATCATACACCCATTGTCATATATTGATAAAACAATCTTGTTTAATAGCATATTTAGGCTCATTTTCACCACGCATCACTAAACGCGTTTAACGCTAAACGAGTATTAAACATCGCTCTGTTTCTTTCAATCGTTTGAAGATGATAGAGGCAAAATGAGGTTTTAAGCTCGTTTAGCGTTAAGGCGAAAGCTCCAGGTAGCCCGCGATATTATATTTTTTTTACGTTTTTTGCAATTTGCAGGTCAGTATCAGGTTATATGTTGATTTGAATATGATTCGCGATCGTAACAAATCTGTATTCATAGAATTATAATAATTAAAATCATCAATACAACTCTTTAAGGCTCATTTTCACCATACATCACTAAACGCGTTTAACGCTAAACGAGTTTAAAACATCATTCTGTCTCTGTCATCTTCAAATGATTGAAAGAAACTGAGCGATGTTTTAAACTCGTTTAGCGTTAAACGCGTTTAGGGATGTGTGGTGAAAATGAGCCTAAGTTCATATAATCCTAATGAATGATTATATCATGAAACTTAATGAGTTGTATTACTGATTCTAATGATTATAATTTTGTAAATATATAGGTATATGTTACGGTCGCGAATCATACTTTAATCAACATACAACCTAATACTGACTTGTAAATTGCAAAAAACGTAAGAATATTTGAATATCGCGGGCTATCTGGAGCTTCCCTAAGGCGTTTAGTGATGTGTGGTGAAAATGAGCCTTAGTGTTCTTGACCGGTTTTTGTTAAGATACCATACCAATGTACATAATTAAAACTTAACAGTGTTATTTATACAATATATTTAATTATTTACCTATTATATTATATAATTATATATATAAGACCAGGCTTTGCTGATTATTGTAGTAGTTTAAATAAATAAAAAAACAGGTTTAGCAAAATATAGAACAGCTCGTTGCTTTCTTGAGACATTTTATGCTAATCTTGATTGATTAATCTAAATAAATGTTATTTACAAGTACAGTACTTTTTTTGGTACGATAGATCCACCTCGCTTGACTACACGGTACCTAATTATCTTTTTGCTTTAAATACACCATCCATCTGTTTACACATGCTTTCTTATCACGAGGACTACGCATCTAACCTTTTGTTCAGGTTGAACAGTGAAAAGTAAGTGCTTCAGCTTTTAGGGCAGATTCACAGACCACGTTTTGATTTTTCTTTGTTTAATATGAACCTTATGTTAATGCTTATAATGTTCAGATTCGTATAAACGAATGTTTCATACTAATATGAACACTAAGTTCATACAAAGAAAGAAAAATAAGTTTATTTGTCACAGAAACACGTGCTTACGAAAAGATAATTCACTCAAGTAATACAAACAGAAAAAAATGATCATTCCCATGCTACGCTTACTTATAAAGCCAAAGTGTGGTCAGTTAATCTTGCCCCTTGTGTCACCTATACTAAAAAAAAAATCTATACATGTACAGTGTACAAGGATCGTTTGGCGCGTAGCCTAATCGGGAGTACAGTCCGGCCGCTGAGAGAACGCGTTCCTGACACCTGTCAGTTGGACAATTTCTACTAGTAATAAGGATCAAATTAGCAAAAAACACATATTCGTTAGTATGAAACTGACATGTGTCAAGAACACATTCTCTCGACGGCCGACTGTAACGTTGGCGTCTTGTTTTTTCAATACATTTCACAAAACATTGCACAAATATTTGACCAACAGCGCTCCCTTGTCAATGTCATTCGAGCGGCAAAGGATTCTTGTAGAAGTGTAGAAATATGTTCAATTTAGATAGTTCAATAGAAGCAGAAGAAGCCTGAAGGTGCTCCTCACCGTAACATTCGCCTGTAAAGTGTCAATCCAAGATTCGATAAGATTCGCATTCATGTTACAAATTGTATCACGGGTGCTCCCACTCACCACTGTTACATTACAGGCGGTCCCGTATTGTAATGTTCCAAATTGTATCATTACAGGTTGCGCACGGTATCTGATCTGTTACATTACAGGCGAATGGTCCCGGTGAAAGGGTGCCTTTAGGATGCATCAAAGGATAAAGTCCGGTCTCGCTAACTCTGCAGAAGTAAAAAAATTGGTGAAAGTGAAAGAATTTGAAAATATATGGCAACACCGTCTGTACTAATAGGATTTGATACTATACTCTATTTGAAATAAGATTAGACATTTAAATAAACTTTTTTTATAGTCCGTTCAACCGATTTCGACTTCTATTGCGTTGGTGGCATGTCAAATGACAGCTGCAGTAAACTGTATTATAACCACGTTTTTGCTTTTATTGCCACCCTTATGCCTACGGAATAGACATGAAAATCGATTGAACGGACTGTAAAAAGATTTATTGAAATGTCTAAATCTTATTTCAAATGGAGTGTAGTTGTTTTTTTTTTGTTTTTGATAGGTTATTTTGTTTATAATCAGCTTGGAGTAGGTTTTAATTCTTCATTTATTCCATCTGGAACTTACAAATAATTAGTACTTGTTATAAATTTACTGTCTATAGTAGTTGTAGTTTTAACAGTGTGTGTGTATCACTGTATAACCACACATTTTGTTGTTTTGCTTCATTATGTTGTAATTTGACACGATCTTCCTGTAAACAACATGAACACGCGTATCAGTATTCGACAAAATGTTCTTCGATTAATAATCTATTATCAAAATACAGAAGGCAACATATCAAAATCATTAGATCTACATAAAAGTCAACTTTTAGTATACCATTATATAAAACTTTTTGGGGTTGCCCATTTTTTCCACTGCAGAGTCAGCGTGGCCAGACTAGGAAAGCGCTAGGGTAGCCCGCGAAAATCAAATATTCTTACGTTTTTTTGTAATTTGCAAGTTAGTATTAGATTGTATGTTGATCAAAGTTAATTAATTCGCGGCCGTAACAAGTATGTATTTACAGAATTATAGTAAGTAATTAAAGTCATCAATACAGTTGTACTGACGAACAAGATGATGTTAATGACCAAGTAATCCTCTTGACATTTGAGGCTTATACTAACTTACGGTTAAAGATATTTATTTCTCAAAAGAATTACAAATTCACTTATAGAGAAAACATAAATAGGTTTAAAACAAAGTTATCAGCCAGTAAGCGTAGATAAAAACAAAAACAAACAAGTATCTTAAAAATTCTTAAAACTAATTTTACAATAATACTTCGACTTAGCATACATTGTTTTAGCATAACTTAAGGAATAGTTGTGTTACTGATTCTTATGATTATAATTACAATTCTGTAAATTATATTCATTTATGTTTCATTTCTCCTTTCGCAGGTCTGCTGGAAGTAATCTCTTAAGAAATAAGAAGTACCATTGTCTCCTAATTATAATTATGTATTTTTACTATCTTACTTTAATCAACATACAACTAACATGCAAATTGCAAAAAGCTTAAGAGAATTTGAATTTAGCGGGCTATCCTGGCGCCTCCCTCTTAAGTTATACTAGAGAATTTATATTCCGTTCACGCACACCTGCCTTCTTCGGTTACAAGACTAAATGAAAAACTCATTTCAGCCCAAATAAGATATCACTTGAATTCCCATGCATATTTTGTATTTCAAAAACTGATATCGCACTTTCGTTTGTCCGCGGCCTGCGGTCGCATTATGAAGTATTAATGCCATCAGAGAGAGAGAGAGAGCTATAGATGATCTGTGATGTGATGTATGGTGAAGGACATCGAAGCGCAAATTACTTCTACACTGAAATTCAAATTGAAAATAACACCTGAAATTCCAGTACATCAACACCTGTCCGCAACCTGTTCGCATCGCCTGCCCATGCTATTATTTCGTTTTTGCTTAGCGTTCTGTTTGACGTTTTCTTTTTGCTCGGCTCCTAAGGGTGCTAGCGTGATGTTAAATAGCCTTTAGCCTTCCTCAAGAATTGAGCTATCAAATGCAATATGAATTATTGAAATCCGACTGGTACTTCCAGAGATTAGCGCGTTCAAACATACAAAAAACAAACCATTCACCTTTATTATTAGTATATACAGGGAGTCCGGAAACCTTGAAATGGGTCTGTTAGAACTAATGCCCATTCAGAAAAAAAAAATACAAATAAAAAATAAACCAAGTAGTACCAAACATATATATATTTTTTTAATATTATTGATGTTTTTTGTTACCTTATTTTACATTCTTGTACACAACGACCACAAATTAATGAATTCCATCGGTTTTTTTTTATTGTTATAGTAATTTACGTTAACTGAGCGGATACTCGTAGATAAACAATAAAATAGTAACACTACTTAAAAAAAAAAAACTTGAATTATTGTTCTAGTGAAAAATTTGTGAAAAATATTTATTTTGACTAGTGAATTATTGCTATTCGTGTTTAAAAGGAGTGAAATTTGGTTAAACATCAAAGTGTGCAATATTGGAATATTTATTTACACCTGTATTTGTACCTGATCATTGAGGTTTAAATAAAAACGTTAATAGACGTCAGTAATAATTAAATAAAGCCTGTTTAGAACTAGTTTATGCCTAAAATTCGATTAAAAATATTTTAACGGATACAAATTGGTTAGCCTGTAATGGGTTTGAAATATGTGTAGTGTGACTGTCATACTGGCTATCTGCGCGCACCTCGCACCACCCGTCTTTTGTCCACGACAAAGAGGATATGATTTGAACGAGTGCGAGCGAGATAGTAAATGTAAAAAAAACCGGTAGGGCGTCGGTCTAGGAAAGTAGGGACTTAGTGCGTCACTCGACTTGCTCGACTACGCATGTATTTATTTCGTTTCCGTTTCCAATAATTGTTGCATTTTTTCCACAATCTTAACAATCACGTTACAAGCCAAGTCGTCGCAAATATCACCACACAAAACAAGTCCAAATCAGTAAAGAAAACAAATAGGTCAGTAAAATAGCCAGGTCATCGTTTTAACACAAAATATGTACTTAAATAGCAAATTTTAGGTTAAAAAAAAAAAAAAATTCAATACCTATAGATTACAGGAAAACCCATAAGAAGTCGATGGACTTAAAACAACATTGTAAATCTCTCAATATTGTGCGTACAAACTTACATTTGTCAATAGTTAACAAAAAGGATCCAACACACATTAGGTGTAATGTGGGTTGGTATGTATGGGAGAACAAGTTTTTCAACTACAATGTTAAGTTTTTCTTGGGATAAATTCATCACAACTACGGAACCCTTCATTGTGCGTGGTCTGACACGCTCTTGACTGGTTTTTTTATGCTACGGTTGCTTAAACTTTGTCAAAAATGAATATATTTCACAATTTTTTTACTAGAACAATAATTTAAGTTGTTTTTTTTTAAAGCCGTATAATAGCAGTGATACTATGTATTGCTTATCTATCAGCTCAGTTAACGTAAATTACTTTAACAATAAAAAACCGATGGAATTCATTAATTTGTGGTCGTAGTATACAAGAATGTAAAATAAGGTAACAAAAAACATCAATATTATTTAAAAAAAATATATATCATTGGTACTATTTCGTTTTTTTTTTATTTGTATTTTTTCTCAATGGCTATTAGTTCTACTATGACCCTATTCATTCATTACCGGACACTGTATACTGGGTGACTTTTTTACCGTCTTGAAGAAAATAGGGTATAATAGGTGAACTAAGTAGAAGCCTATGGCATACCTAGTTTTTTTTCGATATTTTATAAACGATCTATAAAGTTTTTTTCAAAATTTCTTGTTTTTATTGTTCTAGTTCCTACTTAGAATGTGTAGTGTTTATTTATAAAGCAATTTCTGTCTAAACTATTGAAAAAACAAACAAACAAAAAAATCCAGGTATGCCATAGGCTTCTACTCCGTTCACCAACTGTACCCTATTTTTTTCAAGACGATAAAGAAAATCGTCCAGTATAGATAGATCTGATATCCGTGGTTTCCATACATTTTGACTGTGTATGCAAATTTCCACGGTGTGGGTTTTCCAATCACGTGCTGAATTCATGGTAACAGTTTGCGTTTCGATGTCCCTTACAAGGTGAATAGCATCCAACTCTGATAATGGCATTATTACATACTTCATAATATCCCTGTTCGGCGTGACCAACACTAGTGTGTAACCGATCGTGTATCCAACTTGACTCATGTATTTCAGACAAGGCATCCTCTCCACAAACCGTGGCAACTACCTTCTGATGGAGCTGATTGAGCAAAGACACCGAGCCTTGGTCCAGAATCCGGTCTCAAAGGTGGCGCTTAACAAACTGCTTGCTTTGGCAGAACATCAGCGCAGTGCTCTGAACGCGGATGAGATCCAAGATTTTGAGAGACCGTTGTTGCCCTTGGTAAATCATTCATGTTTAATTTATATAACAGTATACTTAAGACGAAAGCGCCAGAGTAGCCCGCAACATCCAAATTTTCTTGCGTTTTTTGCATTTTGCAGGTCAGTGTCAGGTTGTATCTTGATGAAAATATAATTCGCGACTATAACAAATATGTAATTACTTAATTATAACCATAAGAATCATCAATAGATCTCTCTAAGTTAGACTTGCCGTGGTTTGATCTGATTTCAAATCAGATCAAACCACGTATAAATACGTATTTATAATATACACTTCTTTGCAAAAAAACGGGCGGTTTTGATCAGATTTATACATTATTGGTAAGCATTTAGTTCTAAAGAGGTTTTAATAGCCAAATTATGTTACTGGCACTTAACAAAGAGTCTGGGTATGCAAAAAAGTTAATTCCAAAATCGAAACTTTTGTTTTTAAAAATAATAATCCATTTTTCAGTTTGTGACATTTTACAACTTCTGTGACTTTTGACTGTTTGTGACTATTTTTTCGCGAGTTTGCGGTTAAAAGGTTATTAGGCAACTGAAAGTAACTTCTCGTTATTTTTTGTAGAATAATTTATGTTTGTCGCGTAATCCCGCCTTATTGTGACTTAAAACAGCAAAAGCAATACGAGCTAGTAAAATTATAGCGCTGCTGGAAGAGGGGTGTAGCCAATATTACGTTTCACAGCGGTTAAACGTGAGTCGTTCAACCGTCCAAAGAATCTGGACTCGATACCAAGAGACAGGTTAACTTCAGAGAAGGCAAGGTTCTGGGAGAAACCGTTGCACACAACCATGAGACGACGACTTTTTAGACTCAGGCGCTGAGGAACCGCAAATGCAGTTACATAGACCTCAAAAGAAACCTTGAAGAGGTACGAGGAGCACAAGTTAGCCTATGGACTGTGAGGAGGAGGCTTTTGCAGTCGACGACCAGAGCGGGCCCCCAAGTTACTCCGTGAGCACCGGATTGCTCGATTGAGGTTTGTTAGAAATTGCCTATCTTGGACACTAGGTAACTGGAGTAGCGTACTCCGATGAGGCTCGAATTTGTCTGAATGGTGAGGACCGACGTCGGCGAGTGTTACGATGACCAGAGGAACGCTATGCCGACGTGTGTTTTGAAGAAATCACCGCTTATGATGGAGGGTCCGTTATGTTTTAGGCGGGCGTAACTTCCAGCTATCGTACCGAGATAGTATTCATTGAAAATGGCTCACTAAGAGCGCAAAGGTACATAACAGAAATCCTTTGTCAACATGCGCATAACCCGCACTGACTGTAATAATTGGTGACGATGCCATTTATATGGACGATAATGCTCGGGCCCACCGTTCTGGCGACGTAAATGCTTAACCCGGCGAGGATGTGGTGAAAATAGTTACTTGGAGGTTGTGGAGGGTATATTTGACCCTGGAATTGTATTGCATTTTTAAAGGCTAGATTTATATTATTTATCAAACTATTGAATAACATTACATTAGTTGGATATTATTTTATGGATTTTGATTAAAAAAAGAACAAGTTACAGTACGAAATGTTTTATTTTTTTTAATTTTAGCTAAGGCCTAAAAACAATCAACTTTGGCAAAGGCTTTCGTTCCAAATATGAAAAAAACTAAAAATAATTAAAACTTCTCTTAAGAATTACGATAATTTGGTATAAATATATATTTAGAGATCAATCAGTTTCACAAAATAAGTCAGTCTACTACACAATATTATTATCACAATATTATTATGTTGGTGCACTCATATGATCTTCACATTCGCTACCGTCGGACAACAAGTCGTCTTTACTGTCTGGATGTAACACAGCATGATGTATGAGCTCATCCTGATGCACCCGGTTATTCATTGCGTCCAAAAATACCTGAAAACACAGTAACAATAAATAAAAAATACTTATGAAATATTGCACAAAAGTGCTACGTCGCTGTTGTGGCAGGGTCATATTTACCCATTTTGCTCTCGCGCACGTGTAGTTCCCGTCGCAGGTGGCGGCCGACTGAGTAGCGGTGTGCGGGTGCGGGCGGGTCCCTTAGCAACAGCTACTGACACGTTCAAGCTACTACAGCCGCGGAAAAAAAAACTACAGTCGATTAAAAATTGACAGGGTCATATAGACCCCTCCACATCCTCGCCGGGTTAATATGCAAGAGGTCGGTATTCGTTGTTTGGGTTGGCCAGCGCGGAGCCCCGACCTTACCCCATTGAATACGTCTGGCACCTCCTAAAAAGGCGAGTACGATCTGTCCAACCACTTGCACAAATCATCAGGGAGCTTAAACGTGTGATCTCGGCTGAGTGGGAACACATTCCACAGGACAATCAAAAGCCTGGTGGAAAGCATGCCAAGACGATTACATGCCGTAATCGGTGCAAGGGGAGGTCATACTCGTTATTAATTTTTATTTTTTAATGAAATTTTTTTATTAAAATACCATAAAAATATTCGTAGTCTAGCAATTTCATTATACCCATAAAAATGTTCATTTTAACACGGCTCTGTTTACATTGACTATAACACCGATTCCAGGATTTAAGTGTTAAAAACTGTATTCTAATTGATAATAAGAAATTTCTAGTCATATTTATGCTAATGACTTAAAAAAAATATATTAATATTATCCATAGAAAAGAGAATGACTGTAAGGTGCCCGTTTTTTTTTTGCAAAGGAGTTTATATATATATATAATTCTTCTGTGCGTGTGTTTGTCACTCCTAAACGGCTGGACCGATTTGGATGAAATTTTGTGTGTATATTTCAATGGGTTCCTGGGTGGTTTGAAAACACGAAGGTACGAAGTTCGTCGGGTCCGCTAGTATATGTGTATTATATAAATATTGATCATTTAATAGTATAGGATAGGTACTGGCAATTCAGAGGAATTTGCTCGCACAACAGATGGCCGACGGGACCGAAAAGTTCTGGAGTGGCGACCGCGTACCGGAATACTTAACGTTGGAAGGCATCCCACAAGGTGGACCGATGACCTTGTGAAGGCCGCAGGAATCCGCTGGATGCGGGAAACACAGAACCGGTCGAAATGGCGGTGCTTGGGGGAGGGCTATGTCCAGCGCTGGACGGCTTTCGGCTGACATGACGATGATGATGAAGTTTAAATAAATCGGAAACCCCATACAATTTAATTTCAATACTATGTTCGTACTCTCTAATGTATGTAATGCTTCACTTTACAGATTAAACAGTACATGCATGACTACAAATCATCGCACTGCACCCCATTGCCAGAGAGTACCTTCGCCACCGTAATGGACCGTCTTGAGGCCGTAAAGCAAGAATAGTATTTTCCCTTACGACTATATGTCGTAGTACCCATCCATGGCTTCAAAGTTAACCGTATTAACGCACCCAAGAAGCAAAACGATGCCGTTTTGGTCGATATAAACTAGAGCTGTAAAGAGCTACTATGTGATTATTTTTTGTTGATGACTTAAGAAACTACTAGGCTAGTATTACGTGCAGCTGATCGACTCCATTCATCCAGCTGCTCAGTCGATCGTCCGTGCAGAATCAAGAGCTTAAGTGGTGATAATGTTTCAAAATTTATATTGTATTTTTTCATTTATTGATCGTATTTTGGCAGTCACAATGTAGTTTAGGTATTTTGTAACACGGTACTCCGCCGTGCTTATATATTGTTCCGTAGAAGGGAACAATGCCACGTATTATTACGTAACAATGGACATGAACCTCTTACGTAAATTGACGGAGTGACGTATCCAGAAACTTACCTGCATTTAATAGAAGGATGGACACTTCTCTTTAAAGTGTGTTTTGTGAGAGAAGAGAGACATGTTTCCACATGTACAAGCATTTGTATGACGGGCATACATTCATTTCAGTATTGTGTGCTGTAGTTTTCCCGATCTGGTCGTTGTATGTGTTTAGAAATCCATGATATTGTAGTTTCTGGTTCATGATATTTCGCTACCCTTAAGGTCAGCAGATTTTAAAGTTGAACTTTAATAATTATGATTGTGAAGGCAGATGCTGCCCGTATATTATGTATTGTATTTATTAAACTAAGTACAGACGCCAGCACATCAAGCTACTACAATCTGTCAGATTTATTTAATAGATTTTCGACTTTATTGCTAAAGCATTAGGTTCAAGGTAGATTGGGAAAATCTGACAGTTTCGGGTAGGTTGACCTGCTGGCGTCTGTACATTAATTATTGACTTATAATATTGATATGTGGCCTATATTTAGCTCCCAGTGGGACATGGCTATAATCTTCGTCCTAAAATAATAATTGTATTGGAACTTTTATGAATATTTGTAGAATTGAGGGAAATCTGATTGTGTACTGAGTAGTTTTCTGATAGTGCAGTTTTTGCACTGTTATTGATTAGGGAATAAACACATTGCTCAGACTGGCTAGACTTTTACGAATATACCGCGAGGCGACGTATACAACCCATTGTAATTTGCTATCATATAAAAATGTAATATGATCAGTCAGAGCCGTCCCCCACAACGGAGTTTAATCCCTTAATACAATAAATTTATCCATTTATATTAGAATACATTAAAATTGACGTTTTATGATAATAGTGATAATGATGTAAGAACATTTGAATTATTGATGGATTATAGTACGATAATTATTATTGATGGAAAATGTGTTTTTAACAGTTATGTAGTAATATCCAATTTTAAATTTTAACGTTTTCTAAATACATATTTTTCTTGCTGACGTAATTCAGCTTTCTAGAAATATCTTTGTCGATGGTCTATGGATGTTATGTTAGTGGTCTTGTGGTTAGAACTAGCCTGCCTCAACGACTGCTCCTGCTCCGATAAGTAATTGGTTTTGGGGATGGTATGGAGATTGGACAATGGTGATATAAGCATTTAAATGCCACCATTTAAAGGCAAGGTAAGGGTAAGAAGAAGAATATTTATTTATGTGATCTATGTGGTACGTAACTTAGTAAATACGTTTTTTAATATACTCTACATGGTATGGGATGTCATGTGATAAACGTGGGCGTGCGATGCTTGATAGTACCTACTTCATGCATTTATATAATGTCTCTAATTTGTTGTTATATTATTTCTGTGTTAATATTTTTAGAAGTGAGATTTCTTCAACATTTCTATACTACAACATTGATTGCATAATATTACAAGAATTCTGTAAAGCGACTCATAGCTGATATATTCTTGAAACGGATATCGGTCAAAAATTGCGGCATACATGATAGATAACCTTACCTGATATTTATCAGGACTTATCTAATATTTATCTTCTGTCCTTTTCTTAATGAAATAGAAAGAAAAAGATGCAATGAACTTTAATTTAGTTTAGTGTGTGAACAAGAGAATCGGCGCCATTGACTTTTATAGGCAAATATTTGTTATCTTGGGTTACATTATTGCAATTTTCGTAAGGACTTCAACTTTTTACTTTTTTTTTTTAATAACTTCAGTCTAGTATGTTACTCGCTGATAATCTAGCTTTCTACAGAAGAAAGAAGTTATTATATCGGTTATGTATTTTTTTGAGTTTATCCATTACAAACAAACATACAAAAAATTAAAATCTTTCTCTTTATAATAAGACAAGCGCAATTAGTTTTTATTTATATCAGAAGCTTTTAGCTTCTAATCGTTAAAGCATCGCCCACGTGAAACACAATTTAGCTATAATTACATCGTAGGGTCATGTATTGTACCTATGGACATTTCAGACAATCTCCAAAATGGCCTCACACTGCACACAACACCGATAGCGTCACGCCACTCACTGGTGTTGCTAGAAAATAAATATGCCACCACAGTGTTTCAATATTATATTTTTAGTACTGCCAGTTTTTGTTATTATAATCAATGTCCAAAGGTAAAAGCGTCCATAGGTAATGACTATACTAATTATAATACTTATTGTACCGACACAGTAAGAAACAAGTGTATTTTAAAGTGTGAACATTAATTTTATTTATTTCCGTGTATGTTTTGTATATTCGATTTTTTTATTTGTTTTAAAGGACGGTTTTGTTTAAACAGAATAAAAAGGTTTCGTTTTGTCTTTAATGATTTTTTTTTTGGTGTCGACCTATTTTATAGTATTTCGATATTTATTTGTGAAATAGTATTAAGAATAAAAAATGATTTTGTTCAATCTTGTATGTTTTTATCGCTCGTGCAATGCGCAATGTAATTTAAAACCTTTGCGCGATGTATCGTACACACGGCTACACAAGCTATTCGTTTCCAGTCTAAGCTGACCTTTCACTGTACGGAAATCCTATACAATGCGTGATTAGCATATACTGTAAATGGTACTATACTATACTATACCTTGATATGTAGCTATGTGTACAAAGATATTTCGTCGAGTCACAAAACAAAATAGACCAAGCAGAAATACGACATAAGCCTAGTACTCATACTCGAAATGAATAAGAGAGTGAAATTGTCCGGCTGATCGTGAGACACCCACCCACCTGCTATTTCAGTGACCAGCCAGTGGCTGCTGGGTTCCCAACTTGGGTTTTGTTCCTGAATTTAGGGGATAAATAAGTGGAATGCAATATTTTAAGGACTTTTTGTATTTGTTTGTTGAATTAAACACTGACATCTTGTACGCTACCAGAGTAACTCGCTATTAAGAATTCGGACTTCTTTATGGCTTAATACATTAGGCGCGGCAGACGCACATGCGCGTTTTCGGACGTTCACCAGGTGCTTGACGGCGCGTATGCGCGTCCATACAATTTACATAACTTTCTTCGAGAGCTTTCTTCGATTGTTTCGAAAACATCGTAAAATAAGGGTCGGTAAGGGTGTAGCATAAAGAATTAAGCAGATAATGTGTTAATGCTTTTTTTCTGGCCACATAATATTATATGTAGTGAAATAATGGCATCTGCTCTATTTTAATATTGTCAAATATGATTTCATATAATGTTACCTATTGAAACGAAATGCTAAGTTCTAACACCGCGGAAGTCTATTTTTTTAACAAAATAACATTCGCGGTGTTAGAACTTAAGCGACAAAATGTGTGATGATGATCCGAATAACATTGCAACGAACTGCTTAATCAATCAATGAAATCTTGCATAACATTTAATCCATCAACTACATTGTTAAGTTTATGTTTTAATGCATGATTTAAAAATGTCAGACCCATCCGAAGAAAACGAAACATATTTTGTTTGAAATATCACCATCACCACATATTTTATAACAAAGTCCCCCGCCGCGTCTGTCTGTCTGTATGTTCGCGATGATCTCAAAACTATGAACGGATGATAATGCGGTTTTCATCATTAGTTTCAAGAGGTAGGCTTATACGTATAGTTTTCCGACATCTACGCGAGCGCAGCCGCGGGCAAAAGCTAGTTTAATTTATGAATAAAGAACTGCAACTGGTGTAACCAGCATTGTTATTCACAACCATTCGATGCGAATCGATCCGTGGCGATTCGAACATCAGTCAGTGTTATCGAAGGAGACAAAGGAGTCCTATAAACCCTGTTCACAAATCAGAAACCCGAAAATTTTAATAGTTTAAACCAAATAGACGACCACTAACTTCCAACGGCTATTTGTGGATAGCTACTAGGCAATTCAGGTAACCAAAAATGTTTAATTTTCGACTCGGTAGCCTGTCAAATGTTTGTTAATAGCTATGCAGATATATGAATGTACCGACAGGAAGCAAAGGGAGTATGTAAGGATTGTCATGACCAGACCTCGTTATCGTCGGTGCCCCGACGATAACGAGGTCTGGAAACAAAGAATACGTGACACATACAGCTATTTTCAAGTTTAGTGCCTATCAAATTATACACTCCCAGAGACGTGCTTTATGAACTTAAGAAATAAAAACTTTATTCACATTTTTGACATACTCATGTGACAGTTGCCTATTTTGAATTGGAACACTGCGAAATGTCATATGTACACTATTATATAGTCACAAAAGGATTCCTACGGTGGTGAAGACATGTCCGACTAGTTATTAGAAGTAAGTACACTTATGTACCTACTTATTAATAAAACAACATGGTAATTGGTTCATTATTTTCATTATGTAGGCAATGATCATGTAGGTAAAAACTAGTACCTACATATCGGAAAGTCGTCTGTTTTTGTTTGAATTAGTCTAGGCCAAGACCCCCCCTCCGGAACGCACCTGGCACCTGGTGGCGGCCTGGCTTATTGATAGGAGCTAGGGGTGTGGTGTCAAAGGGAAAACATCTGAAAACAAGGTTCTCAGTAACGGAAATAGTTAGGATGACCCAGCTTTCAACATTTATTGAGCACGCTTGCTACTACATTATACTTTCTGAACGTCTGATGACCAGGTAAGTGCTTATCGGTTCTCAGTGACGGAAATAGTTAGGATGACCTAGCTTTCAACATTTATCTAATTGAGGACGGGTGCTACTACATGATACTTTCTGAAGGTCCGATGATGAGCAGGAAAGTGCTTATCGGTTCTCAATAACGGAAATAGTTAGGTTGACCCAGCTTTCAACATTTATCTAATTGAGCACGGATGCTGCTACATGATACTTTCTGAAGGTCTGATGATGATCAGGTAAGTGCTTATTGGTCCTCAGTAATGGAAATAGGATGACCTAGCTTTCAACATTTATATTGCTTTACTTACCTATACTATTCAAATAAGTAAAAACATGATAGTTCTACATAGTGCCGTCACTGAGATCCTATACCCGCCTTCAGATTCCACCATCAGGTAGGTGACATCATCTAGTCGTCCAACGAAATTTTCAAGATAGTTAAATAACGATAAAAATAAACACCACAATAGAAATAATGTAGGTACTTATTAGTTTTGGAGAGCTCGGCCACGCTTCACTTTACATTTTAACGACTTCAAAAAAGGAGTTATCAATTCGATACGTATTCGTATATGAACTACAATATATTCCCATGTGATAATCTGTTAGGGCTTCCTAACAAATATACAAAATTTTATAGATGTATGTTTTATAGGTGTATGTACGTACAGACGCCAGCAGGTCAACCTACCCGAAACTGTTAAATTTTCCCAATCAACCTTGAACCTAATACTTTAGCAATAAAGTCGAAAATCTATTAAAGAAATCTGACAGATTGTAGTAGCTTGATGTGCTGGCGTCTGTACCTATGTTTGTCCACGCATTTCTACGAAACTTTTAATCGGATCGTGACCATTCTTTTTTGTTGGCTTACATTTACTACAACTTGGGCATGAAGGTTTCATCAAAATCGGTTCAGGAGTTTTCAAGATAATGGACGTGTAAGTGTGACGGTCTGGCTTATTGATTCCCTATATACGCAGTCTGGCCATAAATACTGTTACAATTAAAAATAAGAAAGATATTACATTTGAATTTGGAATCTGTCATTTTTATACGATTGTTTATTGAGTTTTATAATTTTGGCGCCAATACATTGTACAATATTTTGCGATATTAAAATGGAGTGGGATGATAAAGAGAACCGAATCGCTGTGATTGCATTACACAAAGTTGGTATGGAGCCAAAAGCAATTTTTAAAACTCTCCATACGCTTGGTATTAGTCAACGGTTTGTGTACCGGTCTATTAATAGGTACAATGAGACCTCCTCTGATTGTGACAGAAAAAGATCTGGCCGTCCACGTAGTGTTCGTACGAAAAAGGTGGTCAAGGCAGTAAGGGAAAGAATTCGAAGAAATCCTGTCCGAATGCAAAAGATTTTATCTCGGGAGATGAAGCTAGCATCCAGAACCATGTCGCGTATTTTAAAAGATGACTTAGGACTTGCAGTCTATAAGAGACGCAGTGGTCATTTTTTAACTGATAATTTAAAAAAGAATAGGGTGGTAAAATCGAAACAACTACTGAAGCGGTACGCAAAGGGAGGTCACAGAAAAATTTTGTTTACGGATAAGAAAATCTTTACAATTGAGCAACATTTTAACAAACAAAATGACCGTATTTATGCTCAAAGATCTAAGGAAGCTTCCCAATTAGTGGACAGAGTGCAACGTGGGCATTATCCGACTTCAGTGATGGTTTGGTTGTTAACTATGAAGGAGTGACTGGGCCATATTTTTGTGAAAAAGGTATCAAAACATCGGCACAAGTGTATCAAGATACCATTCTTGAGAAGGTAGTTAAGCCCCTTAACAACACCATGTTCAATAACCAAGTATGGTCCTTCCAACAAGACTCGGCGCCGGGTCATAAAGCTCGGTCCACGCAGTCTTGGTTGGAAGTGAACGTTTCGGACTTCATCAGAGCTGAAAACTGGCCGTCGTCTAGTCCCGATCTTAATCCGCTGGATTATGATTTATGGTCAGTTTTAGAGAGTACGGCTTGCTCTAAACACCATGATAATTTGGAGTCCCTAAAACAATGCTTACGATTGGCAGTGAAGAATTTTCCCATGGAAAGAGTGCGTGCTTCTATTGATAACTGGCCTCAACGTTTAAAGGACTGTATTGAAGACAATGGAGACCACTTCGAATAAGCTTTTATATTTTAAATTGTTTTATATTTATGTATTAAACTAACACACTAAAAGTAATAAATATTATTTGCAATAAAATTTTTTTTTTCTTCGTGACAATATTTATGGCAAGACTAGGTATAAAAAGTACTCTGTGATAGAAGCTATGGATGTGGGTGGTGTCAAAGGAAAAACATCTCAAAACCTTGGTCAAATTCTAGTGCAATATGTATAACAAAACTATTAAATACTTATTATTAACAAATATTTCAGTTTTTACTAAAAATTACGAAATAAAAAATAATTTGAAAAAATTAAATTGACTTCAAAAAGAAACGAACTCAAAATTATGAAATAACTTTAATTTCGGAAGTCGGTGTCTTGAGATCTGTATTTTAGTTTTTTACCACCGACTTCCGAAATTAAAGCTATTTCATCATTTTGAGTTCGTTTCTTTTTGAAGTCGATTTAATTTTTTTAAATTATTTTTTAGTAGGTAATGATTTGGAAAACACAAACATTGCATTTTTAAATATCAAATTTGACTCCATTCACAGTTCAATATCGAGTAGGGAGGACTTACCAGGTATACTACACAATTTTAGTTTTGCAAGGCGCTGGCTTTGGTTTTGTATGTTCTTTGTTTATTTATTCACAAGTAGCTAAGTAAGTATCACTGTAATAAGCATCATACTTCGTAATGAGTTTTACCAGAGCTCGTAACCCTTTAGTTAGGTATATAATCAATGAAAGCACTATTACCAACAGAGTAAGTGGGAGTTTTATCCCCATTGTGGCGATTTGATAGGTTTTTAACTGATTTCTTAAAAAAGGAGTAGGTTCTCAATATCGTCTTTATATTTTTTTTTTCTGTATAAAATAAGGACCGATATGATAAATATTTTTTGCATTTAGGGGTACCTGTTTCGAGAGTTGGCAACACTGAGCGCCAGTGAGACTATTCTGTCTGTGAGTGACACTTATTTTGTAATAGAAATGAATGTTTTTAAAAATTTGTAGCGTAAATAAAATAAATACACACAAATATTTATTTTATAGAATAAATTGTGGATAGTACTAAATTTTAATAACGATAACTGTTCATATATCGTGGTTGCAGTCAAATTACAGTAAGTAATTAAACAGTTTCATTTTTACGGGCGTACAGGCGTGCAGATTTTAGTAATGACTTTTTTCAATAAAAAAGTATATTTTCGAAGAGAACTTACGTTAATAATGTAATTTAATGATAACCATGATGTAATCTTACCATTATAAATAAGTTATGCAATATTTACTATAACCTTGAAAACTTGCTGGCGCCTCATCATCATTCTCCTGCCCTTGTCCCTACGCCTACGCTATAAAATGCAAAGAAAGGAAAATGAATCATAATTTTTTGTGAGGCAAATGCAACCTCTGGTACTCACCAGGTCCACGAAAAAATATAGTTTTATCCTAAGTTTCAAAGTGCATATTTTTTGCAGTACCTATTCAGCCTAGTTTATTATTTTCTTTAACTAAATATTTTGTATTTTGTGGCTTTTAGAGTTACTAAGAAAAATAACGTCATTTAAAAACTGTTTTCAGAACTATCCTGTGAAAATTAAATAGTGGACACTATTTAATTTTGACAGGATAGTTCTGAATGCAGTTTTTCAAACATAAACATTGTATTACAATATTTTCCCATGGGGTGACCATTTCTTTCAGAGCTACAAAGCCCTACCTAGTCTGTGTGCATCTGTTCCCAGATAACATCTGCATGGTATGGCCATTAAATAAAAGTGAAATGTCATTTACCTGTTCATTCACTCAGACAGTATTGATTTTTCTAGTAGTTTTATAGAGTTGCATTGGAAGTGCTCCTGCATAATTTTGCTCTGAAAATTGCCAAATCTCATCTTAATTGTGTTCTAATTGAAATATTGTATAGGAATTTAATCAAGTTCAAGTGTAAATCAAATTATTTTATTATTACATTAAGGGAATAGGAAATTAATTTCCAATATCTAGCATTCAGCCTACCTATAAATAAAAAAGAATTCCATCATGGCCCCACCTGAGGAGCAACCAGTTAAAACAATTGAGATTTCTATAATAATAATTAATATCCCCATTGCCATTCCTCCTCCACCAGTAGTGAATATTGATAATGTTGTGGAAATAGACGAACAGCAGTTGGAGAATACTTTGTGTATGGGTGAGTGGGCAAAGTATAATATTTCTACAGATCATTTACCAAAAGTTTCCAGTTATTCTTATTTTTATAACCAAGATCTAACTGCATTCAGAACAAATATCAAGTGTTTAGAAGATTATTTTGCAAGTACTTACAATGAAAAATTGGGAAATTTATTTCCTGCAGAATGAAACATTTTCGATTGCGTGGGTGTACATAACCATGTAACCATCAAATCAATGTGCCTAGCCTTTCCCCAACTATGTTGGGATCGGTTTGCAGTCTAACCGGATGCAGCTGAATACCGGTATTTTACATGGAGCAACTGCCTATCTGACCTCCACAATCCAGTAACTGGGTAATACAATATCCCTTGGTAAAACTGGTTGTCAGACTTTCGGGCTTCTTTCATAACAGCTGTCAAAGATCCATGAATGATAGCCTGGACTAACAGCTTAATGTGCTTTCCGAGGCACGGAGGAGTCTCGGTATTTAAAGATGGTCACCCATCCACGAATCAACCCGTGCAGCTATTATTACTTAGCCAAAAGCTCCACCTTAAACAAGCCAGATAATGAATGTAGCTAAAACAAATACTCAGGCATTTCAGTAATTATGCTTCCTACAATGAGAATAAAATCCTAATTAGGGTAGGGTACATAATGCCCGATTTCACCAACCCTAAGTGACACATAAATGAATCCCAAAATAAAAGTGCACTGTTGGATTTTCAACGCTAAGCTTAACAGCACTGAGAGTTGAAAATCCACCAGTGCAAAATTATTTAGGGATTCCATTAAGAGTGTCTCTTAGGGTTGGTGAAAACGGGCATAAGACACATTATGTAGGTAGTCTTACATAGGTAATAAACTTATAATATGAGTAATTATCGAAACTATAGCAAAAATAGGGGTTTGAATATTAAAATGCTTACTAGCAGCTAGTACAATGGATTTAGAACTGTTCTCAGATTCTGGATTTGGTTTTACAGGCCATGAACATGGATACACATTATTGGCTAGTAACTAGTAAACAATGCAAGCGGCATGTAAAACTAGAATCAGAATTTTAGAGAACTGTCTCTCAGCAGTAATGTTGTTTGATATGTGAGATAATCAGTTCATGCATTGTGATGATATAATTTCATCTAGAAAGTTCAGCTTGCATAATATGACATGCATCTGGGGTCGGCGTTATTACGCATGCCCAAGCCCGGAAACAGCTGGAGCGCGCATGCGTGATTTTCGATCGGCGCGACCGAATTCTCGGAAATAAGGCTGGCCGCACATTGGATACTTTTGCGTGGGCGATACGCTGTTTGCGACTACTGAAGCGACTAGTGCGATTACCTATTCATTTGGTGTCGCGTATCGTTTTTAAGTTGCGTAGGCGACTACTCTTGATGTTAAGTCGAATAGGCGACTGTCAACTCATAATGAAACTGAACAGGGATCAATTATTACCGTATTATGAACAATTAACGCCATCATTTTTCCAGAGCTACAGAAAGACGGAGCTATACATGACCTATATAGCACCATCCCTTTTTCGCAACGGAATCATGATGACGTTAATAGTTCATAATAAGGACTGGAGGTTGATAAATAATAAATCCACAGGAAATTACTGTTACACACATAAGATTATTTAATTTCAATGTTGTACATAATATTGCAATAACATAAATAACATTTGCGACTTAGGTATTATTAAAAAATGTCACTGTTTATAAGACAAAAATGCACTTATTAACTTACTACGAGATCCTGTACTATATACACATATATTATATTTGAATTGGAATAATTACTTCTTAATCTAAAAAAAATCTAAACGAATGCCACTACATAAACAAGATCTTAAGGCACCTGTCCCACTACCGACGATTAACGAGAAACGAGTAGAGCTAGCAACTAATAAATCGAGAAGCGAGTGCGCGACGGCGATGAGCGAGTACTCCTGGTATGCGCAATATGCGCATGTACCAAGCGTGAGTCGCCTTTTTTTATCGTGTGGAAATCCTCATGGATGTCTCCACCCTGGGGCGGGCGGACGGGTCTGTCAGACTCTTACTGACTAAAACCACACGGTGTTCTACTGCTATCTTTAGCCGGGGTGCTGGAGTGCTTGCGCATTTCGTCACGCTCTCCCGGCTAGGTGTTGGCCCGCATGCATTCATGCGGACCCCTTCTCTCTCAGCGTTCTTAAACGGCTGCAATTCCTCTAGAGAGAGGCGCGTGCGGAACACGGCGCGCCGTCGTCTCGGGCATTTCACTGTTCAGGCAACTCCCCAAGTCTGTTGCCTGCAGGCCATACCCCAAGGCAGCCGGAGATCGTTCCGCGCCCTCCGGCGCACAGTGCGTCTACTACGGATTGGAAGGGAGGTTGTATCCACCATCTCCCTTTCCGCCGCCTCCTTCGCAACCATCACTTCCTCTCATTGGCAACATTGGTTCAGATTGCGGCAAGCATTCGTGTAACACAACCAAGTTTAGATGATAAGCTAGTGGCTCAACAATCCCGTTTCGTGACTGTACTTCATCGTCGACTTGATACCGATGTGAACAGGAGGTGTTCACATCGGTATCAAGTAGACTATGATGTTGGGTCCCGAAGGTGGCGCTTTCCGCGGCCACCTGGAGACCCAACCTGCCTACCTGCCTGGCCGGATCCTGCCTACGACTTGCGCAACCCCAGCTGTCGCTAAGACAGTCGCCTGCCTGAGCGTCTTACCCTGTGCCATTACCAGCGTGTCATCGGCGTAACAGATGACCCTGCCGCTACGGAGGTGTGCACCGCGCAACACCCAGTTGTATCCGATGTTCCACAGGAGTGGCCCCAAAACCGAAGCCTGTGGAACACCACAACCTCTCGCCGTCCCCATCCTTCTCGACCCGGGTAGATGACATATCTGTCCATCAGATAAGCCCCGATAATGCGGCGGAGGTAGTTTCGCACCCTATGATACCAGAGTGCCTCCCTAATGCAACTCTAGGACAAGGTGTTGAAGGCATTTGACAATGTCCAAAGACACTGCCAAGACGATCTCACCCTGGTCCACTGCTTCCTCCGCCAGGACCCTCACGCGCATGATCGCGTCTATTGTAGAGCGCCCCCGACGGAAACCAAACTGGTTATCTGCCAGATCTGGTCTCTCTCTTGCCATGTATTGGCGGTATGCAATAATTCTCTCGGAAGAGTTTGCCCACCTTATCCAACAACAAAATAGACCGGTAAGCAGATGGTGAGTCCGCAGTCCCTTCCTTATTAAATATGACCAGCTTTCCAGTCTTCCACTGGCGTGGAAACTGGCCCCTCTCCAAACATGCGCTCAAGAGTCCCACTAATCGGGACAAGAGATCCCTGATGGCCAGAACCCATGCACGGCTAGTAATGCCGTCAGGTCATGGAGCAATGTTTTTGGCCTGAAGCCTTTGTACTGCCGCTTTTAGTTTTACCTGGGTCACTTCAGGCGCGTTGTCATCGTTATTTTCCGCGTTGGGCACCATAGTAGGTGGAACCATATGTGGTGGTGTGTGCTCCCCTTGTGAGGAGAATAAAGCAAAATAAGCTCACCACTCTCTCTAGTAGTTGTGGCTGGAGACTACGGGATAGTGGGGGCGCCCACGAGCGAAGTTTGCCCCTAACCAAACGGTAAGGACGCCCTCACGGATCACGTTCTAGAATTGCCAGCAATTCTTCATGGGCTTGGGCCCTAGCCCGCTTTATTTCCAGCTGAAGAGCTTTCTTCGCTACTCTGTACACCTCGTACAGTTCCGCCCTCTTACCAGAGCGTCTGGTTTTCGTCTGTGGTTTCTTGAGCGTTTCTCCGTCACTTGTGGGACAGGTGCCTAGTGAAAACGATTTCTGTTCTTACAACCATATTAAACTCACTGCACTCATTTGCAAAACTATTGTTAACTTATTAAGTATATTTATCTACACCCATGCTATAAATCCTCTATAAAAGTTTCTACAACAGTTAGCTTATTGCCTACATTAAAACAACCAGTGTCATATTAACCATAATATCATTCAAACGAGTGTTATAATGTTGTACTGAATTTCATTATGCAACTCCCACAGAATACTCTTTTATGTACAAGCTGTAACATAAATAACGCACAACCTCTTAAGGGGTCATTGTATTCATCATTATGAACACATTTTACTATGAGACCAAACCTGAAATCGCGAAAAAAAATCAGTTGTTCAGTACTGTTCGCATAATTCGTCAAAATGTACTGAACAGCTGATTTTTTTTCGCGATTTTAGGTTTAGTGCCATAATAAAAGTGGTTCATAATGATGAGTACAATGACCCCTTAAGAGGTTGTGCGTTATTTAAGTTACACCTTGTATAGGGTGACTGGTGATTAGTGACCGATACTTAAACGCGAGCGCATTACAATGTTATTTCAATGTGTTTTTGGAGTTTATAAAGATACCACGCATTGAGTAGTGAGAATGTGGCTGTTTGACGAGTAAGGATGGAATCGAAACAGCAAAGGAGTTGCCTATATAGGGTGATTGGTAATTAGTGACCGATACTTAAACATGTGATAGTACTCATGATAACAAACAACTTTTAGTATGGGACCAAACATGAAATCGCGAAAAAAATTAATCAGCTGTGCCCTACATTTATATTCGCATAACTCGTGCGAACAACTGATTTTTTTCGCGATTAAAGGTTTGGTCACATAGTAAAAGTTGTTTGTTATCATGAGTACCTACTATCACATGTTTAAGTATCGGTCACTAATTACCAATCACCCTATATAGGCAACTCCTTTGCTTTTTAACGACTTCAAAAAAAGGAGTTATCAATTCGATACGTATGTATGTAATATTATTGGATCTGCGAGATATTCACATTGATGATCTATTAGGGGCTTCCAAGCAAATTATACAAAATTTTATAGATGTATGTTTGTATCTACGTATGTTTGTCCACACATATCTCCGAACCTATTAATCGGATCTAATTGAGCATGGGTGCTACTACATGATACTTTCTGAAGGTCTGATGATGACCAGGTAAGTGCTTATCGGTTCTCAATAACGGAAATAGTTAGGATGACCCAGCTTTCAACATTTATCTAATTGATCACAGTTGCAGCTACATGATTCTTTCTGAAGGTCTGATGATGACCAGGTAAGTGCTTATTGGACTTCAGTAATGGAAATAGTTAGGATGACCTGGCTTTCAACATTTATCTAATTGAGCGCGGATGCTATTATATGATATTTTCTGAAGGTCTGATGATGACCAGGTAAGTGCTTATTGGTCCTCAGTAATGGCAATAGTTAGGCTGACCTAGCTTTCAACGTGTAAGTGTGACGGCCTGGCTTATTGACACGAGCTACGGGTGTGGTGTCAAAGGGAAAACATCTCAAAACCTTGTGCAATATTTATAACAAAACTATTAACTACTTATTACAATCAAATATTGCAGTTTTTACTAAAAACTAAAAATTTCGAAATAAAAAATAATTTTAAAAATTAAATCGACTTCTAAAAGAAATAAACTCAAAATTATGAAATAATTTTAATTTCGGAAGTCGGTGGCAAAAAATTAAAATACGGATCCCAAGACACCGACTTCCGAAATTAAAATTATTTTTTTATTTAATCCTTACTCATCAAACAGCTACATTCTCACTACTCAGTTCGTGGTATCTAAATGAACTTCAAAAAAAGAAAAAAAAAACATTAATTCAGAACAAGAACGTTGTAATGCGCTCGCATCTCACTCCACAGCGCCGTAATTAAAAAAAAAAAAAAACTCATGCATAGTTTGTTTGTATTAGATACTCGGCAATTAAAATTTCCTTGAATTTACATAGAGTTCTTACAACACTGTACAAACACCCTATGGTTTCAGAGCTTTTTATAGAGGATTCATATCATGGGTGTAGAAAAAGTCTTGTATGCAACTGTACATAATTAGGTATTAAAGCACTCATAAACCCACACTCGTGTTTTAAGACCCCATTTATACAACAATTGCATAAATAACTATTATGTATATCTATGTATGTAACCAAACTAACATTTACTTCCAGGTTATGTCTCACATTAATGATTTAATAAGCGTCTTGAGAGGTCTTCGCTTAGTGGTGGAAGCGGGAGTCAGAACACAGAAAGATTTGTCAAGTCTTGTATGGAATAACTCTAGCGTGGCGCCTTTGCTTATGAACTGCCCGACTAACCTATTTACCTACAATCCCAACCCTGCTTCTGCTAAAGAGTTGGTGGACAGAGCCCTAGTAGTCGCACACGGCTTTAAACAGTTCGCAACTATGCATGCCCCAAACATGAGTAACAACGCAGCAAGACCCGAGATGGACCAGCAGATGAAAGACGAGATCGACGAGCTCAATGAGGAGTTCAACAGAACCTTTGACACCTTGAAGAAGGTTCAGTTTATGGATGATCCACTACCCGCGGTAAAGCCAACAACCAAGAAGGATCCACTAGACCTGGTTTCGCCTACCTTTGACACCTTGAAGAAGGATCAGTTTATGGATGATCCACTACCCGTGGTAAAGCCAACAACCAATGTGAAGGATCCACTAGACCTGGTTTCGCCTACCTTTGACACCTTGAAGAAGGATCAGTTTATGGATGATCCACAACCCGCGGTAAAGCCAACAACCAATGTGAAGGATCCACTAGCCATGGTTTCGCCTACTATACAAATCTTGGCGCCCATAGAAGATTTGCAAAAGCGAATGCAAGAAGCAAAACTTCAGAGGCTGGGTGACGTAGACGAAGCAGTGTCGTTCTCTGAACCGTCTGCGTGGTCTGCGGGGTCTACGTGGCAGAAGCCTATAGCTAAGAAGAAGATTAGATTCGCTGTAAGTATCGCTGAGTGAATCTGCAATTTTTATCTAATCGTTGTAAAGCATTTTATTTATATTATTTACGTCCTAGTAAAAGGAGTTGTCTTATATAATCTATGTTTTCAGCTAAGCGCGAACTCGAAAGAACGCGTGGTGCCGTCTTCGCGCCTCGGCCGTATGTTTTCGTTCGGTTCTTTGGCTGCTGGTTTGGGAGTGGGGACCGTGGCCCAATACGCTCGGAACACATTCCAGTCAGTGACGGGTCAGGTCGACGAGTCACCCAATGCGTTCATGTCCCCGGCAAACGCAGAGAGGATCGTTGATACGCTGTGCAAAGTTCGAGGTACCTACTCAATTACTACCGCCCCAGGCATCACCTTATTAATGAAAAGAAGACTGTAAATAAATAATAATATAATAATATTGTTTATTCATCATAACAGCATTGTAGTACATGACAATTTACAGGGTTGACAAATAAGTGTACTAAAACTACAACAGAAATGGTGGTAAGGTGCTGCATTCCCAGCTAGGTTATGAATAACCTGTATAAGGGAGTACAGTGCCAGTCCCCATTTAGGTATTATAATTAAATTGTACACAGTATGTAGCTTAACAATAGTCTTCTACTACAATTTTATAATTATTGGTGACATAGTGTATTACACAAGAGGAATAATAAAATGATAAGGAATAAAAACATTTGCTGAAAGGCAAGTGAACGTGGTTGTGTGGGTTAGTGTGCGTGTGAGTGTGTGTAAGTGTGTGTGAGCGCGCGTGAGTGTTTGTGAATATGCGTGTGTGTGTGGGTGTGAGTTGGTGTTTCTGTACATGTGTGTGTATGTGGGTTTGTTACTGTAATAGTAGATTATGATGTATATTTTTAGTTATGCTGTTAGAAACATTTCTGTGTCATCGTAAGTTTTATTTTGTAGAAATGAGTAAACTGCTTTTTGCATTTATGGTATGTCATACCATAGATTGGACAGTGTATATTAATTTTATTGGCTTTGGTAGTAGCAGAATCTTTTAATGCAGGAGGATCGTGTTTGCGGTACTGTACATATTAGATCTTTACGTCGTTTTGTGATTTTTTTTGAATAGGGTTTTGCGATGTTGTAATAGGACGGCTTGTAGGATATAGTGTTGTCTTACGTTAAGAATTTTCCAATCTTACAACTCATTGGTAGGATATAAAATAGGGCGAAAAGTAGCAACTTTTAAAACAGCTCTGTGGGCTATTTCCAGAGGCTTCAGAGTCGTTTTTGCCGCACCACCCCAGCAGGAAATACAGTATGTAACAATAGAGGAGCATAAAGCAAAATAGACAGTTCTTAGAGTATTTAAATTTGCTACATGTCGAAGATTTTTAAATATGTAAATTCGTTTACGGACTCTTGTAGTAAGCAGGTTTATATGTGTCTTAAAGTTTAGGTGCTTATCTAGCACTACGCCCAAATATTTTGTATGTTCAACAGATGCTATAGATGAACAGTGACAGGAGGTTTTAGTTTGACAAAGATGCGCTTTTATTGTAATTGGAGTGTGTGGTTGTGTGATTGGGCTGATTGAGTAAGTAAGAAAGTTTGTTTTGTCAGTGTTTAGTGTAAGGGTGTGTGAGCGGAGCCATTCCAGAGCTATGTTGAAACCATATTGAGCTGCATGTTCAAGCTCTGACCAACTATCGGCTGTAAATGTGATGGCAGTGTCAACTGCAAATGCAATAACTTTGCCATTATTAGGGATATCAAGATTGCACAGATCATTAATAAATATTAAGAAGAGGGTGGGGCCTAATATGCTACCTTGGGGGATCCCGTAGCAGATGGGGAGCTCGCTACTGCTATGATTTTCAATCCTAACAATTTGAGTGCGGTTGGTTAGGTAACTCCGGAAAAGCTCCAGTTGTGTTCCTCTAACCCCCATGGTTTCAAGCTTGAGGAGAAGGGTGGGGATGGTAACGGTGTCAAAAGCTTTTGCGAGATCCAAGAACAGGGTAAGAACTTTTTTATTTTTGTTTAACTGCTGTATTACATGACTAGTAATATCTTGAACTGCATCACAAGTAGATTTATTTTTACGGAAACCATACTGTTGTGGGGATAAAAGGTTACTATGTTCGAGGTAATGGATGAGTCTTTTGTTTATTAGGCGTTCCAGTAGTTTTGACAAAGCACTTAGAACCGCAATCAGACGGTAGTTATTTGGTAGATTCCCATCTCCACCCTTGAAGACTGGATGGATTATTGCCTTTTTCATAGAAGTGGGAAAAACGGCAGTTTCAAAGCAAAGGTATTATATGGCTTAGTATGGGTGCCAGAGTACTTGCGTATTTCTTTAAGAAAAGTGGTGAAATGGTATCCCAGCCAATGGCTGCGTTTTGTCGCAGCGATCATATGGCCGATATAATTTCATCAGTATCTGTTGGATCTAGGACAAAGGATGTTACTGGAATATAAATATATTCCAGTAACATCCTTTGTCACTGAGTCGGTTGAGTTTGTGAGGGTGTAGCTGGCTGTGAGAATGTGTGGAAGGTAAGATTGAATGCTAGTGTTCTACCAGTGCTGGCAAAAAAGGAATTTACTTCGTTGCAAGATTGTACGGGCGTTGATGAGTATTTGAGAAGTTGTGAGGATGATGTTTTAGTTTTATTTGTATTCGTAACTCGCTTAATAGGTATCCCAGAGTGTTTTTGGATTGTGACTAGCAATGTTGAGTTCTTCTGTGTCATATTGTCTCTTTGCTTTTTTTAGCAATTTAGTGCAATAGTTCCTGTATCGTTTATAAGTTAGTATTAATACTTCATTATCTGGAGATATTATGAGTTTTCTATGCAGGGCGTCCCTATTTCTTATGCACCAGTCTTTCCTGTTCCAGCGCCCCACGCTTTTACAATCAAATATTATAATTAAAAGCACGTAGTTTACACTTCAGCCCAGAAATAGAGACATTTTTTGGTTTTTACGTGCATTTATAAAAGCGTGTTTTTCTAGTGTTTTTTAAACGATTAATTTTTTATTATAGTCTTTAATCGCTGTCAAGAACTTGGACTTCGTGAGAGTATTTTAAAACTCAATTATAATGTTCGATGTTGTGTTTTCTTTTTTTGATGGTTGTCTCCATACATCTCGAATACCAGAGGGATCTGCTTGCACCTGTAATTGGTTCGATAGTTGCTGTATCATGTCGAACAAAACCGTTTTAGTCTCATTTGTCGTTTTGGGTACATTTCTGATTTCCACGGATGCTTTGGTGAGATTTCTTTCATACATTTCAACCTTATCTTCTAGGGCGGATATCTTTACTGCCATATTATTACGCTCTTTTTCAAGCTCGGTAATTATGTTCTCCAGAGAGGATATTTGATCTGAGATGAAAGTTACTGATTTTTCTAATTCAATATTATATGTCCTTAATCTCTGTGTATTGGTTTTTTATTTCAATCAGATGACCTTCTAATTTATCCAAGCGTCCATTTTGAGTACACATCATCTCTTTAATCATCTCTGTAGTTTCAGATTTGAAGTCCTCCAGTTCGTCTCCACTAGCGTCACTTGATTTACATTTACGTTTCGCTCGCTGGGTAACGTTTCGTTGGAATGCGTCGTCCACACAGAGTTGCTGTATATCGGATTCGGAGCGTGATGGCACACTCACTGTGTTCTTTGGGGGTGTTTTATACAGTTACCCGCTAATCGCTTCCGCTTTTAAATTGTGGCAAGCGGCGAGAATGACGTATCAACGTATGCGCTGTGAGGTAGCTCCGCGCGTACCTCGCGTCTCCGCTATTGCTATCCTGCTTCTCCGAGTAGAATGCGTACACACCACTGATTTATGCGCGCTTAGTACTTTGCAGAATTTATTTTTGTGTTAAATGGCAAAAAATATTAATTTTAAACATTATTTATTATTAGAAGCAATGTTGTACGAGCACACGACTGTTCGCTTTCGCGATCTAAAGGGAAGGCGAAATAATACTTTATAGAAGATCTAACATCTCAATAGCATATAATGTATCTCAACATCTTCATTTCTCTAGGCGCGGCTCTGAAACTGGGTCAACTGCTAAGCCTCCAGGATGACTCGCTGATCTCTCCAGAACTGCAGCGCATATTCCAACGTGTGCGGCAGTCTGCTGACTTCATGCCTTCCTGGCAAGTGGAGAAAGTGATGAGCTACCAACTGGGTCCTCAGTGGAGGACTAGAGTTGCCTTTTTTGAGGACAAGCCGTTCGCCGCTGCTTCTATTGGTAAGTGTTTATTCTGAGTATGTGTATCTTGTTTAGCGAGACTAGGAAGGAAATATTCTGCTAAACCGCTTCCCTGGCTGCAAAGAAAAATTTCATCGTCTTCGTTTATTAAACAAACATTTTATTCATATGAACATCAACACAGTTGTAATCCCAAAGACCGTGGAGATTCTAGCCGGGTCTTCTCCATAGGAAACTACATTTCGAACCGTGCACCTTGCTTCACGCTCATAAGCCGATGTTTCATAAGTGCCATGTAGGTTTATATAAAATAAAACCGCAAACTATTTGGGTAAAGGCATGTGTACACACCCACATCGCCAGAGAGGTAACCAGTCCCATGTAGCCCATGTAGTATTTAGGCAAGTCTGTTGACATTAACCAGGTACAAGTCCAAACTAAGTACCACTGAGAAATACGTAATAACTCAGTTGCCCGTTCCGGAGCCACACTCAATGGTCACATTGGCGATCGTTAAACCAGCGGCGCAGTCTTATATCCGTATGTATGTGTTCAGGTCAAGTACATCTGGCCGTGACGCATGACGGCAGGGAAGTGGCAGTCAAGGTGCAGTACCCCGGCGTCGCTAAGGGCATCAACAGCGACATTGACAATTTGGTCGGAGTGATGAAGGTACGACTAAATTACATACTACTACAGCATGCTGCCGTAGTGCTTTTCAAGTCCGAAATCAAAATCAAAAGTCAATTATTCAAACTAGGCTGAGAATCGGCACTTTTCGAACGTCAAAATTACATAAGACAGTCCCCCAAAACTCCCGCCGTTCACCACTTCCTAGTGGTTGGAAGAAGTGGCGCAACAAACTCCCCAGCAACACAGCTGTCTATTCAGTTGAAAAAAAAATCTATACAATAGTTAGTTTAGGTACATTACGCAACACAAAACATTAAATTAAATTATTTGCCATAAGTCAGCTAGCTAGTAGTAGCTAGTTTTCGTTTTTTTTTTTGTGTATGGGTGTCCATACACAAAAAAAATCGAAAACTATAGCAGAAACAAAAATACAAAACTAAAAAATGTAAACAGAACTTTATACCTAAATAAAAGCCTGAAAAACTGAACAACTTGTTCCCGGGGACCAACATCGTAATCGTAAAAAAAAAAATCAGTCGTCCCATTCATTTTGTCAAGTAGGTATTGAAGTTTTGTATGGGACAACAAATTTTTTTTTACGATTACGATGTTGGTCCCCGGGAACAAGTTGTTCAGTTTGATGGTCTGTACTACACCCTTAAGTTTGATCACTCGTCTGTGATACACCTTGTATAATATGTATTATTATTTTGATAATTATATCAACATTTCCCGTCACATTGGATGATGTGTATCATTCAATGTCGACCACACCTTTAATTTCCGTAACTTTGAACTTAATTTAAAAAAAATTCAATAGAGTTTCAAAGACCAGTAGTCACTCCTAACACATATTAATGTTGCCAGGTATGGAATATCTTCCCCAAGGGCATGTTTATAGACAACATCGTGGAGGTTGCTAAGAAGGAGTTGTCTTGGGAGGTGGACTATCTGCGCGAGGCTGAATGCACCAGGAAGTTCAAGAGGCTGCTCGCTCCATATCCCGAGTACTTTGTACCTGATGTAATTGGTAAGGGACATACTACTTACAATCAGTATGTTAAATCCTTTCACAGTAATTTTACCTTCGAATATGCATCACTGTCACACTGTGACACTGTTACTGTGATCTTTATTGTCATTAAAATAAGATTGGTGTTGGGTCACTGAAAAGTCTGTCAAAATCAGAATTATTTTTATTGCTGTGCAGTGGTAAAATAACTGAAAGGAATGTACAGTCACAGAATGAAAAGGTTCGTCACCTTAGAGTCGGTTTTCGCTTGCACTAATACTGCAAGAATCAATTATGCCAACATACCAGTGCAAGAAACAGTGCTCTTAACATTTAAATAAGTATGAATTTTGCTATCGAATAAGGTTTTGCTTGTTTTTTTCTATCCCATCAATGCAATGTTACAAAATGTATTAAAACAACAATAAAATGACAACTATAAAATAACAAGCAAAAGTTAATGAAAACTACGAATAAGTTTAATGACATTTATTTTTAATAACGGGTAT
The DNA here is from genome assembly GCA_948252095.1 of Dicycla oo. Taxonomy (NCBI): domain Eukaryota; kingdom Metazoa; phylum Arthropoda; class Insecta; order Lepidoptera; family Noctuidae; genus Dicycla; species Dicycla oo. The sequence goes on along the minus strand of OX411709.1, from coordinate 39,765,340 downwards.
AACATCCATTAGCTTCAATCACAGATTATAACCTATTTCTCATGGAACCCACTAGACGAGAGCATAGATCCGTGTATTCCCAAATAATTCGGCAGTGGTTTTCTAAAGCCTCTTTGGTCCTTTCATTTCTATTTTCCCATCGCTGTACCATTAAACTCCATAAGTTTTCTATCGGGTTGAAATCTGCAGATCTTGCCGGCCAGGGTATCACCACTCTACCGCTATGCCGGTTGAACCATTCATTCACAATACGAGCAGTGTGCGTGCGAGCATTGTCCTGGACATATCTGACCTCAGGTACCTCATCAGCTGGATACACGGTACGGACACTTGGTAACATACTGTCTTCTAAAACAGACAGATAGTGTGTTGCGTTTGCCCTTGAAGGAAGAACGAGCTCGCCTACTCCATCCGCTAACATCCATCCCCATATATTGGCCGAGGTTCGTCCAGAACTGAAATTGGGCACTACATGGTCTTCCGTATATCTCGTACTATTATATCTCCACAAACTAAGCCTCCCATGCTGGCTCGACTTAAAACATTTTTCGTCGGTAAATATAGTGGTACTCCAATCGAAGTTCAAATAAGTCTGTGCAAATCTTAAGCGTGCTTCCTTATGAGCCGTTGTCAGAGCAACTTTTTTTACGTGTCGTCTATAATGTAATCCCATTGAGCGGAATGCGTTTCTTATCACTCTTGGACAAACATCATAAATTTGGGCGAAGTGATTCATTGTCACAAAGCCGTTTTCTTCATATTGCCTTCTCATGTCTGATTTTTGTGCGGCGTTAAGAGTGACGATGATCGACTAGTGCACCTTCTTCGCCATGTCTCCTTATCCAGTATCTCACACTATCTCTGGTCACATTTAGACGACGTGATATCTCGGAGATGTTGTAGCCAGCTTCATGTTCGGCAATAATTGCTGCTCTTTCTTCAACACTTATAGGTCTTGGCATTATAAAATAGTTATTTAGGATAAATTATGATATTTTGCAATGCTGACATCACAAACTACAAAGTGATGACATTGACCGATTGACAATACTTTTAACAGAAATAATAATGGCAGGTTGAACCAACAAGAAGGTTTTAGTTTAATAATCTTGTTGATAAGATAAATAGTCAAACAACTTTGATCTGAATAATTTTGAACTTTATTAACGAACAGTTAAACATTATTTTCTCTAAATCTCGCTCTCTCTAATGTGCTCGCGATACGTTGAACGAATCAATTTGAAAATTGACGAACCTTTTCATTCCGTGACTGTACATAACACATAGGTACCAAACAATAAAACACCACAGAACTACGACAACACATTCAATTACAACAACAATTTTCATGTATTTTAGGCTCTTAAGGGGAGGCGTCCGGGGAGCCCGCGAAATTCAAAATTTCTTACGTTTTTTCACAATTTGTAAGTCAGTATTACGTTGTATGTTGAATAAAGTATGATTCGCGACCGTAACAAATATGTATTTATAAAATTTTAATCAAGGTAGTCAAGATTCCATGAAATAGTCATTCATTAGGATTACCTGTTGTATTGATAACTTTAATGATTAAAATTCTGTAAATACATACTTCTTGCGATCGCGAATCACATATTGATCAACGTACAACCTAATACTGACTTGTAAATTACAAAAAACTTAAGATCTTAAGCCTCTCGCCTTAAGGTCTTATTTAGCCAAAGTCTATTTTTCCAAAGTATATTTTATCCGTGAGGAGCGCGTGGCTAAGTAATAACAGCCGCACGGGTCGATCCATCAGGTTAAGCTACGCTTTCCGGGGTTGGTCTGTGGATGGGTGACCATCTTTACATACCGAGACTCCTCCGTGCCTCGGAAAGCACGTTAAGCCGTTGGTCCCGGCTGTCATTCGAGATCTTTGACAGTCGTTACGGGTCGTCAGAAGCCCGAAAGTCTGACAACCAGTCTTACCAAGGGGTATCGTGTTACCCAGTAACTGGGTTGTGGAGGTCAGATAGGCAGTCGCTCCATGTAAAATACTGGTATTCAGCTGCATCCGGTTAGACTGGAAGCCGACCCCAACATAGTTGGGAAAAGGCTAGGCAGAATGAATGAATAAAATATGGACGTCTGACAGTTTTTGTAAGTGAAAACTGTCAAAAATTAAAAATTAATTCACTGGATGAGACTTATACCTACTAGGTAAAAAAGTATGGTAAAATTGGCCCTTAAGAGGCCCACGAATCAACACAGTGATTTAGGTGTTAACTTTGGTTCAGGCTACCAGCTCGCCTAATTATTGCCCTTTTTATGAGAACAACCTTAAGCCCCTATGTCACAATATGCAGATACTATCAGATTACTAGATAGGTTAAACAGAAATTATCCGGAATAACACAATGAATATTATTGAATTGTCAAAATGAGAGAGAGTGTCATGGATATTAATGATCCTGATTCCCTACCACCAGATGAACTGTGCGGTCAGGAGGTTATAACCACAGAGTTGATCGACGGAGTGCCATTGGACAAGTTGTTCGATGCAGAATACGAGGTGCGCGTGGACATCGCGCACAAGATCATGCAACTGTGCCTGCGCGAGATGTTCGTACTGCGCTGCATGCAGACCGATCCGAACTGGGGCAATTTCTTCTATAACCCTACTACCAAGCAGGTAATCTACTTAATAAAAGTCTTAATTAATTACCTAACAAACAACGCACCGGTCTCGGTCTCAGAGCCTGAAATGTTGTGCAAGAGCTCCTTTATAATGAATGTGAGCAATAAAGAAGGATTTTTGAAAATTCATCCCCTAAAGGGGTGAAATAGGGGATGAAAGTTTGTATGCAAGTTTGTCATTGCCGACGCGAACCCATTAGGCACATGGCTAATTAGCTCTAGTATGGTAAGAAAGTAGTAAACAGAAGCGGTCAGAAACTATAAACTCTTGTCTGTCCCGGACAGGTGATCCTGCTTGACTTTGGCGCCACACGCGAATACTCCCAGGAATTCATGGATCAGTACATCGAGATCATACACGCGGCCTCGCGGGGCGATCGGGAAGCCATCTTGAAAATGTCAAAGGAAATGAAGTTCTTGACTGGATATGAATCCAAGGTTGGTATAGCTCTACAAGCATCTTGTAGCGCGAGACCAAAACCGGAACGAATCGAACGAACGAAAAACTATCTTGTTTTTAGGGTTCCGTACCTCCAAAGGAAAAACGGAAGCCTCATAGGATCACTCGTGTGTCTGTCTGTCTCTCCGTCTGTTACAGCCAATTTGCTCCGAATGTAATGGACCCATTAAGTTGAAATTTGCTACACGTTTGCTGTTTTAGACCCAAACATAGACGTGTAACGTAAATAAATGAAAGATGAATATGGGGGTCAATTTTGGGGCAAATAAGAAAATTTAAAAAAAAAGGTTGTAAACTGTGCCTAAAATAAAAAATAAAACAGAAAGTAGTTCTATACCTACAGATACAGGACAGGGTATCCTAGTGCGGGATCCAGTGCCATACCTTTAATGTAACACTAGTTTATGAATCAATAAACTTTTTTTTTTTAGATTACAGGAAAACTTATAAGAAGTCGATGGTCTTAAAATAACATAGTAAATCTATCAATATTGAGCGTACAAACTTACATTTGCAGTTGGAATGTATGGCAGAACATGTTTTCCAACTGCAATGTTAAGTTTGTTCATGGGATAAATTCATCCCAACTACGGAACCCTTCTTTGTGCGTAGTCCGACACGCACTTGGCCGGTTTTTTTTTCAATACAAAGCAACACATAGTATCTTTCATTTAAATTTCGAACTAATCACTTGCAGGTAATGGAGGAAACACACATCGACACGGTCATGATAATGGGTGAGGTGTTCACCAGCGACGGACAGGGCGAGTTCGACTTCAGCACCCAACAGACTACAAGTCGCATCCAGGCGTTGATACCCACCATACTGAACCACCGCCTCTGCCCACCCCCCGAGGAAATATACTCACTTCACCGCAAGCTCTCTGGCGTGTTTCTGCTCTGCTCCAAGCTCAAGATCAAGATGAACTGCCGCAGCATGTTCCAAGAGATCTACGAGCAGTATAAAACCAACAGCTTCAGATAGACCTTAGCATCCGTGGCTCAGGTGTGGTCAAGTTTTAAGTACACCATCTTTAACAGCGACTTTATGTCCAGTTTTGATGTTTTCCAGTAATTCAACGATATATGGTACAATTTTTCCAATTATTCATTGTTGTGTGTAAAACACATGGGAACGCCAAACTGAACTAGCGCGTCAGATTGGCCTGATTTAGTGCGTGCAATTGCACGCATGAAACGGTCTCATCAGTTAGAACGAGTGGTACCTCGGTCGGTGCATGCGCGTGTATGCTTTGAGTCATAACAACCACATCGTACAGATTTTGAAGTCATGAGGCAAACTTGAAGGATCATGTATGGTAGCGTTAATAATAGTCATAATCATGAATCGTCTTTATGTCCAATTTTGATATTTTCCAATAATTCAACTTATGTTTAGAATCAATGTTTTCCAATTATTCATTTTTTTGTGGAAAACCGCCAAACTGAAAAAGCGCGTTTGCGTCAGTGTGACTTTATTGGAGGCGAGCACTATATGCACGCACGAAACGGTCATCAGTTAGAACGTTGTAGCCTTAGCCGCCGCATGCGCGTACGCCTCGAGGCAAAACAACCACACGGTTTTGAAGACATGAGGCAAATTGGAAGGTTGTAATGATCATGTATTATGGTAGCGTTAATAGTCATAATCATAAATTTTGATTCAATTTTTGTCACGAATCTGAGTGTTTTAATTAAGGAATGTTTTGGATCATGGAAACGTGGCCAATCTGGGGTTAAAACTATGCGTGCCTTGAGGCAAAACAACCACACGGTTTTGAAGACATGAGGCAAACTGGAAGGTTGTAATGATCATGTATTGTGGTAGCGTTAATAGTCATATTCATAAATGTTGATTCAATTTTTTTCACGAATCTGAGTGTTTAAATTAAGGAATGTTTTGGATCATAGAAACATGGCCAATCTGGGGTTAAAACTATGCGTGCCTTGAGGCATAACAACCACACGGTTTTGAAGACATGAGGCAAACTGGAAGGTTGTAATGATCATGTATTGTGGTAGCGTTAATAGTCATATTCATAAATGTTGATTCAATCTTTTTCACGAATCTGAGTGTTTAAATTAAGGAATGTTTTGGATCATAGAAACATGGCCAATCTGGGGTTAAAACTATGCGTGCCTTGAGGCATAACAACCACACGGTTTTGAAGACATGAGGCAAACTGGAAGGTTGTAATGATCATGTATTGTGGTAGCGTTAATAGTCATATTCATAAATGTTGATTCAATTTTTTTCACGAATCTGAGTGTTTAAATTAAGGAATGTTTTGGATCATAGAAACATGGCCAATCTGGGGTTAAAACTATGCGTGCCTTGAGGCATAACAACCACACGGTTTTGAAGACATGATGCAAACTGGAAGGTTGTAATGATCATGTATTGTGGTAGCGTTAATAGTCATATTCATAAATGTTGATTCAATATTTTTCACGATTATGAGTGTTTAAATTTAGGAATGTTTAGGATCATAGAAACATGGTCAATCTGGGGTTAAAATTATGCGTGTCAGTGAAAACCGAGATCATGTGTCAATCATCTGCCCATGATATGGACTTATTTTAGGACTCTTATTATGGAACAGTGAACGATCTCGAGTGTTCGGCATACAATGGTGACAAGTAACTTGTTATAAGTTGGCAAACCGCGTTCCTATGACCCGAGATACAAAATGCATTTTATTGAGTAGTTAATAATATATGATTGTTGTCAAATAGCGTAGCATTATTTTATGTATTATTAAGTAAATGCTAATGTCCAGCAGTGGACGTTTCTCTTGTGAAATGATAAATAACTTTTTGTTGCTACTTTACAATCGTACAGCTGGTGATAATTTATATTTAACATAAGTTCATCTGAAGGCATTTTCTGTTACATTTTTTTTACTTCTAGATTTAGTTGTACACGACACATTTGTTGTGTTGTTGTTGTTTGGCTACATATGAAGCTATATTTTCCAGTATAAGCAGATCTTGCATTTTATAGGATTTCCGTAGATTGAGATGTCAGCTTACACTGGAAATTTATAGCTTGAAATGTAACCGTGTGTACTATAATTTCCAACTGACTTAACTAAACTAAACGTAACTTTACAAAGCAGGAATTTAACATATCGCGTTTACTCGTAGACTCGCGGGTTGTGACCGACATATTTCGTATTAAACGCGTTAACTTGAAATTTATTCAAAATTAAATAAAAATTAGGTCTATGAGACTTATAAATTCTATTGAGTAACTGAAACGAATATCGTCCATTTCGTATGTCGAATTTATTGAGCCCTGTAAGGGTAAGACTGATGACGGTATTTCGTTCCATTTTATACGGGACGATATTAACTTAAAACTTCGCCTTTTTGGCAGTAGCTCTACAACCGGGCTGTCGTTTAGGACTTTTTGTAAAGAAAAAAAAAAATGTATATTGCTCGACTATGGACAAGTAAGACCTCACCCGGCGATCACCGAGGCATCTAACATTGATTTTTTTTTAAATCTTTTTATTCATAGTTGATAAACTATACACGAGTTCAAACTTGCACAATATTATTCCGATCTTTTTTTTTTTTTGCTAGCCTATTTTGTGTCTCTTTGCTGGACAAAGACGTCATGACGACGAGGGTAATATAGTAGAGTTTTTAACTTATTGATGTATCTGTTAGTAAACATAAATGTTGAATGTTGTATCAATCCTTTAACATGACCTACACTCACCTAAGCCGCGCTTTATGCCAGTCACAAACTACCTCTTATCTTACATTAAGACTAGACTATTATTGTGGTTGTATTTGAAATTTAGTATTAGCAATTTGATGTTGCGTAGTACACTGTTTGTAAAATGAATGTTACTTCTATGAATATACTTCTTATAAATGTTATTAAATGGCTGTAAAAAAAACACCGAGCGACACATGTCGTTTTGTCTTTTAATATCATTGCTTACTTTTAATTTAACTAGGTATTTTATATTAACAATGGTTGTGAAACCATTAGTTAAAAGATGTATGGGTCTTTGAAAAAAATAAAAAACACCGACATCCTTTGACCGACCACCTTCCTGCTAGCCTACATCATCAAATCCTTTTCACCGTCTCGTGTACTAGTACGAGAGCCCACGACCAAAACCATGTCGCATCGTTTTACGGCCAAAACCGTATAAAATCGTTAGTTGATTCTGAACCCCGACTCGGTGGGCAGTCGGAAACGTCACAGTTTTATGGAAGTCCATATTTTCTGCTATGTGAAAAAAAAAAATATATAGAGGCCCTTTTTTATTCATCTGAGATATAGGCAGATTGTTTTATCACAATTATGTCTGATATTAAAAATGTACATAGGTTTTGTACGGGGAACTAACGTGATAGCAATCAAACACAATGAAAATTACTACCAGATTTATCGTCGATATTCCATAGTTAAACAATACATAAATACACCGATTTAGGCAAGCATAGCTTCAATTATAGATACCGTGTCCTATGACAATATGCGGTTAAAACATTACGAGACTAGTTAACACCCGTACTTACTTCTGGAGCGAAAAGTGAACGAGTTGAAATGGAGTGGGCGGAAAAGACTTGCGATTTCCGGCTTCCCGAAAGTTCTAGAACATAACACGTCTGACGTGCTTCCTCCAGTGTCCAAACTAGCGATAACTACAATATTCATTCATAATTGTACAGACGCCAGCACATCAAGCTACTACAATCTGTCAGATTTATTTAATAGATTTTCAACCTTATCGCTAAAGCGTTAGGTTCAAGGTTGATTGGGAAAAGTAACTTTTCCCAGTCAACTGTTCAGTTTCGGGTAGCTTGACCTGCGGGCGTCTGTACATTAATTGATAAAAGTATTCCTCTAGCATCGACAGACAGGCCAGTTGGCGTTGTTGGTTAAGATACTACCTGCCATGCCGCTGGTCGTGGGTTCGATTCCCATCCAGGACAAACATTTGTGTGCATGAACATGTCTGTTTGTCCTGAGTCTGGGTGTAATTATCTATATAAGTATGTATTTTCAAAAAAAAAAAAAAAGTAGTAAGTATATGTAGTAGGTATATCAGTTATCTGGTTTCCATAGTACAAGCTCTGCTTAGTTTGGGATCAGATGACCGTGTGTGAACAATGTCCTAGGATATTATTATTATTATCGAGTAGTGTGAGCACCTTATTACCCATTCAAGCCTCAAAGATTCATTCAATAAATTAGCATGCCATCTAGCAGCGAGTGACACAAAATAGAAGGGTGGTAGGTACCCTTCTACTTTGTCTAACCTTTCTACACTAACATTGACATTTTTTCCACTACGCAACGCTAGAGGTCGCTACCATGTATATCAGTCACAGATTTCGTAATTCTATTACGAGAAAGTTTGTTTTCAGACATTTTGCGCGTGAGCACATTTTTAACCGACCTGTCTCATAGCAACCTGGTTTTTTAAAAAATCCGTTGTACAGATTTTGGGGTTGCCAAAAACCTGTTTTCAGAATTTTTAGATGTCAAAGAGCTAAAAAGAGAAATAAAGGGTAAAGGTTCCGTAGTTGGGGTGAATTTGGGTGAGGCTCACAGAAAATGTACCATCACACACGTGAACGTGTAACGCACGATAACACACTGGAAATATTGTTAAGATTAGTTCACATGAGACAAGATTATTTATTATAATGGAATTAAAAATAAAACACGATATTATAGACAAATGTATTTATTAAACTCAAAAGCTTCACTAACAAAGCTGCATAGCATTATAATGACTAATCATTCAAATAATGAGATCAAGATTTGTACAGACGCCAGCAGGTCAAGCTACCCGAAACTGTATAATTTTCCCAATCAACCTTGAACCTAATGCTTTAGCGGTGAAGATGAAAATCTATTAAAGAAATTTGACAGATTGTAGTAGCTAGATGGGCTGGCGTATGTAGAGACGCCAGTACATCAAGCTACTACAATCTGTCAAATTTCTTTAATAGATTTTCAACTTTATCGCTAAAGCATTAGGTTCAAGGTTGATTGGGAAAATGTGACAGGTTCGAGTAGCTTGACCTGCTGGCGTCTGTACTTAAAAATGCTTAGAAAAAAGCTAATTTTATACAATCAAACAATTTTTGAAAACTTGGGAGGCCTTGTCCAGCAGTGTTCTCATACTGTTGATGAAAATATTGCAAAGTACACTAAGCTTTACACTTTTCACGTGTTACATAACACAAATTTGTAACACACGTAACACACGTGACCCAACACGCGTGAATAAAATATCCTAAAACTCGTGTAGTGTAAATGCAATGCAAAGTAGTGAAAAACTACATTATTTATTAATATACATAGCCCTCTTAATTGTACTTGCCCTTATAAAATAGTATATATAAAATCCAAGTACGAAAATAACACACACGCGTGTACTGCTTTTTCCATAAAAACCAAGACACGGTACAAATATGGACAGTATTTTATCTTCATAGAAACGGTCGAAATGCGAGTCATACCTACGCGGCTCGACGACACGAATGCGCCGCAGTGACGAACGGACGCACAGTGTTTCGTCTAGTACAAGCTAGCGAGACAAAATTATTTTTTAAATTATTTTTATTGTTTATTTATATTTAAGATGTCTTCGTTCTAAAATCGTTTCACTTTACTATAAATTTTAAGAGATGTTGTCACAAGTGTGCTAAAAATGCTACTAATTTGCAAAAAAAAAAAACGTCGAGATGTCGCTACGCCCCCGTAAGGGGGCGTGGCGTGCGGTGTCGGGGCATGGCCCCCCGACCGCGGCGGCTATACGGTGGCCCGTAACTACGGGCCCCTCGTCGTGGTGCGGCATACACGCCCATGTGAATAGGGTTTCTGAATTTGTGTCTGTAGGCACGCCACGACGTTGATGCCCAACGCCGCTTGTTTCACCGTAACTCGGCGGACAACCCCTACCGGGTGAGACCCCCACCTACATGGGGGAAGCCCAGCAGATGGCATCCAGCGACAGAGTTACGGACTCGACGTTCCTACAGAAGGGGTGTGTGGCCCCCCTCACCTCTCCGTTTTCAGGTCGAGCCGAGCCCGGATGGTGAGAAGGGACCGTGTTCTGAGTGTGTGGGCGGTATTGTACTGTGTAACACCGCCCGGTGTATACGCGAGTCGCACGCCCGCATAAAAAGAGCCGCGACTTCGCGTGTGAGTTGGGTGCCTGTGTAGAGGTGAATGTCTGTTGTTTGCTACGTGACACGCCTATATTAACCTAGCACGCGCCACGCAACAGATGCATGTATATGTATGGAGTCAGTGTCACAAATGAGCCGCGTGTAAGCCGAGGGCGGCTCATTTGGAAGTCCAGTCCGGTGCGATGGGGTCATCGTCCGCAAGCAGGTCGCGGGGAAGGGGCCTCGCGTCAGGGGGGCGCGCATGCCAGGGCGCGATTAGCTTGACATGTGGCCAGGCAGACGCGTCGGCACGCGCGTACATTCCCTTCGCGAGGCGGCACGCAAACTCGTCCAGGCTCTCAATCCCGAGGTCTCTTTGTAGGACGCTATTCCTCACGAAGCGAGGCGCGTCGACTATGGTCCGCAGCGCAAGATTTTGCTGCGCGCGGAGCGTCTTTCGGCTCGTCTCGCTCGTGAAGGCGAACCAAGCCGATGCGGCGTACGTCAAAATTGGGCGCACGTACAACTTGTACACGCCCAACTTGACGCGCGCCGGGAGATGGGACGAGAGCACTGGTTTGAGTAGGTTGCGGGCGACCCTACCCTGTGCGGCGACCTTGCGGACGTGCGGCCCCATCGTGAGCCGACGATCGATGGTGACACCCAGGTACTTGACCCGGGGCGACCACTCGATGTCGACTCCTTGCAGCCTCAGGGGTGGTGGTAGTCGCGCGGCTCCGGTGACCATCGCCTGCGTCTTACCCACGTTCACCGACAGCCGCCACTTCGACAGCCAGTCGGGGAGAAGGTCGACAGCGCGCTGCATCTTGACCGCCGCGTGCTTCGCATTGAGCGAAGTGCAGATGTACGCGGCGTCGTCAGCGTACAGCGCGAGCGTCGCCTCCTCCGTGGTGGGGATGTCGTCCGTGTATCGCGAGTAACACGCAGGCGACACGCAGCTACCTTGTGGTACGCCCGCCAGCACCGGGCGGGCGCTGGATAGCGCACCGTCGACCACCACCCTGAATGTCCTGTGATACCGTCGGCTCCGGGGGCCTTTCTAGGCTTTTTTTTTTTTTCTGTGGATGGGAAATCATCAAATAACTTCTCCCGCTCTGGGTGGAGCGGAAGGGCGTGTCAGACTTTTACTGACTAAAACCCACCCGTGTTCCTTCAGTTGCCTATGCCAGGGCCACGGTATCTTTTTCAAACAACCCGCGACCCCAGCGGCGGCCTTTCTAGGCTTGGTTCGTAGGATGGCGCGTCTGACTGCGCCAGGCGAGAAGAATACAGGGTCTTCATCGGGAGCTATCGGCGCTGCGAAGTAGTCTCCCAGGTGTTGCTCGACTGCTGCGACATGGTCGTAGTCGCTGGTCGGGTTCGGTTGGAACTGACGTTCCAGGTGTTCGGCGAAGACCTCCGCCCGGTCCTCCGCTACATATTTGAGCGCCCCGTCGCTGTTGAGCAGTGGGCGCACCGGGGCTGGGGTATTCGATAGTTGGCGGCAGAGCCTGTGTACAGACGGCCAGCTGTCTGTAGTGGCGTCTAATCTTTCCTCCCAGTCCGCGGCGGCGTTAGCTTTGAGCTCGGCCTTCACCTTCTCCGCGAGACGGTTGAGCTGCTTTTTGAGTTGCGGGCATCTGAGCTGTTGCCACTGCTTGCGTAGGCGCCTCTTCTCGGCGATCATCCTGCTGATGCGCGCTGGTAGGGGCGGCAATAGCCCTCTCCCCTCCGGCTGCAGTGTTGACGCCGCTTCCAAGGCACTCTGAATGCAAGCAGTGATTTCACCCGCCGTCTGATCTACGTCCGCGGAGGTAACGATAGGCCGAGTCGGCGTGGTGGTCTCTAGCTTCTCTCCGAAGGCTGTTCAGTCCGTTAGTCGACGTGGCGCTGTGGGCTTCAGTCGGGTCGGCATACCCGATAAGACGACGAGTACCGGCTGATGGTCTGACTGTAGCTCGTCGTCTATCACTTGCTGCGTGATCTGGCAGTGTAGCTCTGGCAGTGGACTACGATGTCCAGCACGTCTGGCATATGTTGCGAGTTTTCGGGGTAGTGCGTCGGCGTCTCTGGTCCGGACACCGTATACCCGAAGGCTTCCGCGTCCGCGAAGAGCCGTCTCCCCTAGGTGTTCGTTTGTAGTGAGTTCCACGCTGGGTGCTTACAATTGAAGTCACCGGCGAGGATGGTCGCCTTCTGCTGTGAGCTAACAAGGGCCCGCAACTCTGACAGGCACAAGCGAGTCGCGGGCGGCTTAGAGCAGGCATAAATGTAGATATCCTCGCCGGCTATGTGCAGCTGCACACCCAGCGCGTAGATTGAGCTGATAGACGGCAAGGGGAGTTCTTGATGTACGACTCTTCGCCTCACTAGTACCGCCAGACCACGGTAGCGGACGTTCTGAGCCGACCTTTCGTCCTTCCTATAAGCGAGGTAACCCGGGAACCTAACCCTGTCTTCGGGTCCCAGGAACGTCTCGCTTATGAGCGCCACGTCTATGTCCTGTTCCCGCAGGAGATGGCGGAGGGGGGCAACCTTGTCCCGAAGGCCGCGGGCATTCCAGTGTATCACCCTCAATGGCCTAGCCATGATAAAGGGTTAGAAGGGTGGCCAGGCCATCGAGGATGACAGTCTCCGCATCTTGCCCCTGCCTAATGGCTTTAATTAAGTCCATTAGTAGCTTGATGGCGCAGGCTGTGAACTCCTTCTTTGTGTGTTTCGTTTATTCCTGATTTCTTCTTGAAAAACGGGGCACTTTATGTTGCACGCGGGGTGCGGGCCACCGCAGTTGATGCAGGTGGCCGGCTCTCCCCGCGGGCGCGGGCAGTCGCGCGCCGCGTGCTCGCCACCGCATCGCACACAAGCGAGCGGGCGGTGACACTGGTGCGAGCTGTGTCTGAACTTCTGGCACCGGTGACACTGGGCGGGCCCACGCTTTCCCCGCCAAGCCTCTATTTTGACACCACGCATATACATAAATATGGTGGTGTCATATATGGCCCGGACGTCGGGGGTCTTCTTAAGGATCGCGTGGAATACGCAGCCGGGTCGTCCTTGCGCCCCCTTTATGTGGCGCACGTACACCGGCTGGTAACCCAACGCCCGGAGTTCCTCCTCTATCTCCTTTGGGTCCGTGTCCGCAGGCAGGCCCCGTATGGCTACTTTCATGTTTCTCTCCGCTGGTAGCGAGTAGGCGAACCATGAAGCGCCGCTATCCTTCTCCAGGCCAGTCAAGTACCGCTGGACCAGTCGGTACTCCTCCTCGCTGTCGGGGGTGAAGCGAACTCCAGCCCCGTATGGACGAGCGTTAGGAGGCCGGCCCAGCTTGGCGCTGATGGCCCGGAAGTGGGCGGCCCAGTTAGGCAGCTTCTCAACTACCAACGGAGGGTAGCGCGGTTTCTTCCCCGGCTTCTTCGTCGACGATGCTGCGGCGCCGGGGGCAGTAACGGGGGATGGTATGGTGTCAGTGGGGGCAAGGGTTAAATTAAGGTCACTTACCCCTGCGGTTGTCGTGTCCAGTGTGGGTGTCGGCGTCGGTGGCGGCGAGCGCACTGCGTCAGCGAAGGTAGGCGACGCTGGTTCACCGAAGTCCAGCCGCTTCGCCTCCTTAGTCGTATCGCCGGAGCTCCTCCTGCGATGTTTCCTCTGAGGTCTGGGTTCGGCGAGTGAAAACTCAAAGCCAAAACCCAGCGGAGTACCTGCTTCTCCCACGATGAGCCGCGGGACGGATCGCGCTGTCGTATCCTGGGATACGTTGTCGCGACCGGACCCGGCCGAGCCCGCTGATGCGAGCGACATGCTCGATCCCGCACGCGATGAGCATGCCGATAGCATGGCGGGCGAGTCGTAGGCGGAGGTGCGGGGGGGGGGGGGGGGCGCCGGCGAGGCTGGCGCTTGTGATGTTGGCTTCACTGCACTCCGTTCGCGCTCAGTCAATGCCGGGCCCGCCAGCGAGAAGCGGGGCCCCGGCGCAGGCGGCGACCCGGAGCGCGGCGGTGGTGCGGCGGAGCGCGCGGTGGATGCGCGTGGGCGCGTAGTTGGCGTGGGAGCGGGCGGCGCAGCGGTGCGCGCGGCTGGCGGCGCGGTGGCGCGCGTGACAGGCGGCGCGGCGGTGCGCGTGGTAGGCGGCGCGGCGGCGCGCGCGGCGGACTGCACTGCGGTACGCGCGGTGGACGTCGCGGGCGCAGAGGTGCGGGCGGGTGCGGTCGCGCGCGTGGGTGGTGGTGCGCGGCTAGTAGTCGCGACAGGCCCCGGGGCCTGTATAGGTACCGGGCGGAAGCTGGCGGGGCGCACGGGCACCTCCCGCTGTCGGCTCGACGGCGGCGTCGGCGAAACGCGCACTTGCGTCGACGTCGCCAGCGGATCGGCAGCTACTGCAGCACCCGCTCACCCCCCTCTTCGTCCTTCCTCTCCTCCTCTTCGGTGCGATATCCCAGCTGTCGGTGGAACGGTCGACGCGTCGCCGATGTTTGGCAGCGACATCGCCCGGTCCAACGCCGGCTGGGCCTCCGGGGACCCGACATCGCGGCCCAACGAGCCGCGCGTGCCGGGTTTCGGCATCGTGATAGGCGTGGCCTCCGCGACCGCGGCGGTGAGCGAGCTCACCGAGCAGCACGGTGGCTCCCTCTGTGCTTACACAAGTGCCGGCTGGAACTTGTATAAACACAGAGAAAAACAAACAAGATTGGCGGTCCGCGAGAAAAAAAAATCTACCTTCACTAACTCTCACTTTGGATGTTGTGTGGTCGACCACGGGCTGATCCTCGACCACGGGCTGAACTAATTTGCAAATGCAAACTGCACTCCCTTTTACATTAACATTTACCCCTCCACAAAATTACGTAATGAGGTGCCAAACAAAGTATTTCTTAGAATTCCTTATCTGGGAAGGGTTGTTTATTATAATTCCTGGAAATGACGTCATGAATTTTGTCTCACTAGCTTGTACGTACTAGACGAAATACTGTGGGACGGTGTGATGGTTTTGTAAGCAGTAAGCGTGCGATTTGTGACAAATATTCATTGAAATAAGTACAAGTACTTACTTTAATATGGCATAGAGCGATAATAAACTATATTGTATTGTTTTTGGTTGGTTGAATTCGTTAATAACGTACCCAGAGATAACATTTTTTATATTACCTGGAAACTGCGAAAGGTAAGACTATACACAAGTTTTTATGTACCTACTACGTACGTAATTTGTTTCTTTTTTAATAGGTAAGTATTTCGGATTTCTATCAAGTAAAATACCTAGATTAATAAATAAATAAGAAGATAGTGTGAAAAAAGTGACCTATCTACGCTCGCGTTATAAAAACTAGTAGGTTAGGTTAGGTTAGGTTAGGTTAGGTTAGGTTAGGTTAGGTTAGGTTAGGTTAGGTTAGGCTAGGCTATCTACTTACTTATGTACTTAGGTACTCCCATATATTATTGAGTTAGACGAAATATCGTTATGAAATGATTATAAGAGCAATAAGTGGTAGGTACCTACGTAGTAAGATTTAAGATCATTATAATTTACTTTATAAGTAAGATTTTGTAGTACGCGATGAGATGGTTGATATTGGCGCCAATTCCCTTGTTCACAAACTAAACTAATTTTAAGTTCAGTGCATCTTTTTCTTTCTATTTCATTAAGAAAAGGACGGAATATAAATATTAGATTAGTCGTGTCAAATTATTCAGCGCCTGACGACGTATTTTTAGTAGCCAAGTTTTTAATCACGTCTAAACTTGTCTATGGAGTATCTTAATTTGATAGGACTAAACTAATTTTTATCGTCTGCCCTTTTCTTACTGAAATAGAATGAAAAAGATACACTGAATTTAAATTTAGTTTTAATTAAGTAACGTTTGCAGAACGGTTCGACATCGGATGGGTGACCAAAAGAATTGTTATTTCGAGTTGCTCCGTGTTGTAGGTAATGGGCACGTTAATAAGCAGAAAAAATATATTATAATTACTCGTCATCTGTTTTTTTGCATTTTGGTTAAGTAGGTATATATATATAGGTGTTGAAGTTTGTAAAGATTGGAGTTTGGTAACCTTCGACGGCAGCAGTTGTTTTTTTTTTTTAAATAAAATAAAGGTAGGTATAATATTTACAATCACAAAACTAGAAAGAAACTCAAGAAGGTGATGGTGATAGGTAGGATGAAATTAGAATACTGTAGGCGGGCAGCCCTATCGCGTGTTTACGTACCGCGCCACTGTAGGTACATATTTCAAGACCAGGGGCCGAGTCACTCTATTGGTAGATATTTATACTGTGACCAAGATGTCTAACAGGACACTGACATTTCATATTGAAAGTAGTAATGTTGCCTTCACAAAAAAAAACATCACAAGTATTGTTACAGCCTATTACAAAAAAAAAAAAAAAAACTAATACGTACAACAAACTGTGTGTAACACACGTGAAATATTTTAGGCACATTTGTTTTTGAAGTCATATTTTTATATTTTTTTGCGTAATCTATTATATCTACTATTGGGATAGTAGTTTTATTCCCATATATTTTATATACCTACATATTACTAAGATGTCACGATAAACAGTAAATACATGATGAAATAAAAAAAAATGTATTCGGTTAGGGGTGGGCGCGTTTTATTTTTCTTTGAAACGTATGTAAGTAGCTAGTTGTACCGGTTTATTTTTGGTTAAATTCAAATAAATTAACAATTTAAATGACCTGATATTAAAAAGTGAATAATATCCAACACAGGAAACAAATAGTTTTATTTATTCAGAACTTCGGTATAGTAGGTATGTGACAGGCCAGTTTGGCGTGGTTGGTTAAGATACCACCTATCATCCCGCAGGTCGTGGGTTCGATTCCCATTCAGGACAAACATTTGTGTGCATGAACATGTCTGTTTGTTCTGAGTCTGGGTGTAATTATCTATATAAGTATGTATTTACAAAAAAAAAGTAGTGTATGTAGTATATCAGTTATCTGGTTTCCATAGTACAAGCTCTGCTTAGTTTGGGATCAGATGACCGTGTGTGAACAATGTCCCAGGATATTATTATTATTATTTTTTACATTTCTCGGGACCCTGGGGTCCCGGACCTTTGGAAGGCATACGAGGAGCCGAAGCCAACTCGCAGAGGCTCCTTAAATAATTTTAAATGATAAGGAGGCGCCAACCGACGATTATCCCTGTATGCACTATGCAAGTGCACCCAAGGACAAACCCCGGTTGGTCCACGACTATTGTTGTACGTGGAAACAAAACATACTGGGCTATGGGTCTGGGTGGCTTAAGTGGATTGGGTAACTTGAACTATGGAAGAACTATGTCCCCTGCCTGACCAATGTTATATATTATACACGGATAAAATAGCAGAGGGTGACTTGCACACTCAATAATAGGCCCTCGGAGACGGCCGCTAGTCCATAGTTACGTAGCGACAAGGGGGCAACACTTCCTGAGGTGTTTGAGGAGTGGAGAGGTAACCCACTTTTGTTTTAAAGACGGACGCTCAGATTGGTCACCCATGTTTGCTCGCTAGTGGTATTGGATAACTGTTACTATTTACCTTACACTCATTGCAATTTTAGTTGTTAACCAAGTACCTTCTTAATTTGTTTAAATGATGTAGTCGATGATTTTGGTGCACGGTAAAACTCTAATGTTGGCACCAATTTAAAGGTATATAATGTGTGTGAACTTTGGAACGAATAAATAATGAAGTCAATGCTGGCGCCGAAAACTGACTTTCACTATTTACTGTTTCATGTAGTCAGTAGTCGTACTACTGACTTCCAAATCAATTTACATGAAGACAGTAACGGGTCAGCGCTGACTTGGTTCGAGTTTGGAGACAGCTGCTGAATCCTGTATAAATGAGCCTTAACACCTCCGCAGAACGTGCGCAGAACACTATTACTCCTAGAAGTAGGGGAGGCCGTCGACGTCAAACCATCGTGATGTTTTTGGTGATTTACTTGAGCGTCGTGGAGGCCTATTGAATTTTGAAGATATGATGGCAGAAAAAAAAGGTTATATAATATGTAAGGTGGTATGTAAGGTTATGTGTTATGTGTTTTTAATGATTTCCTCTTCAGGGTTCCGACAAAGGCCTTTTGTGCTTGCGCATATACTATGTTCAAATAACAATAACTCTTAAACTCTTAAACATACAGTTGTGAATTTTATGTTGTATTGTAGCTTAGCTCAAAATCTGTCGATCTAGTAAAAAAAAGTTGTCGGGGGTGTTTTTGTAGTAATTAAGAATTATTGGTTGAAATTCATAACTTTTCGTTTTTTTTCGACTTTCACATATTTTTTTCTAAATATATGGAATTGTGAACACAATGTTTTTTAATGCAGACGGTAGACAATATTATTGCCCTTCGAATAAGTCTATTTTTGTCTCAGTATGACTAAAACTTTGAGAGATATGATTTTTCTGTACTCGCATAGAGCACTTTTCAAAAAAAAAAAAGACAAAATGGCTGCCACATAGCGGGAAAGTGTATTGGACCCAAGCCTAGAGTGTAATTGTATTTCAAAATAGTTTATATTTAAGTATTTAGAATATCGCTAGTCTATGTCCGCACACTGTATATGTAGACGTAACTAATTAAATTAGGCGTTCCACCTTGATTGCTTTGGTACAAGCACTGATCCAAATTCTAATGTCGGTTTCCAGTTTGCCTCGCTTGGGTTCGCTAATGAATTTCTTGAATCCTTGCAATATAGTTCATTAGGCCAATAGTTCGGTAATTTTGGTATCTAGGTACTTATACCTACCCTACTCCTTTTTTTCTCAAATGTTTGATTTGGTTGCTTGAGAATTTTTACGATGACTTTTTGAGGTTTGGTTATTCGAGATCACATGGCTACGGCGTTAAGTTTTTCGTGGATTCGTTGTTAAGTGTTTCGAATAGGTGAATTAGAGGTTTGGTTATTCGAGATCGCATGGCTACGGCGTCAAGTATTTCGTGGTAGCATGTATTCGTTGTTAAGTGTTTCGTATTAGTAAACTTACGGGGGCGTGTTATTCGGTGTTACACTTTTCCAAGTCACGTAACACACTCAGAATGAATGACATTTATGTAAGTGTATTTAACTAATTTAAGTGTATGGGCAGACCTCCACTGTATGCTCCACCGTGTCCTCTGGGCGAGACATTGCAGGTACCTAGGAATACCTACCTGTCTTCTGAGTTCTTTTTTTTTCATATTCCTGTTCTTTATTGTAGATCATAGGTAGGTACACAATACATACAATATTCTTATACGTTAAAATATATGATCAGCTATGTCCCGCCGCTTAGGCATACAATAACAATCACATAGTAGATTAAAATGGATTTAAATAAGTGAATATACACAAATTCCAATAAATGTCAGGAGTAAACTATATGTATTACACATTTGAATATTATTATTATCCACAGATGTTATTCAATTGAATGTCATAAAGGACACCAGTACATATCCAATAGTATCTTTACGGTTACTGTACTCAACATGGTTGAGGTAAACTACGAATATATTGTGCAAGTGATTTGTCCGTTTAGAAATCTTTTACGGAGTAGTAACGTTTGTCCACTAACATGTCGTGTTTCTTTTTAAATATTTTTATTTCTTGAATATTTCATATAATATCCGGGATTTTATTAAATATACGTGGAGCTGCACAAAATATACTTTCATAGAAGAAATGTGTCTTGCTAGCAACCGTGTTTATCTTATCGCGATGCAATTCAAACAGATTAATGTTTAATTTTATAAATACTGCGCTTTCAAATATATATATAGGCTTCGTAATGTCAATATTTTCATGATCGCTAACAATACTAACTTATATTTCTCCAGTTCAGTAGCAACCTTCCTTTTGTTACCTTACCTATGCTATTTTATGTCCTTCAAGATACAGGATTTTTCTAGTTTAATGGACAGGACTCACCTTTACCATACCCATCTTTTATTGAAACAACACTAATGTTACCCAGGCTAACTTTCTTGGTAATTACATGCACGCTCACACGCTTAATAATAGACTGACTTAACTAAAAAATCTATTTTGGGACATCTCATTTAATATTTTGGCAATCATGACTTGTCTTACATAATGGCTTATAACTTAGTCAAAAATCATAAAAATAATGAAATAATGTATCTATTATAGGAATAATTGATGAACTGATTATTGATATAGAAATTATATTTTGAAGAAATTTACGTATTTTAGAACCGTAATCGGCGTGCGATATGATAATTTACTTACACTTGAGTCTAACCTATACTGATTCCGAATATCTGTTCGCTAACCTACTCGTATATCGTCAGATGCCACCACCAGGATGTCAGGCTGTCAGGTTACCACCATCTATCATAGTTAGCTTCATCCATAGATTTCTACTTTTGTAAAATACAACTTTGAGCTACCAACAGTACCTAATACTTAAAGTTTGAATCAATCATTGCTCCATTTTCTCCACAAATAAATGATGATTGATAAAAGCGCTAACTTTTGGTCTTTAAGTAAAAACTTCTGAGAAGATATTAGTTATAAATAGTTTAGGTACTGTTACAGCTATTGCATACCTACCTACCTAACCAAAAACTGTAAAGTTTTCATTTAGAAGAAAGTTCTAGAAGGTAGCTAGTGTATACTTACTTAACGTTCTTAGTCTGAAGATTGATTATGGACTTCTACAGATGCAGGTAGTGTGTTAGAAAATTGATTGACACTTTTTGTCTTTATCTTTATTACTTTGGTGCTTATCTCAGAGATTATCTAGGATGGTAGCTGGTAAGTTATTACCTACTTCGACTAAAGTAGGTAACTCAAAATCAGTAAAGTTAATTAGCTAGCGAAATTCTGCAGACATGATGAGTATATAAAAAAAAGATTATTTTGACGATTTTTGCAGTATTAGTTAGGAAAATCAGTGTTTTTTTTTGTTTAGTTAACGATAACGTCTGCGAAGTTTATAACCTGGATTAACACTTCGTGTTGTGTTAATCCAGGTTACAAACTATCTGTGTCCTTTTTATTCCGACACTCTTACGAGTTCGAGACTTACACGGGTGTAACCGCAGGGCGCTGCTAGTACCTATTATTATAATAATATTATGTACAATAATAACCTGCCACCACCAATCAGAATAATCAGCACAATAGACACTTTCAGAAGACGTTTACGGCAGTATCTATTGGAATCGCAACGGAAGTTAGATATGGTCGCACTGAATGTCTCAATTATATAATGTACAAACCATCCTATCTAATCATCTTGAACATGTCACAATATCTTGACGACTAAAGATGCACAAAAGTATAATTAATAGCTGATGACACTTTTTATTATTATGTGGTTTTATTTTAGTATTTTTGCAAAGAAATCTTTCTATTTAAGTATCTATTCATACATGATATATACATAAATATAACACATAGTATAAAACTGTTTTACGTCCATCACCATCTCAGGTCCAGTTGAAAACCAGCGTCGGTTACTAGCTGCGTGGCAGTTTGCTGAACTGGGCCTATTTGGCACAGCCGTGCGACACACATTATTGTCACTTTTTTTTCTCTGTATAGTTTTAAGCGTTTTATTGTATAGAGTTAAGTTATTTTTCTTTGTTTTTTTTTTTATTATTATTTTATTTTTTTTATTTGTTATTCTCGGCCTAGCCAGGTAGTGCTGATGGCACGGGCCTAAGCCAAATGTTCATCAGTGGGATTACGTGTTGCAGTAATATTAGATACTGCGTGGTTATCCGCAGTAGGCTGTATATTTGAGTGGGAGGAATGGTGCAAGCTGTCCGACTCACACTGGAGGAATTTTTATTATTATTTTTCTATTTGGTTGTTGTTTGCACTTATGGCATGTGCCGAATAAACATGTATTCTTTCTTTCTTTACAAGGTACACTATTAGTAAGCCTATTTGTTTAATATTTTTCAGTTTTCAGTTACAGCCTGGATTATTCTGGAACATGTCCAATGTGTACTTCGAACCAGACAACTCATTTGTCAAAATTTTTTATGTTGTATTTCATTATGTATCTGGGTTTGAACCAATTGTCCTGAAGAATTTATATTGTGCTTTTCAAATACTCTTGGATTCATTACTTATGATGGGAAATAACTTAGACGACTTTGTTCTAATTCAGTTTAATAATACAATATATATGCCGTGGGATAAAGAAATAAACAACACCAAATCAATTTCAGATAG
Organism: Dicycla oo; assembly: GCA_948252095.1. Classification (NCBI taxonomy): domain Eukaryota; kingdom Metazoa; phylum Arthropoda; class Insecta; order Lepidoptera; family Noctuidae; genus Dicycla; species Dicycla oo. The sequence continues at coordinate 39,742,865 of OX411709.1, read as the reverse complement.
TTTTTATTTGCAGGTCGAAAATGCATTGGGGGAACATTAAAGCAACCAGACATCGAACCTGCGACCTTACGGTGGCAGCTAATTACTATAAACCTTTACATTTCTTACTTGCACACCATACCGTATGCAATTCATTATAATGCACTACGTTTTATTAAATACAAAAATTACATCCTTAATTAAAACAGAAACTTAAGACTAAAAATACCACAAGGAGCCAAAGTATGAAGTTCAAAGTATGAAGTTCAAAGTATGAAGTTCAAATGTATAGAAAGTTTAATTCTACGTGCCATTGTTGCGTAAATAGATGTTGCAATATAAAAGACCGTGTTACCCCCCGGTATTGTGACATATCCCCAAAACATTGGCTGTGCCTCATTGATAAATTATAAATGATTTTTATTTCTGTAAGTAGGTTTGTATAAACACTTTTACAAGTCAATCATGTTTTTTTTTAAACTAGTTGAGGTCGGCCTTTCCTATCTGACTACTCTGAGAAGAAAGGCCGAAACAAACTCAGAGGTCACAGTCTCTTATAAAGTCCAGACATAATCTTGGTCACTTCATGTGAAGACCATGTAGATTGGTGTCTGAAATGGTCTTTTGAGGAAAGAACCACACAGATTGAGAGGACCTGTCCAGTCAGTGCATAATTATATTTTGCTTTATCAATGTTTTTATACTTACCAATTCTAGCAACGAATGTCTTTATGTAGTTTTATGTTTTTGTACATACCATATCATAGTTTAGTTTTTAGCTATCATCCCGCATTTCTTCTCGCTCTCGGGATGTTCGAGTTATAATCGAACACTCAGCGAAAATGCATAATTGCATCGAACGCAAGTATGCACATTCGCTCGTTCACCAAAACGTGCGCCAGTACGCGTTCAGATCTCATTAGAGGTACCACGATTCAAAACCATTACCAATACCATTTTTACCATACCTACATTTTACCAATTACTTAGTTATATAGTTTACCATTTTCTTACCAATTCTTGCAACAAAGTTTTATGGTGATTTAATACAGCTATTTGCCTTACAATCCAAGATGTTGACTGTTACCACATTCACCATATTATCCTATCAATACGAGAAAGGTGTGTTAGGTCACCACAGCGCCGAACACTAATTTCTACATGGTCCTTCGAGTTGTACGCGTTGAGACTTTTAGACGCTTAGTTTCTTGAGGCGTTATATTCTAGCGCGAAGTCAATATAACAAACGCACGATGCTTTGTACACATAACGTGTTATGTTTTGATGCTATACGTTTTATTAACGACCACTAGTCAGAAGCCCGAAGGTCTGACAACGTCTTACCAAGGGGTATCGTATTACCCAGTAACTGTCAAGTAAGTGTAACCAGTCGCTCCATGTAAAATACTGGTATTCAGCTGCATCCTCTTAGACTAGAAGCCAACCCCAACATAGTTGGGAAAAGCAGATGATTTTCGAATCTTCATCACTCCAAAAAACCTATAGGCAAATCTTGATTTTATCTTTGAATGTCTGAGGTCAGATTCCGGCTAAGTTTCAGTGCTTATTGTTAAGGAAAACATTGTGAAAGAACCTGGACTTATATTAGGTAAAAATCTGCAATCGAAGATTTGTCTTGAGCAGGCGCGGTGATCAATGCTCGTGCCTTCTTCGTATGAGAAGAGGACTTTGTCCTGCAGTGAGATAATAACAGACTGGTGTTATAGGTAGGTACGACGTTTGTGGAGGCCGCTCTCCAGCAGCAATAAATGTAAATAAATGTATTGGGGACCCCCAAATACATTTAGCTCAGCTTAGCTTTAGCTTGAAGGTTGAAGAACATTGCTCTCATTGCCACTTTAATAACCTGTATTGATGCAAGAGAAATCAATAAAAGGTCGTCAAAACGAAGGTATACTTATTCAGCAGCGCGTAGCTGGGTGCGTAGCACGGTGCGCCTAGATCGATGCGTAGCACGTCGCGTAGCAGTTCACGTAGCTAGTCGCGTAGCAAGACCCGTAGCAAAGTGCGTAGTAAATCTCGTAGCTAGGCGCGTAGCAAAGCGCGTAGCAAGCCGCGTAGAAAGGCGCGAAGCACGAGTCTTGATATGTTTTGTAATTGCTGTGGTTTTCTTCTTTTGTGATTGTCATAGTCTGCTTAGTCTTTTCCTAGCTATGTTGGGGTCAGCTTCCAGTCTAACTGGATGCCGATCTATTACAACCCTTACCTTACCTTACCTTACCATACCTCACTACCTTAGTATAGTGTTATCAGGGTTGTGATAGATCGGAATCCGGTTAGACTGGAAGCCCTTGGTAAGATTGGCTGTTTTATTCAGTGTATTCTGCATGAATGTCTCTTAAAACATAATAATTGCGGTCCTTTTTTGTTTTAGTTGTTGCCGGTTCTCGGTACTTCTTCTTGCATGTACATAGATACAGTACTTTTTTCATTAGGTTTGCCGTGTGCGTTTGCTGTAAGTAGAAATAACACTCTTTCTTACCTTTTTTGTGTCCTTAGTCATACAATCATTTTGGTAGTTCCGATTTACAATATTTGCAAGATTATTCTGGAACATGTCCAATGTGTACTTCGAACCAGACAACTCATTTGTCAATTTTTATTATGTTGTATTTCATTATGTATCTGGGTTTGAACCAATTGTCCTGAAGAATTTATATTGTGCTTTTCAAATACTCTTGGATTCATTACTTATGATGGGAAATAACTTAGACGACTTTGTTCTAATTCAGTTTAATAATACAATACTCGTATATATGCCATGGGATAAAGAAATAAACAACACCAAATCAATTTCAGATAGTTTTTATTTGCAGGTCGAAAAGGCATTGGGGGAACATTAAAGCAACCAGACATCGAACCTGCGACCTTACGGTAGCCGCTAATTACTATAAACCTTTACATTTCTTACTTGCACACCATACCGTATGCAATTCATTATAATGCACTACGTTTTATTAAATACAAAAATTACATCCTTAATTAAAACAGAAACTTAAGACTAAAAATACCACAAGGAGCCAAAGTATGAAGTTCAAAGTATGAAGTTCAAATGTATAGAAAGTTTAATTCTACGTGCCATTGTTGCGTAAATAGATGTTGCAATATAAAAGACCGTGTTACCCCCCGGTATTGTGACATATCCCCAAAACATTGGCTGTGCCTCATTCTGTCCTCTCTGCTTGTAGGATTATATATCTCAGCTAACGAAACCGGTCAAAATGTCACACGTCACATACACAGTGAGCAAACAGTCAAAATAAAAATAGAATTTCAACTTAAAAGACTCGCACAACCTTTGGGGCAAAATTGTTGCAAATCGTTCTAGCAAATCATTTTTAACTTAGACACTACGTTTTTAACTGGAAGATATATTCACCTTTGACTATCTATATCTGACTAATAAACTAACTAACTAAGTCAAAGGGATTGTAGTGTCTCCGCACTGGGGGTCCAGCGGGCGCGTGTTCGGTGCGTGATCGTTGTAGTAACACCAAAAAGGACCAACGAGAAACGTGGTCCAGCGACCGCAATGATAACATAGAAGCGCACGCCAGAAGCAAACCTAATGCGAAGGTACCTTAAGACACTATTTACTAAATAACAATTGTGTTACGGCAGTGTGGCGCTGGCTGCAACATACTACTCGTACATCAACAAGGCACTTCATCTAGCTTAGAGGGAAAGTTCCTTAGATATCACGCGAAACTACGGTACGATTGAGTATGAAATTCTCAAATTGTGGATACCTCCCCTCAAAAGAAGATCATATAGGTAAATACACAAGAATTGAATTAGACTTGTGGTACTTTCAGTAACAATTGGCAACACAAAATTTTCAGATGTCAAACCAGTCCACGGCCCACCTGATGTGAAGAGCTGCGATACCAGAGCATCGCAGATTCATTGCCATCCATTGAGTGATATTTGATACATAGGGGGAAATCTTATGAGTTCGCATCACGTCACGCTGTCAAGTTTCCACTTCTGTCGGCAGTATCCATGACTCACTATGTTTTTTTTTTTTTGAAGATGTCTGCAGTAGATACCTTTGAAAAATTATTAAAAAAAAAGCAATATTTGATTTTTTTATTATTATCTGCTTGTTTACACTTTACATACATAATAATACATAATAATAATCGACCATCGAATGACAATTACCTTTAGGGGTCGGCGCAAACGGGCCACCGACCACAGCCACCAGTGGCCAGCGACAGCGACTTAACACACTTTTTCATATATTTTGTATAGACGCACCACATATGTGTAGCCGGTGGAAGCCACTCGCTATAGCAGTGTCCGCGACTCGCCACTTTTGTTCCCTGCTGGCCACACAAGTCGCCGACACCCGCCACTGTCGCGCTGCTCCACCCGATCTCGGGTTATAAAATGTGGCGGCTTTCGAACACCGGTGGCTGCCGCTCGCTTCTGTCACTGGTGGCGGTAGCGCGCGACAGCCACCGGTGGCTGAGGTCGGTGGCCCGTTTGCGACGTTTGCATTTTCAAACCAGAGCTACAAATCGTAACCATCCGCATAATTTTGAACTGGTTTACAGACTAAAATGATCCGAGTTCTGCAAAAAAATATGACTTTTGCATAGGAGTCATAAGGGGTCATTTGGTTGCAAATAAACTCTCCTTCATCCCCTTAATGAATTGCCGACATACTCGTAGTACCAGAAAGTTTCTATACATATTTATAAAGTTGCATCCTTCACTGTAAAAAAATAAAGAAGTTTTAAACACTGTTTTTTTTAAACTTTTTCTAAAGTACTGAAGGTACTTTTTTTTCAGAATTGCATACGGTATCCAACTTCGTCTACAATCTCGTATAATAATAGTTACAATAGTCTTTAAACAGTATAAATATTTGAATACTAATTGTTTCTATTATTCTAGTTATTATATGCCCGATATGCTGAGATTATGTGAAATATTAACATTATAATATTTACTGTACAAGCCATTTTTAGGGATACTGTTGTAAAATTATAGTGTGATTGAGTTGATGAACATTATTTTGGTTCTTATTTAGTACGCCTTCAGTTTATAAAATGTTCGATTGAGTTTTTTCATATGATACGATGTTTAGAACGATCATTCTCATGATAAGAGAAGCATGTGCGCAGACAGACAGCAGTGTACGTTCCGAGATAATCTACACATAGTTATGTGTGTAGATATTTAACTAAATCTGCAAGTTGAAAATCTTCACCAACTTAGAATTACGTATGCATCCCTAACGTCTTTGCACTATCGCCATTTTTATGTACTCATAGGTAAGCTACCTTTCTATCAATATTTTGTTTCTGGGTACGTATTTGTCTATCAATGGTCATCATAGGAGCGACTATAGTTAGGAAGCATATCAACTCTGTTAGGCCTACTGTAATTCTTAATTTCATAACATGCAATCCATTTCGTGATTTGGAGCTTTTCTTAATATCTTGGTGCCAAAATTGTATTAATACTGACTTCTGGCGCAAGCATTGAGCATGTACGTTTACGTCATACCTAACCTAACAAATTAGATTTTAATTTATTTTATTAAGCCCTTTTTCCACGTTCGTATCCCCAGCTGCAAATGTCAACGTCTGCGCCTGAGCAAGCAAAAAGAGCATAAATCTTAAAATCCCGATTCTTATTCTCACTTTACATTATACTTAGATGTTATATATCTCAATTTCATATTTCTACTCTTATTTTCCATAGTAACAACAATATGAAGGGTTACTCCTCAAGTTCAATATGTAATGTATTGGAAATCATAGGACAGGTACACAGGGCTTTGAACAGCAACACACGATCAACAACAAAGATGAAACATTCAACAGGTGAATAAAGTGATTCCTATAATCCCAGCAGACGAACGTCGTTTCTATTAATTTAGTTCACTAAAGAAAAAGCAACACTTAATATTGTATTTGATATAGTGTAGGTTGTATTTTAGGTATCACAAACTACTATGAGTTTGTTTTGAGTAAAGTTACATTCAACATTATATTCTGTGCATCATTTGATACAGTGACTATATAATCTACACAGAGTGCTACGTACCTCTCATTTTTTTTTGTAATTTTTATAATTTTTTTTTCCCATGAAATATGGATCAACCCGTAAAACACAATTCTTATTTTGCAACGAACTAATTCTGATACTTACAAATGCTTCTCAAATGAGGCAGAAGAGGCGCAATCCAAAATGACATGATTTTGATAAACTTTAATTGTTTTTACGGGTTTTCAATAGAATTACTGACTAACAATAATATAGAATAGTGATATATTTATTGAAATAACACAACACATGGATCACATCTTTAAACAGCTAACAACTACTCGGAAACATTTCTCTACGTACGTCGATTAATCTTTTAAATTCAACATGTGAAACTATTTTTAACATAATTTTGTTAAATATCTATGTGGTTACAATTAACGTCTTTACTTTGGTAATATTCATTAAAATATCCTAAAGCCAAAATCTTCTGTGGTGGTCTGACGCTTCGGCGTCTCGTGAACAATTAATTATGTACTTTAAACCCTTTCCATTAAATATCAACCCTAGAAAGGAACATATAGGGGTCGCGTTGTAGTATGAAGCAGAAATTATTTGGCTTAAGAAACGGAATGATGAAGTGCGGATAATAGTAATAATATCAAAGGTGAAGGATTGACACGATGAGACAATAGCTATATTATTATAAACTATTAGAAAATCAACTAGTCAATGTAAGCGAATATTAGATTACTTGAAATTATATCAAGTAACGTGATATAACTATGTGATTATGTTTTAACTAAATACGAGGACGCCTCGACTCGCGTAACTTTAGATGACGAAATACTAGTGTCTTAGCTTTTTTACGTAGGTAGGTATCCATATCAAAGTAGTGAGTGACCCAATATGAAGGAGAAGTAAGTAATATATTGTCTCACCATGGCTGCATAGTGTGAGGATGGGTTGCGCTCCACACCGTCCGCTGCCGGTGGTCGCTGCGGCCGCCCGACGTTGTGCCCCCACGCCGGAGCCCAGGGTGTCGTAGGGGAGGTTAACGAAAGAGAAGCTAGTAACACCCTGTATCTTCCTAATCCTACCGTCCGCCGCTGAACACTCGTGCTCGAGTCGTGCGGTGCCAGTGTCCGGCGACGGAGCTTACATCGCTAGACTGGCGTGTTGACTGCGCCGAGGGAGTCTGCTCTGACACTCGCTCCGAGCCGCACAGTAAGTACGATGCAATTGATAGCCTCTTATAAAAAATGCGCGGCGCTGTTTTCGCTCCCTCGAGGTATTCGTAGGTAGTGCCAGACGTTCAGCAAGTCAACCCGGCGCATCAATCTAGCATACGCCTCTAACATACCCTCTATTCGCAGGTACTAGAACGTGCTCCTGTACTTATTAACTAGTAATAAGTATAAGTAGCTATATACAGTACAATCTACATGTCCCGACCGTTCCTCTACGCATGACGGATCACCGACAATTATCGTAAATTTTGAATTCCCAATTTTCCTTTATAAATTCTTATAAACAATACAAAATTTTACATCCAGATCATAAACATTGGCTAATATAACATTGAGTCACATCGATAATTTACTTTACTTTAGGTAAATAAACATTTAGATCTAATTTAATATTTTGATAAATTTGGTTACTAGGGATCGCATAGAGATGAGATTTAGCGACATCATTTTGAAAACGAATATAGTGTGAATACACGTATAAAACATGAATAATTTGTAGATAGGATAATATAAGTATACTCGTATTACTGTATTAATATATGCTCGCTACTGCGAGTGTAGATTGCTAAACACTGACAGCAGAGAAACGGTCTAATGTAGACGATCGAGATCGATCGCTGGTCGGCCGGCATCGTAAAGTGGATGTCGGCCGGAGACGAGTTAGGCCTTAAGCGTTGGACTCCTTGAGGTCGGTGAGCCGTGCGAGCTGCGCGGGCTCGAGCTCATCGGGGATACTGGCGCGGCCGCCGCGCGGTGCCGCCGGTGGGGACTGCGGTGCAGTGGGAGGTCCCGACGCCACGGACGCGCCGCCTGACTCGCCTTCCGACGCCGTCGAACTCGACTGCGGGTGCGGCGCTGAGTCCGCCGGCCCGTCTTCCGAGTCCCTTAGGCACACGGCCGTCTGCTCTGACAGCGAGGACTCGTCGTCATCATTATCTTCGCGCTCGGGCTCTGGTAGCGTCTCCAAGTCGAGCTCAATGTCGCCGTTGAGTTCACCATTGACCTCTGATTCTGGTGGAGGGAAGGGCTGATCGGGTTCCTCCACCATAGGTGTGGCTGCGGTGATGACGATCTGAGCCACCCCCAGCCCGCAGTCTTCTTCGGTCTGCTCAGTCTGCACTGCCTGCACCGGCTCCGGGATCACCTAGTGAGCGGAAACACTCTTCTTAGACACCAGACTAGTTAACAATATATTCGGAAGGGGATGGTAGAAAGTTGCGGATTAAAAAAGTACTTAACTTGAGAACAGGCATTCCGAAAGAGGACTCAAATCATGCATCGAAGCGGCATGCTGTGATGACGTGAGCTACCGAAAGTAGTTCAATTCGAAAAAGAGTAATTAATAAAAATAAACTCATAATTCCTGGAAGAGAGAGTTATAAGTGAAGTCTAAAACAAACAATAGCAACAAGCTACAAGTCGTGTGTACAAGCTCCGACAAGCAACATGTAGGAACACGTAACAGAGGGAGGGATAGATTTGTATGATGGAGTCAAACCTCTTCCCAGCATTCACCGACCACTTCGTCGACTGAAGCATGAAAAAGAATTCACACTCAGTTAACACTAATACATAAATACGTAAATGTTACAATTAAATACATGAATAGCCCTAATATACATATATGTATATATAAATTACAGCGGAAGTTACAAGAATAATAACATCCTAGAACTGTGTACTGTGTGTTGGTTGTACAAGTACCTAGTTGCGATATAAAGACAAAGCTATCAATGAGATATTGCATTTTATAACATTCTAACCTACCTACCTGCTACTTGTTGGCTCATTGGCAAGTCTCATACTACGAGATATACTCGTATATGTAAACCTATTTCACCTGCATTAAAAATCTGTATAACCTATTTTTCTATTTAGTAAAGGTGTGACTAGCTTACTACTATTACGTATAGTAAACTGTGGGTGTGATTGCAGATTTTTGGGCCACGCAATCAGAGCCTTATAAAGAATTTTTTATCGTTAAGGAGGAACACACATTTTATTGAATTTTATGAATTGACTTGTGACTTTAATTTTAATATTTCTTATTCTTTTATTTTGTATAATTCTTATTACTTTTTTTTACATTTCTCGGGACTCTGGGGTCCCGGACCTTTGGAAGGCGTACGAGGAGCCGAAGGCAACTCGCAGAGGACCCTTAATTAATTTTAAATGATAAGGAGGCACCAACCGACGATTATCCCTGTATGCACTATGTAAGTGCACCCAAGGACAACCCCCGGTTGGTGCAGGACTATTGTTGTACGTACGTTATACTATTATGATTTTAATGTAATTTGGATAATTTTAATGATTTAAATATGGATTACATGCATGATGTTGCTTATATATTTAGTTATAGATATTCAGACACGACGTGAAAATCGTTATTGAATAAATAAATGAAAAAATGAAACGGGTAGCTTCAAAATCCTTTCTAAAGTTTTTTGCCATTTAAGTAATATTCGCGACCGTAACATATGTAAACAAAATTATAATCATTAGAATACGATTCCTTAGTTTAGTATAATCCAACATATCAATACTAAATATCATGAAATATTCATTCATAAGGAGAGTTATAAACACAGATTTGTTCGGTATTACGGTCGCGAATCGGGTATACTACATAAATACGAAAAACTTTATTCCGTCAGTCACAAATACGAATTTCAAAATACCTATTTTCATGATTCTGAATGGTTCAAAGTTCCTAATATAACAACTCCGATTTATCATTCATCCTATTTTTATATTTCCGAAATTTCAATATTCCTAACGTTTATAATAATAACAAAAAGTCCGACTTAATGATAATTCGAAACATAAAAAATACGAATTCGGATTATTAAAATACCGATTAATTAGAATTCCGAAATAAAAACGCCTTGTACATAAAAAAAATAGCAAGACAAATAAACACTTAATTGCTCGTCAATATTATGTATGAAGAGTTAGAATTAAAGAACTAATGTCTGTGTAAAGGGCTTAAAGTAACCTACCCAAACCTAACTTCGGGGTACCCTTCGCTCGCTCTTGCATCCTATGTCTTTGTAGAGGGTTTAAAGTAACCTAACCAAACCAAACCTCGGGGTGCCCTTCGCTCGCACTTGCATCCTATGTCTGTGTAAAGGGTTTAAAGTAAACTAACCAAACCTAACCTCGGGTGCCCGTCGCTCGTTTTTGCATCCAGTCTGTGTAAAGGGTTTAAAATAACCTAATCGAACCTAACCTCGGTGTGCCCTACGCTCGCTCTTGCATCCTATGTCGACGGAGCCCTGCTTGGCGGCTCCCATTTCTGCATCGAGGGTTTAAAGTAACCTAACCAAACCTAACCTCAGGGTGCCCTTCGCTCGCTCTTGCATTCTATGTCTGTGTAAAGTAAAGTGCAATTTATATGCGTAACTGAATATTATACTAATTGAATCAGAATTTTAATTTTAGCAGTGTATTCGAAGTATTGAAAATCGGAATATCGTTTGTCGGAGCGAGAACCCATCGAGCATTTGATTCTTCGAACGTATAAAGATCGGAAAACAAACAAATCGCATTTACAACTTTCGGTAAAATAAATTTCGTGATTTTTAATAATAGACTTTATAATTCTTAGGTATTATGAAATTCGAACTTTTGAAAATAGGAACATCAAAATTCGGAATAAAATATTTCGGAGTATTTGGGTGTTCCCTCGCATAACATATTCAGACCAACATACTGGTTGTATGTTGGCACGTTTGGTTTGTTTGTTTGTTGGCGTGTTGTTGTGGTACGTTTTTGCAATTTGCAAGTCAGTATCAGGATACTGACCTGCAAATTACAAAAAAAACGTATTAAAATTTGAAATACTCGACCGAGCTCGATTCTCTATTGAACCCCATACCCCTTTTTGCAAACTGGAAGAACCAGATAAAACAAGTCGTCTTTCGGCCTGCAACCCTACGGGCCGGGTGATTTCCGTTCGGCCTGTGAGCTGAAACGAAGCTATTTGTTAACCAGAATCGAAACCACGTGTGTCAACTTCTTGTGAACCTGTTTTTCATCGCACGGCACTTGGAGGCTGTTCTGGATCTACGAATCACTTTTCCCGCTAACCTGGTTTCTTAATAACTTTTACCGTGAGATATTATTTAAAGACTGTTTTCATAAATTAGGACAGTGTCCAGCCACGGGTCCAATTAGCGCCATCTTTACAACATTATATTTCTTCGAGTGCTGTTATTTGCGTGCGTGCACCTAAAAAGGCGATTGCAATCGAATTTCGTTAGGTCGTGAACCACATCTGTGACCAAAAGCAATTACCATCGGATGCGTCTAAGTTTTACTCGTGTTATAACAACCCTACCTGCATTTTTATATTATTGAAATTTTAAATTATGATTGTTTTCCCTTTTTACATTTAATATTTTGTTTTTTATTTTATTTATATTTTATCAAATTTAAAGTATATGTGGTGCAGTTTCTGTCTTTACGTATATTGCGCTAAAAGAAAAAAACCGGTCAAGCACGTGTCGGGCCACGCGCTGTGAAGGGTTCCGTAGTTAACAAACTTAACATTGAGAGATTTACCATGTCATTTTAAGGCCACAGACTTCTTATAGGTTTTCCTGTAATCTATAGGTATAGAACTAACTTACGTATATTTTTCAAAATTTTTGGCTCAGTGGTTTCGGAAATAGGGAGGGGGGTTGGTCAATTTTCGTCCATTTTCTGAAATAACTTTTAAAACAATTTATTTTAAAATTATACAAAAAATATAGTTGGGACTCACACAGTAAGCCCATTCATTTGATATGTCACACGGTACAGTTTGCAAAACTTTTTTATTTTATTTTCTTATTTGCAAAGTGACCGCCATATTCAAAATGTTTCAATAAATTCATATGTGTACCAAATTTCAACTTAATCGGTCTATTACATTTGGAGCAAATTGGCTGCGACAGACGGACAGACTGACAGACACACGAGTGATCCTATCGTATAAGTGTTCCGTTTTGCCTTTTGAGGTACGGAACCCGAAAAACTGAGAAATTGAGTTAAACAGTTACCTCAACTTCTTTTTTTACAGTCGGGAATCTTTTTCCATTACTGAACAATGCAATTCTATGTTTTCCAATGAGGGAATACCTATTTTATTGCACTCATGTGGTAAGTAGATGTTATTTTCAAAGGGTCCAGTACCTAACATGATCCCTGTAAGGACACAGCTATTACTATTTTTACAGCAATGACTTTCAATAAATTTGATATCTCATGGCATAATACTCGTATAACACTCGCTGACGTCCCGGCCAAAGGCGTATTTTTTTCGTGTTTGATATGAGACTACGCCCACAGGCGGTTAACTTTACCAAGTAAAAACAGACAAACCGCCTATATGCGTGTAAATTTGCGTACATTACTAGGAAGCCACGTGATCCAGTATTGTACTGCACTCATTTAAATGTTTCTAGTGTCTAGGCAAAAAAATAACGGAATAAAAATGGCATATTACGGGTACCTTGACTTGTTTTTTTGACGACAGTACGGCTATACGCGTGGTATTATTTTGTATGAAAATTTTTAGTGTCATTTACAGAATGTCAACTTCATCTCAGTGTCAGTGAAAGTGTTCATTCTAATCCTACAAGAGTCTGAACCTACACATTCTTTGTTTGTTAATATTTTTATCATGTTTTGTCCAGAGGATACTGAATAGGTTTCGGGTTCTGATCCGTGCAAGGCTCGAGGGATCGATATAATCGCTCGGTTGTATTGGCTAGTTCGATTACACCGGCCTACGCGGTAAATTCTAGCCCTGTGGCTTTAGTGCGAGTTTTTATACTTACTCGATCGCGTAAACTTTACGCTAACGTTAACTTACGTCAATTTGAATGGAATAATTGTGTTTCCCATTATAGTCCCAAATGTCCTTTCTTTGGTATTGTTCGTCGAATCGTTTAGCTCCTTAAGTTCTAAGTTGAGCTGCGCGATTACTGACAAATACATGACCGACTGGGCAGTTCCTCTCAAAAGACCATTTCAGGCAACAATCTACATAGTCTTCACATGAACTGACCAAGATTATATCTGGACTTTATAAGAGACTATGAGCTCTGAGTTTCTTTCGGCCTTTCTTCTCAGAGTAGTTAGACAGGAAACGCCGACCTCATCTAGATTTTACAAAAATATGATTGACGTGTAAAAGTGTTTGTACAAACCTACTTACAGAAATAAAATCATTTATCATAGTCACCAGACCACACTTATTCAGTTTCAGTACGAATCGAGGTTTACACAAACTCGCAGTAAGGCCACAGATGCATGAATTAAAGGGAACAGGCAATGTTGTAATGTAACTGCTAAAATACTTATCATCTTGTACATATCTTTTTTCTTTACATGCTATTGTATATAATATTATATATTATTTATCATATTTGAACATTGTCTAAGAATGCATCAGTGAAGGAGGTAGATAGTCTTTTGTTACTTAATTACAAAAACCTTTATCAAAATATTCACACAAAAATAATTCCCTAAAAGATTTTACGTTCTCAGTCTATAGGCAATGACCTAATTTAATTGATTAACTTATCATTAACTTCGAAATATTTGACGAAATTGAAATTAGGGACTGCAAAATGGCTGGTGAGTTTAATAGGATTTTTTTAAAGATAACTTTGAAGGTGAGGTTTCAATCGTTACTAGCTTTAATAGTATATTAGATTGCCAGAAGTGCTCATTTTCATTGTTAGATAAAGTAAATTGTACATTTAGATAAAAATATTCCACTTAACACAGATCATTCAAGAATGGTGTGATTTAGTTCACATTTCCTGAACTTGAATAAAAGATATTGAAAAATAAGATATTATTAAGAACCAATTTACAATCGCAGTCCCTACTTGCAAACCAAGGGCCTAAGTTTATTTACAAAAGTTGGAGTAGTCCCTCCATTGCAAGTTGTTAACAGAATGTATGTGGCCAATTTGTCCAAAACTGACAATAGAGACCATTGCAACGTTTGTAAATTAGTTAGAAACCGTCCGTCAATGTCGAACTTACCGACAATAGTAACAGAGGGGGCGGCAAACTGAGTGCCGTAATGCTCCTGCTGGTTCCTGCTAAGCTCAAGATTAAAGCTGAAGTCAGGCTGGCTATCCATGGAGTCGCCGAGGGCCGGGGGCGGCGGCGGCGGGGGCGCGTCAGGGGGCGCAGCACCTTTAGTATTGTTGTTGTCATTCAGGATCTCTGGCAGCGTCCGTAGAAATACACAGTTCAGCCACACAACAGGGTCAGTGCAAATTTTGACATGCAACGTCACGAGTAGTGGGCTCATCCAATTTGGGTTGCTATACAGCCGCTCGGCTAGAAAGTTGTCTACCAGTTTGTAGTTGAAATTCATCATAAAACAATAAGGTACGTATTTTAATTTGCGCAAAATTTATCTGAAAATAAATTACTAAAACTGTTTTTATCATATATTGAAGTTAAATCATGCGTTCCATGTGTAAATTGTGTGAAACTGCCTCAGTCTAACTTAACAACTTTCAACGTTTGTCAGTATTGATAGAAAACTTTCTCGGCCGACGGTAGTTGACATCGATTCGTTAATTGCGCTCGTGTATGCAATTAGTAGCTTATAAATGCTTCGCAATTATTGTAATTTGTGGAAACGGGAATTATTGCAATCAATAAATGACTAGCCTTGGGAAAATACTGTAAACTAACTTCAAAGTACACACATCAAAAAAGTCTACATTTACAGAAACTGCACGTTTTATTAGTTAATATTTTTTGTTTTTCTTAAACAAAGTAGATTGGTATACAATCTTTTTGTTCTCGGACACATATACGTGCTGTTTTAAAAATAGAAACATTTCGATTGTGTTTTGTTTTCCTTAAAATAAAAGCTAATTATTTTTTCCCGGTTTTGTGTGTTTTCATTGCGTGATAAATTTGGTATTTATCTCACTTTTATCATTTTGGGATGTAAAGTTTTTGAAAAAATTGAGTGGTGAGTAAATAAGAGGCTCATTGGCGACGTAAAACTGGTGGATGCCAAGCTTCCCGGCTTGGTTCATCGCCGCAAGGTTGCCTGCTTGTCGGTCTTCTATAGATGTACTTCGGTGAGTGTGCTCAGGAACTCCACAACCTCATTCCACCGGCCCGCTTCTACCATCGACCATCTAGACGCACTGTAAATTTCCATCGATACCTAGTTGCCATTCCACCAATTCGCACTAAGCGCTTCTAAACATCCTTCATAATGCGCACGGCAAAAGAGTAGAACTCACTACCTGCGTCTGTGTTCCCGAACGCATACAACCCCGATCTCTTCAAAGTTAGAGTGAACAGGCTTCTTCTAGGTAAGCTCACTCCATCGTAGACATTGTCTCCTGTCACCTCTGAACTAGACTAAAGTAAAGAGCAAACCCATCACAAATAAAAAAAAGAGTTATTTTTTATCATGGAGCGACGCCATTCGACTGCTGATGAAATGCAGAGAGCTGTAGGAATGCTACAAGCGGGAAGAAATCAGTCCCAGGTATCTCGGTATTTTGGTGTCAATAGAAGCGTGATTTATCGTCTTTGGTAGCGTTACGTTAATACAGGGGATCCTGCTGAGCAGCACCCAAGACGTGGAAGCAGTACAACTGCTCGATAGGACCGATACATACAACTGACTGCAAGAAGTCTGCCGATGTTAACCGCCCAGGAGACAGGCTTAAAGCTACATTTCTCAAGCGGTGTTGTTGTTAGCCACCAAACCGTGAGAAATAGGCTGCATGAATACGGCCTACGATCACGACGCCCAATTAGGTGCCCAACTATAAGCAATGGTAATTGCGCCCGTCAAAACGAATGATGTATGGAATATTTAACATGGACGCAGGAGCAATGGGATGAAATTATTGGATCCATGCCTGATACGAGAAGGGTAAGAGTGTATCTTCGTTCCGGAAATGCTGGACGGCTGAGATGCGTCCAGGAAGTGCACCCTTACAGTGGCTCCACAGTGATGGTATGGGCGGGTATTATGAAGAACAGACGAACTGAGCTCATTTTTGTAGATGGCAATATGAACACTGAAAGTTATGTTGAAGATGTCCTCGGGTGTCCTCGGGCCTTATGTTCACCCATTTGCACAATGTCGTGGCTCAGAATTCACGCTGATGCATGCCAATGCGTGTTCGCACACAGCTCGGAGGACCAGAGAGTACTTAGCAATGGAAAACATCTGGGTATAGCCGTGGCCTGCACAATCGTCAGACCTCAATCCCATCGAGCACGCATGGGTTATGCTCCAGAGACGTGTTCTAGAGAACCTGGATGGAGTGTCGACAACCCAACAACTGAAAGACTTATTAAAATTCCATTGGGAGCGTTTGCCGCAGGATCAGATAAACAATCTTATAAATGAAATGAAAAATCGTTGCCGACAAATTTTAAACAACGAGTTTGTATTGAATTACCAAATAATTATAATAAAAAATGTCGTTATTTAATTTTGTAAAACATGAAAAGTTTAATTTCGTTTTAACTTTATTTTATACTACGTATGTTACGGTACACATATTGTTCATTATTGTGATTAAATGAACAATTGAATTAAGGATTTTGTTGCTTTAGTCACTAATGCATCAAAAATGCGTCAATATTAAATTTTATTATATTAAAATAGTAAAAATCGTTCAAAATTTCAAAACGGTAAATGTGCTTAGACTTTTTTGATGTGTGTATTTATAAATCTAGCTTTGTATATAAAATCTAACTGTTCTTGGAAAACGAATCGATGTTCAAGCGTAGATATACTTTACAAGGTTTGGGGTACATACAAGCTTTATTTACAACTTTTCAAGACGTTTATAATCATATTTTACTTATTAACTGTTCAGTTGTTCAGCGTGCGTAAAGTTCAGGTGCCTACTCGTATATATAATTGCAGCGGCGAGTAGACATCAGTATAATCTACGGTAGGTACAGTCAATTTAATATATATACGCCTTGGCCAAAAGTATTGAGCACCTTACAAGTTTTGCTCGTACACGGTAAGTATAGAAGAAAACCAAATCTATTGTTTAAGGTTTAAAAATAATGATTCACGCCGCAGCTAGCAATAAAACACCTGTGTGCAATAAAATTTGTCTTTTTGCAATTTTTGTATTTTTATTATCAGTTCGCTACCATCGCTCGTTGTGGACACATCCAGTGATCTAGCGGGTTTTTGGTATTTTATTTCAGAAGATTTAAGTGATATAGTTGTAACATGCCAAAACGAAACGAACTTTCATTAGAAAAACGTGTACAGATACAGCTTCTGCATGAGCAAGCGAAATCACAGCTAGAGATTTCAAAAACTGTGAAATGTTCGCGCCGATCCATGCAATATGCTTTTGAGCGATTCTCTGCTACCAGATTACATCAAAATATACCAAGAACCGGGCGCAAACGCATCAACATAGACCGTCAGGATCGTCAGTTACTGAGAGATTCGCTAAAAAATTGGAAAACAAATATCTTCAGAGCTCGCTGCTGAGTTGTCAGTAGAAATTGAGAAACCAATTTCTGCTCGAACTACTCGTTGAAGACTTCAGGGAGCTGGTCTGAAAGGCTGTAAAGCCTGGAAGAAGCCGTGGCTCTCCGACCACAACAAAAAAGCTCGGTATAAATGGGCCTTAAAACACTGAAGTTTCACCGAAGAAGATTGGTCAATTGTTGTGTGGTCAGACAGGATTGCTGCCGTAATTAAGGCAAAGGGTGGAGCCACAAAATATGAATTATCTATTAAGAAATAGTAAAATAAACCTATAAAATGGTTTTATTTAGATTTGATACTCCTCAAAAAACTGAAAGATATCATGGGTGCTCAATACTTTTGGCCAAGGCTATATACACATATATATATTTTAGAATTTTTGTTAGTGTCTGTAATTCATAGTTCAGGCTTGGAAGTAAACAGTGTGTTTAGCAACTTAAAAATTATGCTATTGTATTATCATACAATAGCAGCAAGTAGGTATTAGTACTGCACTGGCGCTTAAGGCTGGCTTACTCGACAAATCATAAAATACACGCAACCAGTACATCAATTAGAGCTGCAAAAAGGACCAGTCTTCTGAATATTTTATTGAAATACTATAAAATATGTCCAAATAAGTTTGACTTGAAAACTTTCAAATTTTTAAACCGACACTATAAAGATTTTGAAGAAATTAGAAATTTTGACGACATTTTTAAAGAAAATATACCTACGAAAGATCCAAGTTCTTCCATTCTCCTGTAAATTATTGCAAGTACAGTATGTAACACCCACTTTTATTTTCGTAAAAGCTACCAATTTGTATTAGTAATTTATTTATAAATGTTGGATAAGTAGGTAATTAATCATTTCTAATGTTTAACGTCTGAATAACCATAAATTGTTCGAAGTTTAAAATTCTCATAACTTTAAGCAACGTTTATAAATAATTCCCTTAATGTCGCGAATGTGATGGTCGCGATCGATTTCAGCATCGATCTTGGCTACCGTGGTGTAGGTTATAGTTTTACTTAAACAAAGGTGTCGTGACATTTTTTTTAAGATTTCGGTTCATGGTCTTTGTTTTTTCACAAGTTCTTTTACTTGTCGGTTTTCAATTCAAGGTCTAGAGGGACTAGTGTTGTTCACTAAAAAAAACACTTCGAAATTTTGAATAGTTTTGAGTTTAGAATCTGCAACGATTTATTTTCTTTAAATACAAAGGAGTTCGCTTTCGTATGTGCAGTTACTTGATTGAGTTCCGAAGTGAACTTTACTGTTCTAATTGTACCAAAACATTTTTTACTGACCAACTTTTAAGTATGGAAGGTAGTGATCGCGACCATCAAACTTACCTAATATTATATACACTATTTACTTCGTGCAACACATGCAGTATTGTAACGATGTGGTGTCTGTCCGAGCGGCTAGCCGTGCGATAAAACATGCCAATTGGGAACCAAACCACTATATATTAACCCAATCAGCCAAAGCTACCATTTGTCTATGGTACGTGAATCGTTCAATTAAAATGCCGTTTGAAAGGGGACAACTTGAATTTACAAAATATACAAACGATATACAAATAGGTGTGACGAAAGTTAAAAGTTTTGTTTTGTTGTACAGACCCTGAAAATGCTTTTCCAGGTCGTCATCTCAATGAAGACTACTTATATTTTGGATCACTACGACCACAATATAAAATTAGGTTGGCTTAACATATCATTCTAATATTATTATTAGGTAGTGTACCTATAAAAACCCATTGAAAAACCCTGCAAAAATGATGTTATTATTGAAACTCAAACTCAAAGCTTTTATTACAATTAAACCAATTACAGACACTTGAATTGTCAAAGAGTTAAATTAGTTGCCCATTACGAAAAACTCCAAGGATACACTTTTCAAGATATTACAAAATCCTGGGTACATTATTCGTATTGCTTTTTTAAATATGTGAGAATAATGTAAAAAAATATATCCAAAATATAAGATTAAGTTAACCCTGGCAGTTAAGAAATGACCAGTCGCCAACTGACGGCCCCCTTTAACAAACATGATACGTGGTCTGTGGATCAGCACCATCAGCGAGACATTTATTCCGAAGAACTTCATTTTCCGTTTACATTAAACAAACCAATTAATAAATTTTATGAAATGAAGTAAAATATTGGCGAATTATCCAGAATTAATTATGTCGTAAATGGAAAAAAAGGACGATGCAACGGTATATCTAAATAATTTAAATTACACATTTGCCATGTCAGTTTATTCCTAGTGACAGTGTAGCGTCATGAATGTTTGATTAACACAGCTACTACATCGATTTCATAAATAATTACAAGTGCCCGATGCGATTTCCCATCGGCAAAAATTACGAACTTCCAGGTGTACAATCGTCGACCGCATCATAATTACTATTAAGTGAGACCTTCGGTGAGTTGCACAAAACCAAATTTAGTTTAACGGAGACTTTAAATTGATGCTGTCACTTTCTTTTTGATACAAAATGTAAGGGATGGCATGAATTTAAAGTCTCTGTTAGTTGTTGGTTTCGTGCCACTCACTTGAGTGAGTTAGTCACATATTCTCAATTCAAATCTGTTTTAATGTTCGACTTTCAATCGAAAGTATGCACCTACTAAAGGTTTAAATTGCACTGCGGACCTAACAAAAAAAAAAAAGGAAGAAAGTTGTCCCCATCCAAGTGGCCATCTAGCTACGTATGGAAGTGTGTCTTACGGTCCTCAGCAGCAGCGGCTTCAGGCGGGGTGTGTGGGGGTGACGCGAACACCGGTGGTGCGGCGCTCAGTGGTGGCCATTCTTCTGCACCACTCAACGGTTCTCCGTTCTATATTCGAAATTATGTTTAAAACTAAAGAGTTCCGATAGGTTATTAAAGAAGTAAAAAGTAAACAGAAAATAAACTAAACTTTTTAGTTAAGAGTTACACAAAAAATTAATACATATTGCTCTTCTAGGAAGCTGTAGAAGAAAGTTGTAGAGATCTAAAAGAACGTAATTGTGAAATAAAATTATTGATAATACGTCATAAAATAAAACTGCTATTGTGTCTCGTTTACCGCGCGTGAACCTTCTAACACGGATGAACTCGCTCGTCGCTTATAGGTGCTCTTCCATATTATTAAGAGAGTAGAGTAGAGTTTCGTAATGTGTACCTTTTTTTTTTTTTTTTTTTTGGATGGGAAATCATCAAATAACTTCTCCCGCTCTGGGTGGAGCGGGAGGGCGTGTCAGACTTCTACTGACTAAAACCCACCCGTGTTCCTTCAGTTGCCTGTGCCAGGGCCACGGTATCTTTTTCAAACAACCCGCAACCCTAGCGGCATCGGCCCTATTGGACCCCATCTTTGCTGACATCTCTTTGAGGCGCGCGTGGAACACAACGCGCCGTCGACCCGGGCCTGGTCCTTACCGGACGGCGAGCTACCCATTGCTCGCCATCCGCAAGCCCGCGCCTACGGTGGCCGGGAATCGGCTATCGCTTCCCGACGCCCAGGGCGTCTCCTGCGGCGACTAGGGGCGTGAGGGCGCAAAGATTGCCTCTCCCTCACGCGTTCAGCCTCCTCCTTCGCGAGCATTACTGCTTCGCAGAAGGAGGTGACGGCTTCCCATGCACTCTCGCTCCGTACCATGGCCTGTACCAGGGCCGGACGCGAGAGATCGCCGCCGCCGATCGCCTCCGCGAGGACGCGGCGGTGCTCTGCCCAAGCCGGGCAGACCTCCACCGTATGCTCCACCGTGTCCTCCGGGCGATCCACACAGTGGTAACACCCGGGCGTTTCCTCCCGCCTTATCCGGAACAGGAACCTCCCGAAACAACCGTGTCCGGTGAGGACCTGCGTCAGGCGGAAGGTGAGGATGCCGTGACGCCTCTCCAACCACTCCTCAAAGAGGGGACTTATCGCCGCAATTGTGGCGTGCCCTCGTAATGTGTACCTAAAGTTCGAATTCAGGATTGTTGTTTCAACATACCTTTCGATGAAACCGTTTGAAGAGGTTGAAGTATAACTTACAACTTTTACTTGGCACTGGCTCTATGTCCGTTGCTACTTAGCTGCCACTAAACGAAAATGAGTGAGGCCAAAAATATATTTTAAACAAGGAAAAAACCAACTGAAACTTTGACAAGGCTTTTTGAAACAATATAGGTATAAGAAAATTAGCTCAAAATCGTCGATCAAACCGAATAATAAGCATAATTTTTCAAGCTTTTTGATCAAAATCCATTAATAAAGGAAATAGCAACTGTCTTTTATGACCGAACATCAACTCCGGACGCCATAGCAGAAGTAGAAGGTGAGAAGACAAAGAAGGAGAAAAGATGTTTCTTGCAGTATACCGTGCGCTCTCTACTCAGTCTGAGCTTAACAGATATCAATATACATTGTTTTTGAAACCTTGTACCAAGCCCAAACCTGATCTTTCTGCCCTCCGCCCTACCAAAGGGCCAGCGAAGTATCACGCCTACAGAGTGTTCCATCAAGTACTCGGGAGTGGCTTGGGATTCAACTGCCCCTTGAAATATGGGGCTAGAAGCAAGGAGTCAATTAAAACTTAGAGCCAATCACGACCTTGGATCCTTCTGCTCGTGACACGTTTTTAAGCACTTTTTTCTGACGATGTAAGCGTGGTCGTGCTGGAAAATACAGTTTACGCCAAGGAGCTTGTTCAAATGGAGCCCCCCACTGATGTTGATAAAGATAACGATGATGAAAGTTAATTTGATTGAGAAGATCGTGTAATTTCTTTTGGTAATTTTTCATAATTAAAAGGGAAATGCCCATCATTCACACAAAAAAAAATGCTTGGAATGAACAACAATGAAATATACGTTAAAATGCACTACAAATCGTAGGGAACCCATTACAAACTCAATAATTATCAAAAAACTAGGTGGAAGCCAGTTCCAAACCATTTTTCTAAAATATAGGTTAAGTCAAGGTTAATGATTAATATGAAACAGTTAAACAACAAAAAAGCAATTAAATGTTTTAATCATCATTAAAAACCACTAATAGGTATATATTATCACCATGAAACTGTGCAGGAGGATAGATATTGGATTGGTACCGGGCCCATGCTAAGTTCCATATTATTGACATAGTATTGACACAGGTACCAACTGTTTGCCGTCCCACTAGGCAGTTATAATAACGATTCTGTATAGCCCTACTTCAAGATAAAGAATTGTTAACTATTATGACAACATATATTTTTTGAGAAATATGTTTACTTTGTATTTTTTATTTTTCCTCGCAGTAAAAAACAATTACCCAAAAAAAATAAAACCTCAAACAATGCGTTATCCATTTCCCTACATATCTCAATCCTATAAATACCATTAGCTCGTCTATGCTCGGAATAGTATGCACAGGCCCGTTCGAACAATGCCGAGCATAGACGAGCATTTGATGAGTTCCACATGCCAACAAAACCATTTCGCTGTATGTCAGTTGTGGAAAATTAACAACATTGTTATTATTTACATTAATACTTACTCACAATCAAAATCTTTAAAAAATGGCCACAGTCGTCATTAAATATCCTAGAAAGCAATTTGTAACTCATGTTGCAAACGCAAAACCATGAATCAGTAAACAACCGAAAAAATTAAATGCAATTATGTCAAATTGTCAAACTGTCAGCAAGGCAAAGGGCTATTATTGACATGCATATATTATTTTAATTAGATTCACGGTATTTACAGGTCGAATTATATTAAATTAATGTTAACTGTGCAATACTTCGATAAGAACTATTTGACGATTCCTGTTTGGTTGAATGTCGATTACTATGTCAAATAAAAAGTGACGTCCAATAGAGAAAATAAGAATGAATTAGTTGCTTAGCAGGTTAAATATTTTTATGATCGTTATATTTTCACCCTAGCTATACAAACTTGAGAATGGTTTCATTATACATATTTTATTCTAAATATAATTAAGAACTATTAGTAGTTTCTGTCCACTTCAGGCATTTTTTAGGCGTTCCCCTTTGTATGATTAATTCATTTTTTTTATTTTTCCAATTTATATTTGTATACACACTCTATCTCTTAAAATATTGATCCTACAGTAAAAATGTATCATATATAAGTAACATACTTTATAAAAATAATATTTTTAAAAAGAGATATCTTTAATAGTTTTCGAGATACAAGCAAATAACTGAAAACAGATACCTTCCCCCTCATCCCACCCTCGGGGACTGCATAGATCTCAAAGAATACCTGTACCAATTTTCAAAACTACACGAATTATTCGGTCTGATTTCGAATAGTGGTTCGTAACTAAATGATAAGGTATCGGGGAATGTGAAAATAAACTTAGGGAAGTTTCAAGGAAAAATAAGAAAAAAAAACGTGCAAAATTAAAGGTAACGTGTATTTAATTGTGTGTTATTGTCTTGGGCGACCCACCTCATCGCACTCCTCGACGATCAGCGAGGGGAAGTTGCCGACCACTCCGTTGGCTTCTCCGCGCCACCAGCCGTCATCCACGTCATGTGCGTTGCGGGACACGATGCGGATTATCTGGACACACATTTTAGACATGAAGGAGAAATCAATTCATTGGTAAGTGTCGAAAAGCTTCGACCAAGTTTCTAAAGTAATTTCACCTGTCCCTCCTCGAGGTTCAGCTCATCAGGGCATTCGGCATCATAGTCATAGAGAGCGAAGCAATGTCCGAGAGTCGGCAAATCAGTTTTCGGCGTAACCACTTTCGAAGTCTCAGGTGCGGCAGCTGCGACACCGGTGGTTGGCCACTCGGCCACGAAAGATTCGGCCTGAGGTGGCTCCTCGGCTTTCGGCTCTTCAGGTTTGGCGGTAGGAGCTGAGATCACTGAGATCTGATCGGGGGACTGCACCACGTCAGCGTCTTCTCCTTCCACGGTGTAGTCAACCGAAGAGAACGAGATTTGGGAGACCAGGCCCGGAGCGCCAGTGCTTGAGCAGGGCTACGCAGAAAAACAAAAGCTAATTTCGGAAATGAAACTGAGATCAAAAATATAACAAAGGTGTTGCCAATTTAATATAAAAACCTCAACTGTGTACTTTCTCGAAAAGTACTATAATATAACTAGTGTTAAAATTGTAGGCATATCTTAAACAAGTAAAATGTAATATTGCATACAGTTTTCATCTTTAAAGTGTACGTCACTCCGATCCCAGAATAAAATATAACTGTTTGAAATAAGAATCGTGAAAATTATTTTTATGATACTGGCAGTAAGGTAGAAGCTGTAAACATTTGGACTTTCATTAATTATTTGTTTTTCCTTCTAAATAAGAGAATCGTTAAAAATCGTAAATAATATTGCGTTATCATATAATAATCTATTCAAATTGGGCCTTAGCAGTCATTTTGTTTTGGTCATTCTGCATAATCGGCATAGATGAAAGTAATACTGTCATTCGGTTTCTGACGTTTGTCGTGATTCAATGTGTCCCTCTGAGTTTTTAATTGTTGTTAAGTTTTCTTTGTTGTATGATAGTTAACGGTTTCGAAATTTCAAAATCAAAAAATTTGAATGACTAAGGGCCGGTTTTTTGATACGTATTTAACTCAACCAATGGTTGAATATAGTAACTAATGGTTAAATTTTGAGTAAATGTGAAAGGCACATGACTGAGTTAACATGAACGTATTCATGTTAACTCAGTAATGTTAAAAAATAGTAACTAATGGCATTTTAGCAAACACATTTAACCAAAATTCAACCATTACTTACTATGTTTAACCATTAGTTGAGTTAAACACATTAACTAATGGTTGAATTTTGAGTAAATGTAAAAGGCTAAACATGAATGAATTGACATTGACATTCATGTTAACTCATTCATGTTAAAAAATAGTAACTAATGGCATTTTGGCAAAAACATTTAACCAAAATTCAACCATTAGTTTAACCATTAGTTAAGTTAAACATAGTAACTAATGGTTGAATTTTGAGTAAATGTGAAAGGCTAAACATGCATGAGTTAAAATGAATACATTCATGTTAACTCATTCATGTTAAAAAATAGTAGCTAATGGCATTATGGCAAAAACATTTAACCATTAGTTACTATGTTAAAACATTAGTTGAGTTAAACATAGTAACTAATGGTTGAGTTTTGAGTAAATGTGAAAGGCTTAGCATGAATGAGTTAACATGAATATATTCATGTTAACTCATTCTTGTTAAAAAATTGTAAGTAATGGCATTTTGGCAAACCCATTTAACCAAAATTCAACCATTATTTACTATGTTTAACCATTAGTTGAGTTAGTAGTAACAAATGGTTGAATTTTGAGTAAATGTGACAGGCTAAACATGCATGAGTTAAAATGAATACATTCATGTTAACTCATCCATGTTAAAAATAGTAACTAATGGCATTTTGGCAAATACATTTAGCCAAAATTCAACCATTATTTACTATGTTTAACCATTAGTTGAGTTAGTAGTAACTAATGGTTGAATTTTGAGTAAATGTGAAAGGCTAAACATGAACGAGTTAATATGAATACATTCATGTTAACTCATCTATGTTAAAAAATAGTAACTAATGGCATTTTGGCAAAAACATTTAACCAAAATTCAACCATTAGTTTAACCATTAGTTAAGTTAAACATAGTAACTAATGGTTGAATTTTGAGTAAATGTGACAGGCTAAACATGCATGAGTTAAAATGAATACATTCATGTTAACTCATTCATGTTAAAAATAGTAACTAATGGCATTATGGCAAAAACATTTAACCATTAGTTACTATGTTGAACCATTAGTTGAGTTAAACATAGTAACTAATGGTTGAATTTTGAGTAAATGTGAAAGGCTTAGCATGAATGAGTTAACATGAATACATTCATGTAAACGCATTCATGTTAAAACATTGTAAGTAATGGCATTTTGGCAAACCCATTTAACCAAAATTCAACCATTATTTACTATGTTTAACCATTAGTTGAGTTAGTAGTAACAAATGGTTGAATTTTGAGTAAATGTGAAAGGCTAAACATGAACGAAATAACATGAATACATTCATGTAAAAAACAGAAATGAAAGGCTAAACATGAATGTATTCATGTTAACTCATCCATGTTAAAAAATAGTAACTAATGGCATTTTGGCAAACACATTTAGCCAAAATTCAACCATTAGTTACTATGTTTAACCATTCGTTGAGTTAACTACGGATCAAAAAACCGGCCCTAAGTTAACAACGTTAAAGCTCCGTATCCATTGAAAGCAAAGTTTAGTAATAGCTGCTAATTATTGATTCTCCTTAAAATCTAATATTTCTAAAACCAATGTTGTGCAACTTGAGTTTCCCGATGAATACGATTTCCGCAAAAAAAATACTGCTATTTCAATCGTATCCAAATGCATAAGCAGAACGCAGCTGAAACAATCTATCGTGGGATGTAAATCAACTGAGTATTCGTATGGATGCTGTATGTACTATTTATTGATTTCTTGTTAAAATTGCTAGATATTTCTATGAAGGTTCTTGCTCACTTAATTTCATTAAGTGTGGAAACTCCGGCCCTAAGACGACCCGCTGACCTGGATCTGTAGTCCTGTACCTACACATTTCGATGAAACTTAGTTAATAACGTAAGTGCACGTCGTCAGTCGGGTGCATTTTTATCGATTTTCTTTAGCGATCGATATTCATCGGAAGGGCAGTTTCATAAGTGGTAATCACTTTGAGTAAAAGCTACCTGAGCATGCTAACCTAGACTCGTAGCAAACCCACACACTTTGATGAAGAGCCAGAGGAAACGAAAGACTTATTTTGAGAGTGGTGGGGGCAGCCTCTATTCTACCTAGGTATGTATTAATCAGTGCCTACATCCTCTTTGTTGTTTTACACATTTTAATTCATCTTTGTGCCTCAAAACAGTACTCAAACCATGCACAAAACCAGTAAAACTATGACCTTATCAGTGCCCTAAACCTCTTTGTTTGTACATTTTATTTTTTGTAAGCCTATGCCTTATTATATTGTTGTGGTTGTTTATTTAGTTCTAGTTTAGTTCTTACGATGACCATAATTACCTGTTCCCTGTCCACATCCAGATAGTTATGGGGCACATAGCCTTCTTCCCCACGGTAGTTCCTGGCACGGAGCCAGCCGTCGCCGTCTCCTTCTCCCACGACCTCCAACTGTTCGCTCTCAATGATCGAGAGTTCATCAGGATTTTGAGCCTAATTGAAAATAGTTGTGTAAGAACTGGTTGATTCCAAGCGTATTCAGTAATTTGCTTTTGTTTGTTAGATCAAGTATGAATTGTGTTTAGTCGCTAAGCTAAGCATCTACGCATTATCGCTGTTGACGATCGTGTGGTGACCATATCCACTTGTGCTCTATGTACTTGTACCGCTACTGTGCAAAGCATCCTTTAGAAAAATAATGCTCTACTGTTGTTGTTCAGCAAGCCTACGCTTCTGTGCTGACCATTGTGAGTGCTATATGGACAGCACACAATCGTAGGCTTGCTTATCTAGTAGTGACTGGACAGCACAAAAGACAATACGTAGACCGCTTAATCAGCTAAATATAATGGAGAATGAATGAATCTACGTGGTGATAAGTGTATGTTAATATTGAAAATAAGCATTTTTTATTATAACTTCTGACTGAGTACTTTGTTTATGCAGTAATATAGTGTCAAAAAGATTAGGGTAAAATTGGTAACTTACGAATACCAATCTGTAGTACGAATACAAGTCTGCTAGAGACTTAATTAATAATTAGTTGTTGATAGATATAGATTAAGTAAGGAAGAAAAGTAGGAATTGTAGGAAGCGAAAAGGATTGTTCCAAAAACCAGGGGCAATAACAATGAACAATTAATGCCATTATTTTTCCAGTGCCAGAGAGAGACGGAGTTATAAATAACCATCCATACATCACACACCATCCACCATCCCTTTTTCGCAACGGAATCATGATGGCGTTAATAGTTCATAATAAGGACCCAGTTCGTAGCAATTTCTACGCCGGGGCTATGACATTTATTGTAGGAAGCGAAGAGGATTGTCCCAAAAACCAGATCGTAGCAATTTTCTTCGCTGAGGCTACGACGTTAGGCCCTTTGCACACGGTTCATAAGCGTAGTCGTCTCACAAGCATATCGTCATGCCGCATTGGCACGAAAGTTTCATACGATTAGCTGCAAGTTTCAACATGTACGTGCTTGTATGGCTCTCGTACTACGCGCGTATTACGATACGCTTACGATACGACTACACTTACTATCCGTGTGCGGAGGGCCTTAATTGTAGTTAGCGAAGAGGATTGTTCCAAAAACCAGTTCGTAGCAATTCCTACGCTAGAGTTACGACGTTAATTGTAGGAAATGAAGAGGATTGTCCTAAAACCAGTTCATAGCAATTTGTACGCTGAGGTTAGGAGTTAATTCGGCCTACGTAATCATGTTCCACCCTGTTCATTATTGTAGTAATATAATAATGTGAACCAATAATCTAACATGTATACCGAGTGTAATGGTTACCAGAAGTGGGTCTTCTCCTGTAAAGTTTATTGAGACTTACATTTTCCACCTACATACACCCTTTTCAAGCTTCAATCACTTGCTAAGTGTCTGTAGGACTGCAGTATCAAAACCCAGGTACGTTTATTTAGGTAATCATAATAATAATAATATAATACCTGCATAAGTTAGCAGATATAGGTTTAGTTATTATAACAAAACCTATAACTGTTAACTTATTGGTATAATACCAATAATGATGATGCATTCCTAATAGGATCTACAATACTGTCGTGATCGAGTAGATTGGTGGGCAGACTAGATCATCCAGCCCGCAGTGAGGCGAGGATCAATCCACCAACGTACACTCGTGCAGCACATCCTCATTAACTCTTCTGATGGATCTATTATGTGCGTCGCATGCGATGCACGTCACTTGATGAATTAACGTCGGTCCAATGCACTCATCAGCCGTTCTGAACATTTGTACATGTACTCTATGTATGAAACAGGTAGGAATGGAAGTAAGGACGGATATTCTGTGGAGGTTTTCTCAGTTTAATGGATGCGATTTGCCTTTTTATATTTAGATTACTTACCTGTTATTTAGGTAGGTAAATTTTTAAAGAAATAATAATTTAGGCATAGATTCCTAGTATTTTTAATAGTACACTTTCAAAAATTTTTTTTTTGTTACATTATTTTTAACATTTCATGTAGGTCTTACAATCAATGTCTAGCCTAATATAATCTCTGTGAATACAGAATCAACTAGTACTAGGATTACGTCTAGTTAAATTAACAATGATATTGTATAATAATGTATCATAATATGACCAAGTAGTCTGACACAATACTACAAACAAAGCTTGATAAAAAAGAAATTAAACCTTATTTAAAGACGAAAATAAAGTTGTTTTTTTTTTTACATTTTTATTTTATTGGATACGACATCTTTTAATGTACATAAATAAGTGTCGATACAGTTCGGTCGATACAGTTATACAGACTCAACTTAAATTAGCTAGCGAAACACCGCCGACGTGATGGGGTTCGATACCTAAAAACATGTGTTGTTACTGGTAGTTGAGAAATCTGTTTTTTTTTTTTGTTTTATCGTGTTTGAATATCGACACACATCACGTCTTTGAAGTTTACAAAAAAAAAAACTGGTTTCTGGACTACAGGACCTTAAGCGCGGTCACTGACGGACTGCATATATTTATGAAAAGAAAGAGAAGCACGATGACAAAACGCTGGTAATTTATCGCAAAATATGAAGCAATTATCTATTTACAAAAAATCAAAATAAAAATTGGACTAAAAAGTTGTATTATGTTTTCAACACACTATCTAACTAGCATATATCCTGACGAATATCATATATTTCTATATATACTACTACTATATACTACTTATATACTTTTAGGCATTATAAAGCATGCGTTTAGTTGCGTTTAGTTCCTGTAGTCCCTGATATAATTGAAGTAAATTAACCGGTTGAGCGGTCCGTAGAGCAATAGTTGGATATGTATATGATGAAATTTTCCTTCTTGCCTGTCGAGGGCATACTTACCGTGTAAGAATAAAGTGCAGTGCACTTGTAAAGCGGAGCCGCGGGCACTACCACGGCCTCGGCCCCAGCAGCCTCCCCTTCATCCCAGTTCACTTGAGTAGGGTCATCCCAACCCACAGTGAGCTGTTCTATACGCATGCGGTCTTCCTCCAACAAAGCTAAGGAAATATTCACGAAAAGCTTTAAAAATTATTTGCAAATTTCAGCTAAGCTAAAAACCTAAAAACTTGCTGAATCGTCCAGGCTACAATGGCAGCCGAAACGTCTTTCCGGTTGCCTGTCGACGTTGTAGCAAGGTAACTCTATGAAAGCTTCATAAAAAGGTTCGAGACGGCACTGTATTAAATTCCGCTTCTATGGGAAGCTAAATCAGTGCGGTATCTACAAGTCTCATTATTTTCGAACCGTCCAGCTCTAATTACAAGTAGCCACCTACATCTGTTCCACGAAAACTATAAACAACAAACAATATGTACAGCAACAAAGGAGATCAGAATAGAGGCAGCTAAACTGCAAACAGTTAATTTTAATCTAGGTTTGCGTATGTTCAGCTGTCATGTCTGTGGCATATCTCCTTCGAATGCGCCAAGTTAAAAAATATATTACTTTCACAGTAACAATACTCTAGTCATCTTCACGAAAAAAATTGGCGCTTGTGGACTTTGTCTCATTAAAAGTTATCTTTATCACTTGCGTCTTTAACGCGCAATTTTCGGTATGACAAGTTACTAAGAAAGGGTTCTAAGGTAAGGTATTCCTAGGCCGATGGAACTGGTACTTACCATCGACATCTTCATCGTGTTCATCTTCGTTCTGCGAGCCTGACGTAGTGCGCTGGTGGCTGCTAGAGGCAACAGCAGCAGATGCAGAAGCTGAGGTGCCTTCGCCCTCGGTGTTGTCGCTGTCGTAGAAGGAATCCGAGCTCGGCTGGTCCTGGTTGGAAACATTCATCTGTTGTTTTATTGTGCAGACGCCCGTGTTATGCCGCGGTCCCACGGCCCCTTTCTCACAGGCCAAAACGCGCCTGGCCAGGCCGACAGGCCGTGGGTACAGTCGGCCTGCGGTAGTCTGTAGTCGCCCGTCCGATCGAATGTGTGCGATCATCCGTGGCAATGCTCGGCACGGGACGCGACAGGCCTCGACAGGAATGGGCAGTGACAAGCCTCGACGAGCCGTGGGACCGCGACATTAATTGGTTATTTTTGTTTTTAATAGCGGGTTGCAATGACCTACGAAACAATACTAAACTTTTATTTTATTGTCTGAGATGATTGAAATCATTCATACTTTTGAAAAAAAAACTTGATGAAAATTAAATAGTACCTAATTTTTAAGTCTACTTATTCTTTCGGCTTACGAGTTCACAAAATCGTCGAAAATATATTCAGCCGACATAACAAGATAACCAAATAACGCTGGCATGTATTATCACCACCACCACTTGGGTGTCGCTAATAACTCTTTTTTGGTAACTATATCACCGTGATGTAGTTTTCATTCTAAACTTATATGCATTTATTGATATCAATTATTAATTTATCATTTGTAAGATCACGACAAAACCGACGAGTTCCAAACGTTGAGATTCGAAGCTTCGAGCTTCGATATCGGAAAGCGTATTATGGAACTCAAATGGAGCTGGGCAGAACACCTGCAGGCTTAGCACGAGAACCGTAAAGAAACATCTTGTCGACGGAAGAGTAGACAAAAATGACGTTAACGTGTAGATAGTACGACGGCAACAAAGTAGAAAGAGTCAACTGCACTTTACGAAATTCACTTTTTTACATAATTCGACTCAGAATTCTTTGTTTTTACATATTTTTTTTTTTCTGGTTAATTCTCAATTTTTACAAATATTAAGTCACGCATATAAATACAACTGCGGAGGCGAACCCGCAGCGTCGGAGAAGATGCGATCCTCAACGTCTTTTATATGGAATATATGGATTTTTTTCACTTTTTGTATGGAAAATATGAAAAATTATTACCTACATGTAGAGTTTTATGGGGTTATGAGTTTTACAAAGGGGGGCAAGATTTTCATTATTTTTGCGATAGGACACACCGTTTTCAAGATACTAGCCAAAGAAGAGAAAAAAAAAGATTTGGTAGATAACCGTATATACTTTGCGCCCGTCGAGTAAAAAGTTTTCTACTGTCTTTAGCATGGCGCAAATTGTCTTCACTACCCTAGACAATTATCAGTGGTCAGTGTGATTTTGACAGTTGGGAAAGAAAACGTTCTTCCAAAATAGTCTACATAAAAAAGGACCTAGACAAAGATCGCTAGAAACGAAAGAAAAAATGACAAATTGTAGAAGGATTTCTACGGTGCGATGTCAAAAACGGAGAAACGAAATGTCACTTTGTATAGAAAAGGTTGTCTACTCTTCGTAGAGATAGACCAGTGGACATGCTAAGCCCACTGGAAAGCGCAGTGATGATAGGGGAAGTAAGGTTGTGACAGAGTGGCGTCCAAGGACTGGATGGCGAGATGTCAGTCGTCCAGCGGTGAGATGGGCGGACGACATTGTTGCGATCGCGGGCGAAACTTGGATGAGGCTGGCCATAGGAGCGTGGGATTGGCACAAGAAAGAGAGGCCTATGCCCAGCAGTAGTTGAAGTCGGGCTGTGGATGTTCATGATGATGATCACGACATGACGTCACCTTACAGATGATCACGCATGACGTCACCTTACAGATGATCTCTCTGTGCAGATCTTATTTACTTCTAGGAACATATCGTTTGTTTATGCAATGATACTATTTTATTGTCAACTGCATACTCTCGATCATATTTCTTTTTTTACTAGTTTTTTTTTACAAAATTATTAAATCTCAAAATTATGATTATGAGATTTAATAATTGGTGGCTGTGCGGTGTTGATATGTCGAAATTCATTAAATATGTTGAACATTTTATTTTCCATTTTTGGTGAGCGTGTCACCGTACAAGGAATGTTCTAGAAAGTCTCCTTTCAAAATTAAATAAATACAGATTTTTAATTGTTTTTGTTTTAAAGGATACAATTATTATACTTTTCGAATGCCTGGTGAACTCACCCAAATTCAGCATTTGAATCTTATTACTTAATACATATTATCAATAAAAAATAAAACATAATAGATTGTTTTATTACACGTACGTAGCACATCACTAGTCGGCAGTGGTGTTGTTATCAAAAAAATATTGCAAACGACACCATTAACAATACATGAACGCAAGCGTTGATATGATTTTGCGGTAAGAGAAAGACAACATGAAAAAAAATACTACACTAAAGCAATAAAAATTTTAAGCTTGAATATATACCCATTAACACAGTCTAAAAAGAGAAAAAACGTCAATAATATTGCAAGAAATACTCAGAACATATGAAACAAAAATAAGCTTTGCATAGAAAATAAAAACATTTTGCATAGCCGCATCTACATGTCGCCGTCGCCATCGTTGAAATCACTGATCAGTCGTATTTATATTCTAGGAATAAAAATGTCAATGTCTCAAATGAATCCTGTGCCCCTTTTAGTTGCAGAATCGAGTGCTTTAAACTTCATAATAATGAATCCTCTGCGAGGTTGCCTGTTGTACAGGCGATTATTTTAAAACGTGACTTTTGTTTCCTTCGTCGGCCCCTTATATCGTCTCAAGTCATTGTCACGAGCAAAAAGTGAGGCGCGCGGCTGTTGTAAAACAACGATTGAAATGAAAATAATAATTTAAGACCAACAGAAAAAGAGCTGATAAGAAATGGTAATAAAGAATAGTTCGCTGCGTTAAAAGGCTCAGCGTTTAAATAAAAATGATAATAGTGTAAAAAGTGTAAATCCCACTTTATTGAATCACTACTCGTCGCGGTCGCCCACATCCCGACGGAAAACACGATAATGTTACAATAGTAGTTTATGAAACTGTTGTATAATGAGGAGAATAGTATCACACGAGTGTTTTAATACCTAGTTATGTGCAGTTTCATACACTACTTTATCTACTCTCATACATAGGGACTGAACCTAAATAAAAATTTTCCCACGAAATTCAGTTCAACAAAACGTATTCAATGAATCGTGTCAAAACCCAGCACATCAACGCACATGCGATAAAGTGGGCGCTGCCACAGACAAGTAAAAAATTGAAATCGAACCTTTTTTGTAAAGCTATAAAAACGGCGCACCCCGCATGCTTTCCATTAGAAAAAAATAATAATTTAGATGTCACTGCTTGCGGTAGCGTCGAGGGTCGGGTTGCCTCCTTCCCTCTAATATGGCGAGGGGGGTAATAGCTGATATTTGCGTTATGCTTGTGAACGGATGCTGCTTGTGGTGACTGGTCGTCTTGCTGACCTTGATTTTGTTTTGTTATTAGTAATTTAACTCGTTGTTTATTTTACTTCGATGGTCCTAGTTTATCATCTGTGACTTCGAGTTACGGCTTCATATAGGGATATATGTAAGTGAGCACGCCCTTTATTACTGGAGGCTTTTATTTAGGTGTAAGTAATGCTTACGTTTTTAGTTTTGTATTTTTATTTCTGCTTGAGTATAATTTTCGATTTATTTATTTTTATTATTTTTTTGGTATATTGGCGTGTGCTAGCTTACTTATAGCAAATAATTTAATTTCATGTTTTGTGTTGCGTAATAATGTACCTAAATTATTATGCGCAGTGTTGTATAGATTCAAATGTTTTAACTGAACAGACAGCTGTGCTGCTCGGGAGTTTGTTGCGCCACTTCTTCTACCCAGCTAAAGCACTAGGAAGCGATGAAGGGCGGTCGTTTTGGAGAACTGTCTTATGTAATTTTGACGTTCGAAAAGTGCTATTTTCAGCCAAGTTTGAATAAATGACTTTTGATTTTGTCAATATAAACTCATTTTGCAGTTTATAATTCGAATTTTACGATATGAGAGTAGATAAATAATACTATAGCACAGCGTAATAATAATAATAATATAAAAAAATAGCGATAAAATACATAGTTTTCAGGAAAGCGGCACAGCAGATAAAACTAAAAAAAAAGTAACTCTAAAGAAAAAATAAATAAAATGAGATATAATAATTTGTTTCAGTACTCACGGCTGCACCAGAAGCGTCGGTGCGGACGCTGAGTAGGCTGCTGCTCCTGGGAAGGGGTTCCGTCACTGCCAGCAGGTCTACCTCCTTCAGCCACTCATCGACAGGAGCGCCGCTCACACGGAGACACTCCAACCGGGACTCATACTTCGCCTTCGAAATCTCTGAGCGACGGATACTAGACCGCAGTTCATCCAAACGGACGTCAAGCTCTGGACCATTAGGGTCATTGGGGTCCACCTAACGAGAAATAAAACGGTTTAAACCTAACACTACACATGCAAACCGGCATTTAGGTTTTTGTTTGAAAATTCGTTATGAATGAAACCACACTGTGAATGTATATTTGGATCGAATAAATAAATGAGTTTAAATGAAAGTTTGACATCACAATAACATAAAACTACAATTGAATTTTGATTTATGTTGTACTAGCTTTTGCTAGCGGCTTCGCCCGCGTGGATGTTGGAAATTATCCCACGGGAACCGTACATTTTTCCGGGATAGTAAGTATTCTATGTGCTGTTCCAGTCTATGTCTGTGCGAAATTTCATCCAGATCCGTTCAGCCGTTCTGGCGTGATTGAGTAACAAACATCTTCACAAACTTTTACATTTATAATATTAAGTAGGATAAAGATCGAGAATACCGATCATGTAGGATCTTTTGAAGTGCACTATATCTAAATAGTAGAATCTGAGAATGAAACACACAGCGATGCGGTTAAAGTTGAGGAACAACAGACTATAGGACTACAGCTGTTAAACAGTGGTTGACAACGGTTATGTCGCTGCCCTAGTTCAATAGTAAGATATCTTTCTGAGTTCTACATGAGGTTATCAAGCCTATTATAATATATATATATATGTATATATACAGCGTCAAATTTTAATGGTTGTTTTCCTGCGGCAGAACGATTTGCACTCAGTAGAGCTACCGATTCATGGAGTTAAATTTAAAAAATAAAAATGTTTTTGTTTTCAAATAATTATAAAAATATGATCTCAACTCGAAAGCGTGAGAATCAATAGTAACTCACGTGCGCCCGCTCGCTACCTACCATCTTTGAAGATAGCACGCGGCGGCGCGGTACAAAGTGATGAGCGATTCGTAAATGTTTAGAGTGATACGGCATAATCTAGCCCGCAAGCACGCGGCGAGCGCTTCGCCACGCACCCCCCGCCCCCCACCGACGCACCGGCTCTCTCACTCAGTTGTTCCGCGTCCCCGCGACCGCCGCGCCTCGCACGCGCAGTGCCAGTGCATAATCGTAATCGTAATTTATAAAAATGGATCGCTATTACAGTTTTCAAATTTGGAGTACGTCGCTATGGTGCAACTGTACGCTAGGGCTAATTATAACTCCTACGTTGCCCGGAAACTTTACGCGGAGCCGCATCACCTGGAGTCACTCCATTTTCGCGGGATTATGAACCGGTCAATATCAATGTCACCTTATTAAAATTAAAAGACAATGTATTAAAACGCGCTCGATTGTGTGTTGAACGCAGTGGCTTGCACTTCGAACAATTACTCCGATACCGTGAAGTGTAAGTACCTACTCGTATCTTTGTAAATAACAAAAGTAGGTTAGTTAGTTAAAATATTGTAAATAAGTTGATTCCAATTTTTTAAATACTTACTTCATTGTCCAATTATTCAGAAAATTATTTTTTGTAAGTTATTCATAAACTTGTTTCATAGTTTCGTGTTCAGAAAGTTGTAAGTAAAAAACAACTGGCCAAGTGCGAGTCGGACTCGCACACGAAGGGTTCCGTACCACAAGCTAAAAACGCCAAAAAAACACGTTTGTTGTATGGGAGCCCCCCTTAAATATTAATTTTTATTATTTATTATTAAAGTAAAAATACAACTGAGTATTTTGTGACTATTTCAAGTGCCTACCTGTTTCCATTATTGATATCGAGCAAAAAAGGGCAAAAAAATCGCGTTTGTTGTATGGGAGCCCCCCTTAAATATTTATTTTATTTTGTTTTTAGTATTTGTTGTTATATCGGCAACAGAAATACATAATTTGTGAAAATTTCAACTGTCTAGCTATCGCGGTTCTTGAGATATAGCCTGGTGACAGACGGGCGGACGGACAGACAGCGAAGTCTTAGTAATAGGGTCCCGTTTTTACCCTTTGGATATGGAACCCTAAAAAAGTATTTATGACGGTCCTAAGCCCGTAAAAGTATGAAGGGAAAATTGGAATAACGTTTAGATAAGTACCTACCTATTGTGTTCCATACCAAAAGAGTACGTAGTATCATATCAGCTGTAGGTAGCGCAAGGCTCAAAGTCACGCGCAGTCGTCCGTTTGCGCTGTAGCTATACTATTGGTTCGAGATCGCGTTCGATTTTCGTTTTTCACAAATGTAAATCTGGCATTTTTTTAATACTTTATTTTTATTGTTTTATAAATCGATTGTACTATCAAGACAAACTCATTTCGCTTCGGGAAAACAACCATTAAAATTTCACGCTGTATGTATATATTTGTCGGGTATTTATGTGTCGGGCATTCCGTATTATTAATATTATAACGAGCTCGGAGGATATATTTGGGCAGAACCTTCCGAGATTCATTCAAATGGCACAAATAATAATAGAAAGAGGTATTGTATTATAAATGTTGGTATGTTTATAATTGTTTTAGTACGAGTAGTTTAAATTATTTCATTGTAGGTAATTTGGCTTACAAGTTTTTTTTTTTTTTTTTTAATTTGCTTGACTTATAACATCGCCTTGGATGATTGATGTGTGATCGCCTTGATGTGTTATAATTGTGTTTTTTTATTCATATTGAAACATAAATAACTCCCAGAAGCATTAA
Organism: Dicycla oo; assembly: GCA_948252095.1. Taxonomy (NCBI): domain Eukaryota; kingdom Metazoa; phylum Arthropoda; class Insecta; order Lepidoptera; family Noctuidae; genus Dicycla; species Dicycla oo. The sequence goes on along the minus strand of OX411709.1, from coordinate 39,704,108 downwards.
ACTACATTATCATTTTAATAAGCCAACCACATTCCACACACTCCGGCTATGATGACTCGGAACAACTAATATAAATACCCTGACCTGACACTGAATCAAAAGACGTTCAATGGGAACAAATACGTACACACACACACACACACACACACACACACACACACACACCACACACACAAACATACCATAAAATACTTGAAATCACCTCTCTAGTCTCCACTCTGGAATCCGTACCCCGAGCCCCAAGATACAGACTAACTGTCTAGTTTGAGGCTCACTGGCAAATATTATTTTGTAAACTAGATATAGGTAATATTTTAAGCTACTCATGTCGTCTCAACTTGTTGTTAACAGTTAACATATACAAACCTGCTTACTGTATTACCTGGACAATAAACCATTTTCTATTTCTATTTTTTCTATTAAAAAAAAATAACAAGTAAATTGAATTAGCTCAACTCATACCTCTAATAACTAGATCAAACCCTATTCCTTTTATAAAAGTGACCGTTCGAATGTCAAAAAATAAAAATCGCCATCCAGATCTCAATAGACTAGCTACTAGCTTGAAAGAAACCTTTACAGTACCTACAACACAAAGGTGATATACTCGCGACCAACATAATATAGGTACTGCATCTCACCCCTGTCCTACAGGAATGCATAGGCCAGTATTTTAAAACATTTACTACAAAAAATGTTTGCTACACTGATTTTCTTGGGATGTTGTTGGGACCAATAGTGTAAAACCAAGTTTGCTGCTTCGAAAAATCTATTCAGCAACCCTAACAATGTACAATTTGTGCTATAAAAACCAATAAACAACACAGAAAGCTCACCTTTTGCCCAGCATCTCGCATAGCTTGATAGACGTTCATCTTGCGTGTGGCGTCTCGCACCAGCGATGTTTCACGCAAAACGCGCGTGGCCCAACGACGGGCTTCTTGGCCTAGCGTCTGCGCAACTGACTCGTGCTCGATGGTCACCGTCTCAATTGGGTCGTTATCGCACGGCTCAAACTCGTACTGTTTGAAAATATCGCGTCTCATTAGGTTCTTCATAGCATCTATTGAACATAACCTACAAAACTGAATATTGATGTAAACGCAAAGACAGTTCGTGCGAGACTGATTTATTGTTCGTGTACCCACATCACAATATATTACATTTCCTCTCTCACAAGAAACAATTATCAAAGTTGAGTTTGCCACAAAATTTTAGATTTTTACATAACCAAACTAAAAATGAACAAAATTAAGATAGTGTTACAATACAAGGTGTTTATTACTTCGACCTGCCTCGACATAAATATGTCTACCTACCTCTTACTTTTTATAAGTTTGGTAGGTTGCTAGTTATTAAGTTTTACATTTTACACACTACCTACCTACAAAACAATATACTTATATGCATTCATTCTACTATGCATAAAAATGCAACCATAAGGTTAAAAAAAAACTTACTGGTATACCTACCAGTAAGTTTTTTTATCAGTAGTTAACCTTATGGTTACAAATAATTACTACATCTACAAAACTAGGTTACCGACACGGCTTTTATACCTACTACACAGGAATAAACTTCATAATCGTAAAACATGGATTAGTCAACATTTATAATATTTTTGTTTCTAGGTCTTTTATTGACCCAATCCCCGGGAGTGGACGGTTCAGCCGCGTAATCGCTTTGAGCCTCATGCATGACGGGCGAGTCATGTGACGTCTGAAGTGATGACGTCACCGGTGAATTAGGTGCAGACTCCCATGTTTCTGTTTCAGTGTTTGACGTGTGATTATCAGTATCTGTGGTACTAGGATTAGAGTACCGTGTGTGTCTTCTTAATGGCAAAATTTGATCTATATATTTTCGTTGTTCCCCCTGGTATGATTTTATCTTATATGTCTCTATTCCGGTGCGCTCAGAAATCTCTCCTTCCACCCACTTGGGCTTTTTCTCGAGTAGTCTCGAAACAGCACTCGGTCCCCTAGTTGGACCTCTCGGTTTGTACCTTGAGCATGTTCAACCTGCTTGGTTTGCGCTGCCTCAACCGCCTCCACCATGTTGCTGCGCAAGTCCAAGCGCATGCGCAGCCTCCGTCCCAGCAGCGCTACGGCTGGCTCGCGCTGTGTGCTTGTGTGTGTACTATTTCTATACACTAAAAGAAAATTGTTTATTGCTCGCTCGATATTCTTACCTTCAGAAGCCGCTTTTTTAATTACTTTCTTAACAGTTTTGATGGCGTTCTCGGCGGCGCCGTTGTTCGATGGATGTTAAGGGGCTATTAGAATGTGTTTGATTCCGTTGCGGGTTAAAAATATCTCAAATTCCTCGGATCGAAATGGCGGACCCCCGTCACTCACCAAGCACTTAGGCAGCCCAAACCGGCTGAAGGATTCTCTTAGTCTGTTTGATAATAAATTAGCCGATGTGCCGGTCCCCATCAGAAACATTTCGATCCACTTAGAGTGCGAGTCAAGTATCAAAAAGTAATATTTACCTTGGTATTGCAAAAAATCTACATGAAGTCTCGTCCAAGGTTCTGAAGGCCATACATACGGTACGGGTCTGTGTCACGGCGGCGCGTTCAGCTGCGCCCGGCAGGCTGCGCAGGCGGCGGCGCGCGCCTCGATGTCGGCGTCCAGGCGCGGCCACCACACGTAGCCACGCGCGACGCTCTTCATGCGCACGACGCCCACGTGCCCCGCATGCACTTCCTCCAGGATCTGCGCCCGCAGCTGCTCCAGCACCACTATACTGTATCCCCAAACTATACACCCGTGATCTATATGTAGATTTTCACGTCGATGAAAATGTGCCTTTTCGTCTTCAGAATCGCCTATGAGAGGCCATCCACTCATTATGTAACCGTACACTTTTCATAAAGTTTTATCTTTTTTAGTCGCCTGTGCTACATCTTTATGACTAAGAGGGAAGCTGTCCTCAACAAAATGTAGATATGCCGCGTCGTCTTGGTCCTCCATCTTGGTTTTTACTAAAGGTAATCGTGATAATATTCATTTGAGATTTTACGACCACGATGTTAAAATCATAAGCCCCCAGGTGCACAGCACATCTCTGTAGGCGGCTGACTGCAGTTTGCGGTATACCCTTTTTAGGCCCGAATATACAGCTTAAAGCTTTATGATCGCTCCGTAACGTGAAATGAATGCCTACCAAAGAGGTATTGATGGTGCCTCGTGACTCCGTACACAATGGCCAGCGCCTTCTTGTCTACCTGGCTGTAGCGACGCTCGGCGTCGTTGAGCGTGCGCGAGGCGCAGCACACGAGGCGCTCGCCTCCGTCAGGGTGGCGCTGCACCAGCACGGCGCCCAGGCCGTATGCGCTCCTGTTAACGGCCAGCACCAGCGGCAGCACCGGCGAGTAGTGAGCCAGTACCGGGTCACTCGTCAATCTCACCTTGATCTCCTCAAAAGCGGCATTACAGCTCTCTGACCACGCCCATTTAGCTTCTTTTTTTTAAAGAGCGTGAAGTGAATGTAAAATCATACTTGGATTGGGTATAAAACGTGCATAGTAATGTATGAAACCCAATAATGCTTTTAATTGGGACACATTTTCTGGGATGGGATTTTTTGTTATGGCATTAACTTTAGATGTATCTGTATAAAGGCCGTGTTTCTTAATTCTGTAACCCAAGTAAGAAACCTCATCTATTAAAAACTCACATTTAGATTTAATCCGGCTTCTTTTAATCTAGTGAGCACCGCTCTTAAGTTTTCCAAATGATGAGATTTATTCCTGCCACCCACACAAATGTCATCAGTAAAAGCTACCACAAATTCAAGACCATTTAACGTATCGAAAACAATTTTCTGAAAGGCACTTAAGTCCGAAAGGAGCCCTGCGATACACCATGCGTAGTAATCGCTGTAAGCGGTTGTGATTGATTCTATAATTCAAGTTGCATAAATGCATTTTTAAAATCTAATTTACTATATTGCTCCCCACCACATAGCGCTGCAAATAAATCTTCAATTTTCGGCAATGGAAAATGAAAATCTTTTAGTAATTTATTCACGGTCACTTTATAATCGCCGCATACCCGAATAGAACCGTCCGGCTTTATAACTGGCACAATATGAGTTCCATAATCGGATCGGTCTACTTTGTAAATTATACCTTCGTTTGGTAACCGTTTAAGTTCATTTTCCACTGGCGCAGCTAGACGCGCCCAATAAGCGGAGGTCCGCCGTGTTCAATAATAAAAAAATGGCAATATGGCGTCCTCTGCGCCTGCACAGCTGACTCGCATAATACCGTTAGGCCGAGTCTCGGTGCGTCGACGCACCGAGACTCGGCCTAACGGTATTATTGAGTCACCTGTATATGATTGTAATTTAATGTTACATTTTTCAATCGGTAAAGTAGAAAGATGTCGATCGTAGAATAATTTAGATGCTTACTGCCCGTGTCGATTTCTAATAACATATTTTGATTTTCAACAATGAGTTCACAATGATATGGAACGTCTTTTACATTTTGATCTGACTGACCTTTAATAATATATAGTCCTTTGAACTCCTCACCTCCGAACTTCGATGAATCAGTTTCCATGAAGTTTTGATATTTAGGACCAGACCTGCCCGCACTCACATCATTTTTATCACATACGGACCCCAAGTGACCCTTCAATCTGCACTTGTCACACACACACGACTTGTATCGGCACCTGTGCGGCGCATGGCCCTCCCGGCCACAGCGCCAGCACATTTTGCGTCGCGGAGCCTCGGCGTCACGACCGGCCGCGCTGGCCTGCCTGGCCTCGCTCTCCCGGTGCATCCGCTCACTCGCATCTGTCTGGAGTCCCGCTGGACCGGCTGCTGCCCACGGCGTGGCAGGCGAGCTCGCCACGGCCTTAGCTGCGTGCTGCTCAGCCGCCTCTAGCGCCAGCTCCAGCCCCTCTGCCTTCTTGTATTCGAGAGTGGTCTCCGCAAACAAGCGAGACAGTGTCTCTTCGCTACGAAGATCCGACATGAATTGATCTCTAATGTAGTTAACATTAGAGATTAAGGTAGCTAACTGTATTAAATTTTGTAAAAACACTTTGATAGTTTCACCTTCTCCTTGCCGCCGCTGGCGAAATACGTGGCGCTCTGCTATTTCTGATCTTTTGGGCTCCTGATGATTTTGCACAAGCTCCACTAACGTGGTAAAGGTTTTATCCTCGGGATTGTCTGAGCACACAGATCACACACGGTCAGCGCTCCGACATGCGTCACCAGCGTGGCCACGCGTAGGTTATCTTTTATGTCGTTTAACAAAATAAATTGTTCCACTAAACCCACATATGCTGGCCAGTTTTCACCTCCATCCAGATCAAATGCGTGTATTTTCGCGATCGGCATCTTGATATTTTACTGATTTTTGTAATTACTCGTCGCTACTGTGGAATATCGATGTAAATCCAAAGACAGTTCATGCGAGTCTGATTTATTGTTCGTGGGTACACATCACAATATATTACAAAACCATACAACATAATTGATGTTAATTTATCACAAATAGAACAGATTGGATAGAAATATCATTAAATTAATAAACAGAACATCACGCTTGTATTTCTCCGAAGGGCTAGGCAGACGTGTGTAGTACTCCCAATTGTCACCAGTTATGTTGCATGTTGCCATACACCGGGCACAAACCCAGACACCGTGGTACGACTGGGAACTTCAAATTAGAAAAACCCAATCAATAATGCTTTGCCCAACCCGGGGATCGAACCCAGGACCTCTTGCTCAGCAGTCCCGATTGCGGCCACTAGACCAACGAGGCAGTCTAAGGCCGTATTTATAAACAAGCAATTACTTGCTGCTAAGTAATTTCTTGGTGAAGTCATTAATTACTTGAGGATAGAATTCATCATTATAAAATCTTATTCTATAGTCGAGTATTGTACGTTACTTAAGTAAAAACGTGAAAACAACAATTTTATCGGGTTATCTTTATTATCATACAAAAGAACCATTCATGACATTTATTTTTCAAAGATTATTTCTTTCAAATGTTGGCCGTAATTGCGGTTAACATGGTCCATTCTGAAGATCCAATTTCGAGAACAATTTTTGGCATCCCAGCTGTTTTAGGGTTCCGTAGTCAACAAGGAACCCTAATAGTTTCGCCATTTCCGTCTGCCTGTCCGTCCGCAGCTTAGCTCAGAGACTCTTAGTACTACATAACTATAATTTGGCATGGATATACATTTTAATCACGCCGACAAAAATAAAATCATGAAATAAAAAAAAAAATAGGGTAAAGTGGGGATGTCGTTTTTCTCGTCTATAACATAGTGTGGGGTATCGCTGGATAGGCCATTGTTACAGGTCTGTGAAAACCATTTGTCGATTCACGGATCCGTTTGCGTAAAATTAAGCTTTAAATTGCAAATTTTTGATTTTAGAGTCCCCCCCCCAGCTAAATGGTTGCTTTTGGATATGTGTAAAAATAATTCACGGCAGTAGTCTATAGTCTATATAGGTACAACCCGAATCTCTTCAAAGTGAGAGTGAACAGCCTTCTCCTGGGTAAGCTCACTCCATCGTAGACTTTGTTTCTGTCACCTCTGACCTAGGCTATAGTCAAGAGCAAACCCATCTCCAATAAAAAAAAAATAAAAAAAATGGTGCACAGTTTATTTCTCCTTTCGGATCGTTGAATTGGCAGCCTAGATCGTGTGATAGGTATATCACCTCTAGACTTTTTCCTTTGGAGCTATGTAACGTCCAAAGTCTACATGGATAACTCGGGTACGATTGAGGAATTGGAAGCCAAAATTACTCGCGATATTCGCCAAATACCACCCGAAATGCTCGGACGCGTCTAGTAAATTGGAACTTCAGAATGTAGTTAACCGCAGTTTTAAGGCCAAAATTTGAAAGAAATAATCTTTAAAAAATAAATGTCAATGGTTCTTTGGTATGTTAGTAAAGATAAGTTGATAAAATTTGTATTATAATTATTATTATTTACTTTTGAAAAAGTACCTCTAAATGAATCATCCGTTATTATCTTTTGCAACAAAGTAACTATTTCTAGATCTCCTTTGACAGAAACGTAAATTGCCTCGAGACAAAGACAAAGGGGCAATTTAAACATGAAATTACCAATAATTATGAAGTTCCTATTATGCTGCTATTGATTACTTTCCGCTTATTTATGAGACATAGGAACCTGGGACAATCAGAAAATAATTATACGATATTAAACTCAAATATAATATCATTATTAATATGACAATAGCGGGGGTTAACTATTTGTTCGTTAACTGTTCATCGTGATTTTTTTATAACCTTCAACCTCTCACTTTGACGACAAACATTTTACAAAGAGCCTTAAAAACTATAACAATTATTATTATACTCCATTTGAAATAATAAATAATATATTAATAATAATTTATGTAGGTATTAAATAAGATTAGACATTAATTAAATATTTTTACAGTCCATTCAATCGATTTTGACTTCTATTCCGTAGGTGTAAGGATGACATCAAAAGCGAAAACGTGGTTACAATACCAACTGTTTACTGCGGCTGCCATTTGTCATGCCACCAACGCAATAGAAGTCCAAATCGGTTGAATGGACTGTACAAAAAGTTTATTTAAATGTCTAATCTTATTAGAGTGTTGGGGTGAATATTTGACCTTTAAACCGCCGTCATTACCTTCCGCCAAAAGTTGATGAAAGAGAATATATTTAATGAAATATTTCAGCAATTCCTGATTCTGGTCCTTAAGCAGATTCTGGGAATTGATGAAATATTTCATTAACGATATTCTCCTTCATCAACTTTTGGCGGAAGGTAATGACGGCGGTTTAAAGGTCAAATATTCACCCGTTGGTACTATCTTCGATCGTACCTGAATATGTTGCTTCAGCACCGGATAGTACAGGTACAAGCATTGCAAGTTGTACTCGCGAGTCAGCTGCTGCGCCTGGTCCCTTATCTTGCCGAACGAGTGCTGTGTGGCCGAGCAAGTCAGCAACTCGGTGCGGCCCATGAAGGTCAGGAACTCGGAAACCTTCTCGTAGACTGCCGCCTCCATGCTCAGCATGCAGTTCTGCAGCTCCACCAGGAAGTAGCGATTCTAGGGGAGGAACAGGGAGTTACGGTCTTTTTAAGAGGGAAGCGCTGAGGTAGCCCGCGATATTCAAATTTTCTTACGATTTTTGCAATTTACAGCTAAGTTTCTGAGTGTATGTTGATTAAAGTATGATTCGTGACCGTAATATATTATAATGTATTTACATAGTTATAATAATTAAAATCAGTAATACAACTCCTTAAGTTAGAAATGTCAAGATTTCATGAAATAGTCATTTATTAGGATTATATGAACTTAGAGAGTTGTATTGATGATTTTTAGGATTATAATTCTTAAAATACAGATTTGTTACGGTCCTGAATCATATTCAGATCAACATAAAACCTAATACTGACTTGCAAATTGAAAAAAAAAAAACGTAAGAAAATTTGAATTTCGCGTGCTACCCTAGCGCTTTTGCATTAACAGAGTATTGATTTACCGAAAGTGCATTGAGCGCATAATGCTTCAAAGCAGTTTTAATTACGATCCTAATACCGACCTGGTGGGCATTAGCCGCGGCGATGCTGAGCAGATAATCGTTCCTGGCTCCAGTAGACTTCTCCTCGAGCTGGTCTCGACGAGAGGACACCTTCGCACTGTTTTTCTGCAGCGACGTGATGGATTGGAAGAAGGAGCCCTTCTTCTTCTTCAACCTTTGGGAAGAGAAAACATTATTACAGTGAGGATTTTGATCGTTTTGGAATTTCATATTTCATATGCAGCTCTCATCCTCTCATCACAGTTTTGGCTTGACAGTTTATAACACAGATTACTATATAATAAGTCAGGTTTATAATTACATACTGTTTGGTTTTTACATCCCATTTATTCAATAGACAATCACTCATCATAGCTACATGAACGCGACCGCTTTGGTTACCTACTGGCTCTGTACCTGCTTCTGCTTTTAGTCATTATGAATGTAGGTAAATACTATCTGGGTCATTGCTTTTTATTCTTTGTTTTTTTTTTCCTTCAGTTAGTTTTAATCATGATCTAGCAGTTAGAGTAATTTATGCGGCCTACCCAATGTGCTTTCTTTGGTATTGTTCGCCGAATTGTTGAGCTCCTATGTTCTGAGTTGAGCTACAAGATTACTGACAAATGCGTGCACTGACTGGACAGGTCCACTCAACCTGTGTGGTTCTTTCCTCAAAAGACCATTTCAGACACGAACCTACATGGTCCTCACATGATCTGACCAAGATGATGTCTGGACTTTAAAAGAGATAGTGACCTCTGAGTTAGTATCGGCCTTTCTTCTCAGAGTAGTCGGATAGGAACCGACGACTTCATCTAGTTAAAAAAAATGTATTATACTCTTACAGAAAAAAAAAATCATTTATTTACCATCTGGGTTCAAAAACATTCTGAAAATCGCCTAAGTAGGTATGTATGACGATTTTCGAGACATATTGAAAATTCAAATGTCTTCCTTCAATTCAGAAGACTTTTATGCATTCTGTATCTATCTTGTGGTATTCATGTCATATACTCGACATATCAAGCTATACATTTCCAGTATAAGTCGGCCTATCATTGTACGGAAAGCTTATACAAATCAAGGTCAGCTTATATTCTTATTATGATGTGTGCAACGTAGAAAATTCTAATGGCCAACTTGCTTCAGATACATGTCATCTGTCTAGCCTTTTTCCATTTATGTTGGGGTCGGCTTCCACTCTCCAACTGCGCTGCCCACAGAACACTATAAGGGTGCGTTTCCACTGACAAGAAGCTGGGTGGAGCGGAACGGAGAAGAGCATTGAAAAGTGGCAAATGTTTCCATTGAAGCGGAGCGGAGCGGCTGTGATTTGATGGACCGCCCTGCTCGACTCCATTCTGTCCGGATGGAGGCCGGGTGTTCATATATTTTATTTGTAAGTCGGCTCAGCTCCGCTCCACTTACACTGTTTCCACTGACGTGGAGTGGAGATTTGTTTCCGATTTGTCGTTGTCACTGTGAATGGTCAATTCACGGTCCGCTCCTCTCCACTCCGCCCAGCTACGCAGTGTCAGTAGAAACGCACCTAGCATCCTAGCGGAGGCACTGCCGCAGGAAGGTCAGTCTTAGGAATCAATATAAGTTCCAACCTTTTTGTATGCACGGTTGTATTTCTGTGACAAATAAACATATTTTTCTTTGTTTGTTTAGTTTGTAATGTAAATCATAACACATTTTATGAAATGTAACTTCTTTCTGTTTGTGCGTACAACTAGGGCTATCTAAGGGCCAGCGCACACCTGGCGAGGCGCAGCGCGGCGCGGTTGTTACTGCCAAACAAATATCAACGTTGCATGCCTAAAAATGAAGTCGCTCCGCTGCGACGTGCTTTTTAGCTAATGGAAGTTTATTTATTTTCAACTGATGCAAGGTCGATATATGTTGGGCAGTGTTGAATGCGCTGCGCTGAGCTTCGCCAGATGTGCGCCGGCCCTAAGACTGCGGTGGCTGCCACATAGCGTCCGAAATATACAGTCCAATAACGTCACTGAAACATTAGTTGGTTAAGTAGGTGCGTTTCTCTAGAGGGCGAATTTTGACTCCGGAAAGTTAAACCCCGCTGCAAAAGTTTTGATGACCGCCATCTCTCGGCCGTTATGTGGTGGTCACCGCTGTCTTAAGAAACAAATCCAAGCTTTAATGTGACTCAAAAACACCGATTTGAGTATACGTTTTATTATTCCGTAAATATTTTCTCTTTTTGGATTTCGTATGTTGTTACGATACGGTAACAAGCGACAACAAGTATTTTATATAAAGAGCTACTGAATTTTTACAAGGTTCCAATTTATTATATTTTCATGGTTCAAATTATCGCTGCTTCTTCCCAAGTATAGTATTAATCTTTAGACACCTTTTCTGGTGCCTCCATTATTCACAGAATACACCAGATCATCCATATAGAGACTGGTCTCTGCTACTTTAGCAGCTTAGGGATAATGCGGACTGTCGGAGGACAAGAGAGGAGAGCTGTCGCACAGTGTGCATAGCTATGTAAGGACTCGACTTAAGTCGAGTCGATTAAAAGCGAAGGTTAGTACAGGTTCGTTCTCATTGAATCGAAACAAAATTCGTAGGTATTTACGCTAGACAACGGGTATACTTATAATCTAAAATTTATGAATAGAAGAAACAAATCAAATCTGTAAATTTTGACCAATACGGAGTAAGATCAAGAACCAAGAAGATAATTTGGTGAGCTGTCTTTATTGTAGCAAGGACCGTAACATGATAAAATTTCACTAGGAGAAATAACAATGGAACAAGCATCCATACAAGCTTTGAATCAATAACAAAAAATATAGATAGACTAGAGTCAAGAGCAAACACATCTCAAATAAAAAAAAATATATAGTACAAATCTAGCTAACAAAATGGTTCAGCAAAGACCATATATGAAGGCTGACTAGGCACAGCATGTCCCATGGAATCTGCCTAGCCTTTTCCGAACTATGTTGGGGTCGGCTTCCAGTCTAACCGGATGCAGCTGAATACCAGTATTTCACATGGAGCGACTGCCTATCTGACCTCCACAACCCAGTACTGCCTACCCCATAATAATATTATATCAAGGCTTACGTAAAATCATTTGTATGAATATTTTAAAAAATATTGTCACTAGTATTTTAAAGCTCTTTTCTTTGACAAATCTAGTTGAATGCATCATGGCAACGTTATTAGCAAATTCAAATGGAAATAAAATGGAAGACAAATACTTTGTAAGTTGGAAAAATAATAAGTGGACTAGCAAAGAGAAACGTGTGATTGTTCAAACCGGACGCTCCAGTTCCATAATATCGGAGCTGCTACAGCAAAACAATGAGTTGAACAAGAGAACACAAAGCAAATATAAATCCCGTTAAACTCGGGACAATGTATTAAAGCTTTTCAATGTTAGTGCATCAAGCTCGCCTGTTCTACATCCAAGTGAACAGCCATTGTTTCTGGTGACATGTGTATGTTTGTTCTTCTTGACGCTACACATACTGAACAGATTTCAACGAAATTTGGCGCATTAAAGGCGCAGCCGTATAAAATGATCCGTAGAAGAAAGTATGATATTTTTTTTCTAGACACATGAAGTATTTAGGTAGTATAAATTGCCTACAAACATTTTGAGAAAAACTTACTGAGATACTCGTATAATCAGAGAAATCGCACCTGAATGACTCAACCTATTCCAACGAAATGGTCTAATTTAAAGAAAACTTACAGTTGGCATCCTATCGTTAAAATCGAAGAGCTAGATGGTTTTGCAACCAGAAACTTTCGTGCATACCTCGGAGAACATATGCTGCATACTTCTTATTGATAGTTCCAGGATTCGATAAAAACGATCCTTGTATCCGAACGTATATTACAAATCTATTTTTATCGAAATAAAATCGTTTCGATCACAGGCTTCTCCTTGTTGAATGGAAACTCGATGTTTTCGAATAAATCGAGCGCGTTTATGCAATGCCTAAACATTTATGGATGAGATATTTTACATTTTGGCGGCAGAGCTCACGGTAAGTAATGCGAGTTAATGTAGGATCGGAATTTATGTTTTGGATGCCAGTTGGAGGCAGTCGGTATGCCTACAATATCGATGTTTACCTGGAGTTAGATATCGGTTTTACTGCATGTTTTAGGGAAGTCACAGTAAAAATAGCGACTATTAGTTGTATATATATATTGCTCTCGGAACTGTTTCTGTATGTATTTCTCATGCTGTCAGCGTGGCGATTCCGTCTGCGTCAAAGACGATCGTTCCATAAACGTCGATGTGGCCATATACCGTACCTAAGTATTGTTTAAAAAAGATAAGTTCGAAAGACTTACTTCTCCTCAATATCCTTAGCCTTGTCCCGGACGTCATGCGCAGTGTGTTCCTCGTCGAAGTACAGCTTCTTGGTTTTATCTACATCCGAGACCGTGGTTTGTAGCTCCTTGTGAGCCTGAGCCAGGGTATCTGTGCACTGGACAAAGAAGAAAGATGTGTTAGTAAAATAAAAGATGACTTTTAATTATGGAAAAGGGTGTCCTTTATTGGGTCTTTAAGGATCACGGGAGCGGGGCGGGGGGTAGGGGTTGGGAGTCTGTGCTATAAATCTATTGTATGCAGGTGATTTAAAACTCTTTTCCAAAATTCACTCTGAAGCCTATCGTCAGGCGCTGCAGCATGATATCATGGCGATACTGGAGTGGAGTGTTAAGAATAAAATGGAATTTCATTCTTCCATCATGTGTTTTACTCGAGCACGAAACTCTATCAGCTTTACTTATAAAATTAATAGCAGCGCTATTACTAGAACAACCGGAATGAAGGATCTAGGTGTCACATTTGACAACAAGCTAACGTTTCATGCTCACATGGTATCGGTATAAAAGATTCATTTAGGGCTTAGGCGATTAGGTTTTATACTGCGCAATGCTATAGAATGATGATCTGTATCAAGCGTGTCTTGTACGCGTTATTAATTGTCGTAATATATCAATGTAAACGATACCACTGGTAAGGTATATTGTACCTTCTTCATTAATTGACGATATTGAATTCATTTTAGAATATACAGGGCTTTTGGTAAAACACCAATAACCTCTTAAGGGGTCATTGTACTCATCATTATGAACCACTTTTACTATGGAACAAAACCTGAGCTCGCGAAAAAAAAAAATTAGCTGTTCAGTACATTTATGTTAGCATAATTCGTCAAAATGTACTGAACAGCCGAGTTTTTTTTGCGATTTCAGGTTTGGTCCCATAGTAAAAGTTGTTCATAATGATGAGTACAACGACCCCTTAAGAGGTAGTTGGTGTTTTACCAATAACCTTGTATATATTATATAACAGAGCATAAGCATAAGAAAAATAACATAATTCACTTAAAACATAATAGTCATATATGAATACTTAAATCTGGTTTCACGGTCAATTTGTCGATCACCTTTTTTAAAAAAAATGTTGATGGCTGTAAGCAGCTGTAAGTTATAAATAATGTTATTGGGGTGGGTGTAATTAGAAATATTAATACTTTTTACATATTTCACACAAATACACAATACAATTGAAATTATTCAAGATTATTCAGCAACAAGGTATTCATCGTTTTATAATCTGAAAATAGTAAGTTAATCTTGGTTTAACAACATCCGCAATAATTTATTATTCTTTTTAGGATAGTTAAATGTATTGATTTGTTTTGTAATTTTTGTTGTGAAATTTCTGGCAGCGCTGTTCAGAGTCATTATCGAATATAATTGGACGAGAGTTGGTCCAAACAAAAATCCATCGGTCTTCGTTTTCGTCCGGTCTTGAAAAATACAGTCGAGTTGTTTAATATTTGAGCATGTTCATGAATCAAAAATATCTAGGCAATGGTAAGTAATAAAAATCTCTGAACAGCTTTGCCTTACAACTAATTGTAAACAGTCTGTGACATCATAAATATGTAACTACATTTTTTCGTTTAAATTTAAGGTTTTCAGAAGAACATAATAAGAATTTAAGAAGATAAAAATAAAAATTAAATACTTATGTGTTTAAATTTTTTAAGTTTTTATTTTTTTTAAACCGACTGAAAAGTTTTAAACAAATAGGTAAGTTTAGTTTGCGTTGACCCTAAGATTTCCTAAAACTTAATCAAGTGATACAGCTACTACGCAAAGTTTTCAGATCGATACAGTCCTCTTACGAACGGCAACATTGCATTATTACTCGTATTTCTGCACCGGCAAACAAAAAATAATTTAATGATAAAGACCATTTAGTTGAATATTCAAAGCACATAGATATTTACGAATCATTTCATTCATTTTCAATCATTTGGTTGCACCAAATTATATTGAAATCTAGAGTATTTAGATATTTATGTTCCATTATGTAACATACTTATGAACAGTTTATATGATAACATTTTATTGATGTATAGGTTTGTATAGAACTATATGATCATTTTAACGCTTATAATATTTTGTCACTGCCAATATATTAGTGAACTAGACTGTGCCGCGTGACCCCTTTGATGTTCGTCATCAATCGTTAAGAGGATTACAGGACCTAAACGCAAATAACGCATGTTTTATAATGCCTAAAAGTATATGATTTACTGTAGTAAACAAAATCAGAAAAATATATGATATTCTTCAGGATATATGCTAGTTAGATAGTGTGTTGAAAACATATTACAACTAATTTGATACGATAGGAAAAAATCACGAAGATACCTCTAAAAATTTATTTTAACGTTTAAAAACCATACTAATATATATTACATACAATTTTCCAGATTTTTTTGTCAGATTATTCTACAAGCAACATGTTAACGTGATAGTGATTTAATTTTTTAGTCCAATCAATAGATTTTTTGTAAA
This sequence comes from Dicycla oo, assembly GCA_948252095.1. NCBI lineage: Eukaryota > Metazoa > Arthropoda > Insecta > Lepidoptera > Noctuidae > Dicycla > Dicycla oo. The sequence goes on along the minus strand of OX411709.1, from coordinate 39,688,643 downwards.
TCGATAATTGCTTCATATTTTGCAATAAATTACCAGCGTTGTGTCATCGCGCTTCTCTTTCTTTTCTATGCAGTCCGACAGTGACCGCGGTTTAGGTCAACAACTGACAACGGGATCATCAAGGAGGGTACACGATCCCGGTACGGATGATGTGACATACTCTTCAGGGCAAACACATATCAAACTAAAGGGAAATTAATCTAAAAAAACCGACCAAGAGCGAGTCGGACTCGCGCACCGAGGGTTCCGTACCATAAAAAAAGAGTGTACTATTTAGAAACATCGTTTTATTTTTCCTGTAATCTTTACATAAACTTCTATTACATATTCTAATTTCTGGTTTTTCTCGAAGCAAACTTCGAAGATAAGGGGGAACGGTATTTTTTTACATTTTTCAGTAAAAGTTGAAAACTAATCGGCTTAAAAAAAAGAAAAAAATGTTTGAAAATGTGCAAACAGCGTTACTTCATATGACCCCCCACATGCCCTAGTAGCCCCACTTCGAATTTTTAAGACTCCCTTTCAGTACCTGTTGCAAAAAAAGAAATCTTTCTTATTTGCAAAATAGTTGGGCAAATATCTAAAACGATTCCAAAGTTCAAGTTGATAGCATTAGTAGTTCTTGAGATATCCAACTGTGACAGACGGACAGACAGATAGACAGACTGAGTACGGTACGCAACCCTAAAAACACATTTACAATTGCGAATTCATATGAGTTCATTGCGAAAACAAAACAAAATATACACTGGAAACTGGTACAGCCAATTCAATGTCATGTATTCGGTTCGTCTGCATTACATCAATTTATCGCTGAAAAATGTATCATATTTTATGATATATTTTTTAGCGATCCAAACGGTGACTTCAAGTCTTACAAACGACCCCAGTATGTGAGGTGCTTCTTATTATTCTCAGCAATCATATATGAAGGGTACAAGAAAAGAAGGGGCTCATCGACATATTTTATAAAACCTAACTTACTATGCCATTCGATACGTTATAAGCGGGTCTTTCATTTGGTTTATTCAAAACCGTATAAAAAGAGCCCATTGTAAAGATAATCCACAAACGACTAAAACTGGTACTTAAGGTGCACATTGCATGCAACACCGGTAAAGAAGGTAGATAGACATACACTAGATATGGGATGTGTAAAATTTACACTTAATAAATAGCCTATATTTATTAAGTGAAAATTTTACACATCCCATATGCTAGCTGATTTTCGACATGATGAACATTTAATTAGCCATTATCTCTCAATACATTTTTTGTTAATGAGCCCTTCCTTTACTGTGCTCTTCATATTTATTTTCATACTTTATTTTAAAGGGAAATTGATTTACAAACTTTTTCGTAATTGCGACATCATGACCGTTAATTGCTAAAATATAGGGAACGTGATTGAAACATTCACTTTTACGTTCTCTCTCGGGTCTTCAGTATGTGTAAATGCCAGTAAAATAAGATATTTGTCATTGATATTATATAAAAAGCTGACCCTAAGATATGTAGTTGGGAAAAGGTTGGTTGATGTTTGGAAAAAACACAACATGCAGTCTCGAACAAAAGCAACACTCAAAAAAGTAAAAATGTATAAAAAATACCGTTCCAAAAAAAAAACCCTTATCTCCGAAGTTTGTTTAGAGAAAAATCTGAAATTATTCTGTGTGATAGAAATTTATATAAAGATGACACGAAAAAACTAAAACGAAGTCTCTAAATAGCACAGTTTTTTATATATGATGGTATGGAACCCTCGGTGCGCGAGCTGACTCGCTCTTGACCGGTTTTATATACATTTGACGCACTCAAAACATCGAAGAGTCGACATTGTATAAATCAGTTAAAAACAGCAAACCTTCGGCATTTTAAAATATGAAGCAATCCACCCGTTGTCTTTGGTACAGAATAATAATGTTACGGTAGTACGTCTTCACAGAAAAGGCTGAAACGTCGCGCTTTGAAATCTCAGTGTAAAACCGTAGGCAACAGTTCGAGTACGTAGCATGTACGCGCGGACAGACGCGGATTTATCTACCGAGCGGCTGTAGGTAATTAATTCAAGGACACTGCCTAGACGTACTAATGAAGCTTTATTATTCTGTGATATTGTGACCCTATTAGTAAGTACAGAAACACGGTGCTAGCACTGATGATATGATGAAGATCTGCATCTTTAAATATTTCTCAATTAAACAATATCGTGTACTGGGCAGGCCAACAGTCAGTCATACTCATCGGCACTGTTCTCGATAAACCTAAGATAGGTATACTCAATACTGTTCTTTTTTTTTTTTGTAAAAATCCTGATATTAGCGAAGCACGATGGGAAAACCCATCGGGTACACGGCTTGTTTAAAATAAATAAATGAACATTATCGATGTCTCCTAAGTATACTTAGTCAACTGTACTTCTAATAACTTTAAAGAAAGGCGATACAAAGAGCGAATGGTTGGTTATATTTCAAATGTTATTACAATCAAGAAAAATAGCTATCATAGTGAATTGAATCTAATAAGTCCTATTAACAGTACAAAATGTTCATATTATTTTACGCTCTTTTTATCGCCTTCTTTTAAAGTTATTAGAAGTACAGTTGACTCAGTATACTTAGGACCCATCGTTATAATGTTGATACGTGATCGAATCAGAAATGATGAGGTCCACAGGAGAACCAAGGTAACAGAATAGCCCGAAGAATTGCTAAACTTAATTGAAAGTGTGAATTGCTAAAATTGGCAGCGAGCTTTAAGTGACATTGCTCGCAGAACAGACAGCCATGGTGGACCGATGACTTTGTGAAGGCCGCAGGAATCCGCTGGATGCGGGAAGCACAGAACCGGTTGAATAGGCGGTCCTTGAGGAGGCCTATGTCCAGCAGAGCTCGTCTTTCGGCTGGAATGATGATGATGATGATGATGTTGACATCCTTGATACTCCTTGATGATCTTCGATGATAATGGTACCGAGCGACCAATGCACTGGCATATAACAGGTTGTTTTGTATTACACAACTTGTTATAAGCTTTGTGATGGCCGCCCGATCCTTGATGCTCCAGGCCTCGCGATGTTATTTGTGTCTTCTTATGATGATTTGCTTCGGACTTGCCAATTTTACAACTAGTTTAAAAAGTTCATATTATTATCTATCTACGTAAAGATAAGTATTTATAATATAAGCATAACACTCGCTTGTAATCCCCAAAGGGTTATGCCGCGTTCCCACGGCCCATCGAGGCCTGTCGCGGCTCGTGCCGAGTCACGGATCATCCCATACATTCGATCGGACCGGCGACGACAAGTCACCGCAGGCCAACTGTTCCCACGACTTATCGGCCTGGCCTGGCGCGCTCTAGCCTGTGGGACCGCGGCATTAGACATAGATGTATCTAACTATCTTTATAGTACATAAAATGTGCTGTAGGTACTAAAAAGTATAAAAATAAAAGTCGGTTTTCGTGTTTGTCTGTGTAACTGCGTTGTTCATCTAAACTACGCAATGGATTTTGATGGTGTTTTGTGTGTAAGTGTGATACATTCATAATTATAACGACAACGATGTGTTGATATTGTCACAAATACACCCGTGTGAAGTAGGGGTGGGTAGCTAGTAGGTGTTGTAGGTATCATCATCTGCATAGCCTTTTCCTAACTATGCTGCGGTCGGCTTCCAGTCGTCAATACCAGTATTTATACCAGTATTGTCACTTGTATTGTATATACCTACTAATAAACTTAAAACAAGTAAACACATCTCTTCTTAACAATAATTTAAAACAAAACGAAGTTCCTAGTAATTTTTCCCGCGATTTGTCCGATTCGGCGCGGATAAGTGTGCGAGGTGTCGTAGGATGTCATACAAGTAATTCTAAAATGATAAGTAAAATTGATATGTAAAATCTCCTTATATAATTAAAATCGGAAAAAAAAACGAAAGACTTTAAACACTCAAAATGGAATATTCAGTTGACTTAGCAAAATCTGTATTTATATATAATTATTATATCTGTCTTCATATAGGGTTATTTGTAAAACACCAGCAACCAGGGGTCATTGTACTCATAATTATGAACAACTTTTACTATGGGACCACACCTGAAATCGCGAAAAAAAATCAGCTGTTCAGTACATTTATGTTCTCATAATTCGTCAAAATGAACACTGAACAGCTGATTTTTTTTCGCGATTTCAGGTTTGTTCCCATAGTAAAAGTTGTTCATAATGATGAGTACAATGACCCCTTAAGAGGTTGCTGGTATTTTAAAAATAACCCTGTATATAATATTATGGACGTTCTGTAAAAGGTCTGTGCCTGTTTATCTACTTGCTTTCCATTCCGCTGTGTTATATTACGCGATCTATGGCTGCCGGCAAATTCAATGTACCCAGAGTCACCAATTACTTTGGTGACAGAACTCTAAAAAAGCGAATGTCATATCTATTAAATAGTCTGCCGGCAGACATAAGGAGTGAAGCTAATAAAATGAGATTTATAAATAAATTAAAAAAAAATTAACTTTGAATTATAATATGTTAAAGTGCTACCTACCTAAGTCTTAAGTTAGTGTGCCATAGTCTTAAGTTAGTGTTTAAAGACACGCCAGACCCCACAGTCAAACCACTACCACGGTTTTGTGGGGCGTAGATAGTAAGATATTTTGTATCAGTGACTTATAAATAAATAAAAAAAATAATAAAAAAATAGCATCAAGTAAGATTGGACCTAATTTTAATTATTTTCCCGGAGAAAGTCACTGAGGACTTGCGCTTATTCTGTTACAAACCACTTAAAACAAAGCCCTACCTTCTTTGCCACGTTCAGTTTGTGCTGTCGCAGGAATTTGGCTTCATCTGCGATCTGCTGCTGAAACACCTCGACGGCTGCCAGCCTGGCTCGAGCCAGCTTCTCGTTCTCTTCCAAAACAGTGCGCCATACGTTCCACATGTTCCTGACAACAAAATATCGGATTAGAGACGACAGAATACCAGCATAAAGATATATATACCCAGCTGGAAAATAGGCACAACGCAGTTTGAGAAATAGTTTGGAGTCTTTGTCTCTCGTACCAGGAGGACAACACTTTTCTTAAAATCAAAACAAAGTCATTTCTTCAAAAACTTGGCTGAAAATCAGCACTTTTTGAACGTCAAAATTGCATTTATAAGACAGTCCCTCGAAACGCCGACTCTCGCCACTTCCTAGTGCTTTAGCTAGGAAGAAGGCGCAATAAACTCCCCAGCAGCACAGCTGTCTGTTAAGTTAGAAGCACAATTAGTTATATTCGATACAATAAATTCTACTTATAGAGCGCGGCGGCTGCTGCAGTTTTAGAAAACCTCAAACGGCGCAAATATTCTATATGTACCGGAGCGCGTGTACTATATGTGCGCTGTATGGAGCTATATGTTTGTGCCGTTTTGAGTTGCAACACTAGGGCCGTGCCATGGGGTCCGAGTATTTCGAAACATCGCCAAGCGGTTGGTCGACTCTTCACGTGACCCGAGGGCTGGCCAAATTTTAGGTCATAGAATCAGCATTGCCATCCAACGTGTCAACGCTGACAGACTTTTGGGCACTTTTCCCACTGACAGCGATGCGGACTTTTATATTATATACTTGTATTTATATTTTAGTGTTAGATTGTATACTGTACGATTCCAATTCCGTGTAGTTGAAATGAGAATCCTAAGAGGGATGTGTGGTGTATCGCGAATGAATAGAATAAGAAATGAGTACATAAGAGGAAGTCTGAAAGTGGTACCGGTGACTGAAAAGTTGTGCGGAAATCGGTTGTCTTGGTATGGGCATGTGATGCGGAGGAATGAGGAAAATGTCGTGAGGAAAGTTTTGAGTATGAATGTCGTTGGCTATAAGAGTAGGGGAACACCAAAGAAAACGATGAATGGACTGTGTAAAAAATGATATATGGCTAGAAAGGGGGTGACTACCGAGATAAAGACTAATAGAGAAGTATGGAAAAATGGGACATATTGCACCGACCACCGATAGCAGCCGAATCATGATTAATGATGATGATTTTATATTATATTTAAGATTTCTGTATTTTGTAATTGAAGCGCAAGAAACTTCTCAAATTCCATTTATACAGTATGTTAGTTTAAAGGGAGGGACGTATTCAAACACAATACAATAATTCATGCTTGCACGATACTAATAAAATAAAAACAAACATTGATAAATAACAGACAGAACCATACCAAAAATTTCGCAAAAATCTCGCAATGCGTGTTTCCATCCTTGCGCTAGCTATCACCAATATCTACATTATATTTGGTGTAATTATTTAATGTTGCTATTTAAATGATTTCAGGGAAAGGTGACATTTGTTCCAGCAGTTGGCGAATAGCAGTTTCCAGATGGACGCGTATATGGTTTTCAAAATGCAGGCAACTGAGTTTGAGCTACGATACAAAAAAATAGGGCCACAGTATTTCTGTCCGACCGCACACAACCCCAAAGCGAATTTATTTGTTAACAAAAAGACATCGCGGATTCACACCTCACTCGGTTCGAATTTCGAAGTAACGTTCATTTGCACCACAACTCACTAAGGGCGAATTTCACCATTAAAACTGAACGTGATCAGCACACCTAACTCGCGTTCAAGAGATGTCACTGTCATTATGGCTTTGGAATTTTAGGTGTGCTGACCGAGTTTTGTTTCATTGGTGAATTCCTAAATGCGTTTAGCGCTAAACATTCGAAGGCATCTGTCCTCTACGAACCCACACTGGGCTCGCGTAGTGGATTACGGCCCACTTCCTCTACCGAGAGGAGGCCTGTGTCCCAGCAGTTGGAATATTATAGGCAGATTATGATTATGCGTTCAGCGCTAGGCGTATTTAAAACATCGTTCAGGGGCCGTATTATGATTCCGTTGCGAAAAAGGGATGGTGCTATAGGTCATGTATAGCTCCGTATCTCTCAAGCACTGGAAAAATGATGGCGTTAATAGTTCATAATACGGCCCCTGTTCAGAGATGTGTTTATTGATTTCTGGGGCAGTATTATGAACAATTAAGTCCATGATTTTTCCAGAGCTAGAGAGAGACGGAGCTATGGCCTATAGCACCATCCCTTTTTCGCAAAGGAATCATGATGGCGTTAGTACCTCATAATAAGGTCCCTGGTCCCCAAGATAAAGGCGCCACCTATTTTGGGGGCCACCGTAAAGATCATACTCGTAATGCAGATCGGTAACAGTTGCAGATAGACATTAGTTGTAATGTTCGTTCAATAAAATATATTATTATTAGTTTTTTGACGTCTCTTGACAATTCTCGGGACCCTGGGGTCCCGGACCTTTGGAGAGCATACGAGGGGCCGAAGCCAACTCGCAGAGGCCCGGTAGGCCTTTTTGAGGCGCCAACCGATGATAATTATGTGTTATTATTATTATCATGTGGTGCAAGCGGGCCGTATAGAATAATAACAAAACTTTTCCAGAATAAAATTAAAAAGGTTCAAGTAAATAGCGTCAACGGATAATAAAATATTACTGTATCCGTAGCTCGTAGCTGGTTACGTGATGTAGCAGATAAAGTTCTGCTTATAATCAAGTTAGCTTTTGCCACCAGCGTTCTGCAAACTGAATTAGCAATAAATCGACGGTAAATCTGTTAACCAGCGATGCCGTGGCGTAGGCCAATTATTAAGTGCAGATAAAATCAAGATAAAAAAAAGATTTTAGCTATTTTTATGTTTTTTTTTCGACAGTCATTTTTGTAAGTAGGTAGATACTGAATAAGCTAGGCATTAAGATTGTAATAAATTTACTTAAAAAAAAAGTAAAAAACGACTTCAAAAACCTAAACGAATAAACTAACTTTCTTAAAAAACTTAACAGCTTCTGAAGCCGGTGCCAGGCTAAGGTGCATTGAAGAATTGCAGACACCAACTTCAGAAGCTGTTAAATTTTTTAAGAAAGTTATTTTATTCGTTTTACGATTATGAAATCGGTTTTAACGTCCGTGCTCCCAGATTTATTTCCTCAAAAGAATTACAATGTTCAACAAAATTAAAACCGCGTAAGGTATTTAAACATTTGGTTTATGTCAAACTTCCTAAGGTATAAATATCTAAACAGCCGTTTTTAAAGTTGGTGAACACAGCCCTTAAAATGAAAACATAAATCGTTTAAAAAAGTTATGTGCCAGGTAGCTTAAAATAAAATATTGCTACACGTACGTCGTAATTATCTTAAAACTAACATTATAATAACACTTTCACACATAAAGAAGTAGGTAGTTTAATAGGAACAGCAGAATTTTAAGCGATGCGGGTAGGGTGCATTTCGGTTGTAGCATGTTTACTAAAGCCTACGCCACAATGCAGAACAAAACCAAGAAAAAATAAAGGAATATTTTGTTTAATTTACTTTTTTAGGGTTCTGTACCTCAAAAGGAAAATACGGAACCCTTATAGGTTCACTCGTGTGTCTGTCTTGTCCGTCTGTCACAGCCAATTTGCTCCGATTCAAATGGACCGAATAAGTTGAAATTTGGTACACGTATGAATTTCTATGACCTGAACACGGACGTGTAACGTAAGTAAATGAATTTTGAATATGGGGGTCAATTTTGGGGGGCAAATAAGAAAATAAAAAATAAAAGTTTTGTAAACTGTACCGTGTGACAAATGGAAGGGATTACTGTGAGGGTCTCAAATATATATTTATAATAATTTTAAAATTAATTGTTTTAAAGTTATTTAAGAAAATAGTCGAAATTGACCATTGCCCCCCTTATCTCCGAAACTACTAACCCTAAAATTTTGAAAATAAAAATACAGAAAATAGTTCTATACCTATAGATTACAGGAAAACTTCTATGAAGTCTATGGTCTTAAAATAACATGGTAAATCTCTCAATATTGTGCGTACAAACTTACATTTGCAACTTGAATGTATGGGCATGTTTTTCAACTACAATGTTAAGTTTCTTGTTGGGATAAATTCATCCCAACTATGGAACCCTTCATTGTGCGTAGTCTGACGTAGACGCACTTGGCCGGTTTTTTTAATTTAAAGTAACGTACAAGCAAATATTTTATGTAATTGAAATTGTCTTCTACCATCGGACATCTAGACGCACTGCCAGTTACCATCCTTACCTGGTTGCTATTCCACCAATTCGCACTAAGCGCTTCCAAATGTCTTTTATAATGCGCACAGCAAAGGAGTGGAACTCACTACCTGCGTCTGTGTTTCCGAACGCATACAACCCTAATCTTTTTAAAGTGAGAGTGAACAGGCTTCTTCTGGGTAAGCTGACTCCATCGTCGACGTCTCTGTCACCTGTGACCTAGACTAGAGTCAAGAGCAAACCCATCACAAATAAAAAAAAATGTAATATAAATAGAATAAAAATATATAATTATTTTAGAGATATATTTCATTTTATTTATTATGTATTATAGGTCAGGAAAGATCTTTTAGTAAATAGTTTGTTAAAGTTTTCTCGTAAATGTTAAACGATTTGATTTCTTTATGTCCTAAGGCAGTTTATTATAAAAGTTGGCCCCTTCATACATGATGTTATTCTTTACATATTTAGTCCTAGCCTGGCTAAGCTGTCCTGTTAAAACTTTGTAGGATTGTAGTTTTTTTTTTTTTTTTTTTTTTTTCTAAAAGGGGTTTTAGTAAACATAATATTATCTGCGAGTGTATATCTCAAGTTAGTATTTTCCTGACAAGTACCTATACATGTGTTATACTTATATATTTGAAAGAGGTTCATACGTTTTGCTTCTTGTAATATTCCAACAATTTCTTTCATAATTTCGTTTTTAAATTCATTGAACTGATATGAAAAGTCACTGTCAGGAGTTCTTCTTCCGCTGAGACACATTTTCTGAGTATGCCCAATTAATTTTGGACAAATCAGATTGGAAACTGCTCATTTCTCCCGAAAATGTTATTTAGGGCATAGTTCGTTTCGTAGTGAGATGAGTAGGAGAACGCAAGGTATTCCTGTTATTGTTGGCAACAAAATTGTTGAAAAATATAGCGACAACAACAAACACTCCGCTAATCGCTTCTCTCATGCACTGTGCGCACCTTTTTGATGACACCACTGATGCGCAAGTCATGAGCTGTCTCTTTCGCACTTATGCGTTGTTGATTAGGTATATTTACGTAACTCGTTACGCGCACTTTAAAGAATATAATATTTTCCATTAAGTTTGGTGATGAACCCTTTGCTTACAGATCATAGAAGCATATCTAAGGTACAGATTCGACTGGTGTTATGTCATACCTGACTGGAAACTAATGTTCACAGTATTATCAAAAGAACTAATGTAGGGGGCTCGTGGCTAAGGATATGTTTCATGGTCTAGTCTACTTCCACGCGGGCGAAGTTGCAGGCACATTTTTTTTTTTTTTTTTTGGATGGGAAATCATCAAATAACTTCTCCCGCTCTGGGTGGAGCGGAAGGGCGTGTCAGACTTTTACTGACTAAAACCCACCCGTGTTCCTTCAGTTGCCTATGCCAGGGCCACGGTATCTTTTTCAAACAACCCGCGACCCCAGCGGCATCGGCCCTATTGGACCCCATCTTTTGCTGACATCTCTTTGAGGCGCGCGTGGAACACAACGCGCCGTCGACCCGGGCCTGGTCCTCACCGGACGGCGAGCTACCCACTACTCACCGTCCGCAAGCCCGCGCCTACGGTGGCTGGGAATCGGCTATCGATTCCCGCCGCCCAGGGCGTCTCCTGCGGCGAAGTTGCAGGCACAAGCTTGTATTTCATAGTTTACTACAATTGCAAATGCATTGTTTTAGCCTAAACAAATGACGACTCTTTAGGTACTTGGACGTACAGTTAGCTTGGTAACTAACCTAACTTAGACCGAAGTCTTTTAATAAAGAATAAGCTATTCTGAAAATGGGATTTTACCAACGAGTTCCTTTTCTGCTATGAAAAATTGATAAATATTACTAATAAAAGTTCTGTCTACAATTGAAGTTTCATAAGTAAACAGAAAAATTACCTGTCAATATCCCTGAGCTCAAAAAATAACAGTTTCATTTAAAATGAAAACTGGAACGAGAAACCAATTAATCAATCGGATATTTAAAGCAATCAATCAGTTTGATTTCAAAGTAAATGAATACCCACGTTGATTGAAAACGTACTGCAGCTCCTAACTAGGAGCTACTGGTTCCTTTACAGTGGTTTGCATTCAGTATATTGCAAATTGCGTCTTTAATTTAACGAAGAAATATGCTATGTATTTTATTTCTATAAAAATTAATTAAAGAAACTGCTACCTCCTCAAGCCAATAAAATCAATCAAAAGTTGACTATACAAAGTTGGTGTTCGTTTGGAACAAAAATTATGTTGTTTGCTGTTACAATTATTTTAACCGAATACCGACTTTGAATTAAATGACAAGTGATAGGAGTGCTACATACATGCCCAGATCGGCATGATTCGGGAAAAAGCCGAGACGACCCGAACATGACTAAGCGAGATTTGATGCCGAGCCGAATGAAAGCCGAATATGTGTAGTAATTGCTTCGGGTCTGGTTTTTGTTTGCCGAATTGAACTTGCCGAAAAGCACATGTGTGTGCCCTTTGTATGTAAGCAACTTACTACTTAAGTAAAGGTCTGTGATATTAAAAACCTTCCTATTAAACAAATCCTTACTTACTTACTCCTTGCTTACTTGTAAGGACATGATCCCATGATAATATACCAGTCCTATTAGATATCCTATAAGGAGTAATTACATAATACTTCTTCACAATAAATAATAATAATTATTATTATATCTTCACATTACCAGTATAAGTTGACCTCTCATTGTACGGAAATCCTATACAATGCGAGATCAGCTTATACTGGACATTATATCTTAATATATTTTCAAAAATTCTTCCTTTCGTTATTAAAATAACTCTTGCGCAAATTTCATGTTTCTATGTAGACCCAACGGCTTAGGCTGTGCGTTGTTTGTCAGTGAATGAATGAATTTATTAAAGATTAAAGTAGAATAAACAAACAATATTAATTCATTAATGACTCCTTTACTAAATGTCTTATCAAGATTCCAAGTAACATTGAGGGATGGATGCAACCAAGCTAAGTGTGATCCTAACTAACTTTTGCTTGAGCTCCTTAGCCTTGGTTTTTTTTTAAAGTAGTTAATTTGATTTGTAGTGGTCTTTAGATTCCCGACCGCTAAAGGAAAATTAAACCTTTACATGATCACTTTATTGTCCGTCAATCACAGAGGATTCTCTTAATGCTTCTAGCATTTAACCTGTCTTCTAAATCATGCAAGTGCACAAGACTAATCATTTACAAACGTTGCAATGATTTCTCCACTGTGAGTTTTCGTCAGATTTACCATACAAAATCTGACAAAACTCACAAGGGAGAGATACATTTATTGGTAGACTCTTTTTCACCAAGACCCCTAAATTTTAAGTAAGCCTTTAAGCCAATTTAGTTAACACTTAACGCAGGTTTTATTTTCACCAACGTTTAAGGGACAACTAAAGCCGAATGTTCGGCATTAACCGACCCCTAGCCTAAGGGTTAGTTTTAAGTTGTTTAAAGGGTCGCGTGTTCTTGAATATTTGTTAAAATGAAAGATCTATGAGTTTTTTGAACAATTTATCTCTAGTTTCACCATACCATGTTAGTTAGTTTAATCTTCTGTTAAAATGTTAACGGGACTTTAAGAGTAGCGAGTGTTTCACCACGCGCTAATCCATGATTAAATCTCTTAATTCTGGTGGAACGTAATAGGTTGAGGAAAAAGTTTCTTCGCATTTTTTAAGAAAATTCAAAACATTTTTTAATATAGTTTATTTACATTTAACTAAAGTATGTAGGTACCATTTTGTTCGATAACTTTTTGCCATCTTGTAGGTAGGGACATGATCCCATTGCTATAGAAATTTTGGGATTTCTGGTCAAAATACCGCGACAAGTGGTTTTGGCAGTCCTCTCGTGATGTTAACCTGACACTGCCTAAAGAATTCTGAAGAGAGCGAAACAGGTGGAAATCTGAAGGTGCAAGGTCAGGACTATACGGCGGATGCATTAACACCTCCCAGCCAAACTCTCTTAATTTTTGCTGAGTGGCTAAAGATGTGTGAGGTCTAGCGTTATCATGATGAAAAACCACACCCCTTCTGTTGATTAATTCCGGCCGCTTTCTCTCAACTTCTTGCTTTAATCTCATCAGTTGTTCGCAGTAGAGTTCAGATTCGATGGTCCTGCCTGGTGGTAACAGCTCATAATAAATAATGCCCTTCCAATCCCACCACACACACAGCATCACCTTGTTGCGAGTTAACCCGGGTTTCGCCACAGTCTGTGAAGCCTGACCGGCCTTTGACCACGACCTTTTTCGCACGTTCTTGTCATACGTGATTCACTTTTCATCACCAGTTATCAGCTTCTTCAAAAATGGTTCGGTTTCATTACGTCGTAATAAAGAATCACAAATGAGTACACGGTTCATTAGGTTTCTTTCAGTGAGCTCGTGAGGTACCCAAATGTCGAGCTTTTTTTTGTACCCAGTTTTTTTCAAATGCGCCAAAACTGTTTTGTGGTCAATTTCCAGTTCTTCAGCTACGTCGTAACTACTGATATGCCGATCTTGCTCCACTTTTTCAAAAATGGCAAGCATTTTATCCGTAATAGGGCGACCAGAGCGACGTGCATCTTTGACATCAAAATTTCCGGATTGAAAACGCTTAAACCAAATTTGTGCTACTCTCACAGACACTACACTAGGTCCATAAACATCGCAAATTTTTTTCGCGGCTTGCGTTGCATTTTTACCTTTTTTGTAGTAAAATTTTAAAATGTATGGAATTTCTTCATTAGATTCACTCATCTTGACGGTACGAAAAACAAATGAAAATCACACATTTTCCTAATTTGAATTTGGAATTATGTTCTTTAAAGTTTAAACTTTCAATGATACCAAAACCAGCCAGATACAAATAGTATAGCCAAAGACATTTTATTACAAGTTCATACATACTATAATGCGAAAAGACTTTTTCCCCAACCTAATAGATACCATTAAAATCGATGTACATTTTAATGGCTGATTTACTAATGTCCAATTATGAACAGTTTCGTTTGTCCCTTAGGCGCCCAGCAAATTCAAGCAATAACAAATAACACTATGATATGCATATAGTAAATTCATGCATTCAGCATATCAAAGTAGGTACATTAAAATTCACTGAAACTCAATTTATAATTGAACTGAATGCCATGATCACTGTACAAAGGCTCTTAATTGCTGAGGGCCGTACATTTCACATGCTACGCGTCCCCAGCGTCCTTTGTCCTATAAATTTTAATGTATACCGCTGATAGCTCCTTCCATCGAACCCAAACCGCTGGATCAAGCCTGTCCACCGAACGTCCATAATGAGCGGAATTAAATTCAGCGGTCCAGCGGCTTAAACATTCAAAATGGTGCTGTTATTGAGGCATATTATCGTGTCGAAGTTTTGTCTGGCCGATAATCAAGCGATTATCGGCGGTTGTCTTTGAAACAAGGTTGGGACGAAGATTCAAGGATGCTCAAAATGAGAAAGGGAAACCTTTGCGTAATTACCAGTGTGTGAGCAGACTTAAAATAATATATCAAGTAAGTATTCGATACGATACCTTTGACAGTGCGCTTATTACAGAGATAGGCCTGTAGTTTGCTACATGATCCATTTTCCCACTCTTGAATACCTGTATACTTTCTGCTCTTAAAAGCTCTAGGGAACAATTGTTAAATTACATTCATGAGTACAGGTGGAACAAAGGCTTTTCGCGAAACGTATATTATCCCAGCCCGTGGCGCGTCCCTTTGCAACATAATTACGGTTTCGATTTGTTTTACTAACTGGAATAATGCCCATTGAATTGACTTACTTTGACTCTAGGGCATAACTTTGGCCCAAATCGAGACAACTGTTTATACTGGCCGAAGTATCGCGAACACACAACCGCAGGCTTATTACGTATCTTGCAGAAGCCTAGCGATGGCAAAATTGCTTGTCAATTTGCTCTTCAATCGCTTGTCAATCACAAATCAGAATGACGTATTGTTGATACATAATACCGATCTGCAAGATATGTAATAAGCCTGCGGAACATCATATTTCCTTCGGTAACTAATAGATGGCGATATAGACTCGTACTTCCAGAGCTTTAGTGTGGATTTAATGATACTAAACACCTGTCTAGATTTGGACCAAATTTATAACCTAGAGTCAAAGTAATCCTCTTTGACTGTACATAGCGATTTATTTGTTTGAATGCATAATATGGGCTGTACTGTTGTTAATTAATATTTTTGAAGCAGGGTTTTTGCCAATATTTACAAAATACTGAATGACAGAGTTTGCAGATTTCTTGTCGTTTACAGCCATTTTAAGAAGCTGAAATGGAGTTTGAGAGTTATTTTTTCTGCCAGCTATTGCATTAATCAAACTCCAAGTGGTTTTGGGGCGGAATTTCCCGAAGGATTAGGCAAAGGTGCACCTATAGTATATCCATATTTCGCCAGTTATGTTTTAGTCCCATGTAACAGGGTGCGAGCCTATTGACATCAACCGGGAACTAATTCAGACTCCGGGCTGCTACTGAGAAATTCCGACCCGGGAATCGTACCCAGGACCTCATGCTCAGCAGTAGGCGCTTGCGACCACTAGATCAACGAGGCAATATTTAAAAAATAAATATTTGCAGTTCAAATCCCCGCCGTTTGTTTTCGTGAAAACCGATTGTAATTTTACTCCGGTTTCCGATACTGCCGTAGCCATTGCATTTGCTCGACACTAGACTTAGTAGGCTCATTGCATTCCATATGAAGTAAGCTTTTACCAATTAAAATATTTTTCAGTTCTGAGCAGATTTACGGCCGATATGAGACGACATTTGACATTATTTTGATATTGTCAAATTCATAAATTCTTAACCCTATTTTAGCCAATATTTCAGTTGTATTTCTTTAGGTCTTGTTAGTGCTTTATTAAAATTTGGCTAAGCACGTTTGTGCGCCATACGAATTGATATTTTGACACATTGGGAAAATTTGAGGGTCGCACGCATGCGTGTGCAATCGCAGTGTGACGTCATAAGCAAATTATATACTGCTTATAAATTGTTATAAATGTAACCTATCTTTTGAATGTCCAACCATTACTTAATCTTACATGTTTTTGTCGGTCAGGAATATTGAACTTACCACCATTACACGGTTTTCAAAATTAAAATCAAAAGACGTTTTCACGTCAAAACACGGGCTTAAGTTATTCATGTTTTCGAAGAATATATCAATATAGTCAAAGGTATAGTCTGTCCAGCACCCTAATTGCGTAACGCCCTATCAATCGAAATCTGAATAATTTTGAAACAATTAAGTTTCCATTGCTTCATATGTTCGAAAAATTTGTCTATTCGACAAGCAACGTAAATAACGCAATGAATGCTGTTGAACTATCAAAATACAACCGATTGCGATTGATAGTGCGTTACGCAATTGCCCCACTGAGTTAGGTCGAGAGCGTTACAGAAAACCAACTTTCTTTTCGAAATAGAAGACTTCTTTTTTTGAAGTTAAGTTCTTAAGTATGTTATTGTTTTTAGTTTCAAGGAAAACATTTTAATAAAAAAAAAATAGATTAGGTTACTTTTTTATTCTCGAGGAGGAGAAATATAAGAAAGTATGGCGAAAAAAAAAAGTTAAGTAACGCAAGTCTTTCTCAATTCATTCTCAAGTCATTCTCAAGTACGGTACTTTTATAAAACTTAGAAAAAAGTCACATAATTGGTTTGTCAATGATAAACCTAATCATTTCCTTTCACAGGCAAAATAAAGCCGACCAATTTGTGCTAATTCTTGGCACCTCCCGGCGGTACGGCTTTACAGTCCGGCCGTGGAGAGAATGCGTTCCTGACACCTTTCAGTTGGACAATTTCTACTGGGATCAAATTTTCAAAACAAATATTCGTTAGTTTGAATCTGACCTATCAGTTGCATATACTAATGAATATGCGTGTCTCGCCTACGTAACGCGATATCTTACTTGGGTGATTCAAAGCGAGCGGGAGTGCGAGGCGATCCGATGCGGTGACACGCGAATTCAATGCGATGCGGCGTTGTCCTACGAACACGCGCACCGCCAGCGAACTGTCAACGTGCCTAAAGAAGTTTTCACTTAAAAAACGCCTGCACCGCATCCAGTTCGCGCGAAAATATCAAGGAAACTGATCGCGTTCTTTTGTTTCGGCAGCGGCGCGCTGCTTCGTGTTCGCTTTGAATCACCTATCAGTCAGATAGGCGTAATTAAGCACATCGATGCAAGTCGCCGACAGGCCAACTATAGTTGAATAATAAAGAGCTGGCCACCGTGGCCACCATTGTGTATTGTGAACGAACCATCGTATACTTTTAAAAATATAAAAAATAGTGGTCCCCTGCTACCGGGAGCAGGGTCTCCAAGCTATAGGACTGCAGAGACAGGAACTTCCTCATCCTCACGATGCGAGCCGTATCCAGGAGTGCTGCCTTATGAATATGGCTCTTGATACAAACGCCTAATGAGAGCCTCCAGAGATGTTGGTCGAGGCTTGCAGCCATCAGGCTGTTGGCCATTACTAAAATCAGCACAATGACAACCTCGTGAGCTAACTCGAGATACTAGAGATTACTTATTTGTTTTTTTTTATCAGCTTTCACGAGGTTCCCGTCATGTGGAATGGAACATCGACAATCATTGCGCGGCGCACTAATCGATCTATCACCACTATATTAGGCTTATTGGCGACAATAGCCCCGTCAGTAATGATAGACCGATGCCAGTTCAACGTGATAGGGTCATTTTCGAGAACAGAGTCGGGCACATACTTGTAATTCGGTACCTCTGAGTCCACAAGTTTATATTTCAAAACAAGTTGCTTGTCAATAATCCTGGCCACTTGGTTATACCTGTAGTACTACCAGATATGTCTCATGGATTCACCTGGTCGGTTCGGATATAATATAATATAATAAATTATACATATGATAAAACCATAAACTTTCCGTATCTGTACATTAAAAATGTTTGCAAAAAAAGTACAGGAAGTCGCAAGAAATATTTATTAGAAAATTAAAAATATTTTTTGAAATTTTTGTCTGTTTGTTTTTTTTATTTATTTGAGATGGGTTTGCTCTTGACTCTAGTCTAGGTCAGAGATGACAGAGACAAAGTCAACGATGGAGTTACCTTACCCAGAAGAAGCCTCACACAGCCTACACTCTCACTTTCAAGAGATTCGGGTTGTATGCGCTCGGAAACACAGACGCAGTTAATGAATTCAACTCTTTTGCTGTGCGCATTTTTAAAGAAACGCTTAGTGCGAATTGGTGAAATAATAACTAGGTAGGGATGGTAACTGGCAGTGCGTCTAGATGTCCGATGGTAGAAGGGGGCCGGTGGAATCAGGTCGTGGAGTTCTTAGGCACACTCACTCACTATTTGTTCGTTTGTGCGCGCATTACGTAAAAGCCCTTGGTTCGTTCGGAACGAAATCCTCCACGTGGATCTCGATATTCCCACCATCTCCCAGTTCTTGAAACGCAATTCCAAGCGTTTCTTCGACTCAGCCACCAACCATCGCAACCCTCTGGTTGTCAAGGCGGCTAGCTATATCCCCTCTCGTATTAGTAAGGTCCGCCGTCCCAGGCTTGTCCTCTCAGATCCCGACGACCCCATAACTCTTCTCCAGGAGAGCAGTAGGGACCGTAGGAACAAAAACAAATCGACATTCCGACCTCGCCGCCGAGGTCCCTCGCGACGACCCCGTAATAATCGTCCTCCCCCCCGTCCTTTGCTCGGGTATGATGTGCCAGCTGGTGGCGTAGCTGAGCCTGTAGCTTTAAACTCCCCTGACAATAATAATTCTAATCTGATCCAGCCTGTCCCATCTTGCTGTCCTCCCCCCAGCGACGCCCTAAGCCGAGGCCCGTTCCCCACAGGGGGAGCCCTTAGCGTGTAGTCGCTTAGTCTGTAAGTTTTTTGCCCCTGGCTGGAGGCTTTGAGTTTTCTTAAGGCAGCCACAGGATAGTCCGGTTAAGTAGTCTCGACCTCTCTAGGTCAACTACGAGATGCCATTCATAAATTTAGGTGAAGTGAGCTGTCATTCCACCTGATGCTATGTATTGACACTATTGATAGCTCACTCCACGCTCACCTCACCTAAGTTTTCACGGTGAGATTTGTACAGAATAGCAATGCTGATCGTTGGTAAGAGCAATACTTGAGAACGGCTGGACCAATTTGGCAATTTTTGTTTTAAAATGTTTGTAATAATCCGAAAATTGGAAAAGTTGCCCAGAAATTTGGAAAATTAGGGAAAACTGAAACTGCTTTGTTCTATAGGATTTGGAGACGACGACGTCTGTCGGGTCTGCTAGTCCTAAATAAAGCCCATAAGCGTGTACGGTTGCTTACCAAAGCGGAATTTTAATGCTGTATGAAACAGTCTGACCTTAAAGCAGCCAGCAACAGACACCTGTCTGAATTTTAAGTCGATGACGCATCATTGAAAAGTTCAATCTATTTCCAATTTAATCGGAATCGTCGAGAAATTGGAATAAGAAGTCATTTAAGTGATAGGTACTGGGAATTAGAAAGGGCATGGCCTTTAAATGACAGCTGACTGAATTTAAAATAGACGGCGCCTCTTCAGTTTTAAAGTTCAAGAGATTTTTGATTTAATCAGAATAGCATTGAAATAGGTAAGCATGTACATATTTATCTAGCCTAGAAATTACGAAAAATCTTATTGAAATTTAAATACGTTGTATTAAAAAAAAAATGAAAAGTTACAACTGCCTGCCTAGCCTTTTCCCAACTATGTTGGGGTCGGCTTCCAGTCTAACCGGATGCAACTGAATACCAGTATTTTACATGGAGCGACTGCCTATCTGACCTCCACAACCCAGTTACTGGGTAATATGATACCCCTTGGTAAGACTGGTTGTCTGACTTTCGGGCTTCTGACGACCCGTAACGACTGCCAAAGATCCACGAATGACACCCGGGACCAACGTCTTAACGTGCTTTCCGAGGCACGGAGGAGACTCGGTATGTAAAGATAGTCACCCATCTACAGACCAACCCCGGCAAGCGTAGCTTGTTACAACTATTGTGTGTTGAAAATGTAATTTTAAGGGCCGGTTTTTTGATCCGTAGTTAACTCAACCAAAGGTTAAACATAGTAAATAATGGTTGAATTTTGGCTAAATGTGTTTGCCAAAATACCATTATTATTATTTTTTAATATGACGTGAGTTAACATTTATTTATTTATTTATGTTCATCATCCGGTTTACTATGCGAACACCGCCATCCTTTAAAATACAGTCCACTTAAACTAAAACCCATTTTTCTCAAACCGCCTACATAACTTGGTAATTTTCCATACCATTGTTCCCCTATCCCATTACCCCTATTCCATTATTTACCCATTACGTGGTCATTCCCGCACCCAGTAGATAATATACTCAAAGTAGCTACCTACATACATAATTATTATAATAGTTAAAAACTATCATAGTTGTCTCGTAAATTCCATATTTCAAACATCTTTTAGTAATACCGCCAATTATAATAAAGTTCTCGCCAAGCTAGGAACAAACCGCCGCATAACTACTATCTACCTTACATTTAGATATCTTATTTCACCTAAGAAATATAATAGATTATAGTTCAGTTAGGTCGTATATATACTTACTTATACTACTAATTTTGGAAACTAAACGCAATGTTTTATTTGAGCGTATCCAAGGCATATACGAGCGCTCAAAAACCGCAAATACTTCCGAAACTAAAAAAGAATCGTTTCTCAGTTATTGTATGACAGTAGATAATATTCGAACAGACTTTCATCATTTGTTGGACACTTATAACGATAAGTTACTTTCTATTGATCCCGAATCAAAGCCGAATTATCAGGCGTACACTTCGTTCGAGGATCTTTATTCGAGTATCATCAAACGCATACAATCTCAGTTAGAAGGTAGAAATACTACACCCGCGCAGGCGTCGCCAGTGCGTATGCCTCGACTACCTCCAATCGAACTTATGTCGTTTGATATATATACGGAACTGGCCATTATTTTATGCTAGCTTTAAGTCAACAATGCACGATAATGACTCTCTGACAGATGCTGACAGGTTGTACTATTTAATAGGTAAACTGTCACTGAAAGCGCATTCCGTATTTGCAGGTGTAACTCCCAGTGCTGAGAATTATCAAGTCATGTTCCAGTCACTCCTTGATAGGTATCAAGATACTCGTGTCCAAGCGTCTACCTACTTTGATCAGGCTTTGAATCTTAAATTGTCCGGACCCGCCTCTGTTTTGAATTTTCAGCTGTTCATAGATAACTTCATTACCGCCGTTAACGCCCTTAAAAACTTAAAATTAAAAGATCTTTCCGACTTTATATTATTACAGCTTGCTTTAAAAAAGTTCGACCCAGAAACGGTTCGTGCCTTCGAGATGACGGAACGTAATAATAAAAAACACTGGATAGCTTCATTTCCTTCATCAAAGATCAATGCTGAATATTTCATAATACGCAGCCTAGTGCATCTAGCTCGTCAAATGACAGCAATGGTAAACAAAGGTCGAATAAATCGCGAAATAGCAAGTGTTCCCGTCCCTAACCCGCAATCTTACGTAGCATGTTCAGTGTCTAACAATAATAACTCGAATAAATGTCTGTGCAATAATATTGTGCACGACCATTATTTTAAATGTCCTGCTTTTAATAATTTAGACCCGTGAAAGAAAACAAAGCTTGCGTTAATTGTCTAAGTTTAAAACATAAAACAAGTAATTTTTCTAGTAATTCTAAATGTCGATCATGCAAGCAGCACCATCACACATTACTGCACTTTGATAAGAAATCACCGGTATCGGATGGTATAGTCACGTAAATCTGACCAGTCTGTTACGTCACCGCGACGGGTTCCAAGCGCCGGCACCACAGCCGCCCCACACGCCTCTCAGTCAGAGGTATCACTGTGTACGACGTCTATTGCGTATGCGCGCGGTCGACGACGCTCGGGCATTTGTCATGTTCAGCGCGATACCAAGCAGCAATGTGTGGCGTCCACAACGGTTTTGTTGGCAACAGCACAAGTTATTGATTTCGGTGTCGATAACAGACCACATATGATTCGTTGCTTACTCGATAGTGCGTCACAAAGTAATTTTATTACTTCACAACATAACTGCCACTGTCATCGCGAACAGTGGTAGTTCGCGATGACAGTGGCAGATATGTTGTGGCGTTACCTTTTTGTGGTGACCCGTATTCGCTAGGTGACTCATACGCTGCCGCACTTGACGCTTCTTTTGTTTAGAACGCAAACTTGATGCATCGCTCAAGTTACGCGGCGCCCATAATGACGTCATTCGTGACTATATATTGGGTTGGCTAATAAGTAATGAGCGACATACAACTATTTTATTTGTATTTATTAATTAAATGAATAATTGTTAATCATTAATAATATATTCACCGTCGTTTTCTACTACCATTCGCCATCGATCTGGCAAAGAGTGAATGGCGTCCGCATAGATCTTCGTTGGTTTTGAATTGAAGAACTCATCTATGTATCGTTTCAAGTGTAGTTCATCATCAAAGATTTTTTCCCGTAAATTATTACTAAGTGATCAGAACAAGCTGAAATAAGTCCAGCGAATATAGAGGGTGGGGTATTATTTCCCAATTAAGCTCCAATAGTTTTAGCCTGGTACTCTTAGCAATATGCGGCCGGGCATTGTCGTGCAGGAAAAATATTTTGTCGTATTGTGGACGTTTGCGATGAATGTCAAGCTTCAGTTTTTCGAGTTGATCACAATATACTGTTGCTGTAATCGTAGTATTAGTAGGAAGGAATTCCCAGCTTATTACTCCATGTATATCCCACCAGACAGAAAGCATTACCTTGCGAGGATGAAATCACCATTTGACGTTGGTTTTCCTAGTTCTTTACATCCCAGCCACTGGCGCTTCGTGTGTGATTAACATAGAGCACCCACTTTTCATCTCCAGTGACAAGATGATCTAACCAATTAAATGTGCGGCGGAAAGATAAAAGTTGTACACAAATCTCAGCTCGGTAGGTCAGCTGATCTTTACTTAATGGGGTACCCAAACACTATATTTGTAAGTCTTTCTCAAACCATGTAAATGATTTTCTATGGTGCCATGAGAGCACTCGAGCTGAACAGCCAAATCACGTGTAGTTCTTCGAGGATCTTCTTCGATTAATAGTTTTAATTTATCGATATCTATTTCCACGGGGCGCCCAGACCTTGGTTGATCGGTTAAGGAAAAATCTTTATTGTGGAACCGTTGGAACCAGCGCTTTGCTGTAGCTTCGGAGACTGCATCGTGAGCTATCCTTTGACATATATTACGTGTAGCTTCTGCAGCAGAATGACACATATAATAAACAATGTCGTACGTGGGTTTTAATATCACTCATTGCTTTGTGAACTTTAACGCACTAACAGCCAAACTATCAATAACGCGCATGAGCGCGACTCGCTCTTTATATACCCTCTGCTACAGAACGTTCTCGAACCTTTCCGAAAATTCTAGAAATTATAAACTAAAACGCTCATTACTTATTAGCCAACCCGATAAATAAAGATTTTTTGAGTCCGGTTGTCAGCAACGAGGACAATTCTCTTCCCTCGTATTATATTCCGCATCACGGAAGGAGCTCGTGGCTAAGTAATAACAGCCGCACGGGTCGATCCATCAGGTTAAGCTACGCTTGCCGGGGTTGGTCTGTGGATGGGTGACCATCTTTTCATACCGAGACTCCTCCGTGCCTCGGAAAGCACGTTAAGCCGTTGGTCCCGGCTGTCATTCCTGGATCTTTGACAGTCGTTACGGGTTGTCAGAAGCCCGAAAGTCTGACAACCAGTCTTACCAAGTGGAGGTCAGATAGGCAGTCGCTCCATGTAAAATACTGGTATTCAGTTGCATCCGGTTAGACTGGAAGCCGACCCCAACATTGTTGGGAAAAGGCTAGGCAGATTGATCACGGTGTAGTTCGCGAAGGTAAGACTTCCACTAAACTTCGCGTCACAATACTGGATGGTTTTTTTTACCGTCTTGAAAAAAATAGGGTATAATAGGTAAACGGAGTAGAAGCCTAGTATATTTTTTGAAAAAAAAAAAAATTAAAAATCGAATTTCATGAATTTCAATATTTTTAACGATCTATAAAGTTTTTTCAAAATTTCTGTTTTTATTGTTCTACTCGTAGTTGACTTCAAATGTGCAGTGTTTATTGATAGAGCAATTTCTGTCTAAGCTATTGAAAACAAAGAAAAATACTAGGTATGCCATAGGCTTCTACTCCGTTCACCTATTTAATTGTACCCTATTTTTTTTTTCAAGACGTTAAAAACAAATGGTAACACCTCTAGTTTAATATCTACAATTTTATATGTATATACAGGGTTATTGGTAATATGTCGGCAATCCATTAAAGGGATGTAGAAGAGGTCATTTTCAACCAAAGACCCCTTATGACTCCTATGCAAATGTCAAGCATTTTTTTTTTGCAAAAATCGACGAAGACAGTAAAAAAAAAATAATCTGCTGCTGCTGCTTTTAGTGATTTAAAAACTATTAAGTAAAGATAATTGTCATTTTATGGTTGATTATTATGTGTTAGCAAGCAGATAATAATAATTTAAAAAAATTCATACATTCTTTTATTTTATAAATTTTAAATTTTGTATACCGCAGATATCTTAAAAAAATAATGTTAAAATACTCGAAAATGGTTAACATTTGCATAGGGGTCATAAGGGGTCATTTGTTTGCAAATGACCTTTCTTTGCCGACATATTACCAATAAGCCAGACAAAATGTACGAGGACGAGAGTTTGTACAAACACTTTTTCAATTTTCTAAGTTACCTATTCGTATTTTCCAGTTGAGTTGAAAGGGAGCCGTCATTCAACATAAGTTCTCATGTACGACATTGAGAGAAGCGGATATTAAAAATCGTGTCGAACTCCTTTTGCTGTGCTTTTTCGTGTATACTTTTGCAACTGGAGCCGACGTCATGCTTGTTTCATTTTTCCGAGTGAAAATTTGATTTGAGTCTGCCGCTGAGTTCTTATTTGATTTGTGTTATACTAACTGTGTTATTATTATCTTTTATGGAATTCAGTTTGGATTTAAATGTGTATCGCTGACGTAGGAAATTAATTTTCGGTTGGATATTGTGTGGCATGTCTAGTGGCACTTTAATTTTGTCGAGATTTCTTTTCATAATATTTAACCTGCGTTTAGCAAAACTAACGGTAAAGGTTACTTCAACAGATAATAATTGCTTATTTAAACAGAAAAAAGTACTTGTTTTAAATGAATGTATGTCGCGGTCCGATCGTATAAATGACCATATCGTGATATGCCTGGCCATTTCACGATACGCCGCCATTTCTTGATTTGGCTGGTTATATCACGATGCGCCTCATAGAAAGTCGGGTGGCTTGACGAAAGCAACCTATTTGCTGACCACTGGGCACAAGCAAAGTATAGTTGCATTTCGTGCCGCTAGTGGCACCCCGTCCAAATAGGTTAGGTTAGAACTGTGACCAACCACGCGCCATCCGAGCGAGCGAAGCGAGCGGTGCTGCAGCGGCGGCCTGCGAGAGCTACATCCAATTGGTCGCAGTTACTTCGCTATTTTGTATTTTTAGGACCCTAAAATAAGAATTATTCGAGTAGGAATGTTATGTTTTTTACGCGTATCTGGGTTGAGATGATATGGCCGATATGATATTTTTTTTTTTTCTAAAAAAATATTGTTTAGACCGAGGACAACAAATGCCCTGTAATGTATTAACTACAAATTGAATTTTGTAAATGTACTTAGTAGGTTTGTAATATTTAGTAAAGCCTTATGGCTGATTTACACTGTGCGAGCTGCTGCCTAGACAGTAGACACTTGCTTCCATTGTGTACTCGTATGTCAGTAGCATGACTTGCCTTGGCTGTTTTCATTATGAGAGCAGCTGTCTAGCCTCTTGAGAGTAGTGTACTTGGATCGTGCAATGTCGAGTCAATGTGATTTCATAAAAGAAAACTGAGATAAGACCTATAACCACAATATTTAGCTTATACTTAGAAAATGTTTATAAAAAAACTTAAAAAAAGAGAGAAACAAATGTTTAGGATTAGAGATTCGACTGACTGGCAAGCTACTGCCGAAAGCCTTCGAGTCCGAACGACGCGAGTGATGTGCGAGCTGCTGCTATGATGTAGGTAATGGAAAAAGGCAAGCAGCCGAATGAAACCAAAAACGTTGAAGGTACTCGGACGAGAGCTACTGTCCAACTCGCAAACGCGAGTAACTCGTATGATACGTCCACACAGTGCGAGTTGCTACACTGCAGCTACTCGGTTGGCCGACTGCCACGCTAGCTCGCATCACGTAAATGGCCATTAGTATTTTCAATAGCTTACTTTTGAAATATCTAGTAATAGTAATAAATTTATAATAAACATTAAACTGTGTAATATTTTGTATTTAATACTTCAATATAATATATATATTCAATACTTGGAAATGCTATGCTATGTAGAATTTACAAAACTTCCAATGTTTACTGTGATAAATAGTAAATTGTGTAATAAATTTCATTTCCTAAACTTGATTTTTAGGAATTACTTTTAACAATACATGGCTGTAATATTAAAAAAATAATAATAATTGCGAATACTGCAAAGTTTTACCCGCAAAGAAAACACAGTCTTAACTTCAGGTGAGGATTTTTAAACAGTGCGCCAATTTTCACGGGGTGTTCTACCCATGAATATGAACAACTTTCACTATGGGACCAACTCTAACTTCACAAAAAAAAAAAAATCTGCTGTTTCATACGTTTTGGTAGAAGTAGGTATTGAAAGTTTTGTATGAAACAGCAGATTTTTTTCGTGATTTTAGAGTTGGTCCCATAGTGAAAATTGTTCATATTTATGGGTAAAAAAACCCTGTGAAATCTTGCGTACTGCTTAAAAACTTTTCCTGTATTTCAGGATCGTTAGATTGATTTGATAAACAGTAAATTAAATTATTTAAATTGACATAGCAAGTTGCTATAGTATTACAATATCAATCAAGATATATTGAAAAGGTGATACAGACCGTTCGCTGTTATTTTACCTCTGACAGCAGCAATGCAAGAACAACCTTATTGTAACAAAAATAAAGATCGCTCTGATTTTGACAGACTTGTTAGTGGAAGCAACCCAACAGCGACCTTATTGGAATGAAGAGATAAAGATCATTGTGATTTTGACAGTGGTGTAAGATTAAAGGTAAAATATGGCGGCGTTAGTTCCTATATTGGCCACTCGCCAAAATAACCTCGTAGCGTTGTAATTATTTGTTTAGTCGATTACAGAAATCATAAAAAAAAAATCGCATTTATGAGCAATGCACAGTACGCACAGCACAATAGCGGAGCGATTTGCTTCTGCGTTATGGGTCGTGGGTTTGTTTTCCGCAAGAGATAGATCATATTTGAATGGCTTCCCTGGGTGGTTGACGTAACATATAACTGAACGCAACGCACAGCGTCGGCAGTCAATACGTAGTACGTCTTTTTCGTTATTAAGGGCACTACAGGACCTAAACGCAAGTTTTACAATGCCTAAAAATATATGATCTATTGCAGTAAATAAAATCAAAAATATATATGATATACTTCAGTTAGATAGTGTGTTGAAAACATAATACAACGAATTTGATAAGATAGAAAAAAATCACGAATATACCTATAAAAATTTTCTTTTAACGATTAAAAAAATACTAATATACATGCAATAGTTCTGATTTTTTGTCAGATTATTCTACAAGCAACATATTGACTTAATAGTCTTTTAATTTTTATTTAAATCAATAGTTTTTTTTTTGTAAATTAATAATTTATTCGTATTTTGCAATAAATTGCCAGCTATGTGTCATCGCGCTTCTGTGCAGCCCGGCAGTGACCACGCTTTAAGTCCTGTAGTACCCTTAAAACTCGCCATTTTGTAGTGAGGGTTAACACTCGACACGACCTGACACTGCAATGGTTCGAAATAACAAGAGACACGACGGAATGCGTTTGAATGCCGCGTACGACGTCAGTACACCGAAGTCGACGCGTGAAAGAGACCCCAACATTACATCTATAGTAAGCATCGTAAGAACACTTTAGTCGACCTGGGGATTGAACCCAGAACTCATGCTCAGCAGTAGCGCGACTACTAGACCAGCGAGTCAGTGGTGCAGACATTTGTGTTAGTTACTTATTTCTAGTATGGGGTCAACATTTTTGAAAGAACTAATAAACTATAATAATCTAATATTGTTTACGCAAGCTTCAAATCCTGTAAATGCATACATCTTATTTATGTACGAACTAAATAAGCAAATTCGTCACTTACTAAGTATAATATTATTACATCACAAATATCGACTTTAAAAGCATCTCAACTAGGTTACTTTTAGAATAAAATCGACTTTAATAAATTCAGCATATTACAATCAATTTAGCAGCAGCAAAAACTGGAATTTTTATAACATTCTAATTACCATTTGTTATGGTTCTAAGTTTCACTATATAAAATACTAAAGCATTAAAAAAATCCAATGTAGAAATTAGTCTAAGCGTACATAAATAAAACGTCTGTTCAATTCTGGATAGTGGTTATCCGGACACTGTGAAACAGAGAACTCATATTCTAAGCACTCACCATTTTTCCTCGGCTCCATCCACCTTTATGTCAGGAATATTCGGGATCTTCTTGTTGAGGTATGCCGAAGACATCTTCAGCAGTGCCTGGTGACAATTATACATAGTTGATGTTAGTAGGAAAGGATAAAAGGTTGATTAAACTGCTGACTTGAGGCGACTATTAAATACGTCCGCACCCCACGGCGGCTGCGAGCAAACTCAATCTAGCCAGAGAGCTCTGCCTGTAAAGTTGCCAGTATTTTATAATAAACCTATCCAATTAAAATTTCCCGGAAAACATTAATGATTCCAGGCAGAGAAACCTCACGTAAACACTGGCAACAAAGCCGATTTTATTGAAACTACATAAGTTATTATTATTTTCCACGAATATCCCTCTCATATAAATGTAGCGAGAATTTCTGCTTATTTTATACAAAAGCATGTTGATATTGTATAAGTTTAATATTGTGCAGGTTAATTAGTTATTAACCTGCACAATATCAGAACCTGTACCTGGAACGAAACATTAATTGCGTATTTTTTTTATTGACAAACCTTACTACTTTATAATTAGTAGGTACTTACTACAATCTGTCACCATACACATCATTCTTATTTTGTAATTTGATAAAACCTATGTTTTTTTTTTTTATACTGCATGTTGACATAATAGGGATGATGACTAAAAAATGATTTTTTGTCCGTCATGTAGATTATAAAATATATTGGACACGTATTTTTTCTTTTTCTACGTAATCAAAAGATTACGGCGATAAATTGAGTTAAAATGTGACATGACGTCACGTCTTGGTAGATTTTATACGTAGAAGTGACGTAGCAAGCCCCCACTCCCGAACTTTAATGCGCGTTATCTAAGTCATTTTTTATTAATATGATAAAGCAAAAAATACGTGTCTAATATTTTTTTATTATCTGACTGACGGACTAAATAGAATTTCTTTTTTTTTACCCAGGCATCATCCCTGTACCTACATTCTATGAAAATAAAAATATATATTCTATTCTCCATGAGCATTAGTCAAGGGGACTACATAGCCCAAACGCACTCAATGCAAGTTTTATAATGCCTAAAAGTAAGATCTACTGTAGTAAACAAAATCAGAAAAATATACGATATTTTTCAGGATATACCTATATGCTAGTGAGATAATGTGCTGAAAACATAATACACCTAATTTGATATGGACCACGCACAGTGAAGGGTTCCGTAGTTGGGATGAATTTATCCCAAGAACAAATTTAACATTGTAGTTGAAAAACATGTTCTCCCATATATTCCAACTGTAAATGAAAGTTTGTACGCACAATATTGAGAGATTTACCATGTTATTTTAAGACCATAGACTTCTTATAGGTTTTCCTGTAATCTATAGGTAGAGAAGTATTTCTGTATTTTTTTCAAAATTTTAAGGCAGTAATTTCGGAGATAAAGGGGAATGGTCAATTTTCTTGTATTTTCTTAAATAACGTTAAAACAGTTTATGATAAACTTCTCTTCGAGCGGTCAACAGGTTGTCTCGGTATATTTCGGTCTAATAGTTTGTTGGATTTTTATTTATGAATAGAGTATCGTAAATGTAATGGACAGTACTCATTTCATTTGAGTTCAGCATTCGAATTGAACACTTCAACGTCGTTCGGATTTCAAAATGTTGTTCTGTTTTTATTAGTTATCTACTAGCTTTTGTCAGTGGCTTCGCCCGCGTGGTTTTTGGTAATTATCCCACGGGAACCGTACATTTTTCCAGGATAAAAAGTATCCATGTGCTATTACAGACTATAATCTATCTTTGTGCTAAATTTCATCCAGATCCGTTCAGCCGTTCTGGCGTGATTGAGTAACAAACATCCAAACTGCTTCACAAACTTTCAACAAATAATTAATAGGTCTACCTATGAAGTTGCCGTTTTACAGTACCATTTGAAACGTAATTTATGTATGGCTGACAATAAATTCTAAATTCAAATTAAATTAATTTAAAAAATATGAAATTCTATTTACAAATTCAGTCTTTTGGTTATTGATTAGTGTTTTGTTTTCACTACATTTGTATCTTTTTCATCAATATGGACACGATAAAAATACGAGTAATTATGGAATACGAGTTCTGTCGCGGTAGCAATACCGCACAAACGGCTAACGTGTACGGAGTGAACACTACAAACGAACGCACGGCTCGTTATTGGTTTGAACCCCTCCGACATGGAAATTTGATCTATGAACCCCGTGGTCACCCAAAGGCTAAAGTCAGCAACGACGAATTAAAGGTGATAGTGGAAGCTGTCGATACTCAATCTACGGCTGAGTTAGCAGCAGCTTTCAACGTTAGCATCAAAACAATATTGGTTCATTTGCGTCAAATTGGCAAGGTAAACAAAACTTGATAAGTGGGTGCCGCACGAACTGAACGAGCGCCAACGCGACGAACGCGTTGAGGCATGCCTTACGTTGCTTAACAGACACAGAAACAAAGGGATGTTGAACCGCATTGTCACTTGCGATGAAAAATGTATTCCTTTTGATAATCGTAAGCGGTCATCATGTTGGATAGACCTTGGTTCAGCGCCTAGGCAATGCTCCAAACGAACTCTTACCCCTACAAAAATCATGGTCACTGTTTGGTGGTCTAGTGCTGGTATAATTCACCACAGCTTCTTACCAAATGGCACCAGCATTACTGCAGATGTGTACTGTGAGGAACTGGACACAATGATAGAGAAGCTCGCAAATCTCCGGCTAGCTTTGGTTAATCGCTCGTCCCCGCTGCTCCTACACGCTCGACCTCATATGGCACAACAGAAGGTCTCTAAACTACAAGAGCTAGGGTTGAAAGTATTGCGTCATCCACCGTACTCACCAGACCTTGCGCCGACAGACTTCTACTTTTCCAAAATTTGGACAACTCCTTGGAAGGGATAAATTCAATACCCGAGAGGCAGTACAAAATGCCTTTGAAGAGTTTGTTGGCTCCCGTACACCAGCCTTCTTCACGAAGGGCATTGAAAAATTACCACTGCGCTGGCAGAGATGCATCGATAGCATGGGTGCAGATTTTGATTGATAGAAATAAAAAAAAATATTTATATAATTTTTTATGCATACTAAACGGCAATTTCATAGGTAAAGACTAATATTAGTAGGATTCTGTTATCTTTACTGAAGTTTTTTAAATTAAAGTCGCATTTCGTGTCTGTCTGCTGTGTGACCGTGGTGTTTTCCTATACTACGCAATGAATTAAGATTCAGTTTTCAACATGATTTAGATAATTTATTCCAGAAATGTGTATAATAAAGAAATATAAATGTTTTTTTCAAAAAGTAAAACTCGTGCAAAGCAGGAGTGGGTTGCTAGTAAAAGTAAAAGTCGTGCAAACCAGGGGTGGTCTAGTAAAAGTAAAACTCGTGCAAAGCAAGGCTGGGTCGCTAGTAAAAGTAAAACTCATGCAAAGCAGGGGTGGGTCGCTAGTAAAAGTAAAACTCGTGCAAAGCAGGGGTGGGTCGCTAGTAAAAGTAAAACTCGTGCAAAGCAGGGGTGGGTCGCTAGTAAAAGTAAAACTCGTGCAAAGCAGGGGTGGGTCGCTAGTAAAAGTAAAAGTCGTGCAAACCAGGGGTGGTCTAGTAAAAGTAAAAGTCGTGCAAAGCAAGGCTGGGTCGCTAGTAAAAGTAAAACTCGTGCAAAGCAGGGGTGGGTCGCTAGTAAAAGTAAAACTCGTGCAAAGCAGGGGTGGGTCGCTAGTAAAAGTAAAACTCGTGCAAAGCAGGGGTGGGTCGCTAGTAAAAGTAAAACTCGTGCAAAGCAGGGGTGTGTCGCTAGTAAAAGTAAAACTCGTGCAAAGCAGGGGTGTGTCGCTAGTAAAAGTAAAACTCGTGCAAAGCACGGGTGGGTCGCTAGTAAAAGTAAAACTCGTGCAAAGCAGGGGTGGGTCGCTAGTAAAAGTAAAACTCGTGCAATTTCAAATTGACATAATATTTTAGTGTATAAGTTTGCACGCTTTAGTTTTAAGCAAAACATGTTTGATCAATATATTTTCAATAACACCTTTTATACCATGTTTTAAGCAAATAAAATATCTTTATCTTTATCTTTAAAGCAGGGGTGGGTCGCTAGTAAAAGTAAAACTCGTGCAAAGCAGGGGTGGGTCGCTAGTAAAAGTTAAGAATAAAAATATGGAATGCTTTTTATTCCAATCCTAATATATTATTATTAGGTATCTGTATGATTTAAGACTGGAATAAAAAGCATTCTATATTTTTTGTCATAATTCTAATTTATTACAGGTTACACTGAAGGCTGCTTCTTTGTGAGTGATTTTGCCTAAGTAATAACAGTTGCAAGGGTCCATCGATAAGGCTAAGCTACGCTTGCCATGGTTGGTCCGTGGATGGGTGACCATTTTTACATACCAAGACCCCTCCGTGCCTCGGAAAGCACGTTAAGCCGTTGGTCCCGGCTGTCATTCGTGGACCTTTGACAGTCGTTACGGGTCGTCAGAAGCCCGAAAGTCTGACAACCAGTCTTACCAAGGGGTACCGTATTACCCAGTTACTGGGTTGTGGAGGTCAGATAAGCAGTCGTTCCATGTAAAATACGAGTATTCAGCTGCATCCCGTCAGACTGGAAGCCAACCCCAACATAGTTGTGAAAAGGCAAGCAGTTGATGACTCGTGGCTGTTTCTTCCATACTCTCTGTCAGCCGTCATCTCAGTGTTGACTGTATCCTTACCAAAAGTGTTAATTGTAGGTTGAAAATTATCACTATAAAAAAGCGTCAGTTAATTTTGACGTAACTTTTAAGTTGGTTATCTGCGGTTATATAATTAAAAGATTAGTGGCACGCGTAATGTAATGCTCCGGAGCACAGCGGGCCGGTTTGATGGAAGGAATCTATTTATCTCTGTAAACAGGTTAGATAGTGATGAAAAGCGAGTTCATCAGGAATGAATACAGGTTTAAATTGTTATGGAAGTTTCTTTAGTTTGAATTTTTGTGGTTTAATTCTAGCTGATGGCTGGATGAGAAAGGTCGACGGTAAAGCTCAATAGAGTGCAATAAAATCGGATAGACTGGAAGCCGACCCCAACATAGTTGGGAAAAGGCAAGACCGATGATGATGATACAATTCAGAGTACCTATCAATATACTATTCTATATTGATAGTTCGTCTTAACTTCGAATAACGCAGTCAAACCAAGTGTTTCTCAACTCGACAAAGTTGTGACAGTACCGTTTATTAATATCACCGCGATGTTACTGCGAACTGGTGCTCGATGCTACGAGCTACGCCACAAAGTTGCTACGGCGTAGACATGCTACGGCGTAGACATGCTACGGCGTAGACATGCTTCGGCGTAGACATGCTACGGCGTAGACATGCTACGGATGCTACGACGAAGGGAAGTGGTGCATATAATGCATGCAGCGGAGCCTTACGTTCCGTCTGGTAAACATAGGAGGTATATTGATAGGTATATTCCTGCCAATTAGTTGATTGCGATCGTTCGGGCGTGATTTATCCCACTAACAATCTTCACGCGTGCATTATTCGAAGGGGAAGGCAGAGGTTTACACAGTACACAATTTTAGTCTGTTATGTTAAGGTACCATGTTATAAGTTAAGGTATATTATATTAATAACGGGATACAAATACAGACTCCATGCCAGTATTAAGACTAATCAAACATAAGCTAGACCAACTATAACTTTAAAAGTACTCTAGTTTTAAAATCTCAAGCATTGGAGCTTTTAAAGCGCAATCCACCTCTGGTTTAAACAGCAACTTTCTCTTTAAGTTTTAAAAGTAAAACTCATGCAAAGCAGGGGTGGGTCACTAGTAAAAGTAAAACTCGTGCAAAGCAGGGGTGGGTCGCTAGTAAAAGTAAAACTCGTGCAAAGCAGGGGTGGGTCGCTAGTAAAAGTAAAACTCGTGCAAAGCAGGGGTGGGTCGCTAGTAAAAGTAAAAGTCGTGCAAACCAGGGGTGGTCTAGTAAAAGTAAAAGTCGTGCAAAGCAAGGCTGGGTCGCTAGTAAAAGTAAAACTCGTGCAAAGCAGGGGTGGGTCGCTAGTAAAAGTAAAACTCGTGCAAAGCAGGGGTGTGTCGCTAGTAAAAGTAAAACTCGTGCAAAGCAGGGGTGGGTCGCTAGTAAAAGTAAAACTCGTGCAAAGCAGGGGTGTGTCGCTAGTAAAAGTAAAACTCGTGCAAAGCAGGGGTGTGTCGCTAGTAAAAGTAAAACTCGTGCAAAGCACGGGTGTGTCGCTAGTAAAAGTAAAACTCGTGCAAAGCACGGGTGTGTCGCTAGTAAAAGTAAAACTCGTGCAAAGCAGGGGTGGGTCGCTAGTAAAAGTAAAACTCGTGCAATTTCAAATTGACATAATATTTTAGTGTATAAGTTTGCACGCTTTAGTTTTAAGCAAAACATGTTTGATCAATATATTTTCAATAACACCTTTTATACCATGTTTTAAGCAAATAAAATATCTTTATCTTTATCTTTAAAGCAGGGGTGGGTCGCTAGTAAAAGTAAAACTCGTGCAAAGCAGGGGTGGGTCGCTAGTAAAAGTAAAACTCGTGCAAAGCAGGGGTGTGTCCGCTAGTAAAAGTAAAACTCGTGCAAAGAAGGGGTGGGTCGCTAGTAAAAGTAAAACTCGTGCAAAGCAGGGGTGGGTCGCTAGTAAAAGTAAAACTCGTGCAAAGCAGGGGTGGGTCGCTAGTAAAAGTAAAACTCGTGCAAAGCAGGGGTGGGTCGCTAGTAAAAGTAAAACTCGTGCAAAGCAGGGGTGGGTCGCTAGTAAAAGTAAAACTCGTGCAAAGCAGGGGTGGGTCGCTAGTAAAAGTTAAGAATAAAAATATGGAATGCTTTTTATTCCAATCCTAATATATTATTATTAGGTATCTGTATGATTTAAGACTGGAATAAAAAGCATTCTATATTTTTTGTCATAATTCTAATTTATTACAGGTTACACTGAAGGCTGCTTCTTTGTGGGTGCTTTTGCCTAAGTAATAACAGTTGCAAGGGTCCATCGATAAGGCTAAGCTACGCTTGCCATGGTTGGTCCGTGGATGGGTGACCATTTTTACATACCAAGACCCCTCCGTGCCTCGGAAAGCACGTTAAGCCGTTGGTCCCGGCTGTCATTCGTGGACCTTTGACAGTCGTTACGGGTCGTCAGAAGCCCGAAAGTCTGACAACCAGTCTTACCAAGGGGTACCGTATTACCCAGTTACTGGGTTGTGGAGGTCAGATAAGCAGTCGTTCCATGTAAAATACTAGTATTCAGCTGCATCCCGTCAGACTGGAAGCCAACCCCAACATAGTTGTGAAAAGGCAAGCAGTTGATGACTCGTGGCTGTTTCTTCCATACTCTCTGTCAGCCGTCATCTCAGTGTTGACTGTATCCTTACCAAAAGTGTTAATTGTAGGTTGAAAATTATCACTATAAAAAAGCGTCAGTTAATTTTGACGTAACTTTTAAGTTGGTTATCTGCGGTTATATAATTAACAGATTAGTGGCACGCGTAATGTAATGCTCCGGAGCACAGCGGGCCGGTTTGATGGAAGGAATCTATTTATCTCTGTAAACAGGTTAGATAGTGATGAAAAGCGAGTTCATCAGGAATGAATACAGGTTTAAATTGTTATGGAAGTTTCTTTAGTTTGAATTTTTGTGGTTTAATTCTAGCTGATGGCTGGATGAGAAAGGTCGACGGTAAAGCTCAATAGAGTGCAATAAAATCGGATAGACTGGAAGCCGACCCCAACATAGTTGGGAAAAGGCAAGACCGATGATGATGATACAATTCAGAGTACCTATCAATATACTATTCTATATTGATAGTTCGACTTAACTTCGAATAACGCAGTCAAACCAAGTGTTTCTCAACTCGACAAAGTTGTGACAGTACCGTTTATTAATATCACCGCGATGTTACTGCGAACTGGTGCTCGATGCTACGAGCTACGCCACAAAGTTGCTACGGCGTAGACATGCTACGGCGTAGACATGCTACGGCGTAGACATGCTACGGCGTAGACATGCTACGGATGCTACGACGAAGGGAAGTGGTGCATATAATGCATGCAGCGGAGCCTTACGTTCCGTCTGGTAAACATAGGAGGTATATTGATAGGTATATTCCTGCCAATTAGTTGATTGCGATCGTTCGGGCGTGATTTATCCCACTAACAATCTTCACGCGTGCATTATTCGAAGGGGAAGGCAGAGGTTTACACAGTACACAATTTTAGTCTGTTATGTTAAGGTACCATGTTATAAGTTAAGGTATATTATATTAATAACGGGATACAAATACAGACTCCATGCCAGTATTAAGACTAATCAAACATAAGCTAGACCAACTATAACTTTAAAAGTACTCTAGTTTTAAAATCTCAAGCATTGGAGCTTTTAAAGCGCAATCCACCTCTGGTTTAAACAGCAACTTTCTCTTTAAGTTTTTAACTACCAAGTAAAGTAGACCAAGTTCAACGAATCAATCATATAATTTATTCAAGCTTAAAGCGCTTCACTAAATGGTGCACTAAATGGTAATAATCGGGATTTCCGAGAACAGACAGATCAGGGCCCTATGCTTTAAAACTTTACATTACAATTTACAAATTTGTAAATTTTACAAGTCCGTGTACCACAAAACTTTAAGCTACACAGTTTTAAAGGAAAAAAACCTTACAAAGTCAAAAGTTATTTATTCAAACTAGGCTGAGGATCAGCACTTTTCGAACGTCAAAATTTCATAAGACAGTCCCCCAAAACGCCCGCCCTTCACCACTTCCTAGTGCTTTAGCTGGGGAGAAGAAGTGGCGCAACAAACTCCCCAGCAGCACAGCTGTCTGTTCAGTTAAAAAAAAAGAAAGATTTTATACAGCACTGCGCAAAATAATTTAAGTATTACGCAGCAAAACATGAGATTAAATTGAGGCCATGAGAGCCAGAGAGGCCTAATTACATAAACAATAGTTTATAGAAGTAAAGAAAAAACAGTTTATTTTTTTTTTTTTTTTAAAACAGTATTAAAAAAATGACCATTAGGCCAATCTGTCTGTCATGGCCTTAAGGGCCAGAGAGGCCTAAAACAATAGTTTACAGTAGTAAGGAAAAACAGTAAAAAAAAAGTATTGAACAAATGACAATTAGGCCACTCTGGCTCTCATGGCCTCAATTAAATTCATTGCCATAAGTCAGCTAGCACACGCCAATATACCAAAAAAAAAAACATAATCGAAAACTATACTCAAGCAGAAATAAAAATACAAAACTAAAAACGTAAACAGAACATTATAACTAAATAAAAGCGGGCGGGCGTGCAAATATGTAAATTGAGTTTGTCTACAATTTATACATAGCCTTCATGCTTTATGTTACGCTTTTAAAAATGCGAAGGAATTGTAGATTGCAAATTGTAACTCATACATAAAATATGTAACAAAAATCCTGTTGTTCCTTTTAGTGACGTATACATTTACGTACAAGTACAACATTGATGACATTATAATTTAAAAAAAAATAAGCATTGGCTAGTCGAGAGGTCGAAGTCAAATAACTATTAAAATCGAAAAAAATGTTTAGAGTATCTGATTTTACAAATACATCAGGGCCCACGGGCCCCAAGTCAGTGCGTGCCTACTGTAGTGTTGAAAAAAAAAATCTCATATCACCACTTTAAAATATATGTATGATTTTCAGTAAAATAAAAAAATATAACACGGATATATAAAAAGGCATAGAATGTAAAAAGAACATAAAAAACCGGATTCCTCTTTTATGAAAAGATAACTCAAAAACAGATAATTTGGATTTTATAGTGGTCGGATAATATAATACTAAAATGTAGAAGAAAACACGGAATCTATCTTAAATCTAAACGACCTATCCTATCGAATTCGAATTTTATAATTTATTATTGTATGGCCGTTTAAACTAAAACGATATCCAACGTTATCCAATAAATACGCGACTCAGATTTAAAAAGCTTTGAAGCATTACCTTAGGACCACCCACGATCGCTATAACTTTGAACGAGTTACGTCGATAAAGTATCTTGGTATAGTGATTGACTGCAACCTTACATTCAAAGTGTACATAATACACCTATCAAATAGAGTGCGTAAACTAATGTACATTTTTAAACAACTACGCAAATCTGCAGATGCTGTTGTCATGAAAATGACTTATCAAGCACTGTGTCACAACATACTTTTATTTTTTAATCGTTTTTTTTATTTATTTTTACTCTATTAATAAGCTCACTAATTGTTTGAAAGTTTTGTTACTTACTGTGATATCAGTTGTAAGCTATCAAATAACTAACTGTGAGCAGGTGGGGACCTGGTGACCTGTATTACAGGTGTTACTACCTACCACAGGCACCAGCGATCCACGACCGAAAATTGTTAGCTGTTTCTCGTGTGTTAAATATTGTTAGTATTTTTTGGCTTGTGGTGAGAAATAAACACATATTATTATTGATAAATGATTAAATGATTTTCATTTCTGTAAGTAGGTTTGTACAAACACTTTTACAAGTCAATCATGTTTTTTTTTTTTAAACTAGATGAGGTCGGCGTTTCCTATCTGACTACTCTGAGAAGAAAGGCCGAAACAAACTCAGAGGTCTCAGTCTCTTATAAAGTCCAGACATAATCTTGGTCACTTCATGTGAAGACCATGTAGATTGGTGTCTGAAATGGTCTTTTGAGGAAAGAACCACACAGATTGAGAGGACCTGTCCAGTCAGTGCACGCATTTGTCAGTAATCGCGCAGCTCAACTCAGAACTTAAGGAGCTCAACGATTCAACGAACAATACCAAAGAAAGGACATTGGGGTAGGCCGCATAAATTACTCAAACTGCCAGACGATGATTAAAAATAACTGAGAGAAAAAATAAAACAAACAAAGACCTACATATTATTTTTCTTTTTGACATTTTTCGGTACCCTGGGGTCCCGGACCTTTGGAAGGCGTACGAGGAGCCGAAGCCAACTCGCAGAGGCTCCTATTATTATTCAAAAGAAAAAGCACCTTGTGAAAATTTTGCCACCTTGAAAAAATTGCTCTATGTACAAGGCGTAACTTAAATAACGCACAAGCTCTTAAGGGGTCATTATACTCATCATTATGAACAATTTTTACCACAGGACCAAATCTGAAATCGCGAAAAAAAAACTTCAGCTGTTCCCTACTTTTAAGGGGCACTCATTATTATGAACAACTTTTACTATGGGAATAAACCTGAAATCGTGAAAAAAAAATCAGCTGTTCCCTGCATAAAGACGAGTTATGCGAACATACAATAAATGTAGCACCAACAGCAGATTTGTTTTTTCGCGATTTCAGGTTTCGTCCCCTAGTAAAAGGTGTCTTCTTTTTCAAAGGTTATTATCATATATTCTAACATTTGCAGAAATAAATCCGCGACATTGCATTGCTCACTTCATATCCTTTGTAGTTTACACGACAGGTCTATTTCGAGAACTGGAAAATGCTGTGAGAAAACAGAAAGTATGTCACTAAATGATGCTAGAAATATAACAAAACAGTATTTTAAACGAATATTAAAGTTTTATTTTAAAGTTAATTGATACATATTTTATTATTTTATTACTGAGAAATTGTTGATCCCTCTCAGATAGACTATCTCTACTTGCTATTCATCCCCTCTGCTGCTTTTACATACCATCAAGCATACCCGCACCACACTCATTCAACCAACCTACCACAAACACTTACACATCTCAATTATACACTTTCTCAGGACACTCACACACACTGGTAATTTCCATTAACTTTTTGTATTTTTCATTTTTATGTTTTGTTTCTCAATTCAACCTTAGTTAAGTACGGCATTAATATGATGGCCCAAATCACAGGCACCAAGCCGCGGGAGGGCCCTGGTGACCTGTAATACAGGTTTTTATATAAACCTACTTCAGGCACCAGTCTCTCACAATGTTAGCTTATTGTTCGTGCGCTATTGTTAACTATTAGCACTATGTACATAACTTGTGTCGAGAAAATAAACGTTTTATATTATTATTATTATTACTGTTACATGTTTGTGTTAATATTTATTTTAACCGACTTCAAAAAAGGTGGAGGTTTCTCAATTCGACCGTATATATATACCTATATAGTATATATATAATTTCTTCTTTATGTGTGTTCGCGGATAACTTCGTCGTTTATGAACCGATCTTGATGATTCTTTTTTGTTGGAAAGGAGATATCGCAAGGGTGGTCCCACATGAATTATATAAACTTTGCTTGGGTAGTATTTGAGTTAGCTTCAATAATGCGTATTTTTCCCAATTACTTTATGTGGATGATATTTTAATCTATGAGGATGATGTTTTAATAACTTCCTATCACTGTTATTTACATAGCAGGTGGTATTCTTATTTTTGTAGGGTAGGTACCACAACACCACAACTAAGAAGTGAAAACTAAAACTTTTTAGCAAAAAATAAAACCAACTTCCAAATCATACTACAAAGTGAAAAATAACTTTAATTTCGGAAGTCGGTGGCAAAAAACGAAAATACAAAACCAAAGACACCGACTACCGAAATTAAAGTTATCTTTCACTTTGTAGTGTGATTTGGAAGTCGGTTTTATTTTTGCAAAAAAGTTTTGTACTGCCTTTTCAGAGCGTATACAATTACCAGGCTTACATAAATTACAGGTACCTACAACTTGTATTTACTGAAACGAGGATCAAATAATATTGGTTTATTTCACAACGGCATTTATTCGTTTATAATTTTATTATTTGGAAAATAATGAGTATCATGTTGGTGGCGAAATAATTGTTATGCGCAATATTTGGATAGCTCAATTTACAAGAGTTATTTTGAGCAAAAAATAAATTTCACGAGAGTGTTATTGAAGGTAAAATTACTAATAACGTTATTTTTACACCGTTAGTATAAAAAAAAAACAAGACACAATTGCGGCGATAAGGCCCCTCTTTGACGAGTGGTTGGAGAGGCGCCACGGCGTCCTCACCTTCCGCCTGACGCAGGTCCTCACCGGACACGGACGCTTCGGGAGGTTCCTGTTCATCGGTAAACGTCCACGTATTACCATTGTGTAGATCGCCCGGAGGACACGGTGGAGCATACGGTGGAGGTCTGCCCGGCTTGGGCAGAGCGCGCGTCCTCGCGGAGGCAATCGGGGGCAGCGATCTCTCGCGTCCGGCCTTGGTCCAGGCCATGGTACGGAGCGAGAGTGCATGGGAAGCTGTTTCTGCGAAGCAGTAATGCTCGCGAAGGAGGAGGTGGAACGCGTGAGGGAGAGGCAATCTTTGCGCCTTCACGCCCCTAGTCGCCATAGAAGACGCCCTGGGCGTCGGGAATCGAGAGCCGATTCCCGGCCACCGTAGGCGAGAGCTTAAGGACCAGGCCCGGGTCCACGGCGCGTTGTGTTCCACGCGCGCTTTAAAGAGATGTCAGCACTAACTGACGGGACCCACTAGGGCCGATGCCTGCCAGGGTTGCGGGTTGTTTGAAAGAGTTACTGTGGTCAAGGCAACTGAACGAACACGGGTGGGTTTGAGTCAGTACAAATCTCACTCTCCCGCTCCACCCAGAGCGGGAGAATAAAAAAGCCAGTGGATTATTTATTACGCACTTATTTTCTTTAGAAATTCGATGTCAATTCTAAAATAGAATTAGATAACTGTTCTGATATGAGTTTGATTTGTTATTATTGGGTTGGCTAATAAGTAATGAGCGACATACAACTATTTTATTTGTATTTATTTATTAAATGTTAATGTTAATGATTAATAATATATTCACCGTCGTTTTCTACTACCATTCGCCATCGATCTGGCAAAGAGTGAATGGCGTCCGCATAGAACTTCGTTGGTTTTGAATTGAAGAAGTCATCTATGTATTGTTTCAAGCGTGGTTCATTGTCAAAGCTTTTTTCCCGTAAATTATTACGAAGTGATCGGAACAAGCTGAAATCAGTTGGTGCTAAGTCCGGCAAATATGGAGGATGGGGTATTATTTCCCAATTAAGCTCCAATAGTTTTAGCCTGGTACTCTTAGCAATATGCGGCCGGGTATTGTCGTGCAGGAAAAATATTTTGTCGTGTTGTGGACGTTTGCGATGGATGTCAAGCTTCAGTTTTTCGAGTTGATCACAACTGTACTGTTGCTGTAATTGTAGTATTAGTAGGAAGGAATTCCCAGCTTATTAATCCATGTATGTATATCCCACCAGACAGAAAGCATTACATTGCGAGGATGAAGATCACCTTTTGACGTTGGTTTTCCCTGTTCTTTACATCCCAACCACTGGCGCTTGCGTCTGTGATTAACATAGAGAACCCACTTTTCATCTCCAGTGACAAGATGATCTAACCAATTAAATGTGCGCCGGAAGACACAAAAAAAGACACAAAAAAAGTTGTACACAAATCTCAGCTCGGTAGGTCAGCTGATCTTTACTTAACTGATGGGGTACCCAAACACTATATTTGTAAGTCTTTCCCAAACCATGTAAATGATTTTCTATGGTGCCATGAGAGCACTCGAGCTGAACAGCCAAATCGCGTGTAGTTCTTCGAGGATCTTCTTCGATTAATAGTTTTAATTTATCGATATCTATTTCCACGGGGCGCCCAGACCTTGATTGATCGGTTAAGGAAAAATCGTTATTGCGGAACCGTTGGAACCAGCGCTTTGCTGTTGCTTCGGAAACTGCAT
The DNA here is from genome assembly GCA_948252095.1 of Dicycla oo. NCBI lineage: Eukaryota > Metazoa > Arthropoda > Insecta > Lepidoptera > Noctuidae > Dicycla > Dicycla oo. Next base: position 39,645,059 of record OX411709.1, on the reverse strand, counting down.
CGTGAGCTATCCTTTGACATATATTACGTGTAGCTTCTGCAACAGAATGCCCAGATTGTAACTCATATAATAAACAATGTCGTACGTGGGTTTTAATATCACTCATTTCATTGTGAACTTTAACGCACTAACAGCCAAACTATCAATAACGCGCATGAGCGCGACTTGCTCTTTATATACCCTCTGCCACAGAACGTTCTCGAACCTTTCTGAAATTTCTAGAAATTATAAACTGAAACGCTCATTACTTATTAGTCAACCCGATATAATCGTTAATTTGCTATTAGACTTTTTTTAAGTTTTCTACGGCCTTTCATTTGAGTCTACAAAAAAATATATTTTATATTATATATTTTATTAGATCCTAGACGTAAAGGCTGCCGAGCTAAAATGAGACTGGGCGGGTCATTTCCATCGCATGCATAGCGACCGCTGGGTAACAGTCTTCACACGGTGGATGCCTGAGGATGGACGGCGTCGCCAAGGCCGGCCCAGGACGAGGTGGCGACACGACCTAGACTCGTACCGCAAGGGTTACATCGAGGTGGCCCTGGAAAGGGATGTCTGGAAGGATTTGGGGGAGCGCTTTGCTCAGCATGCAAAGTACGTAAGTAGTACTGTTTGTTTTATTTTATTTTATTTACTTAGTATATGTATAAACCATAACCTGACTCGGTTTCCGTACCTACGTCTTTTTCGGGTGACCACTGAAAATCAGCGCTGTGCTGTGGGCCCCCCACAGCATCATGCTGAGTGGAAGCCTTCTTGTCACAGTCATGGCGTGCCAGCAGCTGCCGACTTTTGTTTTGTGCTCGTGATTTGTACATAAGTAGATCTATTTTGTTTTATGTTTCTTTTTGTAAAATTCAAGTTAATTATGTTTTTGTATGCACGTGTTTCTGTGACAAATAAACTTATTTTTCTTTCTTTATTTTAGTGGGACAGTGTAGGCTAAAATAAAAATAAATAAAAAGATTCAAATTAAAGACACCTTATTGGTAATGTTCTTCAGAAAGGTCAGGTGCGCAGTATACGTGTATGATCATATGTATGAACGTATACGAGGTGATGGCTTTCATAAATAACACCTTACTTTTTCCATCCATTTATTTTACTTTTGACATAAGCACGCCTATGAAGTTCCTTATTTATTGGCAGGCAACCATAGACGAAAAATGCAATACTTCATGGACGTTGGTTTTACTTTACATTTTTCTTTAAAATAAATATCAATGTGTTAAATCGATTAAAGCTTCTTCATAAAATAATAAAGTCCATTGTTAGGGTTCCGTACCAAAATGGTACCACAGCGCCGTAATTAAAATAAAAAACTTATACATAGTTTGTATTTATACATAGTTTGTATTTATACTTATACATAGTTTGTACAGCAATTAAACTTTCCATGACCTTACAAAGAGTTTTTACAACATTGTACAGCACCCTATGGTTTCAGAAACTTTTAGTAGAGGATTCATATCCTGGATGTAGATAAAGTCTTGTATGCAACTGTACATAATTAGGTATTAAAACACTCACGTGATACTTTTATCACACTCAGCGTCGCGTCGTGTGAAAATCCCACACTCATGTTTTAATATCCCTTGTTATACTACAGTTGCATAAATAACTATTACAGAATTATAATCATTACAATCAGTAACACGACTCCTTAATTTAGTATAATCCTCAAACATCATGAATACCTGGTCTTATAGAGTTGTATTAATGACTTTAATGATTATACTTCTGTAAATACATACACACATGTCGCGAACCATATTTTGATCCTGATTATTTAATACTGACTTGCAAATTGCAAATTGAAAAACGTAAGAAAAATTAAATTTCGCGGACTACCCTGGCGCATTTAGGGTCGGTGCAACATGTCTTTTTCTTCAGTATTTCTCTATTAGTCATCAAAATCAAAAGTCATTTATTCAAACTAGGCTGAGAATCAGCACTTTTTGAACGTCAAAATTACATAAGACAGTCCCCCAAAACGCCCGCCCTTCACCACTTCCTAGTGCTTTAGCTGGGGAGAAGAAGTGGCGCAACAAACTCCCCAGCAGCACAGCTGTCTGTTCAGTTAAAAAAAAAAAAATGAATCTATATAACACTGCGCATAATAATTTAGGTACAGACGCCAGCAGGTCAACCTACCCGAAACTGTCAGATTTTCCCAATCAACCTTGAACCTAATGTTTTAGCAATAAAGTCGAAAATCTATTAAAGAAATCTGACAGATTGTAGTAGCTTGATGTGCTGGCGTCTGTACATTACGCAACACAAAACATTAAATTAAATTATTTGCTATAAGTAAGCACACGCCAATATACCAAAAAAAAAAAAAAAATCGAAAACTATACTCAAGCAGAAACAAAATACAAAACTAAAAACGTAATCAGAACTTTATATCTAAATAAAAGCCTCCAGTAATAAAGGGCGTGCCCACTTACATATAGCTGTACATGTAGTCGTAACTCGAAGTCACAGATGATAAACTAGGACCATCGAAGTAAAATAAACAACGAGTTAAGTTACTAATAACAAAACAAAATCAAGGTCAGCAAGAAGACCTGTCACCACAAGCAGCACCCGTTCACGAGCATAACGCAAAGATCAGCCATTACCCCCCATATTTGCGGCATATTCGCCATATTTGAGGGAAGGAGATAACCCGACCCCGACGCTACCGCAAGCAGTGACATCTAAGGGAGCATGACAAACTTGCTGCCGGTTGCTCAGGCAAGAAAAACTATGATCAATTGTCGAGGTCACTAGCTAACCACATATTGCAATACCACTCATAAAAAAAAATAAACACTGAAATGAGTAGATTATGTCAAAAATAAATAAAAATAAAATTAAAATAAATTGACCTTGACAGTCAAAGAAAATAAATAATTATCTGAACTCATATAACCTGTCAGTAGGTATGCTAATTCTGGAGAACATTGTCTTAAGTTAAACACAGCGACCAACTATTCTTATCGTTTAAGTAATCGTTGATAGAATAGTATGCCTTTGAACAAAGGTTAGATTTTACTTTAGCTTTACATCATCTCGGTAGCCACCCCTTTTTAGCAACTCATCAGTCACACCGTCCCCTACTCTTATAGCCATCCACATTCATACTTAAATTTTCCTCACGTGCATTTTTCTCATTCCTACGCATCACGTGCCCATACCATGATAACCGATTTCCACACAACTTTTCAGTCACCGGTGTCACTCTGAGGCTTCTCTTATGTACTCGTTTCTTATTCTATCAATTTGAATAACATTATGTAAATTCAAATCAGTTTAATAAACGCACACATATGTGTGCCTAGAAGGTATACAGTGTTTTAACACTGTGATTCTGTTGACTACACTTTGCAAAAACATGAATAAGATAATACCCTCCTTGTAAAATCACAATCTAATTTGATAAGTTGCATTATTAAAAATGTACCTTTTCAAAAATAGCCCTTTTCTCCTTTTGACGAGGACTAACAATGGCCGACTAGACGACTAACAGCAGCAGCTATCATGTTATTTGGTATAAAGGGTTTATTATTATTCATTATCATTATTCTAGAGTTGAAAACGGAGAAATAAAAAGAGGAGCGCGTGGCTAAGTAATAACAGCCGCACGGGTCGATCCATCAGGTTAAGCTACGATTGACGGGGTTGGTCTATGGATGGGTGACCATCTTTTCATATCGAGATTCCTCCGTGCCTCGGAAAGCACGTTAAGCCGTTGGTCCCGGCTGTCATTCGTGGACATTCGTGTCATCTTTGACAGTCGTTACGGGTCGTCAGAAGCCCGAAAGTCTGACAACCAGTCTTACCAAGGGGTATCGTATTACCCAGTAACTGGGTTGTGGAGGTCAGATAGGCAGTCGCTCCATGTGAAATACTGGTATTCAGCTGCATCCGGTTAGACTGGAAGCCGACCCCAACATAGTTGGGAAAAGGCTAGGCAGATTGATTGATTCTAGAGTTGAAAACGTAATTGTACACTAATCCCGTATAATGACGTCGTCGCCGTGACGTCAGACGTCTATAGACTCGCTGCAACGATGCAGCACATGTTCTGCGACTACCTGAATTCGGAAGGCGCTTTGAGCTTTGGATTACCAGTTGTCTATAGTTAAACGAAAAGGATCTAACCCCCATAAAGTGTGCTGTGGGTTGGATCCTTTTCGTTCGTCTTTTGGACATACAAATTAGTCAAGTGTGTTTTGCTGCTAATCTAGGATGGCCAATTCGTAAGTATACAACTTTTACCTTAGATTTTATTGTTATTCATCTTACTTCTCTTACATCTTACATTGACAGACCAGATGGCGTGGTTGGTTAAGATACCACCTTTCATGCCGCTGGTCATGGGTTCGAGTCCCATCCAGGGATGTTTATCCTGAGTCTGGGTGTAATTATCTATATAAGTATGTATTTACAAAAAAAAGTAGTGTATGTAGTATATCAGTTATCTAGTTTCCATAGTACAAGCTCTGCTTAGTTTGGGATCAGATGACCGTGTGTGAATAATGTCCCAAGATATTATTATTTCCTTTATTCAGTTGTTAATAGATATATAAATTATATTTTTAAATATTAGAATAAAAATATAAAAACATTTAAAAATATAATGAAATAGTAGCCCACCGGTATCGGGAATAGGGTCCAAGCTACCGGCGGTCACGGCTCCAGAGAGAGGAACCTCCTAACAATGCGAGCCGTGTCCAAAAGTACCACTTGCTGAATCAAGCCCTTGACCCAGCTGCCCAACGAGAGCCTCCTTAGGTGTTGGTCGAGGCTCTTGGCAATTAAGCCATTAGCTGATACAACTATCGGCACAATGATCGCTGAGTCCACATCCCACATGTCGACCACCTCGTGAGCCAAGTCAAGATACTTGATTTGTTTATCTTTCTCGGCTTTCACGAGGTTCCCGTCATGCGGGACCGTTATGTCAATAATCATTGCGCGCCGCTCTATTCGATCCACCACCACTATGTCAGGCTTATTGGCAACAATAGTTCTGTCAGTGATGATGGATCGATCCCAATACAAAGTGATATTTCCATTTTCGAGAACTGGGTCGGGCACATACCTGTAGTACTGCACTTCCGATTCTACAAGTCTGTATTTCAGGCAAGTTGCTGATGGATAATCCTGGCTACAAGGTTGTGCCTATGCAAATACTCTTCGTTGGCTAGACGAGAACACCCGGAGATAATGTGTCGGATTGATTCTCCTGGACGGTGGCATGCCCGACAGATGTCAACCGTTCCGTCCTTCACAATAAATCTCCGGTAATTGTTCGTCATGATAACTTCGTCCATAATTGCACAGACAAAACCTTCGGTTTCCCCAAAGAGGTCACCGGAACGCAACCAGGCTACGGACGCTAGTAGATCTACATCGGGTCCATGCAGGGCCCGGAAAAAGCGTCCGTGAAGCTCTTTACTCTGCCATACCTCCCTGCGATCGTTCAATTCATCTGTCAAGCACTACAGGCTTGCGCCAGTTCTCTTTAGCCAAGGAGAGCGGGATGAGGCCCTTGTCCACCGCGACCACATCTCGATGCATCCCCACGTCGGTTTCTAGGAAATATTCCCGGAGACTGCATATCTCACGATTGTGGAGGGTCTTAGCGTTTATATATTATTATTTATATATATTATTATTATTATCTTACATTTGACATTAGCAACATCGTCATTAGAATTAATTAACTGCGAGAACCCCGCTCCTATCTCTCCTTTCAAACTGTATTACATTGTTATAAGCAGGCCTATACGCATAAACACTTCAATAGTGTAGTATATCTTAATCTGCCTAGCCTTTTCCGTACCATGTTAGGGTCGGCTTCCAGTCTAACCTGATGTAGCTGAATACCAGTATTTTACATGGAGCAACTGCCTATCTGACCTCCACAACCCAATTACTGACGATACCTCCTGGTAAGACTGGTTGTCAGACTTTCGGGCTTCTCATGATTCGTAACGACTGTCAAAGATCCACGAATGACAGCCGGGACCAACGGCTTAATAAAAATCTCTTATCATTATTATAGTCGAAGTTGGTGTTTACAATTAAATAATAATACCAATCCTACAATAAATATTTCCGAACAAGAAGAACAGCAGAATCTTTGAAATTGATATAAAATTGTAGAGATTTGCATTGCAAAAAAGTACCTATTTTACAAACAAAAGCGCTTTTACCTTTATGGCAGAAGCTACTGAATTCTCAATCCTAATTGGCCACTCAAGCAAGTCGATTCCTTTCTCTTGTAATGTTTACAAATCAAGTAGGTACGTATGTTCTGAGTTTCAGAATAAAACTCTTAAAAGAAAATAAAAATCTTGTATCTACCTCCATTTAGTTCACAAAGGCTTCCATCTCGCTGCCTCTATAAGTAAATCATGCAAGTAAACATGTAAATTCTATTAAAACCTACTTGGTCTGAAGTAACATATTTTTTGTAGGACCACAGTTTAATCAAATTTCTCGTTTAACGGGAAATTTGATTAAACTGTGGTCTTGTGTTGTGAAGCAAACTAAGTAATAGGTAATTACATTTTATCCACGGAGCAAATATGATTTTATCTACGTCGGCTCCATCCCATGAAGTACGTCGAGACAGACGTGCCTGCTTTCTATATTCATAGAAAGCCGAATTTGTACCTTCCTACTACTAGAATAGAAGCAGGAGTTAAACAACAAACAATTCTTGTTTAATAAGTAAACAAAAATTGATAATATTTGGACTCAAATGAAGAGTTCAATACCTACTCCAAGTCCATGAAACCTTTTATAAAAGTACTTCTGTTAGTCTTTATCAAAATTTTAGGTTATGTTTAGTAACCTTAAAGCTCAACGCGCACGTATAAGCAATGCACCGGATCAGTATCGCCTCGAATTATCGAATTCTGAATCAAATTTCTCAAAACATTCGTTTTCAATATCGCCAACTGTCGTAGCAACTGCAAACTAAGAAATAAATACAAACTTTAAAACCAATCATTCTGCCGCTAGCAAACGGAAATTTGATCGCAGTCACTCGAGCAGATCCCGGCGGAAAACGAAAAAAAAACCGTTTAAGCGCGTATTGGAATACGCACAATGAAGGGTTCCGTAGTTGGGTTGAATTTATCCAAATAACAAACTTAACATTGTAGTTGAAAAACATGTTGTCCCATACATTCCAATTGCAAATGTAAGTTTGTACACACAATATTGAGAGATTGTCCATGTTATTTTAAGACCATATTTAGACTTCTTACAAGATTTCCTGTAATCTATAGGTAAAGAACTATTTTCTGCATTTTCTTTTCAAAATTTTAGGCTCAGTAATTTCGGAAATAATGGAATGGTAAATTTTCGTCTATATTCTTAAATCATTTTAAAACAATTTATTTTGAAATTATATAAAAAATTATATGAGACCCTCACAGTAAGCCCTTTCATTTGATATATCATACGGTACAGTTTGCAAAACTTTTTTTTTAATTTTCTTATTTGCCCCCCAAAAATTGACCATGTCGGTCAATTATTCAATTTCAAAATTCAAAATTCATTTTTTTACGCTACACGCCCGTGTTTGAGTCACAGAAATTCATACGTGTACCAAATTTCAACTTAGTCGGCTTATTCGATTCGGAGCAAATCGGCTGTGACAGACAGACAGACACGAGTGATCCTATAAGGGTTCCGGTTTTCCTTTTGAGTTACGGAACCCTAAAAAAGGAAAAGTCCAATTTTAAAATATAAAATTCTAGTTTTATAAAATAGAACTTCAATACGGATCTGTTTCACGTTTACGGTAAAAAGAAAATTAGTAGGCGCAGTTCGATTTCGCGCCGTTTCTTTTTCGTGAAAACAGATTGAAATTTTACTTCGGTTTCCGATACTGGCGTAGCCATTGCATTTGCTCGAAATTAGACTTATTATGTTCATTGCATTCCTTATAAAGTAAGCCTTCACCGTTTATGTAAATACTACATTGTGAATGTAAATACTACCTGTGTCATTGCTTTTTTTCTTTGTTTTTTTTTTTCTTTCAGTTAGTTAATCGTGATCTAGCAGTTAGAGTAATCTATGCGGCCTACCCCAAAGTCCTTTCTTTGGTATTGTTCGTCGAATCGTTGAGCTCCTTAAGTTCTGAGTTGAGCTGCGCGATTACTGACAAATGCGTGCACTGACTGGACAGGTCCTCTCAATCTGTGTGGTTCTTTCCTCAAAAGACCATTTCAGACACCAATCTACATGGTCTTCACATGAAGTGACCAAGATTATATCTGGACTTTATAAGAGACTGTGACCTCTGAGTTTGTTTCGGCCTTTCTTCTCAGAGTAGTCAGTTAGGAAACGCCGACCTCATCTAGTTTAAAAAAAAAATATTGACTTGTAAAAGTGTTTGTACAAACCTACTTACAGAAATAAAAATCATTTATCATTTATGTTTTTTTTTTTAGTTTTGAGCAGTATTACGGCGGATATGAGACGACATCTTAAACTTTTTTTACTATTTGCAACAGATTTTCTTACGGTTTCTGAGACTGCCGTAGCTATTGTGTTTGCTCGGCACTAGACATTTTGTCATTGCATTTCTTTTGATACAAGCTTCATTTGATTGCGGTTTTTTTCATTTGAAACGACATCTGACTTTATTTTGCTTTTGTCAACTTCATATGTTAACCCTATTTTGGGCAATATATCTGTTGTTTCCCTTCCTGTCCTGGTCCTGACAGTATTCAGTTATCGACGCTTGACAAAGACACCAGATTACTGATCTAGCTAAACACGATTGTGTGCTATACGAATTGATATTTCGACACATAATGAAAAGTAGAGAGTCGCGAGCATGCGCGTGCTCTCGCAATGTGACGTCACACGCAAATTATATCCAGCCTTAAAATTGTTATAAATATGACCTATCTTTTGAATGATCAACCATTACTCTAGCATTTAAAGTCTCGTAGTTATTAACGGTTGAAATCTTAGATGTTTTGTCGGTCAGGAATATTGAACGTACCACCAGTACACCGAGCGAAAAGATGTTTTCACGTCAAAAATGTGTATTACTACCGGAATCTCTGAAATACTGGCGTAGGTTATTTTGTTCAGTAAGTTTCACAGGGCAGCTTAACATTTGTTTCTGAATAGACGACGACGAATAGAAGAGCTTGTGGCTAAGTAATAACAGCCGCACGGGTCGATCCATCAGGTTAAGCTACGCTTGCCGAGGTTGGTCTGTGGATGGGTGACCATCTTTTCATACCGAGACTCCTCCGTGCCTCGGAAAACACGTTAAGCCGTTGGTCCCGGCTGTCATTCGTGGATCTTTGACAGTCGTTACGGGTCGTCAGAAGCCCGAAAATCTGATAACCAGTCTTACCAAGGGGTATCGTATTACCCAGTAACTGGGTTGTGGAGGTCAGATAGGCAGTCGCTCCATGTAAAATACTGGTATTCAGCTGCATCCGGTTAGACTGGAAGCCGACCCCAACATAGTTGGGAAAAGGCTAGGCAGATTGATTGAGACGACAAATAGACATATTCAGAACTCGAAACTTTTTAAACTGTGAATGCTGTCTAACGGAGGAATATCTACGTCTTATGGAGATTTGTAAAGAAAAGAGCTAATTAAGTGATAATACAGAGTGTAAGGGGACATCCCTCCACAAACTAACAGGGTGCATTCATCTCGTTATTTTGAATCATATTCCACCGGAAAATTTCTCAGGAAAATTTTCATTTTTATCGTTTTTAGGGTTCCGTACCCAAAGGGTAAAACGGGACCCTATTAATAAGACTCCACTGTCCGTCTGTCACCAGGCTGTAATCTCATGAACCGTGATAGTGAGACAGTTAAAATTTTCACAGATGATGTATTTCTGTTTCCACTATAACAATAAATACTAAAAAACAGAATAAAATAAATATTTAAGAGGGCTCCCATACAAAAACATAATATTTTATCCGTTTTTATAAATACGGAACCCTTCGTGCGCGAGTCCTACTCGCACTCGGGCGGTTTTTTATTAATTTCTATTCCTTTATTTCAATGTAAAATTACATTCTCTTTACGCAGCACTTCATTTATGTAAATAAAACAACTAAAAGAAAAAAAAATCAGCAATGGATGTTTAAATATTCTAACGACAGACGCGTGAAATCAGCTGTTCACTTTCTTCCTAGCTATATAGTACATCGAACTCACCTCATACCTATTACCTACCCCTCCCAACCCGTAACAGACGCTCTGATTTGTACACAAAAACACAAGCAAATCGGGTGCAATCCCGTGCTTCACCTAGGTTCTCCACCTAGGTGAAGCATAAGGTCCATAAGGTCCCGTGCTCCAACTGATGATCAGTACAGTCACGTAATTAAGAAGAATACATAATCTATATATATAAAAGGAAAGAGTGATTGACTGACTGACTGACTGATCTATCAACACATAGCTCAAACCACTGAACGAATTGGGCTGAAATTTGGCACACAGATAGTTATTATGACGTAAGCATGCGCTAAGAAGGGATTTTTGGAAATTCGACCTTTAAGGTGGTGAAATTGGGGATGAAAGTTTGTATGGACAAAATCGCGTCGGAAAGAAATACCTCTGTAACCGTAAGTACTAGGATTGTATGAATTCAAGATAGTAGGTATATCAATTCAAGAAACGACAAGTTGTGCACAATTTCTGAGCAGTAAATCTAAAAAAAAGTACTAGGCTTGCATGATTTAACTATAATATTTGAATGATTAGTATTATGCTTCTAATAGGTCTTGATAGTTTAACAACTATAACATGGATTAACACATAGAATACTTTTGTCCCGGTAGTACGTTTCCGTGGGTTAATTTCCAAATTCCACGCGGGCGAAGCCGCTGGCAAAAGCAAGAAAGGTAAATAGAAAGTTGGAATCCCCGTAATGATATTAAGAAACTTAACCCTCCAAACCTCTGTAATGGGAAAAGAGTTTTAATCAAAGAACTAGGTTACTTTTTATCCCGATATTCCCATTCCCACGGAATTGAAACTTACGCGAGTGGAACCGCGGGGCGCAGCTGAGGACGTATAAGTTGCCTTCTTTGGCATGCAAGTTGGTAATTTTCCGTTCCGTTATATATCCCGTTACTATATTTAGGATTTTTTATCCTCCAGCAATCATGTAACAATCCGCGCACAGGTCCTCGGATACTACCTATATTATTATAAGCAGTGCGTGATGACGGTGTTTACCTGGATTAACGCATAGAGTACTTTTAATCCCGGTAGTACGTTCCCGTAGGATATTTGCACATCTATCTATACTTGACCAAATGTATGGAACAACAGACTTTATTTTTCACGATTACGATGTTGGTCCCCGAGAAAAAGTTGTTCAGTTTGATGATCTGTACGCAACCTTAAGTTTGGCGACACCTTTCTAAAGACACCCTGTATAAATACACCATTGCCTTTGCCTTTGTTATATTAAATTAAAATAGTCACTTTGTCTTTCATTAAAGCTTTTTAACAGTATTTTCTAACAGCAGGAAGTTGTGCTTACTAGTAAATAATAAAGGTTCTTCTTTGTCTGTTTTAAATCACAATGAAAAAGTGTATATTTTATTTTAGTTTCACGAGTGAAAAATACCTATTTTTACCTCTCCTATCTCAGCAATAAACTCGCCTTTAACACAAAGGACTTATAACTTGTCAGGCAAAATATGGTTGTAATAAAAGTCTCTGGTCCGTGCTGTAAAAAAAGCTAAAAAATTACAGCAAAAGGCTACAAAAATCAACTTCTCCTCGCCCAGCCCGCGTGTATGTGTAAAAAGTAATGATATATTATAAAACTTGTCTATCCCATTGTACCTTTCATAAAGTTTAGTATACAATACAATCCGTTGTACAATACAATGTTGCATTATCGTTGACGTAGCATTTTTAGGCTTTCCGTCTGGGTTGCCGCTCCGCTCAGGGAGCCGCCAGGCGCCAGTACTCTCATAGATTGTGTCGGTCGAAGTCGTGTATATCTTTTCCTTGTTTATTGTAGTGTTCATGAAATAAAGACAAAGTTTTACCTCCTAAATCACGTTTAATTTCATATCATCTGTACTAGGAAACAGTACAAAAGTACTTTTTATTTTGCATTAAGTTTAACCTACAGGGTTATTTTAAATTGGCTAGCTAAATTTCGCAGATGCGATGGGTATCGATTGCAGGACTTTTTCCGCGGAGTTCCTTTCCTTTTATGCAGATGAAATTAGATTAGATTGAAAGGCTTTCCTGCGGGCTTTGCAGCTTCCCTGGCGCTGCGTATTTACCTGATTGAGAGATTCTGAGAGTCTGCCTTATGTATGTCAACCTTTGAACTGTTGCGTGGCACCGCAGAACCAGGCTACCAGCATTGGCCATGGAAATTGGAATTCTATAATAGAAGTAAATAAAATCAGTTTTCGAGTCTGTCTGTGTGACCGAGTAGTTCTTCGAAACTCCTCAATGGATTCTAATGCGCTTTTCACCATAGTTGGGGTTCTAGAGGATATGGATAGCTGCAGTTAAGTTAATGATAAATGATTTTTATTTCTGTAAGTAGGTTTGTACAAACACTTTTACAAGTCAATATATATTGTTTTTTTAACTAGATGAGGTCGCCGTTTCCTATCTGACTACTCTGAGAAGAAAGGCCAAAACAAACTCAGAGGTCACAATCTCTTATAAAGTCCAGACATAATCTTGGTCACTTCATGTGAAGACCATGTAGATTGGTGTCTGAAATGGTCTTTTGAGGAAACAACCACACAGATTGAGAGGTCCTGTCCAGTCAGTGCACGCATTTGTCAGTAATCGCGCAGCTCAACTCAGAACTTAAGGAGCTCAACGATTCGACGAACAATACCAAAGAAAGGACATTGGGGTAGGCCGCATAGATTACTCAAACTGCCAGACCATGATTAAAAATAACTGAGAGAAAAAATAAAACAAACAAAAAAAGCAATGACTTACATAGTCTTCACATTCACAATAAATTAAAATAATATAATACTTTACAAAGTAAATATTCATGTCAACATTCAGTATGCAAAAATAAAAATAAAATAAAATTTGGAGCAGTTCAATCCCAAGCCTTTTTGTCCTCAATATAATCTTTAACGGTATAAAAAGCTTTCTGACACAACTTGCGTTTAATGAATGATTTGAATTTATTAAGGCTACAAATACTTTACGGAACTTGGCAACAGCATACCATTGAAGGACATTCCAATACTTAATTTCTTGCAATAAAACCACTCCTGGCTATAGAAATAATACATAAAGCGACAGTTACTCTACTGCAGCAGGTGACAGTAAAAGGAAAATTGCGTGGTGTTATCAAACATGTTGACGCTAGCCTTCAACTGCCAGAAACCGTGGAACAAATTGTAGGCTATACAGCCGGCGTTGTAACCCGGAAATTGTAAGCGAAAATCAACTGTCCCGAATGCTCTCTGCAAATGAAAAATTGTATTTTCACAAGGTTATTAGTTTTAAAGATTACGATGGATTCTCGTATCCGTCATTCTGTGATTTGCATGAATTATGCACACGCACAGAGTCACTATTATGACAAATCTTCTTATATATAAATAAAAATCAATTGCCGAATGTGTGTACGCGTATCACTTCAGAACGGTTGCACCTATTTGGGTAATTTTTTTTTTGTTGTGTTTGTAATTGTCAGGACAAGGTTTGTATGAAAGAAAATGTTAGAAAAGTTGCCGGGAAAGTTGGAAAATTCGGGAAAACTGAAAGTGCATTTTCTATGGGAATATTGTATGAGTTATTAACATTTTGACAGGACAACGTTTGTCGGGTCAGCTAGTAATAAAAATAAATGATAACGCAAAATCACTTATTCGATATTACTGACAAATTATGTGCGTAAGTGGTCAGTAATATTAACACATTGTTTTTTTTTAATAATTAATAATGAAGATATTCTTCTGCGCCCACTGAGAAACAGTCACCAAACAAATAACGACCATTACATTTTTTTGATAAAATGTATAATCGTTGAATTTCTCAGAATCCGTCTTCAATACATTGCGAAGAAAGATTTTCTTTTAATGTCTTAAAAAGTAACAGTCTGAAAGAGTAACCCCCAAAAAAAAAATCATACGTACTGTCACGAACCGGGATTGTTGAGCCACTAGCATATCATCTTAACTTGGTTATGTTACAAGAATGCCGCCCGTAAAATTTGACATGTGACATTTCAATAACGAAAAACGGGCGGCATTCGTGTAACACAACCAATTTAAGATGATAAGCTAGTGGCTCAACAATCCTGGTTCGTGACTGTACAATATTATTGTTTTATTATTGATTTGGTCCGGTCCACATATTGCATAACATCGTCCACGCCGCTTTGACTCAGCTGTAATAGCAGACATTGCAGCACGCGCGCGATTCATTCCCTGCTTTCGTTCTGAATTTAAACTAATCACCAGGCATGTCTCTATTTGTAACCTCGAAGGTGATTCGTATTTTGAATCATACGTCGTTTTGGTTTGAAATAGAGCCACTTTTTGTGTGGAATTTGTTCTGAATTAGAATTCCTGACGTATTATTTCATTCGTAAATGTAAAGGGTATAATTGAAAATGATAAGCCTGTCACAAATTCCCTCTTTTTCCTCATAGGCCTGTGTTCACGACATTCCAACCACCGGTTAGGCATTTAAACAGTTGGTTTATGTCAAATTTCATAAGGAAAGAACTGATTAAATATCTAAACAGCCGTTTTAAAAGTCGGTGAACTTCGCCCTTAATCACTGTTCTTGAAACAAGATATATTCATAGGTACTGTAAAAGTTCCTCGACTGAGAATCGTTACTTTTACTTCGGGACCTATAATACTAAAAAAATAATCTGACTCGCATTGCGCTCTTTGATGTATTTAAACAAGCGCGCCTATCTTCGTCTAGGGGGCACGTCGTCTCGCTGACTTCTTCCTAATGAAACTCTAAACGCCTTCTTCTAAAAGTGTAAAAAGAATACCGCCAGCCAGATCTTCTTAGATTGCGGCTTAAATGGAACCTCTACAGTACCTACACGTCCATGTGTATGTTACTGTAAAAGCCCGAATATTGGTAAAGCTTAGGTTTTGCTGGAAAATCTTAGGATTGACCGTCGTTCGAGCATTAACAGTAACACCGATATAATCTAGCGTGTGAACCAGCCAGTGGTATCGCACACTAAGTTCCAGGACCCAGAGATTTTGACAAAAATGCAAGGCACTGTATATTTTTGCGAGGACAATGTGCATCATTGAAAACACTATTTGTTTTCGTTTTATTTTATTGAACGAAATCATTCTAAAAACACTTAAAAATAGTTGGCTTGGTGATCGAGATCATTCTTGTTTATATATTATACAGTATGTTAACCAACAGAGGGCGTTCCCGTTAACCCGCAATAGTATAGCATCCATACATGCTAAAAAAAATATTACCATTCGAAAACCAAATGGTTTTTATTTTTTTTAATATTAAAATATTCACTAAAAATGTTAAATTGATACGTAAAAGAAACACTCTGTACACGCGTACTTGAAGGACGGAAACATCGCAATTTAGTTTTTATTTTTAGTGAATATTTTAATATTAAAAAAAAATAAAAACCATTTTGTTTTCGAATGGTAATATTTTTTTTAGCATGTATGGATGCTATACTATTGCGGGTTAACGGGAACGCCCTCTGTTGGTTAACATACTGTATATATATGTATATAAATAGACGCACCATAAAAAAAAAAAACAAATATGATTACCAAGCCAAGTTTTTTTTAAGGGTTAGTGAACATTTTAGGCATTGTCTAAATTCGAGGGATGTTTTAAAGAAACGTCAAAGTAAAATCTCACCGATTTAATCCTCAGTTATCGGAAGTAGAAGTATCGGTTTTTCTTGAAACACAAGTTAAATATTTAAAAAACGTCGATAAAATTCGAAGGCAACACGAGGGGTAATTGACCCCCCCCCCCCTTCAGAATTCAAATTCTTCTTTGCCCTTTAGAATTTGCACGCGAATTTAATTCGAATTATGAAAAACGGAAGTTAGAACTTCGTGGTTTGAACGCAGTATTTATGACAACTTGAAGGCAAAGAGTATTATACCTAACCAGAAATTCGCGTTAAACAATGGGCAGTCTTGCAAAACAAAGCCGGCTTAGTACATTGAAGAGCATCATAATTTGGTATTAAAAAAACGAATAGTCTAGCTTGCTAATGATCTCTAAGCCGCTGAAGCACAGCGCTTAATCAATATACCAGGAAAGCACAGAAAAACATCCGCTAAAGTCCGCCAATTAAAAAAGGAAAAAAATACAGCGCACTTTCCGGAGATAAACAAAGCATCAGATTTACAGTGGACGCAGTAAAATGGATTACTCAGAATAAAATCGATAACGTACTTGATATCTAGGATGCAGCGAACGGAAAAGGAAAGGGCATGTTGCCTCGCAAAAATAAGCTGACAGGATTGTTTTTAGTCTGCGTACCTAGTTCTAGTAATGTCCTTAGCATTCGTATTCCGTAATAAAAAGTCTACAGGGTAATGTGTATCATGCTCAGCTTAGACAAAATAATTTTTGTAACTGGTAACATACTAACGCCCCCTTGCACCACAAATCAATAAATACGTTTAGCGTTAAGGGGGAAGCGTCAGAGCAGCCCGCGAAATTCAAATTTTCTTACGGTTGTATGTTGATCTGAATAAGATTCGCTACCGTAACAAATTTGTAGGTATTTATAGAATTCATTAAAATCATAAATACAACTCTCTAAGTTCATACAATCCTAATGAATAACTAATTCATGAAATCTTGACTTTTAGGATTATACTAACTTAAGGAGTTGTATTACAGATTCTAATGATTATAATTTTGTAAATACATATTATATGTTACGATCGCGAATCATACTTTAATCAACTGACAACCTTTTTTTTTGCGTGGAGAATTGCTCATGCAGGCTGCACTACCACGGGGAAATAGTGCAGTTATGTGGGACTCCAACCCACTAAAACTCCACGGTGCCACTAAAACTCCATGATTGATGTGGCGCTTGTGGCGGGAACACGGGCACGTCTTAGCATTC
This sequence comes from Dicycla oo, assembly GCA_948252095.1. Lineage (NCBI taxonomy): Eukaryota > Metazoa > Arthropoda > Insecta > Lepidoptera > Noctuidae > Dicycla > Dicycla oo. The sequence continues at coordinate 39,627,930 of OX411709.1, read as the reverse complement.
ACCGCGAACCCGCCGCGGCTGTCCGTCACCGGACCCTCCTCTGGAGAGTAGCCCCTATCACTGGCGCACGAGAACACATTGCACGCCGTGACCACCAAACCAGCACATGGGCGCTGGAAGACCCCGTGTCTAGGCACCCTTGGTCCCGATGCGACCGGTCAGGTCAGTGGCTCGGCCGCAGAGGATAGGGAGAGCGGCCAACGAAATACCGACACTTCTGCTCCCACCACGTCCGCCATCAGACGGTGGCGACCCCGTCAGGGCTGCGGAAGGTAGGGAGAGCGGCGCACCGCAATACCGGCACTCCTCTCCCGCCGCAGCCTCCGACCCTCAGCCGCGATGCCTCCCATACGACATCGCGGCCTACCTCAGTTGTTGCGATGTTGCCCAAGCGGCACCGCTACCTACTTGTTGGCCGCTACGTCGGCGTCATCAGCTTCCTGGGAAAAGCCCTTACGAGCAGCCCCTACTCGAGTTCCTCTTCGCTTCATTGTGGGTGACCAAGCTACGGCTACTAAGCCTCCCCGCCTAGACAGTGCGGTAACCCACCGGGGGGATCAACAGACAACCTAACACTGACTTGCAAATTGAAAAAAAAAACCTAAGAAAATTGGAATTTCGCGGGCTACCTGGAGCTTTCCCCTTAAACGAATTTAAAACTCGTTCTGTTTCTCTCAATCGTTTGAACATGACAGAGACAGAGATATATATTTAGCGATTAATGCATTTAGTGATGTATGGGGCAAGAGAGAAGGGCGGGCGTTTTGGGGGACTGTCTTATGTAATTTTGGCGTTCAAAAAGTGCTGATTCTCAGCCTAGTTTGAATAAATGACTTTTGATTTTGATTTTGAGTGATACCCAGTATTATAGTTAATAATGCAATATAACTTAATGCAACATTTTTATGTCACTCTACAAAACATCATCATCGAGCCGTCACAATCATCATCGTTGCGTATTTTACCTAAGCTACAGTTTCCTAGGAAAGCTGTTCTGACATAATATTATATATCGGCCGTCATGAAAATCTGTCATTCTCACCAGTGTTTGACATTAAGGTGTCAAAAAAGACTATAATAATCGGACTGCCGTTATTGTGTTTAAGTCTATTGAATTACACTGAAGTCAAAATTGTATAATGGTAAATGCAGAAACAATCAATCTGCCTAGCCTTTTCCCAACTATGTTGGGGTTGGTTTCCAGTCTAAATGGATGCAGCTGAATACCAGTATTCTATATAGAGCGACTGCCTATCTGACGTCCACAACCCAGTTACTGGGTAATACGATAACACTCGGTAAGGCTGGTTGTCAGACTTTCGGGCTTCTGACGGCCCGTAACGACTGTCAAAGATCCACGAATGACAGCCGATACCAATGCCTTAACATGCTTTCCGAGGCACGGAGCAGTCTCGATGTAAAGATGGTCACCCATTCAAGGACCAACCCCGGCAAGGGTAGCTTAACCTGATGGATCGACCCTTCCGGCTGTTATTACTTAGAAATACAGAAACAATAATTAATAATTCCTAATGGCTGCAATTTTCCACCCTTCACCGACGCTCTTACTACACTGAAACCAAAAGGTCAGTTTATGAATTTTACAATATATTTCAAATACTTCGAAACGGTTTATGTACATGATTGATGTAGCGTTGACTTGATAAGTAGCTATCTATTGGATAAGTGACGTCTGGCATTAAAATTTATTCCCTTATTTTTGCATTCGATCTAATTTATAGATATTATTATTATTTAGATTTATTTATATTTATAATTTATCTAAAATTATCCCTTTGGAACTCGTACAGTATCGAAACGTAGAACGACTTTGTCACTGTCAATTTAAAAAACAAGCGAGTTCACTCAATTAAAAAAAAAAACAAGCGAGTTCACTCAATTAAAAAAAAACAAGTGAGTTCACTCGATTAAAAAAAAACAAGTGAGTTCACTCAATTAAAAAAAACAAGAGAGTTTACTCAATTAACAAAAAACAAGTGAGTTCATTTAATTAAAAAAAAAATAAGTTCGTACTAGAATTGTGTGAGGTCACTCAAGTGACCGCACACAATTCTAGAAGTCTGAAGTGAACTGTAGGTACTTACAGATTAACACCTTCCATAGTTATATTATAAATAACATGTTGTGTTGGTATTAGGGATTGGAAATCATCAAGCAACTACAAGCGGGAAGACATCTAAAAATGCAGGGCTTACTTTTTTTGAAAATATGCTCCACAATCTTGGAATAAATATACAAAACTGAGTGTGTGCACTAACGTTGTCAGTAGCCTAACGATCAGTCGGGAAAATTGTATCTACAAAGTAATATTTAAAAGCTTTTAACACGTCTACTAACATGATCCCTCAAGGCTCAATAATCTTTAAGCTCTCACACTTATTTTTTAACTGAATTGACAGCTGTGCTGCTGGGGAGTTTGTTGCGCCACTTCTTCTCCCCAGCTGAAGCACTAGGAAATAGTGAAGGGCGGGCGTTTTAGGGGACTGTCTTAAGTAGTTTTGACGTTCGAAAAGTGCTGATTCTCAGCCTAGTTTGAATAAATGGCTTTTGATTTTGATTTCACAACATTAAATTCTGAAAACGAGGTAGATGATGAAAATAAAATGTTCCAACGTACGTTTCGTTTATCTGCGAATCGATATGAAAAGCAGGTCCATTTGTAATTGTAAATCAATATAAACATCAACTCTTGTAATATTTTATTCGCGTCACATCGTTGGTACAAAATGCGGATGGACTTGAACTCTTGCCATCGACTTTGAAATGCAAAAAGTAGGCCTAAGTAATAAGTTTTTTTTTTTATAGAAAGACATATGTAACGCATTTTTAGGGTTAAGTACCTACCTCATAAAGAAAAACGGAACCTTTATAGGATCGCTTCGTTGTTCGTCTGTCTGCTTATCTGTCAGTCTGTCAAGACCCTTTTTAATAAAGAGGTATCAAGTTGAAATTATATCAAATACGTATGTATGTCTACGGTCCCTTGGAGCTCTAAAAATCAAGCTTCTAAATCAACGCAATAAACAAATACGGCCATTTATGCGACAAATTTTGATACTCGCAACTTAGCGTACTTCCCGTCGACCTAGAATCATGAAATTTGGCAAGACGCAAGGCAACACAAGTAAAGGAGAAAGTCTGAAAATCATTATTTTGTAGTTTTGTCAACGTAAAAAAACAAAACATACTTAAGGAGGAAGCGTCAGGGTAGCCCGCGAAATTCTAATTTTCTTACGTTTTTGCAATTTGCAAGTCAGTATTAAGTTGTATGTTAAATAAAGTATGATTTGCGGCCGTAAAAATACTTTTTTACAGAATTATATACAATAGAATCAGTAATACAATTTCTTAAGTTAGTATAATCCTAAAATGTCAAGATTTCATGAAATAGTCATTTTTTGGGATTACCTGGTCTTAAAGAGTTGTATTGATCACTTTAATGATTATAATTATGTAAATAGATACTTGTTACGACAGCAAATTATAATTTGATCAACGTACAATATAATACCGACTTGTAAATTGCAAAAAAATTAAGAAAATTTGAATTTCGCGGGCTACCCTGACGCTTCCCCCTTAACAATAAATATTTTTTATAAATTAATATACGTCACGGATATTATTTACTAGCTGACTCGACGAACGTTGTTCTGTCAATAATTCATAAAAAATTCTCATGGAAAATGCACTTTCAGTTTTCCGAATTTTCTAATTTTCGCGGCAACTTTTCAAACATTTTTTTTTCATACAAACCTTATCCTGACAATTATTACAAACACAACAAAACAAGAATTATCCAAATAGGTGCAACCGTTCTGAAGTGATGCGTGTACATTCATTTCGGCGACTAATTTTTATATAAATATACGTATAGATTCGTAGGACGTATTTCGATGTATAGAACATATTTGTCAACTACAAAGTAAAGTTTGTTTTTGGGATAAATTCATCCCAACTACGGAACCTTTCATTGTGCGTGGTCCGCTACGCACTTAGCCGGTTTTTTTAGGAAAAGATTACTTTCGTTTCCTAAACAAAGTTTCTAAAGAAAGACAGAAAGAAAAAGTATTTATTGAGACTAGTACAGGAAGATCATAAACGAAACACAATCATAGAAAAATAAAAAATAAAAACAAAACACGAACATTTAGAGGAGTTACAATCATGACGACAATCATATTTTAATTCAAGATTACTAAGGGCCGGTTTTTTGATCCGCAGTTACTATGTTTAACCATTGGTTGAGTTAACTACAGATCAAAAAACCGGCCCTTAATCAGCTATCTGTCTGCAAAATCACATGAGACGTTGTCAAAACATTTCACGGATACCTAGATTCAAATACAGAACCTTATTTAGCCACGAGCCAAGATAAACGGTGCACACTTGTCCGAAAGAAAGCAAAGTACCTAGTATCACATAATCACTCTATAATGTCTCCACTATACCTATATGCAGATACTGATGGGGTGAGAGGAATCCATAGATTAGCGACAATAGTCGATTAGCACTGTTACTTTTTTATTTGATCATCAAAATTGAAACGAAATAATTCTTTACAGTGTAATTCAGCGTTTCATAAAACAGTTAAAAGTTAATCTTCTTTTAATTTTACTTCTGTTCCGATTTTAATCAAATATTTTGAACAATGATTGAGAGGAGATTTTATTTTAGTATGAACTAACGTTTATTCTGGTATAAATTTTACGTAATAATATTAATAAAGTAAGGAGAAATTTACAGTTAATCTGAGCATTTTTAGTAGTTTTATGGTTTTAAATGGGATTTTTTGTACATATTCCATAAATATATCAAAATACTGAGGCTGTTATGGACTAAACCACTATTTAAGAGATTACATATTTTTTATTTGATTTTCTTACGTAAATAGTTCAAACTAAATCTCAAAAAAATGCTGTCGTGCATTTTATAAAAAAAACTTGCTTCGGAATTTTGGTTTTATTTAAATAAATAAGAAAAATTTTGAATAAGCGAGGCCGCTATGAACTATACTAATAACTATTCTCCACCACTCAATTAGTGAAAGTTGTCAAAGTCTTTCAGTTTATCAGAATAAGAACGCCAAAGTTGGCTATTTAACGCAAAAATTACGGTCGAAATGTAATAAATATTGTAATAAGAGCCTTAAGATTTAGAAAACTGAAGTGTTATTCGGCTTTTGTCGTTAACTGTACGATTGTTTGAAATGAAAAACAAAAACAATAGTTGTAGATAAAAACCTATTAATTAACGGTCCATATGAAACGTTAGTTCCATTTCGATAATTTTAACGAATTTATTTCGGGAACAATGCCTATTTTTAGACGACGGAGGCACCAAAGCACGTATGAGTTTAAATTGAATTGCATTGCATTAATATGAATTCAATTTCCGGTTAGAAATCAAATTCAATTCATTGACGTAACTATACATTTTAGAGTAGTATTGAATATTACAAAATAGCGTTAGCGATACGACGGACCGAGCCCTGATTTTCAATTTTACTTAGACGGAATTTCGAAGGATTCGAGGAACTCTACTAGACAGGTTCTGCCATTGACTTATTAATTCCTGCATCCGCCTACCGACGCCAACACGCGACGCTTCGCTTTCAATTTGTTGTTTATTTTGTCAGGATCGATCCTTAGAAGGATGACCAGCTATTACATACCGACACTCTTCCGTGCCTCGGAAAGCACGTAAAACACTTGGCCCCGGCAGTCATTCGTAGATCTTTGACCGTCGTTTCAGGTAGTCAGAAGCCCCACAGTCTGACAACAGTATGGTATCGTGTTACCCAGTAACTGGGTTGTTACAGTCAGATATAGATAATCGCTCTATGTAAAATACTGATATTCTGCTGCATCCGTTTAGACTGCAAGCGGACACCAATATCTTTAGTAAAGGGCTAGGCAGATGATAATAATTTGTGATGATGTACCTGACTGCCAAAAGGGTCATGTTTTTAAAAATGGTTACTACCACAATTATTTTCTCTGACAGCCTTCACATTGTAGTCTCAAAAGCTGCACATGCTGCATACCTCACTAACAAACATGAAGCAGCACTTAGTCTCTAGAAATAAAATGGAGAGAAGCATTCTAAACATCAATTAAAAGTTGTAAGACCAAAGTTACACAGGACACATAGGCGCCGATTCTCTTATTCAATAACTAAATTAAAATTATAGAATCGCTAACAGGCAGTGCGAAAAAAGGACGGCAATAGCTATGAACTAAGTTAGAGATGTCAAACTAGCTATCGCCTTGCGCTTCACCGTGTTTTTAGCCGACATGTTTTTACGTGTCGTCTAAATTTGTATGGAAATATTAGTTCCACTAAATTTGACAGCTCTAATTTACGTCCGTCTCTTTCTTACTTTATTAGAGACAAAAATTAGCCCAAAATTCAAGTTTAGTTTGCACAACAGAATAGGCACCATTGACAGAGATAAAACTAAAACGGAACAGTAGTGCTATTCCGGAAAAATCTCACCGTGAAAATTTAAGTGAAGTGAGCTTTAAGCGAGCTGTCGTTCCACCAGATGCCGGGGATTGACACCATTGACAGCTCACTTAAAGCCAGTTAAAGCTCACTTCACCTAAGTTTTCACGGTGATATTTCTACAGAATAGCACTACAGGATAGGCCACGTGATAAGAATCAAAAGAAATAAAGAAGAACGGTCATTTGTGACCAAGACCCGACACGAAACTGACATATATCAGTTTTTTTTTTTTTTTTTTTGTTATTTTAAACATATCGAAAATATATTTTTTTATATTCGAAATCAATGGCTAACACCAAAGTATTGTTTTATGTTTTTGTTCAGGCGAAATAAAAAATAAATAAAAAATACCTATTTACTTACTAAATTCGTAATTGTATGTAGCTCAATGACGATACATTAATTATGGAATTATCCAGATGACCTGGTGATGGAGCTGGATTATGAAATTTTTAAACTTATAGTAGAACAATCGAGTTAGGGTTCATTAAAATCGTCTTAATCGGTAATTCAGTACAGATCAGAGATTAGGGTATCAATAAGAAGCTAGATAGATAGTGGAACATTTTGGTAGCTAGGTATTTAATACCAAGTTACCAAATTAGTTACCAAACCACACCGAGTTTGAGCATCAATATTAACTTTCTTTCAGTGCCATTTGTGAAACAAAAAAACTTTTTAGCAAAAAATAAAACCGACTTCTAAAACAAAACACTACAAAGTGAAAAATAACTTTAATTTCGGAAGTCGGTGTCTTTGGTTTTGTATTTTCGTTTTTTGCCACCGACTTACGAAATTAAAGTTATTTTTCACTTTGTAGTGTTTTGTTTTAGAAGTCGGTTTTATTTTTTGCTAAAAAGTTTCTATTTTTCACTTTTTAGTTGTGGAACCTACCCCACACAAATTCGAATACATAATTGAGCACAATAATTGTAGATATAGCCATGTAAATAACAGTGATAGGAAGTTATTAAAACACCATCACAACATCCACATAAAATAAGTGGGAAATATACGCATTATTGAAGCTAACTCAAAAACTCCTCGTGCAAAGTTAATAACATTTAAATGGGACCACCTCGGAAGTATACCCTTTCAAACAAAAAAAGAATTTTCCAAATCGGTCTATCCGTCTTTGAGTAATCGCGTAACAAACATACAAAAAAAAAAAAAAAACATATAGACGAATTGAGAACCTACTCCTTTTGGAAGTCGGTTAAAAATAAAGTCAATATTTGGATGTCTCATAATGATAATAGTATCACATGAGTGTTTTAATAACTGATTATGTACAGTTGCATACAAGACTATACTACACCCATGTTATGAATCCTCTATAAAAGGTTTTTTGAATTTGAGTAGCAGCGAGCCTATTACCATCAATCGGGCTTCTACCACAGATTAATACAGATGGGACACTCCGCAGTTTAGGCATGAAGTTACAAGTACGCAGCGGGCCTATCGCACTGGGCCAATTCAGTAGGACTGCCGCGGTCGGAAGGTATGACAGATACGCGTTAGAAAGAGAGGCAACTTCTAGGTGAATATAACTGTAGGTAATAAGCGTTGGGCGACCTGAATTGCACTTTATTGTGTCGTAACAAGAGTCGCTTTTTATTTAAGTGATTTTGCGGAATGTCCCATCTGTATTAATCTGTGCTACTACTGAGAAATTCCAGAAGGAATACCCAATAACACTTTGCCTACTTATACACATGTGGTGTAATATCATCCGGCTGAATGAAGTGTCTCAAGTACCAAGCCATTATAGTCACGAGATATAAAGCCGAGTCCACATCGTCAAATAAATATAGGTTTTCATGGCGACTGTCGACAGAAGTGAAAACTAAAAACTATGCCAATTATGCAATTTTTATGTAGAGTGCTCCTTTACGTTTTGAGAAGTCCTAGGCAGTTAAGGATAAAAGTTTTTTTTATATAATAGGTTGGGGAAAAAGTTTCTTCGCATTTTTTAAGAAAATTCAAAACATTTTTTAATATAGTTTATTTACATTTAACTAAAGTATGTAGGTACCATTTTGTTCGATAACTTTTTGCCATCTTGTAGGTAGGGACATGATCCCATTGCTATAGAAATTTTGGGACTTCTGGTCAAAATACCGCGACAAGTGGTTTTGGCAGTCCTCTCGTGATGTTAACCTGACACTGCCTAAAGAATTCTGAAGAGACCGAAACAGGTGGAAATCTGAAGGTGCAAGGTCAGGACTATACGGCGGATGCATTAACACCTCCCAGCCAAACTCTCTTAATTTGTGAGGTCTAGCGTTATCATGATGAATAACCACACCCCTTCTGTTGATTAATTCCGGCCGCTTTCTCTCAACTTCTTGCTTTAATCTCATCAGTTGTTCGCAGTAGAGTTCAGAATCGATGGTCCTGCCTGGTGGTAACAGCTCATAATGAATAATGCCCTTCCAATCCCACTACACACACAGCATCACCTTGTTGCGAGTTAAACCGGGTTTCGCCACAGTCTGTGAAGCCTGACCGGCCTTTGACCACGACCTTTTTCGCACGTTCTTGTCATACGTGATCCACTTTTCATCACCAGTTATCAGCTTCTTCAAAAATGGTTCGGTTTCATTACGTCGTAATAAAGAATCACAAATGAGTACACGATTCATTAGGTTTCTTTCAGTGAGCTTTTTTGTGTACCCAGTTTTTTTCAAATGCGCCAAAACTGTTTTGTGGTCAATTTCCAGTTCTTCAGCTACGTCGTAACTACTGATATGCCGATCTTGCTCCACTTTTTCAAAAATGGCATCCATTTTATCCGTAATAGGTCGACCAGAGCGACGTGCATCATCAAAATTTCCGGATTGAAAACGCTTAAACCAAATTTGTGCTACTCTCACAGACACTACACTAGGTCCATAAACATTGCAATTTTTTTTCGCGGCTTGCGTTGCATTTTTACCTTTTTTGTAGTAAAATTTTAAAATGTATCGAATTTCTTCATTAGATTCACTCATCTTGACGGTACGAAAAACAAATGAAAATCACACATTTTCCTAATTTGAATTTGGAATTATGTTCTTTAAAATTTAATCTTTCAATGATACCAAAACCAGCCAGATACAAATAGTGTAGCCAAAGAGATTTTATTACAAGTTCATACATACTATAATGCGAAAAGAGTTTTTCCCCAACCTAATATATAGAGAGGTCTACTGGGTGTTAAAGGACTGAACACCGCAGATTGCTCTTAGGCATTTTTCTGCACTAGTGAGGCATCATTTATATTCGTTGAGTTCCCTCAGTGTAGGAGTGTTATTTCATAAAAAGAGTTGTATAAGTTTTTAATTCTACATCTTCCAATCTTCCGTATTAAGAGCGTTAACTCCGCGCAAGCTGGCAACGTCGCATTTCTAGAGGTTTTTGTGATTATTTCATTAAATTTAAATCAAAATGCTTTTTTCAGTCAAGTAACTAGATCGTTGGTATTTATAAGTATGTATGCTATTTTTGACAGTTATTTTGGTATTTACTCATAAAAATTGACATTATTGTCAATTCTATGGTGTATTCCCGTTCGTCCCGCTGCCTTCTTCCCACTGGTGGCATGAACAGGAATTTAAACAAATAATCAATCAATCTGCCTAGCCTTTTCCCAACTATGTTGGGGTCGGCTTCCAGTCTAACCGGATGCAGCTGAATACCAGTCTTTTACATGGAGCGACTGCCTAGCTGACCTCCACAACCCAGTTATCTGGTAATACGATACCCCTTGGTAAGACTGGTTATCAGACTTTCGGGCTTCTGATGACCCGTAACGACTGTCAAAGATCCTCGAATGACAGCCGGGACCAACGGCTTAATGTCCTTTCCGAGGCATGGAGGAGTCTCGGTATGAAAAGATGGTCACCTATATAGATCAACCCCGGCAAGCGTAGCTTAACCTGATGGATAGACCCGTGCGGCTGTTATTACATAGCCACGAGCTCCTCAATTTAAACAAATAATATTGCATTTATAATTTATTCCCACTCGTTCGTCCCACTGACACTGGATGGGGGATGAACGGGAATACGCCAATTCCATTTGCAGTATTACGATTAAATATTTTTATTTACTATAGAGTAAATGTTTGATTTTTTCACCATAGACCCGAGTAGCTATATAAATAAAATCAATCGCCAAATGTATGTATTCGCATCACTTCATAACGGTTGCACCGATTTGGCTAATTCTTTTTAGTTGTGTTTGTAATTGTCTGGACAAGGTTTGTATGAAAGAAAATGTTTGAAAATTTGCAGGAAAACGTGGAAAATTCGGTAAACCTGAAAGTGCAATTTCTATGGGATTTTTTTTATGAATTTTGACAGGACAACGTTTGTCGGTTCAGCTAGTTTGAAATAAATTTCAACTTGATACCACGACGCGTTCCCGAGAAAAAGGGTCTTCTTGACAGACAGACAGACAGATAGACGGACAGATGGACAGACGGACAACAAAGTGATCCTATAAGGGTTCCTTTTCGTTTTGAGGTACAGAACCCTAAAAATAGTACTTCGATTTAAATTTTAATAAAATAATTACAAAGGCCTCTAGAAACACGACGTTGCCAGCTCGCGCGCGTGACAGCCTCCTCAGTACCTACCTCAGTAGATAAGCTATAACACCTAACTTATCTTTTTAATTTTAAAACTGGACTTGTTCAGGTGTATGCCAAGGAGATTGGAAGCAGTTCGTAGAACTAGAGGGGGCAACACTAAGTATTGATTATACCACACGTTACAGCCTTTCCTTTTCATTTATGAAAAAAAAAAACTCAAGTACAAAAATGGTTCTTTCCTGTAAACTTTTTCTTTTTTCTTAATTGGGCAAATTATTGTCATTTGATCTTTGGTTTTGTCGACGTTTTAATTTTAAATGAACGAATGATTCTTTATCCTTTTTTTGCTAAGCGACAAGTCGTGAATAACATCTCGTTCTGCAAAATTTAACGCGTAGCTTGTTGAAAGACGAAATTTTTTGTTGTATGTAAAGTATATATACCGTCAAGCTGGTCGTCAAAACGGGGAGAGTGGACTGCTGCCTTCCTCTTAAAATACCCCCTTAGTCGCCTTTAACAATAACCACGGGAATAAATTTGTTTTATTCGTTAAGACATTATTGATAAGTAATTTACACTTCTTATACCCAGAGAATATCGATTTTCGCGGATTTTTAGTAGGTATAATGGTTTTTGAAAAGGTTTCGTAGCCTTTTGTATGAGAAACTTGAAGCCTTGGACTAATTGTTTTTAATTGTTTGCTGTTGTTTCTAAAATACTAATAGTTTTAACTATTTTTTTTATTGTTTTTATAATATAAGTGTAACTGTTATGCATGAAACAGTTCACCTCCTAGTGACTTTGTGGGCTAAATTATTACTTATGTGATTTATGTTTTCTGTTTGTAACATTGCATAATGTAGCTGTTTGTTGTTCCTATATTTAAAAAAAATAAAATAATAAAAAAAACCCTAAAAATAGTACTTTGATTTAAATTTTAATAAAATAATTACAAAAGCCTCTAGAAACACGACGTTGCCAGCTCGCGCGCGTGACAGCCTCCTCAGTACCTACCTCAGTAGATAAGCTATAACACCTAACTTATCTTTTTAATTTTAAAACTGGATCAGTGTAAGAGCGTTCGGCATTCAATAAATGTCCATTTAAAAATCCTTTTCTCTTTAAAAGCCACCAAGCCTTTGTAGTCTCGGGAGAGAATTTGATTAAGTTCTACATTTTTTAAATTGGCTGCTCTCTAAAAGTTAAAAGTGGCAGAAGTGGAATTCCTCATTCAACTTTTTACACAGTTAATAATATTACAGAATATTACATAACGCCTGTACTGCTTCCGTTAGGAAAAAGGACGTATTTACAGAAATATTTAAATGGAGAAAAAAATATTTGGTCTAGTTTAATTTAAACAAAGAATCTAGTTCTCGGAAAGACGCACCTGCCTTTGTATCTTATAGTTAGTAACTATAAGATACAAAGGCAGGTGCGTCTTTCCCAGAACTAGATTCTTTTAAAAAGCAATATTTTGTAAAAGGTGATGAGCAGTTGACAGTAGGTTATTGTAACATAGATAAATTACAAACTGATCCACTAAAAAGTGAAAAATAAAAAACTTTTTTACAAAAAAAAAAACAGACTTCCAAAAAAACAAAAACTAAAATACAGTTGAAAAGACACCGACTTCTGAAATTAAAGTTATTTTTCACTTTGTAGTGTTTTTTTGGAAGTCGGTGGTATTTTTTTGCATTTTTTTTAAATTATTAGATTAAAAATGGTACATTATTATAAAAGCCAGACCGAAAGGAAGCCGAACATCTGAACTCGACCATAGAATAACTCGGCCTTATTGAGTACTTATAGGAATAAATAGCTTTTTATATGTGCAAAAGTTTTATCTTTTTTACCTATTTAATAGCACTTTTATTTCATATTATTTCATTCATTTATTTCCTTAACAATTTTTACATTTTATTGAAACGGATTAATTAAAAAATAAAACAACAAAACGACAATTATAAGAACTTAAAAAAAAAAAAATATTATGGACAATGAAAGACAGTATAGTATTGGGCAGTACAGAATAGTATCGGGTTGGCACAAAAGTAATGAGACACTACAAAACTCCTTTTTCAACATTCTAGGTACTTGTGATGTGGGGGTTCGCGATCGGTTTAGTCAGACCGCACGCCACGCCCCTTTACGGGGTTTAGCGACTTCCCGCAATATCCAATAGGTTTAGTCAGTTTAAAGAAAAATGGACAAGCGACAATTTCGAACTGGCCACAAAGATTACAGGAAGGAAAAACGCATTAAAGGAAGAATGGAACTCATCTCTCAGGATTTTATTGATGACTTGTTTAGGTGTATGCCAAGGAGACTGGAAGCAGTTCGTAGAACTAGAGGGGGCAACACTAAGTATTGATTATACCACACGTTACAGCCTTTCCTTTTCATTTATGAAAAAAAAAAACTCAAGTACAAAAATGGTTCTTTCCTGTAAACTTTTTCTTTTTTCTTAATTGGGCAAATTATTGTCATTTGATCTTTTGTTTTGTCGACGTTTTAATTTTAAATGAACGAATGATTTTTTATCCTTTTTTTGCTAAGCGACAAGTCGTGAATGAGTGAGTCGACGTCTCGTTCTGCAAAATTTAACGCGTAGCTTGTTGAAAGACGAAATTTTTTGTTGTATGTAAAGTATATATACCGTCAAGCTGGTCGTCAAAACGGGGAGAGTGGACTGCTGCCTTCCTCTTAAAATACCCCCTTAGTCGCCTTTAGCAATAACCACGGGAATAGATTTGTTTTATTCGTTAAGACATTATTGATAAGTAATCTACACTTCTTATACCCAGAGAATATCGACTTTCGCGGATTTTTAGTAGGTACAATGGTCTTTGAAAAGGTTTCGTAGCCTTTTGTATGAGAAACTTGAAGCCTTGGACTAATTGTTTTTAATTGTTTGCTGTTGTTTCTAAAATACTAATATTTTTAACTATTTTTTTAATTGTTTTTATAATATAAGTGTAACTGTTATGCATGAAACAGTTCACCTCCTAGTGACTTTAAGGTTTGTTTATTTATGGCAATCTGTGAACAGCGTTGTGGGCTACATTATTACTTATGTGATTTACGTTTTTCTGTTTGTAACAACAAACAGCTACATTATGCAATCATAATGTAGCTGTTTGTTGTTCCTATATTAAAAAAAAAAAAATAATAATAAAAATACCAGCAACCGACCCTAGTCCGTCTCTGTATTGACAACACTCTCTATGTGTGTGTAATGGCTACGCAATTTTTAGCGAATGTTTGGTCTGCTAATCTTTAAATGTCTGTGGACGAACCTCGCCCTGGACGCCCCAACACGACAACAACAGATAAAAACGTTGAACAGTAAGAGAAATTGTTTTGTAAAATCGTCGAATCACCATTACAGAAGTAGCTGATGATCTCAGCATCTCGTTCGGTCTTCTGTTGACAGTCCCCATGACTGTCTATATTTTTTTAGGTTATCTAAAGGGACGTGTCGAGGTCAATCTTGAACACTAATAGCAAAATATTTATGACTCTGTTAGTGGGATACCTGATAAAGTGTGAGGAAATTTTATGAAAAACACAAAGAAAAGCGAGCGGCGCATTTTGAAGTAGCAAAAAGGTTGACATTTGGCAGATGTTACTTTCCATACAAAACGGCCAAGCCTGAATAAATATAATTATGGAACAAAGTCTGGTATTTTTCGTTTCTAATTAAAAACTTCATTTAAAGTTGCCCCCGAGTTGTATATCGATGAGCTCTACTTTTTCATAAGAAACTGGGAAAAAATTCCTCACACTGAACATATATTACGATTACTAATAAATAACAAGTCAAAACTACTCTAATCTATACATAATCTATTAGCTAGTTTAATAACGATTCCAACGTCATAACTTGTAGGGAGCTACCTATCGCAACTTTAGAGTTATCGTCGTTTTAATCAGACGCGCCGTAATCGCGCGGGTCCACCCAAAAGTACCGACACAGAGGCGGCGTTTCGCGCGCAGTATACGCCTCAGACGAAGGGTAAAAGCGAAATGATAATTCTGTATTTATACTAAAGAGGGTATTCGCAAATTAGCAATATGCAGCGCGAGACAATAATGTCACTTGAAGGTACTTAGGCTCAAAACTTTTCAGTTCCTCTGGTAAGGATGACAATAATGAAGTATTTACAACTGGCCCTTAAAAGTTATGTAAACAAAGTCCTGAGTAATTTCTTGGTGTTATCCCTGGCTACACTTACTTGCGTATTTACCAGCCCCGTAGACACTGGAACTAAGTACTTCAATACGTACCTCGGAGTAAGACTTCTCGATGGCCGACCGCTTGATGGTGTAAGTGCGCAAGTCTTCGAGCAAGTCGCATTCATGCTGATTCTTTGCATGGAGTTTCGCAATCTGCTCCGTGTGCAGGTTTTTGAGAAATTTCGTATAGTTGCTCTGCAACAAAGAGAGGGATTATGTTAGATTGTTTAAACTTATGATAAGCATTAAACTAAACCGAATAGTTAATTAAATAATGTGGTTTTTGGAATCCTACTCAGGATGAGTCATCAACTGCCTAGCCTTTTCCCAACTATGTATGTTGGGGTCGGCTTCCAGTCTAACCAGATGCAGCTGAATACCAGTATTTTACATGGAGCGACTGCCTATACCTCCACAACCCAGTAACTGGGTAATACGACACCCCTTGGTAAGACTGGTTGTCAAACTTTCGGGCTTCTGACGACCCGTAACGACTGTCAAAGATCTACGAATGACCGGAAGTACGGAGGGGTCTTGGTATGTAAAGACGGTCACGCGTCCACGGACCAACCGCGGCAAGGGTAGCTTAACCTGACCGATCGACCCGTGCGGCTGTTGTTACTTAGCCACAGGACCCTCGGAATCCTACTAATATTATAAAATCGAAAGTTTGTGGGGATGGAAGGGTGGATTGGTTTGTTACTCTTTCACACAAAAACTAACGAACGGATTTTTATTAAATTTGATAAACAGATAGTTTATAACCTGGATTAATACACAGGTTACTTTGTATCTCGATATTCTTACGGGTTAGAGACTTACGAGGGTGAAACCACAGGGCTCTGCTAGTATCTATCTGTATAAATAAAAATGAAGTGCTATCTATTCGTTGGTAAGCGCATCACTTGAGAACGGCTTTACCGATTTGGCTATTCTTTGTTTTAAAATGTTCGTAATAGTCCGAATTAGGATTGTAGGGAAAGGAAAATTGGAAAAGTTTGTCGGAAAATGTTTAAATTCGGGAAAATGAACGTCCTTTTTTGTATGGAAGTTTTGTATGACCTCAAGACCATAATGTAATTTTGTCCGGACAACATCTGTCGGATCAGCTAGTCTTAATAAATATCAACTGAAAGTAATGATACAAGAGAACTTTAATTTTGGACCTGCCAAAACACCTAGTGTTTTTGCTATCTTGTAAAGTTCACTTCAAACTTCACTCTTGACCGCACAAAATTCAAAACTCACTTTTCTTTAACCGACTTCAAAAAAAGGCGGAGGTTCTAAGTTCGTCAGAATCTTTTTTTTAGTTATGGCTCGACCGATTTAGAAAATTCTTTTTTTTTTTGAAGCGGTATACTTTCTAGTTGGTCCCATTACCATCAGGTCAGGATCTGATGATGGGATCCTGAAGAAATCGATGGAACTCTTCAAATATTATAGGCACATCTATAGCGATTTGGGTTTTTTTTAACTCGTGCATTTGCCTTCGGAAAGCACCATTTACTGAAGTGGAACTGAAGATGAAGATATTAGATGAAGATATTAGAGATTATTGACTTGTAAAAGTGTTTGTACAAACCTACTTACAGAAATAAAAATCATTTATCATTTATCATTATCATTTATCACAGGCAGCCACCGGAACTACTCAATAATAAGTATTTCATGCGTTGCGATTTGATTAGCTACTTTAATAATGGTTGCTAAAAAAAACTTATGCTAAATTTATGGTCGTCACAATACATATGGTGAAGTGTAGCTGATGGTGACTTCACTATAAGCTCTAGTTCTCCTGGTACTTACCAGGAGAACTCCTTTAATTTCGGAAACCGGTGGAAAAAAACTAAAATACAGATCCAAAGAGCTTCCGAAATTAAAGTTAATTTTCACTTTGTAGAACTTTTTGGAAGTCGGTTGTATTTTTGGAAAAAAGTTTTTTTACGTAAGTAATATCGTTGATACACATTCAAGCTAGTACCTAAATTTTTAAATCCTCCGGATCACTAAGGTTGCGAACTACAGGTTGTACGGGTGTGACTAAATTTAAGTGGTACAGGCCATCAAACTGAACAACTTTCACATTGGGAACAGCATCGTATAAGAGCAATCATAATTATCAGCTATCCCATACATTTGGGTCGAGTAGGTATTGAAGCTGTGTACGGGACAGCTGATTTTTTATCGATTACGATGTTGATCCTATGGAGAAAGTTGATCAGTTTGATGGTCAGTACCACAACCTTATATTTGACCACACCTTTCTGATACATCATGTATAAACGTTACTGTTAATCACGTGTTTTGTATGCTGCAGCTTAGTTCCGGTCTTTAACTTGCACGTAGCGTGCCGATGACAGGAATAAGGGCGGGAATACACATGCCTAGCTGGTACAAATATATGCACGTAGCTGGCATGCCATAGTAACATTCACCAATCAGAACTTGTAACGGCACACGGCATGCATGCTGCTTGCATACTTTGTGCAAGTTACAGGCATGTGTATTCTCGCCCTAATTAAGTACAAAGTACGAGTTGAGTACCGTTTATAGATCTCGCCCTTGATCAAGATTATTCCAACTACGTTTAAGGTTGCACTAGTCGGCGGCTCGAACTCGTCGGTGGCGTGGCTAATATGTATGCTATTTAATTTACTTATTTATTTATTTAAACATGGAAAACTTACAGCTAAAACAAGCTTAATAAAAAGGAAACAATAGTCAACAGGAAGCCAATTACAAGTCTAGACGTATAGAAATAGACTGAAATTTATAAGTGAGCATACAACAGCAATACGTAATACATTGTTTTGTTTTTTTAAGTGGTTACATATTTGTCTAAAACTATCTGGCTGGAAAAAGTAATAATCGAAGAAAATTTATGATTAAGTGGCTATTTGAAAAAATTGAGAGTTAACACCTTCTAGCTGACGCCACAGTAGTCGAAAATGGATCCAAGTCATGACGCTTACATATTTCATTGAACTGCTTAGCAGCATATTTAGTTTTATTTATTTAGCGGAATAGACGATTTATAAAGAAAACGAGCATATAAAATTTCATGAACAGACTTTTGAGCGTACAGATATTATGAAAAAAAAACTGGTGGACGTATTTAGTCAAAATAAAGTTATTTGAATTTATTATAAATTATCTGTCTTTACGGTAACAATTTTGTCAGTTTCATTCTCCGGGAGCTATTTATTTATCCCCAAAAATGCGTTACAATTAGTGTTGAAATATGAAAGTTACGACGATCATAACTTCCAAACCAATATTCTTTTTCCAATTCTGCTTCCATACAGGCCTAGATAATGGCGAGACAAATTGACATAACTTTTAGTTTTTAACGTACTCCGTCAAACAGACGAGTAATCACCATACTACATTTGTATGAAGGAATGACCGACTAGCGTAACCTTAAGGAGAAAGTAGTAGAAGCGAGCATCAGAGTTAAATTAAATTAATTACAGCGTGATCGACCGTTAGAAACTACCAATGGCGCAGCGTCCAGTGATTTGATTTATTACTAACGGCTTAATGCACAAATTGGTTTCAAGTGCAGTGATCGTCGTATAAACTGAAAATACTCATCAAGGCCATGTTTTAAATGAAATAAAAATCAATTTCCGAATGTATCGCTTAAGAACGGTTGCACCTATTTGGGTAATTATTTTTTTTGTTGTGTTTGTAATTGTCAGGACAAGGTTTTTATGACTGGATTTTTTGGAAAATTCACTGGAAATGTCGGAAATTTTGATGGTATTTTTGTATGAAAACTGAAAACACACAGCCTAGACCTCTGGAGATAGAGGCATGAAGTTCACCCGGGCGACGCCGGGCGCGAACAGCTAGTATTCAAAAAAACTTATTAGCAAAAAATAAAACCGGCTTCCAAATCAAAACACTACAAAGTGAAAAATAACTTTCATTTCGGTAGTCGGTGTCTTTGGTTTTGTATTTTCGTTGTTTGCCAGTAGTGTAGTGTTTTGATTTGGAAGTCGGTTTTATTTGTTGCTAAAACGTTTTTATTATTTTTCACTTATTAATTGTGGTACCTACCCGACGAAAATTCGAATACCATTACCTGCTATGTAAATAACAGTGATAGGAAGTTATTAAAACATCATCCATATAAACTAAGTGGGAAAAGTAGGCATTATTGAAGCTAATTCGAAAACTGCCCAAGCAAAGTCAATAAAATTTATATGGGACCACCTTTGGGATATCTCCTTTCCTACAAAAAAAGAATCTTCAAATCGGTTCATAAACGACGAAGTTATCCGCGAACACACATAAAAAGAAATATATATATATAGGTATATACCGGACAATTTTTTAAGTACTGCGCACTTTTTCACAAGGTTTTCTACTCATGAATATGAACAACTTTCACTATCGGACAAACCCTTAAATCACGAAAAAAAAAATCAGCTGTTTCATATAAAAGCTCAATACCTACTCGACCAAAATGTATGAAAATGAAAATGTATGAATAGCGGATTTTTTTTCGTGATTTCAAGGTTGGTCCCATAGCGAAAGTTGTTCATATTCATGGGTAGAATAACCTGTGAAAATTTGCGCACTGCTTAAAAAAATATCCTGTATATACGGTCGAATTGAGAAACCTTCTCCTTTTTTGACGTCGGTTAATGAAAATGAAATGCTGGTCGTTGGTAAGCGCATCATTTCAGAACAGTTGGAACGATTTGGTAATTTTTTATTGTATTTTAAAACTTTCATTATACATATATGTAGCTCAAATTCTTACGGAAAGAAAAAAATGAAAAATTGCCGAGAAAATGAGAAAATTCGGGATAACTTAAAGTGTATTTTCTATAGTAATTTTGAATGAATTATTTAAATTTCCACAAGACAATGTTTGTCGGGTCAGCAACTTTAAAATAAATGCGAAAGTAACTCTGTCTGTCTGTCTGTTTGTTAACTTAACACGCCTTAACGGCTGAACGGATTTGGATTAAATTGGCATACGGGTAGACCGTGGTCTATCCGTATGCCAATTTTATCCAAAACATGACCTGGGTTAGGACATAGGATACTGGTTAGCCCGGTAGTACGCTCTCGTGTGATAATTTCCGACATGAATGCGGGTGAAGCTGCGGGAAAAAGTTAGTTTTGCATAAGGAATAGGTGGAAACAGACACAGCTACCGTTTAAACTAGTGACGCTAGTAATGACATGAGCAAAAGCTTGCTAGTTTCAAGTCAGCGATAAAAATCAATCTGCCTAGCCTTTTCCCAACTATGTTGGGGTGGCTTCCAGTCTAACCAAATGCAGCTGAATACACATATTTTACATGGAGCGGCTGCCTATTTAAGCTCCACAACGATATCCCTTGGTAAGACTGGCTGTCAGACATTCTGACGACTCGCTTAACCTAAGCTAACCTGATCGATCGGCCCACGTGGCTGTTATTTACTTAGCCACGAGTCTCGAGCCCCATGTCAGCGATAAAAATAGCATAAGCTTGCTTTTAGGACCACGTCTGCGAAAGTAACTATCTTTCCATACTGACATATTCTATAAAATCTTTACAGAAAGTGTCCTGGTTCGCTCGCTAAGAGCACACTTATCTCCATTTAGGTCTAGTTATTGACACGTCTACATAATATGACGTTGCAGCTCAGAGAAAACGTAAAGTATTTACCGTACTTAAATTCGATTTTAAAATTTTCAATACTCGTCGCGCATAATATATTGTATGTACGTAATTTGCTTACTTTATTAATATCTACGGGTGTTATTCATATTGTTGTTGTTGCAAAAAAATAAACCTAAATGCTACAGGATAGTTGTATTTTCAATTCACAAATCGTTCGAATATACACTGGCCTTCAAAACTTAGTACCACACTTTTAAAATTGCAATTTTATCCTAAACTATTCTGCCGTGCAATTTATAAACGCAGTATTGAAGTCAAACTATTGAAATAAAAAACGTTTTATAGCAAACATCAACTTTCTTTGAAATTATAGTTTATGATACATTGGGCCCTGAGGATGATAGGAGGTGGTCTACAGCATCGTATCTGAAGCGAAGGTATAAAGAAACTGGAAACCATCTGAGGAGACCTTGTAATGGTAGACCCCAGTGCATTAGTACCCGAGAAGACCGCTATATTGTCTCCACTGTGTTGAGAAAACGCCACCTCAATGAAATTGAAGTCCAGCTTCTTCAGTCTTCTTCACACCCAAAGAGACTACATTAGAGACAGTTAAGTGAGAAGAAGACTTGCTGAAGTAACCCTAAAGCCCCACAGGCCAGTAAGTGGCCCCAAACTCGAGACAGGGCATCGAGTAACAAGACTGTGCTACGCCCGTGAACACATACAGTGGAGTGCAGAAGAATGGGCAAGAGTTTTGTTCACTGATGAGTCTCGATTCTTACTATTCATGGTAGGCGAAGAGTGCACAGGCCACCTGGTGAGCGATACATTCAAGCCTGCTTCACAGAGAGAATATGGTGGAGTACATGTATGGGCTGGCATCTCTTCAGAAGGACGCACAGAGCTAGTAGCCATAGAAAATGGCATCCTGACTGGGGAAAGATATGCTCAAGAGAACCTTATAGAGTATGGAGGCCCATATTTAGTAAATATGAATATGGCGATGGATCGATACTGATGCAGGATAACGCCCGGCCAATCACAGCTCGGGTCGTCCAAGAGTATTTTCATTCGGTTGGTATCAACTTGGCCACCAAGAAGTCCCGATCGAATACGCCTGGTATAAGCTCGATAGGATGGTCAGAAGCCGCAGACCACCTCCGGTCTGCGGCTCAGGGTCCTAAAACAGGCCCTGATGTAATAATGGGAGCATATTCTCCAACATCGCCTTCGAAACCTCGTCTTCAGTATGTCAAACCGGCTGGAAGCTGTAATCAGAGCCCGAGGAGGCAATGCCAGTTATTAAAATGTAAATAAGGCGTAAAACATACTTATAAATATCGTTTGAGTATTTTGCCAGTAAGTTAAAGGCTATTTTTTGGTTTTTATCTTTCTTAAGTTAAAAACGTTACTGATGTATAAACTATAATTTCAAAGAAAGTTTATGAAAGTTGCTATAAAACGTTTTTTATTTCCCAACTCTGACTACTATAGTTTAGGTGAAATTGCAATTTTAAAAGTGTGGTACTAAGTTTAGAAAGGTCAGTGTGCATCACGTATGCGTCACGCGTTGGTGCTAGGTCCCCTGGGGCTCCACATCGCGAAACACACTTTCAATCACATTCCGTAGGTTTCTAATCCATTGCTTCGTAGGTTTGAAAAATTCGTCTGCTCAGCAACGATAATAACGCAATGAACGTGGCTGATCTGACAAAATGAAAGGCATTGTGATCGGTTGCCATGTTATGTATGTGACGCGTAATTACTTTCTGTGTCGAAACTTCGGTCGGTAATGTCCCCGAGACGTAAAACGACTGAGGCTTGGTTAAGGGCAAAAAGCTCTTAAACTTTCAACTTATTTTATAAAAGGTGGAGGCGCTTGTCGTATAACAATTCAACAGCTTAGTAGGACTTTGTGTGACTGAAAACACACTAGATACAAATGGGTAAATAAGAGTGCAGCAACAAAAGTTTTCTTTAACACCTGTCACCTAACCTCTTTTTTTGCAACGAGTTAATAGAACAGCTTCTATTATATTTATTCATCACCTTTACTATCCCAACAGAATTGCGCTTGACTCGGTGGAACGCAGAGCTAAGAGGCTCATTGGCGACGTAAAACTGGTGGATGCCAAGCTTCACAGCTTGGCTCATCGCCGCAAGGTTGGCTGCTTATCGGTCTTCTACAGATTGTACTTCGGAGAGTGTGCTCAAGAACTCCACAACCTCATTCCGCCGGCCCCCTTCTACCATCGGACATCTAGACGTACTGTCAGTTACCATCCCTACCTAGTTGCTATTCCACCAATCCACACTAAGCGTTTCCAAATGTCTTTTATAATGCGCACAGCAAAAGAGTGGAACTCACTACCTGCGTCTGTGTTTCCGAGCTCCTACAATCTCTAATCTCTTCAAAGTGAGAGTGAACAGGCTTCTTCTGGGTAAGCTCACTGACTAGAGTCAAGAGCAAACCCAACTTAAATTTAAAAATAAAAACTTATTAAAAAACCAGCGTCAATATACGAACGTAAATTAATATGATTCAGAGCTACCGATAAATATCTAATATTTAATTCTGAATAGATAACTCAGGGGGGCTACTTTATATATTTTTAGAGCTTCAACATTTGTCTGCTAATAAAATCAAATTCTAGCCTCAAAAACGCCTTTATAGGTGCAATCAAATATTGTGAGTGTGTTTGTTACTCCTTCAAGCAATAACTACTGAATGGATTTTGTTGAAATTTGGCACACAGATAGTTTATAACCTGGATTAATACATTTTTGTCCCTATATTCTTACGGGTTTAAGACACGCGGGTGAAACCGCGGGGAGCTGCTAGTAATAAAATAAAATAATAATAAAACTACTGCTACTGAACTGAGCCTATTAGGCACAGCCGTGAGACACACATTATTATCTCCTTTTTCTGTCTAGATTTAAGCTTTTTTTATGTTATTTTTCTATTTGGTTGCTGTGTGCAGTTATGGCATGTGCCGAATAAACATGTTTTATTTCTTTCTTTGTTAATAATATACATATTTCCGTCGACATAGAATCCAAAAGCGAGCGAAGGACACCCCGAGGTTAGGTTTGGTGACCTTGTTCATATTTATTTCTCATCTCTGTTAACTTTATATACAACCTCATTGTATAATTTAAGAATGCCCATTTTCTACTTCTACCCGCCGGCTGTCGCTGTCAATCTACTATTTTTGCTACCGGCTTTAATTATTTTGCTAGATGACTACATGAAATTTGAACTTTCATTGACCATTATTTGATGACAATAACAAGGTAATTTTATGTTCAATTATAGTAGATTCACTCATCTATTACTTTAATAATATAGGTAACTAATATCACTCGGTCTATATAAAATTAGAGTACGTTGAAATTACTTTATAGATGCAGTTGATACACTTATTAGAAGCTGGCCATGCGTAAATATATCACAAATTGAGTTGCTTAAGAATTATCACCCATTTTAAAATATTGATGATATCGGTCTCATCTCTAGCCGTCAATGAGAAATCCGGTGTTTACAATCTACTGATATACATAATTACTTTGGTGATAGCCGTTCGTCAGGAATTGTCTGTAAGGATGCAACAGTCAGTGAATCAGTGTTGTGCTATTAGGTTGTATAAACAGAAATGAAGGCGTTCATTAATTCACTAAAAATTAAAAGCAAAATTAAATTGCAACGTTGCAAGCATTTTACGGTCACAAAACATAATCGGTTGTGTTCTAATCATTTTAAAGCTGGTACTATAAGGATGAAGGGTTTTTTACAGTTCAGAGATAAACCTAATGTAAAAACACAACATTTTTAGTGCTCCGTACTTTTACTTGAGTGTAACGTTAAAAGTATATCGTAAAGTAGTTCTATATCACAAAAACAAATATGTTTGGAATTCTTATATGCATGTTTTTAACCTTTTCATATTATTTTACCATACCATTCCTGTAGTAACAAGCATGAAATAAAGTTGAAATAATATTGAAAAACGCTGAAAAATTTTGTTTTTGACAGTTTGTTTTGTTTACCTCATGCTAAAGTGGCGCCGTCTGTTATCTCAGCTTTGCATACCTAATATTCCTTATGCACAAAATTAGTTACCGACAGCGCCTCCCTGCCAACATCATTGGATATATCTCCTAGTATACTGAGTCAACAGGTACTCCTAATAACTTTAAAGGAAGACGATAAAAAGAGCGAATGGTTATATTTCAAATGAATGAAATCAAGAAAAAAATAACTAATCATAGTGAATTAAATATAATAAGGCCTATCAACAGTACAAAATAAATTTCATAATATTTTATTAATAACCATTCGCTCTTTTTATCGCCTTCCTTTAAAGTTATTAGAAGTACAGTTGACTCAGTATACTTAGGACCCATCGCGACAGCCAAAATATCCATGACGGATATAGCAGCGGTTGGCAATTCGTACGGATGGAATTAGTATCGGGATTCTCGTCTTCAAATATATTTAGATGTCTAATGAATTAATAGGTCAGCGACGAACTTTTATCGTCTAATAAATGCTTTTCAAGCGATCATATATTGTAAGACAAATTAATATGACGCTTTTAAAATCATTTCATCATGCAATGACAATGACAAAAATTACTGGAATGAACTCTAACTTAGGTGATTCGGACGGCCCATCTCGGGCGCTGCGATGCGAATTGCGAGGCTGCCCGATCGGCGACACTGAAGTCACAGACAGAATGACAGAACTCACAGAGAGTTTCGATAAAATGCTGGGCGCACGGAGCGGCAACAATGCTTTCACTTGCGTTATTTACGTCTGCGCGCGAAATGCGTGGCGAATGCTATTTATCTAACATTTCGTATTTCGTAAATCATTGTTTTGATTAGACGAGGAAGAACACCCTTACTATAAAAGTAAAGGAAACCTATTGATGATTCCCACGATTTTTAATCAATACCTAAATACACTGCTATGAATGTCGCAAACTAAGAAAAAATACATTTCGTGGGCTAAGGTGGACAAGTACGACCCATGCCTACTACTTAAATAACTAATGATAATTGCACCAAGCCGTTCCGCGATCATAATTGAAATTATGTGAAATAAGAAATAAAAATCATTGATGATTTTGTCATTATACCCGTCATCGATATTTTTATCATTGTCGTGCCGAAATATCATCACTCAGTCCATCTCTATTAACAATCACCTAACAATCAATATTTATTTTTTATAACCATAGATGACAGAAGAGGGCTAAACTTTATGTTTTTCCGTTTATGTTATTTATTTATAACACATAAAACTATAATTAGAAGGTTCATAACCTAATGCAATAGTACGGCCTCATAAAATGCTTTTATATAATATTAAAATTATTTACCATTTAAAATTAATAAGAACTTTAACCTTTTTAGTCAACTCAGTAGGGCAGAGGTGCCATCTACCGGGAGCAACCGGCAGTAAGGTTCCTTATTAGGGTGCCGTACCAAAATGGTAAAAAGGAATCCATATGGTGCGGCTTTGTCTATCTGTCACAGCTGGATATCTCAAGAACCACTAATGCTATCAACTTGAAATTTGGAATAGTTTTAGATGACGTTCGCCCAACTATTTTGCAAATAAGAAAGAAATAAAAATATATTTTATTTCTTTCTTATTTATATCGCCCTTGACCGGTTTTATTAGATACAGTTATAAATACTCCAGTCATGAGGCAGCTGATTTTTTTTTTATTACCTACGATGTTCGTCCCATGTAGAACGTTGTTCAGTTTGATGGTCTGTACCCTTAAATTTAGTTAGAACAGGACTTATATATATATATATATATACTGCCGCCGTAAGGACGTATCTACAGAAATATTGAAATGGATAATTTTTTTTGTCCTGTTTAAACTATAAGATACAAAGGCAGATGCGTCTTTTAATTGTAAGAACTATTAGGTTTTCGTTAAGTTTACGCCAATATAAAAATACTGGTAGATGCGTCTTTTTTGCTGATTCCGAATAGGTAATTGTAATAGTAATTGTAATCGTTTATTTGCCAAGAAAGTAGATACATAAAATAAGATGTTTACAAAGTTTTGCGATCCCTGTACAATCTACCCTAATAGGCATGCAAACATTGATAAAAAATAGTATTTACTAAACAAAAAAGAAAAAACAGTCTAACAAATTAAAATAATCAAAAAATAATAATAATAATAAAATATAATAAAAATCATACAATTTAAAGCTAGCATAATAATAATAAGGACATTAAATATATAGTGAAGTGTCATTTAAAAAATCGTTAATTGAATAATAACACTTATCCACTAATAGGGCAGTCAGTTTCTTTTTGAACATTTGGATTGGAAGATTTTTTAAGATGTCTGGTATTTTGTTATACATGGTGGGACTCATGCCAAAAACACTTTTCTTAAGTAAAGCTGTATTATAACCACCATTTTGTAATAGGTTCCTATATTGGCTTCTAACAGGCCCTTTTCTAGTTTCTGACACTGTTAAAAAGTAGTTCTTATTTTGTCTTACAAAAACGGCCACTTCTAAAATATATAGAGCCGGAAATGTTAACACTTTTAGGGACTTGAACATAGGTACACAACTGTCTGTCATTTTCAGGCCACACATTGCCCTTATACATCGTTTTTGGGCCTTAAATACTTGTTCTCTCATACTACAATTACCCCAGAAAATAATTCCAAATCGCAAAATTGATGCCACCAAACCATGGTAAGCCACTAATGTCGTAGTTGTACTCACTTTTTTACTTAAATTGAATAGCACGTATGCAGAAGTGCTTAGTTTTTTACACACCTCTTCGGCTTGGGGTTTCCATGTTAACTGACTGTCTATCAGTATTCCTAAAAATTTTGCCACTGTAACTAGTAGGTAAATAACTCTATTTCGAAAAAAATGTCAGATACGTCTTTTTTCCTTATGACAGTAGTATAGGTACACCGCTGCCGAACCCTTGTGGAATACAGCGTATTCCACATATGGTTGTCCCGGCGTATTGTTATGTGACGTTATCAACAAAATCTAGCAGGTTGCACTTTTTTTCTGTGGGAAACCTTCAAAAGGCGCCCGGGCTTTGACTCCTATGAAATGCTATCAGAACAAAGATAACAGCAACACCTCTCTAGCTAGATCCTTTACTTTTCGTGTTTACAAAATCAGATTGTTTGTGGCCTACATTTCTCGACGAAAGCCTAATTTTACTAGGCTAAACTATATTCAAAGTTAGTTACCGCCACCCGGTAGTCTGTTCGGGAAACTTCGGCTCCACAAACAAAGTTTACCTACTTCGCCCGAGGAATCTAGTTTTACTGTGACTTTGGTAATATTTTGAATTGAAACTGAAATTGGTTCTTCATTGCAAGAATAAGGCATGGAAATTGAATATTGTGAACACAACAAAGCAAAGCAAGCAAAGTGTACCTCCTAGAGGGTACGTGAAAATAAGATATAGGTTTCGGCATGTGCCCTACAGAGCACGGGTATTTAAATAGAGAATACAAAAAAAATTAAATGTCAGTGTGTTTTAATAATTTTATAAAGTAATAAAAATATTATTTATAATATTAGTTTGTTGATTATAACAATCAAAATCAAAAGTCATTTATTCAAACTGGGCTGAGAATCAGCACTTTTTGAACGTCAAAATTACATAAGACAGTCCCCCAAAACGCCCGCCCTTCACCACTTCCTAGTGCTTTAGCTGGGGAGAAGAAGTGGCGCAACAAAATCCCCAGCAGCACAGCTGTCTGTTCAGTTAAAAAAAATGATTCTATATAACACTGCGCATAATAATTTAGGTACATTACGCAATACAAAACATTAAATTAAATTATTTGCTATAAGTAAGCTAGCACACGCCAATATACCAAAAAAAAAATCGAAAACTGTACTCAAGCAGAAACAAAATACAAAACTAAAAACGTAAGCAGAACTTTATACCCAAATAAAAGCCTCCAGTAATAAAGGGCGTGCCCACTTACATATAGCCGTACATGTAGTCGTAACTCAAAGTCACAGATGATAAACTAGGACCATCGAAGTAAAATCAACAACGAGTTAAGTTACTAATAACAAAACAAAACCAAGGTCAGCAAGACGACCTGTCACCACAAGCAGCACCCGTTCACGAGTATAACGCAAAGATCAGCCATTACCCCCCTCGCCATATTTGAGGGAAGGAGACAACCCGACCCCCGACGCTACCGGAAGCAGTGACATCTAAGGGAGCATGACGAACTTGCTGCCGGTTGCTCGGGCAAGAAAAACTATGATCAATTGTCGAGGTCACTAGCTAACCACATATTGCAATACCACTCATAAAAAATAAATAAACATTGAAATGAGTAGATTATGTCAATAATAAATAAAAATAAAATTAAAATAAATTGACCTTGAGAGTCAAACAAAATAAATAATTATATGAACTCATATAACCTGTCAGTAGGTATGCTAATTCTGGAGAAAGAACATAAACATTGTCTTAAGTTAAACACAGCGACCAACTATACTATTCTTATCGTTACATTGGGGTTACAATGTATTTAAGCCCAATAAAGCTATTTAAAATTAAATAACTACTAAAATACTACATAGACAAGAAGATCTGCACCCTACTGGCGTAACAGACTATCGTTCGGAATCGATTTTATTTTGATAGTTCGTCAACATTCATTGCGTTATTTACGTGGTCGAGCAAACAAATTTTTCGAACATATGAAGCAATGGATTAGCAATTTGTTTCAAAATGATTCAGATTCTAACCGACTTAACGAACCGCTTATAAACAGTAAACAACATGACGATCTGCTAGAGATAATTAACATGCGATATCTAAAAGTATATAAGTTATGATTATGACTTATTTTATTACTTGTAAAGATACTGGGATATGTAGGCCAATTTTAGCCACAAACCACGCCCACATTGATTTTCTCCTCTAAAGCGAAACTGCACTGTTAGTTGTCCATAGTTAAACGAAAAAGATCCAACCCACATTACATCTAATGGGGCTTGGATCCTTTTCGTTAAACTATGGACATTTTAATGCCGAGTAATAATGTGGTACTGGCTGCATTGAAAATAGGACTGTATTACCAAAATCTAAAGTATAAAATTGTCAGTGGGCTCGCGCTGAGCCGACTGTGTCGACATTTTATACTTTAGGTTATAGTAATACGGTCCTATTTTCAATGGAGTCGGTAAATTCCGCGAGCATTTTTCTTCTTGGTCTGAACTGACCCTAACTGTGCGGTCAAGGAGCTATAATGTTAAGCAATTATCAAACAAATTCCTTTCGAGCATAGTGGGTACATGTCACCTTTTCGAACTGACATTTTCATTCAAAATGTAGATGATGAGGTAGTCGGTAAAATAATGGTGCAATTAATAAATTAACAATCATTGCCTCGTTGATCTAGTCATTGCAGGCGCTACTGCTGAACATGAGGTAGTTCCTGGGTTCGATTCCCGGGTAGGGCAAAGTGATATAGAGTTTTTCCATCTGGAATTTCTCAGTAGCAGCCTGGAGTCTGGATTTGTGCCTGGTTGATGGCAATAGGCTCGCCCCCTACTACATGGGAATTAAACATTATAACTGGCGAAATGTGGGTGTACTATAGGTACAGCTCTGCTTAACCCTTCGTGGATTACAGGCCTTATGTTATGTAATAATAAACTATTTCTTGCTTGACTGAACATTTTTAACCGACTTCAAAAACGATGTTCTCTATGTATGTATATAAGTTTGTATGTCCGCGATTTTCTCAAAAACGAATGAACCAATTTTGATGATTCTTTCACTAACGTGATTCACATACTTTCAGAAAGGTTTTAATATATAATACATTAGCTAATTATTCTTATGTACGAAGTTATATGCATAAACTTACTGCATCTCCGGCATTTCTATGCGAATTTGGATGATTCTTCTTCTTTTCGTTCGTCTTGGGCTTATTAACCGGCTTCAAAAAGGAGGTTTTGTATTCGACCCGTATGTATTTATGTAAGTTTGTATGTCCGAGATTTTCTCGAAAACTAATGAATCAATTGATGATTCTTTCACTAACGTGATCTACATACTGTCAGGAAGGTTTTAATATTATCTATAATACATTAGGTAATTATTCTTAAGTACGAAGTTATATGCATAAATGTACTTTATTACTGGCTTCCTAAGCGGGTTTTGATGTGTCTTCATTTCGTTCGTCTAGGGCTTATGTAATTGTATAGGAATTCAACTAAAAATTAAAAAAATAAATTTACTTTTAAAAAAAATAAAAACCGACTTCAAGAACCTAAAACGAATAAAATAACTCTCATAATAAAACTTATCAGCTTCTGAAGTCGGTGCCAAGCTAAGGTGCATTGAAGAATTGAAGACACCGACTTAAGAAGCTGTTAAGTTTTATTATAAAAGTTAGTACTTTTTTTAAAGTAGGAAGCTCGTGGCTAAGTAATAACAGCCGCACGGGTCGATCCATCAGGTTAAGCTACGCTTGCCGGGGTTGGTCTGTGGATGGGTGACCATCTTTTCATACCGAGACTCCTCCGTGCCTCGGAAAGCACGTTAAGCCGTAGGTCCCGACTGTCATTCGAGGATCTTTGACAGTCGTTACGGGTCGTCAGAAGCCCGAAAGTCGACCCCGACAAAGTTGGGAAAAGGCTAGGCAGATTGATTGACTTTTTTTTAAGTAAATTTTTAGATTCTACGCTATCAAAGAGCATGTGTGTCGGTGCTACTAATGGTAATAATTTTTACAACTGTTATTTAATCATTAGGGAGTTTATTATAATCAATTGAAAAAATTAACGGGCAGTCATTAAATTTTTCTGCGGTTGGTAAATTAGTGTGATACTAAAACATAATTAATCAGTAATTAAACAGAAAATTGATCGTTTATTTCATCCTACAACGTCAGTACAAAAAATACTCAAGTAGTTAAGAGGATTGTGAAGTGCCGATACGCGGCGCGATTCTTGGAGGCAATTACCTACATTTCATACAATTATTTACATAAATATTGTTTCGGGCAATAACGTTTTCATACCCCTAAACTTTTACAAAATGAGACTATTTTGGTCTCATTACATTCAGTACACTTTAATCTATGTCTGTACGTTTTTTGTTTTTCGTAATTAAATTGATTTTAATTTAAAAAAAAATAAAAATGCTCGAGGATGATTTTATGTCAAAAATATAGATATTTAGATGCTAATAACTTATATCGTATGCAATATTTCTTTATAATAAAAACATACGGACCTAGTTTTTCATTATACCTACAACATTTCCGAAAAATATGAAAATTAGACTATGTTTACGGGAAGAAAAACGTTATCTCTTTTTGTATGAAAATTTACGGCTTCACAATCCTCTTAATAAATGAATGGCCAGTAGAAATGTTGGAATGGGCAGTTAGATAAACAGTACGGCAGTTTATAGGTTAGGTTGGAAGCTGCTGTGCGTGCTGAATTGGTCTCAGTAACTAAGCCAGGGCACCCCAACCAAAGGGGTTAGGTTAGAACTATGACCAAACGCGCGCGAGCCGAGCGAGCGAAGCTATCGGTGCCGCTGTTGCGGCCGGCGAGCGCTACTTCCAAGTTAGATTTCTTATTAATAAATATTAAATATTTGTTATGACTATAGATCGGATATTCGGATGCATATTTACCTAAAGTTGAGGAGTTGGCTATTATGGAATGCACTTTTGTATCAAAAAAATCCCTGAATTCCGGGATCGACAAATTTAGAATTCTGATTATAGAATCGAATGTATATTTACTTAAATTCAGGTATTGGTTAGTATGGAATCCACTTTTGCATCGATAGTAAGAATCTCGCGATTCCGGAATTGATAAATTTAGTACTTTTTGACTATATAATGGAAAGCTAATGTTGTAAAGCAGGATGCCAAACTAGCAGAAAACGTCAGGATAAATATTGTTACAAATAAATTTCAAGTAAACAAGCATACGAATACAAGTAGTTATGTGATCCTGGTGTCCTGGCATTTTTTAAATAGATAATGCCACATATTTATGAACTCGTTTCCATACCATGTATCCGATTAATTGTGAATTCCCAGATTTTCTGGAATCCCGGAATTTATATTAAGAAAAAAAAAGTTTGTAGTCGCTTCCATAGTTTCTTAGCCAAAAATTAACTTTAGGCAAATATGCATCCGATTATCCGATCTGTGGTTATGACTCATTTTTATTTAGTTTACTGCTCAGTTTTTTACTATCGCACTTGTTAGTAAACATGCATTTTGTATTTTTTTTTTTATTTCCAAAACCACAATAAACAATTACCTGTGTATGTCATGGACATTCGCACCCTCAAACACAAAATTGTCAAGACCCATTACAAGAGTCTAACTGTAAGAAATCCCCAACTACATGATAGATTAGATAGATAGATTTCTAGAAGCTCAGTTCATTAGTATTCTTGTCACTGTAGTATTTACGTCACTCCTAAGTCCTACGTGGTATGTTCTCCTAGTAATGGAGTTACAAAGCGATGAGTAAACGAGATCTATGATCAATGAGAGAGAGAGAGAGACGGAGCTATACATGACCCATGACACCATCCCTTTTCCGCAACGGAATCATGATGGCGGTAATGGTTCATAATAAGGACCCTGTACTTCATTATTACTATCCCTAGCTATGACTAAAAGCTATAAGACGATTCCATTTTGTGATAGCATGACATTCAAGATTCTAAGCTCATGCCATGACGAAAAAAAAAAAAAAACATGTAACATAATGTTCCCACTGCTACTATAATGTTCCCACTGCTGAGATACAGGCCCCGTCTCGATGAGCGAAAGTGGGCCGTAATCCACCACGCGGGCCCAATGCGGGTTGGTATATGTCACATGTCTTCGAATTTTGGTTCTAGGACATGCTGGTTTCCTCACGATGTTTTCATTCACCGTTTTGAGAGCAGCGGTGATGAAATAATTTACATAATGTAAAGCACCTGTCGGGGTATGAACTTACGATCTACATAGAACTCGTAAGTCGCTGCCGTTACCGTTGTAAATAAAAAATACATATGAGATGCACCAATTTGCAGCAATAGGCTCGCCCCTATTAGGATATATATATATACCGTGTAATTGACAGGTTGGCAAAAACTTAAACAGTAGCTTCAGACCATGATTTATGACTGAAAAACGTTGGAATTTTCTTCAGGAAAATTGTCGAATTTTCCGACCGTTTTTCAACTAGATTTGTGTTCTATTCATTTGTTACAACAAAATCCAGCCCTAAAAACATAATTTTAGTGAAAAAAAGCAAAAAACTTAAACTCGGCAATGTAAATAATAATGATTTAAAAAGAAAATTCATACAAATACCGCGCGGAATCAGCTGTTAGCTCTAAAAGTTTACTGGCCTCCGACAGTACCTACGACAGACAGAGAAAGCATACCGCTCGCTCGCTCGCTCCCTTTGCTTACGCGCCGACACTGCTAGGGTTGTACCGCGTATGCGCATACGCGCTACAAATGAATAGAACACAAATCTAGTTGAAAAACGGTCGGAAAATTCGACAATTTTCCTGAAGAAAATTCCAACGTTTTTCAGTCATAAATCATGGTCTGAAGCTACTGTTTAAGTTTTTGCCAACCTGTCAATTACACGGTGTATATTACTTGGGACTCAAACATAACGGGTGAAATGTGGGTGTACCATAGATACACCTCTACCTCACGCTTCGGGGATAACAGGCGTATAACATAGCCAAGCAAAAAATCAAGTTCTGGCTGCAAAATTCAATCATTTTCATTATATGGTTAGATGTAAAATCACAGGCGAAAAAGTTAAAAATGTGCCAAACATTTTATTAAGTACCACCTAAGTTTCCCGCCAAGGTTGCGGGTTGTTCGAAAGAGTTGCCGTGGCCCTGGCACAGGCAACTGAAGGAACACGGGTGGGTTTTAGTCAGTAGAAGTCTGACACGAAGAGCGGGAGAAGTTATTTGATGATTTACCATCCACAAAAAAAAAAAAAAAGTACCACCTAAGTTTGTCAATGTTCAAAGGTTGCATCGTTTATCTTGGAAAAACCGAAATATAGCGAATAAAATGTGAGTATCGACCAATAGAAATTGATATATGTATATTCCCACCTAAAGTATTATAGATATATTTATTTATTATTAAAAAATACCAACAGCATATACATTCAACATTAGTTTAGCGTATTTAGGAAAGGTATTACTGCTAATATATACACAAATTATAGGTGTACATAAGATTTAAAGAACAAAAGACAACGGAAAGAAGCTGTTTATAAACTAAAAGTAAAATTTAAAATTTCAAAAAAGGAAATTGAAATTTTAAATAGATTGACGCACTAATTTCGTCACTCTTGAAACAGTCACATTTAATACGATAAAATTCGATTTTCCTAAAATAAACGATGGAATCTTTGAACGGTATACGCTACATTGGTTGAAAACATAATTATAAAAAAATAAATCGACTTCAAAAAGAAATTAACTCAATATTATGAAATAACTTTAATTTAGGAAGTCGGTGGTCTTGGAATCTGTATTTTATTTGGCCACCGACTTTCGAAATTAAAGTTATTTCATAATTTTGAGTAATTTCTTTTTGAAGTCGATTTTATTATTTTATTTCATCATTTTTAGTTTTAATTAAAAACTGGAATATTTGTTTGTAATAAGTAGTTTAGTTAGAAATATTGCACTAGAATTTGACCAATGTTTTGAGATGTTTTCCCTTTGACACCACACCCGTAGCTCGTATCTATACGCCAGGCCGTCACACTTACACGTATTAGTCCATTATCTTGAAAACTACAAACCGATTTGGATGAAACTTGCACTGTTCCCTAAGTTGAAGTAAATGTAAGCTAATTAAAATAAAATAGTCATGATCCGATTAATAGTTTTGGAGAAATGCGTGGACAAACATACATACATCTATAAAATTTTGTATATTTGTCTGGAAGCACTAATAGATTATCATATGTGAATATATTGCAGTTCCAATAATATTACATCGATTAAAAATGAGTTAAAGTTAGCCTCCATTACACCTAGCTCGTTCGTTACCTGTACTTCATCATCACAGAGCACAGAGAGACCACGCTGGAAGAGTGTAGACGGCAGTAGGTACAGGGGGCCGATTCTATTAATTTGCAACGTTATACGTTCAATTGTGTTTCAACAACAGTTCAGTTTCGATCGCCGATCGATAGTTACCAAAAAAGTCATTCTACTATTCTATAAGCAAAATGGAAACTAAACTTAAACTGAATCGTAACGGGAACGTAACAGCGGGTAACCTGTGTGACCAACATTCCAAATAGTATGTTTTAATAATACCACAGCAAAAAAAAGTTGAATCTAATAATATTACTAAATACGAATATAACTTTTAGCCTGTATATTTTTTTGTAACATTTCAACTTTATAAATAATAAAATTTCAGAAGAACGTTTCGTTTTCGGCCCCAGCTTGTGAAATCTGTGAAACGAAACGTTTCAGTTACGTCAAAAAGAGAATGATGCGACTAAACGTCACGCTCATGTTCGGTTTTGTTAGCAGAATAGCTTTTGAGATTGTTTCGATCGATCGGTGACTGAACTGAAACGTAACCACAGTTGGATCGTTGTTACATTAGTGGAATGCCAAAACGCTCAAAAGCCGTGGTTCAGTTGCCATTCAATTGCGATTTTTTAACAATTTTGTTAGTAGAATCGGCCCCCTGATAAAATTCGTGGAGACAAAAGTGCGTCAGCGCACAACTTCCGTCACGACACCATTCAAAGTTGTCGCTTTATAGGCATGCCGTTGACCACTATGGTCCACTATGACCGACATCATGCTACACTGGATCACAAAATGTTTTCGCCTAACCGAGTAATTCGTCGAACCGGGTATATCGCGAATAACCTTGAAAACCGGTGGCCGTACCGATAGCCAAAAACAATAGACGATGATCACGGATAATAGACTCGCATTAGCTATAGATTTTGTGCCGAACTATTTTTAAGGTTTTCATAATGGATTTTGAGTGTTTGTAAGTAAATTATAAAGTGAGATACGGTGCAATTTGTCTTGTGTGTCACACAGTTTAAATTAGTAGGTACCTACGTAGATAAGTAGGTAAAAATTTTAAGGCAATTAGGGCCTTAGCACAACTCCACCGTGAATCCAGAGCAGCGGAACTGCAGAAAATCATGCGCTCTCATGCTACAATTTATACAACAATATGTTCGGTAATAGATAGAATATAGTATATTGAGTTTTATTCAAATATTATAAACTAGCTGAGCCGAGACGTTGTCCTACCCAAACAAAAGTCCCATAGAAAAAAGACGTTTAGGTTTTTTTTACATAAAAACCTATTCGGACTATTACGAACATTTACATAAAATAACCGAATCTGTACAACCGTATAAGGCAAGTGATGCGCTTAGCAACGAACAGCATTCCATTTTTATTAGAGTTCCGTAATCGAAGGGTGCCATATGGAACCCGCTGCCGTTCGCCCGTCTTTCTGTCAGCGGGCTGTATCTCATGAACCGTAATAGGTAGACAGTTGAAATTTTCATAGATAGTGTATTTCTATTACCGCTGTAACAATAAATAATAAAAATAAAATAAACTTTTGATTTTGAAAATGTTTATTTTTGTCTTGTCTAGAACTGATCGAGTAGAGTACAAATATAATTTTTATATTTTTTCATATTAAAAAATGACGAAATAGGGAGCCGCAATTGTTGTCAGTTTTAAAACATTTATGTACGACCTCTATTGCAACAACTAAAAGAGTTAGAATATGAAACTTCTGTATATCATGTGTACCTTAAACTGAATTTATTCAACAAATACTAAAAACTCCGATTCATACGGTATTTCTGTAACTGCAAAAAATAACTTTGTAATTCACAGTATCAATATGAAATAAAACTTTTTTTTTTACCTGAAGTATGTTTTTTAAATAAAATTAAATGTTGTATGTTGGTACGGAACATTCGTATGCGAGTCCGACTCGCACTTAACCAGTTTTTTAAGTAGATTTCATCAAAATTAACACAAACAATACCCAAAAACCGTAATCCGTAATTTGTAAGGACTCTTGGAATAATAATACCTATGCCTGTCCCCGAAAACCATAATCCTAAAAGCGGCAAGCGAGGGGCAGGCCTAATTGATGCATCGCGTTTAAATGTTCAATCATCTAATTGATGCATAAGCATCATATTTTCTAGCGTAGTTATTATACGAGTAGTAATGGAATATCACTCACA
Source organism: Dicycla oo (assembly GCA_948252095.1). Taxonomy (NCBI): domain Eukaryota; kingdom Metazoa; phylum Arthropoda; class Insecta; order Lepidoptera; family Noctuidae; genus Dicycla; species Dicycla oo. The sequence continues at coordinate 39,589,642 of OX411709.1, read as the reverse complement.
AGTATTAGTTAGGTAGTTTTTAATCATAATTTTATCCTTTTTACGATCAAAGGCGTAGTGCAAAGGGATTTTATTGTGTCTTCTTGCATAATTTATTATTGGACTATGTTATAGTAATTTAATTTATTTATGTCCTAGTTTAATGTAATTGATTGAAACTTTATATCAATGGTAGAGTGATGAGTATATGGAACCATATTGCTGGGATATTAAAGCGTATAAATAAACAATTTCAAGTCTCTAACTAATAGGTTAGTGACATGAAATCGTTACAAATCTCAGCATTTACTGAATTTTACCAGTACAACGCGGCAACGGTGCGAGAATCGCACTAACGCATCACATTGATCCAATCTTCAAACTTTTAGTTATGTAAGTAAAGTACCTTAATCAGTAGGTACAATTCTCGTAGATAATTCTCGAAGCATATCATCATTCAGATTGAAGATATATTAGACCAATAAGGGTGTAAGCAGTTCATCAGAGAGTAATCAGTAAAAAGGTATTCGTATGATTTAATATTATAGAATTAAAAAAAAACCGGTCAAGAGCGAATCGTACTCGCGCACCGAGGGATCCATACCATCATATATATTATATAATACCCCACCTACTCTAGTAGCCCCACTTCGAATTTTTAAGACCCCCTTTGTATCCCTTGCAAAAAAGCAATCTTTCTTATTTGCAAAATAGTTGGGCAAACGTCATCTAAAACTATTCCAAATTTTAAGTTGATAGCATTAGTGATTCTCGAGATATCCAGCTGTGACAGACAGACTGAGTCGCACCATAAGGGTTCGTTTTTACCATTTTGGTACGGAACCCTGAAAACTGCCGACAAACTGTTATGCAGTTTGTCAGACTTTATGTGTGTTATAGTTAATTGTAATACATATTTTGAATAAATAAATAAATAAAACAAAAATCATGATCATTAATACATAAATACCTGCACACGACTACATATCAAGCTTTCGAGTTTAAGCTGATCTCGCTTTGTGTAGGATTTCTATACAATGAGAGGTCAGCTTATACTTGAAATCTGTATTAAAATTTCCTTTATAAAATTATTGGATTTTACCTATCCAGTTCCAAGTAGTGCCTGAGGTGAGAGTAATTGGAGTGTATCCAAATATAGACAAACAGCGAGTATCCACTGACAGACTACTTACTTGCAACGGGCAGGTACAGAAATTTAATTACAGAAATGCGTTGCGAATATTTCGCTGTAGTGCTATTTTTAAAGGTCAGAGGTTATTTTATTCCTGTTAAGTTTTTGAAGTCGGTTTTTTTAAACTAAATATTTTTATTTTATTTTCTTCTAAATATTATTATTTTAAGTGTGTCAGTTTTTAAATTATTTAAATCTTGGAAATTAAGAACAAAAGAACATAACACGCCTTGCTTACACGAAGGGTTGGGCAGAGATGTATTTATAGATATTACACCCACATTTCGCCAGTTATGTTCAATTCCCATGTAATAGGGGGCGAGCCTCCATCAATCGACACAAATCCAGACTCCGAACTGCTACTGAGAAATTCCAGATTGAAAATCCCAATACCACTTTTCCCGACCCGGGAATCGAACCCAGGACCTCATGTTCAGCTAGCGCTTGCGACGACACAAAAGAACGTTCTCATTATACTCTATTAAAATTGGCAAAGATAACTGTCAAACACAACCATACCGGCCCGACTATTGCTTATCAGATTACACCACAGGCATCTGAGGATCCGAGGTAAGTATCACGCTATCAAAAGCTATGTAGTGCTTATACCTTCCAATTGAGTATGTGGTCAGGGCTGGGTAAAGACAGGTCTCTAAAGACTTACCGATAACCAATATGAAGTAAATCGAAAATTGGCCCGGTATTTTAATTGGGAATTAGAGAACATGTTAAACTTTACTTTGCTGCTCAGCATCCAATCGGCATTACGCTGCAGGCTTGATCCAATCTGCAGTTCGTTCAAATATACCAAACACGATCAATTTAAACTGTCCAATCGGCAGCGACGTTCAGTTGAAGCCATGGCGTCACCAGTAACGGACGACGATGTTAGCCGTCTTGGGCATTTTACTCGTGATAAAGAAACAAAAAAAAAAAAGAAAAGATCGTGTGGCGTGGTGCAAACAGTGAATTGAAGAAACAAGATTTACAGAAGAATTGAGGATTAAGCCAAAAGATCAGAATCCAAACCTGGCAATCTCCACTGCGTCGAATTGTTGGGGAAATAGAAAAATGTATTAAAAAATAGCATGAAGTTATTATTAATATAATTTCTAAATATCTACATGAATACCTCTAATGTAGACTATTATTGACCACTATTTTATATTATTTATATTATTACTACCTGTCTAATTTCTTATTATATTTTTCTATTTCCCCAAACATTCCGACGCAGTGGAGATTGCCAGGTTTGATGACTCAATTATGTACGTAGACTCCTGTAGCAAACAGAGAGAGAGAGAGAGAGAGAGCGCGCACCACGGTCTATCCACCGACAAAAATCTTGACTCAACAGAACTGACGATCGCGACCGCCATACACAGTCCAATCGGCATGATCCAATCGGCTTGATCAAACCAAAAGAATTGAATTTCGATTGTTCCATCAAGAATAACTGACATGCCTATTCACGGCCACACACGGTCAGTTCTACTTGATCCAATAGGCAGCGTCAGCGTCATGCCGATTGGATAATAGGCAGCATGTGTATGGGCAGGCGACGCCCGCGAAAAATCTTTGCATAGAAGTTAAGAAATTTTGAATTTCGCAGGCATCCTATATTTAAGAGAGCTATCACAAAATTGCGTTCTGACAGATTAGGTATATTGAAGCACGGCGACGTATCACATGTCTTGATGATTTTGAGTCTTAGAATTTATTTTCTGATGTTTAAAATATTACATTTTAATTTCTTATCTATTCATTCCTTTTCTTTCTTAATTTCTTATTTATTCTGGTATTAATTTAACGTAATAATATCAATGTAGTAAGAAGACAATTACATTTAAGTAATTCTGAGCGTTTTTAGTAGTTTTTAGTTTTGAGTGGCATTTTTTAAATATATTCCATACATATTTCAAAATATTGAAGCCGCTATGGGCTAAATCTAAGAGTTATTATTATATATTTTCTTATATACAGTACTTCAATCCACGAGCTCGCAAAAGTGCAGTCGCGCATTTGATAAACAGCTTGCTTCGGAATTTTGGTTTAGTTTATTAGATAAGAAATATTGCGATAGATTGCGAAGAATTGCGGTAGCTGCTATAAACTATACTAATTATATAACTCAAAGTTGTTGAAGTCTTTCAGTTTCCAATATCGCCAAAGTTGGCCATTTAATCAAAAATCACGCTCGAAATGTAAGTAAAAATAGGCCTCTGTAATGCTAAACTAGAGTTCGACACGCTCTCAACTTCGAATCCCTAAATCAGAAACCGGCTGTAGCTAAATCATAATTGCATGCGGTGCTAACCTATAAGAAACTGTTACTCAGATTAAATATTAGATTTAAGTTAAAATTTATTTTAAAATTGTAAAGTTGTAAACAATTGTTGGTTGGCCCTTAAAGAAAAATAAATAACGTAAATAATATAACACAAATCCGAAAGGATATCATGAATGGGTCACAGAGAAATCCAACGACAAATCCGATCTATGTATAATTAATTCTTGAATGTTTATTACCGCATATAAATCAGTTGCAAGCGACGCGAATCACGAACGCCCGCGCGGTGACAAAGAGTTTTAATTACAATGTGGCGCGCTCATGAAATGCAACAACAGGAAATTGATTGCATGGACGGACATATCGCTAATATATTTCGAGAACAATAAGCTAATCAATTGCATAGTTGGAGTATAAACAATACAATTGAAGTGCATTGATGTACATTTTACACACGTTATTAAAAATAAAACCTCTAGTAGCTACATTTATCAAATTAAATTAAATAATTAATTGATTCATTTATAATAATAATAATAATAATATTCCACAACTATCACACAACGCCGTCTAGCCTCAAGCTAAGCAGAGCTTGTGTTATGAGTACTAGACAACTGATAAACATACTTATATATTTCTAAATACATACATATATAGATAAATTACACCCAGACACAGAACAAATGATCATGCTCATCACATTTATAAGTTACGTTAAACAATAGTTCCTTTAGAAATCTAATAATTACCTAAAACAGAGCTTCATCTCTTCTAACCTATTGCTCTGCCCGACCGGGTCCATAAAAGCAGCTCCCTGCTGGCCAATATACGGGGTAGCAACAACGGCATTCTGAACACATTAGCTGTATCTACGTTTTGACCTGCTTCGGCCAGGTATTGTTGGGTACGCAGATGACAGTACAGTTTCAGAGAGATACTTGTCCAGCGCAAAAACCAGCGGGGCCGAAGTTCGTTCCTTGAGAGAGGCCATGGTAGAGCGGACAGATTTGACCTTAAGCTTTGTCTCCGAGTGGGGTGATGATAATCTGGTCTCTTTTAACGCCACCAAAACGCAGGCGTGTCTTTTTACCGCTAAAAAGAGTCGTTCCACCCAAACTCCTACTTTTCAGGGTACATCTGTTCCTGTAACTGATCGACTTGAGCTCCTAGGCATGGAGTTGACATCTGGTCTCAACTTCGGCGCCACCATCGAGTACAAGGCCCAAACTGCGGCCAAGAAACTGGGCATCCTAAATAGGGTGAAGCGATACTTTACGCCTGGACAGCTTTTAACCCTTTACAAAGCGCAAGTCCGATCCTGCATGGAGTATTGCAGTCACTTTGGGATGGATCAGCTAAGTACCAACTAACCGCGCTTGACTTGGTGGAACGCAGAGCTAACAGGCTCATTGGCGACGTAAAACTGGTACATGCTAAGCTTCATAGCTTGGCTCATCGCCGCAAGGTTGCCTGCTTGTCGGTCTTCTACAGATTGTACTTCGGAGAGTGTGCCCGAGAACTCCACGACCTCATTCCACCGGCCCCCTTCTACCATCGGACATCTAGACGCACTGCTAGTTACCATCCCTACCTGGTTGCTATTCCACCAATTCGCACTAAGCGCTTCCAAATGTCTAATATAATGCGCATAGCAAAAGAGTGGAACTCACTACCTGCGTCTGTGTTTCCGAACGTATACAACCCTAATCTCTTCAAAGTGAGAGTGAACAGGCTTCTTCTAGGTAAGCTCACTCCATCGTCGACTTTGTCTGTGTCACCTCTGACCTAGACTAGAGTCAAGAGCAAACCCATCACATATAAAAAAAGACTGTTCCTTTCAGAATCAGTGGGTCATGTCTTGTGCTGGTGTGGCGAGTCATGGCATTTTTAAAAAAATATGTACTAGGTTAAGGTTTCTATGGGTCTATGCCACCCGAAATAAAGTGATTATTATTTTGACATTTCTCGGGACCCTTAATTATCTATATAAGTATGTATTTACAAAAAAAAAAAGTAGTGTATGTAGTATATCAGTTATCTGGTTTCCATAGTACAAGCTCTGCTTAGTTTGGGATCAGATGACCGTGTGTGAAATGTCCTAGGTTATTATTATTATTTGATTTTTTGATATTTCTCGGGACCTTGGGGTCCCGGACCTATGCAAGGCGTACGAGGAGCCGAAGCCAACTCCCAGAGGCGCCTTAGATAATTTTAAATGATGAGGAGGCACCAACCGACGATTATCCTTGTATTCACTATGCAACTGCACCCAAGGACAACCCCCGGATGGAGCAGGACTATTACAGGACATAGAAACAAAACATATTGGGCTATGGGTTTGGGTGGCTGTAGTGGATTGGTTACCCAGAACTATGATGATTATTTATTTTTCTAACATATCTCGGGATCCTGGGGTCCCGGACCTTTGGAAAGCGTACGAGGAGGTGAAGCCAACTCGCAGAGGCCTTAAATAATTTTAAATGATGAGGCACCAACCGACGATTATCCCTGTATGCACTATGCAAGTGCACCCAAGGACAACCCCCGGTTGGTGCAGGACTATTGTTGTACGTGGAAATAAAACATATTGGGTTATGCGTCTGGGTGGCTAAAGTGCATTAAGTAACTTGAACTATGGAAGAACTATGTCCCCTGCCTCACCAATGTTATATATTATACACGGATAAAATGGCAGGGGGTGACTTGCACACTCAATAATGGGCCCCCGGAAACGGCCGCTAGCACATAGTGACGTAGTGACAAGGGGGCAACACTTCGTGAGGTGCTTGAGAAGTGGAGAGGTATTCCACGGCTATCAGGACAATCCCGGAAGTACGGTCAAGATCCCTACCAGCACCTTGCTGGAATACTTCCTTCCGAATCTCCACTCAAGCCGGCCAATAAAGGCAAGAAAGAGGTGGGAGCTCTGTTCCTCGTCAGTGTTCACTCAGCCGGCCAATAAAGGCAAGCCAGAGATGAGGACAAAATTTCTCCCGGGAGATAGGGTCCGTGGGGTCGCTACTGCCCAACAGCTCGCACCATGCTGCCCTGCGGGTTTCTGTATCTCTCTTGGTCTGGCTCCACATCCTAGGCCCGTTCCGGCAAAGTAAACTCTACCGGCACAGACCTAAAGTTAGAACGTGCAAGCCCCACCACGACGTCAACGTAGAGATACAGCGGTGGGGTGATGATTATTATTATTATAATCCTAGTTTTAAACACATACCACCTAAGCAAATATCTATGGAAAAGCAACAAAGATATTGAGTATTGAGTTTTAAAATAGGACGTGTAATTTGTATACTGCTGTTAAATCTGCTGTGGAGGTCCATGTGAGATCCCATCCCAGCTACTCTACATCCCAGTTACTGGGTAATACTATACATTTACGACTGGACTATGTTGAGGTCGGCTTCCATGATGCAGCTGAATACCAGTATTTGACATGGAACTACTCAGCGACTGCCTATCTGACCTCCACACTAAGTAACCGTAACGGTAATACGATACCCCTTGGTAAGACTGGTTGTCAGACTTTCGGGCTTCTGACGACCCGTAACGACAGTCAAAGATCCACGAATGACAGCCGGGGCCAACGGCTTAACGTGCTTTCCGAGGCACGATCCACGGACCAAACGCGGCAAGCGTAGCTTAACCTGATGGATCGACCCGTGCGGCTTTTATTACTTAGTTACGAGCTCCTTCGACTTAGGTAATTATAGATATTTGTAATAAGCTGGACCAAAAAGTCCTGCCAACGTAGACGATAATAATATAAATAATAATATCCTGGGACATTTCACACACGGTCATCTGATCCCAAACTAAGCAGAGCTTGTACTATGGAAACCAGATAACTGATATACTACATACACTACTTTTTTTGTTTGTAAATATATACTTATATAGATAAATACACCCAGACTCAGGACAAACAGACATGTTCATGCACACAAATGTTTGTCCTGGATGGGAATCGAACCGATAATAATACCTATATTTGAATTCGATATTTATAGGTATAAATATCGAATTCAAATCGAACCTACTTAAACAACTTTTACTAGGTATAGGGCCAAACGTGAAATCGCAAAAAATAAATCATCTGTGATTTTTTTTTCGCTATTACAGGTTTGGTCCCATAGTAAAAGTTGTTCATAATGATGAGTAGAATGGCCCCTTAAGAGGTTGTGCGTTATTTAAGTTACTCCTTGTATAAGGTCTATCTATTCATACAAAAAATCTATTATACTCGTCATTATGAACAACTTTTACTATGGGACCAAACCTGTAATAGCGAAAAAAAAATCACAGATGATTTATTTTTTGCGATTTCACGTTTGGCCCTATACCTAGTAAAAGTTGTTCATAATGATGAGCACAGTGACCCCTTAAGATAGACCTTTTATAATATCCCGATAATTCCACATATCTCACAATGGAAATACTTTTACGAATGGGAAGATATTTTTAATTAAATTTTGCAATGGCGTCCGCTAGACGAACAAAGCGGCAATACTATGTCCATGCAACAAGGCACGAATGTTATGCCATGTGTATTATTGAAAGTACAGTAGGTACAGTTGAAGAAAGAATTTGGTGTGCAGGCAAATTATTCCTCTTTTCACCGCACTCCCAATATTAATTTGACTGCGTATAGTTTTAGGCTTGAGATATACCGTACACACGGCTACATATCAAGATATATATTTCCATTATAAGCTGACCTCTCATTTTACGGAAATAAGACAATAAGAAGCGATACTTTACGCCTGGACAGATTTTAACTCTTTACAAAGCGCAAGTCCGATCCTGCATGGAGTATTGCAGCCACCTTTGGGATGGATCAGCCAAGTACCAACTAGCCACGCTTGACTCGGTGGAGCGCAGAGCTAAGAGGTTCATTGGCGACGTAAAACTGGTGGATGCCAAGCTTCATAGCTTGGCTCATCGCCGCAAGGTTGCCTGCTTGTCGGTCTTCTACAGATTGTACTTCGAAGAGTGTGCGACATCATTCCGCCGCCCCCCTTCTACCATCGGACATGTAGACGCACTGCCAGTTACCATCCCTACCTAGTTGCTATTCCACCAATTCGCACTAAGCGCTTCCAAATGTCTTTTATAATGCGCACAGCAAAAGAGTGGAACTCACTACCTGCGTCTGTGTTTCCGAGCGCATACAACCCTAATCTCTTCAAAGTGAGAGTCAACAGGCTTCTTCTGGGTAAGCTCACTCCATCGTCGACTCTGTCTGTGTCCGTCTCCGTCCGACCTAGACTAGAGTCAGCTTACTGAAACTGAACTGAACTGGAAATTATAGCTTGATATGTAGCCCTGTGTACATAGAATAGTGACGTCAAAGACGACTACTCGGCAAACTTCGAAAATTGTTTTAAGTTAGCTGCCTGTATACCAATCTCTTTTTTAGACTTTATACAGAACCACGCACAGTAAGGCTTCGGAATCTCTCCAGCCATGACAACCGTGATATTAAAAAAGAGCAATTCAAATAAAGATACCTCGAATAAATAAAATATTTCTCAAATGAAAATGTGGTGTCTCAAATATGACAAGAAACAAATGAATATGTCTAACTACGAGCGACCTGTGTGTGTGTGTGTGTAAACTATCCAACCTATTCCATTTTTAAGACAAACTTTTTCATAAACTGTACAAAATATTCTTTTATAAAGAAAAATTGCAAAAAAACAGCTGTCTTCCAAAAAAATAAAAATACCTTTAATTTCGGAATTCGGTGTCTTTGGTTTTGAATGTTCGTTATTTGCCACCGACTTCTGAAACTAAAGTTAATTTTCACTTTGTAGTGTTTCTTTGGATGTCGGGTTGTTTTTATTTTTGGGTTCTTTTTTTTTCACTTTTTAGTTGTGGTACCTACTCCACACACCTCGTATACCACTACTTACTATGTAAACATCAGTGGCAGGAAGTCATCATCAACATACACTAAGAGCAAAATAATACGTATTATTGAAGCTAACTCAAAACCTACCCAAACTCGGCCGGGTTAACTATATATTATAAGTAGCACAGCTAAGGGCGCCCCTTGGTGGGACTCGAAGCTAGGCATAGGTTGTCTGGTTCGATACTAAATGGCGCAAGGAGGCAAAACGCCCGGGCTTAACTCGGCTGCCGCGAGAAATCACGGCACAGCGGACAGAGCTCCGGTGGGATCTCATGGCGACATGGAGAGTGCGACTGTCGCAACCCAGTGCTGGGCACGCCACAATTGCTGCGATAAGTCCCCTGACGTTCCGCCTGACGCAGGTCCTTACCGGACACGGTTGCTTTCTGTTCCGGATAAGACGGGAGGAAACGCTCGGGTGTTACCATTGTGTGGATCGCCCGGAGGACACGGTGGAGCATACGGTGGAGGTGTGCCTGGCTTGGGTGGAAGCGATCGGCGGCAGCTATCTCTCGCGTCCGGCCCAGGTCCAGGCCATGTTACGGATCGAGAGTGCATGGGAAGCCGTCACCTCCTTCTGCGAAGCAGTAATGCTCGCGAAGGAGGAGGCGGATCGCGTGAGGGAGAGGCAATCTTTGCGTCCTCACGCCCCTAGTCACCGCAGAAGACGCCCTGGGCGCCGGGAATTGATAGCCGATACCTGGCCACTGGCGCGAGCTTGCAGATGGCGAGCAATGAGTAGCTCACCATCTGGTAAGGACCAGGCCCGGGTCGACGGCGCGTTATGTACCACGCGCGCCTCAAAGAAATGTCAGCACTAACTGATGGGGTCCGCTAGGGCCGATGCCTGCCAGGGTCGCGGGTTGTTTGAAAGAGTTACCGTGGCCCTGGCACAGGCAACTGAACGAACACGGACGGGTTTTAGCCAGTAAAAGTCTGACACGACGAGCTTCGCCCAGAGCGGGAGAAGTTATTTGATAATTAGTTGTGAGTCAAATGCATCCTCTAAATAGGTCTTTGTAAACAGATTTTATACATTTTTAGGCCCATTTCTGTACAATAAATTAAATAGGAAATTAAGTATATATAAATTAAATAATTACGACTGTAAAAAGATTGTTCTGCAATTTTTACTTAGCATATCATACAGTGAGACGGAGGATTTACTTGTTGTCTGTAAATAAAACATGTTAGTCTTTTATGTTAATATTATTTTTTATTATAGTCTTCTCTGTTGTTAATTTTATATTTTAAAATTTTAAGCACCTTTCTAGCCTGAAACACAGGTTCTATCTAGTTCAGGCAAATGAGCAACTGTGCCCTCTATAATTTTTACGTAATTGTAAATCATTTTTATAAATAAACGATATTATTATATTTAAAAAAATACCCACCCAAAAGAAAACAAGTTTGATACTAAAAGTTAATGACGTTTCTATGGTGATCCCATAGAATTTTTCGTGTAAGCTTCCTCTAGCAAATAAAAGAATTTTCAAAATCGATCCACAATTGACGGAAATATCAATGAACATGTATTGGTTGGTTGGATATATGGATTGGTTACCTAGAACTATGGCAGGACTATGTCCCCTGCCTGATCCATGTTATGTAATACTCGGATAAAATGTTAGGGGATGACTGCACACTCAATAATGAGCCCCGAAAACGGTCGCTAGCACATAGTGTCGTAGCAAGGGGGCAATATATCCTGACGAGCTACCTCATCATTAACATTATCATTTCAGCCGAAAGACGTCCACAGCTGGACATAGAGGCCTCCCTCAAGCACCGTCACTTCGACCGGTTCTGTACTTCCCACATCCAGCGGATTTCTGCGGCCTTCACATATAAAAAAATATTTATTTATAAGTATACACACGAATTGAGAACCTCCTCCTTTTAAAGAAGTCGGTGAAAAACTGGTAGGATGTGGTATTTTACTCAGAATTTTTTTTCATCTTGATAACTTCCTAATATTATAAATACGAAAGTTTGTGAGAATGGATGTTTGTTAATCTTTTACGCAAAAACTACTGAACGGATTTTGATGTAATTTGGCACACAGGTAATTTATAACCTGGACCATTAACACATGTTTTTTATCCTGATATCCTTACGGGTTCGAAACTTACGCGAGTGAAACCGCGGGGCGGTGATAGTTAAAAATAAATGTTAAAAGTATCTGTAGCAATGCGCAAATTACTTACAGATTGACCTTTGCACGTTATCTACAAAAGTTACAGACCATCTGATATCGAGGGAATTTTTCCTCGTAATTTTGGCTAACCTTTCGAGATTAAGTTAGTTGTGGGATGGATTTCACCTCCATTCCACTTCCATAGAGATTTCAATTCGGATTTTTTTTTAATTTAGCTTAAAAGCATACATACATAATAAACTCATGCCTTCATCCCAAGGGGGTACGCAGAAACTACAGAACGCCACCTGCTACATTTTCATATTAAATTTTTACAGTTTTTTAGTACCGAATATGTGTTTTGCGAATCTGAATCTCATCCTAACAAGAAATTGTGGTATCAGGAGCGCATACTCTCGACGGCCGGCCTGTAAACCAGCAACCACCATATCTACTTCAATCTGCCTAGCCTTTTCCCAACTACGTTGGGGTCGGCTTCCCTAACCAGAAGCAGCTGAATACCAGTATTTTACATGGAGCGACTGCCTATCTGACCACAACCCTGTACCCCTTGGTAAGACTGGTTGTCAGACTTTCAGGCTTCTGACGACCCGTAACGACTGTCAAAAATTCCCGAATGACATTCGGGACCAACGGCTTAACGTGCTTTCCGACGCACGGGGGAGTCTCGGTAAATAAAGATGGTCATCCATCCACGGACCTAACTCGGCAAGCGTAACTTAACCTGATGGATCGACCACCATACCTACTACTGACGCTATAAAGCGTTGCTGCGTCCCTGTTCCAAGGGTGTAAATACTTGAAACGTTTCATCTTTGTCTCTGGGAAGACAACGCACCTGTATTTCCTCAGATATTGCAGATGTCAAAAGGCACTGGTCATCACCATTTCTTCCAAAACCATCATCATCACCATTTCTTCCGAAACCATCATCATCACCATTTCTTCCGAAACCATCATCATCATCACCAATTCTTCCGAAACCATCATCATCACCATTTCTTCCGAAACCATCATCATAACCATTTCTTCCGAAACCATCATCATCATCACCATTTCTTCCGAAACCATCATCATCACCATTTCTTCCGAAACCATCATCATCACCATTTCTTCCGAAACCATCATCATCACCATTTCTTCCGAAACCATCATCATCATCACCATTTCTTCCGAAACCATCATCATCACCATTTCTTCCGAAACCATCATCATCACCATTTCTTCCGAAACCATCATCATCACCATTTCTTCCGAAAGACGTCCACTGCTGGACATAGGCGTCCCCCAAGTATTGCCACTTTGACCGGTTCTTTGTCAGTCAGTCAATAGATGTTAATTTTCTACAAACGTTAATAACTCAACTCTACAATTTATTTAAAAAATTCTAATGGGATTCCGAGTTCAATTTTATCAAAACAAACGTCACCGTTGGTCTAGCGGTCGCAAGCGCTACTGCTAAGCATGGGGTCATGGGTTCGAATCCCGGGTCGGGCAAAAAATCAAAATCAAAATCAAAAGTCATTTATTCAAACTAGGCTGAGAATCAGCACTTTTCGAACGTCAAAATTACATAAGACAGTCCCCCAAAACGCCCGCCCTTCACCACTTCCTAGTGCTTTAGCTGAGGAGAAGAAGTGGCGCAACAAACTCCTCAGCAGCACAGCTGTTAAATGTTATGGAGTTTTTCCATCTGCAATTTCTCAATAGCAGGCCGGACAGGAATGGCCTACGCCTGATGACAGGGACCATCACAGGACACTGCTCGCTGAACAAACACTTCTACACAATGGGCATAACGGACAGCCCTCTGTGCAGAGCTTGAATGGAGGCTGAGGAAACCGTTCCGCATGTGCTCTTCGAGTGCACAGGCGTTGCCCAGATTAGAACAGAAACCCTCGGGGCACCCAGATCTTTCACAGATGTTCTGAACAAACCAGAAACGGTGACTAACTTCTGTAGGGAGGTGGGCTGGTTGGAATAAACACTGACGGCCGCTATGGCTCACGCACAATGGTCCACTTGAAGGATTAAGTGCGGAAACCAAACCCAATAACATAACATAGCAGGCCGGAGTCTAGATCTGGTCCGGTTGATGGCAATAGGCTCGCCCCCCATTACATGGGACTTAAGCATAACTGGCGAAATGTGGGACATATACTGCAGCTGTAAGGAAAAAGGACGTAAAATAAAAAAATAATAAAATAATAATAATAAAATAAAATATTGATTAGGAGAAAAATAATATTTTGTCCTGTTTAAAATACAAGATACAAAGGCAGATGCGTCTTTTAATAGTAAAAATTATTAGGTTTTCATTATATTTACGCCAATTTAAAAATACTGGTAGACGCGTCTTCTTTGCTGAATCCGAATGGCTTATGTTTAACTTACCACCAAATAAAGTAAAATACTGCCAAAAATAGTAAATGATCACCAAAGTTAAAACTCCATTTTATTGTGAAATTATAAACAAAATGTTTAACATCTTGCTATCCTAGACTACAAACTAATCATTATTAACCTAACCTAACCTAACCTAGAAAGAACATTAAAAGCAAATCAAACAAATATATAAAAAAAACCTAACCTAACCTAACGCAATAATTCGCTCGTTAAGATTTGGTGATCATTTACTACATTTGGTGTATGAATACAATTTGAAGTGCAAAAAGCTTAGGGTATCAAAGTATTTTATGGTGATGATTATATTTAATCCCATTCCGAATATGTAAATAACTCTATTTCGAAAAAAATGTCAGATACGTCTTTTTTCCTTATGACGGCAGTTTAAACAGGACCAAATATTTTGTTCTCCATTTAAATATTTCTGTAGATACGTTCTGTTTCCTAACGGAAGCAGTACAGGCGTTATGTAATATTCTGTAATATTATTAACACATTCTCTGCTGAATTCTTTATGCAAACGCTTCTTTATGCTACACCCTTACCCACCCTTTTTTTACGATGTTTTCGAAACAATAGAGATGCACAACGAACGCACATGTGCGGCGCGCCGCACTCGAAGAAAGTTATGAAAACGCGCATGTGTGTCTGCCACGCCTAATGTGTTAACTGTGTAAAACGTTGAATGAGGAATTCCACTTTTAACTTTATAATATAAATATACTGGTAGATTTTTTGCTAATTCCGAATATGTAAATAACTGCCAATATATTTCGAAAAAAAAATGTCAGTTACGTCTTTTTTCCTTATGACAGCAGTATAGGTACACCGCTGATAGCTTACCCTTCGTGGATTACAAGCGTGATGTTATATTATGTTCAAAGAAGCTCTAAGAGATTATTTTGTTTAAATTGGCTGATATGACGATGATTATTGTGTGCATGAACATGTCTGTTTGTCCTGAGTCTGGGTGTAATTATCTATATAAGTATGTATTTACAAAAAAAAACAGTAGTGTATGTAGTATATCAGTTATCTGGTTTCCATAGTACAAGCTCTGCTTAGTTTGGGACCAGACGACCGTGTGTGAAAAATGTCCTAGGTTATTATTATTATTATTATTGAAGATGTCAGAAAAAACATGCCAACTGTGTGCTTTATTGACGTGCGCCGCGTAAACCGATAGACTTACTTATATGAAAATCCTGGTAGGCCCGGTAGTACGCTCCCTTGGTATAATATATTTTCTGACAATCATGCAGGCAAAGCCACGGGCATAAGTTACCCTATACAATAATCCGGAAAGAACCTATTTTAGTTTCCACCTGCCGCTGAAAGTCTAGGTCAAAGGTAACAGTTATTTATAACCGCGACAAGTGCACAGCCATCGTCCAGGCCACCTCAGGTCACGAATATCGACGTGGCTATTTCAGACGCTGATACGGATGGAAGGAAACTTTCGAGAGGGAAATTATTCTCTAGAAATATAAGTACCTTACCTTGCTAATAAATCATAAACAATAATAATCATAATAATAATTGTTTTTAAGGTTCCCTCTCCCAAAAGGAAAAAAAACAGAACCCTTATAGGATGACTTCGTTGTCCGTCTGTCACTCTGTCAAGACCCTTTTTCTCGGGATCACGTATCAAGTTGAAATTAATATCCAATACGTAGGTATTCACTTGGGTCTCTTAGAGTTCTAAAAAAATTAAGCTTTTCTGTCAACGCAATAAAAAATACGGTCATTTATGCGACATATTTTTTATACTCACAAGTAAATCAAAACCTATGGGACCCCCGTTGACCTAAAATCATGAAAGTTGGGAAGAAGCAAGGTCTTACAGCAAAAGTAAAAGAAAAATTCTGAAAATTTTTAGATTTATCACTTAAAAAAAAATTCGATTTCAAGCTTCCTTCTAATTTGCAGTTGGTAATACCGTGACGTATGACGTGTGAGAACATGTTTTTCAACTACAATGTTATGTTTGTTTTTGGGAAAAATTCTTTTCAACTACAACGGAACCCTTTATTGTGCGTCGTCCGGCACGCACTTGGCCGGTTTTTTATACTTGTCTCATCACTTGATTTGTTTTTTTAACCTTTGGGGAATACGTCAACGACAATCGCTTTTGAATTCAACCAAATTTCATGATGCGTGACTGACCTAAGCCAATCTTCAACAATACGTCAATTAATAAAGTTATATTATTTCCGGTATAAGACGCAGATAAATGGCCTTGAGAGGTTAGCTTGCGTGTTCTGTGCTGAGCTCATGCAACGCGTCGTACGTCCACCCAGTAATAGAACTCGCCAATCAAGGAACGCTGTCCCAAACAAGACGCATTATAATTTATTATACATAAAAGAAAAGGTATTAGATTAAAACACATATAGAAGAATATGCTTGATAGTTTTTGCGTGATTCTCAGTTTTTTATACACGTTAGACATAACATTGCAAATTCATAACCTAACATATTATGTAATGTATTAAGAAAGTGCTCTTATTTAATTTTTTTTTTTCAAATCATTAATATTACGTGAGCTTTAGTTTAAAACCATTAAAAGTCCGTTATCGTCAGTTGTGTATAGTTGACAAGCAATTACCCCGATGACATAGGCTTACAAACATCAGACAGACTGGAGGACTCAACCTCTCTACCACCCACATAGTAGGGGGTTTGATTTTTAATATGTATTCGTAATTTGTAATTTGCACTGAGCATTTACGCTAGGGTGGAATGGAGGTCTTTTCGTAACTAATAAAGATTTTGATGTACAGAGTGGCGATTAGGATAACACGTTAATTAAAACCACGTATTCAGTACCTATATGATTCTGGACCCCCTGCGTTGAAATAAATCGCTTAGCTATTGCAGTTTTGTAGGAAACAGCAGATTTTTTTTTTAATAACCGGCGAAAGTTTTCAATGCAGGTCCAGAAGTACTGAATACGTGGTTTCAATTAATGTGATAACCAAATCGCCACTCTGTATATTATACAAGTTGTAACTTAAATAACGAACAACTTCTTAAGGGACATAGGGGTACTTTTACTATGGGAATAAACTTGTAATCGCGAAAAACAAAAAAGCAGCTGTTCTCTACATTTTGACGAGTAATGCGAACATAAATGTAGGGAACAGCTGATTTTTTTTCGCGATTTCTAGTTTGGTCTTATAGTAAATGTTGTTCATAATGATGAGTACAATGACCCCTTTAGAGCTTGTACGTTATTTAAGTTACACCTTGTATACAACTTACTATATGTGCTAACCTTCTGTCTTAAACTGATTTCATAAGTCAGTGCTGGCGCCGAGAAATGACTTTCACTGTTTACATGCAGTCAGTAGCCGTACTACTAACTTCTAAATCAATTTATATGAAGACAAGTAAAGTAAATCAGCCTTCAATCTTTGTAAGTCAACGGTTGACGCAATTACATATATGACTGGCTTTCGCGACTTCGCGTGGAAGTCAACAGCTGTACCATCAAACATATCCTTTGACTCTCGGCAATAGTGTAGGTTCCTCCCAGTGAAAGAGTTTTAGAAATAGAATGAATAGTTTCGCAGACTACTTTGGTAAATTCAAATTTACAAACTTTACCTTTTTTATGTCTCCTTACCTCAAAAGGAAAAAACAGAACCCTTATAGGATCACTCGTGGTTCTGTCTGTCGGTCCGTCTGTTACAGCCAATTTGCTCCGAATCTAAAGGACCGATTATTGGTACACGTATGAATTTCTGTGACCCAAACATGGACGTGTAACGTAAATAAATGAATTTTGAATATGGAGGTCAATATTGGGGGACAAATAAGAAAGCTAAAAAAAAATTTTAAATTGTACCGTGTGACATATACTGTGAGGATCTCAAATATATATTTTTTTTCATTTTTTAAATAAATTGTTTTAAAGTTATTTAAGAAAATAGACGAAAATTGACCATCCGCCCCCCCCCTTATCTCACTACAAATTACAGGAAAACTTATAAGAAGAACAAGTGGAATTATATCAGCCAACACAGCCACAGTATCTGCAAACTTACTCTATCCTTAAACCATATAACCTCCTACCGAACGAACCGTCTTAGATGACAAAAAATGTCGCGTTTCCAACAAGCCTTTAACATTCTCGTATATACACACTAGCTAGAAGATTATTAACTTATTATCTCCAAACTAGTGTGGAAATCGGTTATCATGGTATGGGCACCTGATGCGGAGGAATGAGGAAAATGTCGTCAGGAAAGAGTTGAGTATGAATGTGGATGGGTATACGAGTAGGGGAAGACCAAAGAAACGATGGATGGACTGTGAGAAAGATGATGTGGCTAGAAAGGGAGCGACTACCGAGATGACGACTAATAGAGAAGTATGGAAGAAAAAGACATGTTGCGCCGACCACAAATAAATTGGGATAAGGGCAGGAGAATGATGATGATGACAGTGCGCCGCTCAATCAATGAACTGTTGTTTTGACGAAAACTGGTAGGTTTATGTTTATTACGACTTTCATTCAGTGAGTGAAATAATATTCCTTTTGCTTCATTTACTTTACGTAGGTAATTAAAACAATTCCTTAAATATTAGCAAGACTGTCAAAATCAAGCGAGATTAGTTGTTTATGCAACTGTTGTATAATAAGGGGTAGTCAAAAAACGAGTGTGGGTTTATCACATGAGTGTTTTAATACCTAATTATGTACAGTTGCATACAAGACTTTATCGACCTACACCTATGATATGAATCCTCTATAAAAGGTTCTGAAACCATAGGGTGTTGTACAGAGTTGTAAGAACTCTATGTAAATTCATGGAAAGTTTAATGGCTGAGTGTCTAATACAAACAAACTATGTGGGTATAGGTAATAATATAATTATTTTTTGTAATAATTATTTACATTTTGGATCGTGCAATTATTGAAACGCACTTGAATATTTTCTTTTTTTTTCGTAATTTATAAAGATACCACGAATTGAGTAAAGAATGTGACTGTTTGATGAGTAAGGAAGGGACCGAAAAGCAAAGGAGTTGCATGTTGCAAAATGGTATAAAGTATAAACTAAGACATCGACATCATTTTTTTTTTTTTTTGTTTTAGTAAAGCGGGAGTATTTATCATCGTGCTTGCTGACATTGTCGAAAGTCTCTCACTTAGCAGGGAATCACTAAACTCAACGAAAGAGAAATGTTGGGGATTTCTCTTCGTGATCATAACAGAAATACAGAGATCGTAAGAAGAAGGAAGCTAACTGACGTGGCCGTGGCAGTAGCGTGGAAAAAGTGGAAATGGGCAGGTCACATAATGTAAGGTTAAGTATTATTATTAAATATTGTTATAAAATACTGCGCAGAGTGCATAGATTATAAACATTTGATTTAGTAAGTTAACTGATATTAGTACAACTTAGTCGATTATATTTGAATACCGGATATGAGTTAGCTTTGACAGCACTATGGAGGAGGTATTTCTGATATTTTGAATATGACACATTCTACTTTACGCAATTGTAGCGACTAGTCGTGCTCGAATAAATCCGTCTATATTGTAACAATCCTCGTTTCATTTCTGAGATAAGGTCCTGATCCTTCATCTCATTATTAGGGATGTTGTTGGCATCGCGATATTATGAGCAATTAGTGCAGATATAGAATGGCATCGAAGAACCGATGTCGCACAGATAATTGCAAGATAGTGAATAAGATTATATGATGCGAGCGCAATCTGTCATGAACGGTCAGTGCAGACATTGAATGGTGCCAAGATAACAGTGCCGCACAGATGACTGTAGATTTTGACAGATTGTGCAAGAAATAAAGAGAAAATGAGAATGAAGTTGAATTTGTGATTAAGATATATAAATATGATATTTAAAATTGAATTTGATAAGAAAAGAGTTTGAAATAGAGATTGCGATTGTGAAAGTTTTATTAATTTTATTATTTGTTAGTTTGAAATGTAATTATTAGTGATGAAGATAGTATAGTAGATGAAGTCAGGATATGAGAATCGAACTGTTTTAATTTTTGGTTAATGATGAAATTATTATTTACATTTTAGCTATACAATATTTTTCTTATAACAACTTTTATTTTCATATATTTATTGTAATAACTTTTATTGTTATTTATTATTTATTACGATAATTCTTACCAAGCTAGTGAGAGGACCGGGAGAGCTGCAGACCGGGTGGTAGACGGGGTAAGGTGTTGGAGCAGAGATCCAGAACTGGCCATAGGAGCCAAGGCAGGCCACCCAGCTAGGTGGATTGACGATCCGGTCAAAGTAGGTAAGTGGCGTGGCGTGCAATGGATGTGCCCTCGAGCTGCGTCCCGCTCGCTGCTCCCAGAGCCGAGAGACTCGCCAAACGCGGGACGCGCGAACTGTGCGACTACCAACTAGCGCGAGAAACTCGTTCTTTTCGATTTTTGTAACAATTACAAATTCATTCAATTTACAAATCCGGATTTGAAAGTCTACTAAAAATATGCGGATATTCAGATTTTTCGGATTACGGATAATCCTGATTGCATTCCCCGTCACCCGTCAAAACTCACGACCGAAAATGAATAAAACTACGTATGTCCTCTTTCTAGCCATTTCAATGGAAAAGCACCCTTTCTACTCGTTGTCGACCCAACAAATAGCATATTTTCGCGCAAAAAATAAAATTGGCACTGCGATGCCCGTGGTGACGTCACTTTCATAAAGCCTTTCAGGCCTGCAATCTCTGACGTCTCCCTTTATCGAACAATTTTAAAAGCGGTCGTTTGCGCTCGCGCTGCTGAGAATTTTTCTGACGTGTAATTGATCGACATTGCAAGCTTCATTTTTAAAAGCTCTACCGGACAAAGGCTCGATGTGGGAGGACTTGACGTACCTTTGTTACAAAGGATTTTTTTCCCAGCGACAAGGTTATTCAGCAGTACTGACGTTGTGACCTGCATTGCAATATTCTGCGAACCGGTACAAAGAAATCCTTGAAAATTCCACTATTCCGAGAGTTCAGTATAGAACAAAAAATCCTTTGGCCGATTCTGTATTTCAGTCGAATACAGAACTAACTAGATGTAGTGAACCATTTCGTAGAATGCATTGGGGATTCTGATGAAATGATATGAACGCAGGTTTTTATGCAGTATTTTACTGGCTCGTGATCCCGTGCAGCTATAAAACAAAATTTTCCTTGAAGCTTCTTCTGAGTAAGCTCACTCCATCGTCGACTCTGTCTCTGTCGCCTCCGACCTAGACTAGAGTAAAGAGCAAACCCATCTCAAATAAAAAAAAATCTGTCTTTATTCTACGAACATAGTTGGTCTGAAAAATATTTTCGTGGCTTCAGTAGACGTTCGAGTAAGTAGCAGCGGAAATTATTATTTTCTATTTTAATTTAATTTTTTTAATAAAAAAGACTTTGGTTGTTTCCAGAACTTAAATATTGTTTAGTAGTCTTTTTTTGTAATCAACCAATCTGCCAAGTCTTTTCCTATGTTGGGATTGGCTTTCGGATGCACCTGAATACCAGTATTTTACATGGAGCTACTGCCTATCTGACCTCCACAGTCCACAACCCAGTCACTGGGTAACACGAAACCCTTTGGTAAGACTGATGGTCAGCCTTTTGGGCTTCTAATTAAGTACCTCCCCGTAACGACTGTCAAAGATCTATGAATTACAGCTGGGACCGTGCCTTCCGAGGCACGTAGCGGGCGCTGGTAATTTATTGCTAATCTGTTTACAAAAAGTCTGTTGATTGAACTAAAAAATTAAAACACTATTAAGTTGACAGGCCAGCTGGCGTGGTTGGTTAAGATACCACCTGCCATGCCGCAGGTCGTGGGTTCGATTCCCATCCAGGACAAACATTTGTGTGCATGAACATGTCTGTTTGTCCTGAGTCTGGGTGTAATTATCTATATAAGTATGTATTTACAAAAAAAAAAGTAGTGTATGTAGTTTAGTTTAGCTCTGCTTAGTTTGGGATCAGATGACCGTGTGTGAACAATGTCCTAAGATATTATATTATATATATTATATTAAGTTAATATGTTGCTTGTAGAATAATCTGACAAAAAATCTCAATTATTGCATGTATAATAATACTAGCTTTTAACAGCTTCGCTCGCGTGCATGTCAATAAATTATAATGATAAAAAGTACCCTATGTAATCTGAAATAGCAGATTATAATCTATCCCTGTGCTAAGTTACACCCAGACCCGCTCAGTCGATCTGACGTGATTGAGTAACAATATTATTAGTAAGATGGTTTTTAATCGTTAAAATTTTATTTAGAGGTAATTTCGTGGTTTTTTTTGTGTCGCTTCAAATTAGTTGTATTATCTTTTCAATACACTATCTAACTAGCATATATCTTGAAAAATATCATATCATTTTCTGACTTTGTTTACTGCAGAAGATAATATACATTTAGGCTTTATAAAACTTTCGGCTGAAACGAAACCAACTAGTGGCCAGTATCAAGTATACCTCTGACTAACCATTCGGGGATCACAGGCGCGGTATAATGTTATGTTTCCATGTTTGGTATATTTATCATTCAGCGAATGTTTATTTTAAAATCGAAATATGCTTGAATATTTCAATGTTTTGTTGTCAATACGTTGTACCTACATATCCGTTTTAATTTGTTGGCTGTATATGTATTTACGCGAGCCAATATTGGACCAGTTTTGATTAGTTATATTTTTATTCAACCTCCGGTTCACGGCTTTGTGTACATAAAAAAAGTAAGCGTGGGTAAGTCCTTTGACTGCACATACTGGGTACAACGAAAAAAAAAAGGTTTTACACCGTTTTTAAAGATAGTTACAGCAAAATAAAAAGGTTATTTTTCTCGTAATGAATATCTGGTTATGTCGTTCGAAAAATAATTGATGGTAACCCTTGGGTACCCTGTATCGTAATGGTAAAAAAAATGTTTTTTAACATTATGTTATAGAAAACGTGTTGTATATATTTTTACCTATTTTTAAATTTCGATATTGTGTTTATAAATGGAGGAGTGTTCGAAGAAAAGTTTACATATCCACCATTCCTTTTTTTTACAGAAATCACTAAAATGTGATTGGAAATGTTTCTTTTTGTTCTAAAACTGAAATTTGAACTCGATTCTTCTAAGGGAGTCGTTACTATTTGATACGCCAAATTCAACTAGAATGTGTAGTTTATATATTATGTATTTACATAAGATTCTGCAAAAAAACAGCAAAAAGCCAATAAGTGGAAGTGTTACATTTTGTTCAGACACTCATCAACTATGTCATAAATCGTTTCGAAGTCTTCTTTACATAACCAATTTACATTTCGAAATCGTTCGATTTTTAAAGTTGTATGCGCTAGGAGTAATAGTGTTCTGTGACCACGAATAGACCAGGGGCCGTATTATGAAAAATTAATGCATCATTTTTCCAGTGCTAGAGAGAGACAGAGTTATACATGACCTATAGCACCATCCCTTTGTCGCAACGGAATCATGATGGCTTTAATAGTTTGATAATACGGCGCCTGTCCATCACAGTGTATAATGGGATTGAACCAATCCAATACATACCCAGTATCTGTCTGAAATTAAGCTTAATCAAGTCCTGTTAGACACGTGCAGAGGATTGTTAACCGAAGATCAAAACGCATAACAGATTAGTTGCATTATTCACACAGCGGAATTTGCATTTCTTACAGACAAACAGCTCAAGAAGTGTATGACAGATGAGAACTAAGTTAGATTAGTTTATGCCTTGAACCGCATCGTGTTTTTGGTCGATGCGTTTTGAAATTTCAACTATTTTGTATGATAATCTCTTCCCAATGGCCTTGCTAGGAACAGGGCTACTTAATTCAGGCACTTTACATAAAACTAGCGTTATAACAATCAAACACTAAAAAAATAACGATGTAGTCAAGTAAATGTTTAAAAGATGTTTCTCTGAGTATTATAAATATAACGAAACCAGTTGAGAATCAAACAACTTTTCTAATTAAATAATAAACTTTAAAAAAAACACCATATCAGCCTTCCCAGGAGCCTATTCCTTGCAAGGTCAAAATGTTCCTAAAATGATTAAAAAGATAATTAGTATATTGCTTACGCATATTTTTACCTTTCCCGATACATATGTACCTATCTATTCACGAAACATATTCAGTATTCTGTTCTTTTATATTTTTAATTCTGGGACGATATTCCTCGTAATTGTGCTTTGCAATTGAGCTTTGCGGAGACAAAGCCACCCGTTAATTTATTGATTGGCCTTACAAGGAACTACTGGCCTTCCTAGGAACAGTACTGGTTTTCTAATTATATTGAAACATAAGTAATAAATTGGTTCTTCAATGCAGAATAAAAATCTACTCGAAAATGCCAGTATTATTAATTGAAAACTTATATTTTGATGTGCGCGGGTATTAGAATTTCAGCGACCAGAACCGACCGCGATAATGCAAAGGACCGCACGGCACAAATAGCAGCGTTAGCGACACGACACCGCGTATGTGTCCTTAAGAGGATTGTGAAGCGCCGATACGCGGCGCGATTTTTAGAGGCAATTGCCTACATTTCATACAATTTACATAAATATTGTTTCGGGCGATAACGTTTTTACTCCTCTAAACCTTTACGAAATGAGACAATTTTAATCTCATTACATTCAGTACACTTTAATCTAGCTGTACGTTTTTCGTTTTTAGTATTTCAATTTAATTTAATTTAAAAAAATAAAAATGCTCGAGGATGTTTTTATGTCAAAAATATAGATATTTAGATGCTAATAACTTATATTGTATACAATATTTTTTTATGATAAAAACGTGCGGACCTAGTTTTTCATTATACCAACAACATTTCCAAAAATTATGAAAATTAGACTATGTTTACGGAGAGAAAAAGTTATCTCTTTTTGTATGAAAATTTACAGCTTCACAATCCTCTTAAGTTATAGATCTTAGCGATTTTTTTTAAATCAGTCTTACAAAGATCAGGACCTTACATGTGAAGCCCTGCACTTTGTAAAGCCTTTGCTCTTTGTAAACATAAAGTGAAAAAACTTTATGTTCTATCATACCCTGTGGAACTAGGCAATGGTGTAGCTGGTTCTGCCAGTGAAAGGATTTTCGAAATTGGATCAGTACTTCCAGAGATTACCTTCTACATTCAAACTTACAAACTTTACCTCTTTATAATAATACTAGCTCCTGCCCACAAGGTGAAATTATATCCTACTACTCGTAGCTTTTACCCGCGTGGATGTTGGAAATTATCACACGGGAACCGTACATTTTTTCCGCGATAAAAAGTATTTAAGTGCTATTCCAGACTATAATCTATATCTGTGCTATTATAGCTCTGTACTATGTCATCCAGATC
This sequence comes from Dicycla oo, assembly GCA_948252095.1. Classification (NCBI taxonomy): domain Eukaryota; kingdom Metazoa; phylum Arthropoda; class Insecta; order Lepidoptera; family Noctuidae; genus Dicycla; species Dicycla oo. Next base: position 39,564,308 of record OX411709.1, on the reverse strand, counting down.
CGTTCAGCCGGTCTGGCGTGATTGAGTAACATACATCCAAACATCTTCACAATCTTTCACATTTATAATATTAGTACGAAGTAGGATAACACTCGGCAATACTGTAGCTTCTTACTAAAGAAAGCATTTTTGGAATCAGATCAGTAATTCCGAAGATTACCCCTACACACAAACTTACCTACAAACAAATTTTATCTCTTTATAATATTAATATAGATTTGTATAATATTTTTATTTAGTTTATTGAATAAATAACATTTACAAAATTATATCCTAACTTAACAAAAACTATTCACAAGCTAAAATATGGCGTCGAAAAATTCATCCGCGTCGCTGTCGACTGGTAATGCACCCAAGAATATGGAAGTTATATTAAGCAAAATATTAAATATTTAAAAAAAACAGCTGCTTCCTGCATTTTGACGAGTCATGCGAACATGAATGTATGGGTCAGCAGATTTTTTTTTCGCGATTTCTGGTTTGGTCCCATGGTTGTTTGTTATCATGAGTACAATCATTTGTTCAGAGGAACAACAGGGTTTTTGTTACATGTTGTTAATATACGTAGAAACACTAAATTGAATTATTAATCCTTGCAAAACATATACGCGTCGACTACTGAAATAAAAACACAGCAAATCAAATCAAATCAAATCATTTATTTGCATAATACAGGTTTTTTCAACAACAGCATTTTTCATCTATGTTGGGATCGGCTTCCAGTCTAACTGGATGTAGGTGAATATCATTGTTTTACTTGGAGCGACTGCCTATCGTAACTCAACAACCCAGTTCCTTGGTAACACGATACAATCAATCTGCCTAGCCTTTTCCCAACTATGTTGGGGTCGGCTTCCAGTCTAACCGGATGCAGCTGAATACCAGTATTTCACAAGGACCGACTGCTTATCTGACCTCCACAAGTCACAACCCAGTTACTGGGTAATACGATACCCCTTGGTAAGACTGGTTGTCAGACTTTCGGGCTTCTGACGACCCGTAACGACTGTCAAAGATCCACGAATGACAGCCGGGACCAACGGCTTATCGTGCTTTCCGAGGCACGGAGAAATCTCGGTATGAAAAGATGGTCACCCATCCACAGACCAACCCCGGCAAGCGTAGCTTAACCTAATGGATCGACCCGTGCGGCTGTTATTACTTAGCCACGAGCTCCTTGGTAACACGATACACGTTGGTTAAATGGGTTGTGACTTTTGGGCTTCTGACTACCCGTAACGACTGTCAAAGATATACGAATGACAGCGGGACCTTAACGGGTTTTCCGAGGCACGGAATCCATCCACGAATCAACAGCAACAAGTGTAGCTTAACCTTCTATCGACCTGTGCAGCTAACAAATGTTTAAAAATAATGCCAGATGTTCTAAATATAGGTAACTCGAGACAGCTCGTGTGATAACTTCGGCTCTTGGCGTTCTCCCGGGTTTTATTGCCTATATTCGGCGCTAAATATTCTTCAAAGTTATGTTTTCCACTTAAGAGGGCTATTTCGTTTTGTCACCTCTCTCGCTCACACGTGACACATTTTTGAAGAATATTAAATGAAATGATGCTTTTTGAAAAACGTGTTCAATTAACGAACTAGTAAAAAATATTAAGAGGTAATTATTGAACACACATTTTTATTGTGTCATTTATTCATCAAAAACTAATCATAATACTTTTTGAGCTGATTTCATTAGATAGCACAACAGAAATTTGTGTTTTTAATAATTACCTATAAAATTAATATTATTAGGTTGGGGAAAAAGTCTTTTCGCATTATAGTATGTATGAACTTGTAATAAAATCTCTTTGGCTATACTATTTGTATCTGGCTGGTTTTGGTATCATTGAAAGTTTAAATTTTAAAGAACATAATTCCAAATTCAAATTAGGAAAATGTGTGATTTTCATTTGTTTTTCGTACCGTCAAGATGAGTGAATCTAATGAAGAAATTCGATACATTTTAAAATTTTACTACAAAAAAGGTAAAAATGCAACGCAAGCCGCGAAAAAAATTTGCGATGTTTATGGACCTAGTGTAGTGTCTGTGAGAGTAGCACAAATTTGGTTTAAGCGTTTTCAATCCGAAAATTTGGATGTCAAAGATGCACGTCGCTCTGGTCGCCCTATTACGGATAAAATGGATGCCATTTTTGAAAAAGTGGAGCAAGATCGGCATATCAGTAGTTACAACGTAGCTGAAGAACTAGAAATTGACCACAAAACCGTTTTGGCGCATTTGAAAAAAACTGGGTACACAAAAAAGCTCGACATTTGGATACCTCACGAGCTCACTGAAAGAAACCTAATGAACCGTGTACTCATTTGTGATTCTTTATTACGACGTAATGAAACTGAACCATTTTTGAAGAAGCTGATGACTGGTGATGAAAAGTGGATCACGTATGACAAGTACGTGCGAAAAAGGTCGTGGTCAAAGGCCGGTCAGGCTTCACAGACTGTGGCGAAACCCGGGTTAACTCGCAACAATGTGATGCTGTGTGTGTGGTGGGATTGGAAGGGCATTATTCATTATGAGCTGTTACCACCAGGCAGGACCATCGATTCTGAACTCTACTGCGAACAACTGATGAGATTAAAGCACAAAGTTGAGAGAAAGCGGCCGGAATTAATCAACAGAAGGGGTGTGGTTTTCCATCATGATAACGCTAGACCTCACACATCTTTAGCCACTCAGCAAAAATTAAGAGAGTTTGGCTGGGAGGTGTTAATGTATCCGCCGTATAGTCCTGACCTTGCACCTTCAGGTTTCCACCTGTTTCGGTCTCTTCAGAATTCTTTAGGCAGTGTCAGGTTAACATCACGAGAGGACTGCCAAAACCACTTGTCGCGGTATTTTGACCAGAAGTCCCAAAATTTCTATAGCAATGGGATCATGTCCCTACCTACAAGATGGCAAAAAGTTATCGAACAAAATGGTACCTACATACTTTAGTTAAATGTAAATAAACTATATTAAAAAATGTTTTGAATTTTCTTAAAAAATGCGAAGAAACTTTTTCCCCAACCTATTATTTACTAGTTCACTAATTGATTACATTTTTCAAAAAGGCAGCCTTTCATTTAATAATTTTAAAAATTTGGTCCCGTGTGAGCGAGAGAGGTGACAAAACGAAACAGCCCTCTTAAATTGTTTCGGAACTTTATTGGTCGAAAACTGGAAAAACCCCTTTTTACGCACATAGACTGTGAAAGAACTATTGTATTGAAAGTAGCGAACTTAGATACATCCTGTATGTATGTATAGGGTATTTTCATACTATTATTAAATTTTGTAACCTACCAGTGGCGAGGTGTGAATTTTTGTGTGAAAACTAAATAAAATATGCAATATTCCTCCCTCGATTATGCTAACGCATTTTTTCTATATTTATCTCTATCGTAACCCGTTGTACAGCGGCTTGCTCTCATATCAAGCGGTGCCACGTGACCTAAAGTGACGTCATGACGGGGTCGCTATTGAATGAATGTTTAGTTCCCGATTATGACGTTTTGGCGCCGGGTTATTTCAGAACATTTTTTTGATTTGTAATTCAAAGCTATTAAAAGACGTTTTTGACGTTTGATTGTTATGGTTAATTAAATACCCACAGTGTAACTATATTTTTGGCAATACTAGACACTACTGACTGTGCTATTTTTCAATAGCGGTAGAGTTGCTGATCCGAACCTCCGAAGGGTAAGCCGGTAGGTATCGTGTTATGAGGTACTTTCACCACTGTAACCTACAAAAAAGTAGCTGTCTGCATTCGAATGTTATAAGAATTAAGAAGTCACACAACTATTCGTAACCTCATTGATGTAACGTATGCTGCAGTTTGGAAATAAATTACTATTACTATTCGCGCCAGCGTCAGTTGGCACTATTATTTATTCTGTGGCGCCAGTTTGTACACCACCATACAAGTTAGTTAACGCAATCGGCGCGAACGAATTTCGTCCCACATCCTGCGCGGGATTCGCTTCAGTTTAAGTTTCTATTATCATAATTTAGAGTTGTCTATAAAACTTTTTTTTATGAAAAATGCCATCAGCCTGGCTCATCGGTGTAATGTTGCTTGCCTGTCGGTCTTCTACAGACTGTAATGCGGTGTGCGTGCGCAGGAGCGCCACGACTTGATCCCACCATAGCTCTTACGCTAAAAACCAGCGCCGTGGATTCGTGCCTTCGTGCACGGGCCGCGGCATTATGCTGAGCGTGTAGCCGTTTCGCGGGGTAGTGACGCACATTTCCAACAACTTTATTGTGTGTACTTATGTTTTATTATTTTGTATTTCGCTTTTCTTGTGTAGTTTGTGTGCGTCACTTTCACGCGAATAAACTGTTTTTCTTTCTTTCTTTCTTTCTCTTATACTACCGGATTACCAGACGTACTGCAGGGTACCATCCGCACTTGGTTGATATCCCGCCCAGTCGTACTCAGCGCTTTTCCTCCACTTTTATTAAGCGCACAGCCAAAGTGTGAAACTCTCTGCCAGCGACTGTGTTCCCTTCCACAAATAAGCCGTTTGCGTTCAAACCAATAGTGATCAGGCATCTTCTGAGCACGCTCGTTCCATCATAGACTTCATCCATCGCTTTCCAACAGGCGTGATCGAGGTCAAGAGCAGGTCTTTAATCGACGCTCAATGAGTCTAAACGGAGTCTTGATTTCTTTTAACCCTAAACCACTGTTTAGGTTTAAAAGAAATCAAGACTCCGTCTTTTGAAATGAAATCAGAACTCAGGCTTTTTACTTAAACACACTGTTTACACTTAAACAGTGTGTTTAAGTAAAAGGCCTGCAAGATGATCTCATTATTGTGATCTCGTTAGTTTACATCACAATAATAAGACCAGTGAAAGCTCGTTAGCTTTCAGATGAAAACTAATGAGCTTTCAGATGGAAGCTAATGAGCTACACAAACAAAGTACATACTGTAATGTGATGTGAATATACCCACGTAGGGTTTGTTTTTCTATTGTGTAAAAATACTTCAATATTCGCTATTGTTCGCGTGGAAGTCGTAACACATCGCAGTATACTAAAATAACAGCCATTTTTTTTTTTATAAAACTTCTTCGTATACTCGTATGCAGTTTTGGTCTCAGCAGCCTGTATATGAAGAGTCAAGACTTGTGATACGGGAGCAAGCGAAGTACAGTTATTGATAATATAAGCCTCAGCATTTTGGTAAAACGAGTATTTATTCATTTACTCTCGCTAACATGGAACTCATAACTAAATCAAAATGTAGGTGTAGGTACAACACAACACTCTACTTAGCTGTTGGACTACTGTACATTTGGAATATTTACGAGAGTTATTTACGCAAACACTGGGCAAAACTAATAAACTAGATTCATTAAGGCGAAAGCGTCACGGTAGCGCGCGAGATTCAAATTTTCTTACGTTTTTTGCAACTTGCAAGTCAGTATTAAGTTGTACGTTGAATAAAGTATTATTCGCGGCCATAACAAATATATATTTATAGAATTATAATCATTGAAGTCATCAATACAATTCTTTAAGACCAAGTAATCCTAATGAATGACTATTTCATGAAATCTTGACATTAGAGGATTATACTAACTTAAGGAGTTATATTACTGATTCTAATGATTATAATCTGTAAATATATATTATGTTACGGTCGCGAATCACACTTTATTCCACATACCACCTAATACTGACTTGCAAATTGCAAAGAAACGCAAGAAAAATTTGAATTTCGCAGGCTACCCTGACGCTTCACCCTTAAGGTCTTCATTTGAACAGTGTTCTCCATAAAACATTGCATTTAATTACAAAGTAAACATAAAAACACAGACTACCAAATGATCTCTATGAACGAAAATAACCCTTTATGTGGCGAGATAACAGTCAGTGAAGATACATTTAATGACAGGTTCCGTCTATCTCAGTACTTACTTGTACGTTAGTAACCCTTTCCTACCGCCAGTTTTTATGTATTTCGGGGACGATAACAAACTGTTACAGCAACGTTAAATGTTCCATCATAAGCTTCGGAAAACCGAAATATCTATCTATGTGTATATAAATAAAAATCAATTGCATTGCATATACGCGCATCACTTCAGAACGGTTCCACCTATTTAGCTAATTCTTTTTTTGTTGTGTTTGTAATTGTCAGGACAAGGTTTGTATGAAATAAAATGTTAGAAATGTTGCCTGGTTAATTGGAAAATTCGGGAAACTGAAAGTGCCTGGTGCTATGGGAATTTCATATGAATTATTGAAATTTTGACAGGACAACGTTTGTCGAGTCAGCTAGTAGCGAATAAAATGTGACTATCAACCACTTAATTATTTTAGATTGACGCACTAATTCCATCACTCCCTTACTGGACCAGTCACATTTATTATATGTAATAGGTACATTGTAAAGACCTTTTTTTACAAGCTTTTTATTAAGTTTCACCTGCCCCGATGTTTGTCTGTAATCGAATCTTGCAAGTTAAAGTTGACCCACTTCCCGGTATCCGATTGAGCTAAAATTTTACATGCATATGTAAATCATATGACAATGCAATATTATAATGACATGGAGCTGATCTGATGGTGGAGCCGGAAGACGGCCATGGGAACTCACAATCAGTAATAAAACGATGCAACCCTATCGAGTTTGGGCTCGTTTTATTTGTCTTGACAAGGACTTTGGTCCTAGATGATATCAAGACTAATAAAAGCTTGTATTTAAAAACAAATTTTTAAATAATACAATTTTTTCGTTTCCATGTATGATAAAATACTGGTATTCAGCTGCCTACGGTTTGACTGGAAGCCGGCCACAACATAGTTGGGAAAAGGCTAGGCAGTTGATAAATATACTTTTATTTTAGTTTTTGTGTAACAACTTTTACTATGGGAGCAAACCTAAATCACAAAAAAAAAATAAGCTGTTCCCTACATATTGAAGAGATATACGAACATAAATACCCTACATTTATGTGCGCATTACATGAAGCGACGACGCAATGTTTTTATACGATCCCGGAAGTTTAATGCCGGTTCATTGAATTAATATTTAAATTTGATTCTATAAAAATATACTGCGTTAGGATCTATTCTCTGAAAGAGAATTATTAAAGAGATACACGTATGACATTCGTGTAGTAATAGGTGGCTAATGATAACAGCCACACGGGTCGATCAAAGGTTAAGCTACGCTTGCCGCGGTCGGTTCGTGGATGGGTGACCATCCAATACATATCGAGAGCCCGTCGTGCCTCGGAAAGTACGTCAAGCCGTTGGTCGATGTCATTCGTAGATCTTTGACATTCGTTACGGGTAGTTACAAGCCCAAAAGTTGGACAACCAGTCTTACTAAGGAGTATCATGTTACCCAGCAACTGGGTTGTGGGGGTCAGATAGGTAGTCGCTTCATGAAAAATAATGATATCCAACATGTTGGGAAAAGGCCAGGCAGATTGATTATTGACATATTTAAAACGATATTCGTTGTGAATATTATGTCAACTTAGCCGTTTTATTTCTACCTTAAGTTTATTTTTTTTTACAAAAACATCACGCCTGTAATTCCCGAAGGCTTAGGCAGAGGTGTATCTATGGTACATCCACATTTCACCCGTTATGTTTAAGTCCCATGTAATTAGGAGCGAGTCTATTACCATCGACCGGGCACGAATCCAGACTCTGGGGTGCTACTGAGAAATTCCAGATGGAAAAACCCAATAACATTTTGCCCGAGCTGGGAATCGAACCCAGGACCTCATGCTACCACTACCACTGCACCAACGAGGCAGTCTATTTTTATTTAACGCAATATTATTGTAGTTCTAAAAATATTCACCATGTAGGTGGGTATCTGATTGCAGAAGTGAGTTTTATTTATTTCTGCCAAAAAACTAAGAAGCTTTATATTATCTTTATTGTGTATCCAAACATGAGCGAGTAGGAAGCTTTAGGTTTTTTTTTGGATTTAGAACAATCTGAGAACTGTTTTTGTTTGAAAAAAGGTTGCATGCAGCCACAGAGTACATTTTTATATAATAGGTTGGGGAAAAAGTTTCTTCGCATTTTTTAAGAAAATTCAAAACATTTTTTAATATAGTTTATTTACATTTAACTAAAGTATGTAGGTACCATTTTGTTCGATAACTTTTTGCCATCATGTAGGTAGGGACATGATCCCATTGCTATAGAAATTTTGGGACTTTTGGTCAAAATACCGCGACAAGTGGTTTTGGCAGTCCTCTCGTGATGTTAACCTGACACTGCCTAAAGAATTCTGAAGAGACCGAAACAGGTGGAAATCTGAAGGTGCAAGGTCAGGACTATACGGCGGATGCATTAACACCTCCCAGCCAAACTCTCTTAATTTTTGCTGAGTGGCTAAAGATGTGTGAGGTCTAGCGTTATCATGATGAAAAACCACACCCCTTCTCTTGATTAATTCCGGCCACTTTCTCTCAACTTCTTGCTTTAATCTCATCAGTTGTTTGCAGTAGAGTTCAGAATCGATGGTCCTGCCTGGTGGTAACAGCTCATAATGAATAATGCCCTTCCAATCCCACCACACACACAGCATCACCTTGTTACGAGTTAACCCGGGTTTCGCCACAGTCTGTGAAGCCTGACCGGCCTTTGACCACGACCTTTTTCGCACGTTCTTGTCATACGTGATCCACTTTTTATCACCAGTTATCAGCTTCTTCAAAAATGGTTCGGTTTCATTACGTCGTAATAAAGAATCACAAATGAGTACACGGTTCATTAGGTTTCTTTCAGTGAGCTCGTGAGGTACCCAAATGTCGAGCTTTTTTGTGTACCCAGGTTTTTTCAAATGCGCCAAAACTGTTTTGTGGTCAATTTCCAGTTCTTCAGCTACGTCGTAACTAGTGATATGCCGATCTTGCTCCACTTTTTCAAAAATGGCATCCATTTTATCCGTAATAGGGCGACCAGAGCGACGTGCATCTTTGACATCAAAATTTCCGGATTGAAAACGCTTAAACCAAATTTGTGCTACTCTCACAGACACTACACTAGGTCCATAAACATCGCAAATTTTTTTCGCGGCTTGCGTTGCATTTTTACCTTTTTTGTAGTAAAATTTTAAAATGTATCGAATTTCTTCATTAGATTCACTCATCTTGACGGTACGAAAAACAAATGAAAATCACACATTTTCCTAATTTGAATTTGGAATTATGTTCTTTAAAATTTAAACTTTCAATGATACCAAAACCAGCCAGATACAAATAGTATAGCCAAAGAGATTTTATTACAAGTTCATACATACTATAATGCGAAAAGACTTTTTCCCCAACCTAATATATGCAGCGAAGATGAGAATGTCGAGATGGATGTGTGGAGTGACGAAAATGGATAAAGTAAGACAAGAAATGAGTATTTATGGAGAAATTTGAAAGTTTACAGAAAAGTTGAAAGGAAATCGTTTGGCTTGGTATGGGCATGTGATGAGGAGGGAGGAAACGCATGTGACTAAAAGAGTGATGATTAAGATGGAGTGGGAGAGGAAGAAAAAAGAAAATATGGATGGATTGTGTGGGGAATTATATGAAAGAGAAGGGTGACGGTTGACTTTGACAGGGGAGAATGGAAGAAGAAAACGTATTGCGTAATATACCCTAGGGATAATGGCAGGAAGATGATGATTTGCTTTTTTACCTACTGTTTATACTGATCTTTATTCGCCCTACCATTCCTCGTGACGTATCACGTATGACGTGAGGGATGGTAGGGTGATGAGGTTCCTTTTCAGTACCTACTCATAGGACGCGATCAATCGACTTTTGTAGTTGTGTTGTTTTCCGAGCTCCTCGTGGACGACGTAAAGAGAAGCTATTTTTGCGTAAACTAAAATTCTCGTGATTAAAATTATTGAACAAAATAGCTAACTAAGTAAAGTTGCCACAGATCTTAGAAGAAATAACCTACAGCCACGAGATGATTTTAGAGGAAAGTATGAATTTGCTTACAACCACAGAGATCGCGGTGAGGAACCAGAGGTGAACCGATGGCCTTGTGAAGGCAGCGGGAATGCGCGGTGTGCGAGAAGCACAGGACCGATCGTTGTGGTGATGCTTGAGGATACCCATGTCCAGCAGCGGACGTCGTTGATAGAGACACGAAATTGTCGATGCGGTATCGACAGGCTCAGAAGAGAAATCTACTTAATGACATAAATAAGGAGGCTTATGAACAGAACTAGCTTCTGCCCGCGACTTCGTCGGCGTCAAATTTCTTGTTCTCCGAGCCACCCCGTCGCATCGCATCACCTGCCCACGCTAGTATTTCGTTTTTGTTTAGCGTTCTTTCTGACTTAGCTAATTTATATTAGACTTTCACATTTAGCCAAAATTCAGCCATTAGTTACTATGTTTAACCACCATTGGTTGAGTTAACTACGGATCAAAAAACTGGCTCTTAGCGTACTTTCTGCTTTTTTCTTCTCCTTCTTGCTCGGCTACTATGGTTCCTAGCTTGATGTTAAATAGCCTATAGCCTTCCTCAAGAATTGGGCTATCAAATGCAACAATAATTTTTGAAATCTGACTGGCAGTTCCAGAGAATTAACGCGTTCAAACTAACAAAAAATAAACTCAGCTTTCAGCTCTATTATTATAGGTAGATACTACTTATTGTTGCTTTTCGGTGGCCGCCACACAATGGCTGCCGTGACGGCTGTCATGAAAATGGTTTGACTTTAAGATGTCAAAAACTCTCTCTAAGAAAACAAACCAAGTTACTTTATAAAACAACGTTTCAGTGACGTCATTCGCCGGTATATTTCGGACGCTATGTGGCAGCCTTCGCTCATCTAGGAAACCGCAGCTTTATCACCGACCAGTGACAGTAAGAAGAGAACTTTCTAGAACGAACGAACAAAGCGACAGATGTTCACGACGAACATATTTCAAAAATACTTCAAGTTATTTACAAACTATCTTCAAAGAAAAGTTAACGGGGAAACCTTTTACAAACCTCTCAGGTACCCAAGCAAAAAGAAGAGCAAGTCCTAGATGCCGCTCACCACTCATTATAAGTTGTTGTCAAGTAGTTGAAGAAAATTATGAAAATTATTTATATCGTTAAGGCAACGTCGCAGTTCTACAAGTTCTTCGTGATTATTTTAATAGATTTACTCACTAGATTTTTGTTACAGTCATTTTGGTATTTACTAATACCAAAATAAATTTTACAAAATAACATACATAGGTACTTATGAGTACCAACGATCTAGTGCATGGCTGAAGAAATAGTCATTTAATTTAACGCCGGGTTTCTTGACGGCTATTCAAATCTAAAATCAACTAACAAACATGTTAAATTAACAGAACGGTCAAATCAAATTGGGTTGCTGAATTGGCGATTACGATAAAATTAACTAATCAATGATCATTATCAAATTATTAAGGGCCGGTTTTTTGATCCGTAGTTAACTCAACCATTGGTTAAACATAGTAACTAATGGTTGAATTTTGGCTAAATGTGAAAGACTAAACATGAATGAGTACCATACCAGTACCATTAGTTACTATTTTTTTTTAATATGAATGAGCTAACATGAATACATTAATGTTTAGTTTAGCTTAGCTAAAGCTCACATTAGCCTTTCTCATTTAGCCAAAATTCTACAATTAGTTACTATGTTTAACCATTGGTTGAGTTAACTACGGGTCAAAAAAATGGCTCTAAAGAAAACATCGTATTCTTCATTCATTTTTATAAATAGTTCGTTCAATTTAATGTCAAGCTCGCCGTAGGTGAGTATAGGTATATGTTCCTTGATGTCAAGTAGACACTTGACATTTCTAAAGGCCACATTTTATTTGAAGTTTTGAATGTTTGAGATAACTACAGTTATAATTTAATAATTTGTTTGAAGTGATTTTCGTTTAATTATGGCATCGACATCAAGAGACATGATTTTTAAATTTGAGTTGCATATAGCTTGTACATTTAGGGAAAAGTATCCTTTCCGGTCCCTGTACAGCTCTGCTTGATCACCACCTGGAGATTGTATTTTTACATGCGTACAATTAAATGCACCCACAATATTTGAGTCGCTCGATAGCAAGCGCGGCGAAAGGCGCTGTGATGGACTGTGAACAGCAGGTTCCACCGAAGAACACATGGGATGAGGACGGCTTCACTAAGGTGGAGAGAAAGAAGAGGAAGCCTACTTATCACAACCAGTGTGGGACGGCGCCGGCAGGATCTAACATGCTGCTACGTCCTGCAGTACCGACGACGCAGCTGTACGTGTCCCATTTGCATCGCTCTACGGAGACTGAAGACGTCGTAGAGTACATACGGATGAAGACCAATTATACCTTGACGGTGGAGAAGTTGGAGGCGCGCCATAACACCAATTTCGATTCGTTTGTGGTGCGCGTTCCGGCCCACCATTTGGTGACTTTCCTCAAGGAACAGTTTTGGCCGAAAGTTGTGCTGTATCGGCGTTTCCGCGGCCGGCTGAGCGACACCTCGCAGCCTAACACCACGCCGTCACTACGAGTGCAGTAGTTTTTAAGTTCGGTGTATAAAATATGTATCAGTTTATAGTTATTGTTTTTGTACTTATATATCGACCGTGCTCGTGGCTAAGTAATAACAGCTGCACGGGTCAATTCATTAGGTTAAGCTACGCTTGCCGGGGTTGGTCTGTGGATGGGTGACCATCTTTACCTACCGAGACTCCTCCGTGCCTCGGAAAGCACGTTAAGCCGTTGGTCCCGGCTGTCATTCGTGGATCTTTGACAGTTGTTACGGGTCGTCAGAAGCCCGAAAGTCTGACAACCAGTCTTACCAAGGGGTATCGTATTACCCAGTAACTGGGTTGTGGAGGTCAGACAGGCAGTCGCTCCATGTAAAATACTGGTATTCAGCTGCATCCGGTTAGACTGGAAGCCGACCCCAACATAGTTGGGAAAAGGCTAGGCAGATGATGATATCGACCGTCCTTATTAACAATGTTGGATATACATTTTTACCAATGTTCACTTTTGTACATATATCGAATTACAATTTTTAAAAAAATCTTCACCGTCAAAACATACTTTGAACTGAGGGCAGTTCAAAGTTTGCCCTAACGATAAAAAAGAATCTTTATGATATTAACAATGTCAGTTCTTCGGAAAAGACCACTGTTCAGTAGGGACTAAACAGTAGTCTCCCTGCAGAACCGATATTGTTAATAGGGACGGTCGATATGTATTGTTTTATGGGCCATAGTTGCCAGAAATAAAGGATAAATAAATAAATATTTGGGAACCACTTTATAACATAAAACCACTTTTAATTTTATTTCTATCTTCTTGGTTTGTAGGCCTTTTTATGAAATGTGGTCGCAGTTGGGCCAACTCATGTGATACATTATAAAACGACATGCTGTACTCTTATATTATCCGCCACTGGTATTTGAAATGCTCCAGTTCTATAAAAACTTATAGTTAGCAATATTTTCTCAGCAGCACTGATTGCATTGCCTCTCAATGTAAACGGTTTTAGCCTGGTGCTGATGAGATCCACTAATTGGAGGACAGTCTTCTTCGATAGCCTATACCTAGCCTTGACCTCCTCATCATTATAATGTTCCATTGGATAATTGATTCTTTGGCGATAAACTCTAGACCTAAGGCCTCAATTCCTCCTACGCTGATGTCGGTCGCGTACGGTCGATCGCGTACGGTTGATCGCGGACGTCAGGGAAAAATAAATAATAAAATACCCTACTTGCGATACCGACCGCTCTACGGTGCGACATTCATAGCGACTGTCACGCACGCGTGGCATTCAGCTTATCATCGATAACAGACTGAGGGCGCTCGCACAATTCCATGCTCGCCAGTGGACCGACGTACGCGGCGCTGACGAGCGAGACCGACGCGCACGATTCGCGGTGCGTAGCAACGCGCAACGTACGCGCCGCTGACGATAGCATAGCAGTGTTGTAGAACACAATGTATGGTACGCGCGACCGACATCAGCGCAGGAGGAATGCAGGCCTAATTCCTGTTTGCTCATCTTCACTGCTACTAGAAAAAGACAAAGACGACAGGGAGGATGCCATCTAGATAACAAAAATATGTACCGCAGTTGAGGTACCTATAGAATTTTTATTGTTTGTTTTAGATTTTTATACAAGTAAACGATAAAAAGCTGACTGAATGCTACTTACATGTGTATTTCTGATTTGTGTACAAGCAAAACGTGAAATCCTTCGTGAGTACCTACCTCACGGTTCCGTTTGTTTGTAGGAAATATAATTGTCAGGTTATCAAATTTTAAGTAGAAAAGCAATCAATCTCGTGGCCGTTTATTAATTATAATTAAAAAAATATCCAAACAAAACAGAAAATCACAGAGAACGCAAAGATAATCGCTCGAGCTCGACAGATTAGCTAACACAACATTTGACAGCGGCTTGACATGACATTCAAGCTTAATCTTTCGTTAAGAAACCCATATTCTAAACTAACGAGGGATTTTTGTACTAATTTGATTGTTGATCAAAGATTTAAATCAAAGTACTTAATCAAAGTTCGTGCAACTCGTTTTCAACTTAACAAGAGCTTTAACACAAGATAGGTTAATTTCAGATTTGAATAGCCGTCGAGAAACCGGGAAATCTATTAAAATAATCACGATAAAACTGTAGAAATGCGACGTTGCCAGCCCGCCTGGGACAAACGCTCTTAAGCCGTGGCTGTCGGCTAGCGTCGCATTCGCTTGCAATACGCCTGCAATATCGCTTAAAAAGGAATTAAAATCCATTGCAGCTTTTCTTAGCCGCTGAAGGTGTCTTCAAAATCGTCTTGTCGTGTGACAAGACGATTTTGTCACGGATCGATTGAATAGATACGACTTTTATTCACTTCATCTTTTAGCATAAATATAACATAACTTTACGCCTGTAATCCCCGAAGGTACAAGCAGACGTGTACCTATACTGCCGTCATAAGGAAAGTATCCGACATTTTTTTTTGAAACAGAATTATTTACATATTCAGAATCAGCAAAAAAACACGCATCTACCAGTATTTCTAAATTGGCGTACACTTAACGAAAACCTAATAATTCTTACTATTAAAAGACGCATCTGCCTTTGTATCTTGTACTTTAAACAGGACAAAATGATACGTCCTTTTTCCTTACAGCGGTAGTATATGTCCCACATTTCGCCAGTAATATATAATTCCTAAATGGGACTTCAGCAATACTGAGAAAATCCTGACGGCAAAACGATTCACTAGCATTTTGCAACTTCTATACAGGATGTACCATATCAACCGTCCCATACAAAACATCAATACTTACTCGACCCAAATAGACGGCTGATACCTGTACCAGTTTCTTTGTTTGTTACCTTTTCACGCCTAAACCACTGAACCGATCATCCTGAAATTCTACACATTTGTTGGCAGGTGTACAGAAACGGACATAGGCATACTGCAGCGCATCGGGCATGTTCGCGAGCATCCGCATAGACTGTTTTTATGCCAGCATGCGCAAGAGGGCGACCTCGATAGCGAGTAGAGTGCGGAGCAGCGGCAACAGCCTTCTTACCGTTGTTGCCAACAGGTTGGACGGGCCTTTCATGCAGCACTGGCAGGCCTTACATGCACCCGTATATCGGGCATGGGGCAGGTAGAATTGTTAACCAGTTACCAATATTACTATTACTATGAATCTGACATTTTTATATTTTTTAACATTTTTAATTATTATTATTATTTTTCGTATTATTATTATTTGGATTTTCTTTAGTCACAATTTATATAAGTGAGTATGTATATGAGTGTATAACTATGGACTAGTACTAAAAAAAAATCAATCTGCCTAGCCTTTTCCCAACTTTGTTGGGGTCGGCTTCCAGTCTAACCGCATGTAGCTGAATACCAGTATTTTACGTGGAGCGACTGCCTATCTGACCTCCACAACCCAGTTATTGGGTAATACGATACCCCTTGGTAAGACTGATTGTCAGACCTTCGGGCTTCTGACGACCCGTAACGACTGTCAAAGATCCATGAATGACAGCCGGGACCAACGGCTTAACGTGCTTTCCGAGGCACAGAGGAGTCTCGGTATGTAAAGATGGTCACCCATCTACGGACCAACCCCGGCAAGCGTAGCTGAACCTGATGGATCGACCCGTGCGGCTGTTATTACTTAGCCACAAGCTCCTCCTATGGACTAGTACTAAGTCTGAAATAAATGCGGCGGGTTCGCGGTGAGTGCTAACGCGTGCCCGTGTTCCCGCCACAAGCGGCAGAGGAGGACACCGTGGAGTTTTAGTGGGTTGGAGTCCCACATAACTGCACTATCTCCCCGTGGTAGTGTAGTATGCATGAGCATTTCTCCACGCGAAAAAAAAAAGTCTGAAATAAATAAATTATTATTATTATTATAGGGTACCTTTCATTCCGAAAAAAAGTACTGTTCCCGAGGAAAACAACAATATAACGATAATAGATGGCGCCACGTGTCTTTCGAATCATGATTGAGGTATATTCTTATAGAAACTTTAGTAGAGTGTTATGAGTTTTTTTTTAAGTACTTAATTCATTTTATGAGTCTAGAGTGTCGATAGACCGGTTTTCATCCTCCTTACTAAAATAGTATATAGGTAGAAGCGAAAGTAAGTTTGTTTGCTTGGCACGCCCTAAACCGCTGAACCCATCATTATGACATTATGCATAGGAATACGTTGTCAGGGACACAAAAAAAAAAAAAAAAAAATACCTACCTTTCATCCACAAAAAAGTACTGTTCCCGAGGGATACTAACGAATATTATAAATGCGAAAGTGAGTTTGTTTGTTTGTTACGCTTTCACGCTAAAACGAATGAAATTTGGCACGTGGGTAAACCATGACCTGGACAAGGACATAGACTTAACTTTGTTTATTTTACTTCGATGGTCCTATTCCTAATTTATCATTTGTGACTTCGAGTTTCGGCTTTTTATACAATCTTCATATATGTAAGTGGGCACATCCTTTATTACTGGAGGCCTTTATTTAGGTATAAAGTTCAGCTTACGTTTTTAGTTTTGTATTTTTATTTCTGCTTGAGTATAGTTTTCGATTTTTTTTTTTTTTTGGTATATTGGCGTGTGCTAGCTTGCATATAGCAAATAATTTAATTTAATGTTTTGTGTTGCGTAATGTACCTAAATTATTATGCGCAGTGTTGTATACATTCATTTTTTTTAACTGAACAGACAGCTGTGCTGCTGGGGAGTTTGTTGCGCCACTTTTTCTCCTCAGCTAAAGCACTAGGAAGTGGTGAAGGGCGGGCGTTTTGGGGGACTGACTTATGTAATTTTGACGTTCAAAAAGTGCTGATTCTCAGCCTAGTTTGAATAAATGAGTTTTGATTTTGATTTTGGCTACTTTTCATCCTGGATCGCAGAATAAGTCATGGGCAACCACTAGTGTAGATATATTTTTGTGTTTGTAGGCTTAACCGCGTTGTTCTTCTCGACTACGCAATGGATTTTGATGCGGTTTCCACCATCGCTTAGAGATTTTATTCAGTCTCCCAGAACGCCCGCGCCCCCGCCGACCGAACGCGTCGTTTTCATTTTACTTTTGATTTTGTGCATCCTTGTTATGACAATAAAAAGCGTAATACTAACAATTGTTGAGTGTACCGATGTTAGAATAAACAGAAGAACTCAAAGTTATCGTTTTTTTTTTAAGTTACCAAACGATTGTGAAACGTAAGTCAATTCCATTTCATAATTAGTTACCGGTTGTGCTGTTGAAAATGTTTGTCATTTAGAATCTCCATTACAATATGTGCGACGTTTCTATCGATATGTTTTCTTTACTTTTATATTGTACTGTATGCACATTGTATAGCATAAAACATAATCGTACATAAGTAATGTGAGCAGGGAGTTTGTCAGTGTGAGTATGATAAGTAAAATAAATTAGTAGGTATAATAATGTAGATCTAGACGTTATTTATGTGACAATGACAATAATGAAAAAATTCAATCTTAGATTTTGAATGTACAGACATTATTCATATTATAACTATAATATATACCTACATATGTTATTGATACAGTTACATTTTTAATGACGAAAATCTATTAAAAAATGTCGAGTCGTGTTGCTAGATACCTACTATAGTTGCCGACATTTAACTTGAGCTCTCGGCGGAGTGACGGGCGTTTGTATGCGCGTCGTCTTGTCTAAGGAGTAAGGTCCTAAATCGCATAAAGTAATTAAGGATCAGAGCTCAAGATGAATGTCGGCAACAGTACTCGCAATCGTACGATCTCACAAACCTACATTTTTCGCCCGCTAAAGTTATTTTTGTTCACTCTCTGCCAGTCTTATTTTTCTATGTACTTTGTCATTGGTGTAATGCAGTAATGTTGAGAATCTTATAGGTACACTTTTATTCTCGGCAGCAGGACACAGCCACTCGATAATAAACTTTCGAACCTTGCGAACACGTACCGTGTGTCAGCTATCGTCTTAAAAGGTCGTCGTATCTACAGTATTTTATTTTCTTTCCGGACACCCCTAGTATTCGGAAAAGCGGCGTAGGTATTTTACGACGAGAAAGGACACAAAGTAATAACAACTCCAAAGCGCGGCGATTAAGTGCAATTTAGCATGCGCGTGGGGAGTAAGTGATTTTGTAGGCTATTATGAAAGCCACTTTGTTCAAGATCAAAGGAGTGCAACTTCTGTACGTTAGTACTATTATTTATTCTGTGTTTTCGTTACAGTGCGAAGTCTACCAGTTCACTCTTACCTCAAGCCGTGTTAAAGAAATTCGTTCCAAAAACTTTATATTATTATTGTCTTGTGTAGGATGTACGCTTGAAGGCAACGAGCTTCAATTCATAAAAAAAGAACGTAGGTAGTGTAGGACGATAATACATGTATTTTTGCCCAGACAACCTTGCTAAATGTCAATTAGAGGATTCTAATTTAAAGGCAAACTCATTCGCAAATAGATTTTGCGAGGTGGTAGATGATTGTTATACTTATTTTTTACCCTTAAGGCGAAAGCGCCAAGGTAGTCCGCGAAATTCAAATTTTCTTAGGTTTTTTGTAGTTTACAAGTCGGTATTAGATTGTACGTTGATCAAAATATAATTTCCGGCCGTAACAAGTATCTATTTAAATAATTCGAATCATTAAAGTGATCAATACAACTCTTTAAGACTAGGTAATCCTAATGAATGACTACTTCATGAAATCTTGACATTTTAGGCTTATACTAACTTAAGGAGTTGTATTACTGATTCTAATGATTATAATTCTGTCAATAAACATTTGTTACGTCCGCAAATCATACTTTATTTTACATAAACCTTAATACTGACTTGCAAATTTAAAAAAAAAAAGTAAGAAAATTCCGCGGGCTACCCTGACGCTTCCCCCTTAAAAGGGCCCTTCCCGGCCCGTCTATCGTCAACGATGGTCGAAAAGCTTGTTGTTTCATCCAGCGCAACGTCCGTTGACTAACAAACAAGTGAGAACGCAATAACATTGAACAAAAAATTGTGTGCGGAAATTTTATGAAACTTGTTCCAGGAAATACGTGTTTTTAGTAAGCCTTACAAGTTTGTGAAATAAATGTTTGTCATTTAGAATCTCCATTACATGTGCGAGGTTTCTATCGATACGTTTTCTTTAATTTAACAATTTATGAGTACATTATGAACGGCCAAAGTTCAGGTAAAAATTGTGCAATAGAGCAGATTTTTGGAGGCTTATACTGGCTTTGTTTCTCCAAATTTTTATTTTTCGCTTTGATAGGAACCTAGATACAGTGCACAAAATACCTATTGTTTCAAAATACAAGAGTTTTTATGAAAAGTATGACGGGTTGGCTGCTCTTAACCGCTACTAAGTTAAAAATCGTCGTGTATGAGAAATAACACACTTCATAACATTAAAGAAGAATCTGATGAAAATAAAGATATACAAATGGATCAGAAACCGTGGATACGTATGTTTATGGACTAATTGCGTAACACACTATCAGTCGGAATTTGAATCATTTTGGAGCAAATTGCTAAACCATTGCTTCATACGTTCGAAAAATTTATCTGCTCAACGACGTAAATCACGCAGTGAATGTTGTTGAATTGTCAAAATAAAACCGATTCCGACTGATAGTGTGTTACGCTATTAGGGTGCCGAAATTTTATTTTTTTTCTATTTTGTCATTTCACAATTTAGGTTATTTTTATAACCTCAATTTTCGGTGATGGTTATTCAATTACAACTTAATAATGTTATTTAAACAATAATAGTTCGAAAAACTGGTGAGATATAAAGTTCAAACCTTCCAAATACAGATGAATGATTGCGAGTGATTGCATAAAACTTTAACCAGGGTTTGTTTGCATTTTCATCAGTTAATTTTGGAACAGACTACTTAGCGTCATCTTCACCACACATCACTAAACACGTTTAACGCTAAACGAGTTTAAAACACCATTCTGTCTCTGTCATCTTCAAACGATTGAGAGAAACGGAGCGATGTGTTATACTCGTTTAGCTTTAATCGCGTTTAGTGATGAGTGGCGAAAATGAGCCTTCGTAAGGATTTTACCAATGGAACTGAACGCGATCAGAACATAAACCACGTTTAAAAGCTGTCAGTGTCTTTGTTTTTTTTTGAAATATTGACACTGACAGCTCTTGAACGCGGTTTAAATGTGCTAAAGGCGTTCATTTTCATTGGTGAAATTCAACCTTAGTCGTAGGTTCTTTATAATCAAGAAAACTCCACACTCTGTCATGCTAATCCTAATCCTAACATAATATTATAAAATAATGCGAAAGTGAGTTTGTTTGTTACGCTTCCACGCTAAAACGACTGAACGGATTTGGATGAAATTTCACAGATAGCCTGGGAGAAGGACATAGGCTATTTTTTATCTGGATCGCAGACGAAGTCACGGGCAACAAATACTTACTTTTATAAAGCAAAGCACATGGAGATATTTTTAAAGATCTTTTTTTAAATTCTGGTCTTTGTGACTTTTAACCTTCAAAGGCCAAAAGTTTCTACCCTTTTCACTTTTTTTTTTTTCGACTGGGAGAAACCCCACCACTCCCTAGAAAGACTTAATTTTAACTTACGAGTATAATGTAGCATTAAGTATAGCCCGCGGCACGTAAGTTGACAAGGTTTTGGCGTAGTGGGGGTAAGTTCGCGCATGCTACACTTATTGCAACAAAAAATGGTCACTTTTATTGCTTGTCATTATTCTGTGGTTATTACCATAATTTATTTTTAAACATAACTATTTAGAAGAAAGTTAAAGAAAGGAGAAGAATTCGTGAAGTATATTAGGAGTAATAAATAAAATATACAGGGTTATTTGTAAAACACCAACAACCTCTTAAGAGGTCATTGTACTCATCATTATGAACAACTTTTACTATGGGACCAAACCTGAAATCGCGAAAAAAAAAACAGCAGTTCAGTACATTTATGTTCGCATAATTCGTCAAAATATGTAACAGTACACATCATAAACCATTTTTCTGGCATGTCTACGTAAAATGGTATTTGTTTGTGGCATTATCTAAATTTAAAAATTCAAACAAAACAATAACAAGAACTTGTAACAAAAACTCAACAGCTCAACAAAAACAAATGTTACAATTTTAGTGCACGCAAGTGTACTCGGGAGCGAATGGAACGTGGACGCGACGCGAGAGACAAGGGTCGACTGACCAACCAATCGCAAACTCGGAATGATGCTACCTCATTCCCCGCGTCCCGCTCGCGACCAAAGAGATCTAAAAAATGACTTCTGCGCATCTAACGACTCTTGCCAACTTACGTGCCGCGGGCTGTACCAAATGAGGAGTGTCATTTCAAAATAGCATAACTGCATCTTAACATTACACTTTTTTATTATTTGTATTTTATGTTTCACGATCTTTTGTCAAATAAATATTATTCTTTTAGGGTTCCGTACCAAAATGGTAAAAAGGAACCCTTATGGTGCGACTCAGTCTGTCTGTCCGTCACAGCTGGATATCTCAAGAATCAAATATGCTATCAACTTGAAATTTGGAATAGTTTTAGATGACGTTTGCCCAACTATTTTTCAAATAAGAAAGAATATTGTTTTTGCATCAGGAACTGAAAGCGGGTCTTAAAAATTCGAAGTGGGGCTACTAGGACATGTGGGGTGTCATATGAAAGAGCGCTATTCGTATATTCTCAAACATTTTTCTTTTTTTAGGCCGCATAGTTTTAGACTTTTGATGAGAAATGTAAAAAAAATACCGTTCCCCCTTATCTCCGAAATTTGCATAGAGGAAAATCAGAAATTATTCTGTATGATAGAAGTTAATGTAAATATTACAGGAAAAATAAAACGATTTCCTAAATAGCACAATTTTTTATATATATGATGGTACGGAACCCTCGGTGCGCGAGTCCGACTCGCTCTTGACCGGTTTTTTTTTCTTTCTTTCTTTTATCTTATTTTTTCAGAAAATAGCATTAATTAGTATTTGTAAGTTGGTATTTAATACCATCCTTAGGTAAATACAAGTAGGTATATTTTTAACTTCTATGTATACTAATAATATAACTGAAGAGTTTGTGTACGTTTGAACGCGCTCATCTCTGGAACTACCAGTCGGATTTGAAAAATTCTTTTTGCATTTGATAGCCCAATTCTTGAGGAAGGCTATTGGCTGTTTATCATAACGCTGCGGCCCTTCGAAGCCGAGAAAAAGGAGAAGAAGAAAACAGAAAGAACGCTAAGTGCCAGTTTTTTGATCCGTAATTAACTCAACCAATAATAATAATAATAATAATATCCTAGGACATTGTTCACACACGGTCATCTGATCCCAAACTAAGCAGAGTTTGTACTATGGAAACCAGATAACTGATATACTACATACACTACTTTTTTTTTTTTGTAAATACATACTTATATAGATAATTACACTCAGACTCAGGACAAACAGACATGTTCATGCACACAAATGTTTGTCCTGGATGGGAATCGAACCCACGACCAGCGGCATGGCAGGTGGTATCTTAACCAACCACGCCATCTGGCCTGTCAAAATGTTAAACATAGTAACTTATGGTTGAATTTTGGCTAAATGTGAAAGGCTAATATAAGTTAACTATCATGAATGTATTCATATTAAGTAACTCATTCATGTTAAAAAATAGTAAATAATGGCATTGCGGGAAACATATTAGCCTAAATTCAATCATTAGTTACTATGTTTAACAACTGGTTGAGTTAACTACGGATCAGAAAACCGGCCCTAAGCGAAACCGAAATACTAGCGCGGGCAAGTGATAAATGATAAATGATTTTTATTTCTGTAAGTAGGTTTGTACAAACACTTTTACAAGACAATCATGTTTTTTTTTTAAACTAGATGAGGTCGGCGTTTCCTATCTGACTACTCTGAGAAGAAAGGTCGAAACAAACTCAGAGGTCACAGTCTCTTATAAAGTCCAGACATAATCTTGGTCACTTCATGTGAAGACCATGTAGATTAGTGTCTGAAATGGTCTTTTGAGGAAAGAACCACACAGATTGAGAGGACCTGTCCAGTCAGTGCACGCATTTGTCAGTAATCAAGCGATGTGATGCGACTGGGTGGATCGGGGGGAGAAGAAATTTTACGCCGACGAAGTCGCGGGCAGAAGCTAATGATTTACAAAAGAACTTCTGTACCAACTTCAATAAAACACAGCATTAAGTTTCTCTCAATTTAACTAAATAAAAGTAAAAGCTTCCCGTCTCGACACAACCGAGATCTATTGAACTTCACGTAACGAAGTATCGCGTTTCATTCACTACCGGAGCGATTGCAAAATATCGAGAACTGTGAAGTTCTTAAAAGCAGTCGTGAAACCTATACAAGGCTGTAGTTGTTCTTTCTTAGAACTTACCAGGGCCAGCAGTCTCGACATAGATAGCGATCGCTTCCCCACCGAATTCTGTCGCAAAGTCATTGTGGGCTACCTAGACGGTCAAAATTGCTTGACAAGTATGTATGTGATTTTTCGTGTTTGTCATGCAATTTTGATCGTCTAGTGACCCCACTAGGACTTTGCGACCGAATTCGGTAGTAAAGCGATCGCTGTCTATGTCGAGACTGCAGCCCCTGGTTGATTTTACTTAGCTAAGATCAACTTGTAGGGCATCTATCAAATAAAATACCTATATCGGAGTCTGGCTAAAGATTACAAATAGAGCTAGAACAAAGGTAAAGGTAGCTATGCTTGCCGCGGTTGGTCCGTGGATGGGTGACCATCTTTACATACCAAGACCCCTCCGTGCCACGGAAAGCACGTTAGGCCGTTGGTCCCGGCTGTCATTCGTAGATCTTTGACAGTCATTACGGGTAGTCAGAAGCCTAAAAGTCTGACAAGCAGTCTTACTAAGAGGTATTTTGTTACCCAGTAACTGGGTTGTGGAGACCAGGTAGACAGTCGCTCCATGTGAAATACTGGTGGTATTCAGCTGCATCCCGCTTAAAGCCGACCTTAACATAGTTGGGAAAAGGCAGATTGACATTTAGTCTGGGTAAAGATTGCAACGCAAAACAAAACACAAAGAAAAATCGCACAAATAGAGGACAGGCCGAAACCATTGCATTTTAATTCGTACAATCTCGGTAACGTCATTTCAATACAGCGGCACCACAGAATAAATAAAAGTACCCGGCACGCCCAATAATCCGGCACTCGGCACATTTTTTGTATTGCCAGGAGTTTCCTTGTCGATAACGCGAGTTCGCGCCAAAACCGTAAACATGAGATTGATTTAGATTGATTTTCGCTGTTAATTCAGTTCCATACGCTTAGGTAATCTGTCATTAAGGCTTCTACTAGTACAAGTAGGTAATAAGAGAATACATGAAATTTCAAAAAAAAAAGGCGAAAACCTAATGTGTGAGTGAGAAAGATTTAAAAAAAGGGCAAAACACAAAAGTTTATAGCCATTATTTTAAGAAACATTAAGTTAATTATTTTATTTATTTAACCGTTTATGTACACACAAATTAACAGACAAGAATAAAGGAACAGAAAATTACCTACAAATGTGATGCTTATTTCTAAAGAAATCTCTTCCAGCATACCTGCGATAGGACAGAGGATAAAAAGAGACGTAGACACCGTGTGTAAGAATAAAAGAGAAAATAAAAATACATAATAAAAATATTAAGTAAATTGTGTTTTTAGAGGAGATTGAAATAACATACAGAAAAATGTTTTTAATATCCATGAAATAGGCTTTACTTCACGCATAATTTTAAGGCATTAATCTTTGAACATGATTCCCGACGGCATGTGGCCGCCGCGGCTGACATCAACGCCTAGTTTACTGAAAACTTTACTTTTTTATTGTCTCAATTTACTAAAGGAAACATTTGACAAACGACTAATTTCACGAAATCTGGCCAGCTCGTTCGTGCGATTTGAAGCCATTGAAGCCATTTTCTCTGAGGATATGTAATGTCGCATGTCTACTCCGATAAACGAGTAAAATTGAGCACTTGGATGCCATTGCTCAACATTCGATGCATTATTGCCGAAATACAGCCTGATTTACTGCGAAGAGTGTGTGAATATTTGACCGATTACGGCATGCACGCGTCAGCTGCGGCGGCCATATTCCGAAATCATATTCAAACATTAATGCCATGAAATGATCTGTCAAATTTAGCCAATTTCATGGATAGTGAAAACATTTTTCTGTGTTTTATTTCAATTTAGAGTTCTCTGCCTCTAAAAAAATACTCTTTATTTGAATTTTTTAAATAATGCAAATTCCATTGATCAAAATTTTCCACTAATCCCTTGTGTCTGAATTAGCGCCAGATTACCAAGATTGTACTGTAATTAAATATACCTATACCTATAATAAAAGGTACATGGTTACAAGGAAGTACCCTAAAACGTATAATAGGTACCCTAAAATGTATTCAACTAATTTCTTTATTAAACATTTACCCCCTTAGCTTGAACTCAAATTAAGTCAATCATACCTAAGCTTCGGAAAAAGGTTGGTTAATCTAGAGATAATGCTGGATGGAAATTTGTTCCGCTTTTATTAATGAGGCCTCGTTAGTCTGGTGTTCTATTCCCAGGTCAGGCAAAGTGTTGTGGGGGAAAGTCTGAATTTGTGCCCGGTACATGGGACTAAAATATAACAAGCGAAATGTGGGTGCACTATACTGCCGAAGTAATGAAAAAGGACGTACGTACAGAAATATTGAAATGGAGAAGAAAATATTTTGTCCTGTTTAAACTATAAGATACAAAGGCAGATGCGTCTTTTAATTGTAAGAATTATTAGGTTTTCGTTAACTTTACGCCAATATAAAAATACTGGTAGATGCGTCTTTTTTGCTGATTCCGAATATGTAAATAACTCTATTTCGAAAAAAAATGTCAGATACGTTTTTTTTTCCTTATGACGGCAGTATAGATACATACCTCTTCCTAACCCTTCGTGGATTACAGGCGTGATATTATATTATGTTTTTAATATGGCGGTTAGCCCACTCCTGTTTTAACGAAGACATAGGTAGGTAATGACAGGTAATTGGCAGGATTGACAGGCCAGTTGGCGTGGTTGGTTAAGATACTACCGGCCATGCCGCTGGTCGTGGGTTCGATTCCCATCCAGGACAAACATAAAAAAGTAGTATATGTAGTATATCAGTTATCTGGTTTCCATAGTACAAGCTCTGCTTAGTTTGGGATTAGATGACCGTGTGTGAACAATGTCCTAGGATAAAAAAAAACAGAAAAAAAAAAATAAAAAAAAAAATGCTATGTACTTACTTGGTAACTCAGTAATTTATTCCTCAAATTAGATTCAAGAACTACTCTTCTTAGATCCTCACTGATTTTAATTCCACTCATTTTACTTTATCACTAAGTTTTCTGTGGAAACTTTGCGTTTTAGTACTCAGTGACGGACAATCGTCCGTGAGGTCCACCATTGAGTTGGCCAACACAGTTTATTTACAACAGAACCAACCAACACGAGTGACAGAGAAGTTTGTATAAGTGTGAAGAAGTATGTAGTATGTTGAGTAAGGCCGCTCTTACATGAAGCTACTAAGAAACTGCATATTTTTTCGGCATGACCTATATAGTGTTTGGAAGAAGAACATACAACATTTTTAAGCCATTTTAAAACTTTGGAAACATACAAGTTATTTTGTAGAACCCATTGTACATAAGTGTACATTAAAGCCATAAATTATAGCTATTTTCACATATTCTATTTTCACCACAAGCACTAAGCGACACTTAAATATAATGCCTAAATATTATTTCACGTTAGATTTTGAACTCTCGGTGCTAAGCATAGCGTTGAAAATTCAACAGTGCGCTTTTGTTTAGGCATGACATTAAACTCGTCCCACACCTCGCAGCAATTACTTTTTTTCATCAATGTACAGTTTTGACTTCGTTACTATTTAATTGAATAGATACGTTGCACAAAAACCTACATGGGCACTTATAAAATGTCAGAAGCTGGGTGCACGGTTCCAATTGGTCGTTGCCTATGGAGAAGAGCGGGCAAGACACCCCACCGTTATTCTTTTAAAAATAATTGGCCTTTACAATGTTTTTAATGTCAATGTTTCGTGTGAGTAGCTCCGTGTGAGGAGGGCCTAACAGTTCGTTGTGCTAACTCCATTTTAAAACTTCAACTGATACCGTAGGTAATGGACTGATTGAGACGATGATTGGCTCGTCGCGAATCTTTCCGTTCTTTATTGTTGTTATATTTTTATTAACGTTGAGATGGTTAAAGACAATGTCAAATCATTTAATTCAAGTAGGCCAATAAAAAGCACTTTTGAACGTCGAAATTTACAAGAAAATAGAATGAATATAGGTGGTTTCCAAAAGGTAGTTTCGTATGGGGAAGAAACTCCATAGTCACTCTTAGAAGTAACCGAATAAAGGACCATATTTTTGTTCTCAACCGCCACACTATCAGATTTAGGGTTTGGGAAGTCTCGATAGTCTCAAAGGCTCAGGACATGAAACAACCCACGATCAAAGTCCCGGGAAGTCCCAGGATTTTGAGACTCCTCAAAATAAAATTAGAATCGAGTTTATTTTTTAGTAAAAAATTTATTGAAGACTAGCTGACCTAATATATAGATAATTACACCCAGACTCAGGACAAACAGACATGGTCATGCACACAAATGTTTGTCCTGGATGGGAATCCCACGACCTGCGGCGTGACAGGTGGTATCTTAACCAACCACGCCAGCTGGTCTGTCAAATTAGGTATGGATGGTACTTGGTACTTAACAGAATAGAAAATGGTCAACAAATCGAAGCATCTATGAGTCTACAAATAGCTATAAACTCAAAAACTACCGACCTGGATTTCCAGACGGTTTTCACCAATTGACGGAGTGTTCCATGAGAAATGTTAGACGTTGTCCTGTCAAAATTTCAATAATTCATACAAAATTCCCATAGAAAATGCACTTTCAGTTTTCCCGAATTTTCCAATTTTCCCGGCAAGTTTTAAAACAATTTTCTTTCACACAAACCTTGTCCTGACAATTACAAACACAACACAAAAAGAATTATCCAAATAGGTGCAACCGTTCTGAAGTGATGCGCTTACATACTTGCGGCATTTGATTTTTATCAAATCCCAACATTAGTAACGTTAATTATAGCTCTAAACTGAACAGTTCGTATGTTTAATTGCAAGCACTACCTCATAAAGTGAAATTGACGACTGACTGAGCTGACTGTGACAGATACAGTCACAAATTTCACGAATTCACGATCTCCTAGACAAACGTCACAAAACAGCAATATGGCGGCGAACGCATTTATTGTGTAGAGCTTGTCTACTCTGAAATGAAGCGCCCTACAACCACATTTACTGTAGTGTATATACAAATTCTAGTAGTGGGGCGCGTCATTCATTCAGAGTAGACAAGGTCTACTCAGAAAGTTACATAAGGAGACATAGTCAATTTGATCATGATTGTGAAGCTGTGTAGAGCTTTACAATGATACGAAATGTAAGAAAAAATACATAGTTGTTCTCTGACTTTGACTTTCAAAGTGGCTTACTTTGGAAGTCAAAGTCAAAGTTTTTTTATTTGTAAAACATAGGTGGGTGTAAAAACAGGTGCTGTAAATATAACATCTATAGGACAGTATTTTATATGGAGCGACTGCTTATCTGACCTCCACAACCCTGTGTGTGTAAGTGACTGGGTAATATGATACCCCTTGGTAAGACAAGTTGTCAGACTTTCGGGCTTCCGACGACCCATAACGGCCGTCAGATCCACGAATGTCAGCCAGGACCAACGGCTTAACGTGCTTTCCGAGGCACGGATGAGTCTCGGTATGTAAAGATGGTCACCCATCCACGGACCAACCGTGGCAAGCGTAGCTTAACCTGATAGATCGACCCGTGCGGCTTTTATTACTTAGCCACGAGCTCCTAATTACACTAATGTGGGTAACAGAAATAAAATTCAATTAAAATTAAATAACAAAATCTATCCGCGGTAAATTACGTAAAGAACGGTGTACATCAAATAAAAATCTTGTAGAGTTCTGTGCACTTGAGTGGTTTGAAGAGAACTTTACAAAACAGCAAACGAGCGGGGAAAATGTGTACGACTTCGTTTACATTGTGAAATCGCAAAGTAAAAGAAACATTGCGGTTCAAGTTTCCAATAAACATAACAATGTTTATTCGAAACTGGGGCTGCAACACAGTTTTTTAAACTAATATAATAGCTGTTAACGAACACTAACATTTTTAGATTTTTAATGTTTGTTACCTCAGAATTACGTAATTTTTTAATTAACATTAATCGATTTGAAGATTTTTATTTTTTATTAGAAAGGATGATAGTATGTAGGTACCTACTGTAGAAGGTCAGAGTCCAATTATGTGGTAGCTCTGAGTTTCTACAGAGACGTGTAGTTGGATAGTGAATAATACTCAATTAAGCAACTGCGAGAGTGTAATTTATAAATCGGAACATCCGAAAAGGCACACTTCTTAAAATTATACCGCCTAGTCTCTTAGCTAAAATCGAAGTGCCGTCAGGCAAAACATCCGTAACGACTGTCAAAGATCCACGAATGACCGCCAGTACCAACGACTTAACGTGCTTTCCGAGGCACGGAGTAGTCTCGGTATGTAAAGATGGTAATTATTTTAAAAAAAATAGCTTTATACTGGCGCAAGTAGTCGAATGTCAGCCTTATGTACAACATAAGGTTAAGGCCCAATGCATGGAACCTTTACAGTACTTACTTCCAGATTGGTCCCATATAAATTTGGTCAAGTTCTGATGAGTGGTTTTTGAATTAGCTTCAATAATACTTATTTTTTCCAATTAGTATGTTTTTATGATGTTATAATACTGACATTTACATAGCAAGTAGTGGAATACGAATTTGTGCAGAACCACAAGTCAATCAATCTGCCTAGCCTTTTCCCAACTATGTTGGGGTCGGTTTCCAGTCTAACCGGATGCAGCTGAATACCAGTATTTCACATGGAGCGACTGCTTGTCTGACCTCCACAACCCAGTTACTGGGTAATACGATACCCCTTGGTAAGACTGGTTGTGCAGAACCACAAGTAAAAAGTGAAAAATAAAACTTATTACAAAAAAAAAAACACTACAATACGAAAAGGCAAAAACTAACCTAATCTTCTGAATTTGAAGTTATTTTTCATTTTGTAGTTTTTTGTTATTTTTTTTTTTTTCAGCTAGAAGTCAGCTATTTTTTATTTGTGAACCTGTTCTTGGTTTTAAAAAAAACTGAAAACAAAATATTTCTTGCTTACATCGTTTTAGTTACTAGTCCAAAACGTGGAAGTCCTTTATTTCAGTTCACGCGAGTGGAAAATGGTTTGTTTTTCCCTTATGCCAGCATTAATATAATATGATTATAAATATAAGTACAACATAAATGTACTAAGTAATTACTCCTATCGCATTTCTGCAGCGGATTATTCACAAATACAGTATGTTAACCAACAGAGGGCGTTCCCGTTAACTCGCAATAGTATAGCATCCATACATGCTAAAAAAAATATTACCATTCGAAAACAAAATGGTTTTTATTTTTTTAAATATTAAAATATTCACTAAAAATGTTAAATTGATACGTAAAAGAAACACTCTGTACACGCGTACTTGAAGGACGGAAACATCGCAATTTAGTTTTTATTTTTAGTGAATATTTTTATATTTTTTTGAATATTTTAGTGAATATTTTAATATTACAAAAAAAATAAAAACCATTTTGTTTTCGAATGGTAATATTTTTTTTAGCATGTATGGATGCTATACTATTGCGGGTTAACGGGAACGCCCTCTGTTGGTTAACATACTGTATATGCAGCTTTGTACCTCAGTTTCTCTTGCTGTTTGAAAGCATTTCAAGTTCGCGAGCAATTGAACGCTCGTCCATGCCAAAACTTCCAATGCGAACTACATACAAAATAACGGTTCGGTATACATTATTAGGGTTCCGTACCAAAATGGTAAAAAAGGAATCCTTATGACGCTACTTCGTCTGTCAGTCTGTCTGTTACAGCCAGCCTTTATTTTCATTTACGCCGTATACTAGTTTTTGACTTTTATTCGAAAATGTCCGTAAAAATACCATTGCCGTACCTTATGTACGGGACCCTCAGTGCGCGAGACCGACTTGCTCTTTGCCGGTCCTTTTTATTTATGTGTGTAAATGTGATTACCTACTGAATTACTGATTAGAAACACAGACTAATACAGATGGGACTCTCCGCAGTTTAGGTTCATACCTAAACTGCGGAGTGCTTCGCTGCGGAGTACTCGAGTCGCCTGAATTAGCCCGACTTGTCGGGCTAATTCAGTGCGGGTTGCCGCGCACCGTCCGGCTCGCACGGTCAGTAGTGAGTATCGACTCACTCACACACCGCGTCGTAAAAGAAGACAACCCTAACAAGTCAGAAGGTATAATAGTTACGCAATAGAAAGAGAGGCAACTTGTAGGTGAATACGAGTATAACTGTAGGCAATAAGTGTTGAGCGATAATTGCACCTTATTGTGTCGTAGCAAGAGTCACTTTTATTTAAATGATTTTGCGGAGTGTCTCACCTGTATTAATATGTGTTAGAAAACACATTTTTTAACGTGAAAACGTCTTTTTCTTCAAGCTCACATCTCACATATATTCGCTCATATTCACACTACAATTTGTCGTTGAGTAGGTTGAAAAGAAACTATGCATTGGTGCAAGAAGTACTCAAATACCTACTCAACTCTATTCTTCAGGTTCTTTTACTAAAACAGTGTTTTAGTAGTTATATCGGCTTCATCGATATGCAGCAAATAACAGAAACAGGTCACAATTATGAAATGTTAAAATTTCACAACAATGTTATGAAAAACGGGTATTTGGTAATGGTGACTGGGCCGTAGGTCATACCACTGGGGATCAAATATCGATCGGCCGAATTAGTTCATCAGTAGATACCTACTGGTACTGATGGCTAGGTACCTGCACTACCTACCCTAAATAATAAAGTAGGGTTAGTAGGTGTTATTCTCTAAATATCACTTCGAAATTCGAATCGGTGTCGAGGTGTGAATCCGCGATGATTTTTAGTGTACCGTACCGCAAAAGGAAAAAATGGAACCCCTAAAGGATCACTCGTGTGACTGTCTGTCCGTCTGCCACAGTCAATTTGCTCCGAATCTAATGGACCGATTGAGTTGAAATTTGGTACACGTATGAATTTATGTGACCCAAACACGGACGTGTTACGTAAATAAATTAATTTGGAATATGAAGGCCAATTTTGGTATGCAAATAAGAAAATATAAAAAAAGTTTTGCAAACTGTACCGTGTGACATATAAAATGAAAAGACTTACTTTGAATATATTTTTTATAATTTTAAAATTGTTTTAAAGTTATTTGATAAAATAGACGAACATTGACCGTACCTCCCCCCCACCCTGTCTCCGAAACTACTAAGCCTAAAATTTCGAAAAAAAAGAAAATATTTCTATGCCTATAGATTACAGTAAAACTTATGAGAAGTATATGGTCTTAAAATAACATGGTTAATCTTTCAATAGTGTACGTACAAACTTACCTTTTTTGTTGGAGTTTAAGTGAGAACATGTGTTTCAGTAGTACATATATATCGATGGTTTCAACTACAATGTTAAGTTTGCTCTTGGGATAAATTCATCCCTTCATTGTGCGTTGTCCGAAACCCAATTAGTAAGGTTCCTTGACGTTTATTCAGCTCAAAATATGAAATATTTCAATGAAATATTAACAATATTAGACTTACCCACTTATTCAATAAACAAAAACTTTTAAAACGCTTAATAAACCTATTTTAGTTTAAAAGTTTTCTTCTTTCAAAGTTAAATGAAAGAAATTGATAAAACAGTTTTTAAGTAAAATTGGTTTAATAAGCGTTTGAGCTTTTTAAGAATAATACGGTAATGTTTCATTTTTATCGTAATTACGTTTAATTTAATCATTTTAATTGTCAATTAAAACTGGGCATTCTGTCATGGTGGCTCGAGTGACATCAATACTTTCATTCTGTCAAAATTGCGAGATTTTTGACAGTTTTGCGCGTACACAAACTTTATGCATTAGTTCTGTCGGAATATTAATATATTAACTTTATTCATTATAATTATTATATATTCATTATAATTAATATATAACTTTATTCATTATAATTATATTAATATTCGGTAGTCTTAACAACGTTTTAAATATTAAAATAAAAATTGAAAGCACACCGATAATTCAATTATTTGTGTTAATGTTTACTTTTAAAGCCGTAGATTTTTTAATGCATCTACAAAACTTCCGAAATTAAAGTTATTTTTCACTTTGTAGTGTTTTGTTTTGGAAGTCGGTTTTATGTTTTGCTAAAAAGTTTTTATTTTCCACTTTTTAGTTGTGGAACCTACCCCACACAAAATCGAATACATAACTGAGCACAATAATTGTAGATATAGCCATGTAAATAACAGTGATAGGAAGTTATTAAAACACCATCACATCATCCACATAAAATAAGTGGGAAATATACGCATTATTGAAGCTAACTCAAAAACTCCCTAAGCTAAGTTAATAAAATTTATATGGGACCACCTCGGAAGTATACCCTATCAAACAAAAAAGAATTTTCTAAATCGGTCCATCCGTCTTTGAGTAATCGCGTAACAAACATACAAAAAATAAAAAAAAAACAAAAAAAAAATACAGATGAATTGAGAACCTCCTCCTTTTGGAAGTCGGTTAAAAATAGGACAAAATACAATTTAGTACATGAATAATGAACACACTACCAATCAGTGCTGTTCCTTTCAACACCATTCGTTCCGAATGTCTATTGGTAACACAAAAGAAACTTTAAGTCTGAGGTACAAAGTTTGTTTCTATTTGCAATTTGAAACTGTCGTCTGAAAGTAGTGAAGTGCCGCGCTCTGTTTCCGGTCCAATGTCACGTGACCAATGGCTTCATTTTTTCGCAATTATTACTCAAAATCATTAATTGAGAGCCTGTACTAGCTCAAAAGGCTTAGCATGATCCTCCGTTGTGTCGAAAATAATGCAGCATTAATGTTGAAATAAATATATGGTAAAGTTGAGGATCAGTACTATGTTTGACGAAAACTCGATTCCACAAAATTTTCTCGATAGAAAATAATTCAAAGTTACCTCTAAACCAAACAATAAACCGCTGGTATTAAAAAAATACTTCAAATTCGATCATGAAACTTTGCGTACTAACTGAACTAACTATAAAGCAGGTCTTATGTGTTGTTTTTTTTTTAAATACCATTATTTTCACCGTCAAAATAAATTACTTAAACTATCGTTAAATTACTTAAACTACTATTCATATATATATATATATATATTATTCATATATTTATAAAACCGTATCTCATTCATTCATTAACATGTCCACTCATAAACTCACATATCATACTCACACCCAACTATAGACACACCCTCTCTCACTCACTCATTCATCTGCATAACACACAAAGAGAGGAGCAGACCACTATTACATAGCTTTTTAATATTCAATGGTATATAATATTCAATGGTATTGTAAAATGCAAGCATTTAAGACACCCTTATCTAATGTGACTCGAGGGTGTTGGCGCTGTAAGCCGAAATACAGGTTCCTCCTAGTTTGGCTCCAGATGCTAAAACTTTTGTGTACGTATATATAATACTGTTCATAGCATTTGTTTTGTAATGTATAATAAGTACTTTTTGCGAAAGAAATAAGTTATTATTATTATTATTATCGACGTCTTAAAGTTTGATCCCTGCCGCCCGAACACCCCCGCTGCGTTTCGCTTCGGCTTTTGAACGGGAGAGCTGTGTCGCTTGCGCTCAGAACACGCATTACGCAACAGGTAAAATAGGTGGGATAAAGAGTGAGGCGGTGCGGGGAAGTGGGGGGCGAAATTAGAATTTGAGCTGAGGTTGCATAGGCTCTTAATCTAAAGTCATTTACCAAATAAAATAGGTAAAGCTTTTTGTTATTTTTAGCTCACAATCATTCTACAATACAAAATTCACTAGGTATTTTTCTTACTGCCATCTAGCCACTTTCTAGTGACATACTAAGTATGTGATCAATTTTATTGAGTGAGGTTCAAAGTGAACTTTACATAGCGTTAAATACTTTATGTACATAATTGCACAGATTGCATTTATTCGTTCAGATTAAATAGGTGACAAGACCGCTAATTTGTAAAGCATCATTCAGTTGAGATACAATAAATCACTATCAAGTTATGGTCAGGGTAGATTGTCATAATTCAATCAATCAATGCATTAGCAGCCAATGCATCATTTACTTAATTTACACGTTAATTAGGTAAATAATTACGCGCTTAATTTACGTGTAGTAGCTACGGCAAAAATTAATGTATACATAGCTACCTATTAATAGATCCGTTTGCAACTATAAAATATGAATGAGCACTTTCAGTTTTAACTAATTAGCTACAATTATTTTCATATTAAAAATAATATTTTAAATGAATTTAACAAAATGTAGTAAATGCAATTATATGAAAATCGAATGGGCCTGTGATAAATTAGTGAATAAATTACCTACGTAATGAGATACTGACTGTCTACAATAAAAAGAGGAAAAAGAAATGGCCGCTCTTGAACGTCCGTGACATTCTAATGTTTGAATATCGAACTATTCTATTTTTCCTTGACATTGTCAATGACTTATTTCTGTCGACGCTCGTGAAAGTTCGTCTACATTCGAATCTAAATCAGTAGGCCTATCCAAATGGCATTCGATTCTATTTCTACAATCGCTATCGACGCGAATCTCTATGGAAATACTGATCTATGATCACGTGACATTTCGATAGCTTATGTCAACCCCATACATTTTTGCCTTTTCTACTAGCGTCATCGCTAATCGAATGTTATTTTGACTGAGCTAGCTGCATATCATCATAATCAGGCTATAGTGATCCGACAGCTGGGACACAGGCCTCCTCTATCAGAGGGAGAGCTGCATATACTATGTTAAAATTAAATACATGCATAAAGTTTTGAGATTAAGCTTAGAGTTTCAATAGCATATGAAAATGGAACAGTCCTGCAGGTCTTGTTGTTGGATGAAAAGTTGCATACTTAAAAAAAATACAAATAAATGAAAAAAAGCCGGCCAAGTGCGTGTCGGACCAAGCACAATGAAGTCCGTAGTTGAGATGAATATAACCCAAAACAAACTTAACGTAGTAGACAAACCTGTTCTCCCATACATTCCAACTGCAAATGTAAGTTTGTACGCACAATATTGAGAGATGTACCATGATATTTTAAGACAGCAGACTTCTTATAAGTTTTTATGTAATCTATAGGTTTAGAACTATTTTCTGTATTTTTTTCAAAATTTTAGGCTTAGTAGTTTCGGAGATAAGGGGGGGAAGGTCAACTTTCGTCTATTTTCTTAAATATCTTTAAAACAATTTATTTTAAAATTATAAAAAATATATACGTATATATTTGAGACACTCACAGTAAGCCTTTTCATTTTATATGTCACTCGGTACATTTTGCAAATTTATTTTTAATCTTCTTATTTGCCTCCCAACATTGACCTCTATATTCAAAATTCATTTATTTACGTTACACGTCCGTGTTTGGGTCACATAAATTCATACGTGTACCAAATTTTAAATTAATCGGTCCATTAGATTCGGAGCAAATTGGCTGTGACAGACGGACAGACAGTACACACGAGTGATCCTATAAGGGTTCAGCTTTTCCTTTTGAGGTACGGAACCCTAAAAATGTAATGCATTTATTACCAACAGTCAAAGCGGTACATAATATTTTGTTTAACCTTTTTATGTCAATAAAACATTTCATTATTATTATTATGAATGTATTTCGAGATCAAAACCTTTTGTGATAAGGGTGAAATCGCGGGTTTGTGAACTACTAATATTTCATTCATTTCAAGGCAAGTTACTTTGCAATATCTTCTACCTATACGATGAATTGCAAACATAATGGATCAATACTGTTATCAGCGTGAATAAATAATAATAGCCTTCAACCGTTCTCTCTATTATTAAAGCTTCGCCATGTTAGCTATACCTAAATGAGCATAATTTCATATCGATTGGTTAACGACAAAGGTTATTTTATTTATGCATTTCCTTTAGCACAATCAGCCTGTAATGTTCCGACTGCTTGGACAATGGCAATGGAAAGTTATTTTATTCGTTTTAGGTTTTTGAAGTCGGTTTTAACTTTTTTTTATATAAGTTAAAATATAGGCAAAGGCAATTCAAAAAAAAGATTAAATAACTTTTTGTACCAAGTTACATTATTTTAGCAAACACTCATGTTGCAATTCCTTATCGTCTTGTTCACTTTACGAGATAAATATGAGCTTTATTTAAGTTACTAAAACTCTTAAAGGTCAATTTGCGCCATGATAACTTTATGTGTCAAGCTTGTTGAATCAGTTTCCGAAACAAATTCCCTAGTCCAGCACAACTTTCAATTGCACACAGTGATTGTATGTACCCCGTACCAGCAAACTTCGTCCACACTGTATCTAATAACTGAAGGTATATAGTCACGCGAGTGAAGTGAGCTAAAGGTCAATTTGCGCCATGATAACTTTATGTTCAACCTTGTTGAATCAGTTTCCGAAACAAATTTCCTAGTCCAGCACAAGTTTTAATTACACACAGTGATTGTATATATCCCGTACCCGCAATCTTAGTTCATAATTCAGCTTATTATACACTCGTGTTATTTACTTTACATTTTTTTCAATCTCTGCAAAGAGTTTCTGTCTAAAATCAATGAATACTTTTGTGAAATAATAAAATATTTTAGGTCTTACATATGATAAATCAATCATCAAAATTATCGTAATTTCATTAAATTACATATTTTTCACTGCCTACATATTACCCTTATTTTACATAATCAAAACTATATTTTGTGTTTATTATATTTTTTTAGGCTGTTTAGCGCTTTTGCCAGTGCCTTTATTTACACATGTGCGCGCATCGTGGTGCGCGGAAAAACAAAACCAACGCACCATTTGCCATAAATATTTAATAACATTTTCGTTGTGTGGTTAATTATTATCAATAAAATTGATTTCACGTAGGGAAGAAGCAATATGTAGATTTAACCGCAAATGTATGGAGGCACGAAACGTGAGTGATAGCCTGTTCTGAATGTCCAGAACCAAAACAAAAGCGGCCTACGAAACTTGCATACAGTGGAAAAACAGCAAAAATAAACAGGTCATTTTCAGAGAACGTATTTTTGGCTTACTTCATGAACTGGCAAATAAATACAAGCCCAGCTCGCTTTGTGTATCTATTCCATGCTAAAAAGCACTGTTTAGATCAAAAATGATATTGATATCAAAACCTACTGTAACCTTACTTACGGTTTATAAGAGAGACGCTCGAACGGATATATTTGTCAGAAACCGTAGTCGGAAACGGAAATTGAGCGGAGTAAAAGTAACGTGGTTGGTTTTCCTGGAGATCGTTTTTTGACACCGTAAAGTCCGCTGTCATCATTTTCTTGACAACCGTCACTGCAGCCGTTGTGTGGTAGCCATCTCTTTTCTAGAAAACCGTACGAATCAGGGTCGGATCGCTAGTTATTGATAAATTAAACTTATTTTCGGCTGTTTCTGGCTTTTCTTTAGGTCCAGAATTGTCTTTAAATATGAAACTATTGGCATCATAAAAATCAAACGTGAGAATTAAAGTTTTTCTATCTGTAACATTTTTCCAAAATCTGTGAATGTAGTTAGTACGGTTAGCACGGCAACGCGCAACGGTTAAGATTGTGACATATAATTCAGATTTTGAGAAACAACCGTTTGGCGTTGCTATTATTGGTCATTGCATCAAAATAAAGGTTTTATTTTATACAAAGTCCACTCTGTATAAATATAAAACCTTTTAAGTTGGCAGAACGAGACGTTTGTATTGAAAACTACGCAGTATATTACAAGCTAGTTTATCATTTTATATATTTTATTGGATACTCGCGTTCCAAGTGAAATGAAATTGGATGCGCTCCTGAAGAAGTATCTTTCAAAGGGGTGGTGGACACATTGTGAGGAGAGGATGACTCAAAACGTTTCTCTTACTACTGAGTTGTTTGATGACAATGTATTAGATTAATGATTATTTGCTGAACTTCGTACCATGTTACAAACTCGTAACAAATGTCAACTTTTTAGATTTTTCGGCTGTTCCCAAGAATAATATGGTATTTAAAACGTGTTGGGGCTATCTGAGGACGCTCAGATACTTAACTTTTCAAATAAGTTTTATTTTATTTTTTTTATTTGTGATGGGTTTGCTCTTGACTCTAGTCTAGGTCAGAGGTGACAGAGACAAAGTCGACGATGGAGTGAGCTTACCCAGAAGAAGCCTGTTCACTCTCACTTTGAAGAGATTAGGGTTGTATACGTTCGGAAACACAGACGCAGGTAGTGAGTTCCACTCTTTTGCTGTGCGCATTATAGTTTCCATTATTTTAGCGGCCAGTGACCAGCTTAATCTCGTATAACATTGGAAGAATGGGTAGATTAAAAAGCTGGTCGCTTAATTAAGTGTCCTTCATTTCACTTAACATTGTATCCTTTTAAAACAAATAAGAATAAGAATATTTTATTGATTCAGAAATTGCATTCAAAGACGTTGAATCCTGGAACTCACACTAGGATTCCCTGTGTCGTGAAGATCCAGGCTTCTTCGTTCAAATAAAATATTTCAACTTATATCAAATAAGTTTGATATAAGTTGAAATATTTTTATTAATATTTTTTTTTTATAATTCAATTTTGCTATTTAGATAAAGCTATATGATTTTCAAACTTATATATGAATGGCGTAGAAATATATTGGACAGTCCATACATAACTAAGTAGGTACACTATTTTAATAGCTTTTAAAACTTGGGAATCTGGTATACTTGAGAAAAACGAAGTATACACAGTTTGGATGGTAAGCAAACATGAAAAGCTACAAGTACATACTCGGACGATGTTCCACAATTCAGAAGGCGAAGATTGTGTAAACTTTTCAAAGTATCTCAATATTCCGAAGTTTTTAATCAACTCACGTTATTATTTAACTGATAAAAGTTGAAATGTCCTCGTAAAAGAGACTACCGTGATAGTAAAAAAGAGATTTTAGCAAGTAACGGAGCAGACAAAGCAACACAACAACGGGAAACGATGGGATCCGTCTAATGGAATCTGCACAAATCCCCAGACACAAAATGCATCCATTTGCAAAGAATACAATGATGTTATAAGTAAAAAAGACTGAATAGGCTACCTACCTAACATTCGATGTTCAAAAACGACACAATGGCGCCTATTCTTTTGTTCACAAACTAAACTAAACTTCAGTGCATCTTTTTATTTCTATTTAATTAAGAAAAGGACAGAAGATAAATATTAGTTTAGTCCTGTCAAATTAGTCCGAGACCTGACGTAAATTGACGTATTTTTAATCGACTTCAAAAAAGAAGATTATCAATTCGACACGTATGTTTGTAATATTGTTGGAACTGCAATATATTCACAAATGATAATCTATTAGGGCTTCCAAACAAATATACAAAATTTTATAGATGTTTGTATGTTTATATTTTTGTATGTATGTTTGTCCACGCATTTCTCCGAAACTGTTAATCTGATCGTGACCATATTTTTTGTTCGCTTACATTTACCTCAACTTAGGGAACAATGCAAGTTTCATCAAAATCGGTTCAGTAGTTTTCAAATAGGCTATTGGGTTCGGCCATAAGGAATCGAGTTATATGAATTGATTATCTACTGACAAATTGCAGTCTATGATACATTGCTGTAATAAGTCGTTAGTCCCGGCTGTCATTCGTGGATTTTTGACAGTCGTTACAGGTCATCAGAAGCCCGAAAGAAGCTGGGTTGTGCAGGTCAGATAGGCTGTTGCTCCATGTGAAACACTGGTAACAGGCATGCCTTTTAAGTTCTGTCGTTTACATATTTGCCGCAATTTTGAATTAAGAACTGTTCAATATTCAAATTTGTTGGAAATTAGAATATCAAAACAATTGAAAGAATTAGGATTAATGCAATTGTTTAGTCACAGTATTGTTTTGAATCTGTCAGGTCACGTACGAAAGTACATCTTACTAAGGAAAATGTCCGTGCACACGGCTTCAGTGTTTTGAAGAGATAACATCTGTGTTCCATGATGAAGCCCCATGTCTGCGGACTGTGGAAGGCTGGTATTTAGAATTCCAGCGTGGCCATCAAATCTCGTGAAGGACGTCCTAAATCTGCCTTCACTGAAGATAACCATCAGACATCGTTGCTTTGAGACAACTAATCCTGAAGATCGTCATGTTACATATCGGGAGATAGAGGCGTTATTAGGCAT
The DNA here is from genome assembly GCA_948252095.1 of Dicycla oo. Lineage (NCBI taxonomy): Eukaryota > Metazoa > Arthropoda > Insecta > Lepidoptera > Noctuidae > Dicycla > Dicycla oo. Next base: position 39,522,260 of record OX411709.1, on the reverse strand, counting down.
CACAAGGACAACCATTGAAAAGATCTTGCATGAGGCTCTTGGTGTGAGAAAGCTAATTTCCCGTTGGATCCCGGATTTACTTTCCGACGATCATAAGGCGGCCCGCGTCAGATGGTGTAAGAAAACTCTTCAAAGGTTCAATCGAGGAGAGTCAAATCATGTCTACGACATCATCAGTGGTGATGAATCTTGGATGTATGCATACGATTCCGATTACAAACAACAATCTGGGTCTTTCAAGACGAGCCAAAGCCGACAAAATTTGTTCGCTCTCGAAGCACTTCAAAGAAGATGTAGCTACGTTCGTGGCGAAAACCGGTCAAGTTGCGACGATCGCACTTGAAGATCGTAGAACGGTTAATGCAAAGTGGTATACCAACCACAGTTTGTTTACCACAAGTCATCGCCGAACTTCGAAAATGTAACCCAAAGCGACGCATCATCTTACGCCATGACAACGCAAACTCACACAGCGCTCGTCAAACGATTTAAAGCATGAAAACTTTGAAATTCTTGACCATCCTCTATACAGTCCTGACCTAAGACCTAACGATTTCTTTACATTTCCTAAAATTAAGAAAACTCTTCGTGGTCAAAGGTTCCAGTCCGGTGAAGAAGCAGTCGACGCTTTCACATCAGCCATATTGAACACCCCCACAAGTGTATTATAGTACGTGGTGAATACTTTGAAAAACAATAAAAAGTACTTTAGGTTTGTAGTTGTTCTTTTTTTCTTCAAACGACAAAACTTAAAAGTAGTAGTAGAAGTATTCAGTTCCATCCGGTTAGACTAGAAGCCGACCCCAATATAGTTGATAAAATATAGACAGATGATGATGACATTCCTTTAATAAACTATTGAACTAAACAGAGGAGTGAGGACATATTATAAGGCGGATAACATACAAGCAGTGAAGCACGGCTGTAATCCGGCCGCAGTGCACCTGTGAGCAACACGACACGGCACGACGGGGACTATGCACGATTGATAGGTCCGTGCGGCTCCCCGCACAGTTTGTCTTTGCCTTACGTTATATGATAGCTGTTTGCATGTAATCCCATCAGACATCACAGGATTAGAGTGATACTTAATATAGGTACCTACCTAAGTGCGGTGCACTCTGAGCCTGACTTTACTGATTGGCTATATTTTAACGACATCTGCCCTTAAGGGTCGCTACAAATATGTCGGGTTCAGCGTTATTCGGCACAGGCTGGGTGGCAAAATTGAATGTATACAGGGTCAAATTAAATTAGCTAGAGAAACTTCGCAAACATTATGGGTATCCATATCTAAACACGATCAAATAAAAGTAAAAAAGATTTGATTATAGAACTCCAAAGGCTGTTAATGACAGGCCAGCTGGCTTGGTCGGTTAAGATACCGCCTATCACGTCGCAGATCGTGGGTTCGATTCCCATCCAGAACAAACATTTGTGTGCATGAACATGTCTGTTTGTCCTGAGTCTGGGTGTAATTATCTATACGAGTATAAGTATGTATTTACAAAAAATAAAGTAGTGTATGTACTATATCAGTTATCTGGTTTCCATAGTACAAGCTCTGCTTAGTTTGGGATCAGATGACCGTGTGTGGTATGTCCCAGGACATTATTATTATTAATGCTGTTAAAGCCAGAATTCGCCGAAACCCTATTAGGAAACCAAAAAATCTTATCACGAGAAATGAAGATTCCCGTTAGGACTCTGTCGCGTATAATAAAACAAGACCTGAAGCTCGGCGCTTATTGTCGGCGCTTATGTCCTGTATGGACATGCCCTAAATCAATCCCCACAGCTAAAGAGAGTTAATTGATGAAAACGCCTTCTGTCCCGATACGCAGGTGAAAGGCACAGAAATGTCCTTTTTACTGATAAAAAAATTTTCACGATTGAAGACCACTTCAACAAGTAAAATGACAAAGTATATGCTCATAGTTCTAAAGAAGCCACCCAAGTGGTCGGAAGGGTACAACGTAGTCATCATCTTGCGAAGTAATGGTTTCAAGGAGTCACAGACCTTTATTTTTGTGAAAAAGGAGTGATGTCTTCAGGTGTACAAAGTGTACCTATCAAGAGACCGTCTTGGATCGTGTTGTGAAACCTCTCAACAATACACTTTTTAAAAATCTACCGTGAACTTTCCAACAGGACTCTGCACCTGCTCACAAGGCACGAACTACCCAAGCCTAGCTCAAAACCAACGTTTCGGACTTTATAAGAGCTGAAGACTCGCCTTCGTCTACCTTTTAGACTACAAATTATGGTCAGTTTTAGAGGACATGGCCTGCTCTGAACGACACGCCGACATTGTGTCTCTTAAGAAAACTCTATAGCAAGGTGGCTAAACCATGGAAACAGTGCGTAAATCCATAGATTCGTGGCTAGACAGATTAAAGTCAAAGAGGCCATTTCGAATAGAATTATTTTTATTTTTTGCTGAGACTTCAATAAATATGTACAAGTTTTATTTACAACATTGATAAATGATAAATGATTTTTATTTCTGTAAGTAGGTTTGTACAAACACTTTTACAAGTCAATATTTTTTTTAAACTAGATGAGGTCGGCGTTTCCTATCTGACTACTCTGAGAAGAAAGGCCGAAACAAACTCAGAGGTCACAGTCTCTTATAAAGTCCAGACATAATCTTGGTCACTTCATGTGAAGACCATGTAGATTGGTGTCTGAAATGGTCTTTTGAGGAAAGAACCACACAGATTGAGAGGACCTGTCCAGTCAGTGCACGCATTTGTCAGTAATCGCGCAGCTCAACTCAGAACTTAAGGAGCTCAACGATTCGACGAACAATACCAAAGAAAGGACATTGGGGTAGGCCGCATAGATTACTCAAACTGCCAGACCATGATTAAAAATAACTGAGAGAAAAAATAAAACAAACAACAAAAAAAAAGCAATGACCTACATAGTCTTCACATTCACAATAAAGTAAAATAATATAATACTTACAAAGTAAATATTAATGTCAACATTCAGTATGCAAAAATAAAAATAATATAAAATAAAATTGGAGCAGTTCAATCCCAAGCCTTTTTGTCCTCAATATAATCTTTAACGGTATAAAAAGCTTTCTGACACAACTTGCGTTTAATGAATGATTTGAACATTACATTACTTCATAAGAAAATAAATGTATTTTCATTTGAAACAGAACTTATGGTCGGGTTAGTATACCGGTTGATTTTTTTACCGTCTTTAAAAAAAATAGGGTACAATGTAAACGGACTAGAAGCCTATGGCATACCTAGTTTCTTTTTTTTTTTCGATAGCTTAGACAGAAACTGCTCTATCAATATTTGAAGTAAACTAGAACAATAAAAACAGAAATGAAAAAACTTTATAGATCGTTAAAAAATATCGAAATTGAAATACGCAGGGTGCGTAGTGCGTATGATTTGAATTCAGTTTTTTTTTTTTTAAATAAAAATAAAAATACTAGGTATGCCATAGGCTTCTACTCCGTTCACCTATTATAGGTACCCTATTTTTTTCAAGACGGGAAAAACGTTACCCAGTATAAACTCACGCTCCAGGCAGAAACTACAGACCGCCACCTTCCTATTCCTTACATCTTTTGCTTCATATACATTCGTAAACATTCTTAGTTGTCAACGAAGGATGCTGCAGCCAGACGGGATGCAATTCTAAAAAAGGAATGAAAGTGGATAGAACAAGCATGTAGGTAATATATTTCCGCAGGTTTGTGTTTTTTATTTGATTGGATGACAATCGACCACTATCTCATCTGATGGAGCGATGAGGACGAAGATGGTCCACGCTTGCCAAAACTTGACTTCAAGACTATCAACCAGTTTCACTATCAGGAAACGCAGAATTTGGAAAGGAGTTCCACTCCTTGGCTACCATGCATGCACAATGATCGTCATTTTGAAACATTACGTATGTACTGTTCGTACAATGAGCCCCGTAAACCTGACTATCAGCAGGTTTAATAGCCAGAGGTGTTGATATACACCTAGTTGCTATTCCACCAATTCGCACTAAGCTCCACGGCAAGCATAGCTTAACCTGATCGAAGGACCCAAGCGGCTGTTATTACTTAGCCACAAGCCACTCTATTCTATTTTATTTCAGTATGACTATGAAAATAGCATCTACCTTGTTAAATTTCAAATAGCATCTACGACCGACGCTGTCACTTTGTAGTCACCTAGCTTGCCTTCCAGACGGCGTGAGCTCTTTATATAACTCGTGCTGACATGTGTCTACCAAGTGAGAAAGAAAATAATAGCATGTGCAGTGTTGTGCCCTATAGAGACTATTTTAAATTTTAATCATGTAATATTAATTAATTTCCAAGTTAATAATAATAATAATAATATAATAATATTCCACAACTATCACACAACGCCGTCTAGCCTCAAGCTAAGCAGAGCTTGTGTTATGAGTACTAGACAACTGATAAACATACTTATATATTTCTAAATACATACATATATAGATAAATTACACCCAGACACAGAACAAATGATCATGCTCATCACACAAACATTTGTCCTGGGTGGGAATCGAACCCACGACCTCCGGCATAGCAGTCAGGGCCACTAACCACTAGACCAACAGGCCAGTCAAGTAATATTTACATAATATTATATTTAAGCTAGATATCTTAAAATAATAATATGTACAAGAATTTTAGAGTATGTCACAGGAAGGGCCGGTTGTTTAATCCGTAGTTAACTCAACCAATGGTTAAACATAGTAACTAATGGTTGAATTTTGGCTAAATGTGAAAGGCTAAACACGAATGAGTTAACATGAGTATATTCATACAAACTCATTTAGCCGAAATTCAACCATTATAGTTACTATGTTTATCCATTGGATTAGTTAACTACAGTTAAAAAAAAAAACGGCCGTAAGATGGTTGTAGCCATGATATAGTTATATCCCAAGGGATATAGCTATCTACCGTAATATATGTGTGTAGTTATATGAGAACAGTTCTGTCTGACACCAACATATTTTGCATAGATTGCATATCCTCGTAATTATCTAAGTTATCATCATCATTTGTCTATTTGTCTAGCCATTTCCTAACTATGTTGGGGTCGGCTTCTAGACTTACTCGATGCAGCTGAATACCAGTATTTTACACCTTTTCATCAAATCAGTTTGCATCTACTGACACCAGCGCAGCTCAAACGAGAGCTACAAATCATATATGGCCAAAGGCCTCAACATTTAGGCCTACCAATCCAAAACATAGAGACAGACCTTCAGCACATCTACAAGCTACTGAGAGCAAAAGCTCGAGTAACCGAAAAATATATTATCTTTAAAATCTCATTCCCGCTCATAGCGAACCAATCACAGTATGATCAGCATAATACCAATGTCGAAATACGTCGCAGTGAACCTAAAAAAAGATGCCTATTTCATACCAACCATACATGAACTTGACACATGTTTGTATCACGGAGAATCCTTCATGTGTGAGCTCTTCAAACAAATCCTAAACTTGGAAAATGACGAAAACTTTTGTGAAACAAGCCCAATAAACCAAAGGTGTAAAACAGAAACGAAAGTGTGCAAAAACAGATGGGTAGAATTACACTCAACCAACGTCACAATACCTATATTTCTGCTGTGAAACATATTCCATCAACATCATACGTGACGATCAAGTTACCGTTAGTTAGGTGACACGAGCAGGGGTACTTAGGAAGACAAAAATGCTTCGTTAAAAGTAAAGATTTCACGCTTTATTATTTACAACAGCAATCCAACCAATTAAATTGTTGCACCAAATATGATCGTACCAGAGCTAGACCAGATAAACCATATTGTTAAAATAAAATACCAACAGAAACAGCTTTACCAGACGACATGAGTCTGAATAGATCTCTATCCAACCTTGGAGAACAGATCAAAACACTGAAGGCCACCAAAGTGGAGGTCAACGACATATCAGTCATGATATTCACCAGTACACCTTCGTCTACATATTGCTGGGAGACCTATGCGCGGCAGCAGTCTGGCTCTGGAGAACAGTGAGATGCTGTTCTCCTTCCACGGCCAGCCAGGCGGAGTCTCACCACAGACAGGAGTCTGTGGAGACTACAACGGAATCAACCAGAGGGCATAGTGGAATGAAACCGCGAAAGCAGGGTACTGCTGACCGTCAGCAAAGTGAGAGTGAAGGTTGAAGTGCATATTTCGCCAGACGATAGCCCAGTGCTAAGCGTAGTGCGGGTAAGAAGGAAAGGGCTACGTTGCCTATAGTGCGAAAAGAACGTGTGCTTACAGTTGAAGACTCATTGGTGAAAAGAATTTATGTTTTTCAAGGCCAGCAGTTATTTATTTACTTTAGTTTACCATTTTATAATACTTTTATTTTTGCTTACTTACTATTTTATAATTTACTTTACTTTTTTGCCTTTTGAATAGTATTATTATTTAACTAAATTGATTTGATGACTACGCTATCCTTTTTGAATCTCACCTTATGCTCGGGAATATGTTCGGTAAAATATTTCCAACAGAACAGCTCAGCACTTTTGCCTGCGTGCTTTTCCATAAATGCATGTAATCCAACGATTACCATTCAGTGCATGTTCGGATACCAATCGCGTAACTCAAACCATAACCAGATCAAACCATTTTAGTGCTAGTTTAGCTTAGATTTACCTACCATTCAATCATTATAACCAATATTCGATATAGCCTTTATACTATATGATTTCGTATCACTAAACCAGTCTAATATCAAATCAAACAAATATCAACCAACCCAGAAGTTAGTGCCAAACCAAGCATGCTCTAATTTCTACAGTAACAATTGATTTTACAAATGCGATTCTTAAGTATTTTTCTAAGGTATTTAACAATACAATAATGTTTCGACAATGTTTGATAGATTTAACTAAATCGAAATCTCCATACAGCTGATTGACACTTCCCGTGACCCAAGGGCTGGCTTTTACCTTGGCCAGAGGCTAAGCATTGCCATACAACGTGGCAATTCCGTCAGTCTCCTGGTTACATTACCAGTCGACAGCGATGCGGAAGTAGTTTTAATAGTTTTAGTTAGGTTATTATATTTTTAACTTAATTATTTATAACCATACAATAATTGGCTTTTATAGTAAATTCAATGAATTTATAAATGTCAAGAGTAAATGCAGTTTAGGATAATTTATCATTATCCAAAGTTTAGTTGTGGAAAATACAAGGAAAATTACTTTTCAAACCGCTGATAATCACTTAAATTGAAAACGCTCTTGCGTGCAAAAAATACTCAAATACAAAACGCATTTATCAGAAGAAAGTTCAGGGACACACGAACTCTTACAATGGTAGAAGGAAAAGAACCGACGGTGTTTTAATATAAACTTTTCTATTCTTTTTGAGTAAAAAAAAGCTTAGATTGAATCGAGTACGAAATCAAGAGGAAATAATCTTCCATATAAACGAACTATGACAGAAAAATACCTTCTTGATTAGATAATTTACTGAATGTTACAAGTACCTATATGTACGCTGCATCGAAAGCACATCGCTATCTAATCTGTTACTGATGGGCCGATCATTGACCGTAGTTCGTCGTTCAATCGTTCATTGGATCTACTAATTCAATAGTCTGACGAACAGAACGCAAACTGTCGGTTACCGATGAATTACGCTGTGGTTTGTTGGTAAATAAAATAATGTAGGAGAAGTAAAACCAGCATTGGCCATCGTATACACGATGGCCCATGCTGGTTTTACTTTAGAATCTGCTCAATTAAGAGATTTTTTATCAACCATGGCTACTATTGACAAGAACTTTCAAGGATTTCTGGCTTTTCTGTTCTATTTTTAGCTATAATAAAGTATATTTTGGAATTAACAATTCTCATTTCTTCGTAAGAAAAAGCCATTAATAAAATAAGAGGAAAGCTGGAGATAGTCAGCGAAATTCAAATGTTCTTACGTTTTTTGAACTAAAAAAACTATCAGTAGTTGGCACTTTTGATAGTTTATTTTTAATATGGGATTGTAGATATTATAAAAATAAGTTTTTTTATAAGTCGAAAGTTATTACCAAAGTAACCCCAGTTAACCGTAACTAGGATTGTACAATTTGTAAATCGTTGCATTATCCTTTTATAAATTCGGAAAAATCAGTAAAATATCGTTTCTACATACTAAAAATAGATTTTATCTAATACCTACTTAAAAGGTTAACGTGGTTCTCAACCCCGATAATGTTTGTTCATAGTTGTTAGACAGAACAGTTCATGAGCCTTATTAATCTAAAGTTTTCCCAAATTAACCAGGGTCGTACATAGTTAATACTGAGAGGCCCGGTATGTGGAACTAGTAATTACTAGCCGTGAGCCGAAACAGAGGTACCAACGTATTCTATTTCTTTTCTCATTTAAAAATAAGGTTTGTATAAAAAGTGAAAATAAATTTGGAAAAAATCAGGTGTATGAAAATTTAAACTGCCCTAAAACAAAAACAGTGAGTATTTTTGTCATTCAATCAGTCAGTTATCCCAAAAATAAATTAAACACTATTTCCAATTCCCTTTTCAAAGATATGAAGTGGAAAATAGACACGAATTTTAACAAATAACAGCAGAAATTAAAAACAGATTTTTGACAAACGTAGTAGCCAGGGACATAAAATAATGAATGTTTCGGAGAACAAAACGAATTGATGAAATTCCTCGTATATTCCGAAATATGAGATCCACGTCCTATTTTCACTACACATATCAGGCGTTTTGTGTAAACGTCAGAGCCTTGCGGTCAGATTGCTCTTTAATTTTCTGAATAAAGAACCGATTTTTCTTTTACCGAATTTTGGACACTGCTAATAATTCTTATATTAGTTTTTATTTAAAATATATTTCCGTACGCGTGTTTACCATCGCTGCGGCCTGTTTATATGAGATTAGAGGTTTATTGATTAAATCCGCACAGCCTACGCTTGGTATTTATTCAGAACATTTTACCACACTTGTTCTAAGATATAATGAATTTAAAATTCATGATAAATAAATCTGGCCCCAAAAATTGTAGCAAGCGGTGCCCCCAGTGATTAAAATACAAACATAACAGTAAAGTTATATAATTTCATAGTAACACGCGACAAGAAATTTGATGCGTTGAGGAAAGTACTTCATTCACAGTTCTGCGACACTTTGGGAAAGTTTGTATGAGGTTTTGAAGGAGTTGTGTGAGGTCGTGTGGCCGTAGGGGATGTTGAACTCACCTTCCGCGGTGGCGGCTGCATGTTGACGCTCGTCGCCGGACCGTCGGCGACTGAGTCTCCGAACGCGAGGAACTAAGGATCGATGTCGCGCGCCGGACGCGTCTCCACCCTCTGCCGAGCGATCGCGTCTGCTCACCCTACGGGCCAAGCCGCGCATGCCCCACGCGCACATAACCATAAGCTACGCTCCCTTTTTTTGTTTCAACACAACGTTGTTACATGAAGAAATAATGGCGCTAATTAAGACGAGGCTATATTATTTTTTCAAAGTATTTTTTAGACAATGGACACTCCTAATTATACGTGAAAACGCTAAAAACCTGTGAGTGAGCGGCAGCATGCCATGCTAGATGTGCTACGATTCTGCGTCCCCTTCTACGAGTTCGTGGCACGTTACTTGGCACACACGTAGGCGGCACGAATAATGTCGAAGCCATGCCACCCCAAAAGGCTGGGGGTTAACAAAAGCCGCCTCTAATACTCGTACATACCGGGTATAATAATACTGGAACACGCTTCTTAATTTTTCCGAATATTAGATAATTTTTCAATTATAACTGTGAAAAGATCCAAAATGTAGTAGTACCTATTTGGTACAAATATATCAAACGTGTTATAAATATTTACTTTTTTTTTCTAATTTTACACTTTGAACTAGCGTGTCAGTCATAAATACTAAATCGAACAAGATACCAGCACGAAGTGTGAGCAAACAAACCTAGTTTATAATTTTATTAAAAAAATCAATTCTATTCCCTATAAGTAAGAAATTGACGACTGCAAAGCTACCGATGATTTACTAAAGGATCGCTCTGACATTAAGTATCATGAAAAGTCACATGTCACTTGTTTTGACTTCTGACCGTACTTTATCGATTGTTGATTAGTGACCCACTGGCCAACATAATATCTGTCAAACGATAGGTTAGCTCGTTTTAAGGGAGTAATAAGTCGGAAGAAATTTTATAGAAGATTTGATGTTAATTAGCATTTTTAGACAAAATTGTTTAAAAACGTCTATTAGGTTTGTGCGTGTTTTTCAGGTTTTTTGTGAAGTCTTGTGTTATGTTAAATGTTTATTACGCTACCAACAAATAATTATAGCCTAGTAAAGCATGAATACGAGTAAAAAGGCTCTAGATATATCCAATATCTAGTGCGCTCCGTGAAATTTTGGCACCCAACGACGAATACATACTGTCTGTCCCTCCTTTCGTACAAATTGTCGTTCGACCCGACGTAGTTTCTCTTTCCTCAGTAGCTACGTCTATAAGAAGGCTGATAAAATTTTAAACATATACCCTATGTGCAGATTAAATGGCTACTTGAATTGGATTATGCAGAGACTGAAAATATACTAAATATTATAAAACAACTTCGCCTACGGGAGATATTCACCTACTCAATTTAATCTTAGATTGCGTCTCTCCTTGTTAACCATACACAGACACACACATAGTCTCAGGCAAGTGGGTGCTCTATTGCACTCACGGACACACTACTCTCTCCAAAGACACACATAGCACATCTCTTTGTTTTGAATATTAAAACTCTTCCTCTCAGTACTTGGAGCTTTTACAATATTTGTATAATATTGTAATTTTAAGGGTGTGAGTCTGGACATCTATTATACAGGCCCCGAGCCCAGTATAGACTCCAGCTCTCACAAAGGTGTGACTCTGCCTGTAACTTTGATAATATGTACCAAAACTGTACCTTTTTGAGAGAAAATAAAGTAATGCGACGATCATACGATCCATGTTGTCCCACGTTCTCGCTCTCACACACTTTATCTGGCCTGCTCAACAGTGCGTCATTGGGTCAACATCGTATGGAAGTGGGAAGGCTCGCTATATAAGACGCGGCCGTAGAAATATCAAGACAGCGTAGCGACCTGATTATACAGATACCTGCAGTCATCTATTCAAGTTGAGGGTTCACAGAGTCCGGCAGCCACCTGCAGCCAATTTTGATGACCAGTTGAGGTTACGAGTGAGATAGCCACCTGCAGTTCACTCTTCCACCTCTAGCATCCTTAGTGCCTTATAAAATTTTTATATCACTGTACTTGTATTACCGTCGCATGAATATAAGTCATCATACCTAATCGGCGTTTCACTCCTACACCCTACACTATTAAATTATTATTACTACTATTGTTAGTCATTGCTTACTAGATATTTCAAAAAAAATGAAAAAAAATGTTCCGATGACAAGACTATCAACTCATACAAATATTTAAGTGAAAACCAGAAAACCTGGTCGTTATTGTAAAAACTTTATTTTGAGTGATGATTTAATTTTTTAACGACTTTAAAAAAAGGAGTTATCAATTCGACACGTATGTATGTAATATTATCGGAACTGCAATTCATATTATGATAATCTATTAGGGCTTACAAACAAATATACAAAATTTCATAAATGTATGTTTGTCCACGCTTTTCTCCGAAACTATTAATCGGATCGTGACCATTTTTTTTTTTGTTGGCTTACAATTGCTTCAACTTAGGGCACAGTGAAAGTTTCATCAAAATGGGTTCAGTAGTTTTCAAGATAATGGACTAATAAGTGACTAATAACTTTTATTACTAGTAAGTGTAACGGCCTGGCTTACTGATACGAGCTACGGGTGTGGTGTCAAAACAATGTTCTCAGCAATGACTATATAGCCTCTGGTTTTCAGTAACGGAAATAGGATGACACAGCTTTCAACTTTTATTGAGCACGGTTGCTCCTACATGATATTTTCTGTAGGTCTGATGATGACCAGATAAGTGCTTATCGGTTCTCAGTAACAGAAATAGTTAGGATGACATAGCTGTCAACATTTATCTACGAGTAATTGAGCATGGGTGCTACTAAATGATACTTTCTGAAGGTCTGATGATGACCAGGTAAGTGCTTATCGGTTCCCAGTAAGGGAAATAGTTAGGATGACCCAGCCATCAACATTTATCTAATTGAGCACGGATGCTGCTACATGATACTTTCTGAAGGTCTAATGGTGACCAGGTAAGTCCTTATTGATCCTTAGTATCGGAAATAGTTACGATGACGTAGCTTTCAATATTTATCTAATTGAGAACGTATGCTACTACGTGCAACAAATATTCCAGTTTTTACTAAAAACTAAAAATTTACGAAATAAAAAATAATAAAAAAAAAATTAAATCGACTTCAAAAAGAAATGAACTCAAAATTATGAAATAACTTTAATTTTAGAAGTCGGTGGCAAAATACTAAAATACAGACCCCAAGACACTGACTTCCGAAATTAAAGCTATTTCATAATTTTGAGTTCATTTCTTTTTGAAGTCGATTTAATGTTTTTTAAATATATTTTTTTACATGAGTAAGTTGTCGTGCTATACTGGGTAATTAGATTCAAATTTACAAAAATCTACGAATACGTGTAACAGGTGGTTCTATTGCTCTTCCCAGTAATCAGCAGACTACAAAGAGATCACTCTTCAGCAGGGATATACTTAGTGTGTATAATGTGTAGATATAAAAAGATCCTCCTTACCTAAGCCAGTAAACAATTACTGTTTACGAAATGCCCGCTTCAAATAATTCACAATAAATGACCATCTGAATATTGCTTGAACATTCCTTTTATTACCAGTAAATTGTTCCCAAAATATAATGCATCCCTAGTTCGTAATTTTCAGAACGCAAGTAAATAATTTGTGTCTTTCATTTCCAGGTAGCAATTAAAAAAAGGTTTTCATGTTCAAATAGCCTGGTGTCAGACTTTTTGGGCTTCTGACGATCCGTACCGACTATCAAAGATCCACGAATGACAGCCGGGACCTACTTCTCTCGTCTTGGTATGCAAAAATGGTCACCCACCCACGGAACAACCTGCTTAACCTGCGGCTGTTATTACTTAGCCATAAGCCCCTATAGATATAGTATCTTAAAATAAATTGAGTACCATTTACCATTGGCTGAGTGTACCTACAAAGTGAATATTATTATTAAAATAACATGTTGCAATAGTGGACTAGCTAACAAATCTCATCATTTACTTTATTTTTACTGAAACAAGTTATAACGAAGTTAGTATTTATACAAGCCATGTTAACTAGTTTCCAAGGACCTTCTTTCCACATAAAAGCTAGCCAGTCGCGTGCACGGAAATATTTTATGAGGTTCCAACCAAACAAATATTTATAGAGATATTACGTATAATATTGTCAATGTTTGAAGAAAATTATAATAATTATAATAAACCTCTTTTGGTCCGACGCTCGCAAAGACAAGGTTTTCAGCGAGGAACATTATTTCTATTAGGTTGGGGAAAAAGTCTTTTCGCATTATAGTATGTATGAACTTGTAATAAAATCTCTTTGGCTATACTATTTGTATCTGGCTGGCTTTGGTATCATTGAAAGTTTAAATTTTAAAGAACATAATTCCAAATTCAAATTAGGAAAATGTGTGATTTTCATTTGTTTTTCGTACCGTCAAGATGAGTGAATCTAATGAAGAAATTCGATACATTTTAAAATTTTACTACATAAAAGGTAAAAATGCAACGCAAGCCGCGAAAAAAATTTGCGATGTTTATGGACCTAGTGTAGTGTCTGTGAGAGTAGCACAAATTTCGTTTAAGCGTTTTCAACCCAGAAATTTTGATGTCAAAGATGCACGTCGATGCGGTCGCCCTATTAAGGATAAAATGGATGCCATTTTTGAAAAAGTCGAGCAAGATCGGCATATCAGTAGTTATGTCGTAGCTGAAGAACTGGAAATTGACCACAATACAGTTTTGGCGCATTTGAAAAAAACTGGGTACACAAAAAAGCTCGACATTTGGGTACCTCACGAGCTCACTGAAAGAAACCTAATGAACCGTGTACTCATTTGTGATTCTTTATTACGACGTAATGAAACCGAACCATTTTTGAAGAAGCTGATAACTGGTGATGAAAAGTGGATCACGTATGACAAGAACGTGCAAAAAAGGTCGTGGTCAAAGCCCGGTCAGGCTTCACAGACTGTGGCAAAACCCGGGTTAACTCGCAACAAGGTGATGCTGTGTGTGTGGTGGGATTGGAAGGGCATTATTCATTATGAGCTGTTACCACCAGGCAGTACCATCGATTTTGAACTCTACTGCGAACAACTGATGAGATTAAAGCAAGAAGTTGAGAGAAAGCGGCCGGAATTAATCAACAGAAGGGGTGTGGTTTTTCATCATGATAACGCTAGACCTCACACATCTTTAGCCACTCAGCAAAAATTAAGAGAGTTTGGCTAGGAGGTGTTAATGCATCCGCCGTATAGTCCTGACCTTGCACCTTCAGATTTCCACCTGTTTCGGTCTCTTCAGAATTCTTTAGGCAGTGTCAGGTTAACATCACGAGAGGACTGCCAAAACCACTTGTCGCGGTATTTTGACCAGAAGTCCCAAAATTTCTATAGCAATGGGATCATGTCCCTACCTACAAGATGGCAAAAAGTTATCGAACAAAATGGTACCTACATACTTTAGTTAAATGTAAATAAACTATATTAAAAAATGTTTTGAATTTTCTTAAAAAATGCGAAGAAACTTTTTCCCCAACCTATTATATATCTCACACACGCAAGCGCCAGTGGCTGGGATGTAAAGAACAGGGAAAACCAACCTCAAAAGGTGACCTTATCCTCGCAAGGTATGCTTTCTGTCTGGTGGGATATACATGGAGTAATAAGCTGGGAATTCCTTCCTACTAATACTACGATTACAGCAACAGTATATTGTGATCACCTCGAAAAACTGAAGCTTGACATTCATCGCAAACGTCCACAACACAACAAAATATTTTTCCTGCACGACAATGCCCGGCCGCATATTGCTAAGAGTACCAGGCTAAAACTATTGGAGCTTAATTGGGAAATAATACCCTACCCTCCATATTCGCCGGACTTAGCACCAACTGATTTCAGCTTGTTCCGATCACTTAGTAATAATTTACGGGAAAAAAGCTTTGACGATGAACCACACTTGAAACAATATATAGATGACTTCTTCAATTCAAAACCAACGAAGTTATATGCGGACGCCATTCACTCTTTGCCAGATCGATGGCAAATGGTAGTAGAAAACGACGGTGAATATATTATTAATGATTAACAATTATTCATTTAATAAATAAATACAAATAAAATAGTTGTATATCGCTCATTACTTATTAGCCAACCCAATAGATAAAATCAATAAAACCGCGCAAATTATTGACAGCTACTGCTGTCAATAATTTGCGCGGTTTTATTTATTCCAAACACACACAACCTACAAAACACAACAGCAGAAAAGCTGTCAAAATATACGGACTTAAAAATAGAAATTAACCGAATGTGTCGATTAGGCAGCGTTTCCATAATTCCAGTAGTACTCTCAACCACGGGTGTCATTCCCAAAAAACTACATCAATCTTTAAACACGCTAGACTTGTCTCCTTCTACCTACCAAACTTTACAGAAAGCTGCTATCCTGAACCCTTGCAGAATTGTCCGAAAATTCCTTCAGAACTACAATGGTGCACAAATATCACACCCACAAACATCATCAACAACATAAATCCTAAACATATCATCACACCATAATGTTAGTAGTACTTGTTAGGTTAGCATTTGGGTTCGGCCCGTGTTTATTTATTTATTTAAGGAAAAACAAATAGGAGCACATTAAGAAATACTCATAATATCTTAATTATTACATTTTTTTTTTAATTATGCTACCCACTACGTTCTCCACAGATTACAATTTAAAAAAACTAGCTAGGAACACAGATACAATACCTATATAATAGTGATTGTCCTAGAACTCATATTCCGATTATTAAGTTTATACAAAAAAATAATAATAATAAAGTAAATTTGTGTGCGTACATTATTAGACATTACGTTATTATAAATATATTGCTTGCTGTTCCTTTAGGGTTGCTTGGATTTGCTTCTTAAATGCATTTTTACTGAGTAAAAGAATGTCGATTGAATTAAACTCATTGTTATATGTCTCAACCAAACGATGAAGTGGTGAACGCGAGCCAGCGTTGGATTTATAGACTAGTAGCAAATAGACGTCGAGTGCGTACCTCACGTACATGAACCGAATCCTATAGCCGGTTTTATAGGATAACACGGGCCGAAGCTAAGTCATCAGCGCCGAGATACAAAAATGTATCCAACAAATAATAATAATAATAATAACCTAGGACATTATTCACACACGCTCATCTGATCCCAAACTAAGCAGAGCTTGTACTATGGAAACCAGATAACTGATATACTACATATACTACTTTTTTATATAAATACATACTTAAATAGATAATTACACCCAGACTCGGAACAAACAGACATGTTCATGCACACAAATGTTTATCCTGAATGGGAAATGAACCCACGAGCCAACCACGCCAACTAGCCTGTTAAGATTTGCTTGTGTTTTTCCTAACAACATCGATGTATCCTCCGAGCTACACATTTAGTAATTGTTCCGGTGTATCTGCCATATTTGTTGTAATAAGCCTTCAACTTGCCGTAAACTAGATCGTTTCCTCGTATCTTTGTAAGCAGTTATAATACTATTTCCTTGTTGTTATCACATTCACTAAAGACTTGATGAGGCTTAAAATGAACATCTATTTTTTGCAACAAATACTTTCTTTTGTTCTCCGCTCGGCGCGCGAGCCGTCCTTTTGTATTACGCTTGGTGCTTGAAAAGTCGTAAGTCGAACATATCCGGCTCAAAGAACTAAAATTTTATAGGAATAAGGTTCACTTTTGATGTGGGAATTTTGAGTAATAGAAATACGTGCTTGCACTATGCTAATTTATTTGCAACCGCTTTTGAAGGACAATAAATTATACTTAATATAATGACACGCACATGCATAGGTACTTGTTAAATTATTTCACACACACAATGATTCTAACTCAACAGACACCCTCTCAGCAATCTTACAGATCTTCTCTAAGCTGCACATTACTGTTTTCACGTCTCGAAGTCGCGGGCACAGCTAGTATTTATAATAAAATAATAAATAATTCGCAATTTATGCTCTACCTATTCCGATCTCTGATAACAAAAAGAAGCGTGCACGTAACAGGAACATGCGTGGGACGCTGACGGCATCAATCATCAATAAGAGACTGGTGTCTGCACTAGGAATACCTGTTGTGTATAGCAGATCACCAGGGACCCACCACACGGAACCATACAGACACATAAAGGATAACAACAAACAAACACAACCACAAACCACATATAAAGCTGCATTCAGACAACATGCTATTTTATTAAAATTCCCACATACATATTTCTACAGAGAAGCCAAAAGAATACTCCCTACATCGCACAAACGCATCTAGACGCGACCGGTACAGGTTAAAAGCCCCAAACTTTGAGTGAATATAAAAATAGAGAGCGATCTCGTATCATATGTCTTCAGTACGTGGGTGGTACTAATGATTCGGAGGAAACCTTATGGAATCGTCTGGATCTATCACCAAAGAACGTGAAACGTATTAATTTTTTTTTTTTGTAAAAAAAAGCTACGTAGTTAATTGGTTTTCGAGAATTTCTCCATAATATTTTAATATTTCATTGCTAGCTTGCCTCCATCTTACGTTAAAGTCAACGTGAAAGCGTTAGAAAACGTACAGCTTTCATTCGCGACGCAAGTGCTATACTTTGCATCCGATTTTTGTCTTACATTTTAACGAGTGTCGCGATCGTGACGTAAGTTGATGCTCAACGAAAAGTTACTTAATTTAATGTTAGCTCTCAGGTTTTCCTCGATTTTAATATTTATTTAACTTATTTTATTTTCGTTTTTAGCTGCCACTCGTTTCGAAGCCGCCTTGGCTCCGTTTGGAAGTTAGTGAGTTAAAAATTGTTTTTTATTAAGGGGGAAGCTCAAAGGTAGCCCGCGAAATTCAAATATTCTTACCTTTTATGCAATTTACAGGTCAGTATAAGGTTTTATGTTAATTCAAAAATAATTCTCTACCGTAACAAACATAAATTTACAGAATTATAATCATTAGAATCAATAATACAACTCCATAAGTTAGAAAAGGCCTCGAATGTCAAGATTTCATGAAAAGTGATTCAATAGAGTGATATGAACTTAGAGAATTGTATTGATGATTTTAATTATTATAATTCTACAAATACATTTTTGTTACGGTCGCGAATCATATTCAAATCAACATACAACCTAATGCTGCCCTGCAAATTGCAAATAACTTGAGAAAATTTGAATTTCGCGGGCTTCCCTGGCACTTTCGCCTTTTTGTTACGCCGAAAACAGGTAAGTATATAATTTGCCTTTCGTTCTAATCATAATCGGGCGTTTTTAAATCCGGTTATCGGTTATATGTGTTTTTATTATACCTGTTGTTGACAAGGAGTGTGTGAGATGTGTGTTGTTTAGTAACTCTTGTCGTCGACGATCGTGTTTTTCCTTCTTTTGGTGAAGAATTAGTACTTAAATGTGCGCCTTAGTGCGAGATGCTGTTTAATAAATTCCTCTCAGTTTTAAAGCCAAATAAAACAAAGCAATTTCATTGGCTGTTGAAATTGATTTGAATGGTCGTTCTGTTCTTTTGTCAACCAATCACAAACTAACAGGAGATTTGAAAGTGGATTAACTAATATCCGATAGTTGATCGGATTGGAATAATATTCTGGAGAGATCGCGTAGGGCCTACGGCGTAGCCGGCGGCGTAGGCAATGGCGTAGGCAATGGCGTAGGCTATGGCGTAGCAAGAAGTGCTACAACTAAGGGCCGGTTTTTTGATCCGTAGTTAACTCAACAAATGGTTAGACATAGTAAGTAATGGTTGAATTTTGGCTAAATGTGAAAGGCATCATAAATGCATTCATGTTAATTAATTCGTGTTAAAAAATAGTATAATGGCATTTTAACAAACACATTTAGCCCAAATTCAACCATTAGTTACTATGTTTAACCATTGGTTACCAGTTGGTCGAAAAACCAGCCCTAACAGGTAGGTATTTAACATTTATAAAGTAACGTAATCAAAATCAAAAGTCATTTATTCAAACTAGGCTGAGAATCAGCACTTTTCGAACGTTAAAATTACATAAGACAGCCCCCAAAACGCCCGCCCTTCGCCACTTCCTAGTGCTAGCTGGGGAGAAGAAGTGGCGCAACAAACTCCCCAGCAGCACAGCTGTCTGTTCAGTTAAAAAAATTGATTTTATACAGCACTGCGCAAAATAATTTAAGTATTACGCAACAAAACATGAGTTTAAATTAAACTCATTGCCATAAGTCAGCTAGCACACGCCAATATACCAAAAAAAAGAAAAAAAAATCGAAAACAATACTCAAGCAGAAAAAAAAATACAAAACTAAAAACGCAAACACAACTTCATAACTAAAAAAAAGCCTTCAGTCATAAAGGGCGTGTGATTATATTTCGTTCGGGCGTAGCGATAGGTATTGTTGTTGTAAAATGCAGCCAACTTTCGCTACGGGTCGACTACCTGAACTAATATTTTGTTCATTTGTTTGTGAAAAGAAATATATAGTTTTTATTTTTCGAAAACTTGTCAAACAAAGTTTTTCGCCGCAAAGTATCTCTTTAAATTCCAAATCTGAATATGTGTGGAGAAGTATTTTATTGTATCTTTACAATTCCTTTTCCTAAATTCAGATTATTAATTCCAGTACTTACATGAATTCATTGAAAAATTCCAGCTATGGAATGCCTTGTGATCGGGTTTTCATGCAATTCCCGATTTTTGATTGAGTTGGTATTTTGCGCACGTGTTCATTGTTTAAGGACAATGCAGTCTGTGTTTTTGTCAAATACAATGTTCGCATAATTGTAGCTAACTAATAATGAATTATGTACTGTGTAATTGATTTACTAAATACCTCGATGGTCTAATGGTTGCAAACGGGTCTTTTGACTGGGGTGACAGGTTCAAGCCCTGGCTCGGGAAAAAATTTATTAGGTTTTTGCATTAGGATTTTGTTGACCGACAAAAAAGATGAAGGTTGTTTATTCGTATAATATATAATTTTTTTAAGTCGGTTTTACAAAATCCTAATGCAAAAACTTACTTTCGCATTTATAATATTAGTTAGGATATATATCCTAACTAATATTATAAATGCGAAAGTAAGTTTGTTTGCTTGTTTGTTACCTTTTCATGCCACTGAACAGATCATCCTGAAATTTTGAATATACGTTGTCAGGTGTACAGAAACGGCTATAGGGTACCTTACATCCCGAAAAAATGTTCTGTTCTCAAGGATAACAACAATAATATTCTTATGATAATAGATGGCGCCACATGTCTTTCGAATCATGATTGATTAAGCAATTATATTAATATAGAAACTTTAGTAGTTGCGTTAAGAGTTTTTTTTTTTTTTTAATTTTTATTAAAGTAACACATACACCATTCCGTAGTACCTATTGTAAATCTATACGTAGAGTGTCGACAGACCGGTTTTTCATCCTACTAACCATCCTAACTTAATATTATAAATGCGAAAGTGTGTTTGCCTTTTTATCGCATGGTTAGACCATGACCTGGAGAACGGCATTGCCTACTATTCGTGCTGGATCGCAGACGAAGTCGCAGGCAACAGCTAGTTTTTAGCCAGCGGCTACGCCCTTGTGGAAGTTGGAAATTAACCCACCGAAACGTACTACGAGTACCGGGGTAAAAGTATTCTATGTATTAATCCATGTTATAAACTTGCCAAATTTATCTAAATCCTATTAGAAGCATACCTAATACTAATGATTCAAATATTATCATTAATTCATGCAAGCCTAGTACTTTTTGTTAGGTTTACTGCTCAGAAATTGTGCACATCATGTCGTGTCTTGAATTGATTTAAATACTACGTATATTGAATTCATGCAATCCTATTGCTTTTTGTAAGGTTAAAGAGGTATTTCTTTCCAACGCATCAGAGTCGCGCGTGTACCTTAGGGTATAGCCTGAGTGCACGCTCGACTCGAGCGTCCAGCGGGGCGGGGCGTGTGACGTTCGTGTTAAACACATGCAAACACTCTTTCACTCGGTTCGTACACTAACTCATAGAAGGATCGCTATACATTTTTTAAATAAATTAATAGCCTATGTTACTTCCTGATAATTTAGCTTTCTATTGGTGAAAAAATGGTTGAAATCGGTCTAGTAGTTTCGGAGCTTATTCGGTACAAATAAACAAACTAAAAAATATTTCCTCTTTATAATATTTGTATAGATTCAACGATATATTCATCAATAAATTGTTAACCGATTTATAACCGACTTCAAAACAAGAAAGAGGTTCTGTTCGTCGGAATCTTTTTTTATGCATGTTCCCTGATTACTCGAAGACGATCGATTTAGGAAATTATTTTTTGCTTCCTAGGCGGCCTTCCTAAGGACGGTCCTTCTAATGTGCGAGCGCGACGGCAATACATGTGTGCGCGAGCGATAGAGATAAGTTATGAGAGGTCATTGTACGAAATTCTTTTTGCTTTGCGACTGGACTTTAATCAGAAGCCCGATAGTCCAACCACCAGTCTTACCGAGGGGTCAATGCCCGGCCACTTAGCCACGTCGACAAGTTTCTATGTTATCAGTGGCCTTGCACAGGTATTATTGAGCAAGACAAGTAAAAGTAGCTCTGGCACACTGGTGGCTAATTCATGGGTACGTCGAAATAGTTTCGACGGTTGACTACGAAAGAGCCATCCCATTAAATTGCTAACTTCTAAAATTTGATTATAGAATTTACTATTCTCATTTTCGTGCCGTTATTATAGTTCTCTCTAATAAATAAG
Organism: Dicycla oo; assembly: GCA_948252095.1. Taxonomy (NCBI): domain Eukaryota; kingdom Metazoa; phylum Arthropoda; class Insecta; order Lepidoptera; family Noctuidae; genus Dicycla; species Dicycla oo. The sequence continues at coordinate 39,500,189 of OX411709.1, read as the reverse complement.
GCTATCTAAGTACACTAACAGAATCATTATTTAGGTAACAAATATGATATTTGAAACAAAAAGAAAATACTTTAAAAAAATTAAAAACTGACTTCAAACACTTAAAACGAATAAAATAATTTTCATAATAAAACTTATCAGCTTCTGAAGTCGGTGTCAAGCTACGGTGCATTTAAGAATTTAAGACACTGACTTCAGAAGCTGATAAGTTTTATTATGAAAGTTATTTTATTCGTTTTAGGTTTTTGAAGTCATTTTTTAATATTTTTTTAAGTAAATTTAATTTTACATTTTTAGTTGAATTCCTATATAATTGCATAAGTCCAAGACGAACGAAACGAAGAATTATCAAAATCCATTTAGAAATGCCAGTAATATCTACAGTACATTTATGCATATAACTTCGTACATAAGAATAGTTACCTAATGTATTATATACTAAAACCTTTCTGAGAGTATGTAGATCACGTTAGTGAAAGAATCATCAAAATTGGTTCATTAGTTTTCGAAAAAATCGTGGACATACAATCTTACATACAATACAGAACCGCCTTTTTGAAGTCGGTTAAAAAAGGCAAAATCTGTTTGACAAAAACCCACTGACTTCCAATAGGCTCGCCCTCTGTTACACTGGCGAAATGTGGCGAAGGTTAAGCAGAGGCATGCTGTATACCTCTGCCTACCCCTTCGAGGATTACCGGCGTGAGGTTATGTGTATGTTAATTTAATGTAAGAACCTATTTCCTTACCAGCACTTTCGGCTTTCTGCGAGCAGTTCCGTATTTGCTCTCGTAATAACTCATCGCAAACACAATCACAACACTATAAACTACAAAATTAACTGAACAAATATCTGTTTACACATAGCAACACTTAAAACCACCACAATTATTTACCCAGGGTAACGTTATAAACACGTCTGTTCACATACAGTACGTATGAACGTACGTACGTACGCAAGCAAAATTGAGTAGAATAAGACAAAAATGCACAACGATTTTTAAAAATGTCGATAATTCATTTATTAAATAGTTATTTGTTAGTTACGATGGCCGCACCACGTTAATCATGCTACGATGATAAAGGTAATCATCAAACTGATTACCTGATATTTACGATTTTGTTACGAACAGCTGATAAGGCACAAGGACTCTCTACTGTTATTGTTGTTTTTGATAAACAATCTCTGTCTGTTTGACAGATTAGCTAATGTAAATAATATTCTGTTACTTAGGGATGGCACGTTTTTACTGTTATCACCTACCTTCGCGGAAATTTGCGGTGAACCAGTTTTCATCCTTATTACCTCAGTAATAAGGTCGAAAAGTTCACTGCGATGTTGTTGGGTTCAACCGTTTTCATGATTATTTATTGCTGTTTATTTTTGTTATGAATAAGAGCTGGTTCATACAACATTTGTTGGGTTAAAGAAAAAGAACATTATGCTCATTGAAATAAAGCCGTTAATAAATAAACATAATGCATCAACTTGACCGTACGCGATCGGTTTGTCCAAACTTTAAAAAACTGTTAATCGATACAGTTAGAAGCTCGGTGCTCCCGCGATTCAAATGACGATTGTCTACACACACAAACTGCTTAATATTAAAACTAAAAGACCGGCCAAGTGCGAGTTCAACTCGCACAGGAAGGATTCCGTACCAGTGTAAAAATATTTAATTAAAAAAAAACCAAACGAAGAATATTTTTCATCTAAAATTTTTACAATCGCAAAATTCACTTTGTATTTCATAACGATAGTGTGAATTACAAAGTTGTTTTTTGCAGTTGCAGATAATCGCCCTTATTATGTATAGAAAATACCTTATGAATCGGCGTTTTTAGTATTTGTTGATTAAATACAGTATATGGTACATGATATACATAAGTTTCAAATTCCAAACTTGTTCAGGTGTTGCGATAGAGCTCGATCAAAAACTGACAAATTTTGCGGACCCCTATTTCTTCATTTTTGAAGATAAAAAAATAATAAAATTACATTTTGTACTCTACTCGATGAGTTCTAGACAATGACACACCACATGACAGGGTAAGAAAAAATTTTTTTCAGAATCAAAAGTTTATTATATGGGGGACCCCATATAATAAACTTTTGATTCTGAAAAAAATGTAACCCTATAATTTTTAAATTTATTTTATTTTTATTATTTGTAGTTGTAGAGGCAATAACAATAAACAATCTGTGAAAATTTCAACTGTCTACCAGCTACCTATTGCGGTTCATAAGATACAACCCGCTGACAGACAGACGGACGGACGAACAGCGGAGGCTTAGTAATAGGGTTCCGTTTGGAACCCTAAAAATCGATTTATTAAGTATCGATCGCACATAGTAACCACAAGGAAGTATATTAGGACCTACTTTGTTTCTAATATATATAAACGATTTGTGCAAAATGTCTATCTCCAACTGTGATATATATTCACCTACGCTGACGACACAGCGCTTATTGTATACGATGTTAACTGGGACAAGGCCAAACAAAGAGCAGAACACTCTCTCCGCCTTGTGATGGAGTGGCTTTCAGCAAATCTCTAAACTCTCCATATGGAGAAGACCAAACTCTTACGTTTTTCCTTGCCGAATTCTATCCCTTTACCTACCGAGTCTAGTATAGTAAAAGCCCACTCCTGTGCAGAGCATGATATCAGCTGCAGTTGTCTTACACTCTCCTTAGTCTCGAGTATCAAATACCTAGGGGTATACATTGATGAACTAACCTGGCGCACCCACATCGAGGCATTATGTACACGCACGAGGAAGCTTATCTTCATATTTAAAGAGTTGAGACATTCAACTGACTCAGCAACTTTGTCATAGGTCTACCATTTCAATCAATAATCACTTACTGTATTACAGTATGGGGTCGCACTTATAAAAAAATTCTAATTGAAATAAAACGTGCTCAAAGGGCGATTCTAAAGATTATGCATTTTAAGCTTAGAGATTATCCTACCGCCCTTCTGTACTCTGAAACACAAGTCCTCACTATGCGACAACTCTTCATTTTGCGTGTAGTCATACGCCATCATTCCACTCTACCTCTAGACTCAAACATCCTTCTAAGACGTCGAGGTCGTCCGGGCTGTGACTCTGTCCAATGTCGTTTCGCATTTGCTAGCCGCCATTACTCAGTCCTAAGCGCTCGTTTTTATAATAGGGTACTTCGGTTAATTGATATTTACACGCTGACCAAGTTTGCGCTGAAAGCAAAGCTGACAAATTGGTTGCAGAATTTGTCTTACGATATGTTCTAGCGGTCGCCTCGTGAATGCCTATGAAAGGTATTTATGGGGTGACCGTTGGAGTGTCTTCTGTGTAGTTACAATATTTTCGGTAATATAATTTGACACAAAACGAACAATCAATCTGCCTAGCCTTTTCCCAACTATGTTGGGGTCGGCTTCCAGTCTAACCGGATGCAGCTGAATACCAGTATTTCACATGGAGCGACTGCCTATCTGACCTCCACAATCCAGTTACTGGGTAACACGATACCCCTTGGTAAGACTGGTTGTCACCACTTTCGGACTTCTGACGACCCGTAACGACTGTCAAAGATCCACGAATGACAGAAGGGACCAACGGCTTAACGTGCTTTCCGAGGCACGTAGGAATCTCGGTATGAAAATATGGTCACCCATCCACAGACCAACCCCGGTAAGCGTAGCTCGATGGATCGACCCGTGCGGCTGTTATTACTTAGCCACGAGCTCCTAACGACATAAAAATAACATAGGTAAAAAAAAAAATGTGCAGATTGTTTAGTCTCATTAGTTTTGGTGATGTTAGAGAAGGATCCTGTAATTATGTAAACAACTTGGCGCATGTAATTTGTTTAATAACGAAATCTTGTTGTATGTTCACAAATATTATAGCATTATGGTAATTACTGAGTCTGATCGCATTTAGTTAAAATACTCAATGTTAATGAGGAACTTTGGCTGCTGAGATACAAGTATCTTTTTATTTAGTTCAATAGCCAGCTGTTCAACCTGATTTTGACTACCACGGTCTTGTACTGTCTTGTTTAGTGTATACTCCCTTATTTGTTTCTCTTCGTACAATAATAAACTTATAATTTATTTATTTTGGAAGAACTATGTCCCCTGCCTGACCAAGTTATATAAAGGTTGGGGAAAAAGTTTCTTCGCATTTTTTAAGAAAATTCAAAACATTTTTTAATATAGTTTATTTACATTTAACTAAAGTATGTAGGTACCATTTAGTTCGATAACTTTTTGCCATCTTGTAGGTAGGGACATGATCCCATTGCTATAGAAATTTTAGGACTTCTGGTCAAAATACCGTGACAAGTGGTTTTGGCAGTCCTCTCGTGATGTTAACCTGACACTGCCTAAAGAATTCTGAAGAGACCGAAACAGGTAGGAATCTGAAGGTGCAAGCTCAGGACTATACGGCGGATGCATTAACACCTCCCAGCCAAACTCTCTTAATTTTTGCTGAGTGGCTAAAGATGTGTGAGGTCTAGCGTTATCATGATGAAAAACCACACCCCTTCTGTTGATTAATTCCGGCCGCTTTCTCTCAACTTCTTGCTTTAATCTCATCAGTTGTTCGCAGTAGAGTTCAGAATCGATGGTCCTGCCTGGTGGTAACGGCTCATAATGAATAATGCCCTTCCAATCCCACTACACACACAGCATCACCTTGTTGCGAGTTAACCCGGGTTTCGCCACAGTCTGTGAAGCCTGGCCGGCCTTTGACCACGACCATTTTCGCACGTTCTTGTCATACGTGACCCACTTTTCATCACCAGTTATCAGCTTCTTCAAAAATGGTTCGGTTTCATTACGTCGTAATAAAGAATCACAAATGAGTACACGGTTCATTAGGTTTCTTTCAGTGAGCTCGTGAGGTACCCAAATGTCGAGCTTTTTTGTGTACCCAGTTTTTTTCAAAGGCGCCAAAACTGTTTTGTGGTCAATTTTTAGTTCTTCAGCTACGTCGTAACTACTGATATGCCGATCTTGCTCCACTTTTTCAAAAATGGCATCCATTTTATCCGTAATAGGGCAACCAGAGCGATGTGCATCTTTGACATCAAAATTTCCGAATTGAAAACGCTTAAACCAAATTTGTGCTACTCTCACAGACACTACACTAGGTCCATAAACATCGCAAATTTTTTTCGCGGCTTGCGTTGCATTTTTACCTTTTTTGCAGTAAAATTTTAAAATGTATGTTTGTAATGTAAAACAAATAAAAATCACACATTTTCCTAATTTGAATTTGGAATTATGTTCTTTAAAATTTAAACTTTCAATGATACCAAAACCAGCCAGATACAAATAGTATAGCCAAAGAGATTTTATTACAAGTTCATACATACTATAATGCGAAAAGACTTTTTCCCCAACCTAATATTATACACGGATAAAATGGTAGGGGGTGACTTGCACACTCAATAATGGGCCCCCGGAGACGGCCGCTAGCACATAGTGACGTAGTGACAAGGGGCAACACTTCCTGAGGTGCTTGAGGAGTGGAGAGGTATTCCACGGCTATCAGGACAATCCCGGAAGTACGGTCAAGATCCCTACCAGCACCTTACTGGAATAATTCCTTCCTCCGAGCACGTTTGCTCTTGCGAATCTCCACTCAAGCCGGCCAATAAAGGCAAGAAAGAGGTGGGAGCTCTGTTTCTCGTCAGTGTTCACTCCAGCCGGCCAATAAAGGCAAGCCAGAAATGAGGACAAGATTTCTCCCGGGAGATAGGGTCAGTGGTGTCGCTACTGCCCAACAGCTCGCCACATGCTGCCCTGCGGGTTTCTGTATCTCTCTTGGTCTGGCTCCTCATCCTAGACCCGTTCCGGCAAAGTAAACTCTACCGGCACAGACCTAAAGTTTGGAGCGCGCAAGCCCCACCACGACGTCAACGTAGAGATACAGCGGTGGGGTAAGGTAAAGCTCTATTATCGGAATTACTATAATAATAATTATAGTAATTCCGCGACCTTGATTAATGTGTTGCTAGTTGCGCCAGGTCTGCGGTGAATAGATAATATAATAGATAACCTGGTAAGAATTGGAATCAGCCTCGAGAATTATCGTTTATCAAGGGATTTGCGAATGCAGGTAGGTATAGTAAGAAATGGTCAATGAAACTTCTATTTACTTCGTCAATGATTTATATGTGACGGTGCAGCAAGTAGCGCCGTCTAATTTGTCACGCAGTGAGTTAGCAGAGAGTTTGTTTCGCAAAATGGAGATAATTGCGGAAAAAATATGGTGCGGCTCCTAATCTTTGGACAGTCAAAATCTTTAATGGCAGTGAAAATCAAAATCAAAAGTCATTTATTCAAACTAGACTGAGAATAAGCACTTTTCGAACGTCAAAATTACATATGACAGTCCACCAAAACGCCTAGTGCTTTAGCTGAGGAGAAGAAGTGGCGCCACAGCTGTCTGTTCAGATAAAAAATTTGGTTCTATACAACACTGCGCAAAATAATATAAGTACATTACGCAACATAAAACATTAAATTATTTGATATAAGTCAGCTAACATACACCAATATACCAAAAAAAAAATCGAAAACCAAAATTAAAATACAAAACTAAAAACGTAAGAAGAACTTTATACCTAAATAAAAGCATCCAGTAAAAAAGAGCGTGCCCACTTACATATAGCCGTATATGTGCGTAGCCATAACAGTCACAAATGATAAACTAGGACCATCGAAGTAAAATAAACAAAGAGTTAATTACTAATGACAAAACAAAACAAAGGTCAGCAAGACGACCAGTCACCACAAGCAGCACCCGTTCAGAGCATAACGCAAAGATCAGTCATTACCCCCTCACCATATATTTTGAGGGAAGGAGGCAACCCGACCACCGACGCTACCGCAAGCAGTGACATCTAAGGGAGCATGACGAACTTGCTGCCGGTTGCTCAGGCAAAAATAATATTATGATCAATAGGGATGATGACTGGGTAAAAAAAAAGAAATTCTATTTAGTCCGTCAGTCAGATGATAAAAAAATATTAGATACGTATTTTTTGCTTTATCATAATAATAAAAAATGACTTAGATAACTCGCATTAAAGTTCGGGAGTGGGGGCTTGCTACGTCACTTCTACGTATAAAATCTACGAAGACGTGACGTCATGCCACTTTCTAACTCAATGTATCGCCGTAATCTTTTGATTACGTAGAAAAAGAAAAAATACGTGTCCAATATATTTTAATAATCTACATGACGGACAAAAAAACATTTTTTAGTCATCATCCCTATTGCCGATGTCACTAGCTAGTATGTAGATACTGGAATTGTAAAAAATTAGGTAAAGCTCTATTCAAAACCTAGTGCTACTACGAGGATATTGACAATTGTTATCGACGGCGGTTTATTTATTTAGTTGACGTCACGTCCACCACCTGGCGGCGCGACGAACAGCAAACGAGCGTATAGTAAAAGGCGTTTTTACGAGTGGATCGCCTCCGGCCCCAGACTGCGCGCATTTCTAAACAAGTCCACAACTGTCTACCTACAAGTATTCACCTACGGTTTGTGAAAAATGGTAACAAGTATGAATGTAAGCTTAGGTCCTAAATATTTTGTAAATTAAAGCACGGAGTATCCCATCTGTATTAATACATATGGGATACTCCGCATAATCATTTATATAAAAAGCGACTCTTGCTACGACACAATAAAGTGCAACTCAGGTCGCACAACGCTTATTACCTACAGTTATATTCACCTACAAGTTGCCTCTCTTTCTAACGCGTAACTCTTATACCTTCTGACCGCAGCAGTCCTACTGAATTGACCCAGTGAGACCCGCCGCGTACTTGTAACTTCATACCTAAACTGCGGAGTGTCCCATCTATATTAATCTGTAATTAAAGGAAAATTCATAAATATGCTGAATATGATTTGAGATCAGATTTTTTAAGTATTTTATACTAATCTGTGTCATTTCTCACTATCTTATAGAATTTCAAAAGGAATTCAAACACATTATAGAAAAAAAACCCGGCCAAGTGCGTGTCGGGCCACGCACAATGAAGGGTTCCGTAGTTGGGATGAATTTATCCCAAGAACAAACTTAACATTGTAGTGGAAAAACATGTTCTCCCATACATTCCAACTGTAAATGTAAGTTTGTACGCACAATATAGAGAGATTTTCCATGTTATTTTAAGACCATAGACTTCTTATAAGTTTTCCTGTAATCTATAGTTATAGAACGGTTTTCTTTATTTTTTTTTTAATTTAGGCTCAGTTGTTTCGGAGATAGGGGGGAATGTTCGATTTTCATCTATTTTCTTAAATAACTTTAAAACGATTTATTTTAAAATTGTTAAATAAATATTTGAGCTTCTCACAGTAAGCCCTTTCATTTGACATATTACAGAGTACAGTTTGCAAAACTTTTTATTTTATTTTTTTTATTTGCCCGCAAAATTGATCCCCATGTTCAAAATTCATTTATTAACGTTACACGTCCATGTTTGGGTCACAGAAATTCATACGTGTACCAAATTTCAAATTAATCGGTCCATTAGATTCAGAGCGAATTGGCTGTGACAGACGGACAGATAGACAGACAGACACACGAGTGATCCTATAAGGATTCCGTTATTTCCTTTTGATGCACGGAACCCTACAAAACCACAGCGTGAGCAGGGCAATAAAGAAGGCTGCTTAGATCCGTTTTGCGGAGAAATTTAATAGTTTGCATTCGATATGTGAGTCTGCAAAAGCCGAGTCAGCCCAAGAATTTCAGTGTTTATTAAAAATATTTCCGCACAAAGAAAAAAAAGTAATATTTCTTCACTATGTGAGCCAAGCACCATAACGTAATAAATGCAACCACAGGGTGTAATTTTAATCACCGTTAACCTCTCAAGGGGTCATTGTAATCATCATTATGAACAACTTTTACTATGGGACCAAACCGGAAATCGCGAAAATAAATCAGCAGTTCCCTACATTTATGTTCGCATAACTCGTCGAAATGTAGGGAACAGCTGATTTTTCGTTAATATTCCGTCGTTAATATTGCGTGCTTTCTGTGTTGCGCTGGTGCCACGACGGAGCCCGTATTCGAAAGTAGCGCGCAATTTCGATTTTGTCCATGATTACAGAAACATCGATATCAAAGAAAAATCGACCGGCGAGAAAACAAATGAACAACTGACTTACAATAAAAAGGTCATGCTATATATTATAAAATTAATTTGAATTTGGAATTCTAAATAGAATTAAATATCGGCAACTTCATAGGTAAGGACCTAATATTATTGGAAAGAAAAAACGCTTACGTGGGCATTTAAAAAACATAAGATCACGCCTTGTTTCCACGAAGGCTTAGGCACAGTACACCCACGTTTCGCCAGTTTGGGCGGCATTTAAAGTTTAGTAATAATTTCAGCCATAAAAATGGTTAGTTAGTAGCTAGAAAATGTTGTCAATTGTATGTTATTATTATTATATTACTATAAACAAAGACCGGAGACTTCGACTTCCAATAATATCTGCATAACCAGTCGGAAACAAAGAATGGCCTAGTACAAATATACCATTAAATACGATTTTGGCTTGATATGACATTACAGCCTTTCGGGGGTGTTGTTGGCAAACATTTGTGAAATAGTCACAGAAATTGAAGACAAAACAGGATGGCGGCTTCAGTTCCGATTTTAGCCACGCAATAGAATGAACTCGTAGCGTTGTATATCTCCATTTAACTATCACAGCAGTGCCGCGTCGCAGCCCTCGCATCAGGGTGCGACGCCAGCGCAGCCAAGTAACGTTGGAGTGGCAGAGCGGCAACGTCTCATCAACATTGATGAGAAGAGGGTTGCTGCTGAAATCGTGCTGGTATCGCCTTGCGAAAAGCTGTGAGGGCTCTTGACAACCTCCAGCCAAAGTAGTCGTTCTGTGTGGACAAACCGTCCCTGAAGCTTTGAACAATCTTCGTTAGATATTGGTAAATTGTGTGGGTAATAAAGGGTTAGACTTGTGGCAGCCGCGGTTGGACAAAACGGGCCAGCGCGTAACGTACTTATAGGTACCTACAGGCAACTTCAACATGATGTATATTACGGGTAATGCTAGAAGATTGAGTAAACCTAGGTTTACCCGGGTTTACTTAGTATTACCCAAGCTTTTTGGGTTAAGTCCGAATTTAAATAAATTTTAATTTGGGATTTACCCGTACACACCTAGGTGTACCTAACACTGACTGGATAATTACATTCTCTTGTGCCTAAACGGACTCTGGAACTGGCGAGCCGCTGCCGTGGAACCGCTCGCTTCGCTCGCTCGGCTCGTGTGCTGTGTGGTCACAGTTCTAACCTAACCTTCCTTTCAGCCTACACCTAAGTTTAACCATTCTAACATTATCCAGCCATCATTGGGTAGACCTAGATGAGTATGGGTAAATCCCGAATTAAAATTTATTTCAATTATTATTCGGACATTACCCAAACTTCTTGGGTGACTCTAACTAAAAAACCCGGGTAAACCATCTAACTTAGGTTTACTCAATCATCTAGCATTATCCGAGACTTAAACATCGAGAAGCATTCATTTAATTGTATCTAGATCCACAATTTGGGTTCCATTATATTGTGTCAAGGTGTAGCTACGATTAATTCATCATCATCAATACAGCTGATAGACGTCCACCGCTCCCCAAGCGCCGCCAGTTCGACCAGTTATGTGCTTCTCCCATTCAGCGGATTGCTGCGGTCTTCACAAGGTTATCGACCCACCTTGTGAGAGGCATTCCAACGCTACGTCTTCCGGTACTTGATCGCCACTCACTCAGAACCTTTCGGCCTTATCGGCCATCTGTTCTGCGAGCGATGTACCCTGCCCACTGCCGGCATAGCCTAAAGAATTGCCAAACTCAAGTGGTTTATTACGTACGTTTATTTCTGGTTTGATTACGTACGAAAACTCCAAGTATAGCCCTCTCCATTGCCTTTTGGGTGACTTTTAACCTTCTAATAAGGTGAACGACCAAGTTTCAGTAGCTGTAAGTCATCACTCGAATGACGCACTGATCAAAGAATTTCGACTCGGACCATAGGTATATAAATCTTCTTTCTTGTATCTATGACTCGGACACTGCGGTATGCTAGGTCTCTGTAAGGAGTCTCGTGTCGTCTCGCTTCCTCATTTTAAAACCGCGCCTACCACACATATAGGCGTGAAGTAAGTACTATATCAGTGCGAGATTATATGTAACATCGCAAGCGGGCCACTATTGGCTGCGAAATTGAGCCACCTCCAATCGTGTGAAGGCTCTTAGCAGCTGAAAAAATACTCAGCTAAAGAAGTATTTTGTACGTTTCTCAGATAAAGCGCCGGTCCCGACAATATGTACTTATTACACTTCTTTTATAATAATTTATTGTATTGTAAATATTGAAATTTTTGTTAATATGTACGTATATGTAGCCCTAATGGGTAGTTTTTCGAGTTACCATAACCTAACTATAAGACCTACTGTATCACCAAAAATCACACTAATAAATACTTTGACTTTGACTTTATTGTCACATTTTTTTACGCATAACATAACGCCTTGAATCCCCCATAGGGTTGGGCAGACCTAGTATTTTCTCACTCCTTTGTCATATTTGCAAATTAAATGTAACTTGAGCGAATTTTATTTGTTTTTTTAGGGTTCCGTACCAAAATGGTAAAAAGGAACCCTTATGGTGCGACTCAGTCTGTCTGTCTGTCACAGCTGGAAATCTCAAGAAGTATCAACTTGAATTTTGTGACATTTGCCCAAATATTTGGCAAATAACAAAGAAATAAAAATGTATATATTATTTTTGCAACAGGGACTGAAAGGGGGTCTTAAAAATTCGAAGTGGGGCTACTAAGGCTTGTGGGGTATCATATGAAAGAGCGTTGTTTGCACATTCTCAAACATTTTTTTTAAGCCGCATAGTTTTCGACTTTTGATGAAAAATGTAAAAAAAAAAAATACCGTTCCCCGTTATCTCCGAAGTTTGCATAGAGAAAAATCAAATTATTCTGTGTGATAGAAGTTTATGTAAAGATTACAGGAAAAATAAAACGATGTCTCTAAATAGCACACTTTTTTATATATGAGTAAAATTACATTACTTTTTTCGTTAAGAGATTCGTTGACCTCATCCGTGAATTTAGATAACAGCTGTGAGGTAGACTTATTGGGTTGAAAGCCATATTGTGTGCTGGGCAACACGTCACTTTTTACATAGAAGTCTTGTACTTATCTGGGTAGAATAGTAATCGGTCTATAATTTCCATAATCGGCAAAACTGCATTTTATGTATTGGACGTACTACACCAGTTTTTAGTACTTCTGGGTATTTCCCTTGCTTGACACTAGTATTGATCAATTATTGATTGATTGATTGATTAATTTTATGTCAATGTTATCTACTCCTGGAGCTTTATTTGTATTAAGGCTTCTAATAATTTTACTCACACCTTTATTTATAGCTTTCCATACATTGATGTGTTCTGGGGAAACATATATTCTGATTCATTCAATAGGCGACAGTTACATTTGGACAAGATCTTCTTAACAATATTTCTAAATTCTGTGGCAAATTTATCAGCTATTTATTTTATTTTTCACTAAGTATTATTTTTGAAGACTCTCAACATGGTGTCATCAGCCGACTTTTTGTTGCGACCAGACAACTTATTTAGTATTTGCTTTCTAGGGTTAATTTTTTATTTCTTCCAAATAATGTTTATTTCTTGATTTTTAGATGATTTTATGAGTTCTGTTTCATATTTTATTATATTCCAATCACAGTATTTTATTCGTTGAATATTTTTCCATTTTATAAATAATAGGTTTTTTTTTTACACATGTATAATAATTTTATTGTTTATTTAATAATAATAATAAATAATAATAACCCGGGACATTTCACACAAGGTCATCTGATCCCAAACTAAGCAGAGCTTGTACTATGGAAACCAGATAACTGATATACTACATACACTACTTATGCAAAGGTGTTTGTTTATTTTACGGTTTTTATTAATTTTTCTGATACATTTTGATTCCTCGTAACATTTATGAAATTGATTTTTATACAATCGCAAATTGTGTTTGCACAATCTACATATATCATCTATTTCGCTGCCTTTTTAAGTTGTTAAGTAAAGATTTACTTGTAACATTATCAATTTGTTGTATTGTTTATGTGTCATCCTGTCTTTGTGTTGGGTCAAGACCTACGCACGACAGTATTTACATGCGGTGATCAGACAATACAGTTCCGAGTGCAGCCGAGTCGATTCTGTAATAATCTCACCGTGAAAACTTGCGTGGAGTATGCTGTCATTGTTGTTCCCCTGATGCTAGGGATTGACCAAGCATTACATTTACAATCATAATCGAGATTTTAATAATATTTTTATGATAATTCTATTGCATTTTAAATTATTTCAAAGCTAGTATTTTTGTGTATACATATTGTTTTTTTCTTTAAATAAAATAGCAAAACAGAAATGCAGTCAGACAATTTTGTTTTTTTCTATTATTTTTCTAGAGTAGTTCTTATAGCCATATAAGGACTGGTCTAGAAAAAATTGTGGCGCGAACGCATCATCCACGAACAATCAATAAATAAAATAAAACAATCACGTTTAAGCTAGCCGCTAAAGAAAATGCGCATGGACATTGTTTGTTATTAATATTATGAACCCATTATTATCGAAGCCACGAAGCGATTATTATCAATTCATTCGAGTTAAGACTGCGCGACGTTGTACAGCTTTGTTACTAACCAAACAAATGTACTCAATAAGAAGAGACAACTGAGCGTGTTAAGTGATCGAGTGCTACTAAAAATGGTCTGACCAAACAATTTAACCGCACAAAAATTATGTAGGAACTAAACGATGTGTTAGATAGTTTCTACAATAAAATATTAGGTACGTATTAGCCGCACGTCTTTTTATTTAAATGACCTACCTAACTTACCCAGTCGTTGCCAATAATAAAATAATATTATCAAATCATAATCATTACACTATTACAAAATTCAACAGTTTAACTGACATTCATCGTGCTCACTGCCTCACTTCACCTTGCCGACTCACATCGGCGCGGGTGGTTGCTATGGCTACGTGAATCGGGTGAAGTGTTAAGATCACGCAGCGCTTGCAGATTCGGGTAAAGTGATACGTACGATCACTGCGCATCGCACTCACTAGCTCAATTCACCTAACCGAATCACTTCGATGCGGTTGGTTGCTATGGCTACGAGAATCGGGTGAAGTGATAAGATCACGCCGCGCTTTCAGTGTGAAGTGATAAGATAGCGCCCCGCTTGCGCGTTACGTCATTAATATAATACTCGTGTTCACGTTTTTTATTTTACTGGAAATATTGCAATGCGCTTCTAGTTTTTTGATCTTCAAACGATGAAAACCTTTTTTAATTAATACGCCTCTTTCTAATTTTTGGTCTTTTTAAAAACTATCAGGAGCATTTAAAGTTGGTCAGCGGAAAATTCCCATTGTGAGCTTTTTATTACGAAGTGCTGTCTAGTTAATCTTTCTGATTTACAATAATTGGTATTCTAATTAACTGTGTACGCTTCTTTTAAACTGTTTTTATACCTCTATAAACTAATCTGCCTTCTTAAATATGTAGATCTGCTAATCATTTTCAAACATGGGTATGTGGTTTGAAAATTATTTAGTGATATAATAATAAGTGTGGTTATGGTTTACCACTTCTAAATTCAAATCCAAAATGGCGGCTGCGAAAATTGTAAATTATTCGTCATGGGTGTCGTTTTCATGGCTTTCGAGGGTGTTTAAGCCGATAGTGAGGTCAAAATGAAAATCCAAGATGGCGGCTGTAAAAAAGTTTCATAATTTTCATCATGGGTATCGTTTTCATGGTTTTTGAGGGTGCTCAAGCCGATAGTGAAGTCAAAATTAAAATCCAAGATGGCGGCTGCGAAAATTTTCATATTTTTCATCATGGGTGTCGTTTTCATGGTTTTCGAGGGTGCTTAAGCCGATAGTGAGGTCAAAATGAAAATCCAAGATGGCGGCTGCGAAAAATTTCATGTTTTTCATCATGGGTGTCGTTTTCATGGTTTTAGATGGTGCTAAAGCCGATAGTCAGGTCAAAATGAAAATCTAAGATGGCGGCTGCAAAAAATGACCCATGATGAATAATTTGAAAAATTTTGCAGCTGTCATCTTGGGTTTTCATATTGACCTCACCATCGACTAGATACTTAAATACTAGCTTTGAAATAATATAAAATGATCAATAGAATAGCAGGAAAAATATTATTAAAATCTCGATTATGATTCTATAAATGTCCTTGGTCCATCTCTAGCATCAGGTAGGATGACACTGACAGCTAACTCCACGCTTTCTTCACTTAAATTTTTACGGTGAGATGGTTACATAATATCTAACGAGCGCGTTCTTATAACGATGTGATCTATACAGCTACGTGTAGTGTTATTTCCGCGTGTTTCAAAGCTTGTGTAGACAGATATCGCGAGCGTTACACCGCACTCGGACATGCTACGTACTTACATAGTATTCTCGAATGTTATCGTATGTCTTTAGGTCTATGTTTACGTCTCCTAGCAAATAAGTGTCGTATGATTTAATAGAAGAATTGGATACTGCTGTATTTCCTTCACGAATAGATGTTTACTTTCGCTTGGTGGTCCATAAATTGCACAGTTATACACGAGGTAGTTGCGATTTGACCAATTTCACAGTGTAATAACGATCAGTGATTCTTTGGTGTATATATATAATATGGTAAGGTGTATATATATAATATATAATATGGTGTATATATAATTATAATATTTACATATCCATCTCTAGCATAATTTATTATTCCACCGTCTTTTCTGTTTTTACGTAACTTACTGTGCATTACATAGCCGTCGATGTGGTACAGATGAACAGTGATTTCGTTTATATTAACTTCTGTTAAAATTAAGACGTCTTTATTTGCACTTCGTTCACAATTAATTAGCTCATCCAATATGATGAGCTAATGAATTGTGTTACACTGCCAAAATTTTTAATTACGGATCTAATATTTATGTGAACAATATTCAGATTGGTTTTACTAATGGGAGGTATAAGCTTACTAAAAACCGGCCAAGTGCGTATCGGACCACGCACAATGAAGGGTTCCGTAGTTAGGATGAATTTATCCCAAGAACAAACTTAACATTGTATATATTCCAACTGCAAATGTAAGTTTGTACGCACAATATTGAGAGATTTACCATGTTAAGACCACAGACTTCTTCTAGGTTTTCCTGTAATCTATAGATTTATAATTATTTTCTGTATTTTTTTTTTCAAAGTTTTAGGCTCAGTAGTGTCGCAGATAAGGGAGGGAATGCTCAATTTTCATCTATTTTGTTAAATAACTTTAAAAACATTTATTTTAAAATTATAGAAAAATATATTTAAGACCCTCACAGTAAGCCCTATCAGTTGATATATCACACTTGAAAAACTCTTTTTTTTATTTTCTTATTTGCCCCCAAATTGACCTCTATATTCAAAATTAATTTTGCGTTACACGTCCGTATTTGGGTCACAGAAATTCATACGTGTATCAAATTTCAAATTAATCGGTCCATTAGATTCGGAGCAAATTAGCTGTGACAGACGGACAGACAGACAGACACACGAGTGATCCTATAAGGGTTCCGTTTTTCCCTTTTGAGGTACAAAACCGATCGATGTCCATTTCACTCTTTACGACTGCAAGCTTTTCTTCGTCTTCTTTACGTAGCACCTTTCCATCCTGGAACCAGACATTTATATGCTGGACGCAATTTTTGTTGAGCCAGCCACAGTAGCGATTTATAAGATTTTGTAAGGGCGCGTCGCAGGATCATTTTTGACTTGGACTCAGCAGTGGCTTCCGAAATAATATGTTCAAGCAAAACTTCTTCCTTTCTGGATGCACGTACCCATAAATGTGCCTGTTCTGCTTGTTTAAACTTCACCTGGATGTTTCCTTCACGTTCATTTATATCTTAGAAATCATAGGAAATCAATAGGGATTCCTATCGCTTCTAGCACGTTATCTAGACGCTGTTGTTCTTCATTACGCATATATTGTTTTAGTGAGCTGATTTCTAGTTCAAGATGAGTATTTTGGTATTAAGGTGGGTGTACTTCTTCTGCAATTCTTGTATGTCCTCATTTTGGGTTTCCACGGTTTTTGTCAGTTCGTCTACTTTTTTGCAGCAGACGCTTACTGATACTTCGATTGGTTGTATTTCCTTCTTTAGTACTTTTTTCAGTTCGACTGTTATATCCTTCAGTAATTTGTCACTATCTATGTTACAGTTACCTAGGTTTCTGCTGGACGTCGTGACTTCCTCTTCTTCATATTCCTCGTACGGGATAAAGAAGGATGATTTTCTGTTAGGCGAGCTGTGCATTCCTCACATGTCTAGCCCAGGTTATCCGCATTACGAAGTGCAGATAGTTGTTTCGCAGTAAGACCAGCGCAGGCTTTATTAGCATGAACAGTCTTAGCGCACGATCTACATTCCACTCCTGGCAATCTGCTGTTATTCTTTTATTGCAAATATCACATTTGGTCATTTTGGTTAGAGTAGTGGTAGTCAGCGCACAAATAGTTAAGACGTTGGGGGGTACGTACCTACGACGAATGAGCGTTAACGAATGACGAAGGGTACTTCCCGTAGACATAGAATCATGAAATTCGGCAAGAAGGAAGGTCTCACAGCAGAACTAAAGGAAAAAGTCCGAAAACATTAATTTCTAGTATAACCACATAAAAAATTTGCGATTCCAAACTTACATAATTGCAGTTTAAGAATTGACCGCGATGTACATCGATGAAAACATTTTCATTTATTGGGTTGGCACACAAGTAATGAGACACTCTACAAAACTCTATACTCCTTCTATATTTCCTTTTTCAAGTTAATTGTTTTCGATAATATTCTAGAATGTGAACATTCACAACATTCATTTTTTTTACATGTGTGAACATTCTAGGTACAGTAAACGCTCAAAAGTCCATAAGCGTAATAAGGATTACATTGCTATGAACTGTGCGAGCACGAACCAGTACGTGTGCGTGTATGAGCGATGTCTCACTCAACATTCCGCAGATAACACACACTAATGAATGGTCGCATGTCGTCGTACTACGCGAAATAACATTATATTTCTGTTGCATTTAGAATACTCGTCATAGTGGCGACCTGTTCTTACCATTGCATTGCCAAAATTCGCATAAACATAACGTGCTGGTAGCTGTTTGGGCTAAGCAATGGTTTCACGATCAATGAAGTCTGAGTTCGAATCTTAATCACAATGTGGGACTGTTTTTTGTTTCTTTGGAACCATAATAATATATTTGTACTATTTTAAGCAAAAATTTGTTAGATGTTTATGTTCATTTATTATTTATTCTTATAAGAAGTTAAATATTAGTTATTGTATTATTATTTAACTATTTTTGTGATTTTTAATTTATCTTTTCGGTGTTGGAAGGTTGAAATACAAAAGTCGTGCTGAATGGTAACAAAAATGTTTATTCGTCTTATTTACGATGATTTATAAGAACATCGATTATCATTGTGTGGCGCACTGATCGATCTATTACCACTATATGAGGCTTATTGGCTACAATAGTCCTGTCAGTGATAATAGATCGATCCCAGTATAACGTGACATGGTCATTCTCGAGAACTGGGTCGGGCACATACCTGTAATACGGTACCTCAGATTCCACAAGGCCGTATTTCAGAGCAAGTTGCTGATGGATTATTATTACTATTTCAGACAGAAATGGGAAAACTTGAAGAAAATTACCGATTACACATAAAAATAAAGGAAGATTTACAAAAATATAGTGAGGTAGGTCCTCACTTTTTTTTTAAATCTTCCTTAATTTTTTTTTGTAAAAATCGTGGAAAAGTAAAGAAAATCATTAACTACTAATAATATTAAGTAACAAAAAAAAAACCGGCCAAGTGCGTGACGTACCACGCACAATTTAGGGTACCGTAGTTGGGATTAATTTGGGTTGGCACGAATGTAATGAGACACTTGGTTTACGTTTTATATTTTTTATTATTATTACAATACAAAAAGCTTAGTCAATGATGTAATCACCATTAGCATCTAAGACTTCTTGCCAACGATCCAGCAAAGTTTGGATGCCTTTCGCCCAAATAAAGTTGTTCAACTCCGCCTCTACATCACAGAAATCATTAAATTGTTTACCCCGAAATGTTGTTTAAGGGTTCTAAACAAATGATAGTCTGATGGGGCGAGGTCTGGGGAATAAGGTGGGTGGGGTATCGTCTCCCAGCCCAAGTTCTCCAACTGTTGGCGAACGGCAGATGCGACATGAGGTCGAGCGTTATCATGTAATAAAACTACATTGTCTCGTCTTCGTATTTTTCTTGATAGCAGCAATTAGTTTGGTGAGCTGGGTTGAATATTTGTCAGCGTTTATAGTTTCATTGTGTATATTCATTGCGTTTATAGTTTCAATAGTTCATAAAACAGCATGCCTTGCGCGTCCCAGAAACAGCAAAACAGAACTTTTAAGCGGTTCTTTTGACTCAGCTTCGGTTGAGTTGGTGGCGTTTCTTCTGGAGGCAGCCAAAAAGCATGAGCAGCAGCAGTCTCGTAGTAATGCCGTACCAGGGCTACAGCAGTCTCGTAGTAGTGCCGTACCAGGGCTACAGCAGTCTCGTAGTAGTGCTGTACCAGGACTACAGCAGTCTCGTAGTAGTGCCGTAGCAGTGCTACAGCAGTCTCGTAGTAGTGCCGTAGCAGTGCTACAGCAGTCTCGTAGTAGTGCCGTAGCAGGGCTACAACAGTCTCGTAGTACTGCCGTAGCAGGGCTACAGCAGTCTCGTAGTAGTGCCGTACCAGGGCTACAGCAGTCTCGTAGTAGTGCTGTACCAGGGCTACAGCAGTCTCGTAGTAGTGCCGTAGCAGTGGTACAGCAGTCTCGTAGTAGTGCCGTAGCAGTGCTACAGCAGTCTCGTAGTAGTGCCGTAGCAGGGCTGCAGCAGTCTCGTATAGTGTCGTAGCAGGTCTGCAGCAGTCTCGTAGTAGTGCCGTAGCAAGGCTGCAGCAGTCTCGTAGTAGTGCCGTAGCAAGGCTGCAGCAGTCTCGTAGTAGTGCCGTAGCAGGGCTGCAGCAGTCTCGTAGTAGTGCCGTAGCAGGGCTACATCAGTCTGGTAGTAGTGCCGTAGCAGGGCTACATCAGTCTGGTAGTAGTGCCGTAGCAGGGCTACATCAGTCTGGTAGTAGTGCCGTAGCAGGGCTACAGCAGTCTCGTAGTAGTGCCGTAGCAGGGCTGCATCAGTCTCGTAGTAGTGCCGTAGCAGGGCTGCAGCAGTCTTGTACTAGTGCCGTAGCAGGGCTACAGCAGTCTTGTAGTAGTGCCGTAGCAGGGCTACAGCAGTCTGGTAGTAGTGCCGTAGCAGGGCTACAGCAGTCTGGTAGTAGTGCCGTAGCAGGGCTACAGCAGTCTGGTAGTAGTGCCGTAGCAGGGCTACAGCAGTCTGGTAGTAGTGCCGTAGCAGTGGTACAGCAGTCTCGTAGTAGTGCCGTAGCAGTGCTACAGCAGTCTCGTAGTAGTGCCGTAGCAGGGCTACAGCAGTCTCGTAGTAGTGCCGTACCAGGGCTACAGCAGTCTCGTAGTAGTGCTGTACCAGGGCTACAGCAGTCTCGTAGTAGTGCCATAGCAGGGCTACAGCAGTCTGGTAGTAGTGCCGTGGCAGGGCTACAGCAGTCTGGTAGTAGTGCCATAGCAGGGCTACAGCAGTCTCGTAGTAGTGCCGTACCAGGGCTACAGCAGTCTCGTAGTAGTGCTGTACCAGGGCTACAGCAGTCTCGTAGTAGTGCCGTAGCAGGGCTACAGCAGTCTGGTAGTAGTGCCGTGGCAGGGCTACAGCAGTCTGGTAGTAGTGCCATAGCAGGGCTACAGCAGTCTCGTAGTAGTGCCGTACCAGGGCTACAGCAGTCTCGTAGTAGTGCCGGGGCAGGGCTACAGCAGTCTCGTAGTAGTGCCGTAGCAGGGCTACAGCAGTCTCGTAGTAGTGCCGTAGCACGGCTACAGCAGTCTCGTAGCTGTGCCGTAGCACGGCTACAGCAGTCTCGTAGCTGTGCCGTAGTCGCGTAGAGGCGTTACGAGGCGTAGCGCCAAAACGTGTCATATGATGTAGCTACAGAGTGTAGTTTTTATTGCAAATACCTATTCTTGTAACTGTACTAAATCGATTAAACAAACGGAAGTGACGTGAGTGGTCCCAGTTGGCTGAAGTAAATTAATAAAAATGGTTCAGGTAACTGGGACCGCGGTCGCAGTTCGCCAGGCGGTCCAGTCGCCTGATTAGTCTTACTTCGTAGTAAAGTGGCGCCGACAGGGCTATTTTGAGTAACAATGTATGTATTTAATACTTTTAAAATCGTAATCTTGCTAAAACACGGTCGACTTTAAAACATAAAAGTAATACTTACTTTACTAACTTCAGGTGGACGAACCCGCAACGGACTCTCGCACTACAGCGGGGTAAATGCGTAACACACAGTAACAATGGCATTAATTTAGACAGTTCATCAACATTCGATGCGTTGTTTACATACGAAGCAATAGATTAGCAATATCCTTCAAAATCATTCAGATTGATTGAAAGTGTATTACGCAAATAGGGTGCTGAAATCTATGCATATCTATAATAAAATTATCTATACCTACATATTATAAAGTCGCTTTTGGTGTATGTCTATGTGACCTTGCTATTCTAAATCTAAACTACACAATTTTGATGTGATTATCACTTTCGCTTAGTAGTTATAGAATTTATTCCGCAAGCTCCACGTCTGTCTATAATACATTACCATTACTGCCGCCATAAGGAAAAAAGACGTATCTGACATTTTTTACGAAATAGAGTTATTTACATATTCGGAATCAGCAAAAAAGGCGCATCTACAAGTATTTTTAAAATGACGTAATTTTAACGAAAGCCTAATATTTTTTATTGTTAAAAGACGCATCTGCCTTTGTATCTTATAGCTTAAACAGGAAAAAATACTTTTTTTCCCCACTTCAATATATCTGTAGATATGTCCTTTTTCCTTACAACGGTAGATTGAACGTACATCATCATCTTCCTGCCCTTATCCCATGTTACTTGGGGTCGGCGCAACACGTTTTCTTCTTCCATTCGCCCCAGTCAACTGTCATGCTATCACTCACTCCCTTCTCTTTCATAATGTGACAATACCTGAATTACCCCAGGCTTATAAAAATTTAGTTTTTCCATAATCATGTTAATATTAGTGTTTAGGTCGGTTTCCCCTATGGGGAAAAGGTAGTGCTCCGCCCCGCACTACCTTTTAGAGCTCGTCTCCCGACCGGACACTCTCCCACCGATAGTAACGAATGACTTCCCGTAAGCTAATCTGCCTTGTCTCATTGATAAAGCAAGAAAGATTGAAAGAAATCGTGAATAAAACTTTAGGGATTCATAGTTATGAAAATACATTGGATGTGGGTTTAGAAAGCTAATACATGATAGAGGGGTGCGAAGTATATCATTATATAAACTTGTGAGTAGGAACCCTTACCATGACGTAACAGGTAAATGGGTCAGTCATTACTCACACGACACCTCACATCTACACTCGAAGCACTTAGAGCAAAACTTCCATAGTGACACAAGCGGCTGTTCAGCGGCATTGAGTCTGCACATGCTCCTTAGGAGACATGTTCGGGGCGGCCAGTTCCGGCGACGTGGCGTCGACATCATGCTCCCAAGGAGACATGGTCCCTATCAGTCCTTGGACTGGATATTAAATATTGTGGTCACCCAAACCCCTGGAAGTTCACCCCTTGCACGACAAGCACATCTGCAAGACACCATGTTCATGTCAGTCTGCCCGAATGATTGTCTAAGATAAAGAATACAACATTCAAGAATTAGGTATTAGATAATAAATAGTTACAGGAAATCAAGACTCAATGGTCACTATTTCAGAGTTGTGGATCAACTCTATAAGGTTTATAGACAGGCCAAAACACGTCCCACCCTTCACCACTTCCTAGTGTTTGGACTGGGGAGAAGAAGTGGCGCAACGAACTCCGCAGCAACACGTCTCGTGTCTGTTTAGTTACAAGAAACTTAATTACCCTATCAGCCTGCAGCATCTCCACCTCTCGCAGGTGGGTGCTGATATCTGCAACTCAGTCCTGATGATGTGAAAGGGTAAAGGGATCGTTACGCTTGCGCTTTGATTCATTATTAATAGCTACGTTAATTTGTCTGTACCCATTTCAGTGAGACTGGGAAACCGTTTTACAACGTTAATTTGTCTCAATACGTACATATTCTGTTAAGTCTAAGCATAGGACTTCTGAGGACACTAATAAGATACTAATAGCATCTAATAGCGTCTCCTAAGCAGTAAATAAAATGTCTTACTCAATCCTATGACGGAGTCCTGCGAAGTTCTACAGCCATTGAGGAAGACAAGTATAGAGTATTTTTAAACGCGTGCTAATGTGAATACCTTACGGCGGCCTATCCCCTTATACTAGGATAACACAAGACTAGCACAAGCGTACCGTAGACTCAGTCTCTAGCAGAATTCAGAAGTGGTATATTTATTATTATTATTTATTTATTTATTCATCAAACAATTTTCATTGTGTTCGAATTTTACAAAATAATACATTTCAAACCTAAGCAACAAAAAAAAAATATATATAAAGCAAACAAAAATATATTAAAAAAATATCATATTACTATGTCCTCAATCAAAAACTGTTTACATGTTAAACTATAAAAAGCAAAAGGACAACCCCTATAATTAAATGTCAATTAAATGAAAACTAAATATAAATTACAAGCAATTTAAATCAATCACAAGCAAATTAAATGTGAATCAAAATATATCGTCACTTCCCTTTGTTCCCGTTGAGTTACACCATTTGAACCAACTTCAAAAAGGAGGAGGTTCTCAATTCGTCTGTATGTTTTTTTTTTTGTATGTTTGTTACGCGATTACTCAAAGACGGATGGACCGATTTGGATTTTTTTTTTGTTCGAAAGGGTGTACTTTCCTACCGTCCCATATAAATTTTATTAACTTTGCTTCGGTTGTTTTTGAGTTAGCTTCAATAATGCGTATATTTCCCACTTATTTTATGTGGATGATGTGATGATGTTTTAATAACTTCCTATCACTGTTATTTACATGGCTCTACAATTATTGTGCTCAATTATGTATTCGAATTTGTGTGGGGTAGGTTCCACAACTAAAAAGTGAAAAATAAAAACTTTTTAGCAAAAAATATAACCGACTTCCAAAACAAAACACTACAAAGTGAAAAATAATTTTAATTTCTGAAATCGGTGGCAAAAAACGAAAATACAAAACCAAAGACACCTATTAGTATCACTGTAACTCAACGCCACGTTTCTTTTTCCTTTGAGTGACAATGTAACTCAACAGAACGCTGTGTTCCCGTTAAGTAACACCTTCTTAGATAAAAGCACTGCTGAAATACATCTTGACTTAATACAACGATTATCCCACAACAAAGATTATCTCATAAATCAACTAAACGTTTGATCCTTAAATATGTTATATGCACTTAGAAACAACGGCGAAACCACAACAATCCAGGCTCAATATTGATAGTCTGTTATCTGCACTAGACCGGCCGGAAATTGAATCTGTTCCTCACAAAGCATTTATGTGGTTTTAATTTTAATAGGACACGGCCGGTAAAAGCTAATCATAGATGGCGCTGCCATAGGTAGTTCCCTTGTCATAGACTTTGACCGTACGTATGCTTGCAACAGTGTTTTTATTTTTACGTTTTATGAATTAAAATATATGAAAATAGTGCCTTTAATGATGTGTCACACATGGCCAGTCAGTGCCTTAATCAGAGGAAAAGTTGAAGAGGACGGAACACTGATTAGATCGAAAAGTAAAGTGCACCTTTTGGATTCGCTCCTTTAACATAGTATCTACTAATGATATAAATATAATATATAAAAATTTACTAATTTATTGTCAGTTAACAACAGCTCTGTAGAGAACAATCTTAAAATATTTGATACTAGCATTTGCCAGCAGCTTCGCCCGCGTGGATGTTGGAAATTAACCCACGGGAACCGTATATTTTTCCGGGATAAAAAGTAGCCTATGTGCTATTCCAGACTATAATCTATCTCAGTTCTAAATCCATCCAGTTGTTTCATCCAGATCCGTTCAACCGTTCTGGCGTTATTGAGTAACAAACATCCAAACATCTTCACAAACTTTCACTTTTATAATATTAGTAGGATTTGTGTTGCTCACGATATGTTTTAGTTATCAATGAATCAGCTGATGTGGATTCTAAATCTTGTCAAACATGAATTTCTATACGGGTACGGTACCCTTCGTGCGCGAGTCCGACTCGCACTTGGCCGGTTTTTTTTTAGTTTCAGCGTATAACCACGGCTGTCGGGCCTTCTAATTATAATATGTATTATAATTAAATTTTTTATTATAGGATCAACGAATATTAGAAGAATGCGCTCATTCCTCATCATGCAAGTCAGATTTTACCAAGAACGAAATTGATGAATCGCTCTACAAATTGAAACAACAACTCAGCAAACTGGAATGCCCCAACGTTCCAACATCATATAATAGTATGGTTGCAACTTTAAAAGACTCAGGGCTAGATGTTATAACAAAAATTCCAAATAGCATTAAGAACTCTTTGTACCGACATCGAAATAGTGCAGCACAAGTGTCAAAGCTGCAAATTAAAAACGTACAAGAAGTCACAGAGTATTTTTTGCAAAAAGTCGAGGTGCCAATTGGATACAAAGATTTTATATTAGCCGATTATTTATACGGCAACAAACGAATTTTGATGTGTTCTGCATTAAAAGCGAGGCAAACCATGAGTGAATTGACAGAATTTTATGGTAATGGCACTTTCAAAAGTTGTCCTACTCCATTTGCTGAAGTGTACACGATACTCGGAGTACGATACCGCCGTTGACCACACAAATATTATACCTTTGGTATATGCTTTGTTAAGTGACCGGACTTCATCTACTTACGTCATCTTGTTTAGATTAATACTATCCCAAGTACCTAATTGGCTCCCTACTACATTCAAAGTGGACTACGAAAAAGCATCGATGAAGGCTATTGCTATAGCTTTTCCTTCGGCCATTATAAAAGGATGTTATTTTCACTACAATAAAGCAATTTTTAAGAAAGGCAAAGAGATGGACCGATTGAATCCAAAAAAATGCTGCTGGTAGGGCTCTGTGCTGTTTTACCATTGTTGCCCGAAGAAGAAAATTTGGAGGGATGGGCTTACATTTATCAGAGATATGGTATGGTTGGCGAAGATATACAGATCAAAAAGTTCATCAAATACATGGAGAAACAATGGTTACTCGATGATTTTATAAAAGTGTGGTGTGTACACGGAGATACTCATCGAACTACAAACTTTTTGGAAGGGTGGCATAATAAATTAAATAAAGCCGTTGGAAAAAAACATTGAATTTAATGCAACTATTGCACGTGCTTAAAGAAGATTCCTCTCTTTATGCTGTGCGTAACAATCAAAAGAAAAATGAGCTCGGAACACTGTACTCAATGATGAATTCATACAAGAGGCATAGCTCGCATTAATAGAAGGTTCTCTGACAGTTGGCCACCTTCTAGAGATTTTGCGGCATTGAAAAATATCAATCTGCGATTCAAATTTGATTATGGTGATTAGCGGATAGGACAGAACTATTTTGGAACTGACATTTCGATTAGGTTTAAAATTGATTGTGATATTTTTAAAATACTGGTCTAGTGCAACAGAAATATTTTCATATTGTTAATTTTTGAAATAATCTAGATAGAAATTATAATTTAAGTATATTTACGAAAATAGGACACCTACAGCTGAAAATATAATTATTATTATGTATCTGCAATGATTTATGTTACCTATCATTTGTATTTTCAGCGATATTAAAATGGGTATACTTATTAAAAAATGATTTTGGATTTCAATGGTTTTATTTAACAATGAAGTTCTGTAACTCTTTGGGACATTTTGTTCCCGATATGTAACCCTATTACGTACTATTAGGTTGCAGTGTAAATTGATGGGGAAAAAACGTCGCATTGAGTTACAGTTGTAGCATCTATGTACGTTAGGTATTGTGGCAGCTATACGTGCTATGAGGTACTTATAAATAAAAGACGTGTCCTACATAGTGAACGGCTTAAGATGAACTATCTTTCTATTGAGTAACATACATCTCCTTAGCTCGCATGCGCGAGCGCGTGCGCGGCGCTTCGAGAAAACGCGGAGTAGCTGGTCTTCCATCTAGAACATTCAGCGGCGCGCGGCGTCCTTCGAGAAGATGTGGCGACACGAGTCGTTGTTCTAGAAACAGTCTCGCTGGTCGCGCCGAACAAGCTCGCGGCGGCGCGCCAGTGCGCGCGCACTCAACGTGCGGCGGTAGTCGGATGTGAGACGCGCTGTATGTAGGTATTGTCGCTACACAGTGATACTAATCGGTAATTTTTATTCCAATGGGCAACAGTGTAACACAAAATGGTGTAACTCAACGGGAACAAAGGATCACTTCTCATTTCCTTAATTTGCCCCATTTAGAGGAAGCGGTGCGGCTATTAGCGGCTTTGCGTTCAAATAGCATGTCTCGATAAATAGTGTCTGTAGGAAATCTGGTAAGGGAGTGAATTAAAAACAGAGACTTTGAATATAAATAACGTTCATTTATATTTTATTTAACTTTACACAAGGAAGGTTTTATGTCTGTCTCCTAGCACAGCGAATAGAGAAAAAGGTACGAACTGACAGCAGTGGTTGGTTTTATTAAATCGTTTAGTGACAGTGTTGCTATTATTCAAAAGTAAGAATAGATTAATTTTTGCACGTTTAAATCGGCTAAATACCAACACGCTCCCTCAAAAATTAATTATTAATCACAAATAAAACATAAGCTGATTTGTTACAATATACATAAAGTAACCTAAATAATCAGAACACAAAAACCTTCCAAGTGATTCCTGGGAAAATAACAATATATGGTCCAACATTTATTGCTAGGATTAGGAAAACCAGGAAAACCTAATCAGACCATTTCATCAAAATCAATAAGTAAATTAATGCAATTGACAATTAACACAACAGTAAAAAAAAAAAATGTTTACATAAACCAAGTTCATCTCTATGTTCGTTAAACGTGACAACTGGTAGCAGTTTTGTCAGCACATCCGCTATTTGTTTACCTGTGGGTACAAAATACAATTTTATTACATTGTTTTCAACTTGCTCTCTAGAAAAATGGTACTTGATGTCAATGTGTTTCGACCTTTTGTGACTAGTCGGGTTATTTGCTATACTAATACAACCATTATTGTCTTCATAAAGCAATTGGACTGACAATATTAAGTTTAACACTATTTGCAAGAGACTTTAGCCATAATGCTTCGAATAATGCCATGTATTCAGCCTCAGTCGAAGAAGCCGCTACTGACATTTGCCTCTTTGTATTCCAGGTTATTGTACAACTATTAAATAATATAAATAAATAACCCGCTGTAGGTACTTTTTCTATCATTGACATCATTACCATCCCAATCTGAATCTATATATCCACATAAGATATTATCAAAATTATTACACCTGTTGTATGTTAGTTTTAATTCTTTTGTGCCTTTCAAATATCTAAGTACTCTTTTGAGACATTGCCACATCTCTGTACTATTGTTGTTTGTGTGTCTGCTCAAAATATTAACACTTGCACTTAAATCCGGACGAGTACACAACATTGATTCAGCACATAATAAAACATCAGCCGTTTCTCTATAGAATACAGGGGGATAACTTTCGAGTCTATCACTCCTTAACTGACAAGAATTAAGGATATTTTTATCAGTGCAACAAGTTTTATTAGAACCTTGTTTATTATCAACATCGGGCTTTAGTATGTTATTAGAATCATTTAACTTGCGAATTTTACTACAACGAACCAATTCATCAGATTTTGAATTATCTAATTTGTAATCGTGTAGAACTATCTGATTTTAATTCCACTGATGTTAAACCACCCAATTTTGAATCATTGGATTTAGTTCCATG
This sequence comes from Dicycla oo, assembly GCA_948252095.1. Lineage (NCBI taxonomy): Eukaryota > Metazoa > Arthropoda > Insecta > Lepidoptera > Noctuidae > Dicycla > Dicycla oo. The sequence goes on along the minus strand of OX411709.1, from coordinate 39,470,948 downwards.
AGTTTTGGAAGTATCAGATTTAAGACTGTCAATATTGAACTATCTGATTTTAATTGATTTTGAACCATCCAATTTTGAATCATTGGATTTAGTTCCATCAGTTTTGGATGTATCAGATTTAGTACTGTCAATATTGAACTATCTGATTTTAATTCCACTGATTTTGAACCATCCAATTTTGAATCATTGGATTTAATTCCATCAGTTTTGGAAGTATCAGATTTAGGACTGTCAATACTTTGAGAATTAAATGGCACTGATTTTGACGTCACGTCAATATTATCAGTTTTGTTATGGAAAAATTCGCTTTCATATCCTTTAAATTGTAGCTCAGGCCTCGACTGCAGAAAGCTCACTTCATCTACTTTGACATCCCTAACCGTTTCATATTTTTCGCTTTTTATGTTTCATACTATGGACTTTTCATCAAATTTGGTTTCAGTGGTTTTATTATGCACATATACGGTAGAACCGAAAACCTTTAAATATTTAATTACTGGGTTTTTTATCGTGCCACAATTCGAATAGCGTTTGAGTTTGTTTCAAAGCGCGGGTAGGTGTAATATTTACTAAATATACTGCAGTTAACACTGCCTCACCCCGAAAACACTTGGGTAATTTAGCACCGTTACTCATAGCACGGGCTTTTTCTGTTATTGTCCTAACCATACGCTCTGAAACGCCATTTTGTTGTGGTGTTCTAGGAATAGTAGTGATATGAAAATTCTTTAGAAACACAGTGTTCTTTCATTTCATTGGACAGGCATTCCCGTCCATTGTCACAATACAAATTAACCAATTTTAAATTAAATTTAAGAAAGATAAGAAAATACGTTTATTTGCGATAAACATGGCGCAAAGAAATAAAATAACAAAATAAAATAATTAAAGAACAAGTTTGGTGAAAATATGCGTCACATTCACGCAAAAATTTAGCCTCACTTTTTGCTACGAAATCTTTAAAAACTGCGAAAACATCTGATTTATATTGTATCAAGTATGCCAAGTATATACAGTAGTGAGTAAATTGATCAACAAACAAAACAAAATAACATTTGTAATCGATTGTTGAAGGAGTGATGGGCCCACACACAACAGTATGCAATAACGGTCGTTTAATGTAACTTTTATCTTTCGAGGAATTAAATGGCAATCGTGTGTTTGCCGTTTATGCAAGCTTCACACAATTTGTTGTATGGCAATACTGTTTTAATTAAGCTTACTTCATCAACCATCGAGTTATTTTTCAAGTCAATAATTTTTTGCTTACTTATATGACCTAACGGTTGATGCCACAAATCGTAATTATTATCATGACTTTTGCATATTTGAGAAACAGATCGATTAATCTTCACATCAATAAATTGTTCACAACCATACCTTGCATTAGGATTTTACCGTCCTTACTTATATTGGTCCCTTGCTGATCGAAGCTGATTGTCATACCGGCCTGTTGCATCCTCGTTACCGATAGGAGATTGTAGGGTACATCGCGGCAAAATAAAACGTCCTCCAACGTACCATGAATGCCAGTGTTACTGATGACTTGCAATGTGCTGAAATAAAAGCGCCGTGTTTAGCAACAGAAATTATTAAAGAAACATTTAAATTTGTGTAGGTACTGAAAAGGTCTTCTCTGTTAATTATGTGATCTGATGCTCCAGAATCCAGCAGGAAAGTTATTTGGTTACCCTTCGTGACACCTGGGTAATTACCAAACATGAATGTATACGTCCATAATGGTGGCATTTGACGAAAAACTTCTTCTTAGCCTTGAACTTTTGCTGATGGTTTTTAGGCTTCTTATGCTCTGATTTTGGTTGGTTGAAATTTTGTACAGTGTTTTCGACGTGTAGAACCTTGTTAACGGTGTCACTACCCTCGTTTCTTAATTTAACCTCATGGTCCAATAATCTTGTTTTGACAAAGGCCAAGGTCAAATTATCTTCTGATAATGTCTCTAACACCGTCATATGAAGTTGGCAACATGAGAAGTAAGTGAGACACCTTGTCGGTTTCTTCTAGTTTCGCTCCAGCCGCCAGCAATTCAGTAATTGGATCATCAAAAATAGTGAAGTGCTTTACTAACGTTGTGTCACCTTGAAGTTTTAAACCTAACAGCTTTTTACATAGCGCCAACTGAGTCGCCTAACTTTTTCTCTCGTACAATGCGTCCAAGTTTTTGAACATTTCACTTGCCGTAGAATCGTCTTACGAAAAACCGAGGAATGAATCTGCCAAATATTCAACAATGACACTTTTCGCGATTCGGTTGCTCTTCACCCAAGCCTCCGATCGTATTTCTGGTTCCATGTCATGCCATCTTTCATAACGTCCATCTCGACCAACAAAGCTTGAACCCGAAACTTCCAAACGCTGTATTTCTCACCGTCAAACGGTTTAATGTTTCGTTTCATCTTCAAATTCTCCATAGTGAAAAATGTTCAAAATATTATAGTCAGTGCCACGTGTTTTTGAGAATAATAAAATTAGACACTTACTTGATTAGCACAGTACTTAATAAAGTGTAGCTGGTCCCATAACCTATAGGAAATCAGGTACGGGAGTGAATTAAAAACAGAGACAAATAACGTTCATTTATATTTCGCATAGTTATTACCACAGGAAAGGCCCACTTTTCTACAAAGTTCTGAAAAAAAAAAGTAATTGATAGCTTTATAGTTTTTTTTATGATTTTTTTCATTTAGCATTATTCGAAGTGATTGAAAAAAACAAAAATTGGTCATAACTTTTGAACCGTAAAAAATTGTACAGACGCCAGCACATCAAGCTACTACAATCTGTCAAATTTCTTTAATAGATTTTTGACTTTATTGCTAGGTCTTTATTCAAGGTTGATTGGGAAAAACTGACAGTTTCGGGTAGGTTGACCTGCTGGCGTCTGTACCAACATTCTCATAGTATAAAAGTTTGGAACTACACTCCTATTCGATTTGATCCATACTTCCAGGGACACCCTGTATATGTGTATAGTTAAGTAAGAGTAATTTCGCCATGCTGAAATATAAATGATCATTAATAAATAGCTCATCAGCGATATCACCTATCTATTACCTACCTATAAGTCTCAATACAAATCAATCTTGCAAGATTCATTACAATGTAAAAGTCCGTACCTACTATATATGCACTATTATTAAGATTAAAGTTAATAAAAGTTGACACTTACCGAATAACTCCCTGGAGGGAATTATATAGCAACTCACTGTACCAGTATCACCTCTTGCTTCACGTACTGCACGTGTCACCTTCACGCATTTATCAGTTCTCTAGCCTGGCCTCACACAACATAACCTAACTGAACTAGCTTAGACTATCACGTCTGTACTCTAGCGTGGCTCCCAGATAACTCCACTATATTTGACATAATAACTAATACTCGCTGTCTTGCCACAGCTCACTTAAATATAGCCTCTTGGTATTCACCAAGTCTCCTAACTTGACTAGCCTAGCCACGAACATCCATCTCCTCTAGTGGTCAAAACCAACTGCAAGTGACTCGAAAGATGTGCTGGTTTTAAAACAATAATATAATATTTTAATATTAAATTGGAGTAAGTGACAGGCAGTCACAATATCATTCCTCACACAATCTATCATCCTTTCTTCGGCCTTCCTGTCCCTCTCCATCCATCAACATATATATTCATCACTTTTTAGTCACATGCGTTTCGTCCCTTCTCATTAGGTACATGCCCAGACCAAGCCAAACGATTTCCTTTCAACTTTTCTGTTACTGGCGCCACTTTCAAACTTCCTCTTATATACTCATTTCTTACTTTATCCATTTTAAACGTACGTATAATAAAGTAAATACAGAAATCTCAATGTTTTGTCAACTCATAAAAGCCATGCGAAGCTGGGGCGTCTATATAACATATAAATCAATTGCCGTGCATTAGTATCGCAAAAACTCGAAATTGTCTCGACCACCGAGTACAGATAGTTCTGTACCCCGTGGGCTCGACCGATTTGATTTTTTTTTTGTTTTGTTTTGTTCGCCTCATTATCGGTTTAGGAAAATGAAAATTTGAAAAACCCAAAGGAACAGCCGCAAAATCGAAATTGAAATTATCACAGGCCAACGTCGGACGGGTCACCTAGTATTTTAATAAAATAGGAAATTGATTAAGTTTCTTTATTAAACTTGTTCACATTAATTTCCATTTGGCTTGTTATCAAGTCATTTGAATAATATAAGAGGCCTATCACAAAATTGCGTTTTGACCGATTGCATGGCGACGCATCGCAATAAGTAGCAATTTGGCCGTTGTAATTATGTTTATTTTGAGTCATATCATTTAATTATATTTTGTTTTTAAACTATGAAATTTGAATTTATTATTGTTTGTTTATTCCGGTGTAAATTTTACATAAGTAATAATATAATATTAATGTAGTAAGGAGAAATTTACAGCATTAAGTACAAACCTTAGTGGTTTAAAAATGCTATTCTGCTGAAACAAATGTACTAATTTTTAAATGGTAAATAAATAGTAAAAAAAAAAAGTTAATTCTGAGCGTTTTTAGTAGTTGTATGGTTTTAAATAGGATTTTTTTAATATAAAAAAAAATACAAATACTAATACTAATAATACTAATACTTTTTTCATACAAATTTCAAAATTCTGATACCAATTTGGACTAAATCATTATTTAATAGATAATATTATATATTTTTCATTTAATTTTCGTATGTGGTAAGTAGTTCAATCCACGAGCTCAAAAAAATGCTGTCGCACATTAACTATATAAGAAACTTGCTTCGGTATTTTGACTAGGTATATATAAACTGATAAGAAAAATTTTTGAAAAGCGAGGCCGCTATGAACTATAATAATAACTATTCCCCACCACTCAATAAGTCAAAGTTGTCGAAGTCTTTCAGTTTTCAGAATAAAAACGCCAAAATTGGCCATTTAACGCAAAAATCACGGTCGAAATGTAATAGAGCCCTTAAGATGAACCTGCCTCGTTGACTTAGAGCCGGTTTTTGATCCGTAATTAACTCAACCAATGGTTAAACATAGTAATACTAATGGTTGAATTTTGGCTAAATGTGAAAGGCTAAACATGAATGAGTTAACATGAATGTATTCGTGTTAACTCATTCATGTTAAAAAATAGTAATTGATAGCATTTTGGCAAACACATTTAGCCAAAATTCAACCATTAGTTACTATGTTTAACCATTGGTTGAGTTAACTACGGATCAGAAAACCGGCCTTAACCCATTCCATTCCATTAGTCGCCGCAATGAATAGATTAGGTGGTCGCAAGCGCCAATACTGTTCTCCGGTCTCTGGATTCGATCCCTGGGTCGGGGAACAAGTAGTTTTAACAGGTGTTTTCACCGACCTTACAGAATGGGTTTGAACATAGAGATCGCTGCATTTACGTCCATATAAACGTGCCTCAGCACGCCCTACACGCTTTATAGTAGTATGTAGCTAGAGAAGTGAGGCACACTCTTTCCTGTGACTGCTAAAGTGCTCACCCACGCTTTGCTAGAAGCTGCGGCGAAACGTGAAACTAAGTTTGTCAATTCTATGTAGGTATTGCCATAAATAATACAAGGAAGGACCTCTACAATACCTACGCATGTGGTCGAGAAAACGGTTTTTTGAGGTATAGTTTTAAGTTTAAAACAAATTGTGTATAAATAAATAAATTTAAAAAAATAAGATGGTGACTAGCTTCAGTTCCGTTTCTAACCACTGCCACAGATATTATAATACTACATACAGATACCCAATCCCATACAAAGAAATGACACCTCCCTAAGTCTGGCTATTGAGCTGGCTATTTTTTTTTTCCTTCATTTTTTAACAGATGGCTGCATCAGCGACTCACTAATTACCAGATACTGGAGTTTTACAACACCATCTAGGATTCAGCCTAGATACTAGGTCTTATTGATGTTAGGTGGCATCGATACTACTTAGATGGCTATATCGAGATAACTATAGATTCTCCATCTCACATCGAGTATGACGTCGTAATCGTACCGTGCGCTCAAGGACAAGCATAATACAACAAAAATTATCTTGAGTTGGCGTAATTGTTTCATTAGTGTGATTGAGCTAGCAATTTTTTTAGCTTTAGTAGGAGACGACGTGTTTGCGAAGCCAAATAATTATGTTTTAATTTCATGCCATGCGGCACATAGTCTACATACATAATAATTCGTGCAGCTGTAATGCGTTTTTTCCTAAACGCGCTTAATTTTATTATCTGCTTTTGTCCGCGATAACTTACTAAAATCTAAGTGGTCGCTATGCGAATGTTACCATAAGTCATGTTTCATGTAATGTTCATGTTTTTAAACTTTATTATCTACTCAAAACTATAAAATTGCTTGTAATCTAACCGGTAATAATGTTACTGCGACAAGGAAATGAAATTAAATAGGTAAATAGGTACTATGAGTAAGAAGAAACAATACAAGTAGGTACAAGCTATGGTATGAAGTACCTACCTACCTACATAAATAAAATAATAACGAACGGAATATTTTTATACAAATATTTTAATACTTACTTCAATCAAGTACAAAATAACAATACTGCACTGATAGAACGTTACAAAGTGATCAGTAGATAATAAAAGGTAGGTAATAAAAACATGACATGAAAACATGTGTCCCCAGCAAATATCACACCGTAGAAATATTATACAGTAATGTGACTCGGCTCCTGTTCTCGAAATAATTACTTACAGCCGCGCGGTACGTAAACACGCGATAGGGCTGCCTGCCTACAGTATTTTAATTTTATTCTACCTAACACCATCACCTGCTTGAGTTTTAGTTTTGTGATTGTAAATTTTATATTTTAAATTTAAAAAAATAAACTGCTGTCCTTACAAACTTCAACACCTACCAACTTAGCCAAAATGTAAGGAACAGCTGACGAGTAATAATAATATCTTTTTTCATCTCAGCTTATTAACGTCCTCATTACCTACAGTACGGAGCAACTCGAAATAACAATTCTTTTCGTCACCCATCCGACGTCGAAATGCTCTGCAATCGTTACTTATAATCAACCATCTCATCGCGTGTGCGCTACCTACAGCAATCAAATTCTCTAACTACCTACTACAAAATCTTATTTATAAAAGTAAATTATAATGTAAATCTTACTATGTCATTACCTACCATTTATTACTCTGATAATCATTTCGTAACGATATTTCATCTAACTCATTAAGTAGCTAAGTAAGTAGATAGCCTAGCTTAGGAAACGATCTACTAGTTTTTTTAACACGAGCTTAGGTGGGTCACTTTTTTCACCCTATCCACTTATTTATTTATTCTAGGTATTTAAATCGGTGGAATAAGCGAAATACCTAGTTCCGACCGTTTGTATGAAGATAAAATACTGTATGATATTTCTACTGTGGCTAAAACTAACAAAAAATGTAAGAAAGAATTACGTTGGGGAATCCCCAGATCTTGTTATCGTCGGGGTAAAACAAAGAATACGTGACACATACAGCTATTTTCAAGTTTAGTCAAATTATACACTCCCAGAGACGTGCTTTATGAACATAAGAAATAAAAACTTTATTCACATTTTTGACATAGAAACATGTGACAGTTGCCTGTTTTGAATTGGAACACAACGAAATGTCATATGTACACTATCATATAGTCAGAAGACCACAAAAGGATTCCTACGGTCGCGGTCGCGACAGCTCATTGGAAGACATGTCCGACTAGTTATTATAAGGAGGGAGATACACTTATGTACTTATTAATAAAACAACATGGGAATTGGTTCATTATTTTCATTATGTAGGCAATGATCATGTAGGTAAAAACTAGTACATATCGGAAAGTCTGTTTTTGTTTGATTGACACTTCGGTTTAATTAGTCTATGAGTTCTTTATGCCCCGAAGATAGCGAGGTCTGGGAATCCCTTTTGCACGAGCGGGCTTGTTTCGTCAAAGTTGAATTTGTTGTTCATACAAAATTAAGACTTATTGCAACTGCCGAAGAGATGTTATTATTGTACATTGTTTCCGCATATTGTGAGACACAACGGCAACGACGGATAGCTGCGTGGGCACATTCACTTGTGTTTAGGGTTCCGTATCTCAAAAGGAAAAAAAAACGGAACCCTTATAGGCTCACTCGTGTGTCTATCACAGCCGATTTGCTCCGAATCTAATGGGACGATTAAATTGTATACACGTATGAATTTTTGTGACCCAAACACGGAAGTGTATCGTAAATAAATGAATTTTGAATATGGGGTTCAATTTTGGGGGCAAATAAGAAAATTATTAAAAAAAGTTTTGCAAACTGTACCATGTGACATATCAAATTAAAGGGCTTACTGCTTACTGCTGTGGCTTACTGTGAGGGTCTCAAATATATATATTTTTTTATAATTTTAAAATAAATTATTTTAAAGTTGTTTAAGAAAATAGACGAAAATTGACCATTCCCCCTTATCTCCGATAAGAGGATATTTTGAAATAAAAAATACAGAAAGTAGTTATATTATACCTATAGATTACAGGAAAACTTATAAGTCTATGGTCTTAAAATATCATGATACATCTCACAATATTGTGCGTACAAACTTACATTTGCACGTGGAATGTCTCCCATACATTCCAAAAGTCGGAATGTCTCCCATACATTCCAAAAGTCGGAATGTATGGGGGAACATATTTTTCAACCTTGGGATAAATTCATCCAAACAACGGAACCCTTCACTGTGCGTGGTCCGACACGCACTTGGCCGGTTTTTTCTATTCCGTGGTGGTAAAAGTGATGACAAGTTTAATAAAACGCCATCTATTGCAAATAGCTCTAAAACAAAATGCTTGACAGAAGGCTACTTTGAACTGTTTATAACCTACAATTTGGTTCGGATTGAAGTAAAAGGCTTAATTTTTATCGTTTTTGTTGAAAATACGTGAAATATGAGTGTAAATAGATAAATCAACATTAAACAAGGATGTTTTTATTTTTACTAATCTTACTTCAGCCAAAATCTGTCGTTTAACGCCTTTTAGTGATTGTTAATTTCATAATTGTTACCTATGCTGCCATCTATGATTTTTTTTCAGGACTAATTATAATTTGTTCTAGTTGAGACCCCATGCCACTGCCATCAACTATCAGCACTTTCTTAGTATTTGGTCATCCTATACTGCGGCTAGTTCAACGGGTTCACCATAGATGGCGTTGTTATTAGCAAAATGTACTCTGCGGCGGTGTCTGCAGTACAATCCTCTTCCTACATGAATACATGATGAAGTCCACTTATATGAAATGAATAAAACAACAGAGCTGATTCAGTGCACATTAAACACCCATATGTTGTTGTGGCAACAGAGACGAGTCTCGTCGGATGTCGAGCATCGTGTCTCATCTATAGGTATTCAAGTTTAGCAATATGTATAACGCGAATTTAGCGTATTAGGGTACAACTTTTGTAGCTACCAGCTTCCAATAGCTACACTCACCTAAACCGCTTTTGTTTCATCATTCTCCTGCCCATGTCCCAATTTATTTGGGGTTGGCACAACATATTTTTTTCTTCCATACTTCTTCTAATCGTCATCTCGATAGTCAGTCCCTTTCTAGCCATATCATCTTTCACACAGTCCATCCATCGTTTTTTGGCCTTCCCTTACTCGTAAAGCCATCCAATGAAACCATCATAAACCGCTCTGTTTACACAAGTTAAAAGAGTCGTCAAAAACCAATCAAGGAAAAGGTACTTAGAGAAACAAAGTGGCTATTTTTTACTAAAAATTACATTTATTGGTTACACCTATACACGGAAATAAGTTGTAAATACTTATATTACAATGGGCTAAGGTAGACCATGTCTACCAGAACGTTTATTTAGATTAAGTAACTAGATTCTGTCGTACGAGTATGTTTCCGAAAGATAGGCCACCCATCCATTCTTTTTACAGCATCATCGTCACGGACCAACATCACACTGCCACCAGTCACCACCTGCTTGAATGAGTTGGTCGTATACAAGATTATCGTTGTAGCGATTACCCAATCCCAATAACTATCTAATTATAGGCTGCTATAGGTATCTCTGTGTCCTGATTCTAACGTAGGTTATGTGTTACATAGGTAGGTACTAAAAGTGAGACTCTGATTCGAACCTAAATAGAACTTGGAAAGATTTTGTAATAGATACCTATTTATTCTAAGCTACAGAAAAATATATTATATGTTAGGTAGGTGAAGATGGGGCCACAAATCCACAATTAGTGTAAATACTTACCCACCTACTCGAAATTCAAATTTGTATCCCCGAGTATCTATTTAGTCTCCTTCCAGAAACAGCAATCCATTTCTCCATTGATTCCCCGACCATGCTGCATTGCCAAGAAGTTGTAGGAACATACTTAGGCCTGTTCCATTACTTTTCTACTTTCTCTGCACTAAGCTTTACCTTATCCATCAGCGCCAAGGCAAAAAAAGAATTAAGATCGTTGGAATCATCTATATCATTAATTTTCTTTGTTGCAAAAGTGATATATTCGTAGGTGGTTTGTAATATAGTACTTCTGTGCATGTTAAGGAAGGTAAATGACCCATAAAACTACTTAGAGCATAGGTTCTTGGGGTGTTTTGAAATACCTACATATCAGCGTGCAGGTCGTGAAATTCGTGATAACAGTGCGTGTCGACCACAAAGAATGAAAGGGATGGTGCCATATCGTAAGAATACATAATAACACAATTTCCCAATAGCTAACCATTATAAAATGCCAAGTATAGACATCCAGATTCAACATGATTTTTTGGAAATATAATAGACTTACCTACTTACATAACAATTTCAAGAATTGATGATGCATCGTGCGCAACTGCCCCTACTCATGCGCAACGGACTATCTTATTTTGAGGAAAAATTCCTATCAAGTTGCAAGTAAATAAAGGTAAAATAGTTTGATGCTCACTTATTATATTTATATATCCCCATTTCATGTCCCAAGCAAATCCCAAGCTTAGTCTAGTCATAAGTTCTTCTAGCAGTCTGTTTTAACGTTTACTTACTTGAAACCTCCTTGAAACAAGCTCATTAAATCCGTAAAAGTCCTAAGAGGAACATGGAGCCCACGCCCATCCGACCGGACTTACGTAGATCTTGGTGGGAATAATAATTGTCTTGTTCACGTTATCTAACGGATTGTAGAGCACAGCAGCAGTGACATTCACCTTAGTCGCAGTTTTATCCGAAGCTAAGAAAAGGTAACCAATGTTTTGGTGAGTTGAACTTTAATAACTGAGTGGTATACTCTAATATTGTTAGCTTCTGTTTTACCGATCATAGATTTTATTTGTTTATAGAACCACAAAAATAAAATGCTCAGTCACACTATTACAGTGGTTTACAGACAATCCGGATAGCACAACAGCTGATGCAGTTATAAATGAGCTTAAAATGTTTGATTAGACTGATAATGTATTCTAATTCTAAACCATCGAAATAGGCAAGATTTAAAGCATGATCCCTGAAATTATTTATGGTACCTTTACCTAGCCATGGATTATTTGATGATGGTAAACGGCATAATAAATAAAAGTCTATGCCAAAATCAAAAACCGACTTCAAAAACATTTTCATTTTGATAATGACGTATGTATAATACTTACGTTTCCCGTTATTCAAAAAACATTATTTTGGTTCTTGAAATCGGTTTAAACTTGTGAAATATTCAGATATATAGAAGCCAGAAAAAAATGAGCTGACGGATGAAAATTTTGTGAAAGTTATGATGCCCGTGCGCAGGTTCCATGTTGCATACACTTCCAACAAACATTGATCGCAGATAGGATCATAAACTGTGCAACGTGGACTTCGACGCAGGAGAACTAAATAATAACGATATAAAATGGATTCGGGAATTAGAACTCAGTGTAACACTAGCGACTTGTTAAGTTACTATGATTTAGATGGCTATTAAAATTAATATAATGTGGGCAAAACTTTGTGGTGCAGTGACAAGGCTGCTAAGAAAGATAATAAAAATGATGCAAAGATATTGTTTATACGTGGTAAAGTCATAATTAATAAAGTACGAATCTCATTTACTACATTTTGCTGAAAACATTTTTTACATTCGTTCTGACACATCTAGACGACACAACAAGTTGTATTTCCCTTAGAGAAAAAAGTTTAGTAGAAAACCAAAACATACAGACAGAAGACAAAAACAAAATTAAAAGGAAAGATTAATTGATCTAAAAAATTTATTAATGAATGAGGCGACTATGTGCACATTGAAAACACTTGTTATATTACAATATACTTGTACACTATTTACAAAACCCACGATACATCTGTCCTCTCTCGGCTAGGCGCAGGCGCCATTTTAGCATCATCATCTTAATTTACACACTGTACATAAGCAGTTTGTACAAGGTTATTCTTAAACTACATTTCATTTAAACTAACAACACTAATTTTAAAACAATGGAAATATTGTTGATCATAATACTTATACGGATAATGGTAGGTATAAGAATTTTACTTTAATCTCTTACGAGCTAATACTTAAAACTGATTATAGAGTCTACAATATAAATAATTTAATTAATATATGTGTTGAATTTTCTCTATAAGCTAATGACTGGTGCGTGACGCTCACCATGGCTAACACTGAATACTCTCTGCGAGCGGCGCCATCACGTCCGCACACGTGCGTGCGTGCGAGCGAGCGTGCGAGCGTGCCCGCGCGGCGGCGGCGTGCCTACTACAGACACCGGAACCAACATGCTCGACTACAACTTACTGCTACTGACGTCATCGTCTCAATAGTTAATTTAAAATAACACGACTATCAGGGCGTTAGTGTCCCCGCACTATGTAAGACATTTAGATCGCGCGTCACGTACATATAACATACAAGTAATTAATACATAAACATGTCAATAACACACATACATTACATTGTAAATTACAATTCCATACAACACTTGATTATTAAATCGGTAAACTAAAAATACTCATTACAAAATGCGCTTACAGCGTAGCAATAATAACGATTCTAAATTTAGAAAAGAAAAATACACCGCTTATTATTTATTTGTATATCGACAAAATATTAAAAACAAAATTACTTGCACTTACTTATACCAAAAAATATATATTTCTCAACATAGGAAATTTTAAACATTATATGTACATTTTCAAATGTTTTTTTTTTTTTTTTATTCCCTGCAGTCGGAATCTCGAAATACAAAAGTTATACCTAGTTTATTTGATTTATTATATAAATTAAAACGAATCACAGTAACAAGGTAATGATCGACACAAAAGTATTGAAATGTGATGCTGCTACTCGTGTCATTCAATTAGTAGATTTGTGCGTACGAGTTTGTAAGTGCAACAGTAAAAAGACCAACAAATGTGCAAATTTTGTAACCACGTAATTAATGCCCGACCTCGTAGCCTGATTTATTTGCAACTTTGTTTCGCCGTTTTACTTTTGCAATTGCACTTATTCGTTACATTTGAAGAATGACACAAGAAAAGCGCTCAGCGCTTTTTAGTAAAATAAAAACGTACTTTTGGCAGGAAGACGAGTCAAAACGTGATTTTGCAAATATAGAATGATTCTGGTGTTGTTTTAGAGGGTCCTAGGCATTATAGAGAAAATTATTGTGTTTGTTTCATACTACAACTAGCACAGATGTTGGACGGAGGTAAAATGGGGTCACTTTGATGCTATGGGGTGGGTTACTTTGATAACAACTTTCGACTTCTGAAAACTTATTTTTTATAATATCTACAACGCCATATTAAAAAGAAACTATCAGAAGTGCCACTACTGATAGTTTCTTTTTAATATGGCGTTGTAGATATTATAAAAACAAGTTTATCGTAAGTCGAGTTGTTATCAAAGTAACCCCGTAGTATCAAAGTATCACCATTTTACGGTAATGTGACAAGCCCTAGGGTTGTGAGTGTTCTTAAAATTATAATTTCGTTATTAGGAAAGAGAAGTTTTGAGTACATGCTTGATGTTTTGTTTCGAAAATAATAGTTGTTCGCGAGCTCATACGTCGGGATAGATTAGATTATTAATTAAAACTTAATCATTTATTTTAAAATATTAATTCAGAAGAATGGTGCCAAAGTGAGTCCGTGATTTTATTGTTATCTGCACAGTAGTTCGAGTGGCATTTGATTTTTATTAATTCATTTTTCGTTAAACACGTGAAAACGCACACACCGCCTATAGTTTAAAACACTTTAAAATACCGTCGAAAATACTAAAATGGGATTATTAAGCTCTACACGGGGTTTTATACCGATTATCTTAAATATAGACAACGTGGCTACATTATCGCAATGCGCTAGTTCAACGTAATGGGCAAAATCCGATAGTTATAGCAATATTAATATTGCCAGGTCAGCAATACTTTAGTTACGTCTGGTCAGGCAATATCGACACTGCAGATTATCAGAATGTTTTAAGTTTTATAAGCGTGGGCAAACAGTGTCATAATAACGTTATTTCCTTATCTACCAATAAATACGATTCCAAAGTTAATTCTTAATTTATAACGTACTTAAAACTACATATTTATTTTCAAATATTGAGACTTAAAAAGTGTCTTAACATAACGAGAGCTCCACCCTGATTAATCCGGAGTTTGCCCGTACAGCTAATTCAAGCTAAGAAACGAGAGACCATGGACTCCGCGATACAATTACAGCATTTAATTTAAATTGAGTAAAACGACTTGATAAGGTCTGATTGATTTAAATCTTATTTTGGAGTCGTAATTTAGCTCAGAACGCGCCATGTTTATTTATTATTTTAACACACTCATCAACAGAAACGATTTAATAAATAAGGTAAATAAATAAACCCTGAATGAGTATATTGATTGGTATTGTGGATATTGGCTCTATAAAGACAAATAATTAATATGAAAGAGGTTTGCTACTGTAATGGTGAAAACCGATTTACACAAGTAAAATTTTTCCGGATGCGGGTCAAGGACATAAAGCCGAAAGAGGGTAAAGAAAACCAGAAAGTCAATGGCAGCAGGAAGAGTCACCTCTAGTAGCAAACTTAGACAGGTTGCTAGGAAAGGCAAAAAAAATAATTATAGGCTTATGGCTATTAATAAATGATTTTAAATTATTATTACCGTGCTAGCCTTCGTCAAGCTATGTAAACTATATACATAATTGAATAATGGAGGATAAAAGACCGTCATTTCATAGGACCCACACTAATAAGATTGTAAAAAAATAAAATGACAATATATCAAAAGAAATATTATATCGTTCTGTCATTTAGATTTTGGGAAAAATAATTGCCGACCACAAATATAGTTGCAACCAGATTACTATTTACAAATATAAATAATTTAAAAGTATGGTAACTTTGTTTTATATTTATGGATAAAGTTATTGATTATATAGACACGAAAAGTAAGCAATTGCTTATTACTGATATTTAAATTTTCCATTTTGGAACGTAGGTACGCTACAATAAAGATAATTCATTATATATTTACATTTTTTGTTAACATTTACACAATATTAAATTAAATCTCGTGTCCACCGTGGAGCGTAGATATTTGTTATTTGATTACATATACAGGCTGCATAATATTTGCACCCATGTAAGCTAAAACATTACGATTATTGAGTTTAAAATGTGTATCACTCGATCACGCCTAAAGACTAATGAGTGATAAGATACTGAAAAATTGCGCAAGTTTCTTTACCAGACAATAAATAATTATATAACTCAGTTACAATAAAATGTAATCTCATTTTTCTGGTTAGTTTATTCATCATTCGTTTTACGGGCACCATTCATTTTATATTTTTTTATTTAAATGCAATCACTGATAGTGTTAGTAGATTTCTTTTAAATATGTTATGTCAGTAATAAATAAAATTTTTAGTTCATATTAAAAAATATAAAAGTATAAAAAAAAAATAAGTAAGCTTTTTGCTTATTAGAACATCTTGCACACAATTTTGATAGGATCTTTAAAATTACTGGAGATATTTTCATGGATGTTTTATAAATAACAAAGCGAAACTAAGCACAGCCTACAACCTAATTCGGTTTTGTGATAGCACAACATGATTTACTTCTATTTCCCAAACAAGAAAATTTATATTCCATTGCAAATTTACATTTACATTAGTAAGTGAAGAATGAAACTTATTTACACATAGTTTCCGTTACTACTTTTATAATATTACCGTGTACATTGAATTCAAAATTACTAATTTCAGATTGGTACTAAGCTTACATAATTTAATAATTACGAAAATGTGATTTTTAAACATTTACTTTTATACTAAGCTCATTGATAGGCCGCTAGCTATCGCTTTACAGACGCGCCGTCGCGTTACTGTCTCGGTGCGGCCCTTTCTAACACCATTTAATTATCTCCTGCTAAGGCACTGTCCAGATGTAATACTATACGTAAGATAATTAATTTAGAGAAAAACCGCAATTTTTAATTAATTCGTCCAAACACACTTAATAGTAAAATAAACTGAGAATCAAACCAAATAAACAATCCATAACATAAAAAAAAACAAACTGAACCGTAAAAATCTTTTCTATTCATATTCAACACATCCTCCTCGCGAAAACTGAACAAAGCGAAATTTATACATAATTTGTATCGGTCGATTTTCAATCGCAAATCTGGACAAGGCCTTAGATAACTATTAAATATTTTATTTACAAGGGGAACTTTACTTATGAATAACGGACATGCACTTAAAACTAACACACCATGTCTACGGTCAACCAATCCTTGACTATGCGATGAGTATTGCCGAATATTGCACAAACAAAATCATATAGTGGTGACGTCACTAATAAATTAGTAACATATTTACCATATGCTACGTAACGACTCTAAGGCAGCATCATGTTGCAATAGTTGCGTAGGATTCTGTTTATTATGTGTAGGGGAGGCTGGGGTTCAAAGTGCCGGGGTAAGTTGTTCCGGCACGAATAACTTGTTAGTTCGGTTTTCGCTTGATGATGCATATTTGCTACGTAGTTTATTTTTCCGTTCTTACACATTATGGTCTACTTCAATCAATTTTACATGTTAGTTTTGCACTTATCGGTTGGAAGAACTATAAGGTATGTTTTTTTAATCGCTTTATTGGTAATTAGTTACTAAGTGTTTTTTGCGTTTGAGATAACTTTGAAATATAATCAGTTGTGCCGAAAGACACAAAATGAAGCAACTTAAAATTGCCTTTTGTTTCTGTTGAACGTAAAATTATTTTACGTTCAACAGAAACAAAAGGCAAACTGAACGAAGCAAGAACTCAGTTGAACTGCAGCAGCGGGTAGCTGATAATGGCCATCAAAGATGTTAAAAAGCTTAAAATGTAGCTCGGGATCAGGAAATATGTCACATGTCTAAAACAATACTCTATGTTACCTTATTAATATATGAGACTTGAATATTTGACACTAGATATTTTTGCTTATTTTTTCTGGCTAAGAAGTTATTACTGACTTAATAAATATGACCATTTAGTTTAAAACAAGAATACTTTCTGCCTCTACATATCAGAGTCTTGGAGATCAGACCTTGTTTTAACGGTTTTTTTACGTGATGTTTTGAAAATCGACACTTTAAACCCTGGTCTCACTAAGTATAATTATAAATCTTGTTTCTGACCAGTATAAAATGAAATAGTTGTCTCTTTCTCTAGGGGAGACGCGCTTTAAGGTAGCCCGCGAAATTGAAATTTTATTACATTTTTTTTTGCAATTTGCAGATCAGATTAAGATCATTTGAATCATCAATACAACTCTAGGTTAGACTTTATCTCAAATGTCATGATTTCATGGGTAATTTGAACTTAGTTGTTTTGGTGATTTAATAAATACATTTATGTAAATACGTACTTGTTACGGTCGCGAATCTTATTTTGATGAACATACAACCCAATACTGTCCTGCAAATTACAAAAAACGTTGGAAAATTTGAATTTCGCGGGCTACCCTGGCGCTTCTGCCTTAAAGAGAAATTAATTTCAAATATAGAACTGATGCGACCATTAGATATAACCAGCATCATGTAGTATTTATGGTAAATATGTTTGTTTTTAATCAAATAAATATTCCAATCAGTTCATTGAAGTCTAATTTAAATCAATCTTAATTATAATTACTGATAGTTGACAAAATGATATGAAGAACACGCAATAAGCCATTTGTTTTGTTACAAGGTCATTCGCAACAGACGACCACGCAGTCATGAAATCTCAAAAATATTTACAACATTTTACATTCTATTAGGAAAACGGAATACCAATACAGTGCTAATTTCTACTGCGCTGTCCCCATACCATCGCAGATGTGCAACAACAACTGTTGCTAAGAAAAAGCGCAGTAGAAAGCAGAGCTGATACCATTTATCTACGTGCTATGCGCTCATAGACTTCTAATTAATTCCATACATGGTTTATCTAAGATACTTGAATTATATTGTAGTACATTTATATACCGTACGCACTAACACAAAATTCTATTCTGTAACATACCTATGTCTAGATGCGTGGTCATCGATAACGGACAGCCTCCGCTAAATCATTACATTACATTCGACTGTATAAGCTTATCTCAATTTAGGTATTTCATACATATTAATTTGCCATACATCTGTTCAGACAGCATCTAACGTCAATAACGTCGATTTATAGCAATCGTTGTGTAATGGCACACAGCTCTCATTTAGTTATTTATCTCAAATTCTGCTTATTTTACTGTCAGCTTACATTATCTCACATTATAACTTGTACTTGAATATGCCCTAATGCTAGTGACAAGCTCTCCATAAAATGAGCAGAATAGAGATATAGTTCTAGCGTATCAGAAGTGTGAGTGTCGATGTGTTCCGTAAGGTACACGTCAAATGTCAATTTGTATTAATGCCCATTTGTATGCAGTAACTTTGTTTTATAATCAATCTTTGGTTAAATGCGAACCATGATCTGATTATGTATAGTTTCGTGTTATTAGTTGGCCACTAGTGCTGACTTAGCACTATGTTTCATATTTGGCTTTGATATGGTGACAACATTAAGTCAATAGGGTCACGAGCCTCTCTACGGAGTAGCGATGAGGCCACATAATGGATAATCATTTTATATATTATTTGAATATCTATGATATTCTGTTGAAGTTGGAATGTCACAGAGAAAACGATCGAAATAGCTGTGTGTGAGTTGACCAATGCCTCGCCGCCACTGCGCCGAGAGCGACCCTCGTACAGACAAGTGAATGTGCGCAGTGAAATGCACCGCGCGCAACGACAAGAGTGTGATCGGAGTCTACTGCTGTGTTGTGTTGTACAAATAATAAGCAAACGAAAGTATGTGATGATATTCGTGATTGTGAACCGTACAGAAATAAACATACGTAACTTATTATCAAAAATTACACAAATAATTCGTGAAAATTAATGAGATTCCATATGAGGCACAAAGTAAAACAGTAACTTTAACAAAAATATATATGCTATACTATAAGAAAATTTACTTGTGCACAGCATAATGCACAATTTTAGATACCTTAGAATAACTTTAAGTTAATCGTTGAGCTTTCCATTTATACAAATAATAAATAATAGATGTAATAATAAACTACATCATGATAGAGATAAAATATTGTTTTAAAAATATACAGACACAATATCAGTATTTAGTTTAACTACACAGGAGATTTTATACTTGTTCTATTGTAACATAGTTCATTTAGTCATTGTCCTTACTTCTTTTTAGCCTTATTAGCCTTATTTGCAGCTTTCTTATTTTTAGGCTTATAATCTATATTTTTCTTACGCGGTAAGTTCTTATTGTTGTCCTTGGTACACTTGACGCTGCCGGCACCGCGCGACTTATATCACCTCACTTCACAGTGTTTATTGTTGTTGACGGGCACGGCGGGTCGCGCATCGCCGTCAGCCGCGTCCTTCATCACGTAGCCCTCGGAGCTACGCGCCAATTTTAACCGGATCGGAGTGACCTTGTCGGTGCGCACGCGGCGCATGGCGGCCGACGCCTCGGAGTAGGAAGGCGGGTCGATGGCCAGCGGGTCGGGTGCCGCCGGGTCGTACTCGAAGGGGTCTATGGCCGGCTCGACCGCCGACGGCCCGGCCGCCGCGCTCTCGCCCTGCTCCTCCTCCTTGGTGCGCTTTATTTTGATGATCAACTTTGTAGCACTATCACTTTCACTATTCACCACTTGAAGTTTTTCCGCTTTTTTGTCCTTTTTCTTCTTACGCTTCTCACTCTTTTCGCTCTTAGGCTTTTTGATAGTCGTTTTCTCATCTTCCTCGAAGTCAGCCATTACCATTTTACGGTACTTCATGCTTTCGCGACGCAAGTCTTCTAGACTTGGTTTGTTCGCAATGATCCTCTTTTTAGGAGGACGGTAGATGGTGGGGCCGGAGGGCTCCTCGGCAACGGCGGGAGTGGGCGCCGGCACCTGCTGCACTGTGTTTGTTCCGAGCTTGATCTTCAACTTAGGAGCGACCGGTGACGTGGCGGTCGCCTTGTTTGGCTTAGTGGTTGTACGGCCGCGTCGCTTGTGTGCTTGTTGACCCGACGTGCCAGCTATCGACGATAATTTCACGTCGTCTGTCGGATCAGCGTCATTCATGCTAACCTCTAAATGCCTCAGCTCTCTCGATAGTCCGCTAGTGGTTTTGCGCTTGTTTTTCTTTTCTACCGGGTTGTCGGTGATCTTATAATCCTCTCGCGTGGGTATGCTCGTCATGGAGGCGACGGCTTTAGGGATTGTGATGACGGCGCGCGTGAGAGGCGAGGGCTGGGCCGGCGGCAGCACCGCGCCTATGTTAGCGTTGTGGTTGGGGTCGTCCATGTTCATGTCCTGCGTCCAGTACTGGCGCAGCAGCTCCTTCTTGCGCATGCGCCTCAAGTTGGTGGAGCCCGACATGCCGGAGGCGCCGGCGGCGCTGGCCGGGTTCATGGCGCTGGTGCTAGCCTCGTGCACGGGCGCCGGTGGCGGCGGCACCACCTCGCTCACCACGCGGGATGAGCTCGCCGAGTAGTTGGCGTCCAAGAATGGTCCCTTGATTTTAACTTTCAGTTGGTTTCTGGAATCGGATAATGAAACTTTTGGTAGAGGAACAAATACCTCTTTAGGGGGTGGTGCTGGCTCGGCGGGCTGTTGGGTCGGCGAACCTGTCTGTGGATTACTAGCCATTAATGCCGAGTGCAATTGTTTCTCAACTTCTTCGTCAATTTCAGGCAAGTGCTGATCAGCTGTGCCACTAGCAAATGCTAACAAATGGTAAGCGTTTTCAGTCGCGGGCGCAGGATTTTCAAAGGGTTGATAGGTGCGCATGTCAACAGGTCCGGGTAAGACTGGCGCGACTTGAGAGAAGCCTGCACCGCGCTCCGAGCACGCAGGAGACGAGTTAGCGTCGTCGTTAGGCTCAGGAGATAGAGGAGGTTTAATATCTTTAGCATCTGACGTAGAAGGTCTTTTAGTCGGAGGTGGAGTGAGGACGCGAGGTGATTGAGAGGCATCCTTGTATGAATGCTCAGATTTCCTATCATCACGGACGTCGATGGATTTTCGTTTGTCACGAAGGGCTTTCAAATCGACACCATCGTTTGCGATTTCTTCATCGAAGTCGTATACTGTGCCAACCAGCTTGCTCTGGATGGAGTTGCCTGTGTAGTCGACGGGGAACCCTTGTCCGCGGCTCTTGGACCGACCGCGCCCTCGTTGGCTTCTGTTGCTGCGGTTGCTGGGACGCTTGGTGCCCTTCGGCGCATCACTCTGCTTAGGCGATATCCCGGGGCTCTTGCCCGGCGACTTGACAGGAAACTTAGTACTGGCTTTGCTCAGTTTTGGAGGAGATTTCGATTCCTGTGGATGAAGGCTTGTCATAGTTTCGTTGCTGTCGTTCGACATCTTAGTTAGAGCTTTGTTGCTGTTCGTGTCGTAGGAATCTACGCTTATACTGGGGCTAGACACAACGTGTATGATCTTGTCGCTTCCTGACGCGTCATAATCGCCCGAATCCCGCGGCGAATCTAAGGGTTTCGGTGTGGGCGGAGCAATCATTGCTGTAGTGAGTGCAATATTCTGTGAGGAAGATGTGAAGGCTGCACTATAGAAGGCGGGTTTGAGCGGCAGCGGCGTGGCGGCGGAGTAGGGTACGCCGTAGAGCGGGCCCGGCGACGGCAGTGCACCCGCGAACAGCGGCAGCGAGCTCAGGAACGGCGACGCGTCGGCCGGGTACGTAGCGTACTGGTTCAGCGGCATGGACGGCTCCACTGGCCGCGAGTACGCGGGGATCGG
The DNA here is from genome assembly GCA_948252095.1 of Dicycla oo. NCBI lineage: Eukaryota > Metazoa > Arthropoda > Insecta > Lepidoptera > Noctuidae > Dicycla > Dicycla oo. The sequence goes on along the minus strand of OX411709.1, from coordinate 39,448,579 downwards.
CGGGTACGTGTCGATGTCCGGCATCACGTTAGTTTGCCGCAAGTGGTCACTTGCACTCATACGAGATTTCAATGCATGCTTGTGAGAGCGCACGGAGACGTCAGAGTTAGAGCTTGAAGCGGACGATCGTCTCGTTGCTATCTTGCTCTCGCGCCATTTCTCCTGGCTTACATACTGTGGTGAAGATATTGTGGCACAATCTGAGTGTATCATTTCATTATTGTCATAGTTTTGGTTATCATGGACCAGTTCCACGTCATTACTGTGCACCGAATGGTCGACTACAGACAAAGATTGCGAATCATCGCTTTGTTTCGATATTGAGATAGTCTCGGCTACTTCTGATACAGACTGGACTGATTGCTCATTGATAGGCTCTTTCACGTCTTCCGTGTATGAGTTGGAATGATCATATTTCTGATCGTTAGCAGACTGGCTCTGTGTGTCTAATTGTGACACTGACACCGGTATGTTAATCCATTTCTCGTCGCTAGCCATAGCAAGAGGTTGGAATTCTTTAGCATCCATTGCTGTATCTCCAGATGGCAAGTCTCTTTCGATAGAGGCAGCCATTCTTGGGACATGGTTGAGAGACTGTCGCAACACTTTCGGAGGCGAGCGCTCGACTGGAGTGAATTTCTTGGGAGGCGGACTGTTCTCTTCAGCCTTCACCAAGTTACAAGGGCCGCTGACTTCGATCTCTATGGGATCATTGTCATCAGCCACCACGATCGGTTCCTCTTGATCGGGGTTCTCGGGCGGCACCTTCTTGGTGCTAAGTCTAAATCTTAGTCGGTCCACCAAGTTCAGAGTCTCCTGCACACCCTGCTTAGTATCCTCTTTGAAAAAGAATTCTGGATATGTCGCAAACGGTTTGATGATATCGTCGTGGTTGAACCCATCATCGACGGCCATCATTTCAAAGTCTAGGAACTCATTATCTTTGGACTGCGGCGAGAACATGGATCTGTTGGGATACGGGTTTACGGCCGAAGGTATCTTAGCGCTCTTGGATATTTCGACACCTTGTTCATGGCTGGCGTCTTGCGTTATAAACTTCTTTTCCGCTGATCGCTTCCTCATGTTTCTCGCCACGTTCTCAGCCTCCATGTGTTCAATAGTGATTGTTCTCGCATCCATTGGCGTCTTCGGTGACTTAATCATAGTATTTTCATTGAGATTAGCTTGTATTTTAGCTATCATTTTGACGCTGCTCTTATCCGCGTAATCAGAGTCCATCGATTTATCGTCAATGTATTTCTCGTTGCCGCCTGGTTTTTCTACTGGCGGCGGAATGGCATTCGGGCTCGGAGCCTTCGGTAGCCAATGTTTGTCATTGTCATGATAGTCTGTATTGATGTGGAGAGGGCTCTTCTTGTCAATCGCCGGAACTGGCAATATCTCTATTTCAACCTTTGCTTGGGTTGTCTTCTTTTTAGGCGACGTCGTGGTCCGATCGGAGCCAGCGACGCTGTTGGCCACGCTGAGCCGTCGGGCTTTCTTGGCTGGTTCCTGAACCTCATTAGTGGTGGAGCGTTCTTTGGGGGTCTTCTCCTTTACGCTCATCCGCCTTGTCGTCAATGATTTATGTTTGGGCTCACTACTTTTCTTAGGACACACTTTCGGTAGTGGGGGAACTTCAATTTCAATTGCCTTAATGACCTTCTCTTTGTCTTCGTTAGACTCGCTTCGCTTTTTCAGCTTGTTAACTTTTGCTTTAGCGTTATTCTTGGGTATCTCGATCGCAATCTCGATCATACCTTCTTCCTTAACTTCTTCCTTCATCTTTACCACTTCCTTCACCTCCTCGTCCTCTTTCCGTTCCGCAGTTGGAAGTTCACTGGACTGGCCGCTCTCTTTGGGAGTCTTGTTGGGTCCAGCGGTATGGGCTTCGTCTTTAGATAATTTTCTGGGTCGGGCATCAGACTTATTAGGCATATTTCCGCCTGAAGCAGTGCTTCTGGTCCGAGCACGTGTGGCAGCGCGCGCATCACTGGGTCGGCTAGGTTCCTCTCCTTCAGGAGTCGGTGATGGTACCCTACACTCGGACCGCCGTTCGGAAGTTTTAAGCTTCTTATCTGGCGGCGCTTTGCGTGGGGACGCATCAGTGGACACACTCTTGCCTTTTCGCCTTCGCCTTGGTCGTTTGGGATATGGGCTTCCCGACCTGGATCCGTCGGACACTTTAGAGCTGTCAGAATCACTCGAGGCACTAGTCGAAGACAGCGGTCTTGACACCCTGTCGAGAAAGGGCAAGTCCACAGTAGGTCTAGAGCCGGGAGGTGAGAACATTGACGTCTGGCGTGTGGTCGCAGCCGGTTTAATCTCGCGCGCCTTAGCGGTGGGCTTGATGCTGGACTTCTCGGGCTCTTCCTCTGAGCTGGAGGAGGATGAGTAGCTGCTGCTACTTGAATTGGATGAAGAGCTCGAGCTTACTTTCTGAGCGGACTTAGAGCTTTTAGCCTCGTCTTTGTCTTTCTTCGGAGACGACTTGGTTTGGCTAGTCTCGGGCTTCTCATCTTTCTTTTTATCGGCATCGTTCTCGACAGCTGGTGCCTTGCTGCCTAATCCACTCTTGATATGAGCGGCTGCTTTCTTGGCAGCCTGTCTTTGCGGTACATATGAAATTGGCTCCTTCTCCGCCTCTTTAGATTTTTTCTTGCCGGCTTTTGAAGAATGTGCATCTTTAATTTCTTTGCCCTTTGTCTTCTGCGGTTTCACAGCTGGTTTGGATTTGGTATCATCACCGCTTGTTTGTTTTTGTTCTCGTTGTTCAGGAACCGGTTCATCTTTCTTAGCTACTGTGGTGGAACGCATGTTTTCAGATGCTTTCTTAGCCGCTTGCCTTTGAGGGACAATGAGATCCGACGGATGGTCTTTTTGTTTGGAGACTTTGATATTTTCTTTATTTTTAGCGTCATCGTCAGATTCCGGCTTAGCGGGTGGCACCTTTTTATCTTTGTTGGATGGTTTTCTGCCCCGCTTCTTTGCACCAGGTTTAGTTGCATCTGGGGCGGTAGTTTTCTTCTCAGGTTGGGTTGGAATAAATTCCTTCATAGCTGCCTTCGTTCTCGGCAGAGATTGTTGCGAGTCATTACCGCTGGGAGACTTTTCCGTTTTAACTTTATCTTTTTCGACCTTTATCTTTTCTGTTTTAATGTTTTCAGACTTTACCACGGGCTTGTTGTCCTCGCTGCTATCCGAGTAGATGTCTATCGGGAACTTGCTATTCCTCATGGTCGGTCTTATCGGCATTAGGTCATCGCTGTCTGTGCCAGATTGACCCATCTTCCCAGCCGTCATTTCTTTTTCCATTTGCTGCAGCGTCTTGCTGCGAGATCGATCCTTATTAACTCTAGAATTTATAGACTCATTATCACTGCTGCTTTCGATGAGTGGTTTAGACTGTGGCACCTTTTTCTTCTTTCTCTCAGTCTTCTTAGGAGATCTCTTTCCTTTACCTTTCGGAGATACCTTTTTCTTTGGTGAGGAGGTTCCAGCTCTTCTGCCCTCATCATCGGTGCTGGAGCCGATGGCTTTGCGTAACCTACTGGTACTCGGCATCTCTGGTGCACTCTCCTCGCTGGACAGTCCGCTGTATATGCTGCCGCTGCGACGCGATCCGTTTACGTAGTGTTTTTTGTACGGATTCGCTGACTTCGAACCCTTCACCAGGCCATTGCGATCCTTCTTCTTGTCGTCACTAGGTTCCGGTGGCGCGATGCGAGCTAGCAAGTCTTCGAAATCATTTTTGTGATCCGGGGCATTATCATGCGAATAAAGTCTATCAAATATTGTAGGTCCGTGATTAGCCTCAATGATGGCAGTCAACTCCTGCGGTGGGATATCGCTTCCGGCCGCTGATAGCACAGTCACTTGTTTGTGAAACGTTTGCTCTCGCATACGAAAGAATGTGCGGGACAGCTTCTCTCGTCTGCTCACCATGTAGCACAGATTGCGAACTCTTTCCAGGTCCTGGCGGAGCTGCACGAACTTCTTCAGCTTATCGATGTCGGCCTGCTCCTGGCGGTGCGTCAAAATCTCGGTGTCATCCGACTTGGGCGGCAGCAAGGGTTGATTCTTCCCTGACCGCCTCTTCAGTTTCCAGTAGTTGTAAATGTAATTGATGGCGTCTTGATCGACGTCAAGGAGATGTGTACTGATGTCCTTGACGCTCACGTGTTTGTCGAACTCTCTCTCAATTTCATGCAAGCGAGCGGCTCGTGCTTGCGTCTTCTCCTCCGATGTCATATCCTTCCTACGCTTTCGTTTTACCTCTTCCTCCTCCTCCCCCTCCCCTGAGCCGGGTACCTTTTCTTTTTTAGAATTAACACTATGCTTTTGGCAATAAGAACGTAATTTTACACCATCATCAGCGTTTTCGTCCTCAATAATAGCGCGCATTTCTAAGCCATGTTTGAATGCGCACGTAACGTGGTATGCAGTTTTACAAGTCTTTACTGAACACTGAATACAAGCGCCTTTACGATTACGGCATAATACACAGGTGAGGGCCCACCGGGAGCCGGGAATGGCAGATATCTTAGTAATAGGTTCCATGACCTCCGCGCAGCCGATGGACACCTCGGGTATCCAGAGCACGCAGCTGACGTGCGCCCACTTGTGCCCGGACGGCGTGCACTTCATGGCGCCGCCACTGTTGGGACACAGCACGCATTCCGGCTGGGCACCGTCTCCGCACGGCCGACATAGCCATTGTCCTGAAATCAGAAAGGGTTAGGCATATTAGCTCATGTACACCTGAGCACACAGAGACATATTATCATTATTAAAAGCAGGAAAAAGAAAGAAGGCGAAGCTGTGTTGTAACACTTACCTTCTGGAATCACTGTGATCCCATAGCACGCCTGGTGCACGCAAATGTTGCACATGTCGCAAAATACCATCTCATTGCCATCCTCCGAATCAGGAGAACGACAAACATCACAGATGACATTTTCATCGTACTCGATGCCAAGGCCTTCTTCCGACTTCACGATGGCCTGGATTTTATCCCAGGTACGTATCTATAAAGACATCGAACGTTTTTATATAAACTCCTTAAGTTTGTACCGCACAAGTAAAATTATTACACATTAGTAAAATATTTATTTGAAAGAATACTAATCGCAAGTTTAAGGATGTGGGTTACGCTGTAGAAAATTAACTTTCTCGTACCGGTGCCGCCTGAATATGAGTGTAAGTACCATTGCCAAACCCTTCGAAAAAAAAAAGATTTGATTTCATCTTATGTGCCACCGTATGATTAAAGGTATTTTATTGCTATTTCAAGCAAATACGTAATCATTTTTAATACTTTTTGTGTGAAAAGTGACAAGAACAACGAAAAGCAGATTACAGAACCTGTGAAGAATGGGTTTATATTAGGGATGTTTAAAAAAATCTATAAGTAGTCGATTTTATGGGAACAATCGATTATTAATTAATTAATTTTTTTACCGTTAAGTAACATTCCTATGTTATTTCGCCTCCATTCCTATGTTATTTTCATGCTTTTTACCGCCTATAATAAAAAAGCTATTACTTATTGGGTTTTTTTTTCTTTAATATAAATAGTACAGTCGCTTTGCGCAAAACATTAGATTACTAGATAATGTGTTCTTTGTTCTAGAGAAGTATGGAAGCATGTGAACTTTTTTACAAAAAATAAAAACCACCGACTTCCAAAAGAACCATGTGAAAAATAACATTAATTTCGAAAGTCGGTGTCCTTGGTTTGTATTTTCGTTTTTTGGCCCCGACTTCCAAAATTATTTTTTTGTAAAAAAAAAAAACACTTTTTAGTTGTGTTACTACTTACCCCACACAAATTCGTATACCACTACTTGCTATGTAAATGGCAGTGGCAGGAAGTTATTATAACATCATCAACCTAATCTATGTGGAAAAAATACGTATTATTGAAGCTAACTCAAAAACTACCCAAGCAAAGTTAATACAACCACATCGAAAACATCGGTGAACGTAATATAAAAAAAATATATATTTATACAGGCGAATTGAGAACCTCCACCTTTTTTAAGAAGTCGGTTAAAAATACATGTTGCGCCGACCCCAAATAAATTGTGGTAAGGGCAGGAGAATGATGATAATACATATACATGGTTATTGGTAAAACACCAACAACCTCTTAAGGGGTCATTGAACTCATCATTATGAACAACTTTTACTATGGAACCAAACCTGAAATCGCTAAAAAAAAAATCAGCTGTTCAGTAGGTACATTTATGTTCGCATAATTCGTCAACATGTACTGAACAGCTGATTTTTCTTTCGCGATTTCAGGTTTGCTCCGATAGTAAAAGTTGTTCATAATGATGAGTACAATGACCCCTTAAGAGGTTGTTGGTGTTTTACCAATAACCCTGTATTTTGTTCGTTGGCTAGGAGCTGTTAGATGTAGTAACATAGAAATAAGCAGTGACCGCGGCCGCGAGCACAGCTGGGCCGCGAGCACAGCTAGGCCGCGAGCATAGCTAGGCCGGGAGCATAGCTAGGCTGCAAGCATAGCTAGGCCGCGAGCACAGCTATAAAATAATTCCATGGCTGTTTCGCAGACAATGTACAGCCTGCACCAATGAAACTGGAACCATGACATTAGGTACTTTTGGAAAGATTAATTCGTACATCAGCTATCAGAAAAGTATGTTTGGTTCGTTCTTCTTTTTCATCGACAATGAAATGACCCTCCGAAAAAATAATCGTTTTTCTTCCTACATATACAGGTTTCGCAATTGTAATTTAATCACAAAAAAAAATATTTTGGCTATATATACAAGCATTAAATAATCTTAAACACTTCCGTTTTTATGAATACTGCTTTTTTTTACAAAATAATTGTGAAATAATATCAAAAGTTTGAGCGGAGGTGTTGTCGGTAGAAAAGAGGAACGACCTGTTAAACATCCAGTGCGGACTAGATTTCTCATAGCAGTCGAAAAATCTTCGAGTGAACAGGCCTAAAACCATTTGTGCTCTGCATCCGAAACCGGTTCTGTTAGTCCAAATTGACACCATCTCCAATTCGGATCGATTTCAGATTTCGAATTCAGATCCGATGCAGTGCGCTAACGTTAGTTCGAATACTAAAAAAAAACCGCGAGCTAATTATATTATTCATAACGTAGTTATTTTTTTTTTCAATGAATTGTATGAAATCAAACATGATAAAAAACATAAAACGTCACTTACCTACCTGAAAAATAATAATATTCATAATTTTTTTAACCCCTTTATTTGTAAGAACTTGATTTTTATTCAGGCTAAATAAATAATGAAATAGTTAATTAATGGAGAGGGTGAAAAGCTAAAACACTTTTTTTTTTAAAGAACATTTCAAAACCGCTGGATGAATTCAACACGTTTTATTCAATTCACTGGCCTACAAAACTTACACCACCACACTTTTAAAATTGTAATTTCTCCTAAACTATAGAAGTAAAGTTTTCAAAACTTTTTACAGCTTTCATCAACTTTCTTTGAAATTATAGTTTGTTATACATTAGAAACGTTTTTAACTTAAAAATAAAAAAATAGCCATTAACTTACTGGAAAAAACTCAACCAACATATTTACATTTTAATAACTGGCATTGCCTCCTCGGGCTCTGATTAAGAAGAAACTGGAAACCATCTGAGTAGACCTTGTAATGGCAGACCCAGGTGCACTAGTACCCGACAAGACCGCTATATTGTCTACTGTATTGAGAAATCGCCACCTCAATGCAGCCGAAATCCACAGGCCCCATATTCGAGGGCATCGAGTCGCAAGACTGCGCTACGCTTATGAACACATACAGTGGATTGAAGAAGAATAATGGGCAAGAGTTTTGTTGTGATGAGTTTAGATTCTCACTATTTACCTCCAATGAAAAGCGAAGAGTTTACAGGCGACCTTGTGCGCGACACAGAATGAGTCCAATACGGCAGAGGGGTACACGTATGGGCTGGCATCTCTTCATAAGGTCGCACAGAGCTAGTGTGCATAGAAAGTGGCACCCTCACTGAGGAAAGATGTGCTCAAGAGACCATTAATGAGTAAGCAGGGCCATATTTAGTAAATATGGGTGATAACGCCTGGCTACACACCGCTCGGGTCGTACAAGAGTACATTCAGCCATCAAGAAGTCCTGATCTCAACCCGATCGAGCACCCTTGGGATGAGCTCGGGGGTCAGAAGATGCAGACCATCTCCTATCACCCCGAGGGCCCTAAAACAGGCCTTGATGGAAGAATGGGAGAATATTTCCCAACATCGTCGCCGAAACCTTGTCTTCAGTATGCTCCAACTAGCTCGCAGCTGTAATCGGAGACCGAGGAGGCAATACCAGTTATTAAAATGTAAATAAGGCGTAAAACAATAAATGTTGTTTGAGTTTATTGCCAGTGAGTTAAAAAATGTTATTTTTTGGTTTTTATATATTTTTAAGAACACGTTTCTAATCTATATCTATAATTTCAAAGAAAGTGAAATTTGCTATAAAAACGTTTTTTATTTCCCAACTCTCTATATTATATATATATGTTTAGGAGAAATTGCAATTTTAAAAGTGTGGTACTAACTTTTGGAGGCCAGTACTATATTCATTTTTTGTTGAATTTCCTGTCTCATTCAGTCTCAGCTTTTATGTGTTTGTATCTAAGTACGTTCCACCGTAGCGCCTAAACTACTCATTAGATTTTTATTGAATTTCCTGTCTCATTCAGTCTCAGCTTTTATGTGTTTGTATCTAAGTACGTTCCACCGTAGCGCCTAAACTACTCATTCGATTTTTATTGAATTTCCTGTCTCATTCAGTCTCAGCTTTTATGTGTTTGTATCTAAGTACGTTCCACCGTAGCGCCTAAACTACTCATTCGATTTTTATTGAATTTCCTGTCTCATTCAGTCTCAGCTTTTATGTGTTTGTATCTAAGTACGTTCCACCGTAGCGCCTAAACTACTCATTCGATTTTTATTGAATTTCCTGTCTCATTCAGTCTCAGCTTTTATGTGTTTGTATCTAAGTACGTTCCACCGTAGCGCCTAAACTACTCATTCGATTTTTATTGAATTTCCTGTCTCATTCAGTCTCAGCTTTTATGTGTTTGTTTCTAAGTACGTTCCACCGTAGCGCCTAAACTACTCATTAGATTTTTATTGAATTTCCTGTCTCATTCAGTCTCAGCTTTTATGTGTTTGTATCTAAGTACGTTACACCGTAGCGCCTAAACTACTCATTCGATTTTTATTGAATTTCCTGTCTCATTCAGTCTCAGCTTTTATGTGTTTGTATCTAAGTACGTTCCACCGTAGCGCCTAAACTACTCATTCGATTTTTATTGAATTTCCTGTCTCATTCAGTCTCAGCTTTTATGTGTTTGTATCTAAGTACGTTCCACCGTAGCGCCTAAACTACTCATTCGATTTTTATTGAATTTCCTGTCTCATTCAGTCTCAGCTTTTATGTGTTTGTTTCTAAGTACGTTCCACCGTAGCGCCTAAACTACTCATTAGATTTTTATTGAATTTCCTGTCTCATTCAGTCTCAGCTTTTATGTGTTTGTTTCTAAGTACGTTCCACCGTAGCGCCTAAACTACTCATTAGATTTTTATTGAATTTCCTGTCTCATTCAGTCTCAGCTTTTATGTGTTTGTATCTAAGTACGTTCCACCGTAGCGCCTAAACTACTCATTCGATTTTTATTGAATTTCCTGTCTCATTCAGTCTCAGCTTTTATGTGTTTGTTTCTAAGTACGTTCCACCGTAGCGCCTAAACTACTCATTAGATTTTTATTGAATTTCCTGTCTCATTCAGTCTCAGCTTTTATGTGTTTGTATCTAAGTACGTTCCACCGTAGCGCCTAAACTACTCATTAGATTTTTATTGAATTTCCTGTCTCATTCAGTCTCAGCTTTTATGTGTTTGTATCTAAGTACGTTCCACCGTAGCGCCTAAACTACTCACTAGATTTTTATTGAATTTCTTGTCTCATTCAGACTCAGCTTTTATGTGTTTGTATCTAAGTACGTTCCACCGTAGCGCCTAAACTACTCATTAGATTTTTATTGAATTTCCTGTCTCATTCAGTCTCAGCTTTTATGTGTTTGTATCTAAGTACGTTCCACCGTAGCGCCTAAACTACTCATTAGATTTTTATTGAATTTCCTGTCTCATTCAGTCTCAGCTTTTATGTGTTTGTATCTAAGTACGTTCCACCGTAGCGCCTAAACTACTCATTAGATTTTTATTGAATTTCCTGTCTCATTCAGTCTCAGCTTTTATGTGTTTGTATCTAAGTACGTTCCACCGTAGCGCCTAAACTACTCATTCGATTTTTATTGAATTTCCTGTCTCATTCAGTCTCAGCTTTTATGTATTTGTATCTATGTTCCACCGTAGCGCCTAAACTGCAAATTCGATTTTGATGAATGAGGTGTCATCGATTCGTTATTATGGTCCAGACATATGCTACATTTTATACGAACAAAATCAATATGAAATCATCATACATCCATAGACTGCTAACAATTTTTTTTTTTTAAATTAATGTTTATTATTTGGTATCTAATATCTATTCTTTATTACTTACGGAGTACTTTCTGAAAATATAGGGTGATTAGTAATTAGTGGCCGATACTTAAACACATGATTGTACTCATGATAATAAACAACTTTTACTATGGGACCAAACGCGAAAAAAAAATCAGCTGCTCCCTACTTTTTGACGAATTATACGAACATGGAATGTATGGGACAGCTGATTTTTTTTTTGCGAATTCAGGTTTGGTCCCGTAATAAAAGTTGTTTGTTGTCGTGAGTATAATCACGTGTTTAAGAGGCCCCACGAAGGATGCGTAGTTCATACAAACGAAAAACCAAAATTTGTAAATTTAACATATTCTTATTCCGATTGGATTACAGAATATCCAAGTTCGCAAATATATATTTTGAAAGGACACTGATTTGAAGACGAGGAATTTAAAATTTCTATAGAAAACTTATTTTTCTCTTATTTCCTGTTTAAATCAATGTTCTTATTTAATATATATTTGGGAACCTAGATATTCTGTAATCCAATCGGAATAAATACACACTATCTTTAGAATATGTTTGATTTACAAATTATTTTGGTATTTCGTTTGTATGAACTACGCATGCTCCGGGGGCGTCTTAAGTATCAGTCACTAATTACCAGTCACCCTATATACCGGGTGACTTTTTTACCGTCTTGAAAAAAAATAGGGTATAATTTATGTAAACGAAGTAGAAGCCTATGGCATACCTAGATTTATGACGTTTTTTTAACGATCCATAGTTTTTTCAAAATTTCTGTTTTTATTGTTCTAGTTTACTTGAAATGTGTAGTGTTTATTGATAGAGCAATAGGAAAAAAAACCTGGTATGTCATAGGCTTTTCTACTCCGTTCACCAATTGTACCCTATTTTTTTCAAGACGGAAAAAAAATCATCCAGTAATTGATCATCTTATTAATGATACATACATACATAAATCCCATACAAGAATAAAACAATTATTTTTCACTCTGGACTGTTTTCAATAACACTAAAAATCGTTTGCTGGTTAACAATTCATTTCCATTAGCTACGTAAGTACATACAATGATTCAGAACAAAAACAAAACAAAAGCTATAAACAAGAGAGCTGTACGATTTTACATGACAAAAAAAGACAATAATTATTTGGTAATGACGTGTGACTCCAGCTTAAATAGTCGACTTAATAGCAATGTTTGTGGCGCTTAATGAATTGTGGCGAAATAACATCAACCAAATGGGTCACCATTCATGGTTACTAACATATAAAGATGCACTATTCACTTATTTAGTTATAATTCACAAAAATGTTTGAAAAAATGTTAACGATTAACACACAAACTACGCCCCGCACGGTGAATAGCTTTCGAACGAAAGCTTCGAGCTCGAACAGCTTTCGTACTTAGCCGTGAGTTCGTCCGTCACGAACCACGTAGGACTGCCACGACTATCGGTACTACAACTGAAACAGCCCAAAATACGTTATTTGTTAACCAAGAGTGGAGGGGTACTGTTTAACGATGAATAATAAGATAATAATACTCACCCTTCTCGACATGATTGTGGAGCACAAAAAGATGCCTCATTAGAATAAACTGCCCTAGGGGCCTGACTGCTTTATATTTTAAATATTTCAATAATAGGTAAATTAAAACAATATGATAGGGATTTATATACAGTATGTTAACCAACAGAGGGCGTTCCCGTTAACCCGCAATAGTATAGCATCCATACATGCTAAAAAAATATTACCATTCGAAAACAAAATGGTTTTTATTTTTTTTTTATATTAAAATATTCACTAAAATATTCAAAAAAATATAAAAATATTCACTAAAAATAAAAACTAAATTGCGATGTTTCCGTCCTTCAAGTACGCGTGTACAGAGTGTTTCTTTTACGTATCAATTTAACATTTTTAGTGAATATTTTAATATTAAAAAAAATAAAAACCATTTTGTTTTCGAATGGTAATATTTTTTTTAGCATGTATGGATGCTATACTATTGCGGGTTAACGGGAACGCCCTCTGTTGGTTAACATACTGTATAAATCACATTAGCGACTCGTCCCTGTTTCCCACAGTTTTTACGACATGACAAAACATCGAGATTTCCTATATATATACTATACTTACAAATAAATCTTCCGGAATAAATTATCTAAATTATGGCGAAAAACACATCAAGTCGCTTTTGTTCTTCTATAAGGTATATAGAACAAAAGCGACTTTAATTTATAATAATGTACGTGATCCAAATTACATTAAACCGATTTGGATGAATTAGAAAACTAATTTCAATGTTTAAAGCTTTGAGTAGAAACCATAAAATAGAAAATGTTGTATTTGGTTTCTCGACAAAGCCAGATTAATTTCTTTTCTGCTTTTGTTATGTTATAAAAACAAAAAACCGACTACACAAACACATACTGAAAAGAGAAAAACAAGCATTACAAATCTTAGTCAGGTGGTGGGGACAAACCAAGAACCTGAAATATGATGTAACTTTTACTAAAATTCAATAGATTATAGGTAATGTGTTTGTGTAGTCGGTTTCTTTTTTTAATTTTGTTTTTTTTTTCAATCTTTTTAGTTTTATTAATATTTTGTATTTTCAGATATAATATATGAATAATATATAGCCATATACAATTAATTGGTTTCGTTTAAAATATGATTGGGCTACAGATATTTATCAATTATTTAATTACCCATATTTACCAATTTATTATTCGTAATAAATTTAAACATATACATATATTTGTAATCCTTTTTTAATTTTCTTTATTTTGATACCCTACTCGATAGGTTGGGTATTTTTTTTTATCAACGTGTTACTATTTTTATACAGCCGTTTGGTAGATACGAGGTAATAAAGAAATTTATAAATATGCAAGATACGCGCGAAAAACATGGGTTATATTTTTCCTTGGCATTCGGGTAAAAATACATAAAGTAGTTCAGTAATTCAAATGTACCCAAAGGGTGGGCTAAAACCGTTTGGTGCTTTATTCTTGAATCAAAACATTTCTCATAAGATTCCAACGGGATATCCTTTCGCACGTTAATTTTTTTCGTTGTACAATCAAGATGTCCTCGGCACCCGGTTTCATAAACATTAACATAATACCCGTGGTCCTGACCGAGACCACCGCTGCAGGACAAGCAAGCTGTATCAACCATCGCACAAATGCACACGACACGAACACGAATTGAAATCAAATCATTCTATGAAACCGTAAAACAAAAAGCCACTCCGGGCTTTCACACTCCACATGCCTTTCATTTCATTAATTTAAGCGAAGTGAATAGTTTTGTCTGTGGACTGTACTCATTTATTAAAATATATCGTCGTCAAACCAAAATCTGCTATGTGCACTTTTTTGATATTTCTACTTTATGAACTTTGCGTATACTTCACTGCCCTATATACCGTATAAAAAACTGCTATGTGCCTATGATCGACGATGATATCTATGGCTTTCATTTGATATAGTTATTTAAAAAAACACCTTCATATAAAAGTTTATAAGAGAACTTTTTTTTCAATATTTCAATAGTATAATTTTTGCACATAGCAGATTTTGGTTTGACAACGACGATATGCAGACCGCAGAGCCGCAATAATCCAAAACTTGCTGTAACAGCCCGTTATTATTAAAATTAAGACTTGTCACTGACGAATAATCGTTGAATTAAGCTATCAAACAGATTTTGGCTCGAATAAAAAAAAAGATTTTTAATAAATATGTTAAGGTAGATGTACCTAACGGCTTCAAAGCATGACAAGATAATCATAGAATTTGCTGACGCCAACGAACGAACATCTATAATTTTGCATCTTTTCAAAAACCAGGTGGTCCATGTATAACTGATTAGGGACGTTTCACCACAAACGGTAGTTTTAGGTTCATGTCATTGTTGTATTTATTCTTTTCTGAAGAAATGCACGCGATGGTCCCACATGCTTCATAATATCTTTTATTTAAGTCCTTCAAAATGGTAGAGGTATTCTCACTCAGCCTAAGCAACAGCCAGCTACATGCTTCATAATATCTTTTATTTAAGTCCCTCAAAATGGTAGAGGTATTCTCACTGAGCCTAAGCAACAGCCAGCTACATGCTTCATATCTTTTATTTAAGTCCCTCAAAATGATAAGAGGTATTCTCACTGAGCCTAAGCAACAGCCAGCTACATGCTTCATAATATCTTTTATTTAAGTCCCTCAAAATGGTAGAGGTATTCTCACTGAGCCTAAGCAACAGCCAGCTACATGCTTCATAATATCTTTTAATTAAGTCCCTCAAAATGGTAGAGGTATTCTCACTGAGCCTAAGCAACAGCCAGCTACATGCTTCATAATATCTTTTATTTAAGTCCCTCAAAATGGTAGAGGTATTCTCACTCAGCCTAAGCAACAGCCAGCTACAAAGTCCCTCAAAATGGTAGAGGTATTCTCACTCAGCCTAAGCAACAGCCAGCTGGCGCACACAAATACTCTCAAATCGATCTGCAAAACGAAGACCTTGAAGTTTCAATGGCCGTTTGCACCCCGTTGCCCCCCCTCATAGCATCGCTGCATTTTACATTACAACTCTGTCAAACGTTTTTACAAAGGAACCCCATTTAGTGAGGCTGCAGTATCAAACAGCATGCGACAGCTGCTTGAAAAGCCAGACTGTATGAACCAGTAACAGCTTCAATGGAGTATTTTTTATTTTTTATCAAACATCGCCAAATTCTTTTACTATAAAATTATTCCATTCAAAAAATACCGGTACTGAAAGACCCCTTTGGTCAGTGTTGTTCTTTGTGATCAACAATGTGGCGGTAATAACAACGTTCGCGTTCGGTGTCCGGTGCTCGGTGATTACCGCGCAACTGGCAACACGCGGTGGTAAAGCCTTTAACTTATACCGCGGCTGGCGAGATCGGAGTACACTAGTATGCACGAGCGAATGTGCAGCTGCGTTCTCACCTCGGGCAGTAGTGGAACTGAACTGACGTTCCAGGCGTAATTGATATTTATCCCTTCGGATACAGAGCTCAATCAATGTTGCAATTTGCAAGATATAAACATATATTAATAGTATTCCCGATAACGCCGCAGTCTGCAGGGCGTGCGACGGCGTCCCACGCTATAGCGCGTAGTACCTATAACTTGATAGCCCTCGCAATAATCCCTATTTGCTTTAGGCTTAATTAGATCGGGAACTTAAGCCGCGTTCACACCAAACTCATAGCCAGCCAGCCAGCCAGTTTCAACTTCAAAATGTATGAATTCGAAAAAACTACTTCAGCTGCCTACTGACTGTCTGTTGTTTTTGGTGTGAACGTGGTCGTAGGTAGACAGCACGTGTCAAATTTATGAAACGAGAATTTATAAAACCGGTCATGTGCGTGTCGCACTACGCACTATGAAGGGTTCCGTAGTTGGAATGAATTTAAACCAAGAACAAACTTAACATTGTAGTTGAAAAACTTGTTCTCCCATACATTCCAACTGCAAATGTAAGTTTGTACGCACAATATTGAGAGATTTACCATGTTATTTTAATACCATAGACCTCTTATAAGTTTTCCTGTAATCTATCAGAACTATTTTCTGTATTTTTTCAAAAATTTAGGCTCAGTAGTTTTGGAGATAAGGGGCAATCGTCAATTTTCGTCTATTTTCTTAAATAACTTTAAACAATTTATTTTAAAATTATAAAAATATATACTTGAGACCATCACAGTATGCTCTTTCATTTGATATGTCACACGGTACAGTTTGCAAAACTTTTTTTTTTCTTATTTGCCACCAAAATTGACCCCATATTCAAAATTCATTTATTTAAGTTACACGTCCATGTTTGGGTCACAAAAATTCATACGTGTACCAAATTTCAACTTAATCGGTTCATTAGGGTTCCGTTTTTTCTTTTTGAGGTACGGAACCCTAATTAATCCAGATATTAAAAATCCGGTTAATAAAATTACAAAATTGTCCACAAAATCCACATTTAGGCAAACAAAACTACGCTTTAAACTCAATTATACCTGCCCTTTCATAGATGCACTCAATTTCAAGAGCAATTCTAGAAATCCTTTGGAGCGCTGTCACTCGTAATAACAGTAGTTAGGTAGGTAGTGGTTTGAAACTCTTCGAAGCAAGTGACACTAAATGACGGATCTACAGTCCATTTATCAAGCGCAGGATTCCGAAAAGCTGTTAGTGCACTTCGTTGCATGTGTCCTAAAGGATAATAATAAATAATAATACCAGTTTATTATTGACCCACTGCAGGACAAACTGACAAAGGCCGCTTCTCATATAGAGAAAGCATGAGCATTGACGATTATTGCGAATCCACCAATCAATTTAAGACTTATAGTGGATGACGTTTTTACCGTCTTGAAAAAAATAGGGTACAATAGCTGAACGGAGCCTATGGCATACCTAGTTTTATTTTTTTGCTCTATCAATAAACACTACACGTGTGAAGTAAACTAGAACAATAAAAACAGAAAAGTTGAAAAAAATACTTTACAGATCGTTAAAAGATATATTAGGTAGAGGAAAAAGTCTTTTCGCATTATAGTATGTATGAACTTGTAATAAAATCTCTTTGGCTATACTATTTGTATCTGGCTGGTTTTGGTATCATTGAAAGTTTAAATTTTAAAGAACATAATTTCAAATTCAAATTAGGAAAATGTGTGATTTTCATTTATTTTTCGTACCGTCAAGATGAGTGAATCTAATGAAGAAATTCGATACATTTTAAAATTTTACTACAAAAAAGGTAAATATGCAACGCAAGCCGCGAAAAAAATTTGCGATGTTTATGGACCTAGTGTAGTGTCTGTGAGAGTAGCACAAATTTGGTTTAAGCGTTTTCAATCCGGAAATTTTGATGTCAAAGATGCACGTCGCTCTGGTCGCCCTATTACGGATAAAATGGATGCCATTTTTGAAAAAGTGGAGCAAGATCGGCATATCAGTAGTTACGACGTAGCTGAAGAACTGGAAATTCACCACAAAACAGTTTTGGCGCATTTGAAAAAAACTGGGTACACAAAAAAGCTCGACATTTGGGTACCTCACGAGCTCACTGAAAGAAACCTAATGAACCGTGTACTCATTTGTGATTCTTTATTACGACGTAATGAAACCGAACCATTTTTGAAGAAGCTGATAACTGGTGATGAAAAGTGGATCACGTATGACAAGAACGTGCGAAAAAGGTCGTGGTCAAAGGCCGGTCAGGCTTCACAGACTGTGGCGAAACCCGGGTTAACTCGCAACAAGGTGATGCTGTGTGTGTGGTGGGATTGGAAGGGCATTATTCATTATGAGCTGTTACCACCAGGCAGGACCATCGATTTTGAACTCTACTGCGAACAACTGATGAGATTAAAGCAAGAAGTTGAGAGAAAGCGGCCGGAATTAATCAACAGAAGGGGTGTGGTTTTTCATCATGATAACGTTTTTCATCTTTAGCCACTCAGCAAAAATTAAGAGAGTTTGGCTGGGAGGTGTTAATGCATCCGCCGTATAGTCCTGACCTTGCACCTTCAGATTTCCACCTGTTTCGGTCTCTTCAGAATTCTTTAGGCAGTGTCAGGTTAACATCACGAGAGGACTGACAAAACCACTTGTCGCGGTAGTCCCAAAATTTCTATAGCAATGGGATCATGTCCCTACCTACAAGATGGCAAAAAGTTATCGAACAAAATGGTACCTACATACTTTAGTTAAATGTAAATAAACTATATTAAAAAATGTTTTGAATTTTCTTAAAAAATGCGATGAAACTTTTTCCCCAACCTATTATATCATACGCACTACTACGTAAGGTGCGTAGTGCGTATGATTTGAACTTCGATATTATTATATTTTTTTCAAAAATAAAAATAAAAATGTTGTATTCCGTAGGCTTCTACTCCGTTCACCTATTATTATACCCTATTTTTTTTTAAGACGGTAAAAAATGTCCCCCAATATAAAGCGCAGGCCACAGTATGAACGAAGCGAAACGACGCTAAGTTCGTTAAGCTTCGCTCATGTAGCTACCGCGTTATTTCATACTTCGGTTCATAGTTCGCAGTGTGGTATCAATATACCATAATAGATTCTGATCGGTGAATGCCAATGCATGCAAGCTATACTTGCGTAGTTTTGTACAAGCTACAGGCAAGTGTATTCTCGCCCTAATGACAGTCTACAAACTCTACTCTACCCAAGAATACTTAGTGCAGAAAAGTTTAATGATATTAAACTGAAGATCATGTCTAAACGAGAGTAGTATTAATGATTTGGAAAAAAATATGTTAAATTAGACCATTTTCTTAGTAACTTCTGTGAATAATTTAGATTGTTTATATTACATAGTGCAATTAATTTGTGAAATTATGGCTAACGCGGATACAAAATACAATCACGCAAAAAGTATCAAGTGTATTTTTATGAAACCTTCACCTTTTTACAGTAAATTTAATTATTTGTCTTTTAGTATACGTATTATATTAAAATGTTTGTTTTATGTATAATCAATATGAATAATGCGCCAGCGCTCCTTGATGGGTGAGCTGGACGTACGACGCGTTGCGTGAGCTCAGCATAGAACACGCAAGCTAACAACTAAAGGCTATAGGCATTTATCTGCGCCTTGATACACACACCATCATAAACTCTGCACGCCTTCTTCCCTTGGGGGTAGGCAGAAACTAAAATACGCAGAAAATAACGAATGTAGGTATAATCTATACTATTCTATACTAATGCAATAAAGCAGAAGAGTTTATTTGATTAAACGCGCAAACCTCTGGAACTGCCAGTCTGATTTGTAACATTATTTTTGCATTATTTTGATAACCCAATTCTCGAGGAAGGGTATTCTATACTAATATAATAAAGCAGAAGAGTTTATTTGATTAAACGCGCAAATCTCTGGAAGTGCCAGTCGGATTTGTAACATTATTTTTGCATTATTTTGATAACCCAATTCTCGAGGAAGGGTATTATATACATTATAATAAAGCTGAAGAGTTTATTTGTTTGAACGCGCAAATCTCTGGAACTGCCAGTTTGATTTGTAACATTATTTTTGCATTATTTTGATAACCCAATTCTCGAGGAAGGGTATTCTATAATAATATACTAATATAAAAAGCTGAAGAGTTGTATTTGATTAAACGCGCAAATCTCTGGAACTGCCAGTCTGATTTGTAACATTATTTTTGCATTATTTTGATAACCCAATTCTCGGCTTTATTTAACATCACGCTATGACGCATTGGAGCCGAGCGAAAAGAAATCACGCATACGAAGTCGCTGGCTGAAGCTAGTTCCTATTAGTAACAGGTACACAATCCATAATACAACTAGATTTTGCCATAATTAGGCCGCCATTAGGTACCAAATCACATTACTCTGCAGTAGGTACCAAATCACATTGTTGTCTGCATACTGATTGATACTGGTGCCAATCCTCTTGTTCAATAACAGAATCTAATTGGAGAACCGTTCTTGTTCAATAATTGGAGAACCGCTATCATTTACTGACAGGCAGCGCGAGAAAAGCACTGCTATAGCTATGAACTAAGTTAAAGATGTCAAACTAGTTTACGCCTTGCGCTTCACCGTGTTTTTAGTCGACATGCTTATAAGTGTAATCTAAATTTGTATGGAAATAACAGGTTACCTATGAAGTTGCCGTTTTACAATACTGGCCATTTGAAACGTAATTTATGTAATGTATCGCTGGCAATAAATTCTAAATTCAAATGAATTTTATTTTAAAAATATGGAATTCTATTTACAAATTCAGTCTTTTGGTTATTGATTAGTGTTTTGTTTTCACTATATTTGTATCTTTTTCATCAATATGGACACGATAAAAATACGAGTAATATGGAATACAAGTTCCGTCGCGGTAGCAATGCCGCACAAAAAGTCAGCAACGAGGAATTAAAGGCGATAGTGGAAGCTGACGATACTCAATCTACGGCTGAGTTAGCAGCAGCTTTCAACGTTAGCATCAAAAGAATATTGGTTCATTTTCTTCAAATTGGCAAGGTAAAAAAGCTTGATAAGCGGGTGCCGCACGAACTGAACGAGCGCCAACGTGACGAACGCGTTGAGGTATGTCTTGCGTTGCTTAACAGACACAGAAACGAAGGGATTTTGAACCACATTGTCACTTGCGATGAAAAATGAATTCTTTTGGATAACCGTAAGCAGTCATCATCATGTTGTATAGACCCGGTTCAGCGCCTAGGCAATGCCCCAAACAAAAACTTCCCCCTAAAAAAGTCACGGTCACTGTTTGGTGGTCTAGTGCTGGTATAATTCATCACGCTTCTTATCAAATGGCACCAGCATTACTGCAGATGTGTACTGCGAGAAACTGGACACAATGGTGGAGAAGCTCGCAAATCTCCGGCCAACCTTGGTTAATCGCTCGTCCCCGCTGCTCCTACACGACTACGCTCGACCTCATATGGCACAACAGACGGTCTCTAAGATACAAGAGCTAGGGTTGGAAGTATTGCGTCATCCACCGTACTCACCAGACCTTGCGCCGACAGACTTCTACTTTTTCCAAAATTTGGACAACTTCTTGGCAGGGAAAAAATTAAATACCCCGAGAGCCAGTACCAAAATGCCTTTGAAGAGTTTGTTGGCTCCCGTACAACTGACTTCTTCAAGAAGGGCATTGAAAAATTACCACTGCGCTGGCAGAGATGCATGATAGCATTAGTGCATATTTTGATTGCTAGAAATAAAAAAATATTCCGCATACTAAACGGCAATTTCATAGGTCTAATTTCACAGCTCTAATTTACGTCCGTCTCTTTCTTGTTTTATTAGAGAGAAAAAGTTAGCAATAGCCTAGATTAAGTTTAGATTGTGCACACCAGAATCGGCAGCACCGTTCAATTAAGTATGATTTCACTAACAAACAACGAATACAGTTCGCGTCATGTAACTTTGCCGATCTCAAGTAGGCTACAAATGGCTGCGCAGTAGTCAATATCTATACTAAAACAGCAACGCACCATGCCCTGCGCATCAGAAAGCCTAGTTTCAGAGCGGCAAACTTACATGACGCGATCTATACCAAACATTTTGAAAGTACACTTAAGTATTATATGGAAAATATAATCCCTCTGACAGACTTCAATATTCATATCAAATTGAGTGGTGGGATTTGTGTCTCACTAAAGCCTTCCCCTCTGTCTAGCCAGTTCCCAACGATATTGGGGTCGGCTTCCAGTCTAACCGGAAGCAGCTGAATACCAAAATTTTACATTTTGAATTTGAATTTGGAGCGACTATCTGACCTCCACAACACAGTTAATGGGTAACACGATACCTCTAGGTAAGACTGGTAGACTTTCCGAGCTTCCGACGACCCGTGACGACTGTCAAAGATCCACGAATGACAGCCGGGACCAACGGCTTAACGTGCTTTCCGAGGCACAGGGTAGTCTCAGTATGTGCAGATGGTCACCCATCTACGGAACAACCCCGGCAAGCGTAGCTTAACAGCAAGGCTGTTGAGGGGCTCGTGGCTAAGTAATAACAGTATTACTTAGCCACGAGCCCCTCAACAGCCTTGTCTATTAGAACAAACAAGGGTTTGGCATACTAGAATTTTACAGACATAGGGACGTGCTCTAATGAAATGAATTTCAGTTCGGCGTACTGGCGAACAGAATAAAACCAAAACATGCTATACGTGAGTAGTGAATGTTTCGTCAAATTTTACCCGACACAGTCGTACCTAGTGACAGATTCTCAAATAATTGAATTAAAATGTTCGGTGAAATGTCAAAGGGCGGCCATGTTACTCGCGTCTCTCTACTCTCGGCAAGTCCGGGTGAGGCTGCTGCTACAGACAGCAACGGAATTTGATTAAGAGCACTTTTATTTACAAAAAAAGAACGAGAATACACACGTTTGTAACTGGCACAAAAGTATGCAAGATTGGGGAATGTCACAATGGAATGTGACAATGGCATGCCATGCTAGTTTTGTACAAGTTACAGGCATGTGAATTCTCGCCCTAACATGCTACGGAAAAATATTCCATGTTTTTAGCATTCAACTGTGATAGAAAAGAGTTTAAATGATATATTTGTGTGGTTTCATACAAGCTTCACCCAGAATGTTTTTTTGAATGCGATTTTACACGAGTTTGCTAAACGAAAATAAAACAAATATATTCGCTTTCAATATAAGTCAGCGATTTACTTTATTCTTACTACCCGGCGAGAGGCCCTTCTGGCCCCGCCAACGCTCGGTTAAGCAGCCAAGGCTCCCGGAATCAACTGCGATAGGTACGCATTAAAAAAAAATATATATTCTTACTACAGTTGTTAATTAAACCCATGTAGTAAATCCCGTAAAATGATTATGATCAGCAAATTCTTGTAAATATATATGTAATATAATTATTTACTCGGAATAAAATAAATATGAAATATTGTTGTAACGGATTGTAATTCTGGAAAGTTATTACTGATATAACATAACGTCTTGGATTACCTGAACTATACTACATTTTTTAAGTTTCCGTGTGCCCATGTTTATCCCTACTGCTAACGTCTTATTATATCAGGGGAACAAACGTTCCTTTCTAGCCCTTCCGACTAGCTGTAGGCCCCGCCCCTCGAACGAACCTCCCTATTGCTATGGCTCCCCTTTACAAGTTTAGTGAGACCCTCCCCTGCCTTAACGCCTCAGGCCGCCCGAAAGACCGGCAGGCTTATGACGTATCTTGCATCTCGTATCTTGCAGAGATATCAAAATTGCTTGTCAATTGCGCAATAATTGCTAGTCAATCGCAAATCAGCATGACGTATCGCCGACACATAATACCGATTTGCGATTGAAAAGCAATTATTGCGCAATTGACAAGCAATTCTGCTATCGCTAGGCTTCTGCAAGATACGTAATAAATAAGCCTGCCGGTCGGCCGCCGAATTCAGTAATTGTAATTGTTCGAGTAAACACAGGCTATGCGGCTGAACGGTAAACCTCAGATTCAAGTAATCAATAGTCTCCGACTAATACGTACCTATTACCTAGTCCCCTCTAACGTATGTTGCATAATTATTATCCCTAACGTATCGACCGGTCCTACCTAGCAACACTAATACAGGAGACCGAACTAAAGATTTTAATACATTAGGCGCGGCAGACGCACATGCGTGTTTTCGGACGTTCACCAGGTGCTTGACAGCGCGTATGCGCGTCCATACAATTTACATAACTTTCATCGAGTGCGGCGCGCCGCACCTGTGCGTTCATTGTGCATCTCTATTGTTTCGAAAACATCGTAAAATAAGGGTCGGTAAGGGTGTAGCATAACGAAGCGTTTGCATAAAGAATTAAGCAGATAATGTGTTAACATTAACATAACATGATAATAGATATTCTTGGCAATACTGTTAGAAAAACCTTCTTGCGCCAACCCCAAAATAAATTGGGATAAGGGCAGGAGACATGGGGTATTTGGGTGAAACCTAGCAAATAACGCCCAAACACCAAAAATATTGTGTCGGTCCATGCGCCGAACATCCTGTATTGTATAACGGAACGCTAATAGACGAAAATAGAACAAAGAACACAAATAAGGCTAAGAACTCACGGAGCGATTTTCACCCGCGTCCGCCGCCGATGTGAATTATTGCGGAGAACCTAAGATGTGAATTATTTTTAATCAGAATGTTTGGTTTCCTGCCACGATTCGGAAAAAAAAACGGCTCAATTTCTTTTACAACGGTTTCCAATAAAAATATTTTCTATAAAACCTTTCCTATGTTCATTTATTATGTAAAAAACGGTATTTAATCCTGACAAGGTATACTTAAATCGGACGTGTCCCCCGGTTAATAAAAAAACGCGCGCTTTTTTTTTTTCAAAAAATGTTTAGGTGCAAACGTACCTAACCGTAAAATACTGGCCGTGCCAAACTAAGGGCTAATTTTTAATATTCAGATAACTTTCATCTGAAGAATAAATACGACAGTTTGACATAATTATTGTCTATACAAAAGCTATCAAACCGCCATATTTATTCCATAAATAAAAGTTATCTGACGTTTGAAAAGTTAGCCCTAAGAGCCGGTTTTTTGATCCGTAGTTAACGAATGGTTAAACATAGTAACTAATGGTTGAATATTGGCTAAATGTGACAGGCTAAACATGCATGAGTTATGCCATTAGTTACTATTATTTTTAATATGAATGAGCTAACATGAATACATTTGTGTCTAAGGAGACACAAATGTTTATACAAGGTCTAACTTAAATAACGCACAACCTGTTAAGGGGTCATTGTACTCATCATTATGAAAAACTTTTACTATGGGATCAAACCTGAAATCGCGAAAAAGAATCACCTGTTTAGTACATTTATGTTCGCATAATTCGTCAAAATAAAAGTAAACTAAACAATAGGTTGTTAGCTGTTAATGCATTTATTGAATGCATATTGTGACGTATCGCTGTGGGATTTGATCCCGTAGCTTATGGTGTGGACAAATCAGTAGGTATAACAAGTAGTTATATTGGATTTTCCGGTTCGCTTTTCACCTTGATATCGTTGTTAACCTCCATTAGTATAGTTATCAAAGCACCCGTTATTGATTTAACGTCCACTTTGAACTATCTAAAAACGCAGTGAACGCACTTATGGCGGCCATGGTACGTAGGTGCAGACGAGACGAGAGGGTGGGTTCAAAGAAGGCATAACATCGACATCATGTACGTTCATTATGCATTACCTGGTCGGCACTAGTCAACCGACGGCCTATGCAACGACAAACGTATCGACCCAGAGCTTTGATGTAATCCCACATAGTACAATCGAAACATAATATAATAATAACAAAAGATAGAAGAGATTTCTTTAGAAGTAAGCATCACCTTTGTACGTATTTTTCTGTTTCTTTATTCTTGTCTGTTAATTTGTGTGTACATAAATGGTTAAATAAAAATAAAAACAAAAACCCAAATAGTTCACAGACATTTTTTTTTTTAACTGAGAACATGCTTGTGAACTCATTGCGCACCAAATATTTAAGGTGATTGCGCTGTGGTAGCCCGCTAAATTCAATGTTTTCTTACGTATTTTGCAATTTGCAGGTGTGAGTGTTAGGTTGTATCTTGATCTAAACATGAATCGCGACAATAAGAAATATGTATTTACATAATTTTAAGCATAAAAATTATTAATACATCTCTCTACGTTTGATTTCCTCTGGATTGGTCCGATTTCGGAAATTAGGGGAATCCGGAGGAAATCTAATTTAGAGAGATGTATTGATGATTGGGCTTGGCTTGGTAGCCTACTAAAAATAAACAAGTAATTTTGGGCAATCGCCGCCCGCTGCCACGACACGCTTGCTTCGCAGTTTCGCACGCTCGGCTCAAAGGGGGTCGCAGTTCTAACCTAACCTAACCTTTTTCTGCGAGTAAAAATATTTAACCTAATCGAACTAGTTCCTCCGGGCAGCCTCCTAAAAATAATATATATTTTATATTTATTAATTAAAATTTGCCTATTTAATGAGTTTCATTTTTAGGAAATCGCTTAATGCAATATTTAAAACGTTTTTTTTTCCAAACACTGTTTTATTACTTGACTGAAAAATGTATTGTTTGTTAAATGATAATAATAAATAAATAACCCCACCGCAGTATCTCTACGTTGACGTCGTGGTGGGGCTTGCGTGCTCTGAACTTTAAGTGAAAAGAACTGTGCCGGTAGAGTTTACAGGTCTAGGATGAGGAGCCAAAGCAAGAGAGATACAGAAACCCGCAGGGCAGCATGTGGCGAGCTGTTGGGCAGTAGCGACCCCACGGACCCCTATCTCCCGGGAGAAATCTTTTTCTTCACCTCTGGCTTGCCTTTATTGGCTGGCTGGAAAGAACACTGACGAGGAATAGACCTTCCACCTCTTTCTTGCCTTTATTGGCCAGTTTGAGTGGAGATTCGCAATAGCAAACGTGGTAGGTGGTAGGGATCTTGACCGTACTTCCGGGATTGTCCTGATAGCCGTGGAATACCTCTCCACTCCTCAAGCACCTCGGGAAGTGTTGCCCCCTTGCCGCTACGTCACTATGTGCTAGCGGTCGTTTCCGGGGGCCCATTATTGAGTGTGCAAGTCACCCCCTGCCATTTTATCTGTGTATATCATTTTATATATATATATATATATATAACATTGGTCAGGCAGGGAATATAGTTCTTCCATAGTTCAAGTTACCCAATCCACGTTAGCCACCCAGACCCATAGCCCAATAGTTTTGTTTCCACGTACAACAATAGTCCTGCACCAACCGGGGGTTGTGCTTGGGTGCACATGCATACTGCATATAGGGATAATCGTCGGTTGGTGCCTCCTCACCATTTAAAATTATCTAAGGAGCCTCTGCGAGGTGGCTTCGGCCCCTCGTATGCCTTCCACAGGTCCGGAACTCCAGGGTCCCGAGATACGTAAGAATAATAATTCTTTATTGCCATAAACAGGTTACAAAAATTTGAGACCCTGGCTCCAGAGCTAGGTTAGAGTACCTGTACCTATTTCAGGAGCCAGTGACTTCTTCCAGTTAGGGAACAATTATGCAAAAAAGTGATAAAATTATCTTACTTACTAAAAATAGAATTGGAAAAGTAAAATTAGAATGAAAGCAAATAAAACAATCTCATTAAATTAAAAATTAAAAAATTAGATTTAAAATTGTGAATAATAAATTAAAATTAAATAAAATTGGAACAAAAACGAATTGCAATTAAGCCAAATAATACATTTTTTATGAAACAAAAGCTTATCGGGTAATTAGTTTTTTTAAATGAATTATTTTCCAAACTTGATGTTGTATAGTGGTGAAACAACAAATCGTGTTTTTGCCAATCGTTGTTTGTCAAGTGAAAATTTGTAAAATAATTTTCGGTGAAATGACAGGGTACCGAAATAACTATTGACTAACGGCCGAACCCAATAACCTATTTTCAGTAAAAGACAGATCGCTATTGATAATAGACAATATAATTCTATCTGTCCTTGAATGTCGTCCCACAATCATCGGTATAGAACGAAAACAATAACTAAATGGTTCTATACTTTTCCCTCCCGTGCGTTCCGTTACACCCAACATAACATTAAAAAAATAACATGCGCCTTATTATATTGTAGAAACTGATTTATTTCTTAATTCTAAATAAATGACTGGATTAAGACCCAACAAACGTAGTCAT
Source organism: Dicycla oo (assembly GCA_948252095.1). Taxonomy (NCBI): domain Eukaryota; kingdom Metazoa; phylum Arthropoda; class Insecta; order Lepidoptera; family Noctuidae; genus Dicycla; species Dicycla oo. The sequence goes on along the minus strand of OX411709.1, from coordinate 39,420,760 downwards.
GTCAAATCAATAATTCATACAATATTCCCAAAGAAAATTCACTTTCAGTTTTCCCATGATAGATTAGATAGATTTTACTGCATTTTGCTGAACTAATAGTTAACGCTGGAGAGGAGTAATGAAACGTAATGGGGATTGTCTAAAAATTTTTACCATTAGATTTTATTTTTTTAATTTAGAGCATTTTGAGAAACTAATTTGATATTTTGATGATTAGCTCAATAGTTTTTTAAAAAAATATATTTAAATATTTTATATTTTTAAGGTAGGTGCCGTTATCAGTGGCACAAAAGATTGTGCCTCGTAAGTACATAATTAAAAATTTAAATATGTCAACACAACATCATCCATCTGTCAAAGTGTCAATAGACGTCATACATAATCGAAACTATCTTATTAGGATTCCGTACCAAAATGATAAAAAGGAACCCTTATGGTGCGACTCAGACTGTCTGTGTGTCACAGCTGGATATCTCATGGAATTCCGCCAAAGAGCAAGAAATTATGTCCAAACGCCGAGAGACACTATTAAGGATTCTTAGTGCACCAATCACCGGTGCAAACTTTAACGTGTTTGTACGGGTTGCCGGAACCTTAAAAAGTGCCTCCCTCGGCTCGGTCGATGACGTTTGCCCGACTATTTTAAAATAAGAAAGAAATAAAAATACAGATATTTTTGTTTGCAACAGGGACCGAAAGGGGGTCTTAAGAATTCGAAGTGGGGCTACTAGGGCATGTAGGGTATCATATGAAAGAGTGCCTTCTTTATTTTTTAGGACGCACAGTTTTCGACTTTTGATGAAAAACGTTAAAAAAAATAGCAACCCCCCCCCCCCCCCCCCCCCCCCCTGGAAGTTTACAGGATAAATAAAACGATGTATGTAAATAGTCCGACTCGCTCTTGACCGGTTTTCTCATTTACAAATACAATCATTTTTTTCGAAATTTCGTCCGAAAAAGTAGCAAGTTTTTAACGGAAAGTAGTTTTGGAAGATGTAATCTTCGCAAAAATACATTGTATAAACCTTGAAATATTCCACGCCTACATCACTACACCACTTTTCTTGCATGTCTTCTCTAATACGAGCAGACATTTTGTTTGCACTATTTATTATTGCTGCAAGTTGGAACAAAGCACTATCTGTATTCCATAACTCTTTTCCAATATGTGTTGAAATAATACGAGATTATGAGGCAAGTCGCAAGAATAATAATATTGTAAAAAAAAAATTAATGTAAATAATTCGTTTATATTTTTGACATTGACACTTGACAGATTGTTGACAATACTTGCCACTTTCTTTTTTTATTTTCCGAGGCAACGATACAAAACTTTATGGCCAAAGCTAACGCAATTTGAAGGGCAAAAAACAAGGTTCATATTTTATCGAAAATATCAATCAAATATGAATATTTTTCATGATTAGTAACGTTAGTCCGTAATGATCAGTAACGCTATTCCTTGAAATGGTTTTTCAATTACAACATATAAAAAAATATGAACTATGCCTATTGACTGTTTGACATAGGAAATACCACAACTTGGTTAATTAGATGATTAAATTACTTAAGGTAGCGTTCGGATTCCAGCAGTCGCTGCAGACGCGACCGGCTGCTGCAACCTACTGCCGCTGCCCTACCGCGCGATAACAACCGAAACCCCGCCGGCCGCCTGCATCTTTTGAGGCAGGCGGGAATTTGGGGTCACGGGCGCTTAGAGTGGGGACTCTGAGTGACCTTAAGACGGCGCACAGTGGTCACGTGCTGCCTTGCAAATTTTCTTAGTTAGGTTTCGGGAAGACCTCTTTACAGTCTCCCCAGAGATGTGCCCTAACAGGCGTTGCACAGAGGGGTTTCGGATTAGTGTTTTAGAGGTACCGATGCCCCTGAAGATGTTGACCACCGGGGTAATTTTAGTGAGGTACATACAAATCCCACACTGCCTGGTCTTATCTCCAAAGCCCGGGCGAATTTTGAAGGTAAAAATGGCGCGGTTCGGCTCCGCCACCACGGTCGCGAGTAGGTCACGCCCTCCAACCGCGCGAAGTTCTGCAGCATACAAATCCCTATTGAGGGGTACGACGCAACCACGGTCGCCGCTGCTGGGTCGTGACTGCCGGAATCCGAATGCTACCTTTATCGCTGTTTTATTTAAATTTATAATTACTTAATTGGCTCATATGGTCGATGCGGCATTTATAGGTAGTTCTTTGTGAACTAAGTGATTGGACCCCAAAATCACCTCCCGAGACCTTATCTTCTGTCACCATTTCAAAATCACTTCCGGTTAACGTATTTTCACTTGAATCGGACACGTTTATAAGATTATTTATAATGTGTTATTTTTTATGAGTAAACAATGCTTAGGTAGCTAAGTTTATCTCTGCAAATCGGGGAATAGATTGTCAATTTGTCATCTATAGTAACTGTCCTGTCAAACAAGTAGCTGTCAACACGTTATTAGGACGCACACTTTGGCTTTTTCATACAAATAGCTATCCGTAGTAAGCGATAGACCCTCCCATCAATAGATGACGTGGGCCGGTAAGATTTAAGATTATTCTGTGATAGATTATTGGGACATTAAAACCATACTTAGGTTTTTCTATCTCCAGTATGCCAAACCTGGTGACAGATAGGGTATTGGATGCGGTCGTTATAGATGCTCTAATCAAAGCTTGTTGCTTACTTGCGACCAAACTCCGATCTTCTTCACTTTTTCAAATTCGTGAAATCAAATTTGGAACAATGGTGGTAACGAAATGATGGCCAGTATGTCAGCTTCAAAACTGCATAAAAACTTTTTCTCTGACTTATCAATATTTTGATGTTAGGCATATCGACCGTCCCTATTAACAAAGTCGGTTCTGCAGGGAGACTACTGTTTAGTCCCTACTGAACAGTGGTCTTTTTCGCAGAACTGACATTGTTAATTATCATAAAGATTATTTTTTATCGTTTGGGCAAACTTTGAACTGCCCTCAGTTAAAAGTTTGTTTGACAGTGAAGAATTTTTGTAAATTGTAATTCGATTTATGTAAAAAAGTGAATATTGGTAAAAATGTATATCCGACATTGTTAATAGGGACGGCCGATATGTAAACATAAAAATGCACGGTGGCTCGATTTAGGACTCCGGGAGTACCTATATAATAATTTCGCACGCTCGGTCTCGGTGACGAGGAAAAAGGAATAGGATAAGGAACTGCCACTTCAATTGAAATACATTAATGCATGTTACTGGTTATATTTAAAAATAACTAACTAACACTATTACTTTAAATTATGTAAAAGCTAATTATATAAAACTTAGCTTTCCGTCTGACTAAAAACAGTAAAAAAGGAAAAAGATAAAAGTTACATTATTTATTAAGAGTCGTAGAGACAGCCGGCTCATAATTATTTTATCTTACAGAACTCGTGAAATATACAAATTGAGAAGCGAGTAGAAGCGATTTACATTGACAAATTATTAAAAAGTTAAGCCTGTTTTCCCTTATAGAGTGAGCAGATTAAAAATACTACAATGTATTAATAAATTCATAATCGAGGGTTCACGGGCTATTTGTATTAAGCGACATCCTGGCCGATATTGAGTTATTATCATATCTACCTGCATTAAAAATTGAAATACGTAAAAAACTGAGACAGACACTATTGATTATTAACCGTCGATAGGCCGTTTTTCGTAAAAAATATTGATACTTTTTTACAATGTTCTTTTTCCGAATAATGAAACTTTGAAATGTTCTCCTGTAAAGTTCCAAACATGTCGCTTAATACAAATAGTCCGTGAACCCTCGATATACTTAAATAAATAAATTGGCATAAAGTTACAATACTCTGCCATTCCCTTCTCCCGTGCCTAACCCGAACGCTGACTCCGGGTAATGTAGCTGAATGTGGCCAGCCGACCACTAAACCCTAAAGCACTGGAACCAGCACCATCGGGAAACCAATATACAAAAGTAGAAAAATATAATGATTATACTCACTAGGTTGACGGGGGGTTTATGGTGGAAATAAGGTGGATCTCTTATCATCCCGTCTGGTTCATGAGCCCAAACTTTTATCTTTCACACGTTTCATCGCGACGGTATATTTATTTAATTTTAATTTAAAAGCTTACAAAAACGAACTTAAGGCCAGTCTAAAAAATGACGAAGAAAAGCAAAAATATAGATTATTACGAAAACATGAATCAATAAATAAATAAAAATAAAAAAGGAATCGGTAGAAGACGAATCAGAATCAGAATCAGGATCAGGATATGGAACAAACATTGTGAAAATAACGATTAAAATCACAAAACAACTAACGAAACTTTTAAAACTGAGTTAACGAACACTTTCGATCTCCTTCGGAAAATAATAATTTTCCGGAGTGCAGTACGCGCGTCCTCGTGGAGAGGCAGAAAGCGAGAGCGGCATGTTCGGGCGGCCAGGCGGCTTCAGGTGCGCTAGCCCGACTTGCAATGCGCGCGCCACTCATCACAGCACAACAGGTCACAAACTGCTTATTGTTTTATTTATTTATTATCAATAATGTGAAATTTTTACACTGCTATAACCAATCATTTTGGCTATCAAATTAACTAAAAGCATGTATAGGACAATGCTAAAAGTCCTGTTCGAGGGTTATAGACTTTTTATTCACTTTTAAAGCATTAATATTTCCGTTTCCTGTTATTACGAATTTTCCAATTTTTCTTTCCTTGAAAACCTGATAAATTTTCATAATAATACGAACTATTACGAAAATTTAAAACATAATAATACAGCCAAATCGTGGACCGATTTGGCTGTATTTTGTTTTAAACTAGACTTTCGCAAGTGATGCGCTTACCAACGAGCAGCATTTCATTTTTATTTATAGATATAGATAACCAATAAAATATAGAAAATAGATTTTGGTTGAAAGTAAAAATTGTATTTTAGTTGCACTGAAATGTAATCAAATTGAAATCTTGACCGCAATTATTTTCATTTTAAGATTTGACCGGCGAAAACTTTAATTTTTTTACAGCTGTTGTCAAGCCTAGCACTTGTTTGAGAGTTCATATTTATCAACTTGAAGCTGTGCGAATTACAAACTCGACTGTCAACCAGCTACAAGTTTTTGGATGGGACAAATTTATAATAGGGATGTTGCCTGGGTAAAAAAAAGAAATTCTATTTAGTCCGTCAGTCAGATAATAAAAAAAATTTAGACACGTATTTTTTGCTTTATCAAATTAATAAAAAATGACTTAGATAACTCGCATTAAACTTCGGGAGTGGGGGCTTGCTACGTCACTTCTACGTATAAAATCTACCAAGACGTGACGTCATGCCACATTTTAACTCAATGTATCGCCGTAATCTTTTGATTACGTAGAAAAAGAAAAAATACGTGTCCAATATATTTTAATAATCGACATGACGGACAAAAAATCATTTTTTAGTCATCATCCCTATTGCTTCAATTGATGGCACTAAACAGGCAACGAATATCTCGTGTATGTCACTTATAAACTGTACACTGCATGTGATATCTAAATAATAAGTAAACATCATCATTTTCTCAAATAAAAACGTCCACATCGTCTATTTATCATGTAGGTACTCAGCACGTGTTTGACACCATTACTTACGGCGTTGTTCGCATAGATAAACCTATAGACATGGAATAATATCTAAAGGGAAATTACAGCAGAGCTCAAACATAACATTAGGCTGAGTCGGTAACAACCGCTACTGTCGAGTTCACACTTCTCAAATTCTATCTTCATAAGCTTTTTGATTTTCAGCTTTATATTTCGACGGTTAAGAATCAATAGTGTCTAACTCAATAAAGTTAACTTTACGGATATAAAAAAAATACATTTCTCTGCTTTGAATAGAGGGATACTTGAAATGTTTATCTTTAAAAATAGAAAACTTATTTTGTGAATTTTCAGATTTTTGAGATAGTGGCCAAATGGGCCAAGTGAAATTAAACTTTAAATCTACCTGCTGCCTTAAAATGTGATTATTAACCGTCGATTTGTTACGTTTGTTATGCTTGCCGGGATTGGTGCGTGGACTGATTTACTAAACTCCTCCGCGCCTCGGAAAGCACGTTAAGGCGTTGGACCCGGCTGTCATTCGTGAATCTTTGACAGTCGTTACAGGTCGTCAGAAGCCCGAAAGTCTGACAAGCAGTCTTATCGTATTACCCAGTAACTGTGTTGTGGAGGTCAGCTAGGCCGTCGCTCCATGTAAAATACTGGTATTCAGCTGCATCCGGTTAGACTGGACGCCGACCCCAACATGGTTGGGAAATGGCTAAGCAGATTGATATTTGTAAGTGTGTTGTATTTGTATATCTAGCGTCGGCAGTTATAATATTTTCACAACAACGGATTCTGCTTTGTGAACAAATTCGTAGGTATCATAGGTGTTCCCCATATTCTCGATGTCTCTGGAGACACGTACCGCGGGACATTTCTCTCCTAAGTAAATATGTAGTCGACTATATTTAGATAAATGCTGTTGTACTCAGCATAAGAAAATGTGTGAAAACTAGGTAATTACGCATTGCTGTGTAAATCGCGGCGGCAAGATATTATTGTGACAAATAGACTGAAGCTTCCTCAAGATTGTTACCTGTATAAGGCGGCAGAGGACCCTCAATAACTCCTTTGCCTTTGCTTTAAGGCGATACCAAAATAAGTTGGGCTTTTTCGTAACCATTTATTTCACTATTACAGAATGTATGGATTTAATTTTTGTATATATGTTTATTGACTATTTGATTAATACTCTGACTGAAGGAAAACACGATTGGGTTAAATTTCCTCGATAGAATTTAATTCCGAAAATACCTCTACTTTTTTATATTTTTTTCTGTAATTCTAAAATCCTAAGTAATTTCATTGCAAAATTGCATTCAAAAGGTGCGTATTAGGTAATTGAAAACTCTGGCTGAACATATTTTTGATAGATAGCTTAATTTATTTTTAAACAATTTTTATTTGGTTTGGCGCTTTTATTTTGGTTCCAGCGCATTGTTGCGCTCTTTTTTTCGCATGTAGTTGTAATTGACTCTGCCACTTTCTTATTACCGCTCAGTTAGCTTTTTACGTATCGCCTTAATAGATCGATATTACATAAATGATATAGACACGATATTATAATTGTCCATAGTTAAACGAAAAGGATCCAACCCACAACACACTTAATCGTGGGTTGTATCCTTTTCATTTAATTATGGATTAAAGGTCAATGATTAAGTGCCAAGTTACGTATTATATATAGTATTATCCTAAATATTATGGTCACTATTACATGTTATTGTTTGTTGGTTTTTTTTTTACTTACTGATTAATATGTGAACCATATAATGCATATAATTGTAACTAATATTATAAATGCGAAAGTGAGTTTGTTTGTTTGTTATGCTTTAATGAAATTTGGCCTGGGTTAGGAGATAGGGTAGGTACTTTTTATCGCGGTAGTACACGTTCCCGCGATGGGCCGCGAGCAAAAGCTAATTATGTGTACATACATACAGAAAGTCACGCCTTCTTCCCATGGGGGTGGTAGGCAGAAACTAAAGAACGCCACCTGCTACGATCCTTCCATACTCCTTAGTCCTACTAATATTATAAATGCGAAAGTTTGTGAGAATGGATGGATGTTTGTTACTCTTTAACGCAAAAACTACTGAACGGATATTCATGAAATTGGGCATTTCATTTTTCCGATTTTCATTTTTCATTATTCCGATATTCCTACGGGTTCGAGACTTACGCGGGTGAAACCTCGGGGCGCTGCTAGTTTTATATATTTCTTACATAATTATTAAATTAAAACTAAAATATGGCGTAGGAAAATTCCTCCGTATCGCATTATCAAAATCAAAATGAAAAGTCTGTTATTCAAACTAGGCTGAGAATCAGCACTTTTCGAACGTCAAAATTACATAAGACAGGCCCCCAAAACGCCCCACCTTCACCACTTCCTAGTGATGAAGAAGTGGCGCAACAAACTCCCTAAATGGCGTAACAAACACCCCATTGTTGTATTAGATGTTATTGTTTGTGTTAGTTAGGGCGGCCGGCCCAAGGATAGGGGTGGAGTTTCGATAAATTATCTCTAAGGCTATGTCTCGAAGCGATTATGAATCAACCGGTAATGCCGCGACCTGGAGATGTAAATAGGTAGGTATATAGGTAAAGTATATATGTAATTTACGCCCGCGGCGAGCGCTGTTGATGATCGTACTACAACTCCACATGCACAGCACGAAACATTTTAATTAAAACCTTGTAAAATCTATCATCACTGATCTGCCTCTACACCCAATCTAGAAACTGTTGTTATTTGTGTCGCAACAAAATTAGAACTCGAGTTAAAATATATTCGCGTAAACCCCCTTTAAGTCGTAACCCGTATTTCAGTGGATAAACAGTTGACTTATTGACAGTTGATCAGCTTCTTTTTATTTAAGCGCAAAGCTGTGTATACCTACGACCCGCAAGTAAAATATAGTCATGAAGCATAAAATCAAAATTCATCCATAGAGAGTAGGCGTGGTGTTCTACTATTAATAAATACGTATAAATATACAATGTTCGTCAGAAAGGGGGTAGATACTAAGCTCCTTCAGCTGTTAAATCACTAAAGAGCCTCGTGTCTCTTGGGTTATAATAAAATATATATTGTAAGAAAATAACGCGTAGGTTGGAATATAATCAATTTTATTCAATCTATTTTAATACTATTATAAAATATCGCCTATCTATCGACCCTGGTTGATAACTTGAGCGGGCATTCATGGGAGGAGCTTAGCGTCTCGGCGGAAAACTAGCACGCGCCCTTATAAGTACCGAAATAAAGGATGTTGTTTTTTTTATATAGCTCAACAGTAATCTGAGAATTTAGGGGTAAGTTGTAGGATTACAAAAGTTTTACTGACCGGATGTAAACGAAGCAAAGAGAGTATGTAAGGATCGTAGTAGGTGGCATTCTGTAGTTTATGCCTACCTTCATGGAAAAAAGGCGTGTTTGTATTTTAGTATATTATAAAAGTTATTTAATCATGTCATGGGTAATAGTTTAATAACTTTCTGTGCACCGTTAAATGCGCATCACTCTATTGCATAATTCATTATTCGTCTATGAGAGATTACTTTTTGCGTGTGACTACGTACGCTAGAGAAAGAGCCAAATCATTCCACTCACACTCGCGAACCTACGCGCTGCATCACAAAGTTCAAAACTTAATGACAAACCGCTGTGTCTGAAGTGCGAACCGTAGTTATGTCACGAAGGTGAGTTTAGGCACGGCGCGGCTAATAGCGACGTTCTTACAGCACAAGTAAAAGTTAACAGGCTCGGGAAACTATGCAACCAGTAGAGCTATCTAGCCGGCAGTTTATATGACGGATTAACAAGTACGAGAGAGTGCGAGTACTTACCTACCTGAGTCGTTACGAATTAAGTAACTCGCTATTAGTCTATATACCAAGTTTTATCGTAATTAGGTCATTAGTCTTTGAACTATCGTTGGCCAAACAAGTCAATCGGGAAAATAAATGTGTAATGTGGAGCAAATCGAGTACCGCGCTGTTATAAAGATAAGCAAGCAAGGAAAATCAGTTCAAACCATACTGGAGATGTCATCCGTTTACAGGGACTCTTGCCCGTGTAAAACTATGGTTTACAAGTGGCATACCCTCTTTAAGCAAGGCAGAAGAAGACCACCCACGGGACAGCCAATCGAGGGACTTGGACCGGAAGGGATCGCGTTGATCGATCACAAATATAAAGGTATCTCCATAATCAGAGAATACTACGCTTCAATCCTAGAGCGGTTAAAGGAAGCCGTTAGAAGTGAAAAATAATGGGAAAATTAACCAAAGTTGTCCTTCTTCTGCACGACAACGCTCCTGTCCACAAGAGCCGTGTTGCTATGGCAACCTTGGTGGGCTTCGAAATTTTGGCTCACCCACAAAAATTTTCCAAACTTGAAGAAAGAACCTCGTGGGAATAAATTTTGAAGTGATGAAGGATTCAGTTCTAGCGTATTTTTCAGACAAAGATAAAACCTTTATTTTTCGATGGTATACATAAGTTAATTGAAAGATCGAAAAAATTAGGATTAGGCCTGCATTCTTCCTGGGCTGATATCGGTCGCGCGTACCATACATTGTGTTCTACAAAACAGCTATGCGATCGTCAGCGGCGCGTACGTTGCGCGTTGCTACGCGCCGCGTATCCGGCGCGTCGGTCTCGCTCGTCAGCGCCGCGTACGTCGATCGACTGGCGACCATGGAATTGTGCGAGCGCCCTCAGTCCGTTATCGATGATAAGCTGAATGCCACGCGTGCGTGACAGTTGCTATGAATATCGTACCGTAAAGCGGCCGGTATTGCAAGTACGGTATATTATTATTTATTTCTCGCTGACGTACGCGACCGACACCAGCGTAGGAGGAATTCAGGCCTTATAGGGTAGCAGGCGAATATATTGAAAAGGAAAATACATTTGTATTTTTACTTCCACTTCTTACCCCCATTCCGCGAACTTAAAAATACCCCCTCGTACGTTTTCAGTGTCGTCATAAAAGAAACTAGAAATCGCATAATACTCACATAGTCTTAAGTTAATTTTTACCGTGCTGACATATACTGATTAATAAACTTTCTGGAAGTTGTAGGCTTTGCAAACGACATAGGTACGTCTGGAACTGCTGTGAATAGCGCCGGGTCATGTCAGCCTTGACAACCTCCTGTTCAAACATAGAACTATTATTCTGCCGCCATAAGGAAATAAGGACGTATCTACAAAAATATTGAAATGGAGAAAAAAAATATTTCGTCCTGTTTAAAAGGCAGATGCGTCTTTTAATGGTAAGAATTATTAGGTTTTCGTTAAGTTTACGCCAATTTAAAAATACTGGTAGATGCGTGTTTTTTGCTGATTCCGAATATATTTCGAAAAAAATGTCAGATACGTCTTTTTCCCTTATGACGGCAGTATTACTAGCGCATATGTTCAAAGGCTTTAATGTAATGCATCGGCTGTCGTAATCAACCCTAATCAAACTACCAGTCGGAATGACGAGAGGGTGCAGACATAACGAAAATGAGGGTGCATTGAAGTCCTTATTCACAAGCTAGTAAATATTAATACAAATCTCTTATCTGGACACGTTGTTACTGAGTCTAGGACGTGCTCGTTTTTATGTAAAAAAAAAAAAAAACCAGTTTCAATATTGGAACCAGAGCTACAGTTGGAATCCGCACAGGGTATTGCGATTGCACAAAAATCCGCAGACATATTATGGTATAGAGATTACCGAAACGCGCGAAATTTTCCAGTAGCAGCCGTATGGATTTGTGTCCGGTTGATGCTGTTACATTTGTAACATTTCAGATTCGGCACGGGTCAGTGAGCACGTACAATATTGTACTGAGCGATTAAGCACAGGAATACATGACAATAAGCTACGTCGCTCGTGGACACATGGTTAGGCATCACGGCGTTCGAAACCATTCCTTAGACATGGTAGAGGTACAGACCAAAATGAAACGTGAAAATACGTTATAAAATAAACTTCTTTTAATTAAATAAAATAAAATAGAAAAATACACTTCTTAGCTCATTCACCTTGCTCGTTTTATTCTCTGTCATCATCCTTTCAAAATTCGAGTTCACGCCTGCTTTAAATGTTCTTTTAGAATAAAAACCATAATTTATAATAACAACAGATAAAGCTGCAATCAGACAACATGCTAATTCAAATTTCCACAGATACATAGAAAAATATCTAAGCTCTACAAGACAGCAAGAAGATTATAAATGACGGCAAAAAAATATTTTGATCGCATAAATTGCAACGGGAAATGCTATACATAATTATTATAAATTTCGTTAAATTCATTTCCACGAAGATTGAAGTAGTTTCAGAAATACTTATAAAATTTTCATTTTGCCCTCTAACCAATTTTAGAGCTTATGAGCCTTAGCACACCTCCGCCGCTTAGCCGCATGACGTATCGCTGATGTTCCGCTACTCGAGTAGCGAAACATCATGTGAGTCAGTTGAATTGAACTACTGCGGTTTCGCTGCAATGGTTTCGCGACGGATAAGGCAGTATATTCTTGTACACGTTTACATTTTCCAGCAACAATATATTTCTACGAAGCGTATATCCGCATTTCCTTTCGAGGATGTGCAGCCTACGCACTACAAAGAAAGCATTAAATGTTTTCTATTCTTGGACGATAAGACGTTCAAACATCTCGATCTGTCTTAGCTACTTACCTACTATTCATGTGCATCCAAGCCTTACATTTTTTGCAAAGAAACAACCGAATTCCAAAAAAAAGACATTACAAATACACTACGTAGTGTTTTTGTTTTTTTGGAAGACAGTTGTATTTTTATAGAAAGTTTCATTTTATACCTTTATTATTGGGTCGGTCGGTTTGTAATTCATCTAAGTTTCAATAGTCTAATATCAACTGCTCATCACTTTTTACAAAATATTGCGTTTCCCGATGCAGGGACGTTAATTATTGAGGAGTCCTCCTAGCACCATCAGCTCCATTTCACCACATGCATGGTGACGAGCATGAATTTCTTAGCAACCATATTATAGTAATCGAATCGCAACCCGTGATATACTATTATTGAGTAGTTCTGGTGGCCATCTGTGGTCTTCATTATCAGTTCCACTTCACGAAATCCACATCACGGTGCTTTCCGAGAGCAAATGCACAAGTTACTATAAAAATATCCAAATCCCAATAATAGGGATGATGACAACTTTTTTTTAATTGTCCGTCATGTAGAATAGTAAAAAATATTGCACACATATTTTTTCTTTTTTTACGCAATCAAAAGATTACGGCGATAAATTGAGTTAAAATGTGGCATGACGTCACGTCTTGGTAGATTTTATACGTAGAAGTGACGTAGCAAGCCCCCACTCCCAAACTTTAATGCGTATTATGTAAGTAATTTTACGGACTAAATAGAATTTCTTTATTTTTACCCAGGCATCATCCCGTATTGTGATAATGGGACTACCTCACCCTTTCAAACAAGAAAAGAATTTTGCATATCGGTCCAGCCGTTTCCGAGTAATCAGGGAATATACATTTAAAAAGAAACCTTTTTGTTGCACTTCCTAAAAGCTATATTTTTTTTTAATATTACGTAACATTGGTGGAGTAAAGCAATAGCCTGCCGACAGACATCCGGTTTCGTTAGCGTTAGGTGCGGGGGCGGCTTTAACAGCAGACTGCACAAACACAACTGAAAAGATACCCGACTGCCCCAGAAGGAGGGTAATGATTTTCGAGAGTAAGTATGTATGTATACAGGATGAATTTTTCAAGTGGGCGTGGATGGCCAAATCCGAAACTATGAGGAATTGCGAAAAGTACTCAAAGGAGTCTCGGACTCGATTTTGATGAAAACTAAAACTGCATCATTGGATTTTTGAAAAATCAATATCGAGGTTTAATAGGTAGGTAACACAGTACACAATTCTTGCAATTAAATTTCATTTCATTTCATTTCAGGAAAAATAAAAAAAGTATTTTGTTAAAAATGAGCTCAGTCCTTTAGTTTGCCATGTGTCATTACTTCCCAGAATTCGATTCTCATTAGCGACACTATCGAATGGTGTGTGTAAAAGTTACACCATATTTCAGGTTATTGGTTTGTCCCCGCCTGCGATACCAAAATTCTATGGATTTAGTGCTTGTTTTTCTCTTTTCACTTATGTGTTTTTGCAGACGGGTTTTTTTTTTTTTAATTACTTCGAGGAAATCGAAGTAGAGCAGTCTCTTTTCACTTATGTGAAGATAATTTAATTGGATCTTGCCATCGTTATTACAGGGAACGCTAGTCTATTTATTGAGCGTGCCATTCATGAAGAAATTTCCACGCAAGCGTAGATTGATCGGAGCTTTAACTCGATTATATTAGATGCAGGTAGAAACGAGTGCCGCAACGTAATACCTAGATAATTATACTAATGATGAAGTTGTTTGTATGAACGCGCTAATCTCTGGAACTACCAGTCGGATTTGAAAATTTATTTTTGCATTTTATAGCCCAATAGGGATGATGCCTGGGTAAGAAAAAAGAAATTCTAATTACTCCGTCAGTCAGATAATAAAAAAATATTAGATACGTATTTTTTGCTTTATCATAATAATAAAAAATGACTTAGATAACTCGCATTAAAGTTCGGGAGTGGGGGCTTGCTACGTCACTTCTACGTATAAAATCTACAAAGACGTGACGTCATGCCACATTTTAACTCAATATATAGCAATAATATTTTGATTACGTAGAAAAAGAAAAAATACGTGTCCAATATATTTTAATAATCTACATGACGGACAAAAAATCATTTTTTAGTCATCATCCCTATTCCTGAGGAAGGCTAAAGATTACTTAACATCACACTAGGACCGTTACGAGCCGAGCAAAAAGAAAAAGTCAGAAAGGACGCTAAGCGAGAATGAAGTAATAGCGCGAGCTAGGTCGGGGGAACAACAACAACAAACAACAAATTTCACACGGACGAAGTCGCGGGCAGAAGCTATATAATAAAATGAAATGATGTTCGTTGGTAAGCGCATGACTTGAGATCGGATGGACCGTTTTGGCTATTTATTGTTTTAAAATATTCGTAACAGTCTAAATCAGGTTCGGAATGAAATATTTGAAAAATTACTGGGAAAATTGGAAACTTCTAGAAAACTAAAAGTGTATTTTCTAATTATTTAAATTTGGACATGACAACGTCTGTTGGGTCAGCTAGTAGAATATAAAGAACCTGCCAACAATGTCGGGATACTCAATCCTTCACAGGCGGCCTGAACGAAAACAAACGTACGAGGAACTTATGATGTTGAGCTATGCATTTATGTTGTAGGCTATGTTTCAGTTTTCCATCCGGGTCTTATATCCAAAAAACAACAAGATTACAATCTACTATTTTAAACATAACGTCTCTGAAAAATGTTGTTAGTCAAGGGAGAAGCTCCAGGTAGCCCGGGAGATTCAAATTTTCTTACGTTTTTTGCAATTTGCACGTGAGTAATATAATAGGTTGTATGTTGATTAAAATATGATTCGCGACCGTACCCACGACGGCGTACATATATATTATGTATTTACAAAATTATAATCATTATAATGAGTAATACGACTCCTTAAGTTAGTATAATCCTAATTGACAAGATTTCATGAAATAGTCATTCATTAGGATTACACGAACTTAGGGAGTTGTATCGATAATTCTATAAATACAAATTTGGTACGGTCGCGTATCATATTCAAATTAACATACATACAAGCTGATACTGACCTGCAAATTGCAAAAAAACGTAAAAAAAAATGAATTTCGCGGACTACCTGGAGCTTTCGCTTTAACATTTTATCGTCGGTTGTCGCTAGAACTGACGTAGACCGTCTCAAGAGTGCCGCGAACATTTACAATGTAGGTAATTTTATCTTCACTTGTCGCTAGAACTGACGTAGACCATCTCAAGACTGCCGCGAACATTTACAATGTAGGTAATTTTATCTTCGCTTGTCGCTAGAACTGACGTAGACCATCTCAAGACTGCCGCGAACATTTACAATGTAGGTAATTTTATCTTCGCTTGTCGCTAGAACTGACGTAGACCATCTCAAGACTGCCGCGAACATTTACAATGTAGGTAATTTTATCTTAGCTTGTCGCTAGAACTGACGTAGACCATCTCAAGACTGCCGCGAACATTTACAATGTAGGTAATTTTATCTTCGCTTGTCGCTAGAACTGACGTAGACCATCTCAAGACTGCCGCGAACATTTACAATGTAGGTATTTTTTTCTTCGCTTGTCGCTAGAACTGTCGTAGGCCATCTCAACTTCTCAAGACAGCCGCGAACATTTACAATGTAGGTAATTTTATCTTCGCTTGTCGCTAGAACTGACGTAGACCATCTCAAGACTGCCGCGAACATTTACAATTTAGGTAATTTTATCTTAGCTTGTCGCTAGAACTGACGTAGACTATCTCAAGACTGCCGCGAACATTTACAATGTAGGTAATTTTATCTTCGCTTGTCGCTAGAACTGACGTAGACTATCTCAAGACTGCCGCGAACATTTACAATGTAGGTAATTTTATCTTAGCTTGTCGCTAGAACTGACGTAGACCATCTCAAGACTGCCGCGAACATTTACAATGTAGGTAATTTTATCTTCGCTTGTCGCTAGAACTGACGTAGACCATCTCAAGACTGCCGCGAACATTTACAATGTAGGTAATTTTATCTTCGCTTGTCGCTAGAACTGACGTAGACCATCTCAAGACTGCCGCGAACATTTACAATGTAGGTAATTTTATCTTCGCTTGTCGCTAGAACTGACGTAGACCATCTCAAGACTGCCGCGAACATTTACAATGTAGGTAATTTTATCTTCGCTTGTCGCTAGAACTGACGTAGACCATCTCAAGACTGCCGCGAACATTTACAATGTAGGTAATTTTATCTTCGCTTGTCGCTAGAACTGACGTAGACCATCTCAAGACTGCCGCGAACATTTACAATGTAGGTAATTTTATCTTCGCTTGTCGCTAGAACTGACGTAGACCATCTCAAGACTGCCGCGAACATTTACAATGTAGGTAATTTTATCTTCGCTTGTCGCTAGAACTGACGTAGACCATCTCAAGACTGCCGCGAACATTTACAATGTAGGTAATTTTATCTTAGCTTGTCGCTAGAACTGACGTAGACCATCTCAAGACTGCCGCGAACATTTACAATGTAGGTAATTTTATCTTCGCTTGTCGCTAGAACTGACGTAGACCATCTCAAGACTGCCGCGAACATTTACAATGTAGGTAATTTTATCTTCGCTTGTCGCTAGAGCTGACGTAGACCATCTCAAGACTGCCGCAATCAATCTGCCTAGCCTTTTCCCAACTTTGTTGGGGTCGGCTTCCAGTCTAACCGGATGCAGCTGAATATCAGTATTTTACATGGAACGACTGCCTATCTGACCTCCACAACCCAGTTACAGGGTAATACGATACCCCTTGGTAAGACTGATTGTCAGACTTTCGGGCTTCTGACGACCCGTAACGACTGTCAAAGATCCACGAATGACAGCCGGGACCAACGGCTTAACGTGCTTTCCGAGGCACGGAGGAGTCTCGGTATGAAAAAGATGGTCACCCATCCACAGACCAACCGCAGCAAGCGTAGCTTAACCTGATGGATCGACCCGTGCGGCTGTTATTACTTAGCCACGAGCTCCTCCGCAAACCTTTACAACGAAGGTAATTTAAAAGTTATTGAAATAACAATATCTCGACAACAGGTCATCAGGGCAACCTGAACAATTTCCTCATGACAATGAAATTATTTTAAAATAATCTACGTCGCGATCTATGCCTTTGTTGAACAGTAAAAAAAAATTCCCGTGTCAAATGAAGCCACCATGAGTGCATCACTTCGATTAATGTTTTTGCCAATGGGAAACGTTTAATACATCATTTTTCAAATGTAGTGTTTACTCGGCATTTTACAGTTACCCCTAAGAATGTCGACCGGCCCCCCATAGGTCCATAACTCGATAGCAATCGCGTAGGTATAGCGTTCGACGGGTTAAATAGTTCCATTTAATTAGACTCTGGTTGAAATAATACACTTCCATCATTAATTTTATAAAACGAAGCTGTGTTATTATTTTTTATTTCAATTGCTTCTTGCAGGTGCCTCGTGACTGGAAGGCGACCTCAACCTAGTTGGGAAAAGGCTAGGTGGCAGATTGATTTGTTTGTTGCAAGTGAAAATGCTGCGGGCGGCAACCGCTGCTGGCGCCAACCAACCGCTTTGTGGAAACTAAAATTGATTTCCCTGCTTTCGCATTTTGCACGATAAAGTCGCGGGCGCGTTATTGATATAAATGCCGTTGTTGAAAACAATTGGAAGCTTAGCCTTTTCTTTAAGATGATGCCAGTTAATTTACTCATTTACTTTAGTCGAATCATTCTCAGCCAACTATACGACATCTATCGGACATTGGCGTAAGCCAAGAACGGATTTAAAAATTAAAACGTCAAAGTAACAGCCAACGGTTATCCAATATGTAATGGCTTGCTTTTCAAAGGATAATTGACTTTTATTCGACTTCGAAATCCGGAAATTACAACGCTCGTGTACTTAGAAATATTTATACTCGTATTCCTTCATTAGATCCGTCAATTAAAAAATAATGAATGTAAAGGAACACCTCGCTCGATGCGCTAAGTTATGGTGCACTTTTATTGCTATTATATTTTATTTATAAACGAACCAGCGCAGGTGTTTATCCGTCCATGTTTAGGGTTCCGTACCTCAAAAGGAAACAACGGAACCTGTATAGGATCAATTCGTTATCCGTCTGTCTGTCAGTCTGTCAAGACTCTTTCTCCGGAACGCGTGGACGAAATTAATATCAAATACGTAGGTCTATGGTCCCCTGGAGCTCTAAAAAAATCAAGTACGGTATTTTAGACATAAATACAATCCTAAATATGAAGAGCAGAAAACATAACCTATAATTTTTGATTATTGTAAATATAAAAACAAAACATTTAAGGCCTATGTTCACCGACATGCAAATCACCGGTTAGGTATTTAAACAGCTGGTTTATGTCAAATTTCCTAAGGAAAGAACTGATTAAATATCTAATCAGCCGTTTAAAAGTCGGTGAGCTCCACCCTAAGTAGGTATAACAAATATAAAAAGTCAAGGGATGAACGTGTCTGAAGGGATCTCTCGTTTCTACTGTGGTACAATTTACGAACAGAGCTGAATAGCTATAATTATTGTTCTATTGTTTCTTGTTTACATAAATAAAATATAGACGAAATCACAAAACTTTGTATTGTCAAGTGGATTCAGATATAGTTATAAGTAATTTTTGACAAGCACAATAATTAGCTTGTGTGATTGATTTTCAATAGAGAACTTACTTCAGATTTACTGAAATCATATAGTTATCGAAATACGTCATACTTTTTACAATGTAAACTAGTAGTTGCAGATACTTCATCTCTTCTGATAACCTTACACCATCTGACTGGCAAAAACACTGAATCTGGTGCACTTCTCATAGTGTTAAAGTGATTTAAAAATGTAAAATAATTACATGGATATACCGGTGCATACAAGCAAAGCCGCGAGCAACAGCTAACAATATATATATTTGAAATTTTTGAAACGGCATCATTCTTTTTTTTTTTTTTTGTGATGAGTATGTGGGGCGCCTTATTCAAGTTAATGTGACGTCACATAGCCTGTAACCAGCGGACGATCAAGACGCTTCCAATGATACCTCATTTGTCAAATTATGATAAGGAGTTAAAAAGTGTTGTTATTGGCTCAAAATACCTTATGTCAAGTTAGTAATTACTAATGCCACATAGAATGTGAGGTGTCAATATATTATTAAAATATACTTCCTTCCGTCTTGGCAGTCGAGCACGTTTGTTTCATTTACAAAAACCTTGATACAAAATATCAAATTATAACAGGTTATGGGCCCAGGGCTATTCCTGGTTAGAACAACTAGTTTCTCCGTGACAGTGTGATATCTGGACATTGATATTAAGTTGCAGAAAGAGAACAGTTTAGTTGTGTTGAATTACGTGCAGTCGTGCTGTGAAAAAATATGGCGTCTAATTATGTCGTGAGCGTACCCAAACTCAAGGGGCGCGAAAATTATGGCGAGTGGTGCTTTGCGGCAGAAAACTTCTTAGTGCTAGAAGGAACGCTAGGATGCATCAAGCCAGAGAAAGGTCAAGCAGCAGTTGCAGCTGCAGAAGATGCTAAGACCAGAGCCAAGCTAATATTGACTATAGATCCCTCAATTTACGTACACATCAAAGAAGTGAAAACTACAAAGGAACTTTGGGATAAATTAAAATCTCTGTATGATGACTCGGGATTTACCAGAAGAATAAGTCTGTTGAGAAATCTCATATCAATAAGACTAGAAAATTGTAATTCTATGAATTCCTACGTTACTCAGTTAGTGGAGACGGGTCAGAAATTAGCGGGAACTGGATTCAACATTAATGATGAATGGATCGGTTCATTATTGCTTGCTGGTTTAACCGAAAAATTTTCCCCAATGATTATGGCTATCGAGCACTCGGGAATATCCATCACAACGGATGCCATAAAATCTAAATTATTAGATATGGAATCGGAAGTCGGTGGAAGTAATGGTGGTGCAGCATTTGGTAGTTTTCAACAGAAAAACCAATTTAGCCAACATAAGAAAAAATTCAAGCCAATAGAGAAAAGTCGTGAAAAAGATGGCGGCGGGCAGCAGTCCAAAACAAAAGTAAAATGTTTCAAATGTAAAGAAATGGGTCATTACCGGAATCAATGCACAAGTAATATGAATAACAAAGAAATGGAACGGAATAAGCAAACTAATGCGTTTAGTGCTGTGTTTCTTAGTGGTTGTTACAATAAAACTGATTGGTATGTTGACTCAGGAGCGAGTGTGCATTTAACAACAAATGAACATTGGATCGTAAATGCGTCTTACGAACAACCTACGAAAGAGATTATTGTTGCGAACGAGAATAAAGTGCCTGTAAAATGTTCCGGTAACGTACTAATTACTACTTGTACAGATAAGTGCAATTTTGATGTGACAATAGAAGAGGTTATGTGCGTTCCGAGTCTCACAACAAATCTTCTATCAGTGAGTCAACTTATAAAGAAAGGTAACAGAGTGACCTTTAGAGACAGTGGTTGTGATATCTACAACAGAAAAGGAGTCTTGGTGGCTACAGCTACTTTAGTTAATGGGGTGTATAAACTTAATACACCAGTACACCTGTCAGCTGCAGCGGTGGTAACCAATGAGATATGGCATCGAAGACTTGGTCATGTCAATAGTACCTACCTGAATGGAATGCAGAATGCTGTTGAAGGTTTTTTCATTGACAAGAAGGCAGAGATAAATACAACTTCATGTGTGACCTGTTGTGAAGGGAAGCAGAGTCGTCGACCTTTCCCAAGCAGTGGCAACAGAAGTACCCAGCTTCTAGATGTGGTGCATACCGACGTGTGCGGACCAATGGAGCATGTCTCTCTAGGAGGATCAAGGTATTTTATCATATTTGTTGATGATTATAGTCGTATGACTCATATTTATTTCATGAAAAATAAGAGTGAATCACTCCAATGTTTTAAAGATTATACAGCCAAAGTAGAGAACTCACTTAACAGAAAAATTAAAACACTGCGCAGTGATAATGGTCGTGAATTTTGCAATGGTGAATTTGACAGTTTTTTGAGATTAAAGGGAATAATTCATCAAAAGTCAAACCCATACACGCCTGAGCAAAATGGTTTAAGTGAACGGATGAACCGTACTATTATTGAAAAGGCTCGTTGTTTATTATTTGATGCTGATTTGAAGAAGGAATTCTGGGCAGAGGCTACTAATACAGCTGTTTATTTGCAGAACCGAACAGTATCAGCTTGTTTAAATAATAAAACCCCATATGAATTGTGGAATAATACTAAACCTAATATTAGTAATCTTAGAGTGTTTGGAAGTACAGTAATGGCACATGTACCCAAACAGAAAAGGTTGAAATGGGATAAGAAATCTGATAAATGTACCCTAGTGGGTTATTCAGAAGATACAAAGGGTTATAGAATATATAATCCGAAGTCCAAGTTGATTACAACTAGTCGGGATGTAGTCATAATTGAGAAAGATTTGGATGTAAGAAATATGACTGTTACTGAAGAGAAGGATTCAGAAACTCAAATAGAAAATGAAGAGAAGAGTTTAGACTCAGTGGGGGATATTCAGTCAGATGATTCATTTATCTCCGCAGATA
This sequence comes from Dicycla oo, assembly GCA_948252095.1. NCBI lineage: Eukaryota > Metazoa > Arthropoda > Insecta > Lepidoptera > Noctuidae > Dicycla > Dicycla oo. The sequence goes on along the minus strand of OX411709.1, from coordinate 39,398,851 downwards.
ACAGCAATGATCTTACATATGTACCAAGTGGAAATGAAGACTCGGACAACTCTACAGACAGTACAGGCAGTGTAGTACAGACATCTAAGAGACAAAGGCGTAAACCAGAAAGGTATGGCTTTTCAAATATGTGTACAGAAAGTACTAATGTATATGTCAGTGAGTTGTCATTGGAGGAAGCTTTACAAGGCCCAGAGAAGGATCATTGGTTATGCGCAGTCAAAGAGGAGTTACAGTGCTTTAAAGACAACAGTGCGTGGGAGCTCGTAGATGCCCCAAAAAGTGGAACAGTTGTTAAGTGCAAGTGGGTCCTAAAGAAAAAGTGTGATAGGGAAAATAACATTTGTTATCGTGCCAGATTAGTTGCGAAAGGTTATAATCAGAAAAGTGGTATTGACTATAGTGAAACTTTCTCCCCTGTAGTACGGCATACTTCTTTAAGGTTATTATTTGCTTTAGCTGTGCAACTAAATCTAGATACTGCCCATTTAGATGTTAAGACTGCATTTCTCAATGGAGAGTTGGAAGAAATCATACATATGCAGTTACCAGATTGTTTTGAATGTTCTAGTAATGATAAAACTAAAGTTCTTAAGTTGAATAAAGCTATATATGGTCTCAAACAGTCCTCAAGGGCATGGCATAAGAAAGTTGATAATGTAATGTTAATTAATGGTTATAAAAAATCTAAATTGGAACCCTGTTTGTATACAAAATGTGTGAATAGTCTCAGGACAATTGTGACATTGTATGTTGATGATTTTTTTATTTTTTCTAATGATATAAAGGAAATGGAATTGTTGAAAGAAACTTTGAGTAGTCAATTCAAAATTAAAGATTTGGGACAAATTAGAAAATGTCTTGGTATAAATGTCAATACTGATAAAGAGAATAGAGTTATTACTTTGAGTCAAGAAAACTATATTGATCAGTTATTGTATAAATTTAGTATGACTGAGTGTAAGACTGTTGATACACCCATGGAGGCTAAGTTGAATATTGTTAAAAGTCAAGATGTAAAAAGTCAGAATCCTTATCAACAGCTGATAGGGAGCCTAATGTATTTAGCTGTACTGACTAGGCCAGACATAGCCTATGCTGTAGGATATCTGAGTCAATTTAATAACTGTCACAATAATGAACACTGGTTATATGCTAAAAGAATATTAAAATACTTAAAAAAGACAAGATGTCTTGGTTTAAAGTATTGTAAAGAGGGAAATGTTAATATTGAGGGATATGTTGATGCTGATTGGGCAAATAATTCTATTGACAGAAAATCATATTCAGGTTTCTGTTTCATGTTGTCAGGTTCAGTCATCTCATGGGGTTGCAAAAAACAAAGAACAGTAGCACTTTCAAGTACTGAGGCCGAATACATGGCCATTACTGAAAGTTGCAGGGAAGCTGTTTATCTTATTAATTTACAGAATGAGATTACTGAACGGAGGTATACTATTAAGCTATACAATGATAATCAAAGCGCTCAAAAGTTATCTGAAAATCCTGTATTCCATAACAGATCAAAACATATTGATGTGCGCTACCATTATTGTAGAGAAGTAATTAGTAATAAAATTGTTAAGATTAATTATTTGTCATCAGAAAATATGCCAGCAGACATGCTTACTAAAAGTTTATCTTCAGTGAATCATAATAAGTTTGTAAAAATGTTAGGTATTGTTCCTGTAGTATTTTAATGTAAAAATATCTGTATTTTGAGAGTGGGGGTGTTGTTATTGGCTCAAAATACCTTATGTCAAGTTAGTAATTACTAATGCCACATAGAATGTGAGGTGTCAATATATTATTAAAATATACTTCCTTCCGTCTTGGCAGTCGAGCACGTTTGTTTCATTTACAAAAACCTTGATACAAAATATCAAATTATAACAAAAAGATACGTCATCTAATATGTAAAGGGTGCATTAACTAGTCGGTAAACTATGAAGCCTTATGACGTCATAGCTAAATGCAAGCCAGACGGTTTATTAATAGCTAGCCAATGGTCAGTGAGACCCTTTAAAAATTCAGAGGGTTTGTGAAAGGTCAGGTTTTTTCATTTAGCGGAGCCACTTTTAGGCTAGATGAAAGTCAATCTGAAGAGTTCAAAAGATGCAAGATATACTTTTAACCCAAACGGAATAAAACTGATGAAATAAAATGTGATGCAGATTTCTTCGACACTAAGTTTATTCTAGAAGCCGCCTTATAATAGGGAAATGTGTGTGGTAGCCGAGAGTAAGATTGACAGCAATCATTGAATGCAAGGGGTGACGACAAAGTACCTAGTTGACGCTACGTAATATGAACGCAGTGCTGCAAAACAACTGACACAGTCATATTTTACAGACCTATTTGACTTTTCTTTTGTTCTATTCTCTTTCATGTATTTTTAACCGAAAAAAATAAGAGGTACTCAAGTCGACGCGTATATTTTTTGATGTGTAAACTATCTTTCCCCTCGCTTTCCTACAATCTGTGGGAGTGATTTCGTGAAAAGGGACGGAAGTGTGTAACAGGAAGCCGAGGAAGCACGCACTATTTGATTTGACCAATAAGCGCGCTCGGTGCTAGGGTTGGCCGTCAGATGGTACCAACCCAAACAGATGTCAGATGTTACACATCATATGGGATCACTGTAAGGCTCACTCGTTTCTTTTTTTTTACGCATAACTTTAATAGAGTAGTCCGATTTTAACGATTCTTGTTTTATGCGAGAGGGTGGGTTTACCTTGAAGTTGGTTCCATGTAAAATTTATTAACTCTGCTTGGGTAGTTTTTGAGTTAGCTTCAATAATATTACAGACTATGTGGATGATGTTAAAATAACTTCCAGTTATTAACAACGATAACGTAAAACAAACTTTCGGCAGCTGTGGAAAGGATTATCAGGCTGCATGTTACCTGATTAACCTAATTTAGTATTTTAATTTAATAATTTCTTTCAATTTCAAGTTTATTTTAGTTTTATTTATTTATAAATTATTTCATACTAGGTTGTCCATAGAGTGTTAGTAATAAATAATACATAGAACTATGTTAGTAATACACATAATACGAATGACTTAATTAGTGTATTTTCAATTAATATCAATATCATTTTGATTTAATGTAAATTATTTCTTTCCATTTTATATTAATTGTAGTTTATTGTAAATTATTTATTTCAGTTAAATTTTAATTAAATAATTTTCAATGTTACATTTTAATTTTAATTTATTTTAAACGATATTACGTTTTTCTGTGTTGCCTACATGAATTGATGATTATCCCATTACTAACATATTGTTAAGATAATGTTATATGTACTCACAAAATATGGACATTTAAAGTCTGAAATAAACGGATTTTTTTATAACAAGTAGTGATATTCGAATTGTGTAGGGTAGGTACCACAACTAAAAAGTGAAAGATGACAACTTTTTTGCAAAAAAAAAAATCAACCGAATTAAAAAAAAAACACTACAAAGTGAAATATATTAGGTTGGGGAAAAAGTCTTTTCGCATTATAGTATGTATGAACTTGTAATAAAATCTCTTTGGCTATACTATTTGTATCTGGCTGGTTTTGGTATCATTGAAAGTTTAAATTTTAAAGAACATAATTCCAAATTCAAATTAGGAAAATGTGTGATTTTCATTAATGTATTTCGTACCGTCAAGATGAGTGAATCTAATGAAGAAATTCGATACCATTTTAAAATTTTACTACAAAAAAGGTAAAAATGCAACGCAAGCCGCGAAAAAAATTTGCGATGTTTATGGACCTAGTGTAGTGTCTGTGAGAGTAGCACAAATTTGGTTTAAGCGTTTTCAATTCGGAAATTTTGCTGTCAAAGATGCACGTCGCTCTGGTCGCCCTATTACGGATAAAATGGATGCCATTTTTGCAAAAGTGGAGCAAGATCGGCATATCAGTAGTTACGATGTAGCTGAAGAACTGGAAATTGACCACAACACAGTTTTGGCGCATTTGAAAAAAACTGGGTACACAAAAAAGCTCGACATTTGGGTACCTCACGAGCTCACTGAAAGAAACCTAATGTACCGTCTACTCATTTGTGATTCTTTATTACGACGTAATGAAACCGAACCATTTTTGAAGAAGCTGATAACTGGTGATGAAAAGTGGATCACGTATGACAAGAACGTGCGAAAAAGGTCGTGGTCAAAGGCCGGTCAGGCTTCACAGACTGTGGCGAAACCCGGGTTAACTCGCAACAAGGTGATGCTGTGTGTGTGGTGGGATTGGAAGGGCATTATTCATTATGAGCTGTTACCACCAGGCAGGACCATCGATTCTGAACTCTACTGCGAACAACTGATGAGATTAAAGCAAGAAGTTGAGAGAAAGCGGCCGGAATTAATCAACAGAAGGGGTGTGGTTTTTCATCATGATAACGCTAGACCTCACACATCTTTAGCCACTCAGCAAAAATTAAGAGAGTTTGGCTGGGAGGTGTTAATGCATCCGCCGTATAGTCCTGACCTTGCACCTTCAGATTTCCACCTGTTTCGGTCTCTTCAGAATTCTTTAGGCAGTGTCAGGTTAACATCACGAGAGGACTGCCAAAACCACTTGTCGCGGTATTTTGACCAGAAGTCCCAAAATTTCTATAGCAATGGGATCATGAACCTACCTACAAGATGGCAAAAAGTTATCGAACAAAATGGTACCTACATACTTTAGTTAAATGTAAATAAACTATATTAAAATTGTTTTGAATTTTCTTAAAAAATGCGAAGAAACTTTTTCCCCAACCTATTATATTTAATTTCGGAAGTCAGTGTGAGTTTTTTTAGGTGGAAACAATCAAGTCTTGCTCGTCAGTTGCTCAGGGGAGAAAAATTTGAAAATAAAGAACGGTTACATACTATGAGGGTGGATTGAAAAGTGCTCGGCCTGATACAGATCCATTCTGTTCATTAAATTAAAAGTACCCACATTATTTAGTTCAAACTAGTTAACTGTGCAAAGTTCGAAATGAGTGCGATAATTAGTTGTGATTTTATAAATTTATTTATCAAGCAATCCGCCGTAATTTCCGCAATTGGAGCAAATTGAGCAGCGTGCTGTGATTCAGTACTCCCATAAGAAGGGGTTATCGCCAAAGGCCATCCATGACGGTCAGTACATTAGGCGATTCTGTCATATTCAACATAATTGTGATAGCAGAATTCAAGAGTAGTAGTGTGAAAGACGAACCGCGCACTGGAAGGCCTTCAACGTCCACTCTTGACGAAAATATTGAAAAGGCACTTGATTTAATTATGCAAGACCGCAGATTAAAAATTAGAGAGATAGCCGAGATTATAGGCACCTCTTATGAACGAACACAAAACATCATATTCAACGAATTCGGTTTCCACAAGGAGTCAGCGAGGTGGGTGGTCACGCGGCTGCTTTCAGTTTAACAAATACGAATGCGATTGACATTTTCGACAAACGACGAGGTCAAAGCAGCAGTAGACGCTTGACGCGTAAAACGCTTTGAGGGAGGTGGCAGCAGAGCATTCAACTTACGATGGCATGGCGATTACGTAAAAAAAATAAAAATGTATTGATTTTGTATGTGTTTATTTTCTAGTTAGGCCGAGTACTTTTTAATCCTCCCTAGTTTATCGTCATATATGATCTAGGGGTGACGAAAAAAAACTGAATTAAGACACTGCAAAATCATAAAGCAAAATTAATTAATTATTTAAATGATAAATAGTACTCAAATACTTTTGCAGGGATTATTTAATGGCTAAACATAAGATTTTTTTTAAATAATCCCTGTAAAAAGATAGTCAACACTTACGCTATTAATAAAACAAAATTACCGCTCATACTAAGTTGCAAGTCTGCGACTAATTAATGTATATTAATTTTATTGAAAAGAGAGAAAGAGGCTTCGCTGATGATGTTATTAAATTCCTTTAGAGAGGGTTTTATTATATTACTATCTGTGCCCTGAGGTTTCACCCGCCTCAAAGGGTTTTAGCATGATATCAACATTTTGGTGTCGTTGTTCCGAATTCGAAAACACGACCATTCAAAAAGTTATAAACATACATACAAAAAGTGCAGGGTGGCTCGAATTTGAGTCCGCGAGTGTATTTATTTGTACATAAATCGGGGCTAGCAAACAGAATGTAACATGGGGTCATTGTTTGTGATGCCCGCTCCCCGGTTTTAATTTTGTGAATTCCCCGCATGCCAGAATCTAGGCGTCCCCAAGTACACTAATTGACTAGGCTGTGATTTTAATACTATTTGACTGCCGCGACGTAAGGGGTGAGCAAGTGTGCGAGAAGCAAAATAAATTATATTAATTGACATTGGTGTTTTTTTATAATTATCTTCTCGCAGATCAACCTAGGAGATTGTCGGCTGCTGAACCGGGCTTGCCTGTGGGTGCCTCAATAAATAAAAGCCTCCAGCCATGGCATAAAACTTATAAACTAAGCACTTTGGCGTGGATGTCCTTCCTACACTTTAAGGTAAGCTAATAAGGTAAGGTTTTAGGAAAATATTTAACATCTACGTTTACTTTAGTTTTTTTAATTAGACAGTCTCTTGCCATATACACTCTAGGTACTGACATCAGAGGGTGCAAGCAGCGGAGATTTGCTCAAAGCAAAACTTTGCAAAATTTTATTAAGTAGTGTCGCTTCGTTTGTTTGATCATGTTGAAAGAAATTCTAATGAAATGTATAAACAAGAAAAGTAAAACCAAATAATTCACGTAGTTCGTAAACAAAAATCGCGGGCTCAACGATTCATTGCATTTGTCAGATACTGACAGCTTTTAGCTTAAATTAAATTAATATCGAAATAAAACAATATGGCCGCCATAGTACCTAGTAGGTACAGCTCTTGGTAGTATAGTTGAAACGCAGTATTTGACTGATTTACATAAGAAATACAATTGCGTGCAAAAAAAATCGTCCCACCCCATGCTCTCTATCGGTGAGACGATTATATTTCAAAATTTTTAATGTACATTTTAATTATTATATGTTGTGTGAAAGTAGGTAAAGATAAAGTTTATTTACACATACCCTATACTTGATAAAAGCAATATTCTTTACAAAATCGACTCGATTCTTTAGATGTATGTCCTCATCACTCACTTTTGTTTGGAAAAACTGGCACATTTTTTTGTCAGTGAAGTTGACAAAAGCATTAAGTATTTTGTTTATTGGTGCTCGTTTATTGATCATTCAAGTACTTAACAGACTTAAAAAAAAAAGTCTTTAATTGGCCTTGCTCGTAAGTTCGTGATTTTCTCAAAAACTAATGAATCAGGATCGATATATATTTCACATACATTGAAGTAGGTTTTGGTACAAGATATATTAGGTTATTGTTACTTGAACTTGATGAATTATCTTGTTTCAATTCGAAGAGTACGGGTGGATCGATTTTTTTGCACGCAAGTGTACCAGAACCAGGCAGGCTAGACCAGGCAGGTGTGGCAGAACCAGGAATTAAGGACAGGTCAATATGTTTTCGGATAATTTACCAACAATTTACCGTCAAAAAAGAATTTTGAAAACAATGATACGCTTGTTAACCTACGTAATTCTTTTTTTTTTTCAAACCAATTTCTTGGAATATTGAAGATATAAAATTTAGAAAGATCAAAGTAAGTTTCAAAATGATCTTATTAGGTCACTGAAACTTTCTAAGTCAAAGTTAATTTGGATCCGGTCATGATTATGACATTTTCTCTGATAAAATTTCAATGCCATAAAACCATAGACCAGAGATAAAAGAATTTAGGGTCATCACGTGGCCGTTATTTCCCCGGGCAGTGTCCACTGTCGAGTCTAAGCTGGAGCGCTGTCACTGACAACTAATTAAGTCTTAGTGCTTCCTGTTAGGCTTTAAGGCTATGATTACTTCCCGGAGCACAATGCCGCAGTCTAGAGCTTTCCGATAAACCCGATTCAAAGCCAACCAAGATAAACCTGGCTGAAGACAAAAAAAAACCGGCCAAGCGCGTGTCAGGGTTCCGTAGTTGGGATGAATTTATCCCAAGAACAAACCTAACATTGTAGTTGAAAAACATGTTCTCTTATACATTCCAACTGCAAATGTGGGTTTGTGCTCACAGTATTGAGAGATTTACCATGTTATTTTAAGACCAAAAATCAATCTGCCTAACCTTTTCCCAACTATGTTGGGGTCGGCTTCCAGTCTAACCGGATGCAGCTGAATGGAGATGGAGCGACTACCTATCTGACCTCCACAACCCAGTTACTGGGTAATACGATACCCCTTGGTAAGACTGGTTGTCAGACTTTCGGGCTTCTGACGACTGTCAAAGATCCTAGAATGACAGCCGGGACCAACGGCTTAACGTGCTTTCCGAGGCACGGAGGAGTCTCGGTATGAAAAGATGGTCACCCATCCACAGACCAACCCCGGCAAGCGTAGCTTAACCTGATGGATCGATCCGTGCGGCTGTTATTACTTAGCTACGAACTCCTGTTATTTTAAGACCATAAGACTTCTTATAAGTTTTCCTGTAATAGAACTCCGGTATAGAACTATTTTCTGTATTTTTTTTTTTCAAAATTTTAGGCTTAGGGTTTTGGAGATAAGGGGGAATGGTAAATTTTCGTCTATTTTCTTGAATAGCTTTAAAACGATTTATTTTAAAATTATAAGAACAATATATTTGAGACTCTCACAGTAAGCCCTTTCATTTGAACTTTATTTTTATTTGCCCTCAAAATTAACCCTCATATTCAAAATTTATTTATTTACGTTACACATCCGTGTTCAGGTCACAGAAATTCATACGTGTACCAAATTTCAACTTAATCAGTCCATTAGATTTGGAGAAAATCGGCGGTGACAGACGGACAGACAGACACACGAGTGATCCTATAAGGGTGCCGTTTATCCTTTTGAGGTACGCAACCCTAACAGTGAGCCAGTAAAGCATGATAACTTCTAGCTGATTGACGTTGCAAAAATAGAGTATACCATTTTGTGAGGTATGTCGAGGAAGCTTACATCTGACCAATATGAAAACAAAATCCCGTGCACCCGATGACCACATCTGCATCTGTTAGCAAGCATTACTATAGCGGCCGAGCGCTGCAAGCAAGAATAGTCCTTAAATATGGTGTATAGATGTAAGTTTCTTCGATAAGCCAGTTAATTAACATTCACTTCCTGTGCATCATAGATGCCCTTCGGCGTTCTATCGACTCCAGCATAATTATATTTGCCCGCGCTCGAGTCTCATTAGTCCTGTGATTTAATGAAGTCTTCTGCATAAATGACACCCCACCTAAATAATATAGGTACATACATAAACGACTATGTAGGCTCGACCTCGTAATGAGGGTTTCCATGAAACTCTCACGCGACCTGTTGGCGCCACTTTGACAAGAGTTCTTCCATTTCGGCAATGAATAATAAAATATATGATGACGCTCATCATTCGTTCATCGTTCAGTAACGACTAAAGAAAATATAGGCGTTGTTACAAGCTTTTGACAAGTGACAAGTGCCCGGACCTGACGTCTCTGTGCTGCCACCTAGTTAGTGAACGTCAATTCGGAAAACCCTCATTGCAAAGAGATAGTTTAAGCCTCAGTGAAGATTCAACTCACTGGGAATTGTTGTAAAAAGGGGACAGCCAATTACGAGGTCGACGACGTATTTAAAGTGCTTTCAAATAATTTAGCGCCGCCAACGTCATTCAAAAGCTCTAAATGAATCGAACCCATACGCGCGTTATTATTTTTTAAATTGCACTCAGGACCAATCACATCGGCTTAACGGGGTGGTGGGTGTTCCGGCCACCCTGCGCCCTTTTGCTCTGGATATTATACTGCTGTCATAAGGAAAAAAGACGTATCTGACATATTTTTTTCGAAATAGAGTTATTTACATATTCGGAATCAGCAAAAAATACGCATCTAGGTACTAATATTTTTATATTGGCGGAACTTAACCTAATATTTCTTACTATTATAAGACGCATCTGCCTTTGTATTTTGTGTTTTAAACAGGAAAAAATATTGTTTTTCTCCATTTCAATATATCTGTAGATACGTCCTTTTTCCTTGCACATGTTTATTTTTATTTAAATTAGACAGCACACTAGAATAAACTTATCAAAGAATTATGGGGTGTCCGGCTAATAAAAATGTTACACTATAAATGTCTCTAGTGTGTGGGCGCTAAGCTTCCTATCGCACCTTCCGTGCCGTCGCTATAGTTAATACTGTTGCGATAAAAATATTACAAGTAAAGAAATAGCTCCCGCACACCATTCTAGACTCTTTTCATTGGGAATGTTCTATGCTATATTGGGATTGGTTTCCGCACTTATTTCTTCAAGTGAACCATTGTACGACCATTGGGAAGTAATAGTATAACTATTTGGGATAAAAAATTATTCGTCATAATCTGCTGGCTACAATAACCTTAATCATAATCATCATTTTTATTACATTCATGTAATTTACAAGTAGCCTTCCAAACTAACTGTTCTAAAAGGTATCCAAAAACACCATGACCGTAGTCAAGTGGAAGAAATTAAAAAAAAAAAGAAAACAAAATTAAAAAATCCAATCATGATCCGTTTTTAATAAACTTTTGCATTCAATATTGCAGCGTAGGGCATCATAAAATTACTGGGGGTTGAAAATGCGTCTGTGTGAGACTGTGAGTGAGCGGCAGATAGGACGGGACTTCACAAAGAGTTTTAATTAGTGTGTCCGGCATAGGCATATCAGTGTCAGTCGCGTGGCACCCGCGGGCTTCCCCCGTGCATAGTCAGGATCCAAATACGCGCGGCCGCCGGACCTTACACAATCCATGAATGTACTCTCCGTTCAAACTTGGATGAGGCACTTACACAGGGTGTAAAAACCAAATCACATATCTATTATCTACGTATTCTGTACATCTAAGTAACACTGAGCAAAAAATTAGTGCTCGGAAAGGACTTTTAAACATTTTCGACTTTTTTTTTTTGTTTACTTTTGGTGTGAATAATCACTGTTTACGGCAGCGGGTAATATGACGCACGCTTATGGCTGCACAGGATTTGTGGGGGCATTTCAAGTTAAATTACAACAACAACACCAACAACTTGTTTACGTAATAAAAAGAAAGAAAAAAATCGTTGGAACTTTGACCTTCAATATCTCCGTAACCTTCTAGACCATAGAACAATACAAAAAATTACCACAATGACGGGGTGTACAACTAACTCTCGACTTCATTAAGCGTCTTTTTACAACCATTATAAGATTATAAGCCAAAAACAATTCTATTAGGTATACATCAATCAACTCAGCCTATCGCAGTCCACCGCTGGTTATAGGCTTCTGCCATGCTGCGCCACAACACATTGTCCTCCGCGTTCCGCATCCAGTCAGTCCAGTCTGTCCAGTCCATCTAGCTGGGGGGCGTCCCACACTACATTTGCCGATACGCGGTCTCCATTCCAGGACTTGTCTACTCTACCGGCCATCGATCTATGCTCGCATCGATCTATGTCGGTAACTCCGGTTCTTTTCCAGATAACTTAGTGTCTGATTTTATCTTTAAAAAAACACCGAGCATAGCCCACTCCATAGCGCGCTGAGTGACTTTAAAAGCGAATGCCCTTAGGTCGTACCAACTCGCGGGGGAGCGTGTCACAACCAAATTCAGTGCATAAATTTACCCCTACTTTTTAAATCAGGTTTGTGTTTTTGTTATGAAAAAGATTCCCGGATTTCGAACATTAAAAATAAAAGTTTTTTTTTTTTACTTTTGTACGTATTTTCCACGTATATGTCACTTCATTTCCGAATGATGCTACTTACTATGTAAAAAATATAGCAATATAAATAGGTATAGCCGCTAACAAACATTTAAATGAAGAAGACAATTATGTAAGTACCGATTTGCTTTTTAGTATAATATTAGGTATTTATGTTAAGATGGTAACAAAAAAAAAAAATCTTTAGGTCACGCGTTGCGTCCTAATAATTTAAATTATTATTTTGGAATCCATTTTAAGCACTTAAAAAAAAGAGGACCGATTCAAAAAAAAAGAAAATGTTTTTATTGTGACGTATGCGTTTGTTTTTGACTGACTTAAATAGTGCTTATATCAGCTTATATATTATCTGTGGTTCTTTGGCGCCGTCACGAATGACATTATTTTCAATATTGGTTTCATCTGAACTAACTAAATATCATTTTGAAAATACTTATTAACGAAAATCGGGGTACAAATGCTTTTCGTTAACCAGCCGGGGATCATGACAGTCTTCTACTTTTTTTAGAATGTTTTTAAGTTGGTCAATAACTCGAAAACTATGAAAAGTCGCGGAACATACATGGGATGATTCAGATTCCCCACGTTACGAGGAACCTAATTTTTTTTTGGACGTCAATGTTCCGGCTACCCTGTATAACACTTGGTCACTACTACTAAATCCACTTTAGGAGTGTTACACAACGTGTTTTCTTTTATATACCATAACTCATGGTATTAATGAGACCATCATTTTGAACAACTTTTACTATGGGACCAGCCTTGAAATCGCGAAAAAAAATCTGCTGTCCCATATACTTATGTATATATCGCACACCTAGATCAAAAGTAGCACAACTCAAAATAGGTACCCCTTTTTCAGGCACAGTAAAAAACGTTTTACTCGTTTTCTATTTGATCAATTTAAAATATATTTGTATGATGTTGTAATTCATTAATGGAGATTGGTACCCATGTGTCTTTGAAGTCAATCAGTCATTGTAGTTTTCAACGCAGAGTCCGATAATCGCAATAACTCGATTTTGGATTATTTTGAGTTGTGCTACTCTTTATCTAGGTGTGCGATATGTTAGTAAAACTCGTCAAAATGTAGGGAACAGCTGATTTTTTTTCGCGATTTCATGTTTGGTCCCATAGTAAAAGTTGTTCAAAATGATGGTCTCATTGATACCCTAGAGTTATGGTTAGTGATCGGATAATTGGACTCTTATATACCTAATCTTCCCAAGAAAGAATAATATGGACATTCCTTTCTGAATAAATAAGTAATCCCGGGTTCCCGGGATTGAACAATTTTGTAAAAACAACTATACTACAGCTGTAAGGAAAAGGACGTATCTACAGGAATATTGAAATGGAGAAAAAACAATTTTGTCCTGTTTAAACTATAAGTTACAAAGGCAGATGCGTCTTTTAATAGTAACAATTATTAGGTTTTCATTAAGATTACGCCAATTTAAAAATACTGGTAGATGCGTCTTTTTTTACTGATTCCGAATATGTAAATTTGAAAAAAAAATGTCAGATACGTCTTTTTTCCTTATGACGGCAGTATAACAAACTTAATGAAATTATAGCAGTGGTTATTTTGATTTAGTATCTTTCATTTTACACACCAGATTTCACAGGCCAGATCATACCGCAGATCGTGGGTTCAATTCTCATCCAGGACAAACATTTGTGTGCATATACATGTCTGTTTGTCGTGAGTCTGGGTGTAATTAATCTATATAATTATGTATTTACAAAAAAAAAAGTAGTGTATGTAGTATATCAGTTATCTGGTTTCCATAGGACAAGCTCTGCTTAGTCTGGGATCAGATGACCGTGTGTGAATGTCCCAGGATATTATTATTATTATTGTTATATTATTCAAAACAAATGGAATATCAATAAAAAATGATAATGTGCACAATGTGGTCAAGTAGTGGAAATTGATTTATCTATCTAACTAACAGAATAGTGATCGAATCGACTAATTTATTGTTTTCTATACGAACAGAAGGGATTCTGAAAGGCATGTCTCTATTATTCTTTCGTGGGAATAAAAGTGAAGTTTAGGTATACTAGCGCCCGATTACCCGATCACTAGTTATGGTATAACAAAAAAAAGGACGTTATATAGATGACTAATAAATTATATCATGTCAATTAGAAAGCTGCTAGTAGAATGGTACGAAAGCTCATAACCAAAATTATTGGTTTATGATTTTACAACAAACAAGTGCCCCACCGCGTCTATCTGTGTGTCTGAACGCGATAAACTCAAAAACTGCCGAGCGGATTTTCATACGGTTTCCACCAATGGATGGAGGTATTCAAGGGGAAGGTTTGGGTGTATAATAAATATACACTTAAACCTTTTTCATGAATCAAACATTAAGGTTTTGTGTAAATTGGTTGAAATATGACGATTATTGCTGAATATGTCAGAAAAAATCATGCTGACTGGGGGAACGCTGCGTAAACCAATAGAGTTATATGAAAATAATCAATTGCGCTATTAACACATTGTTTACCTGGATTAACACACAGGGTAAGTACTTTTAATCCCGATAGTACGTTCCCGTGGGATATTTTCCGACATTCACGCGGGCGAAGCCGCGCTCGAAAGCTAGTAATACAATAAAAGAAATTATTTAAAAAAAACAAAATCCCGCCTACTAAAATTCACAGATCTCCGTAGAAGTAATAGAGCTCAAATGCACGAAGTAAAAAATCCGTAAGGTAAAAATTACGCCATGCAATTTTGAACTTTAATGAAATATTCTTAAGACTATTTTTGAAACAAAATCATTTTTTGTTTAACACAACAACAACGAAGTGATACAAAATACTTATGAATTTTAGTCTCAAATATAAAGTTCTAATTAGTAATAAATTTGAAGTATTTTCAAAGTATCGCAAAACAAAATTAATTTAAAAAAAATTAAATCAACATCTTTATAAAATTAAAATACGTATTTACAAATAAATACAAATAAATTTCACGATCAAACTCTTAAACACTCCCATAACACAACTCGGCGACGCGACGCGCATCCACGGAGCACGCTCCCCGAAATTACGCCACACAAAGAGCACCCTCGTTCCTGCCTAGACTTAGTGATACAGTTTTAAAGTGGTCCAGTTTTTTTTTAAATGTAGGCTAATTCAATACCCCGAGGGCTTTTTTTATTTTTTCGATATTGCATTTAATTTTTGAGATATAGTTGATTTTATGACAAAAAACCCTAAAAAATTGATCGAATTTTTCACATTTTTACGATGTTTAAAAAAACTTTTGACTTTCAATTTTTTTTACCTTATTGTATGTAGCCCTTGTCGATACGCGTCTTTTGAGTCCTCAACCATTCATGTAGCCCTAAAACTCACGACACCAAGGCGATGTCACACTCTGAGCGAAAATGGGGGCTATAAAATGAAGTTATCGAACAAAACATTTTCAATGTTAAAATACATAACACCCTATTTCAGGTCAGTGGTTTGTCCCAGCCTGCAATACCAAAATACTATGAATGTTATTGCTTGTTTTTCACTTTTCAGTTGTCTTTTTGCAGGCAGATATTTTGTTTTCTTTAAATAATTTGTTTTATTTCAAACTTATTAGTTTTATTAATACATACAATATGTAACAAAAACCCTGTTGTTCCTTCTACCTACGTTTTAAGAATCGGTATATATATGTAATAAAGCAAGTCATTTATAAAAAAAAAAAAACTGTTCAATAAAAAATAAATAAAATTAATATTTAATTATTAATAGTTGTAATGTTTAACTGATTTCTTACCTCTACAATTCTGCATGAAGCGATAACGCGACATGCGTTCGAAAGTAAGCTGCGCGGGAGACTAAGTAAGTGACTCGCAGGGCAGCGGGTGGCGGGGTAAAAGTAGGTAGGCACGTGGTAATGAACCGGGGCCCGTGCGCCCCGAAGTACTTGTAAAATTTAGATACTCGAAACAATTTTTAGTCGATTTTGATAGTTATTTGACTTTGAACTCTGGACTAGCCAATGCTTAATTTTTTTAAACCTTTTGAGCGCCACTGTATTCTATAGAAGACAATCGTTTTCATGCCCTCCACGCCACGTCTTTATTAGAAGACAAAATCTAATCATAACGTTTATTATCTGTTTTGTCATTATTTATAGTATATTCTGCTTTTTCTTATTACAACTATTGTAAATAAAATAAGATATCGATATACGTCATTAATTTTATATATCTGTGGGCTTAGCCTGGCCACTTCTACCTCTACGAAGAATCGACACATCTGTCTATATAAAGTGACATTTCGTTTCTCTGTTATTGACATCGCACTGTAGAAATCCTTCTACAATTTGTCATTTTGTCTTTCGTTTTCATCTTCTAATCGAACTTTGTCTAGATCCTTTTTGGGAAGAGTTTTCCAATACACACATAAAAATAACTAGATGAGGTCGGTGTTTCCTATCCGATTACTCTGAGACTATCCAGCTATTCAGAGAAGAAGATCCGAAACCAACTCAGAGGTCAGTCTCTTTTATAACTAGCATTATCTTGGTTAGATCATATGAGGATCATGCAGATTAGTGCCTGTGACGGTATTTTGAGGAAATAACCACTAAAAATAGCTATGACTTAAATCAGTGTACGCATTTGTCAGTAATCGTGTAGCTCAACTCGGAACCTAAGGAGCTCAACTATATCTTGTAATTTGTTATGATATATTTTCCGTCAATATCATAAATCGGGTCCAAGCTGCAATTAACCAGCGTTACAAGAAAAATCTTATAATATAACGTTTTTAATCAAATTTATATCCGGTAGAAACTATCTAAAACAGCATTAAGTAATCTCCATCTTGCAAATAAATAATTATTGAAATAATATTGGATTTGGAATTCCGAATCGGTATTACAGTCCGCACTTCACAATTCGACTAGGGCACGCAATATTCACTCAATTTTTCTATTCGAGTATTTCGAATAGAGTTGCTCAACTATTCAAATACCTATATTCGAGGAATTCGTTTTTTTTTTGTTTTAGACTAAGACATGTATTTTTATTAGTCATATATTTATGTACTCATAATTAGCCTATAACGTACCCAATGCTGGTGCTGATTTTTTTTCGCACTTTCAGGTTTGGTCCCATAGTAAAAGTTGTTTACTATCTATCACGAGTTAAGCGAACATAAATGTAGGGAACAGCTGATTTTTTTTCGCGATTTCAGGTTTAGTCCCATAGTAAAAGTTGTTTGTTATCATTCGTGGTATCTTTATGAATTTCAAAAAAAGAACATTGAGATGGACGCGCGTTTCACTACCACAGCGCCGTAATTAAAAAAAAAACTTATACATTGTTTGTATTAGATACTCGGCAGTTAAACTTTCCATGAACAAACTTTCCATGATTTCTTTGACAGGCCAGATGGCGTGGTTGGTTAAGATACCACCTGCCATGCCGCTGGTCGTGGGTTCGATTCCCATCCAGGACAAACATTTGTCTGCATGAACATGTCTGTTTGTCCTGAGTCTGGGTGTAATTATCTATATAAGTATGTATTTACAAAAAAAAAAGTAGTGTATGTAGTTTATCAGTTATCTGGTTTCCATAGTACAAGCTCTGCTTAGTTTGGGATCAGATGACCGTGTGTGAACAATGTCCTAGGATATTATTATTATTATTATTATTATTATGAACGTACATAGACTTCTTACAACACTATACAACACCGTATGGTTTCAGAACATTTTAATAGAGGATTCATATCATGGATGTAAAAAGTCTTATAAGCAACTGTATATACATAATTAGGTATTAAAACACTCATGTGATACTATTAGAGGTGTGACTAATATACATATTCGTAATAGGTACAGGTATTATAATACAAGCCGTGTATATTAATATTAGGATATGCGAATATAGAGTAATAGGTTACCAGGTATTAGTCAAATAATAGGGACGGACCCGTAATAGGCCGAGTCGCCTCGCTATTACTCGCTATGCTATTATTATTTGCCGACCGCGGTCATCTCACTAGCCGACGTCTCGCAAGATGACTGGACTCGCTTAAACCGACCCGAGGCGGACGAGTGAGCGAGATGATATTGTATTGTATAAATAGATCCTGGCTGCTTGCTTATCGTTATGCATGCGTAAAGTGTGTATTTTAGAGACATAGTTATACACGTCGGGCTTCGTATGAAAGCTGCATGAGTTGGTTACCAAGTAAGCAAGCAATGAAAACAGTTTTTTTCTAAATATGGGCACTTCGTCATGGTTGTTTCTGTCGCATTATCTTAGTATTAGCTAATATTGATATTAGTTTATAATAATATTTGTAGTGACCAAAACTCACAGCAGTCACAGCGACTCCATAATGTAATCACCGATTCACTTCTGTAATAGGCATACGTGAACATGTTCAAGAGAATCTTGTATTACATATTAATTATTATGGAGAATATTACGCAGATCACACTCGTGTTTTAATACCCCTTGTTATACTACAGTTGGTTAATAATATAATGCAGAACACTGATCAACAATTTAATATTTGTCACTAAAAGAACGTTCTCAATCTATAAGTTATGGATAAGATTATGTACACTTCCCGTGTCTTCTATCGAAGTAGATACTTGTGAGGATAGTTGTGAGGCAGAAGTCATTCAACTCGGTAGACACAAGTTCAAGAATGAAGCGGACAGAGAGATAAGTTGGGTTGGGTAACATTTGGGACACTTCGTGATGTCTTCTTATCGAAGACTAAGGTCTTCAACCAGTGCGTCTTGCCCGTTATGACGTACGGTGCCAGAAAGTGAACATTGACAGTCTGCACAAATTCATGGTCACTCAAAGCACTTTAGAGCGAACTATGCTCGGGGTTTCATAGAAATATTAGATCCGGAATGAATTAATCTGGAAAAGAACTGGAATTACCGACATAGCTTAGAGAATTAACCAGCTGAAGTTTCAGTGGGCCGGCCATGTTTGTCAAAGGGCCAACAGCTTTTGGAGGAGACAAGTCCTAGAGTGGAGACCATCACGTATCGGCAAACGAAGCGTGGGGCGCCCCCCAGCTAGATGGTCCGACGACCTTAAAAGGTGGCTGGATGCGGAAGGCGAAGTACCGAGAGTTGTAGCGCAGCTTATGGCAGGCTTTACTATTCGAATTGTAAAATGAGGCGAATACTCGGATTGCATGCCCCGGACGCGTGGTCAAAGTAACATTTCAGGGGTAAAGAAAAAGTTACTTTTGTTAGGACGTCGGCCGTTTCAATCACCGGCTCAAATAGATCTGAAGCTTATAACTAATATAACGTGGATTGATGCAATATTTTAAAACATCCCGAGATTCCAGTTAAATTTAAAATAAAAGAAAAACAAACGATCATTATTTGTTTCCGTTTACCAATCCATCAATATAAGGCTTTTATAGTACGTAGTAACAGCCGTCAGGAACCAGAGCTTTTAGCCTAATGCATTTTACATAAAACATCATCAGTACCTGCTGGTGTTCTAGTCGCTTCTCCCACCGTAACGTGTAATTTAATATATGGTCGCCAATCAGCTGCCATCGAAAACATTACATTTCTCCCCTGTGTTCGATGTTGAACAAAGAATCTTTTCGCTAGTGAACCCATGCTTCTTGTGGTAAAGTAAACATGGTTGTAAATTATTCTGATGGTATCAGTACCAACATCGCTGCGTTCACTTATGCTATTTGCACCTGTGAAAATTTGCGATTTTTAGAGAAAATGACCATAAAACGTTCGAGATTATACGCTAGGTAGATAAGTTTCATTCTTTCGCTTCGATTTCATAGCTAATGCTTACATAATATGTATGATAACGCGGAAACGCAATCAAATGACTTTCTTGTTCGTATATTTTAAACTGGTTTTTGCCCGTGGCTTCGCCTGCATGGATGTCGGAAAATATCCTACGTGAACGTACTACCGGGATTAAGTACCCTATGTGCTAATCCAGATTAAACTATATGTGTACTAAATTTCATCCAAATCCGTTCAGCCGTTTTTGCGCCAATACGGAACATACATTCAGACAAACAGACGCGGACAAAAATTCTAGAAACTATATTTTCGGTATCAGACTCGTTCCCACACCTCGTAGCAGTTACTTTTTCAAAAATATTCAATTTACAGTTTTGACTTCGTTACTATTTTAAACCGACGAAAAAAAAAGAAAACACGTATATTTGTTTTTCTTTTATGTATACGCATAACTTTTTTATAGAGTAGTCCAATTTTAAAGATGTTTGTTTTATTCGGGAGGGTATACCTCGAAGTTGGTCCCATAAGAAAATATTAATTTTGCTTGGGTAGTTTATGAGTTAGCTTCAATAATACGTATTTTTCCCACATAGTTTATGTGGATGATGTTCTAATCTATAGTGCAGGTAGTGGTATTCAAATTTGTGTCGGGTTAGGTACCACCACCAAAAAGTCAAAATAAAAACTGAAAAGCGAAACATAAAAAAAAACTTTTTTACAAATAATTAAACCGACAAAAAAAACTGGAAAGTGATACATAAAAAAAACCTTTAAGTCTAACTAAACTCCTAAATTAATTTATGTTACAAATTAGGAGTCGGCGCCAAACAAACAAAGAGGCAAATTAATTACGTAAATCGAATAAAATGGTATAATAGCTTGATAGATCTTCACTGAATGTTTGTTATTTGCGCACTGGTTAAAATAATCCTGTATCATAAAACAGACACGGACAAAAATTCTAAAAACTATATTTTCGGCATCAGACTCGTTCCCACACCTCGTAGCAGTTACTTTTTTCAAAAATATTAAATTTACAGTTTTGACTTCGTTTTTTTTATTATATGGGATAATTTTAACCAGTGCGCAAATTTTAGTAGTTCAGTATCAGTAATAAAAGACATTTCCATTAATTGTTTAATACTTAATTTTTTTATCCGACTGGAAATCGGCAAAATATGGACAAAATTTATTCGCAACAATATCACGACTTCACTAAGCATGAGTATTACGAGATGGTGTGTGTATTTTGGTGAAATCTTACAAGCACCTCGAAGAATGTATGCGAGGGAGAGCATAGTTCGTATGCGTGCCAATGGGATCCGTAACCCGTGGTCCCTAATGAAAGGAGCATTGCAACATGAGCAGCCAATCAAAAGCAAGTGGAATTATTCTTACAAATAACTTCGGGTCACGGTAACTTAAAAAAAGTTCAGTTCGAACCTGATAAAATTAGCAGTCAGTACCCGCGTACAACTCATGCCAGTTAAATAGGCACCTGACGTAGTGACGTCACTCCAGCGCATTTCAGCGAGGTGTCAAGTTAATTCGCACGGGTTGTAAGTGCCATCACCTTAGCAATAAAGTCGAAAAGTGGTTCACCGCGAATGTCCGCGATGGTACGAAGATAGATACCAACGTTGAGTCAAGTAAGCGGACAGCTGATAGGTACGCACGTGTCACCGCGCCGCGCGCCGTATAATGACCATACCATCAGGTTCAAAGTAAACATCTTTCGTAAATGATAACTTTATTTTTATTACTAAGACCTATCAAAATAAAAAAATAGGTGTTTATTAAAACTCGTTTAAGTTTATTTTGTCAAAATGTGCGCACTAGTTAAATTGTTTCCTGTATATAAGGTCTATCTATTCATACACTAAATCACTTACACTAAATAAATATTTTTCGCGATTTCAGGTTTGGTCCCATAGTAAAAGTTGTTCATAATGATGAGTACAATGACCCCATAAGAGGTTGTTGGTGTTTTACCAATAACCCTGTATATAGATTAAGGCCAGTATTCGACTATACTCATAGTGTCCGACTAAAGGTTTCTTTATGTATAGGTGTAGCCCTTGTGTTTTCGGTTTCGGGAACGAATTGGCCGAAACTAAGACCGAAGTCTTCGGCAGCGATCTGCAAAGCGGGTGAGCGGAGACAGTATAATTTTTAGTCCCCGCTCTCACAAATGCGCTTACTCCACTGTTTGATGTTATGTTTAAGGTTACGTAAAAAAAACGTCATTGGGCTTGCATAACGGTCCACAATAGGACGAGACGAGCGTAAAGCAAACAGGATTGGTCTGTACTAACACAGAGAAAATAAACATTACAACTGCATTACAAAGGAAATAGACATCTTTCAAATAATTTATATACTGCTTGAATACGAGTCTTTTTGTCTTATCTATTATTCGAAAGTCTTTTGAATGCTTTGCATGTGTGTAATTCTGTAGGTGAAAGGCGAAGGACCTTAAGTCCGTTTTTGGCTATTTCCATGTTTTTTTTTTTTATTCTGATTTAAAAAACTCGAATTTATACAATGGTAAAAGACATTAAGTCCTAACGCCGAATCATTTTAAATTAGCAAATATAATTAGACATTAAGTCCCTGTCCCTGATTTTAGTCAACAATATTGGGGTCTTGTAAACTTTATAGATTGGGACTTAAGGTTCACCTTCAGAAAGCAAGAAAGACAATACGTTTATTTGCGATAAACATGACGCAAAGAAATAAAATAACAAAATAAAATAATTAAAGAACAAGTTTGGGGAAAATATGTTTTTTTTTTTGTAATGTGCGTTTTGTTTGTGCAGAATAAACATTTTTTTCTTTTGTTTTCTTTTCTATTCAAAGTTTTCTAGTAGAAATCTTTTCTACCTCTAATGGTTACAACCAGAATATCTGCTCACAGGTTGTTAGGAATTCATGTTTCTATTCTTGAACAGACAATAGTTAGTACAGTTTCCGGCGATCCGAAAGTTTAGGTTTCGATTGCGGTTATAAAAAATAGTTTCGTTCGGGTACAATTTTTTTTTTTTTTTTATAAATACAAGACTTAAACTCCGTAATCATGTTTTATTTGAAAGTCAGCAGAACGTAGCTTCTCCTCGCGGGCTAATATGTGATACGTAAGGATAAGCAAGCGTTAAGCATATCTAGTCGTCCAGATACTACAATTTACGATTTTAATCAACAACAGCTAAAACATCAACTTAAATTTACGATTTTTTTTTTATTCGTCAATGCATAGCGGGTTTAAATCAAAATCATCTTTTGAACATCAAAGTTACAAAAGGCACCCTCAATACGCCTACATTCACCCCTTCCTAAAACGATTTTCAGAGGGTAAACAATTCTAAACCTTACGAAGATTCACATACGTCACTAATTAAACTCGTCGGCTTAACTAACACGCATGACGTAACCCACGTCCTCAACTTAAAGTCTAAAATCCAGTGCGCAATTAAAAATCGTTAAGTATATAACTTTAAAAACAAAACATACTTGAGAATATTGTAAAAAAAAATTGTCTAGCACTTACCTCGAGCTCTTCGATGACTTTTTCCAGTTGATCTTCGGTAACTGGTGGAGCGCCAGCCCTTGCGCGCTCTGCGTTTAACAATTTTAGCCACGCAGTATCAGTGGCGTCCAAGTCATAGCTACAGGCAGCCTCGGCACGCGCTGGCGTCTGGCTCAGTAGATGTTTGTCCGAATGGTAGTGAACATCGCGACTGAGGTGCAGATATTTGTCCTTAGGCCTATAAAATAAAAAAAATAACAATTTTAGTAAACGTTTTTAGTGCGAATTTTTGCTAGCCGAGTGTTGATTCGTATTGCATGTTGTCTTGCGGACGTTTAAGGTGAGTCGTGCGGACATCTATATAAATAAAAATGAAATTCTGTTCGTTGGTAAACGCATCACTTGCACCGATTTGGCTATTGTTTGTTTTAAAATATTCGTAATAGCCCGAATAAGATATTTTAGGGAAAAAATGAAAAAGTTGCTCGGAAAATTGGGAAAAAAACTAAATGTGCTTTTTGCTACAATTTTTTAAAATTGAAATTTTAACATAGAAACGTCTGTCGCATCAGCTGGTTGTGTATAAAAAGTGTTGAATTTGTTTGCAAAAAAAAATCGTGAGACGACCGAGTGGGCGGACTTTTTTATGTGTTTTAACTGTCCACCTTTTCCTTTTTATCGGTATTTTCTCCCAATTGAATGCAGTTTTCAATTAAGTTCGCATACATCAATGCAACGGTAACAAAAGATCTGTATTTTCATTCTTTAAAAAACCGACCAAGTGCGTGTTGGACCACGCATTTTGAAGGGTTCCGTAGTTGGGATGAAATTATCCCAAAAACAACCTGTATATAGTTGAAAAAGATGTTCTCCCATTAATCGATATACGGTCAATTCTCCAACTGCAAATGTAAGTGTAATCGCAATTTTTTTTTTATGTGATACAACTACAAATTAACGGTTTTCGAACTTTTCCGTTAGTTGTGCTGTAAATCCTTACTTCTTGCCAAATTTCATGATTCTAGGTCAACGAGAAGTACACGGGTTTTATTTGCGAGTATCAAAATATGTCGCATAAATGGCCGTATTTTTTTATTGCATTGACATAGAAGCTTGATTTTATAGAGCTCCAAGGGACCGCAGACCTACTACGTATTTGATCTTAATTTCAACTTGATACCTCCACGCGTTTCTGAGAAAAAGACAGACAGACGGGCAACTAAGTGATCCTACTATATGGGTTCCGTTTTTTTCCTTTTGAGGTACGGAACCCTAAAAATAAAGTTCAAGTTTCACCATAATAAAGGGTGGTTAAAATTTGACTTACAATTTGAATTCCTGAAAGTCGGGTGGTGGTGGATTGTCAATGATCTTGACCTTAGGCGCGGGGAGAGAGTCAGGGTTTACAGGCACCTGTACTCCTCTCTCCCAGTCCTGTTTCCACGTATCGGTGATTATCCAGTATGACGACTGTGTGAGTGGCTCACTGTCCGGCAGTTTCATGGCGCTGATAAGGTCCTTTCTGAAATTCATACATATAAGCCCGGTTAGCGAAATTTAATGAGTTCGATTCTGTTAGTAGAAACCATTACCCATGCCAATTTTTACAGACAACACGATGAACAAGATACCCGATTTAGATAATGAATATCAACAATCAGGATACATTACCAATTTCATTTAATTATCGACATGTTTTTTTTTTTACCATTTTGATGGAAGTCGCGACGTCTGTATCTAAGTTAACCTCAGATACATATTAATCTTTTCACTGGTGTACATAATTAAAAAGTGTGCAGTCCTGACCAACCCTCACCTTGCGACCCTCTGTTGGTGAATACCTATGCCATTCTACTTTTATTTATCAAATAGGGGTTGATACATTCCTGTTGCAGTTTTTAGCAGACTTCAGCTTTTTTTGTATTTTTGTTACCTACACAGTTAAGACAGCTGAGCACTGTACCGAAACTACTAATGAAATCATGCTATTTACTTTTTAAGATTAAATAAATCATTACAAGTTCGCACGTTTATAAAGTTTGATTGTAATCAATGCTTTTGCAATTCCATCAATTTTTATGCAGATATTATTATAACGGTTTTCATTTAAATGAATTTAACAGAAAAGATTACTATGTACCTATGATTAAAGCTTGTGATGTTGATGATACAAAGATACATGAGGTTAGTGAATTATTATATGCACCCTAAGTAAACTGAAATTAGTAAATTAACATACATTGTTAGTAAGATCCCATAAATTGCTCGCAATAACTTTTCAGTTATAGAGTTATGACAGTAGATTAGATATAAAGAATGTGTTTAGTTAAATAACAATTGCAATTCAAAATTTTGATAATCGGTAATTGCGCTATATTAACAATCGGACTTCACAAATTCAAGTTAGGATGCATCAATTACTCATCGTTTTATAAAAAAATTTAAACAAAGTTTAACATAAGGTTCAAATTCGCTTAAAATATAAATGTCTATTTCTGTAGGTGAAAGCTAAAGGACCTTAAGTCAGATTGTATAAATTATTCAGTAGAGCTCATTAGAGATGTCTATACCCGAAATTAGATATTAAAATCGACCGTGTATAAAAAGTAAATAGTGTATCGTTGTAAAATAAAAAGTATTATTATGAAGATTTATTAAGCTTCATTGAGAATCATTGAAAATACAAAAATGACAAAAAATGGACTTAAGGCCCTTTAGCTTTCACCTACAGATTTGTACAGTCATCTTTTTGGGCGCTAGCACAAGCTCGTTTTGAACAACAGTTATAGGATGGGAAGATGTGCCTATTCATAATGTACATGAACAAGAAGGCAACTTAAAGTAGACAGATTAGAAAGTAATGATAGATTTAGGGTGTTATAATAAAATAAATAAAAATAATCATACTCATGGTTCTGTTTTGACCTCTAAATCGCAAATATTTATAATCCTTGCTGCACAAATATAATAAAGAATTTTAGATCAGGACAAATTAGGAGAGATTAGAGCGAATTTTAACCATATATTTGTTCAGTGATCTTATTCTGCGCGATCACAAGCTCGCTTTAAACAATAGTTATAGGATGGAAAGCCCATTCATAATGTAAATGAACAAGAATGCAACTTATAATCATACTCATGGTTTTGCAGGAACCTTTAAATCACATATATTTTCATTGCAGCACCAATGTAATAAAGAATTCTTGAATCAGCACATCAGGAGTGACTGGCTGCCCAGTGTGCAACTTAGTTAAGCTTCAGCAAAGTATGGCTAGTCTGCTGGCTCTCCGGCTAAACCCAACATAAATATTGATTTATGGAGTACCCAATGCAAGAAATACTAAAAAAGAATATTCCTTCATATTTACTAAACTTACATGTGTAAGAATGTCTTTAATTATTAAAATGATACGCTGTTTGTCCCAGTATTTGAAGAAAACATTTATTACAATTATTTTAGCTTGTAATTTGTGCACCTAACCATTTTTAAGAAACATTTAACATAACGTCAAATTCAGAAGGGTAGGCAGCACTTTTGTGCAGTACATATAAAATATGAGTAACTTTGTGTTAAAAACGTTATTAACATTTATTTTAGTATTTTATGGGGAATTCTTTGGACTCATACAAATATAACGAGTGTACGTGACTTAGAAAAGTGTAACACCGAATAACACGCCACCGTAAGTTTACTAATACAAAACACTTAACAACGAATCCACGCTACTACGAAAAACTTAACACCGTAGCCATATCATCTCGAATAACCAAACCTCAAAAGTCATCGTAAAGTCTTTATTCATTTACCAACCAACCAAATCAAACATTTGAGAAAAAAAAAACAAAATATGTCATAATCAACCAAATAATTACATTTTTCCTTAAGAGTACATGGGAAAAATATTACCTGTATGTGCATATTACATATTACACTTTTCTAAGTCACGTAATACACTCAAATATAACGACAAAGATTCGCTAAGGAGGAATATAACTTAAAAAAATCCTTACAGAATAGTTACAAACCATTATAATTTTAATAAATAAATGCAGGGTTGCCTAATCTATCTGTAGAAATTAAAATCAATCGCCGAATGTATGGACGCGCATGACTTCAGAACGGTCGCACCTATTTGGCAATTATTTTTTTTATGTTGTGCTTGTCTGGACAAGATTTGTAAGAAAGAAAATGTTTGAAAAATTGCCAGGTTAATTGGAAAATTCGGGAAAACTGAAAGTGCATTTTCTATGGGAATTTTGTATGAGTTATTGAAAGTTTGACAGGTCAATGTTTGTCGGGTCAGCTAGTTTATTATAAAAATACTGTCTTATATTATAAGTCCAGCAGTGGACTGATTGTCCGATGAATCAAAACCTTTCCTTTTTGTCCGATGAATCAAATTCTAGTGTGCAGTCCCGAATTATCAGTATTATAAAATTACATTTTAAAAGTTTTTGTCTAATATTTCAGCACCAACAGAGGAAGTAACGGGCAGATTGAAGCTTTGGTGACTGCAAAGGAACCAGGTAAAATATATATATACAAAAACAATCAAAAGACCATTTCAGACACCAATCTCATGTAGATTCCAAGTTTGTTTCAGCCTTTCTTCTCAGACTAGTCAGATATGAAACGCCAACCACATCTAGTTTTTAAAAATATGATTGACTTGTAAAAGTGTTTGTACAAACCTGCTTACAGAACCTTACGCTAACTGGCTGTACCCTGGGCTACTACATCCAACCCAACCAAACAATGGACATGGACTTCCTACTAGAATACGATGAATCCACTGTGTATGTAGGCATATACATATTTATATGGTTCTGCACCTGTTACTGTGACAATACTTTCCTTAAGAACATGTTTATGTTATTTTCTGTTGTAGCAGCCATACTTTGCTTTTACCGCATCATTAACACATTCTAATGTGGTAATGCCATATAGGCAACATTCTAAGTAAGTTTTAGTTCTTGTAAGCACAGCCATAAACAAAAATATGTATATTTTTATCCACTATTGTCCGACTGGGTTCATTTAAAAGTAAATTAATCTAATGATCAAAAATATAACAAGAATGGGATTTGTATTTTAAGAAATCGAAAAGATGTGCAGCATGTTTATGTTCCTTTACCAAATTATAATTTTATTAATCATTAGTGTACCAAAGAGCAACAGTGAAACGGAGTAAGTTGAGAGCATGGAAATATTTGTCTAGTATCACAATAAAGCAATCAAGTCTTTTCAAAATATTGCAAGATGCAACAGGATGTCATAAAATATGTTTATTCACTTTTTTTATCATAAAATCAAAACAATTTTAATGCTGCACACCTATTTTACTTGAGTAATTTTATAACAAATAATGAAAATTATTAAGGTAAATACAGGTTAAGGTAAATAAATATAACATGTACAGACGCCAGCAGGTCAACCTACCCGAAACTGTCAGATTTTTCAAATCAACCTTGAACCTAATGCCTTAGCAATAAAGTCGAAAATCTATTAAAGAAATCTGACAATTTGTAGTAGCTTGATGTGCTGGTGTCTGTACATGAAGTCTGTCCATCAGACAGTTAATATTAAAAGCACATAAAGCATTTTCTTCTAAATTATTAGGTTTACATGTACTGTGTCAAAGATATTGTTAACAACTCCATTAAAAATTCACTTTAATTTTCATTGCGCTTTAAGCTCATTATCATCTGCCTAGCATTTTCCTATGTTGGGGTCAGCTTCCAGTCAACCGGATGCAGCTGAATACTAGTATTTTACCAGTTACTGGGTAATACTGCATGTATTTCTCATGATTGTACATCAAAACAATATTGCTTGAGTAATATTAAATATACTTGTATGAGCAACTTTACTAACTTTTACAGCAAAAACGAGATTCATAGATCACAGTCTATCTATGTTAAGTGTTTTACAGATACATGTCCTTAAATATGTGTTACTTGTATCCCTCATGTAATCCTTGTCTAATCCATATTATAATATACATTAAGGCACAGGCACATCTTCCCATTTCCAGTCTTAAAATTTAATAGTGTATTTAGTAGTGTTAGTACATTAAAATATTTAATTATTTTGCAAATTACAGAGTTAGTAATAATTCAATCAACAGTCGCAATCACTTTTTTTTAATTCTTATATTCTATCTATTACCCGTTTATAAACTCCTACTACATAAAACTGTAACTTTTCACTTTAGCATTATGAGCAATCTTACATTTAAATATTGTTATATTAAAGTAGGTATAATCAAACATTTTTAAGAGACAATGTTTCTGTGCTATGTATTGCTAAATAATAATATTTAAATGTAAGAACCATAAAGAAATTGTTAAGAACTAGTTTACAGAACATCACAGAAAATGCAGCGCGCAGCATCATTGTAAACAATTGGTTACTTGTGTGAAAATCTGTATTAAAGGATATTTGGCTAAATTCTTTCTTTGAGCCAAATTTTCATATTTATATATATATATTACTGAATAACACAAATTATTGTTGTATTCTGAAGCATTGTAAATTAACCTCAATCATAGAGCCAATCACTGTTTACCAATATTTTAATTTGAATCGCAATGCAGATGTGCTAATAAGAGCTGATAAATTATGTTAGAGCAAAAAACTTTGCACTTTTTTATTTGTTTTTATTACTTATTTATGCTGGAAGTGTATGACTTCATTTAAATCTAATAAAATATTTTAAGCACAGCTTGTTTTACTTTCACAAACAACACCCTATTTTTGGTTTCTTTCTTATAATTGCTGAGGCTTATCAATCGCAAGCGTTCGCTTGGAAACATAAGAAATAGCACAGCAAATATATAAAAAGCTAGAGTATCAAGGTACAATGTTAATACCACAAACAATAATATTATACAATATAAGCTATTCAAATGATCTTAAATAACCCCTGAGTTTTGGAAGCCTTATTTGAAGTTATAGATAGTCACATTTCATGTCAATTCATGTTAGCTATTGTTAGAAGTTCACTGTTATAACAATATACAACTGTTGAATCAACTTTCAGAAAGCAGGGGTTTGTGTGATGCTTAACACTTAATACAGTAATGTTTATACTCTAAACAACTACTATATGATCTGTAGTCTATTGAACTTAGCATAACTATAAACCGTACTTCAATGATTGCATCCATACCAAACATGTCACACAAACCTGAATAGTTCAGCGGGTGCCTCTGAGGCACTCCTGTTATATATTGATGACATCTTGAGGTCACTGACAGGGCGGAGCTGCCAGAGAGCATCCTCGGGCTCCGTCCTGCGGCGCTTGGATGTGCCGGCTTCTTCACCGCGCACCCCAGACGCCCGCTTTGTGCCTCTCAAAGACATCTTGCTTAGTTGTCCACAACCTACATGTTCACGATCCTTCTACTGCTTTACACTTAGAACGCGGTAACAACATTGTGTAGAATGTCACATCATTCACTACATGGCACTTCAGTTTGCGTTCTGTAAACCTAGAAACAATCAAATTTCTTTTATAAGCACTTTTTTAATGAGCAAAATGTTAAAAACTGCTGATGCCCTTTCTTGTGTGAATCTATAAGCCTTTTCTATCATCCGAATTGGTCACTCAACAAAATACATCAGAAAAATTTGACAGATTAAAATTAATGAGCACAGTGAACCAAACAACAAAACAATGTGCTTTACACAATATGAACACTAACTGAAAGTAATGTAGCACTGGGAAACAGTATTAAAGCCTTGTATTTAAGATAATTTAGTACAAAAGCATTTTGACTAAGAACAAAAATGTCAATTTCAGGATTCAACAATGTAAAATGTACAGGTGTTGAAGTAGTGTGATCGTGTTTCACTTCGACATAATACATCGTATGATCAATATACACCGAATTGGACTGTTTTTTAGTGGATAAGTATGAAAATGAATAACAATCCTGTTTGACGTTTCACTTTATTGCACGAGTAAAATGTATGGCGGGCCAGTGGTCGGGCCGAGTCTGTAAATATCGGCGAGCCACTTATAACAGAAGCCCGTTGACAATCTCACTTGCAGCTGTCAATAATATACAAAATGCACTCACTAGACACCACCAATGAATCCAATAATTGCATTATTTAACAATTAACCGTAAATATTTATCTCACGAATAGTCTCCATTGTAGGCTACATAACAAAGTTGACAACATAGATAGCAGCACTGTTTTGTTGCCAGATTGACGTGAGTCCTACGCATCATTTTCTCCATCGTTTCGCTATGAATGTATTACATATATACAACAAGTCGATTGTATATCAATTTGCATTAATGTACTATGTTAAAATACCTCATAATTCACATACATTTTCTGTAACAGACATTTGGCGCCATTGATCCAAAAACTACTTTGGTCACGTGACTATGTACGAATCACCAACGCAAGCCAAGTAAAATGGCCAAAACGCACATCGAGTTCATCTAATGTCATTGGTTTTGAAAGTAACTTGCCGCATAACGTATACATGGAGACAAGATTTTTAAATCCTCAATGCCGAGAATAAACCAAACACGAGCACATATTTAATAAACATTGGATTTGTCAGCAAGTAGCACAAATTACTAGAATAAATTACAACATGAACATACGAGCCAGAGATATCAATATGAAGTTACAGAAATTAGTCACCAGTTGGCGCTCTCGTCAAAAAAAGTTATTATGTTGCTACACTTAAAAAAAATGTACGACTAAAGTACAGATTATTATTAAATAGTACTTTTTCCAACAGCTTTGATTTCCTAGGAAAGCGGCCGTAACAGCCGTCATGAAAATCTGTCGCCTGTATTTTGACGCCAGTAGTATAAACTAAATCCATATTTTCACTAGTGGGGAAGCGTCAGGGTAGCCCGCGAAATTCAAATTTACTTACGTTTTTTAAAATATACACTATATTAGGCTGTATGTTGATTAAAGAATGATTCGCGACCGTAACATAATATGTATTTATAGAACTATAATCATTTAAATCAGTAATACAACAATCCTCAAATGTCAAGATATCGTGAAATAGTCATTCAATAGGATTACCTGGTCTTAAAAAGTTGTCTTGATGACTTAAATTATTATAATTCTGTAAATACATACTTGTTACAGTCGCGAATCATATAGGAACTAATAAATTACCTGCATTACAAAATCAGATTTTTTTTTAATTTTGCGTCGACTGTATCCATACTGAATATTATAAATTCGAAAGTAACGCCTGTCAGTATGTTACCTTTTCAGGCCTAAACCGCTGAACGGATTTCGATGTAATTTGGTAAGGAGATAGATGGCATCCCGGGGACGAACATAAGTTAAATTTTTTTCATAAATATAATCAGACGTGGTGATATAGGGCATGAAAGTGTGTATGAGAAACCCACGATTTCTGAAGTTAGGGATATGAAAATTCAAAATTAAGCTTTTAGTAAGAAATAAACAATTACGTGTTTAGGCGTTTTTGAAAAATCACCCCTCAAGGCGGAAGCGTCAGGGTAGCCCGCAAAATTCAATTTTTTATACGTTTTTTGCAATTCGCAAGTCAGGGTTAAGATGTATGTCAATAGCTTAGATAAATATTGCTCTATCAATAAACACTACACATTTGAAGTAAACTACAACAATAAAAAACAGTGAAAAAGCTTTATACATCGGTAACCCTTTAACCGCCCGACTTCATATCAGTTGTCGTGCCCCCAGCGCCCGGCACAGTGAATCGCAAAATAAATACAAATAAATACCTACAACAAATAGGGATGTGCAATACTTAAATTTTCGAGGTCGATATTTCATTATAATAATATTATTTGCATTTGCGAGTATGTTTAACTAACTACTACCTAAATAAGCTTTAATAACTACCTAATGGCTTCTTCTGGGTAAGCTCACTCCATCGTCGACCATATCTCTGTCGCCTCCAACCTATACTAGAGTCAAGAGCGAACTTTTCACTTTTTGTATGGATAATATGAAAAATTTAATAATTTCTATTATTGATTATTACCAACATGTAGAGTTTCGAGACGCAACGGGTGGCAAAATTTTCATTATTTTTGCGATAGGACATACCGTTTTCGAGATATAAGCAAAAGAAGAAAAAAACACTTTGCGGCCGTCAAGCAGAAAGTGAGAGAAAGAAAAGTGGTCATGCTAAGCCCGCAGTTAACAACAACCATAAAAATAAAAATATATCTTGGACAATTATATTAATAACAGTTTACCTATTGACTTAGATAGTAACGATATTTACACAATTACAATTTGTTAAACTCTTCGTCTGATATCAATTATTCATTTTCATCGCCTTCTAGAATTCGTATTAATTTTTCAGTAGTCATGATAAATTTCAATACACATCTAAATTTATCGATACACGTACGTAAAACTACACGTATAAGCACAACACTGATGGAAAATTCCAGTAGTCGGCCCTCGTTTGTGTCGTACGAAGTGGTCGTCTTTATCCGACTGGGGCGCTGGGCGTACTCACAATATAAGTTTAGAATCTATGTAGGCTAGGGGCTAAATTAACACAAGTAGATTTACTTAATTTTAAAGAAATTAAATGAAATTCACACAAATATTTGTAGAAAAATGTTTTATTAACAATTGCTGTATTTGTTTTATGGTTAACTAGCTTTTGCCCGCGGCTTCGCTCGCATTATACCGTACTTACAGCTCTTGAAATATAAACCTAGGACTTTTTTGTGTATTTTACACATTTTGACAATTTCAAATCTAGGTTTTACAAAAAAACTTCAGATCTCTGCGTTACTTTTTCAGTGAGATATCGGCGACAACGTGTTTTACACCGTTTCAATGGTGCGGCAATGGGGTTTTAGTCTTACAGCTCCTGAAATATAAACCTAGGATTTTTGTTGTATTTTTACAAATTTTGACAAATTCAAATCTGTGTTTTACAAAAAACTTCAGACTGCAGATGTTTTTACTGTTTCGACGGCGCGGCCATGGGGGTTTTAGACTCACAGCTCTTAAAATATAAACCTTGCATTTTTTCTATATTTTTCAATTTTTTTACAAATTCAATCCGTAATTTACCTACATTTCAGGTCTCTGCCACGCTTAGCTTAAAAGATCTCCGTGGCCGCGCGGTTCTACGCGATTCGATGTCGCGGCCACGTTCAAACCCTTATAACTTTTTAACCATAGCTTTGACCAATTTATGGGTTTGGAAATCAACTCTTAAAATTTTTTACAAAATATTGGCAGTTTTCTTTTTAATTTTTAATAACGCCGCCGTCGCCGCGCCTTCGGAACACACCTGTATCCATAGACATAATGACTGTATCACACATGACAAAACAAACAACCTTGAGATTATAAAATATTCTGTCGTACTAAAAACTTACAAGAATATAACCAACTTTAAAAAAAAAAAATACACTATAAAGAAAAAAGTCGGTGTCTGGATTTGTATTTTAGTTTTTGCCCCCGACTTCGAAATTAAAGTTATTTTTCACTTTGAATTGCTTTTTTTACATGAGACCATCGCGCTAGCTTGCTCTACCAAATGAAAGAGAATTTTCAGAATCGGTTCACAATTAGGTAGACGAAAACATCGATGCAACGAGCATAATAACCTCCTCTTTTGTTGAAGTCGGCTAAAAAAGCCATTATTTGGGGGCTAATAAAATAATTGTGTACTAGCTGTTGCCCGCGACTTCGTCTGCGATCCAGGATAAATAGCAGCCTATGTCCTTCTCCAGGTCATGGTCTACCCATGTGCCGAATTTCATCCAAATCCGTTCAGCCGATTTAGCGTGAAAGTGTAACAAATAAACACACTTTTGCTTAATTTATAATATTATAGTTAGGACAATTGATGAAATGCCGGTCTATCGACATTCTTAGACTCACAAAATGTACTACGATACGGTGTATGTGGTACTTAAATCAAAAACAAAACGCACTACTGTTTCTATAGTAATATAATTCAATCATGATTCGAAAGACACGTGGCGCCATCTACTATCCTAAGAACGTTATTGTTGTTTTCCTCGGGAATAGTTCTTGTTTTTGGCATGAAAGGTACCCTATGTCCGTTTCTGTACACCTGGCAACGAATATGCAAAATTTTAGGATGATAGGATCAGTGGTTTAGGCGTGAAAAGGTAACAAACAAACAAACCTACTTTCGCATTTATAATATTAGTTAGGATATTAAAATTTCATGACTTCATAACATTTTATAATATTGTAGGTAGGTAATAATAGTATTACGATACATATAGGTATTAGGATGTCATGTACCACCATAATTATAATTCCGTAAAACTTTGGCTATATCTTTGATAGTTCGATTTAGTGCTTCGATTACACTTTTGTAGGACATCGTAGGTACAGTCAGTCAGTCAAAACAGTTTACCTAAATTTCTGCAACATTCGTCCGCTTGCTGTTTTTACTAATGTTACAAACTGGCATTTCCTCCTGAGCCAAGTTTTATGAGTTCTTGTATCGAATGTTCTGTTCGGCTTCCATTTAGCAACGTGGCGGCTATTCCGGAGGCCACTGCAACAGCAACTCTGTTATTTTTCCAGATTTGAATTAAAATAAAATCAGATTTACAAGTTTATCCGTGACCTACCAGGGCATCCAAAAAAAAACTACCTTAACCACTCACGATTGTTTGCACAATCCATCAATCAATCAAAAAAGACATCCAGTAAGTATAATCGTGCAACGCCATTTTGAAAAATAATCAAAATGGTGAACCGACACGAGGCCTAAAAGGTTCAAACCCCTTTAAAAAAATATCTGGTTTTATGATTCTAAATGGCTCACTTAAAATTAATCAATATTAATTATTTTAAAATTATCAACATCTATTTGAAATACTCTAGCGCCGCCTTTGATCACACAGGTGTATTTGTGTAGGTACAGACGCCAGCAGGTCAACCTACCCGAAAGTTTCAGATTTTCCCAATCAACCTTGAACCTAATGGTTTAAGCAATAAAGTCGAAAATCTATTAAAGAAATCTGACAGATTGTAGTAGCTTGATTGATGTGCTGGCGTCTGTACATGTCGGCCAAGTTATTTTGTGTGACTAAATGGTACCTAATTATCTACTTTGGCCCAGTGGCCCGATTTTAATGAAAAACAAAGACTAAATGTTACCTCAAAATACGGACTGTTACAATATTTCCAATCCAAAAATAGGTAACTAGGTACCTACACAAACATTTCAATTTTACCTATATGTGAATTTTAAAATGATCCCCTGTTATGTTACAAAAACGCTGAAATATAGAATTAGTCTAATTACTCTAAGCGCTGAAACATGTAACTTGAAACAGAAGGGAATAGAAACACTATCTCCAATCAAACTATTTATTAGGTAAGTACTAATTTAGACAGAGTTTCGTTCTTACTTAGTATACGATACAGAATGCCTACAAAAATGAGCTCCCGGACTATTTAAAGGCATCACCCTTTCCCGATGGGTGGGGCGCAATGCAACCGCAGATAGTGGCGCCACGGCACGATGGTGGCGCCGAGTCAATAAAGCTTCCATAATTATGTTTATTTTGGCGGTGCTCGGCTGTTTCCGCTGGCATGGCTGCTTCCACGGGCTTGGCTTTGGCATGGCTGCTTCCACGGGCTTGGCTTTGGCATGGCTGGCGTGGCGGGACAATTACAAGGCTGGCATGTGGCGTGGCGTTACAAACTGTTTATTTCTTACCAAAAGCTTAATTTTCAACTTTCATATCCCTAACTTCAGAAATCGTGGGTTTCTCATACAAACTTTCATCCCCTATATCACCCCGTTTGATTATATATTTTATAAAAACATGTAGCCTATGTCCGTCCGCGGGATGCCATCTATCTCCTTACCAAATTACATCGAAACAAACGGTTTAAACGTTTGTTTACAGTATGTCTGTATGTTAGATACAGACATACTGACAGACGTTACTTTCGAATTTATAATATTAAGTATGGATACAGTCGACGTAAAGTAAAAAAAAATCTGATTTTGTAATACCGGTAATTTATTAGAACCTTTAATACTTAGGCACGTTTATTTCCATATAATTCACACAGAGGCCACAATGCTTCCGTCTGGACAACGCATTACTAGTTATGAGCCAATCTGCAACAAATATAGTTCGGGGGTGAATATTCGACCTTTTAACCGCCCGTCATTACCTTCCGCCAAAAGTTGATGAAAGAGAATATATTTAATGAAATATTTCAGCAATTCCTGATTCTGGTCCTTAAGCAGATTCTGGGAATTGATGAAATATTTCATTAACGATATTCTCCTTCATCAACTTTTGGCGGAAGGTAATGACGGCGGTTAAAAGGTCGAATATTCACCCTCGGGCAAATCGTATTGTAACATACCGCCCGCGATACCTGTAGGTCATCATATTATGAGGTCTACAGCTTACATAATTCGATTTTCCAGAAATATACTTACTATTGATATATTTCCACCCACACTGGAGAAAGTAGTGGAGAGCTGCCTCTATGTGCTGTAGTAAAACTACGTGATATTCTGCATGTTGCGTGTTGGGTAGTGTTACATAATCAACGCAGCAATCAATCAATCTACTAACCCATTCGCACTTCGTACTGCACTTGCTAACGATGCAGTGGATTGTGAATAAAATTTCCACGAACCCGTTATGCGAAAAAGATCACGTTTTTGCTTTTAGCAAAAATAATAGAAATTGATACTAATAAAATTTTATTCAAGTTATTACAGTTTTATTTTGTTAACAGTTTATATATTAAAATTTATACGATTAACTCTAAGAATACATACTATATTATTATTACTAATGGATTATAATATAATAACTACCTCTAAATTAAATAAATGATAAATTTTCATGATTATCTTCTTTTCGGCTTACTAATAAAAAATGTACAAGTATCAAGGTTAACAAAATTAAGTTGTTGTGTAATGTATTGAGTATGTATAAACTTTGAATATTAGAAATGTGCAAGTACCTTTATATATTTTTTGTCATTTCATACAGTTTTTATTAGCAAGTCTATAGCTTTTATAAAGCCGCAGATCCAACGAAATATGTAGAATTACTGTATGTTACAAATATTATCCAGTACATCTTTATTATCTAAACCTTATAAATTACCCTTTCCGGTTATAGAATATTAATTTACAAAGTGATTATTTGAAGTGCTTAATAAACTTCGTTGTTTAATATGAAAGATAATTTTCTCATGGAATGATGACTAATTATAATTACAATAAATACACCGAAACGCAGTAATTTTATGAATTAATACTTAACCCCAACTAGGTTATTGTTCATCAGTTTATGTATGGCGATCTCGTGACAGCAACTACCGTAGGCTGGCTCCGATGTTACAATGACGTACCAGTTACTTTCATTTTTTTAAATTGTGCACGACAAACCGGTTCGCTCTGCGAGTCTGACTCACACGCCGACACACCGCTTGTCATTTCTAAATTAAACCTAACGCCATCTATCGGCACCTTAAGCAAACTAGGGTCATGTTACATGAAACTATCGTAGTATGGAAGTTAATTAATCACTTTATTAACATGAGTAATTGATATCATATTTTAATACATACTAATAAGGGTTTGTACATATTTAACAGTAGTTTTTAATTTATTATGCTAGAACAAAAACAGGAATTTATGTTTGTGACATTTGATAGTTTGGTACTTAGTAGCAAATGGCACGGTTCGTTAGATTTTGGTTCGTTTGCGTAAAACGAACATCAAACACGAATAGTATCGTGTAGGTATATATAGTATAGGTAGCTATAGTCTTGGAAGTATCAGGAAAAATATCACAGATAATTTGCAACAAAACCAACGTCGATTAAATAAATCAACGAGTTTGAAATAACTGATACCGATGCCTTAGTTCACAATTCCAGTAATTTAATTCTGAAATGCCAATTTTGAGGAGTTTTATAGTTTTGACGTGACAGTTTAATAAATCAAAGTAAAATAATAAAACAATTATGCATGTAAATATTCATAAAATTAGTCCTATAACTCCACCACATCTCAATATTGTAATATTAGTATAAACATACATTAAAAAAAAAAAAGCTAAGTAAACATACAACCCCCATTCAATAAATTTCTGCACTAAGATTAATGAAAGGAGCACGTGACTAAGTAATAACAGCCGCACGGGCCGATCCATCGGGTTAAGCTACGCTTGCCGGGGTTGGTCTGCGGATGGGTGACTATCTGTAACATACCGAGATCCCTCCGTACCTCGGACAGCACATTAAGCCGTTGATCCCCGCTGTCATATTGCGTTGTGTCAGTTTGCGCATATTGAACTACCGTTAACCCGTCTCTTTCTACCAAAAACGTAGTTTACAGTTGTGTTAAAGTAAGTTCCATGAACGGTCCATGAATGTTATTAATGACCTTTATTTTCGTGAAACCAAATAATAATAATAATATCCTGGGACATTTACACACGGTCATCTGATCCCATTTTTTTTTTTTTTTGTAAATACATACTTATACAGGGTTATTGGTAAAACACTAAAAACCTCTTAAGGGGTCATTGTACTCATCATTATGGGACCAAACCTGAAATCGCGAAAAAAGAATCAGCTGTTCAGTACATTTATGTTTGATTTTTTTCTCGCGATCAGGTTTGGTCCCATAGGAAAAATTGTTCATAATGATGAATACAATGACCCCTTAAGAGGTTGCTGGTGTTTTACCAATAACCCTGTATAAGTATGTATTTACAAAAAAAAAATGGCATCAGATGACCGTGTGTAAATGTCCCAGGATATTATTATTATTTCCTTTATTCATTTTAAGAACTTATTAAATACATTTTTAAATATTTTTTATAAAAAACATAAAAAAACATTTAAAAATATAAAAAATAGTGATCCGCCAGTAGCGGGAGCAAAGTCCAAGCTACCTTATTATTATTATTTGGTTTCATGAAAATAAAGGTCATTAATAACATTCATGGACCGTTCATGGAACTTACTTTAACACAACTGTAAACTACGTTTTTGGTAGAAAGAGACGGGTTAACGCTAGTTCAATATGCGCAAACGGAAAAAGAGTATAATGTTTAGTATATTTGACACAAAAAAGCAAACATTTTAAATTTTGTTGTTAGAATGTACCTACAATTATGAACTAAGCCATCGATATTCAGTTGCAATTTTGTCATGCAAGTTTTGAATCAGAGTGATAAATTGCCGCGCTAACTCGCTTGATAGAAAGATTATGCCCCAGCCAGAGCTTGGAGCGTTATTACATAATAATCCTTGCAGTAGGAAACACATTTACATCAACACTAACACAACCCATACGCAAACGAAAGATGTATTATTTTACGTAGAAGAAAACAAATTATTTCATTTAAGGAGGAAGCGTCAGGGTAGCCCACGAAATTCAATTTTTCTTATGTTTGTTGCAATTTGCACGTCAGTATTAAGTTATATGTAAAATAAAGTATGATTTGCGGCCGTAACAAATATGTTTTTTTACAGAATTATATACAATAGAAGCAGTAATACAACTCCTTAAGTTAGTAGAATCCTAAAATGTCAAGATTTCATGAAATGTCATTTTTTGGGATTACCTGGACTTAAAAAGTTGTATTGATCACTTTAATGATTCTAATTATGTAAATAGATACTTGTTACGACCGCAAATTATAATATAATACCGACTTGTAAATTGCATAAAACGTCAGAAAATTTGAATTTCGCGGGCTACCCTGACGCTTCCCCCTTAATCGGGAGAATATGACACTTCTATTGCATAGGAGAAAAAGAAGAAATACTATATGTATATCTAACTTTCAAAGTTCACGTTTCG
Source organism: Dicycla oo (assembly GCA_948252095.1). Lineage (NCBI taxonomy): Eukaryota > Metazoa > Arthropoda > Insecta > Lepidoptera > Noctuidae > Dicycla > Dicycla oo. The sequence continues at coordinate 39,357,892 of OX411709.1, read as the reverse complement.
GACTAATATGTTACATACAATATAAGACCAGTTTGATTAATCAGGACATAAACTCCGATATTTAAACAAAACTAAAATAAATAATTAGAGTTATTTAAAAAGATAAAGCTACGGTTTTCAAGCAGAGCGGTGGCTACAGTGACGGCTGTCATGAAAACGATGACAGCGGCAAAGATTTAAACCGCCAAAGATGAAAATCTCGGTTAGAAAATTACCGATTTTCATGACGGCCGTTATATGTCGGAATCGCTTTCCTAGAAAACCAAAGCTTAACAGATCAAAACGTAGGGGAATTCTTCCCACATAGCACACAGTACATACTGGCCTCAAATAAAAACTTTATATCACGGTTACATACCGCACACCTAGATAAAGGGTGGCACAACTCAAAATACTTAGTTTTTCAGGAACAGCAAAAAAACGTTTTATTAGTTTTCTATTAGACCGATTTAAAATATTGTTGTATGACGTTGTATTTTATATTAATGGAGTTTTGTACACAGGTGTTTTTGGAGTTACGTAGTTTACGGTGCAGATTACGCTAATCGCCATGTCTCGATTTTGGATTATTTCGAGTTGCGCCACCCATTATCTAGGTGTGCGATATCAAAGATGGAGGCCCTAATACCCAATACAGTACATTGTTAGTTATTATTACCTAATAAAGATGTGTTCTTAAAACTACATAACCGCTACTCTTTGTTATTTTTGGTATACAATCTTAATAATACAACTATTTTTTATATTAATACGTTCAATTCCATATGATAATATTGTAAGCCTCATTAAATAACAATAGTGTTTGTAATATTGGTGTAATTGGCGCCGAATTACTTGTTCACAAACTAAATTAAATTTAAGTGAGTGCACACTTTTCTTTCTATTTCATTTAGAAAAGGACAGAAGATAAATATTAGTTTAGTCCTGTCAAATTAAGATACTCCATAGAAAAGTTTAGACGTAATTAAAAAATTGTCTACTAAAAATACGATACGAATTTGACAGGACTACACTAATATTTATCTTAAATGAAATAGAACGAAAAAGAACTTTAATTTAATTTCTTTTGTGAACAAGGGAATCGGCGCCATTGTCTTTCTATTTGGTCAACAAACTACGAAATTACTTTTGGATTTCTCTCTATGCTCTTCTTGCTAAATATTGCGCAAACGCTTTGGGCGCGTTAAGACGCTACCGAGCGCACAGTGACGCCCTCATCGTTTGTTTGGTTATTTCTTTTAGTTTAGAATGAAAATGCAGAAAATGAGCACATTAAGTTGTGCTCCACAAGACAATACGTTATTATTATTATAAACAGTAGTTTTACATTGTTAAGTTTTATTGTAATCATTAAAACGGGAAATGGTGGCCACTTTTCCGTTTTAATGATTACATAAAACTTAACAATATAAAACTACTGTTTATAATAATAATAATAACGTATTGTCTTGTGGAGCACAACTTAACGTGCTTATTTTCTGCATTTTCTTTTTAAATTAAAAGAAATAACAAAACAAACGATGAGGGCGCCACTGTGCGCTCGGTAGCCTCTTAACGTAATATTTCGCGTTAGTCAGATGGTAAGTCGAAAGCTTTTATAGTAACAACTCGAGGAGAAGCTTGCACCAAGGAGTTCACATTGCAGCCGGTTAGTTAACCGCCTAGCCTTTAGAATAGTCGCTCGGCTCGCACGTACTTGGTCACAATTCTAACCTAATCCATTTGCTCGTTGTGCCCTCGCATAGTTAGTGCGACTATATCGGGTCGCGCGTGCTTGGTCACACTTCTAACCTAACCTATAATTGAACATCATGCAGGCCGTTTAGTTAAAGGGCTAGGCGGTTAATTAAACGGCTGATTAAACCAATTCGCTGCGACATCTACAGTATATTAACCGGGGCGAAAATGTGACGGTAATCTTTGTCTAACAAATTGGTTTGGATATTTTGGAATAATAATACAATGAGAAAAGAAAAATCCACCAGCACGATAGCTTCATCGATTGGTCCACTTAATAGCGGCCACACAAAATCATACAGAGCGTGCTAGATTGAAAAACCAAGACGCCTCGGAGCGACTGAAGTTTAGCTAAATTAATATGATTGTTTACTTTTACAAATCTAAGTCAAAACCTTACAAATCTAAGTCCCATAATAAGACCAGCCTGTTACTGGCCCTTTCTGCATAGGCTTATTCTCATACAGAGAAGGCACGAGCATTGATCACCACGTAAGTCCTCAGGATGTTTTCCTTCACAGATGTCAGTGATGTCCAAGGTAAACATAGAAAGTACATATTATTTGAAAAACGTCGCAATGATACATAATAAAAATAACTTAAAATAAATCTATCTGTAGTTAACTTATTCTACATCCATCCAAAGGACCGTAACACTAAATTTACCCCGCTACACCCCTATACATATCATACTGTGTTAATATTCGTATAAAATTACATACTTACTACAAAATGATTAATTATTGTACTACAAGATGAAAGTACACACAGCTACATATCAAGCTACACATTTCCAGTATAAGGTGATCTCGCATTGTATAGGATTTCCTTACAATGAGAGGTCAGCTTATACTGGAAAAATACAGCAAAATGTAGCCGTGTATACAAAGAAGAAACGTTATCAAAACTTGTAAAAACCTTTAAAATACTTGTAGAAAGTTTGAAATTGATCTCTCACAGACTACATAATTACAAGAACCATATTTCTGTATAGTAATTTAATAGTAGTAAAGATCAATTTGTATTGTCATTTGAAACAGATCAGTTTAAAAAAATGTAGTCCGTATGAGATCCACTCGACGTCTATACATAGACAGATTAACACATATCCTGTATCATCAGATCCATTAATTACTATCAGTCCTTTACAATTTGCGTACAGTTTAACAAACCTATTTTCATTTCCACTGTAAATTCAATTACACAATCTACAAATTATCTAAGAGAAATTCAGGTTATGTTACTAAAAACAGGTACTTTACATCACTCTTTATGAATTTAATTAAAACATTGGAATAATGGTTTTAAAAGATAAAATGTGTACATAAATGCCTCGAATTAAGTGCCGGAAAATTACGTGCTGACAATAGGTAAAAAAAGGAATGATTATTTGAATACAAGGTTTGAATGTAACGTTTTAGTGTGATACCTTAAGGCCAGGTTTTCCGGGCCTGTAAGCCTTTGAAACGCTACCTCCTCCTCCCCCAAATGCAGAGCGACGTATTTATTTACGATGCACCGCCAACTATTTCACATATTTTGTCGTTACGCATGAGTATGCGCAAATGTGGTTTCAGATTATTGGGCTTCTTCAGAGGTGGATTCTATGAAGATTAGTTTTCTTCGGTAACTCATGTTTGACGAACTGTTGATACTGGTATCTGCAATGTTCCGAAATAGTATTTTTTCTCGTTAAGGCCGTTTGTCCACCGCCACGTCAACGAGAACGAGATGACGGCGCCGAAGTAGCGATACATACATTTACTATGGCCGCGTGTCCACCGCCACGTCAACGAGAACGAGATGACGGCGCCGAAGTAGCGCTACATGCATTTACTATGGCCGCGTGTCCTCCGCCACGTCAACGAGAACGAGATGACGGCGCCGAAGTAGCGCTACATGCATTTACTATGGCCGCGTGTCCACCGCCACGTCAACGGGATGTCAACGAGAACGAGATGAAGGCCCCGAAGTAGCGCTACATACATTTACTATGGCCGCGTGTCCACCGCCACGTCAACGGGATGTCAACGAGAACGAGATGAAGGCCCCGAAGTAGCGCTACATACATTTACTATGGCCGCGTAGCCACCACCACGTCAACGAGAACGAGATGAAGGCCCCGAAGTAGCGCTACATACATTTACTATGGCCGCGTGTCCACCGCTACGTCAACGGGATGTCAACGATAACGAGATGACGGCGCCGAAGTAGCACTACTTACATTTACTATGGTCGCGTGTCCTCCGCCACGTCAACGAGAACGAGATGACGGCGCCGAAGTAGCGATACATACATTTACTATGGCCGCGTGTCCACCGCTACGTCAACGGGATGTCAACGAGAACGAGATGACGGCGCCGAAGTAGCGCTACATACATTTACTATGGCCGCGTGTCCACCGCACACCACCACCGGGACGTCACGTTCGTTTCAAATAATCTCGTTTCTCGTTGACGTCCTGTTGACGTTGAGCGGTGGACAAACAGTGTATTAAAGGTTATGGGTTACAAACGTAAATAAATATAATCGTTTACACGAGTTCGGAGGGGGATATCGACAACACAAATAGGCTACAACGATTATTCAACTATTACTTAGTACAGCAACTGTATGGTTGTCTTTATGGTTGTCGACACTAAGATATGGTATAATGTTTTGGGGGAATGCCACTGGGAGAGAAACAGTCTTCAAAGCCCAAAAGAAATGTATCCGGGCAATATGTGCCGATACTTGTAAACCACATTTTATAAATTTAAAAATATTGACATTCCCATCACTGTATATTTATGAACTAGCATTAGACATAAGGAATAATATAAATAAATATGAAACATTAAAAAGTACCAGGCTTGCCAGTACACTTCGAGCAATACGACATAGAACAGTTATGTTTGATAAGAGTGCGTTCTGTATGGGCCCTAGAATATATAATAAATTACCTAATAATATAAAGGAAGCACCGAATTTCATATCATTTAAAAATAGATTAAAGACGTTTAAATGATAAATGTATCTGATTAAATTTTAAATTAAACAATGTAATTAAAATGATATAATTAATAAATTTGAATTAATATTGTACTGTTAATATTCGTTTTATATATTACAATAGATTATATATATATATAGATATTTGCACACCTATTACGGTAGAATATGGTATAAAGAACTTTATTATTATGTATCACCTCATGTACCTACCCATATTCAAGCAAATAAATGATTTGATTTGATTTGATTTGAAGCTATAGGTTCAAGGTCATATATATGGAAACATCAGGATTCCATATGGAATGTCATGGAACATTCTATCTTAGTACACATTGATTCAAATTCTTCGTGTATTGCCAGCAAAGGGATGTAATACGCATACTTTCAACAACTTATTTATGGGCACTAGACAACCGATGTTTTTATAAAGCTTTTGTCATTACTTTATTTTAAGCAATGTTTTGCGTTAGTCTGGTTGTAAAAACAAACGTGGGAATCACTTGCGCAAAATGACAGCGCTTTTTACCCGACTGCCCCATAACAAGGGTATGTTCTTTTTAAAGTAACGTATTTATTGCCGGTCTATTCTGTGCAAATCTCACCGTGAAAACTTAGGTGAGGTGAGCGTGGAGTGAGCTGATAATAGTGTCAATCCCTAAATTGAATGACGGCTCTCTTCAACTAAGTTTTCACGGTGAGATTTGCACAGAATAGACCGGCAATACGTTACTTTAAAAAGAACATACCTTTCTTATAGGGCAGTCGGGTAAACAGCGCTGTCATTTTGCGCAAGTGATTCCCACGTTTGTTTTTACAACCAGACTAACGCAAAACATTGCTTAACACGTTCTGTGCGGCCGACACGTATGTGCGATTTTCGAACGTTCACCAAGTGCTACCGTCGCATATGCGTGTCCATACAATTTATGTACTTCCTTCGAATGCGGCGCGCCGCACCTGTGGGTTTTTTGTAGCAGTGAATGTGTTAAAATAAAGTAATGACAAAAGCTTTATAAAAACATGTTCAAGCAGTTCTGTTCCACCATGCACTGTTTTAATCGACTTCCAAAAAGGAGGAGGTTAACTTAATTTCATTGTGGCCAAAATGAATTACAAAGTTTTAGGGATGTTCTAGCAAGATGGACGATACTTATCTTTTACAGATGGAATAGAAAATTGGATCGGATAAATAACTATTTCTATGCCTACAGCCTGTTTCTGATTTTTAGATTTGTAAAGTATTTTGTGTAAGCGGTACAGTCATATGATTAGTTTATACGTATGTTCCATTTTTAGAAGTTGTCTTTTTTTTGTATTTATTTGTTATTTAGGTGTCCACTGTGCTATATGCTCACCCATTTACCACTTTTCACTCCTTTACCCACTGATACTAACTTTTAACCCCTCATCATAACTGATGAGGGTAAAAGCAGTCAGTAATAATAATAATAATCAATACATGCATCCTTAAAAAGCATTATTTATAGATTTCATATACTTAATAGTATTAAATTTCAACAATAAATACATCCATTATTACAATAATTTGAAACTTATTATGTATTACAAGTGCAATCATGGTGATTATCAATGCTTCAAGAAAATATAAAAGGTGATAATACGAATAGAGATTCTGGACACATTTAAATCCGTGTTCCGTCTATTTTTAAACGCAAGCATTAATATTGTCCTGTTTAGACAAGACAATTTCTAGAAAGTAATGAAAACATTCTGAAAAAAGAGTTCCTACCGAACGCCGGTCTTACAAAAATTTGGCATTCAACATTCTTTAACTACCTACCTACTAACCTACATTTATGTTTTGTCTCGGGATGATTATTTCGGCTACGATTTGATCAGTTTTTACTACACATTAGATGATAAATATAGATTCCTGGTTTGCTAGGAGGAAGTCTGTAAAGTTGTTGATTGGTGCGATCGACAGCAGCGACATCTGTCCATTGGGTGGCCAAGCGAGGTTGGGCCCGAACACCACGGCGAGGTTGTTCGTAGTCATCCTGTTGAGACAGCTCCTGTCTTGTACCTGTGTGAGAGCAGTTATTCAGTAGGGAAGATTAGACTTTATCCACCGCGTTTTACAACTGATAATCTGAAGAACACGGCTCCGCACGCGTTGATGACATTGTGAAATAAAATGTTTATTTCTGTAATTAGATCTTCTAAACACTTTTACACGTCAATATTTTAAAAGTAAATAGCGCCGGCTTTTCCTAGCTGACTGGTTCCTGAGAAGAAATGCCGAAACAAACTAAGAGATCATGGTCTCTTTCAAAGTCCCAATATTATATTATTAGGATTTTATGTGAGTCTCTAACAATGCAGGACCATATCTGGAAGGGCCTTTTGAAGAAAGAGCCATTGCAGCTTTGAGTTGACCTGTCCCAAGAGATACAGGCAGCATGATGCCGTCTGTCATCGTGTAGCTCAACCCTATTTTAGGATTGGTTTGGTGGAACGACAGAAATTTTACTTCGCGAGTTTAATTTCAATTATATTAGTCGATCAATCAGTCGAGTTTATAAGAGGTATTTTTGAACCAATAGAGAGTAAGCACAAACCTTCCACAGAAACTGGAATATATATTTCAGCAACTTGTAGTTGTCAAGTGGCAGCCGCTCCAGAATCAGGATCTTTACTTTGCGCGGTTTGTCTCGAGCTGACCAGTCTATAAAAGTAGAAAAAAAAGGTTAGAAGCAAGTCACATCATCTCAATTTTGTAATTATTTAACACATTATCTGCTTAATTTTTTATGCAAACGCTTCTTTATGCTACACCCTTACCGACCCTTTTTTTACGATGTTTTCGAAACAATAGAGATGCACAACGAACGCACAGGTGCGGCGCGCCGCACTCGAAGAAAGTTATGAAAACGCGCATGTGCGTCTGCCGCGTCTAATGTATTAAAGACAGTTTCTTCACCTTTGGATAAGTTCGGATTAACTTTAATTATCTACAAATCCTGTTCCGTTATAAAACTCATTGTATAGTCATCATAGAAACATCTTGAAAAAACATGCTACTGCTATATACATAGAAAACACACTGCTGTTGTGTATTTCGTGTTTCACGAATTGTGTCCGAAAACGTTATTGTTTAATTCTTTTAGAAAAACTCACTCGGGAAATCCATAATCTCGTCGTACAAATCAAAGGTCAGAAGCGGCTCCTCCAGACCCCCGAAGAAGGTCTTCAATAGAACGGCTGCATTGTGGGGGTCGTTTCTGAAGCGAAGAGGCTCACCGCGGTTGCAGGCCCGCTGGAGTTCCTTTATCACTGACATGTTGGCCGAGCGACGGAATATACCCTCGGTCTCTAGAGCTGAAAACAAGGCTTATTTTATAACACGTTCCCTCGAGAAGAGCGAATAAAAGATACATCTCAGGAAACTGTTGAATATATTTTGCTCCTGCGTCATCAAGTGTCTGATCAATTTATCTACAGGCGAGCCTCACGTCGCTGTTACGATTAGTTAAGAGCATTCGCATTAGCTGATATAACATTTGACAGAAATAAGCTAGACAATTTGCGCACTGTTCACAAACCTTTCCTGTATATATACGTACTATACAGGAAAAGTTTGGAAACAGTGCGCAAATTTTCAGGTGTTCTACCAATGGATATGAACAACTTTCACTATGGAACCGATTCTGAAATCACGAAAAATGGTTCTGCTGTTTCATACAAAAGTTCAATACCGACTCGAACAAAATCTTTGAAACAGACAATTTTTTTTTCGTGATTTCAGAGGTGGTCCCATAGTGAAATTTGTTCATATCCATAGGTAGAACACCTTGTTTCAGTCTTACACCAACTCACTATCTCTTTAGGGTTCCGTAGTCAACAAGGAACCCTTATAGTTTCGCCATGTCCGTACGTCCGTCCGTCCGCAGCTTAGCTCAGAGACTCTTAGTACTAGAAAGCTATAATTTGGCATGGATATACATAGTAAAATAAAATCATGAATAAAAACGTAAAAAGTAAAAACTCGGAAGTAGGGGCCGGTTACCACCGGCCACCACTGCTCTCTGCGCTCCCAGTGTAGAATAGCTCTAAAGAAAAGTCGTGAGCTATCCACTTACCATCAGGTTGTGACAGAAATTCAACACACTGCCTCACGACTGGCGGTATAGCGTCCGTCATATTAGTATTATTTTCGGCTATGAACGCCAGAGAAACGCCAAACTGTTGAGTTGGCGGCGGTGACAGACTGTCCTTTGGTATATTTTTGAGCTTGGCGATCAGCGAGGTCTCGGTTGGGGCCGAATCCTGACGAGCCGACTCGGCAGCTCTCGGGTTCTTCGACAGCAACAGCTTGTCGTACCTAAAACAATTATTTTGTTGTTAGAACTTGCTCCAGTGACTATGGTAAAGTTGAAGGTAGAATCAGATGTCATGCTTCATTGTTACAGACTACACACCATCGATTTCAACACTACGAGTGCTGATCCAACTGTTATTGCATTGCCTTTTAAGTTCTCGAGAGCCACGCTGATTCATGTATACACACACACGTGGCTCTCCTCAATGATAGTTGGTAGATGAGGTGCTACACCACACTTAATTCTACCCTTACTTAATTCTGCCTATCTCCTGAGCAGCATTGGGCAAAGAAGCTGCATTGCTTGCCGACAAGATGTCGGTGAGTCAACATCTTTACGGATCCAGCCGATCTATTCTGTAAAATGTCTCCGTGAAAACGCAGGTGGAGTAAGCTTGTAAGTGGGCTGACATTCCACCTGATGCTGGGGACTGAAACTATTGCCAGCTCACTTCACCTAAGATTTCACGATGAGATATTTACAGAATACCACTGCAGCTGGTACAGCTCTTACCAGATCAAGCTGAATGCCCCGTAAATCGTGAACAGTAAAATTCGAAGCAGCTGCTGGCTCTTGTTTCATGTCCAACACCTCCTCAATGTTGTCATTTTGCTATAACCCATTCAGCTTGCCAGCAGCCTGATGTACCATCGGCCTCGGTGCCACTTCTAGAATACTAGAATCAATTCTATTTTCTTGTTAATTTTTGACGATTTAAAGTGCGTTTTATGTGATGTGGCTATCTATCTATACTAATAAAATAAAACTGAAGAGTTTGTTTGACCTATAGTCGGATTTGAAAAAATATTTTTGCATTTGATAGTCTGATTCTTGAGGAAAGTTATTTAACATCACGTTACGACCCTTTGGAGCAGAGGAAAAAGACAGAAAGAACGCTAAGATTGCGTGGGCGAGCGATGCAATGCTACGCGGTGAGGCGGAGGCCAAAATTTCACGCGGACGAAGTCGCGAGCATAAGCTAGTTTGAAATAAACATCGCAAAAGTTCTAAATACATGCGGACCAAAATCAATGAAAAATCATGATCAGTAGAGACACTATTTGGTCCAATATAAAAAACTTTTTCCCTGTGTCTTTGGATCTGTATTTTAGTTTTTTGCCACCGACTTCCGAAATTAAAGTTATTATTCACTTTGAAGTGTTATTTTGGAAGTTGGTTGTGTTTTCTGGAAAAAGTGTTTTATTTTTCGCTTTTCAGGGGGTCAGTTTGTAATTTATCTAAGTTACAATATTCTAATGTCAACTGCTCATCACCTTTTTCAAAATATGTATTGCTTTTCCCGATGCAGGGATGTTAATCGTTGAGGAGTTCTCCTGGTAAGTAGGTACCAGAAGAACTCCACATCAACATAAGCATTGTGATTAATAAAGTACCTAATCAAATCGCAACCCGTGAAATACTTATTATTGAGTAGTTCGAATGGCCATCTCTGATCTTCATCATCAGTTCCACTTGACCAAATGGTGCTTTCCAAGAACAAATGCACGAATTACTATAATAAATACCCAAATCGCTATAGGTGTGCCTATAACATTTGAAGAGTTCCGTCGATTTCTCCAGGATCCCATCATCAGATCCTGACCTGATGACAATGGGACCGACTAGAAGGTATACCCTTTCAAACGAAAAAATAATTTTCCAAATCAGTTCAGCCGTCTTCGAGTAATCGGGGAACATACATAAAAAAAAAGATTCCGACAGACTGAGAACCTCCTTCTTTTTTTGAAGTCGGTTAAAAATGTAGGGTAGTTAAAAAAATACTCACTCAAGGACCGCGTCAGGTATGCACAGCTTATCCAGATTTAGATACTGCTGCAGCTCGTGTAGGTAGTTAACATACATCATTTTTCTACCAAACTTGACGCTTATGGCTGGCTTTAGCATCTGCCACACTACACGTATGAAGTTCGTCGGGTGTACGAGATACAAGGCTTTTAAGTTTTTCTTGTATTTTCTATCGAATGCCCTGTAGGCTCTCCAGAGCCAGGAAAGTGGGGGTTTGTTCTTGCTGGTCAGACCACAGTGCAAGTACACGACGCTATAGTCTTGTTCGACGTACTTGTCTAGTGTGAACATCAGGTACCTGAAACGATAACAATTATCAAAATAAATTATTGCTCGACGACAACACAGCTTTGGGGATGAAAACATCTGGTGAACATCGCCAAAAGATCGCATAGGTAGGGAGAAAAGTTTCAACAGGTCAATCTGCCTAGCCTTTTCCCAACTATGTTAGGGTCGGCTTCCAGTCTAACCGGATGCAGCTGAATACCTACATGGAGCGACTGCCTATCTGACCTCCACAACCCATTTACTGGGTTGCGGATACCCCTTGGTAAGACTGGTTGTCAGACTTTCGAGCTTCTGACGACCCGTAACGACTGTCAAAGATCCTCGAATGACAGCCGGGACCAACGGCTTAACGTGCTTTCCGAGGCACGGAGGAGTCTCGGTATGAAAAGATGGTCACCCATCCACAGACCAACCCCGACAAGCGTAGCTTAATACATTAGGCGCGGCAGACCCACATGCGCGTTTTCGGACGTTCACCAGGTGCTTGACGGCGCGTAAGCGCGTCCATACAATTTACATAACTTTCTTCGAGTGCGGCGCGCCGCACCTGTGCGTTCGTTGTGCATCTCTATTGTTTCGAAAACATCGTAAAATAAGGGTCGGTAAGGGTGTAGCATAAAGAAGCGTTTGCATAAAGAATTAAGCGGATAATGTGTTAACCTGATGGATCGACTCGTGCGGTTGTTATTATTTAGCCACGAGCTCCTCAAAAGTTTCAACAGTTGCAGAATTCAAAACGTATCAGAAACGAACTCACGAATAAAATAACTTTCATTAAAAAAAAAAACAACTTAACAGCTTCTGAAGTTGGTGCCAAGCTAAGGTGCATGGAAGAATTGAAGACACCGACTTCAGAAGCTGTTAAAATTATTTTATTCGTATTAGGTTTTTGAAATCACTTTTTACTTTATTAAAAGTAAACTTATTTTTCCAATTTTAGTTGAATATACAATGGGCATTGTTCATATTTTTTTATATGTTGTAATTGAAAAACCATTTCGAGGAATAGCGTTACTGATCATTACGGACTAATTAATCATGAAAAATATTCATATTTTATTAATATTTTCGATAAAATACGATTGATCTTGTTTGCCCTTCAAATTGTGTTAGCTTTGGCCATACAGTTTTGTTTCGTTGCCTGAGAAAATAAAAAGTAAGTGGCAAGTATTATCTGTAGTCTATCGTGTCAGTGTCAAAAATATAAATTATTTACATTAAAATCTTTTACAATATTTCAATATTCTTGCGACTTGCCTCATAATCTCGTATTATCTCAACACATATTGGAAAAGAGTTATGGAATACAGGTAGTGCTTTGTTCCAACTTGCAGCAATAATAGTGCAAACAAAATGTTTGTTCGTATTAGAGAATACTTGCGAGAAAATTGGTGTCATGTGTGTGTTTATACAATGTATTATTGTTGCGAAGATTACATCTTCCAAAACCACTTTCCGTTTAAAACTTGCTACTGTTTCGGACGAAATTTCGAAAAATAAGATTGTATTTGTAAATAAGAAAACCGGTCAAGAGCGAGTCGGACTCGCGCACCGCGGGTTCCGTACTATCATATATATATCATCATATATATATTTAAAAAAATGTGCTATTTAGAGACATCGTTTTATTTTTCCTGTAATATTTACACAAACTTCTATGTCGGTATTTTTTTTTACGTTTTTCATCAAAAGTCGAAAATTATACGGCCTAAAAAATAAAGAAAAATTGTTTGAGAATGTGCAAACGGCACTCTTTCATATGATATCCCACATGCCCTAGTAGCCCCTTTCAGTCCCTGTTGCAAAAAAAAATCTGTATTTTTATTTCTTTCTTATTTTAAAATAGTTGGGCAAACGTCATCGACCGAGCCAAGGGAGGCACTTTTTAAGGTTCCGGCAACCCGTACAAACTTATTAGTTTGCACCGGTGATTCGGGCAGTAAGAATCCTTAATATTCTCTCGGCGTTTGGACATATTTTCTTGCTCTTTGGCGGAATTCCATGAGATATCCGGCTGTGACAGACTGAGTCGCACAATAAGGGTTCCTTTATCATTTTGGTACGGAACCCTAATAACATTGATTCGATTTTGTATGACGTCTATTGACACTTTGACAGATGTGAGCTGGATGATGTTGTGTTGACAGATTTAAATTTTTAATTATGTACTAGTGAGGCAACAGCACGTACTTTTGCGCACCCTGATGACGTCACCTACCTTGAAAATATAAAATATTTAAATATATATTTTTAAAATAACTATTGAGCCAATCATCAAAATATTCAAATTAGTTTCTCAAAATGCTCTAAATTTTCAAAAAATAAAATAAAATGTAATGGTTAAAAATTTTAGACAATCCCCATTACATAGGCCCAAGAGGAATGAAAAGAAGAATCATCAAAATCTGCTTAGAAATACCGGAGATACAGTACATTTATGCATATAACTTCGTACATAAGAATAATTACCAAATGTATTATATACTAAAACCTTCCTAAAAATATGTAGATCACGTTAAAGAATCATCGAAATTGGTTAATCAGTTTTTAAGAAAACCGCGGACATACTAACATACATACGGATCGAATATGGAACCTACTTTTTTGAAGTCGGTTAAAACAGAATGTGTTTTTATAGCTCGTTTTAGGAATAATCGTTTAGCACTTTTAACGGGGTCAAGATTGCATAAAGCATAGTCCATTGGATGCCTTGATGCATCATCCTTCATGGGGTCATGCGTATGTAAGTAAACGAACACGTAGACTTTCACTGATTCCGCAACTTCTAGCTTATTGCTGAAGACAATGAAACTTGATCTGAGAATGGTTACAGTTGTATCAAAGTCAGGGTTTTCAAGAGTTGATTATGATATCGACAGGTGGTTCAGAGGATAATATTAGCTTACAACAATAATTTAAATCTTCGCAATGCACACCATTTCACATACAAGTTTACAATTTTTTAAAAGTACTTGTGATTCGAAAGTTCGAAAGGAGCTCGTGGCTAAGTAATAACAGCCGCAAGTGTCGATCCATCAGGTTAAGTTACGCTTGTCGGGGTTGGTCTGTGGATGGGTGACCATCTTTACATACCGAGACTCCTCCGTGCCTCGGAAAACACGTTAAGCCGTTGGTTCCGGCTGTCATTCGTGGATCTTTGACAGTCGTTACGGGTTAGAAGCCCGAAAGTCTGACAACCAGTCTAACCAAGGGGTACCGTATTACCCAGTAACTGGGTTGTGGAGGTCAGATAGGCAGCTACTCCATGTAAAATACTGGTATTCGGTTAGACTGAAAGCCGACCCCAACATAGTTGAGAAATGGCTAGGCAGATTATTTTACTAGTGATTCGAAAAATTTACGTACCTGAGTAGTTTGTCTGGATTCAAGTCCTTGCTGAGAGGTAATCTGCAGGCTGACACAACAATGATACGGCGGCCGACCTCGTCGTCACCAACCACTTCCACCAGACCAGTCCCGTTGAATTCCGCGAACGAATCGTCCAGTGGCGACGAAATCTATACGCAAGTGTAACAACGTCTTAAGAACTTTGTTTCTCGCAATTACAACCCATTAAACGATACTAACAAGCTGCATGCCAATTGATTCCTTATAATGTTGCCCTTACCTAGGTTGCAACCACCAAATCTATACTAGATCAGAGCTATAAGGTGACCAAGTTTGAATGGAAAAATCTTAACAGGATCTTATTCGAATTTACCTGTTTTAGAATCAATTTTAAACAGTCCAAATAATGTAATTAAGCCCAGAAAAATAAAGTCATGTATACATCCTTGTTTTAGTTAAATTAACGGTTCAAAACACGATATATTATTTGCTCGATCAAAAAGAAAATCTGAAACAGGGTCGATTTCAAAACCATAATTAATCGTTTCAATTCCTAATTACAGCACAAATATTTTTATAGAGATATTAATCATTTTGGCCAAAAATAAGAATACCGTGTTTTAGGATTTCTCTAAAATCAACCCCTAACTGGGTGAAAAGAGAAATAATTACGTGTGGCTATAGCTTTGCGTTTGTTCGTCCGAGTCCTCAAACTCAATTCAATTGTAAAGCTCTCAAGGGCGAAGAACCTTAGCAAATGAAAGATTTCAAAAACCGGTCAAGTGCGTGTCTGACCACGTACAATAAAGGGTTGCGTAGTTGAAAAGTATTTATCCCAAAAACAAACTTAACATTGCAGTTGAAGAGCGTGTTCTCCCATATATTGATATATGTACCTACGTCACGGTCAATTCTCCAACTGCAAATTTAAGTTTGTAATCGCATTTTTTTTGCAAATGCGATTACAACGCATTTTTTTTATGTGATAAAACTACAAATGAACAATTTTCGGACTTTTTCCTTTACTTGTGCTGTGCGACCTTGCTTCTTGCAAAATTTCATGATTCTAGGTCAACGGGAAGTACGCTATGGGTTTTGATTTATTAGAGAGTTTCAAAATATGTTGCATAAATGGTCATATTATTTCATTGCGTAAGGGGCCACCGACCTACGTATTTGATATTCATTTCAGCTCGATACCTCCACGCGTTCCTGAGAAAAAGGGACTTGACAGACTGACAGACGGACAACAAAGTGAAAAAAGGAACCCTTATGGGAATACGGGTTCCGTTTTTTCCTTATGAGGTACGGAACACTAAAAAACTAAACTGAAAAGAGAGAAATAAGCATTATTATCTATTGAACTTTGTTTTTTTTTTTTTGTAAGGTATCGCAGGCCGAGGAAAACAATATCTCAGGTTATTGGTTTGTCCCGCCTGTAATACACAGGCGGGGACAAACCAATATAAAAACAAAGTTCAATAAATAATAATGCTCGTTTTTCTCTTTTCAGTTATGTTTTCGCAGTCAGCTTTTTGTTTTTTTCCTAATAATTTGCTTTATTTCAAGCTGATATACCACATACACTACTTACTTTATTTTTGTAAATACATACTTAAATAGGTAATTATACCCAGATTCAGGACAAACAGACATGTTCATGCACACAAATGTTTGTCCTGGATGGGAATCGAACCCATGACCTGCGGCGTGATAGTTGGTATCTTAGCTAACCACGCCATCTGGCCTATCAATATAAATATCATATTATAGTCTAATTGCGCACACAATCAATAAGTAATAATGTAAATGAATGCTGTTCGTTGGTAAGCGCATCACTTCAGAACGGTGGACCAATTGGGATTTTTATTTTTTTGTTTTAAAACGTTCGTAATAGTCCGAATCAGGATCTAACAGAAAGAAAAAATTGAAAAGTTGTCGGTAAAATTGGAACATTTGGGAAAACTGAAAATGCTTTTTCGAGCAAAACTGAAGGAAGGAACAACGTCTGTCGGGTCAGCTAGTAATCATACATTTTAGGGCAGAAGTATAAAGGCTGTCTCAAACGTAGTGGTCCAAACTCCAAACGCAAATGGCCGCCAAAACGCGACTACGTTTCAAAGGCGGCAATTAGTGTAAAGCGGAGGTGGCCACCTATCATTAAAAATGTTAAATGTTGGGATATTCTCAACAGTTAATAAAACTTCGGTAATTTAATCATTTTTACACTTCCACTTGGATTTTTCGACCCTGTGTGAACAAAACTCTCGCTACGTTCAAATCTGCCAGCCAGATTTGAACGTAGCGAGTTCAAATCTGGCTGGCAGATGCCTTGATAGTGTAGGTACAGACGCCAGCAGGTCAACCTACCCGAAACTGTCAGATTTTCCCAATCAACCTTGAACCTAATGCTTTAGCAATAAAGTCGAAAATCTATTAAAGAAATCTGACAGATTGTAGTAGCTTGATGTGCTGGTGTCTGTACAAGATAATGTTCCTATTTACGTTCAGTGTAGCTCGCAACGCTTCAATTTTAAATTTACTGGTATTTTCTAACCTTTTATTAAACTACTTTCTAAGCACAATGCACAGATTTAAACAAATGCCACTACCTAAGATCACAAATTTTATTTTTTTAAATAATAGGTGACCGCCTCCCGTTTACATTAATTGCCTTTGAAACGTAGTGACGTTTGACACCCTATATTTACTGTCATTTGCTTACATTTCTGCAGTCGAACGCGGCAAGCGCGGCTGTCAATTTTCCCGCGAGTTCTTAGCCTTCGTCTGCCTATCTCATTTGTTGGCTGTAGGTACATACCTCTGCATAGACTTCAGGTGCGGTTGCAAGCTCCTCCTCGAAGTTCTCTTCTATCGTACCGTCGCTGGCTGACCGTGGCAGAAGAACATCAGGTATGTCCAAAAGTTCAGGTGGGAGTGGCGCTGTGAACAAATTTTAAGTTTAGAACAAGTGATTTTTTTTCTGTCGAAGCTGAGTCCATATTACTTTTATATTATAGTGTATATTTTATAGTCTATCCAATCAACATAAGGTTTCGTTTATACTAAAACACGTCTGGTCTAAACAATTTCCGAAATAACTTTTCCAAAAAAAAAAAATGACAGGAATACTATACATATATATACATATATATATATATATATATAAGGCCTGGAATACACAAGCCATTAGATAAAAAACTTTTCCAAAAAAAAAACGACTTCAGTCGTCAGTGTTTTGGATCTGTATTTTAGTTTTTTGCCACCGACTTCCGAAATTAAAGTTATTATTGTTATTGTATTTTTGGAAAAATATTTTATTTTTCACTTTTTAGTGGGTCAGCTTGTAATTTATCTAAATTACAAGGTTCTAATGTCAACTGCTCATCACCTTTTACAAAATATTGCTTTTCCCGATGCAGGGACGTTAACTGTTGAGCAGTTCTCCTGGTAAGTAGGTACCAGGAGAACTCTACATCACCATTGTGACGAGCATGAATTATTTAACACATTATCTGCTTAATTCTTAGCGAAATGTATGCAAACGCTTCTTTATGCTACACTAATCCTGTGTGGCAAACGCTCGGGTGCGTGCAAAAAATATCTCGAGTGTAGACACCCTTACCGACCCTTATTTTACGATGTTTTCGAAACAATAGAACGCACAACGAACGCACAGGTGCGGCGCGCCGCACTCGAAGAAAGTTATGTAAATTGTATGGACGCGCATACGCGCCGTCAAGCACCTGGTGAACGTCCGAAAACGCGCATGTGCGTCTGCCGCGCCTAATGTATTAACAACCATTATTAAAGCACCTAATCGAATCGCAACCCGTGAACTACTTATTATTGAGTAGTTCCGGTGGCCATCTGTGATCTTCATCATCAGTTCCACTTGACCAAATGGTGCTTTCCAAGAATAAATGCGCGAGTTACTATAAAAAATACCCAAATCGCTATAGGTGTGCCTATAATATTTGAAGAGTTCCGTCGATTTCTCCAGGATCCCATCATCCGATCCTGATGACAATGGGACCAACTAGAAAGTATACCCTTTCAAACAAAAAAGAATTTACCAAATCGGTCCAGCCGTCTTCGAGTAATCGGGGAACATACATAAAAAAAAGAAGAACCTCCTCCTTTTTTGAAGTCGGTTAAAAAGCATTCTTGTGTGCTACTTGGCAGTCAGTTCATCCATTTAGCGCATGTTCTCCGAGCGTATACATTTGCTCACGAAAGGTCGATTTTAAAGAAATAAACGCTAAGCGAACCGACAAAATGCAGTATGATCAAACCATTTAAGAGAAACTCCAAGATAAAAACTTGGAGTACCTGTGGATTTGCACACAAACTGTACCACCTAACGCCATCTACCGCCGACAACTAAAAACAAACCAGCAACATTCTCAAGTGCTAGCATGTAAATTGCAAATGAAAGAGTTCCACGAAGCCAACGAGATAACACTGCACGAATCAGCGGCCACTTGGTCAAGTGCACTGTGCAAGGACGACTCTCCCAATCACTGCGCCAGCGCCTAACATCAGGCCAGTTAGCGCTATGAATGCATAATCCTTTGAGTGAGTGCAATTTTCCAATCATTGGATGTAATGACTCCTTTGTTGTCAGCAGGTATAAATTGACCCACTACTGAATCGTTTCCTGTATATTTTCTAGTACATCCACATCACGTTTTTGTTTAGTGGGAAGACCTTTGTACACCTTTAGAGTCTTACAATTCGTAAAATGAAATGCTCTTGCAATGCACTCAATAAATTCACTTTCATTATTATCAACTAGCTTCTGTTCTTATTCCCCGACCCACCCCGTCGCATCACCTGCCAGTGTTATTATTTCGTTTTTGCTTTGCGTTCTTTTTTTTTTCAGCTTCCAGGGGTCGTAGCGTCCCCCCCGGGGGGTTCCCGCATTGTCCAGGCTGGAGGGCTCAGTAGCCGTGCCTTGGTCACCCACGGTGAAGCGGAGAGGAACCCGACGAGGGGCCGCTCGTCAGGGCTTTTTCCAGGAAGTCGACGACGTAGCGGCCAACAAGTAGGTTGCGATGCCGCTTGGGCGACATCGCAACTGAGGCGGGCCGCGATGTCGTATGGCAGGTATCGCGGCTGAGGGTTGGAGGCCGCGGCGGGAGAGGAGTGCCGGAATTGCGGTGCGCCGCACTCCCTACCTTCCGCGGCCCTGACGGGGTCGCCACCGTCTGATGAAGGACGCGGTGGGGCAGCAGGGGAGGAGGAGTGTCGGTATTTCGTTGGCCGCTCTCCCTATCCTCTGCGGCCGAAAAGTGGTAGGCGGCCGGGCCACTGACCCGACCGGTCGCAGGGGGACCTAGAGTGACTAGACACGGGGTCGTCTGGCGCCCATGTGCTGGTTTGGTCCATGGGGTGGTCACGGTGCACAATGTGTTCTTGTGCGCCGGTGATGGGGGGTGCTCCCCAGAGGAGGGTCCGGTGACTGACAGCCGCGGCGGGTTCGCGGTGAGTGCTAACGCGTGCCCGTGTTCCCGCCACAAGCGGCAGAGGAGGACACCGTGGAGTTTTAGTAGGTTGGAGTCCCACATAAAAAAAGGGGTCGTAGCGTGACGATCCTCAAGAATTTTTCAAATCCGCCTGGTAGGTCCAGATATTAGCGCGTTCAAACAAACACCAAAAAAAAAAACTCTTCAGCTTTATTAGAGATCCATTATGAACCTCGCAAAATTTTACCTTGTTACAAACTAATAATGAATCTGTCGAAATTTTTGTTATTTTCTTCCATGACAGGATCATGATAAAATGATTTAATGAAGTTGTTTTATAATATTGTACCGAGTTTTCTGAACCGAATACAAGTTTTAATTATTATTTTAATATTATTATGACTGACCACACATTGTGTGACCACAATTATAGAAAAAATCCAAAAAGTTTTCAATTCATTGTACTGCAACCAAATATCAACAGGAAATAAGTCGTCTTTCCTGCCAAATATTCTAGCTGTGATGGTTGGTGTAATGTTACATTTTATCTTCCGTATGAAGTACTAACACAAAAGATAGCTGCATCATGGATTTAAAGGGAGATTTAAGTTTATAATCACGTGTACCTCACCCCATAGCCTTCTTAATCCAGACTGACCCTTATTAGGGCGAAAACATACATGCCTGCAGCTAGTACAAAACTACGCAAGTAGCTGGCATGCCGTATGTATAACAACTTCTGATTGGTCAATGGCATGCCAGCTACTTGCATGTGTATTTTCGCCCTTAGAGCATTTTCTTCTTTCTTGTCGTGATAGCCCAGTAGTTAAGGCCTCACCGCTCATATACAAGGTTGTGGGTTCAAATCCCGGGAAGTACCAATGTTAATCGAAATTATATAAGACAATCCCCCAAAGCGCCCACTCTCGTACATAGAAGGGATTCACGGTGTGTTTTTGAGTTAGCTTCAATAATAGGTATTTAATCCACTTTGTGAATGCTGATGATGTGTGAAAGACCAGATCAGACACCAATCTACATGGTCTTCACATGATCTGACCAAGATTATGTCTGGCCCTTAAAAGAGACTGTGACTTCTGAGTTTGTTTCGATATCTGATATATGATCGATATCTGTAAATTAACCCATTTTGACCCCAAGTTATCGGGGTCAAAAACGTTGAAGACCCATCCATTTCAAGGAATGCACCCAATTACCAACCACCCTGCATATAGAGATCTTGGATTTACAATAACATCCAGTAGTTATGTATCACGCATGTTAGTAATTGAAGAGTAGCTTAAGGATGTTTTGATGTACTGAATTATTTGAAACGTTCAACAATATTTTATGCACTCTTAATAACAAATGGCTAGGTACTACCCCTTAGTGAGACTGGTTGTCAGACTTTCGGGAAATATGAATATTATTCAGTTATAAAAATATTATGGAAACATTAATATGGCATTGTTTTTGTAGCCCTGACAAGTTTTTATGATCTACATCAAAATCTACGTCTACGTCAAAATTTAGGGTGGAGTTCACCGACTTATAAAACGGCTGTTTAGATATTTAATCAGTTCTTTTCTTAGGAAATTTGACATAAACCAACTGTTTAAATAGGTACCTAACCGGTGGTTTGAATGTTGGTGAACACAGGCCTTAGAAGCTATTCCAAACTAGAAGCTAAAGTGAAGAGCCTGGTATTGCATGCAATCTTTAAAATTATTCTGTCTCTGGTATAACATAAGAAAGCCATTTTCTAACTACCAAACAAACAAAATAGACTACATTTTAAAAGGTAATTTCCATAAAAAAAACATTCAGAAAGGTTCGGTTGGCATAAAACAACAAACAAGTCGTTTTAAAACACGTATTTTAAACAATGCTTAAAACAGTTTGAAATAAAATAAATGTTTAGGTCTTGAAATAACTCTAAAAGAAATTAAAAAGGTTAGATAGAAGGTCCGACCTGTTTATTCCACGCAACTATTTTGGGGATTCCTCTTACTTGAATATAGTTCGTCCTACCTATGTATATGTTGCCGGCACGAACCTTGAACGCTGACCTTGAATTACTTAAAGTGATTTTGGACCTTACTACTGAGACAATACGTATGCGCAAACCACCCCCTCCGAGCGCTCAAGATTCGTGCCGGCACACAGTGGTTCGAAATCGACGCTCCATGAACATTGAAATCATAATTTATTTGGCGAGAAATAAAAATCGGAATATTGATATTTCAAAAATCCAATGATGCAGTTTTAGTTTTCATCAAAATATGGACTGAAAATCAAAACAACTGTTTTAAATTTTATAAAACAAACAGTTCAAATTGTTTTAAACAAGTTTTTTCTTTTGAGTGATTTATCAAATTTATTATCAACGCAAATCGCACAGGCCTAATATAATTCATTTCTAGACGATTTTATAATTAACCTGAGGAATCAGAACAACATACAAGTTATAATTAGTTAGTACAATTATATCTAATCTATGAACATACTTACTTTTTTTTTGTAATCAATCTAAGTATGTAACCACTTGAAAAATTCAACCTGTATACTCAACATTCAACTATATAGGGTTATAGGTGTAGCATCCAAACACCCTTCTCTCTCAAAAAAAAAAATCAGCTGTTCAGAACATTTATGTTAGCATAATTCGTCAAAATGTATTGAACAGCTGATTTTTTTTTCGCGATTTCAGGTTTGGTCCCATAGTAAAAGCTGTTCATAATGGTGAGTACAATGACCCCCGTAAGAGGTTGTTGGTGTTTTACCAATAACCCTGTATAAGGTGTTAAAAAAATAACTTCACAAACATTAACACATTATCTGCTTAATTCTTTATGCAAACGCTTCTTTATGCTACACCCTTACCGACCCTTATTTTACGATGTTTTCGAAACAATAGAGATGCTCAACGAACGCACAGGTGCGGCGCGCCGCACTCGAAGAAAATTATGTAAATTGTATGGACGCGCATACGCGCCGTCAAGCACCTGGTGAACGTCCGAAAACGCGCATGTGCGTCTGCCGCGCCTACTGTATTAAGGAGTGCTTTATACCATCTAACTGAATAACTTTTACTACGGGACCAACTATGAAATCGCGATCGCATGCTAAATTGTAATACCTACTGTTCTAAACTGTATGCGACAGTTGCTTTTTTACAGTAGCGATTTAAAAGTTGCTGCTATAGAAAAATGTATTCAGTTCGATGGTCTAACTAAAGCACCTCTTATTTGTAACTAACATCATGTAACTAACACCTTATATTAGTTCTGGAATACGTCAGTGACGTGTAAGGCATCAATAACCAGACTGTTATGGTAGCTATTACACCATGCCAGTCCAATTAAATTGAATGCACTATTGTCTGCACTCCATTAAGTATTAGGGTAAGGAAAAGGTCCTACAGCAACGCAAGCATTGTTCTAAGTTAGTAATGGTATATGAAGCATGGTCAAGCCTATGTGCTTGTTCACGTTAACTGGCGGGTGCGGTGGCGGGCGCGGGCACTAAATATCAAACACATAGCATAATATGCAAGTGTTCACTTACAAAAAACGCAGGTGCGGGCGAAGTAGCGGGAAGCTAGCGGCTGGCGCGTGCGGCGCGCTCGCGGCTATATCAATTGTGTGAAGTTGTTTGTGTCTGTTCACGTCGAACTAGCTGCGGATCGCGCGATTCACGCGGCGCCTCGGGTAAGATCAACCAGTTTGAATTTGCACACTCGCGCAAACGCCTGGCGGCCAATGTGAACACGTACCCGCCAAGACCGCCGCGCCTGTGCTCGCGCCCACGTGTTCTACGTGAACAAGCACTATAAGTGTGCAACCTTAGTGAAAAAGCGTCCAGCGGGGCGTTCAGCGTTGCGTGCAAGCGGTGAAGAGCGTTCACCGAGCGCCGCTCGGCCGGCACTCAGGACACTCGCGAGTGTTTGCATGTGTTTAACACAAACGTCGCACTCCCCGCCTCGCCGGACGCTCGTGTCGAGCGTGCACTCAGGCCGTACACTTAGTTTGTTCAAACTGACATACTATACAATATTCCAATATTCATTTTGTTTTTAGATGTGTGACCAAATTGCATTGAATCACAATCATATTTGATGGCCATTATTGTTTTACAGAAATTTAATTCAAATTTACACATATATTTTTTTGCTAGCCTTTGTGTCCCAGTGCTGAGCAAAGGTCTCCCATTTTTCCTTCCAAACTTTTGTCTTGTGCGATCTCTGGCCATGTTGGCCCTGTAAACATGATGTGACAATCTGTGTCACACCACTTGTATGAACACATCAAAAAAAGTTTACGATCAGTTTGAAAAATCAAAATCTTTTTGCTACGGCAAGACTACATTATAATGTCTTCTTCTTTTTAGATGCTTTACTTAAAAATATAGAATTAGAATATAAAACAAATTCAATTGTTTTTCAAATACCCTCTTTAGTATTAATACCTCAGCCATCATTTCTCAAACAGTCATCTGTGGCCCATCTATAGGCTCAAAACTTCAGTCCCCCGGTACACCAGATGTAATAAACACTCTTAAGAGAGCTATTGTTGTTCAGAGTTGCTATAGATAGGGCTTAAAAACTTAACGTATGTAGACATGATGATGTTTACAAATTACTAAAAGCGAAATTATGCTAATGACATGAAATTCTGTATTTATACTAAACAGGGTTTTCACAAATTAATAATATGCAGTGCGAGACATAATGATACTTGAAGGTACTTAGGCTCAGAAGTTTTCAGCCCTCCTGGCTGGTATAGTAGACTTTACAATGATTATAATTGTAACTACTTTAATTTTACTGGGTAGAAGAAAAAGATACACTAAACTATATAGTATGTTGATTCTATCCACTTTTTTAATTAATCTTTGAATGACCAGAGGTTATTAGAACAAGTACCAAGTAAAACAAAGAACTTCGACATGCATCAATCAATTGCGTAAACCAATTGCCTAAACTAACAGTGTTGCATTAATCTCGTATGTACTGATCAAATTAACTAAAAGTTTAGCACATGTTTTGAATCTTACCTAAGCCTGAAGTCTGAGTAAGTTCCGAATCATCGAACTCCAAGCTCGGCTCGTAGTCGTGGTACTCCGAGAGGCTGGTGTACGACTCATCAAGGTCAGGGTTGCAGCCATGTAGCACTGGAAAGTTAAACAAAAACATCGTTGACACTAATATTAAACTTGTCACTCTGTTGCGGATATTGTCTTTACGATCCTGTACCTTGAAACGCTTGAAAAGCCCTCATAGGACTCAACTTTGGCTGATTATCGGAATGCTCGGATTCCATCGTAAAAACACCCACAGTCCTTTGCTTTGATAACGAAAACCAACTTTAAGTACGTAAACCAAACTGTGCGAAATATCACTTCCTCCGAACGAATTTATGTTTCAAGAGCATAAGAAAACCCTATTGGCACATTAACAACGTTTTCCTGTCGTCGCGGCCGGCATACTAAACGAAATTAAATACAACGCCAAAAGTAAACAAAATAATAATGCTAGAATCTTCGATAGAAAATGAGAATCTTTTTTGTAAATCTGTTATTTTATAGGGTGGGTGACAGACAGACAGTCCACAGATTAAATCACGACTCACTCACAGATAACTGGGTGAGAGAGTCGCTGTTATTGCGTTTGGTGTAGCCAGTAAACATAAATTTTGCAATAACGTGGGTAAGTATGTAAGTCAATGTAACAAAAACATTTTGATCAAAGTCTTGAAAACTACTGTACCGATTTTTCAATCCGTTTAATAGTAGAAATGAGTGGACAAACATCATACATATGAGAGGTTTTAAATATATAAAATATATACCTATAAAACATTGTATATTTGTTAATACATGTCAAATTGATAACCTCCTTTTTAAAGTTGGTAAAAAATGTGAAATTATGCACACGCTACTGATGTAACACCTGATGATTTGTAAGAAGGTAGGTAACATGTTAGGTCACGTGCTGCCTTGCACTTTTGCATAGTTAGGTTTCGGAGAGACCCCTTTACAGTCTCCCCGGAGATGTGCCCTAACAGGTATTGCACAGAGGGGGTTCCGGAGCGGTCTTCTGAGTAACGGTGGGCTTCCATGTGTAGACAGTGGAGATACTCGCCGATCTTTTCCCCAAAGCCCGGGCACCTTTTGAAGGTTTTCCCCCGAAAACAAAAAAGGGTACCTAAAAAACAAAAACAAACATATTCCTCGAAAATATTTATATTTTAAGGGCGTTTATTCCACGTGGGCTGGTAGCGTCGCATTTTTACAGGTTTTTCGTGATCATTTTAATACATTTAAATCAATTTTTTTAATACTCTCTATAAATCGTTGGTATTTATAAGTACAAACGCCAGCAGGTCAAGCTACCCGTAACTGTCAATTTTTTTCCAATCAACCTTGAACCTAATGCTTTAGAAATAAAGTGGAAAATCTATTAAAGAAAGGAGTTGTTTCAAAATGGCCCAGGTCTGGGTACACCAACTCAAACAAACGAGAAAAATCCGTAGAATTCTGAAAAATACAGATAATTTATTTAAATGTATGACCGCGGCGTCGTCGTTCGTTATTTCTCTAATCTGTAAACAACATGTGCACCGAACGCGCCATCGACAAGTACATCACTCGACCACTCCTACCACCCCACTACTCGATTTGTATAAAAGGGCAGGCAAGCGGTGTAACAAGGCAACGGATCAGCCCGTGGTCGACCACACAGTATCTTTTTATAAGTCACTTGTGAGGTAGATTTTTTCCGCGCGGACCGCCGTTTTATTTGTTTTTCTCTGTGTTTACACAAGTTCCAGCCGGCACTTGTGTAAGCACAGAGGGAGCCACCGTGCTGCTCGGTGAGCTAGCTCACCGTCGCGGTCGCGGAGGCCACGCACCTGAAGATGCCGAAACCCGGCACGCGCGGCTCGTTGGGCCGCGATGCCGGGTCCCCGGAGGCCCAGCCGGCGTTGGACCGGGCGATGTCGCTGCCGAACATCGGCGACGCGTCGACCGTTCCACCGACAGCTGGGACATCGCAGCACAGAAGAGGAGGAGATGAAGGACGAAGAGGGGGGGGAACGGGGGTTGCAGTAGCTGCCGATCCGCTGGCGACGTCGACGCAAGTGCGCGTTTCGCCGACGCCGCCGTCGAGCCGACAGCGGGAGGTGCCCGTGCGCCCCGCCAGCTTCCGACCGGTACCGATACAGGCCCCGGGGCCTGTCGCGTCGACCAGCCGCGCACCACCACCCACGCGCGCGACCGCACCCGCCCGCACCTCTGCACCCGCGACGTCCACCGCGCGTACCGCCGTGCAGTCCGCCGCGCGCGCCGCCGCGCCGCCTACCTCGCGCGCCGCCGCGCCGCCTACCACGCGCGCCGCCGCGCCACCCGTCATGCGCGCCGCCGCATCGCAAGCCGCGCGCACCGCTGCGCCGCCCGCGAGTGCTCCCGCCCCGGCTGCGCGCCCACGCGCGTCTACCGTGCGCTCCGCCGCGCCACTACCGCGCTTCGCGACACCGCCCGCGCCTGCCGCACCCGGTCCCCGCTTCTCGCTGGCGGGCCCGGCATCTGCGTCGCAGGCGCCAGCGTCGCCGGCGCCCCCCCGCACCTCCGCCTACGACTCTCCCGCCATGCTGTCGGCATGCTCATCGCGTGCGGGATCGAGCATGTCGCTCGCATCGGCGGGCTCGGCCGGGTCCGGTCGCGACGACGTGTCCTCGGACACGACAGCGCGAGCCGATGCCCGGCCCACCGTGGGAGGAGTTGTCACCCCGCCGGGATTCGGCTTCGAGTTTTCACTCGCCGAACCCAAACCCCGGCGGAAGCATCGCAGGCGGAGTTCCGGCGAAGCAAGCATGGAGGCGAAGCGGCTGGACCTGGGCGAACCAGCGTCGCCCACCTTCGCCGACGCAGTACGCTCGCCGCCACCGACACCAACACCGGACATCGACGTCACAGGGGTAAGTGACATTATTTTACCCCCCGCCCCCTTTGCATCTTTCATACCCACGGGTACCCTCCCCGGCGCCACGACGACGACGACGACGGCGACGACGACGACGACGAAGAAGCCGGGGAAGAAGCCGCGCTACCCACCGCTGGTAGTGGAGAGGCTACCTAATTGGGCCGCTCATTTTAGGGCCATCAGTGCCAAGCTGGGCCGGCCTCCAAACGCGCGCCCGTATGGGACGGGGGTTCGTTTCACCCCCGACTCGGAGGAAGAATATAGGCTGGTCCAGCGTTACCTGACTGGCCTGGAAAAAGACAGCGGCGTGTCTTGGTTCGCCTACTCGCTGCCAGCGGAGCGAAGCATGAAGATTGCCATAAGGGGGCTACCGGCTGATACGGACCCCCAGGAGATCGAGGAGGAACTCCGGGCGTTGGGGTACCAGCCGGAGTATGTGCGCCACATCAAAGGCGCACAAGGACGACCCGGCTGTGTCTTCCACGCCATCCTCAAAAAGACCCCCGACGTCCGGGCCATCTTTGACACCACCGTGTTTATGTACATGCGTGGTGTCAAGATCGAGGCCTGGAGAGGTAAACGTGGGCCCGCACAGTGCCACAGGTGCCAGCGGTTCAGGCACAGCTCGCACCAGTGTCACCGTCCGCTCGCTTGTGTACGATGCGGAGGCGAGCACGCGGCACGAGACTGCCCGCGCCCGCGGGACGAGCCGGCCACCTGCGTCAACTGCGGTGGCCCGCACCCCGCGTGCAACATCAAGTGCCCCGTGTTCCAGGCGGAGATCCGGAACAAGCGAGCGGGGACTGCCGCCATTACAGCAACCACACGCCGGCCACAAGAGGCCACCGAAAGGCACATAACGGAGAGGCCAGAAGAGGCCCAAGGAGCGACCCTAATGGCGGCAGCCAACGGGCCCACCGATAGGACCAAGGCCACCTCCTCAAGGCGGAGGAAGAAGGGACGAGGGGGAAAAGGTAAGGGCAAGAAGCCCAAGCCCCCTGCGACCCGGGAAGAGATCCCAGAGGCCGGCCCTGCCTCAGATGGGGCGCAGGTCGTAAACAAATCAAGAACTGAGGAACCTACCGCTAGCGCCGGCATAGCGCAGCGGACACTAGAGGAACCACCCACAACCGCCGCCGGCGCTACCGACACTGGCGCCGGCCTACCGCGGCGGCAACGGGTGGAACCACAAAAGTTCCTCAAACAAAAGAGTGGTGGCGCTGCCGGCGCACATAAAAAGGAATTTACGGCCTGCGCCATACAATTATTAATGGACCTTATTAAGGCCATTAGGCAGGGCCAAGACGTAGAGACTGTCATCCTTGACGGTCTGGCCACGTTACTAACCCTGTACCATGGCTAGACCGTTAAGGGTGTTACACTGGAATGCCCGCGGCCTAAGGGATAAGGTCGCCCCCCTCCGCCATCTCCTGAGGGAACAAGATATCGACGTGGCGCTCATAAGCGAGACGCTCCTGGGGCCCGAGGACAGGGTCAGGTTCCCGGGATACCTCGCTTACAGGAAGGACGAACGGTCGGCTAATAACACTAGATACCGTGGCCTGGCGGTACTTGTGAGGCGAAGAGTCGTCCACCAGGAACTCCCCTTGCCGTCGCTCAGCACATTTTACGCGCTGGGTGTTCAGCTGCACGTGGCCGGCGAGGACATCAACATCTACGCATGCTACAAGCCGCCCGCGGCCCGCTTGGACCACACCGAGCTGCGGGCCTTGTTGCATGCGTCACAGCACGCCACCCTCCTCGCCGGGGACTTCAATTGTAAGCACCCAGCGTGGAACTCGTCACTAACGAATACCGAGGGGAGACGGCTCTTCGCGGACGCGGAAGCCTTCGGCTATACGGTGTCCGGCCCAGAGACGCCAACCCACTACCCGGACGTCACCACCCACACACCGGATGTGCTGGACATCGTAGTCCACCGAGGGCTACACTGTCAGGCCACACAACAAGTGATAGACGACGAGCTACAGTCAGACCACCAGCCCGTGCTCGTCGTCTTATCGGGTATGCCGACCCGACTGAAGCCCATAGCGCCACGTCGATCAACGGACTGGACTATGTTCGCAGAGAAGTTAGAGACCACCACGCCGACTCGGCCTATTGCCACCGCCGCGGACGTGGACCAGACGGCGGAGGATGTCACTGCTTGCATCCAAAGCGCCTTAGAAGCGGCGACGACGACGCAGCCGCAGGGGAGAGTGCTTTTGCCGCCCCTGCCGGCGCATATTAAGTCTATGATTGCCGCGAAGAGGCGCCTTCGCAAGCAGTGGCAACAACTGAGATGCCCCACATTAAAAACGCAATTAAACCGTCTCGCGGAAAAGGTAAAGGCCGAGCTCCAGGCACACACCGCCGCGAGCTGGGAGGAACGTATTGACGCCACGACAGGCAGCTGGCCGTCAGTACATAGACTATGCCGCCAACTAACGAATACCCCAGCTCCGGTGCGTCCGCTGCTAAACAGCGACGGGGCGCTTAAGTATGTAGCGGAGGACCGGGCGGAGGTCTTCGCCGAGCACCTGGAGCGTCAGTTCTGCCCGAACCCGACCAGCGACACCGAGCATGTCGCAGCGGTCGAGAAACACCTTGGGGACTATTTCGCTACGCCGATAGCTCCCGAGGAGGCCCCCATCTTTTTCTCGCCTGGGGCAGTCAGACGCGCCATCCTAAGGACGAAGCCCAGGAAGGCCCCCGGTGCTGACGGTATCACCAATACAGTGCTGCGCCACCTGCCGTTCCGCACGGTAGCGGCGCTGGCGCGCCTGTTTACGGGGATACTGCGCACGGGGACCTTTCCCGCTTCGTGGAAGGAGGGGCGCGTCATTATGCTGCCTAAGGCGGGGAAAAATACGCTGAAGCCGGAGAGCTATCGGCCAATCACTCTGCTGGCGACGGTCTCCAAGGTGTTCGAAGCACTCCTGCTGCGACATCTCGAGCCACACATCACGCCACGGCCAGAACAGTTCGGGTTTCGGGCGGAGCACAGCACGACGCTTCAGCTGTCGAGGGTACTGCACCACCTCTCGGCGGCGATGAACAAAAAGGAGTACGCGGTTGCAGTATTCCTCGACATGGAGAAGGCCTTCGACCGTGTGTGGCACGATGGCCTCATTTATAAGCTGGCCACCTCAGACGCGCCCCGTCGCGTTGTTATGGTGGTCTCTAACTTTCTCTCCAACAGGACCTTCAGGGTGGTGGACGACGGAGCGCTGTCAAGCGCCCGCCCGGTGCTCGCCGGTGTGCCGCAGGGCAGCTGCGTGTCGCCGGCGTGTTACTCGCGTTACACCGATGACATCCCCACCACTCCGGACGCGATGCTCGCGCTGTACGCCGACGACGCCGCGTACATTACCACCTCGCTTAATGCGAAGTACGCGGCGGTCAAGATGCAGCGCGCGCTCAACTTGCTTCCCGAGTGGCTGTCCAAGTGGCGGCTGTCGGTCAACGTGGGTAAGACGCAGGCGATGGTGACCGGGTCCGCGCCTCTCCCACCACCCTTGAAGCTGCAGGGAGCTGACGTCGAGTGGTCGCCCCGGGTCAAGTACCTGGGTGTCACCATCGACCGTCGGCTCACAATGGGGTCACACGTCCGCAATGTTGTCGCACAAGGTAGGGTCGCCCGCAACCTCCTTCGACCAGTGCTCTCGTCCCGCATCCCGGCGCGCGTCAAGTTGGGCGTGTACAAGCTGTACGTGCGCCCAATACTGACATACGCCGCCCCTGCATGGTTCGCCCTCACGAGCGAGACGAACCGCAAGCTCCTCCGCACGCAGCAACACCTGGCGTTGCGGACCATAGTGGACGCTCCTCGCTTCGTGAGGAACGATATCATTCAGAGGGACCTCCGGATTGAGAGCCTGGATGAGTTTGTGCGGCGCCTCGCGAAGGGGATGTTCGCGCGTGCCGACGCATCTGCTTGGCCCCATGTCAAGCAGATAGCGCCCTGGCATACGCGCCCCCCAGACGCGAGGAGGCCCCTGCCCCGCGACCTGGTTGCGGACGACTGACCCCATCACCGGACTGGACTTCCGAGTGAGTCGCTCTCAGTCTACACGCGGCTCACTTGTGACACTGACTCCAAACAAATACATGCATCTGTTGCGTGGCGCGTGATAGGTTAATATAGGCGTGTCACGTAGCAAACAACAGACATTCACCTCTATACAGGCACCCAACTCACACGCGAAGTCGCGGCTCTTTTTATGCGGGCGGGCGACTCGCGTATACACCGGGCGGTGTTACACAGTACAATACCGCCCACACACCCAGAACACGGTCCCTTCTCATCACCCGGGCTCGGCTCGACCTGAAAACGGGGAGGTGAGGGGGGCCATACACCCCTTCTGTAGGAACGTCGAGTCCGTAAATCTGTCGCTGGATGCCATCTGCTGGGCTTCCCCCATGTAGGTGGGGGTCTCACCCGGTAGTGGTTGTCCGCCGATTTAACGGTGAAGCAAGCGGCGTTGGGCATCAACGTCGTGGCGTGCCTACAGACACAAATTTCAGACACCTCTTTACATGGGCGTGTATGCCGCACGCCCAACCATCCATCCGCCAGTGGCGAACACAATGAGGGGCCCGTGGTTACGGGCCACCGTATTGCTTTCGCGGTCGGGGGGCCATGCCCCGACGCCGCACGCCGCGCCCCCTTACGGGGGCGTAGCGACATCCCGCAAATTTAACAAGGCAACAACAAAAGAAAAAAAAAATGTAACAAGGCAGTCTTGGCACTGGCGTGGGACGGTGCACAAGTTTTACTTAGCTGATCCTTGACTGTAGATAATTAATTTGGGGATTCGATTAATTATCACTTCAATTACCAAATTGTCATCATATGATTAATGATTATATTTGTAATAACACAATAAGATAGTGCAATTGGTTATTGCCACAATTAGTGACTTAGCTATAAAAAATGTTAATTATTATAATAATAAAAGGAATAGTTCAATCTATCATCAGCCTATCATTTAATTGAATCTAACCTACTGCCTACATCAGAAGTGGGATCGGATCCACTCCCACCTCTTAACCAAACAAATGCCACCATGACCCAGCAGATGTCTATTTTCTTCAAATGGCATGGGAGCCATTTTTTAAAGAATATTAGACACCATGAACTCACACCAAGCCCCTACATCTACATCCACAAAATTAATATCTTTTGATCCCGATGAACCCGAGTCTGATTTCACCAATTGGTGTGCCATAGGTGAAGTGATCATAAAGAAAAAAAATTCACTTAAAGGGGTTGACCTTATAATCGCGCTGTCTCACGCACAATGACGATCCTATAACCTCCGAAGTAGAACAAAAGAATTTCCGTCCTTCTTCAACCTTTAGAGGGACATGCCATTCGTGTGGAAAAATTGGATAATATTATTTCCTCCTTACAAATAAAATGTTCCATCTGTATCCAAAATTTGCCTCTAGCCGTCATTTTCTACGCATTACCGATTATTTCTATGATTAGATATTTCTACGTATTACGTAGGACGATTGTTTAAGCGAAGAAGTTCTATTAGGTCCTGATATATTGCAAAAGGGAATTTCTGTAGAAGTTAAATAAGCGATTCATTAACTTTTTCAAAATACAACGTTAATCATTTCTATTCAAAGCATAACAATTATTGAAATTTATGGTTTATTGATACTGAGCTAACAGGACTGGATAAAAGAAAGGCCGCCACTATTTAAATAAGTATTGCAAAAAAAATATCAATAAGTTTGCGACTACACAAGTGACGGCGAGCTAAAAATAAAATTGATTGACTCAAATAAAATAGTTGACAGACGCCCCTATAGATTATCTACATCAGAGTTAGAAATAAGGGATTATTGGATGCCAAGATTAATTTGCAACTAACATTTTATAAGTAAAAAAAAAAAAATTATATCGACTTCAAAAAGAAATAAACTCAAAATTATGAAATAATTTTAATTTCGGAAGTCGGTGTCTTGCGATCTGTATTTTAATTGTTTGCCACCGACTTCCGAAATTAAAATTATTTCATAATTTTGAGTGAATTTCTTTTTGAAGTCGATATAATTTTTTTTATTATTTTTTATTTCATAATTTTTAGTTTTTAGTAAAAACTGGAATATTTGTTTGTAACAAGTAGTTAATAGTTTTGTTGTAAATATTGCACTAGAATTTGACAAAGGTTTCGAGATGTTTTCCCTTTGACACCACATCCATAGCTCGTATCAATAAGCCAGGCCGTCACACTTACACGTTGAAAGCTAGGTCATCCTAACTATTGCCATTACTGAGGACCAATAAGCACTTACCTGGTCATCATCAACCTTCAGAAAGTATCAAGTAGTAGCACCCGTGCTCAATTAGATAAATGTTGAAAGCTAGGTCATCCTAACTATTTCCATTACTGAAGACCAGTAAGCACTTACCTGGTCATCATCAGACCTTCAAAAAGTATCATGCAGTAGCATCCGTGCTCAGTTAGATAAATGTTGAAAGCTAGGTCGTCTTAACTATTTCCATTAGCGAGGACCAATAAGCACTTACCTGGTCATCATCAGACCTTTAGAAAGTATAATTTAGTAGCATCCGTGCTCAATTAGATAAATGTTGAAAGCTAGGTCATCCTAACTATTGCCATTACTGAGGACCAATAAGCACTTACCTGGTCATCATCAACCTTCAGAAAGTATCATGTAGTAGCACCCGTGCTCAATTAGATAAATGTTGAAAGCTAGGTCTTCCTAACTATTTCTATTACTGAGAACCGATAAGCACTTACCTGGTCATCATCAGACCTTCAGAAAGTATCATGTAGTTGCATCCGTGCTCAATGAGATAAACGTTGAAAGCTGGGTCATCCTAACTATTTCCGTTATTGAGTACCGATAAGCACTTACCTGGTCATCATCAGACCTTCAAAAAGTATCATGTAGTTGCAACCGTGCTCAATAAAATATGTTAAAAGCTGGGACATCCTAGTTTCGTTACTGAGAACCTTGTTTTGAGATGTTTTCGCTTTGACACCACACCAGTAGCTTGTATCAATAAGCCAGGCCGACACATTTTAGGTACACGTAATTTAATAACACGTATTAGTCCATTATCTTGTAAACTACTGAACCTATTTTAATGAAACTTTCAGTGTGCCCTAACTTGAAGTAAATGTAAGCCAACAAATAAGAATAAGAAAAAAAGAAAAATTAAAAATTATTATTAAGAAACAGGGAATACAGTTTATATGAAAAATCTTATTCGTTTGGTTAATTAACTTGAAACTTGGCACAAATACTTGCTTAAGTAAGTAATAAAGTTCGTCATTATTAGTTTTTCAAAACTACACCTCAAAGGGGGTTTAGGGATGTTAAAGTTTGTATGGAAGAATTTTAAAGCGCGGTACCGAACAGTTCGAAACTCATTATTTATACTTTTGACAGAAAATAAACATTAATAAGTTTTTGGGTTTTTCGAATGTTGATCCCGAAGGAAAGTCGATCCCTGAAGGGGCAAAAAGGGGTAATACAATTTTTAGGGAGAGGATTTTACTGCGTGGCTTTACTAACGCAACAAATGGTATAAAATATAATCTTTGAGTAAAGTTATGGAAACTTCCCAAATGAGTTTTAAAAATTCCACATCTGTGGGGGTGAAAAGGACGGTTACAGTTTATAATTGTGAAAAATCTTATTCCTTTGATTACTTAATAAACTTGAAAATTTGCACGAGCAATTATCTTAGCTGTCTGGAAATGGTCGAAGAACTTGTATATATGTCTCTGTGTGTGTGTGTGTGTGTGTGTGTGTGTGTGTGTGTGTGTGTGTGTGTTAGATACCTGACACTGACCTGGAAATTGGACATGATCCCAATGCTATAGAAATTTTGGGACTTCTGGTCAAAATACCGCGACAAGTAGTTTTGGCAGTCCTCTCGTGATGTTAACCTGACACTGCCTAAAGAATTCTGAAGATACCGAAACAGGTGGAAATCTGAAGGTGCAATGTCAGGACTATACGGCGGATGCATTAACATCTCCCAGCCAAACTCTCTTAATTTTTGCTGAGTGGCTAAAGATGTGTGAGGTCTAGCGTTATCATGATGAAAAACCACACCCCTTCTGTTGATTAATTCCGGCCGTTTTCTCTCAACTTCTTGCTTTAATCTCATCAGTTGTTCGCAGTAGAATTCAGAATCGATGGTCCTGCCTGGTGGTAACAGCTCATAATGAATCATGCCCTTCCAATCCCACCACACACACAGCATCACCTTGTTGCGAGTTAACTCGGGTTTCGCCACAGTCTGTGTAGCCTGACCGGCCTTTGACCACGACCTTTTTCGCACGTTCTTGTCATACGTGATCCACTTTTTATCACCAGTTATCAGCTTCTTCAAAAATGGTTCGGTTTCATTACGTCGTAATAAAGAATCACAAATGAGTACACGGTTCATTAGGTTTCTTTCAGTGAGCTCGTGAGGTACCCAAATGTCGAGCTTTTTTGTGTACCCAGTTTTTTTCAAATGCGCCAAAGCTGTTTTGTGGTCAATTTCCAGTTCTTCAGCTACGTCGTAACTACTGATATGCCGATCTTGCTCCACTTTTTCAAAAATGGCATCCATTTTATCCGTAATAGGGCGACCAGAGCGACGTGCATCTTTGACATAAAAATTTCCGGATTGAAAACGCTTAAACCAAATTTGTGCTACTCTCACAGACACTACACTAGGTCCATAAACATCGCAAATTTTTTTCGCGGCTTGCGTTGCATTTTTACCTTTTTTGTAGTAAAATTTTAAAATGTATCGAATTTCTTCATTAGATTCACTCATCTTGACGGTACGAAAAACAAATGAAAAT
The DNA here is from genome assembly GCA_948252095.1 of Dicycla oo. Taxonomy (NCBI): domain Eukaryota; kingdom Metazoa; phylum Arthropoda; class Insecta; order Lepidoptera; family Noctuidae; genus Dicycla; species Dicycla oo. The sequence goes on along the minus strand of OX411709.1, from coordinate 39,321,078 downwards.
CACACATTTTCCTAATTTGAATTTGGAATTATGTTCTTTAAAATTTAAACTTTCAATGATACCAAAACCAGCCAGATACAAATAGTATAGCCAAAGAGATTTTATTACAAGTTCATACATACTATAATGCGAAAAGACTTTTTCCCCAACCTAATATGAATAGGTAGCTAATTTTCTATTTTTTTTCAGAATATTCTGGTTTTTCTGGGAAAGTTATGCAGTATCGTTGACTGTTAAAGTTTCGCCTAATATTTTCCATTAACCTTATATATCTCACAAATATTGCACGTATTAGAAGTGTGTTTACTTCGTAAGTATTCTCTCACTTCGTTAAATGAATAGGAAGTAAGTGTTTTGATGTTCATAAAAATTGGAGGCATGATTTTAATGTTCTTTCGGCTTGCGGATGCACTCCTCTTATGTTAGGAACCTACTATTACATAATTATGACTATGACCGCTTTAGTTACTCAGCAAGAGCTTCAAGACAGGGACGCTTGAGAAGTGCGAAGAAAGCAAAAATGCAAAGAATCGTAAGTAATCGTTTGATTTAACTTGGATAAAACTATAATTGCGTATGCCTTTCATACATCAGATTGGGATGAAAGGCATATGAATAGGCCAGGATCTAGGTTAGGATATAGGATACTTTTTTATCCCGTTAGCACGCTCCCGAAGAGTAATTTCCGAACATCACGCGGGCGAAGCCCCGGGGAAAAACTAGTTCTTTTATAATTATTAAAACCGGAAAGCAGTAATAGACTTCACACTTGACGAATAATCACAATTATTTATTGATATTCTTATACAGTTGAACAGAGTTTCGACTTATCTCATGTACGGCAGCAAAATGTTCCCGCCAAATGAGCGGTCCGACTACTTATACACTTCGGCGGCCGGATGTGACGTCACTAACGGTCACTCGCTGGCTTGGCTGACGATTTCTGCTCCAAATTGTCGTAAAGTAGCATTGGCTTGGCGTTGGCTTGGCGTTGGCTTGGCTTTGGCTTGGCGTTGGCTTGGCTTTGGCTTGGCGTTGGCTTGGCTTTGGCTTGGCATTGGCTTGGCGTTGGCTTGGCATTGGCTGAACACATGACGAGGCATTACATTATGTAACCTTATAAATTACGTATTAGTAGTTATAATTGTAGAGATAATGTAAATGTTTGTGTTAGTCTGCACGGGCGCTAAGCTATGCCGCTCTGGGGCACCAGCTCGCTCACTCGAGATCAGGAACGCACGTAGGCCTAATACACCTCCTCATCGCTTCAATGTTATTTGTTTGGCGACAGAGTCACCACCACACCAAGACAAAAGAAACACTATCGATTGCAAACTTGCAACATGTGCCACGCATGCTGCACCAAACGCACCACGAAACGCACAGAAATACTATGACGGACGCAGAGCGCTCTCGAGACGTCCGCCCACTTCAACGGCTCATGACCAACCTCTCCGTATAGTTATTATTATATTTAAGAATATTATTATTTTATAATCATAGTTTATCATTGAAATATTCATTTATACTATAGTAGTTTTTGCTTAATAGAAATAGTTTTAGTTTATTAATAAGACTATTATATATTTTTGTGTTCCTAATTTGTTCCGGTAGTTTATTATATAATTTTATTGACATTAATAGGCACTCGAGGAATGCATTTTTAATCGTGATGTTGGGATATTTAGTCTGTTTTTGTGTCTTAGTATAATTTTAGTTTGTATGTCTTCTCGTTATGTATAGAATTCTGGATATTTGCGTACAAAACAGGTTTCAAAAATATAAAGGCAGGGTAAAGATAAGATTTTCAGTTCTTGGAAGTGGGGTTTACAATTTTCAGTTTCATCTATTTTAAATAAAATCCTGCTAAGCTTTTTCTGTAGGGTAAATAATAGGGGCGAGTCTGTACTATTACCCCATAAGATGATACCATATTTGAGCCATGCATAGGCATACGTAATACGTGACTAACGCAATTTTTAGGTCTGTTTTTTGTCTTGATTTCGCGGAGGGAGCTTCATTCTTAATTTTTGAATGTGCGACTTCCAATTGACGTGACTTCCAACTATTTCTAGTTTGGAGTCTTTGAAGCTATTTATGTATAAGTAATGGTGTTTTTTGGCGGGGGTGAAATGTCATTATTTTAAGTTTATTCAAATTCAAATTCAAATATTCTTTATTGTGGTACATAGGTAAGCAATAAGTTGTTACATGTTTCCGAAATTGTACACAGCTATGACCCGTTTATTTCAAGATTATGTTCTGTCATCCTGTTTGTTGTAGTATAGGGTTCAATTTATTATTCAGATTAATGTCAGAATCACATGAGGTAATTATTGATGCATCATCCGCAAACAATACACAATGTTCATTTATTTGATTAGGAATGTCGTTAATGTAAACCAAGAATAGAAAACCGCCGATTACGCTTCCTTGTGGAATTGAAGCTTTGGTTGTTATACTTGAGGACCTGAAGAGTTCTATTTCATTTGTTTTGTGGTTAATATATTATATTTCTACTAGTTGTTCCCTATGTTGTAAATAGGATGCGAATCATTCAAGACATTTACCACGGATTCCTATATTGTGTAGTTTATTAAGTAATATTTCATATTGCAACTTTATCATAAGCTTTTGACATATCAAGTAGTAACCCTATGGCGTATTATTTAGTATTGATAATATCAAGAGCTTTTTGTACGTATAATATAGACTGCCAAGATGGTGGATCGGTTTTTATGGAAACCGTTTTGGCTTGGCAGTCGTTAAATATGTTATATTTTTCACAAAACGCATAAACTATTAACTACTACACATGGCCTTTTAAAATATTTTTGATGCTGTTGGTGGAGCTATGGGACGGTAATTATTTCAGTCGGTTTTTGAATTTTTTTGTATACTGGTTTAATAAGAGCTATTACGGTTACTAAATACAGTGAAAGGCAGTTCGTCATTGGCAGCCCCCTCCTACGAATGCAAAATATAAACGTCGTCCTGCAGAATAGATACGGACTTTTATATTTGGATCTGGCAACACTGCGCAGACGTAAGCACAAAGCATTGAGGGAACTGGCGGGAATCTCAAAAAAGACGCACTTTTCATTTTTCTCAAAGTTTTTTTCATTCAATTTAAATACTGTATATTGTTTAAATTTACTGTAAATAGTTTGTTATCGTCCTGAAAATGGACGGTAATGAGGGGAGCGAGGCTGAAGCCCCGAATCCCAAGATTCGGAAGCGGACTTTTGGCGCTGATGCTGATGACCATGTCGGCGGCGGTGAGGAAAGTGATTTTATTAATTACGCACCCTACTTCAAGCCTAATTATAAAAGACTGTATCCAGAGCATTCGGCTAACACGGAGTTCAAAGTTTTTGTTGAAAGTCAAGACAAAGAACGATTGGGAAATAAAAGCCCCATATATTTAAATCACATTTTCGCAACGGGCGTTAAAGGTGTGGTGGCCATACGCCGTGTCAATGCGAATAAAATCGTAGTCGTGTTTAAGCAATACAACACGGCCAACAATTTCATCAACAATGCGAGCTTCCTTGAAAAACATAAGATGAGGGCATATATCCCTGCAGCCCAGATAGAACGAGTTGGCATCATCAGGTTCGTACCAACCAATATATCCAACAAAGAGTTGTACACAAAGCTTTCTTCTGTCTATGAAATTGTAGCAGTGAGAAGATTTACAAAGAAAGTGGGACAGAACAGGGTACCGCTTCAGACAGCCAGCATTACATTCCTATCGAATTCGCTACCAGATTCAATACAATACGACCTATTCTCATATAGAGTTTTTGACTATATACCACCCCTTTTGCAATGCTATCGCTGCTTCAAATTCAATCACTCGGCCAATGTATGCAATGGTAAACAGCGCTGCAGCTGCTGTGCTGGAGAACACTCCTACAAAGAATGTAACAAGCCCAATGAGCTCTGCTGCATTAACTGCAGTGGACCTCATTTGGCTATCTCAAGGACCTGTCCGGTTAAGATGAGGAAAATGTTAGAAAAAAAGGAAAAAATTACTTATGCCAGCATTGCTAATACAAAGAAGGAAACTGACTTCCCTCCTTTACCGGACCGCTCCGAATCTGCTGTTAAAAATAAGCAAAATATAATTAATAAAAATAAAGAACTTGCTGTAAATAAAAACAAAATGAAATTGTACAATGTGGATAGTGTACATAACACACCCTTAAATTCAGAAACCATGCCTGAGAAGAAAACCGCACTCAAACCAAACGTTAAAGCCCAAATCATTGCCAATAATGATGTATTAATGGCTATAGTTCATACCCTAGTACAGCTAGGCAACAAATCGGACGATGTGCCCATTACCACGTCGTCTATCAAAGACATGCTCATCAAAAATCTATCGACATAATGGATCTGAGCTCTAATATTTTAACTTCTTTAAGTATTGCACAGTATAATGCTCAAAGTTTACATAGTAAAAAACCTTTATTAATAAATTTTCTACAAAATCAAAATATAGATATTTGTCTAATAAATGAAACTTGGCTAAAAGACCAACAGAGTTTTAAAATACCTGGCTATAATTTCCACCATAAAAATTCAGCTAACAGTCATAATGGAGTAGCTATCATATTAAAGCCCTATTTAAAATATAGGGTTCTAGACACCCGTTTCTATGAACATATTCAGACTATTGCAATTTCAGTATCTACAAGAATAGGCGACATAACAGTTTTATGTGTATATTGTCCACCTAAATCTGGGCATATAAGAATAAATAGATTGCGGAATATTATCAGGGACCTCCCTAAACCTATATTTGTAAGTGGCGATTTTAACGCCCATCATATTGCCTTTGGATGCGTGTCCACAAAAGGCAGGGGGCAAGATTTGTATAATTTAATTGATGATAGTGACTTATGTATAATTAATAACGGTGACTTTACTACAGCTAATCGCCCTCATTGTAATCCATCGGCAATTGATGTCACTTTCGTTAGTCCAAATCTGGCGCCACTTTGTGAGTGGTCTGTTCATGATGATACAATGGGAAGTTATCATTATCCAACTATTACAAAAATTGCAATTTGTGCTAACAAATATCAAGTTAATCCACCTGTTGATAGATTTTTATACAATAAAACTGATTGGAGTAAGTTTTTTGAAAAATCCAATAATATATTCCATGACATGACAATTGATGAAGAGGATCCAATGTCCACTTACCTCGAATTTTGTACTCGCCTCGATGCCTTGAAGGAAATGGTGATTCCAAAGTTAGTTAAAACTGGTGATTTTAAATGTAGAATTCCAGCTCCTTGGTGGAATTGTATTTGTGAGCAAGGTGTAATTGCATCTTACAATGCTCTGAAACTGTACAGAAGTGATCCAACTATAGATAATTATATTAAATATAAGAGATTAGATGCGCTAAAAAAACGTACAATTTCAGAACAAAAGAAGATTGGTTGGAACAAATTTTGCAACACTTTCAATAGAACTACTCCACTAAGCAAAATTTGGAACCTTATTAAGAGATTTAAAGGCATCAGATCTGGTAACAAATCATACAGGGATGAATTTATTCAACCATTTTTGAAAAAAATATCTGATAATAGTAATCTTATAGATAGTAGTGAATATAGCCATTATTTTGATCTCAATAATGACAACCCAAACTCCAAATTTCTATTAGATCCTTTTACATGGACTGAATTCTCAATGAGTTTACAATCTAGAAAAAATACAACCCCAGGTTTAGATGACTTCCCTTACATACTGATTAAAAATCTTGATGATGATGTAAAACATTTATTCTTAAAAATTCTTAACAGTCTTTGGCGTAAACAAATAATACCAGAATCATGGAAAACACAGTGTGTGATTCCCATATTGAAACCTGATAAACCACCAGATTTAGCTAGCAGTTATCGTCCAATCTCGTTGTCCTCATGTCTTGGAAAGATCTTTGAGAATATGTTGAAGAATCGTTTAGACTGGTACTCTGAATCCTATAAAATTATTCCACCACTGCAATATGGATTTAGGCGCGGTCGTAGCTGTGCTGACAGTTTCATTTCCCTAATAGCAGACCTGAAAAGGGCAGAAAATGGTAAATTACATACAGTTTGCGTATTCTTGGATGTACAAGGTGCTTTTGATAATGTTGACCCTGGCATACTTGTCAAAATATTGACTGGTAGTATAGGTTTACCTGGACTTGTATCCAAATGGATTTATGACTTCTTGAGTAACAGAAAACTCTTTGTCAAACATAATAACATATTTTATGGACCAGAGTGGGCCAGTAAAGGCACAATGCAAGGTGGTTCTCTGTCGCCCTTGATCTATAACTTGTACACTTGTGAAATATGTAAATATGTTGATACTCAGAATGTAAATATATTGCAATTTGCTGACGATTTAGTTCTGTACAGTTCAAATTCTAATTTATGTGCAGCTATTGATACTGTAAATATAGCACTAGCAAAACTTCATGATTATTATACTAATAGGCTGCATCTTAGAATTAATGCTTCAAAAAGCAGTGTAATGATTTTTGGAGATGACAACCCTACTACTGATGTTATATATGCTGCAGACAACATTCGAAGAGTCAACCAGCATAAGTTCTTAGGTATTGTCATTGACCAAAAACTTAAATTTGAAGAGCACATTAAATATATTTCAAAAAACTCTTACAAAGGACTAAATGTTCTAAGATGCCTTGCTGGGGTATCTTGGGGAGCTGATCCAAAAATATTGTCAATACTGTACAAAGCAATTGTAAGAAGCCACTTTGATTATAGCACTTTAGCTTATATTAATTGTACATATGTACATAGATTGGATATAATTCAGAACAAGGCTCTGAGAATCATCTCTGGAGCAATGTGTTCAACTCCCATACGAGCCATGGAAGTTGAAACCAAGATCATGCCCCTTATTTTGAGGAGAATATTGCTCTGTGAAAGATATTGCATCAAACTTTTGTCATCAGCTAATAATGATGTTATCAAGAGAATAGTCCCTCACCTAGTGAATGTCTCTGGTCCATTGTCTTCAGCAGATGAACTGTTGAAGGGCATAGCTCCACAGTTGTGTCGGATTTATCTGGAAATTTGTAATAAATGCACAAGGATTAAAAATCAGTCCCAGTGGCCTTGCTATGCCCACAACTATGTTAGTATAACTCATCCAATTCATGTTCTAGAACACAGAATTCTAAATAATAATGACATGCTAGAATTTTTGTCAGAAAATAATAAGTACTATACTCTATACACTGATGGCAGTAAGGGAAATAACTATGTGAGATCTGCTGTATATGATCCTCAAACTAAGTTCTTTCAAAGCTTTGTTCTGAACAATGAATGCTCAATATTTACTGCAGAAGCCTATGCAATCTTGGAAGCGTTAAAGTTAATAAGTCATATTCACCAGTCTTATAAATCCTTTTTAATTTTAACCGATTCATTGAGTCTTTTGGAAGCTTTAAAAAATTTGAAATTGAGTTTTAAAGCTAACTATATTTTGTACAGTATTAAAGATATTATTTATAAGTTAAATTGTAAAGACATTGAGATATCTTTTATATGGATTCCTTCGCATAAAGGTATATCTGGAAATGAAGTAGCAGATAGAATTGCAAATAAGGGGATAAATTCATTGGATGTTCAACATGTAACTAGTGTACCGCACACTGATTATTATAGCTCGATAAACGAAGAACTGAAAAATCTTTGGGTTGAAATGTGGAAGAAAGACCAAGAGCAAAAAGGAAAATGGTACGGAAGTATCCAAACCGACTTACCGACAGAGCCCTGGTACGACGACCTGGAGTCAGCCAGCCGGCACTTCATCACTACGATTAACAGGCTTCGCTTTGGCCATACCACCACACCAGCCCACTTATCCCGTTTGGGCATAATATCAAGTGATTCTTGTAAATTCTGTAATACACCGCAAGCTGACGCTGAACACCTGGTTTTGAACTGTCAAAATTTTGCAATTGAAAGACTGATACTTGCCAGTGAATTGAGTGATATCTTACCAAATAATTCCTCCCGCCGCCTGAATGATATTCTAAAAATTAAACAGTGTTTTGTGCCGATTTTTAAATTCATTAAAAACAGTTGTGGAAGTGTGTAGTGGAAAAAAAAATAATTATAATTATTATAAGTGTATAAACTCTTAAAAATTTTCAAATTGAGACTTTTAAAATAAAGACTTGGCTTAAAGGTCTTGTAACCAAGCCAGTGGCATAGCCACAAAACTAAAAAAAAAAAAAAAAAAGCACAAAGCATTGAGATAGGAAAAAAGGGCAGACGAGACTAGCTTGTTACTATTGGCGCCAATTCCCTTGTTCACAAACTAAACTAAATTTAAGTTCAGTGCATCTTTTTCTTTCTATTTCATTAAGAAAAGGACAGAAGATAAATATAAGTTTAGTCCTGTCAATTTAGTCGGCGTCTGACGGAAACTGACGTATTTTTAGTAGCCATATTTTTAATCACGTCTATAAAAACTTGTTTAAATAATCTTAATTTGACAGGACTAAACTATTAATTATCTTCTGTCCTTTTCTTAATGAACTAGAAAGAAAAAAATGCACTGATTTGAGAACAAGGAAATCGGTATCTTATCTGTGGACGAGACCACGACGAGACGCTTGTCGGCTTGTCATATAGTTGTTTTGTGGTCTTTTTTGTCTGTAGTTGTTATCTCATCTCATCTGAACGGAGACGAAACGGTATAATTTTATTGTTTGAAATTAATAAATATTTCTGAAATAAAGTGAACATTACTTCCTACTTATCTGTTAGAGTAAGTTTGAATAATGAATGACACATTTGATTTGAGCTGTGGAAAATTGTGATTCTGTTTAGTTCACACCACGCCCTACATTCTAGGACCGTTGAACGTTAGGCGCGGTCGACTATAGAAATTAAACAGTGAAATTAGTTCCTCATTGGGATTTTTTCTTCAACAGGTTGGCACCAGTTTCTAAAGAATGTCGGCATCTGAAATAAACACTTACTTTACAGGGAATGGGACGTACAAGGCTATAAACCCCATTATATCAAAAGTTGGTGATTTCACGCCGTTTTACATAGCCATTGCAATCTGCTCGGTGATTCTCGGCTTTCTACTCATACTCAACATCGTATGCTGCTGCTCAAGATACTCTGACTACTGGCTAGACAGACATACAGGTGAGCATTCAGAAAACTATTTATAAGTATGTTAAATTGTTATGATGACCTTTAGGAATAATTTGTATCAACTAAATAAATAAAGTATCAATTTCTTGGCAACATACATACTTGCTACAATGCCCCATTATCATTTGATGGCCCCCTGACCTAAACTTATTATTGCTAACAAAACTTGTTTTCTCATAGGAAACCGCTGGATTGTTTCAATCTGGTCAGCTACTCCACACAAGCAGCCACCTCTGGATTTCACTGAGCTAGAGAGCAACTTCCAACAAGTTCATTACGTGCATCCTTACGGTGACGATAGTGAAGAGTACCGTGACATCCGCAAGCATAGTGCCCCTCCATCTGTCTCACAGCAACCCCTAACTTCTTCACAAGAGTACTTGGAACTGCACAAACGAGAGAGTGATATATAAACATGACCTTCTTAATGTTGTATCCTGCTATAGCAGTTCTCTCTTTGTTCGTACTGATGGTTATTATATTGATCTTAAGATTTGGATCTCGCTGGTGTAAACTCCGCCATACTACAATATCTGATCAGGACTATTGGAATGAAGATGATGCATATGAACAAAAAGTTTCCTATGCATAGTAAAGATCTGATCTGTTGTGCTTGTATCATTTGAAATGTATTCTTAGATTATTACAGACTCGCACTCCCATTAATGATGTTGATTCACTAACATAAAAATTAGGCATCTTTGTTTGTATGAGTTGTTTTGCTGTGCATTTATCATTTATCATTCCATCCATGTAAACTTGATTATTATTATTTTTTATTAGAAGAATGTTCTTCGTATTTACTTAATTATGTAAATTGTATGCAAGACATAAGCATACATTTAATGTTTTATTAATAATGCTTTTTTAAATTTACATGACTGTTTTATACTATAATATTACTTAACCCTTCGAATGCCGGAACGTAGGTCTGCGCACCATTTTTTTATGCGAGCGTGCCACTCGAAAAAATCACCTTTTTTCGAGTACAGCTAAAATCGCGCAGACCTACGTTCCCGGCATATGAAAGGTTAAGGACGAACAGTCAGGGTAGCCCGCGAAATTCAAATTTTCTTATGTTTTTTTTTTGCAATTTGCAAGTCAGTATTAAGTTGTATGTTAAATAAAGTATGATTTGCGGCTGTAACAAATATATAATATAGATTTATATATTTGTATAATACAGATGGAAATTTGAATTTCGCGGCCGACCTTGACGCTTTCGCCTTAAGTACTAACACTACTATGTAGTATGTATTAACTTTAAGTATTTATGTATATTTCAGTAGATATACATACACAGTAAATATGTAATGATTATTAAGCTTTAATCTTTATATAAAATGAACTGGTGTTTCTAGAAATGTAGAGCCTAGCACATCTTGAATATGGCATAGAAAAGTAACATGTAATCCGTCCAATAAATTAGGTATTATAAAGCTCCCACTTATTTCATTTGTATAATCATTTGATTTTAGCCCCTTTGCACATGTTTATTTACTACTTTTATTTCCAAATAAAAATAAAACTAATTTAAGACAACAAATAAAATTACTAAAATATATATTTGTATCTTAGTTTTACCAATTTTTTTGATCCTAGTATAAAAAGTAACTCCGTGTCTGTGTGGTTTGAATTTAGTTCTTCTAATTACTATAATATCACCATGCCCAAAACCAAACCCTTCACAATTACTAGTAATAATAGTATCAACGGATCTAAAAACTAACCTTTGACAAAAGCTTGTCCTGCACGCACACACACTTCCTCAGTGAATGAACCATGGGGTGCCTGTTGATTAAAATCATGGCCTAGTGATTTTGTGCTATACATAGGTAGGTAGGTATTAATAAAGGTACCCACTTAATTAATTGTAACCTTCAGGATAGTCTAGAAATAACGAGAGCTATGAAATTCGCATCGTGCATTGCATTTTAATTTTTACCTGATTACGAAAGATTATGAGCATGGCAGAAGGCTCGTAGCTAACAAGGAGACCCTACGGCTTTAGGAAAATGAATTTTTATGATTTTTAGTAGAAAGGATTGATACCACGTCAGTCAAAAAAATCGTCAGTGTAAAATATGTAGTAAAGTGAAATACTCAAAGCTGAGAAAAACGGACTTGGTTTTTAGTGCACGTTATACCAGTTTTGTGGATTATCAGTTGAGTGTGCCGTGGCATAGAGGTAATGCTCATGCTTCATATCATAGGCTTCCGTGCGGAGGGGGCGGAATGGAGGTGAGGGAGGTGGTGCAGGAGCAAAGTTTCGACCCCCTTTACAAAAAAGTAAAGGGGGTCGAAACTTTTTCGTGAAAAAAAAAACAAATTGTTTTTCGGCATTTTCAACGGTACTACTACGTAGTCTGGTCTTAAGTTTTGTCACATATGGAAAGTTAAATAACTGACACAGTGAGTTACGCACTACAACCATTTATAGGTATAAAATACAGATTTACAACACGATAAAATTATTCGAAATGTCCTGCTCTTGCTCGATACAAGCCTTCAATCTGCCAGGCCAGTCATCAGTCGAAGCACGCACGACGTTCAGGTCAATATCGGCGACTGCTTTAATCGGGGATGCTTTAAGTGACTCCAAGTTGCGATGGGGTTTAGCGCAGACCTTCTCCTCTAAGTGCTGCCATATTTTGTAATCCAAGGGATTCGAGTCTGGACTGGATGAGGGCCAATCCTCATGCCTGATAAAGTCGATTCCACGGGTCGTGATCCAGTTTTGGATACTTTTAGCCTTATGAGCCGGCGCAGAATCCTACTGGAATTGAATTGGTGCTTGTTTTCGAACATTGTTTATGAAAGAGGTTCCACAATGTTTGTTAGGACTGTGTTTTGACAAGGACACTGGTTTTCACTCCTTCTTCACAAAAAAAAATAATCTCGGACCCAAATAGGACACCCCAAGCAAAACCATGAATGCCACGCTGAACACGTGGCACACGTCTGCTCACTTCTTCACTAGAGTGTGCATACACTTTATCATTTGGTTTGTTGAAACTCTCCTCAACATTAAAGTTTTTTTCCTCTGAAAAAAGTATTTCGCGGTATTTTTTTTCCGCGTACCGCCTTATCAAAACCCGGCTTCTTTCGAGTCTGATTTTCTTCAGCCGTACGATAAGAAGATGTGCTGTTTTCTTACTATAAGCACGCAGTCCTAAGTCTTCATTTAACACCTTTTTAACAGTAGTTCTGTTTAGTCTCATCTGCAGAGCCAACATTTTTTGCTTGCGGACAGGATTTCGTTGGATTCGCGTCTTCACTGCTTTTATGAACGCTGGAGTCCGAACAGTACGAGGTCGACCGTTCCTTTTGTACGGTGAACCCGCACATTTCTTAACATTAAGTAGGTTAAGCTACATCAGCGTTTGCATACGCGCGATCATTTAGTGAACTGGCTAAGTAAAATAAATCAGTGATTTTACCACACTCAACGCGGGCGGTTTATTTCTTCATCCCCGGGTTTCCATCATCACAAGTGTACAGAACAATCATCGTACGCTTGAACAATGTCTATAGACTATCGTCATACATTTTTTTTGGTCCTTCGAGCCGGATATAAAGCTGGATCTGAAAGCCGGATCTGAAGCCGCGATCACGCGTAACAATCCATCGGGTGTATAGATCAAGGTGTGATGAAATCGCAGCCACACACTTGATTATATTCGTTGAGTATTTCGCCACAGTTCCGTAAATAGTCCTACTCAGTCCATTCAGTGAACCATCAGTGAATCGTTCCAAGAACACATCGGTGGAGCTGAATCTACATTTGTACTGCACACGGCGTCGGCAGCCCACAGTTGGTATCGCAACTCGTCAGTGTCCAAGTAAGATTGTTCCTTTTATTAAATCATAATGGCCGTTTCAAGCGCTCGTCAATCGGAAATATTAGAAGGTCTCAATAGGATAAAGGTCAACTTCGGTAAGGATCCGTTATTGAGAAAAACTCCGGAATACATCCAAAAGAGAATAGAGTCGGGATAACCTCTGGGGAGAGTTCGAACAAAATCACTTGAAACTGAGTTTCCGGATAAGGAACCTCAATATTTCGCATCTAACCTTTATCAACAGGATAAGAGCCTCTACCAGTCTACTCGAAACTTACTTACTGCCTTTGGTTCGGATGAAAAGGGTACGCAGTCAAACCCTGAAGCCACTGAACTGTTGGCTCTACAGAGAACCAATTTAAGGTATTTTAACAGGTTGTTGAGGAGCATCGACGTAGACGAAATATCCAAAAATGGGAGCTTGAAGATGAGCTTAGGGCTATACAGACTAAGTGGAACATTATCGATACGTTACATCTGCAAATCGACCACTTACTTCAAGGTGGAGATGTATCGTACGAAAATGAATTTAGCATGTACGAGCGCAGCTACATAGATATGAAGCGTTCGCTAAATAAGAAACTATCGTCCATGGTTCATGTACAACAGGCAACGCCGAAGCTCGAGATTCCTACTTTTACGGGGAAATACACGCAGTGGCCAACATTTTGTGACCTGTCTACAGAAGCTATTCACGACAACAACACAATCACCAAGGCACAGAAGATGCAACACTTGAAAGGAAAGATCAAGGGAGAGGCCGAACGCCTTATTCAACATCTTCACATTTCGTCTGACAATTACGACACAGCTTGGGAAATTCTACATCACCGATATAATAATGCCAAAGTTCTCTTTACAAATCAAATAGAGATATTTTTAAAGAGATTAGAGAACATCCATGCTATACACAACCTTGGTGTGAACACAAATACATGGGATCCGTTGTTAGTACATCTTCTCAGTAAGAAACTGGACCAGGAGACTTACTGTGATTACAAAGAGGCGTATGTAGAGTCTACAGTTTTAAGCATCTCTTTATCTAAAACGATGTTGGGTCCTAGATTTCTAACATTCGGTAAGGCAAACTTTATACATTTCGTTTTCTTAGCATTGAGAACTAAGTTATTTGTCGTAAACCAATCTGTAACCATTGAGAGTGCACTGTTTACGTCGTCAAAATCTTGTCTATTCCTGTCTACTTTAAAAATAAGAGAGGTGTCATCTGCAAACAGTACAACGTCACAGATACCCTTTAAATAGAATGGTAAGTCATTGACATACACTATCAACAAGAATGGACCCGGTATTGAACCTTGAGGTACACCTAACTGAACTGGTAGCCCGGAAGATTTCACACCATTTACATCTACTCATTGAAACCTATTATGTAAATATGAATTTATTACTTTAAGAGCTTCGTTTTGTACACCGTAATGATATAGTTTACGCAAAAGCGTCTCATGGTGCACGCAATCAAAGGCTTTGGAAAGGTCACAGAAAATTCCAATAGCATTTTGCGAGTTCTTCCATGCGTTAAATATATGTTTCAGCAGAGCAACACTCGCGTCTGTAGTCGAACGACCTTTAGTAAAACCATATTGTTCATCATGAAGGAGGCCATTTAAATTAAAATGTCTTAGCAACTGCTTGAGTATTAACTTTTCAAATATTTTGCTAAATGCAGGTAAGATAGAAATAGGCCTAAAATTGCCAACGTCATTTTTATTACCTGATTTAAATAAAGGTATGACTTTACTACTTTTCATGAGGTCAGGAAAAGTTCCTACATCAACACATTTATTAAAAGTAACAGCTAGATAGGGGGCTACTATGTCTATTATATTACTTAACAGTTTATTGGAGATGAGAATTCTATTTCTAAGTCTTTGTTGAGAAAACCTTGAATATTTTGATGCACCGGGTTAATACTATTTACTAATTTTGAAGTTTTATTTGGTTTATTTTTGCATTTCTGTACATTATTGCTAGACGATGCCTGTATTGTCTTAATTTCTAATTTAAATTACAATCAATGTCAATTTTGGATACCAAGTTATTGGCTGAATGATATAAAATGTCATGGCATTGCTCAATAGAAGCAACTTGTTTAGCCAAATTCTTGGCTATAGTAGAAAAATAATATGATAGCGACACAGCTAACTGTCTTTTGCAATATTTTGAAAGATAGTACCTATCCATAAAAAATCTATCTTTTGTCAAATATAAATGATTACCAACATAATTGTTAGTGTCAATAGCAGTCTGGTCCACATCGTGACAAACCTGCAAATCATGGGAGCCACTACAAAAAAACAATATCAAGTCGTCGCTACTCAAGGGCCAGACTGTCCGATTTGTAATAAACCTCACCCTATATTTCGTTGCAGGAAATTTAAGAAAATGACCCCAGGTGAGAAATTGACCTGGGTAACAAAGAGTCAATTTTGCAAAGGTTGCCTTAATTATCATCCTGACAGTGAGTGCAACAGCACAAGACGTTGCAAAAAGTGTAACAGTGAACACAACACTTTACTGCATGATGCGTGTGAACTACATCAACAAACCGCAGCGACGACGAGCGCTACTTTGCAGCCGGCGCAGCATAATGTCAATAACGTCGCAGCTGATAATGACGAAATACTGTTAACCACGTTGTCGCTAACTGCATTATCTGAAAATGGTAGGTACATATGTCACATTACGAGCGCTTCTAGATCAGGGGTCTTAAATTTCATTGATTTCAGAAAATGCGACACAAATACTAGGCTTGCAACGTCGACAATATCATGCCTCCATTTCAGGAGTAGGTCCAGTCTCCAAACAAAGCAAAGGAATTGTAACCCTAGACTGCAAGTCCATCTACGGAGATTACACCCTGAAGACTCAGGCGTTGGTTGTATCAAAGGTCATAAGCAGCCTACGGAACTCATCAATCCGCAAACAGCCCTGGTCTCACTTGCAACATCTTCAGTTAGCAGACCCGGAGTGCAACGTATCAAGACCTATCGATCTTCTTCTGGATGCCAGTGTATATTCGGAAATTATATTAAGCGGTCTTATCAAGGGCCCAGCGCAGGCCCCAATAGCTCAACAAACCAAAATGGGTTGGATCTTATCAGGAAATGTCAAAAGGTTCAACTGTCATGTCGCCATCAATAACATTGAAGAAATAGCCAAGTTTTGGGAGTTGGAGGATATTCACGACTCATCATCATCAAACGTAACTATTGGTGATCAATTTTGTAAAGATTTCTATAAAACCACCACGAAACGCTTAAATAATGGCATGTACGAAGTTGGGATACCCATGATGCCAGGCTCTGAGCAGCAACTCGGATCATCAAAGTTTAAGGCCATAGCGCAATTTAAACAATTAGAGTCAAAAATGTCTAAAAATACATCGTTTGCAAGTCAATACAAACAATTTATGAACGAATACCAAGAATTACGTCACATGCGTCAAGTCGAAAGTACAACCAATCAGGCGTACTACTTACCACATCATGGTGTATGGAAACTTGATTCCACAACAACAAATCTGAGAGTAGTTTTGAATGCCTCATCCAAGACTACATCGGGTAATAGTCTCAACGACTTAATGTACAGTGGACCCAACTTACAGAAAGACCTATTAGCACTTATTATAAATTGGAAACAATACCAATATGTAATCACTGCGGATATTGAAAAAATGTTCCGTCAGATACTCGTTAGAGAGCAAGATCAGCCTCTGCAAACGATCATTTGGAGAGATTCAACGGATGATCAATTGAATCTATATCAATTAACCACTGTAACGTACGGGACCAAGGCAGCTCCATTTTTGGCTATGCGGACTCTAAAACAACTGGGGGCAGATGATGCCGAGAAATATTCACTAGCAGCAGCAGCTCTACAGAACTCATTCTACATGGATCATTTGCTGACTGGCCAGAATACCGCCGATCAAGCAAAAGAGCTACAACAACAACTTATTAAAATGCTCCAGGGTGCTGGTATGAACCTGCGAAAATGGTCAAGTAACAAGCCAGAACTCCTGCAGAATTTAACAACCGACCAACTGAACAGTCTCTACGAATTTAAGTGTCTCGAATCCAGAAAGACTCTTGGATTAAAATGGAACCCATCATCTGATACATTCATGTTCCAAAGTCATGTAATCCCTAAGAGTAATGCAGTAATTACAAAGCGGCAATTATTGTCAGAAGTATCAAAGCTATTCGATCCTCTTGGTTGGTTATCACCGCTTACAATCAGAGCAAAGCTACTGTTTCAACAGACGTGGTCTATTGAAACCAACTGGGATCAAGAACTACCAAAGGACATGCAAGAATATTGGCTTAAATTAAAAGAAGATATCAACTGCATCGACAAATCCGCATACCAAGATTCTTAGATAACACAGAAAAAACCTGTCGATTACATGCATTTTGCGATGCATCAGACAAAGCTTACGCTTGCGTTATTTACCTCGTCACCATAAACAATAAGGGCGAGTACACACCGACAATTGTTGCTGCAAAAACAAAGCTGGCACCGGTCGCAAAGAAAACATCGCCCCCTAGACTGGAACTGTGTGGCGCGCTACTTCTATCCCAACTTGTAAAGAAGGTCATTGAGTCCCTACCAAATGTAGGTATGACGCATGCATGGACAGATTCCATGATAGTTTTGGGATGGCTACACGGAGTTATATCCAGATGGAAGTCATTTGTAGCTAACAGAGTTAAGGAGATAGCCAATATAATCCCGGCAGAATGCTGGAGTCATGTCAGCTCGGAAGAAAACGCAGCTGATTGTGCTACACGAGGCATAACGTCTCATCAACTATTAAACCAATCTTTGTGGTGGGAAGGGCCTGAATGGCTAAAGGTTTCCGAAAGGATAGATACAGTTAAGATCGTATACCAGTCCCCAACAATAGCAACAAAAGCAGTTTGTGTGAACACAACCTTAGTGGAAAATAATTCTACATTTATTACTGACTTACTGCAAAACTACAGTTCGTCGACACGAATTGTGCGGATTTCGGGCTGGGTGTCACGTTTCATCAAGCGAATTCGCGACAAACATATAGCAACACATGCTTTTCTGGAGTCACCAGAAATAAACAACGCTTACAATTTAATTATTAAAGAAGTGCAATCACAAGAATTTCAGCAAGAATTGCAACATATTAAGTGTAAACAACATGTGAGTTCGAAAAGCAAGATTTGCAGTCTAAACCCTTGGCTAGATGAAAATGGCTTATTAAGAGTTGGTGGACGTTTAAACCACGCCAGTATAAACAAATCGGCGAAGCATCCCATCATCCTACCAAGCCACAGTCGTCTTACTGATCTTGTCATCGGCCAGGCACACATAATAACTTTGCACGGTGGTCCCCGACTAACACTTTCCTACATAAGGGATAGATACTGGATCAACAGCGGAATCAGGACGGTAAAACGGCAGGTAAGACTGTGCGTTGTCGCCGATTTAACACCGAAGTTCAACAGCAAATTATGGCAGACTTACCACGAGCCAGAGTCACTCCGTCAAGGCCATTCACGCATACTGGTGTCGATTTCACGGGCCACGTAGAGCTGAAAATCAATAAAGGACGCGGGATCAAAACAACGAAAGGATACGTAGCAGTCTTTGTCTGCCTGTCAACGAAAGCGGCTCATCTGGAACTGGTTTCAGACCTAAGTACGGCCGCCTTTCTAGCAGCGTTTCGTCGATTCTGCTCCCGACGTGGATCACCAGGCCACATGTATAGTGACAACGGTACCAACTTTGTAGGCGCTAATAGACTCATGATGAAGGAGTATAAGGAGATTATCCAGAATATCAACGCGGACTTCTTTAACAAAATCAGTGAGCAGGATATCCAGTGGCACTTTAATGCACCAGCCTGGCCTAATGCTGGTGGACTTTGGGAGGCGGCTGTAAAGAGCCTGAAATACCATTTGAAAAGAGTCATAGGCGATCAACGTCTTACGTACGAAGAGTTTTCGACGTTACTTTGCCAAATAGAGGCGTGTCGTGTTCCAGACCTTTATGTCAACTCACAGAAAATGCAGACGACGACTGCCTTAGTCCGGGGCACTTCCTGACTGGGGCACCGATTTTATCACGGCCTCAAACTGAACCGGAATCATCAACGCTAACGGCGCGATGGCATCTCGTCCAAGCTATGACAAAAAATATCTGGAAACGGTGGTCATCGGAGTATCTGCAACAGCTACAAACCAGAACCAAGTGGCAACAGGCACGACGCAATCCTCAACCGTGAAGAGAACGTACCTACCTCCGGGAAAATGGGCAATAGGGCGAATGCACCTACTTCATCCTGGAAAGGACGGATATGTGAGAGGGTAGTTACTGTGAAGACAAGCAACAACATCATACAGCGTCCAGTCAACAAGCTTGTATACTTGCCTGTAAATGAGGAGATATCCCCATCCAAACCCATGAACCAGTGTGAGGATGAGTCTTCCACTCCATCATCAGATCAAGTTGAAGGCAAAAGACGGCCTCCGCGACCACGAAAGCAAAAAACTTTGCAAGCCTTTTTCATTAGTGTTCTACTAATTTTTTTGTTTGCATTTCCTAGTCTACAACAGAAAGTGACGTCATACAACGTTACGCAATTTATTACAAACCAAGGACTTTACTTCGACAAGATGTGCAACCTCCAAGTTATCAAGGACGATTGGAAACTCATCGTGTTTTATAACATGTCCACGTTCTATCACGGAGTATCGAACATTAAAAACTATGTCAAACACTTAAAACAAACCGCTGATTGCATGGGTTCGCAATATGACAGCGTCATCCTACAATTAGAACACGAAGTAAAGGAACTTGAGCATTATCAAAAACTCCTTGAAAACCCAAACGCAAGAAGGCAAAAACGTGGTTTAATCAACGGAGTAGGGTACCTAGCGAACACGTTGTTCGGAGTATTAGATGAAAACTTCGCTCAACAGTATAAGCAGGAAATAGAAAGAATAACTAACAATGAAAATCATCTTCAAAGGTTACTGAAGAATCAAACCTTGTTCTTGGAATCGGAATATAACATTCTGCGACGCAGCGAGGAGACTATGAACAAACAGTTCAAATTTATACAACAACATATTCAAACCGTCACAGACGAAATCATTAAGGTGCGTCTGGACAACAGAAACGGCATCATCCGCTCTAGCTGCGAGTATCATATTGTCGAACCTAATGCGCATCCAACACACCCTTATCAATACCGTGAGAGACATCAGCCACGGTCGCATTGACCCGTACCTTTTGACTCCCGAACAGCTGGCTCGTCAGATCAACATAATCTCCGGGCAATTGCAGGGAAATCTAATGACCCCAATCGAGCCATCAAACCTATCCGAGCTGTACAGGATTATGAAGGCGTCTGCCAGGCTGTATGAAGGCTATCTTATTATAGAGATTCCGCTTGTGAGCAACGATATCTTCGAGTTAGATAGAATCATACCTATCCCTCAGAAAAGGGGGTCGAATCACGTTCGCACTGTCCCAAGCTCACCATATATTGCCTACAATATACAAAAGGACCTCGCTCTTCTCTTATCAGATAGCGATCTGCAAGCATGTTTTCATATCATCAGTAACAATCGGCTACTGTGCTCCATTGACAAACCTGTTTACAATCTGGGAATAAAACAGTCGCTCAGCGATATCAGACTGTAAGTAATATGAGGAGCGCGTGTAAACGTGTCCACGTGCCACAATTATTGGGTCAACTTACATAATTTGAATTCCTGGTTTTACACCTGTTGTGAATCATGTGAGCTTCGTATTTCCTGTATTGCTGACACAACCACAACAGCTATACGAGGCAGCGGTATCATTGACCTAGGTTATGGATGCACACTGAAATCGGATTCGTTCAGTATTCACACTCACCACAACTACCTACGCTATTTGAACACGCGATCAAATATCGAAGTCCCAGAGGTTTCCATATTGAACTCTCTAATAAACACAACCTTGCCCAACGATTTCGACGTACAGGAAAATCACACCCATATGTGGAATCAGCTTAGAGACCAAATAACCAATATAAAGGAACAATCTTCTACACAATTAAACGTCCACGACATCCACCATTATACCGTCGTGTACGTTACCTTGGCCTTGGTTCTCATCGTAGGCGGCATATGTTTATACTTAATTATAAGAAGTAACTGCCAAGCCGCACCTGCGCCGCACCAGCGTGATATGTTGGAGGTACGTGTACCGGAGGCTGAGAGAGCCCCGGGGGCGGAGGCGCAAGCTGACCTTACAGCACCGGGATCTACTGAGTGCGCGCGTGAAACAGTGTCAGTGCCAGTGATCAGTGAGTTCCGTGATAAGACAACCGAAAGGGTAAATAAAGGGACCTCTCCTATGGTGAAATATTAACTAGCACAAAATCAGAACAATTTAGAGTTAGGTATACATAGTACTTAGAATAGATATTGTCCAAATCACCTTGTATCAGCTTTCAACGGAAAATTGTATCATTTATCCTAAGTCATCATTTTTATTGTATTTAGACACACTAGGTTTCATCTAGGTTCAACATATTCCCTCGTCTTCTCCTTTAGAGTTGGCAGTATGTACCTACGGTGAACCCGCACATTTCATAACATTAAGTAGGTTAAGCTACATCAGTGTTTGCATACGCGCGATCATTTAGTGAACTGGCTAAGTAAAATAAATCAGTGATTTTACCACACTCAACGCGGGCGTTTATTTCTTTATCCCCGGGTTTCCATCATCACAAGTGTACAGAACAATCATCAAAAAAAATACAAGGAACAGACTTCGTCTAAGACAAGTTTAGCTTAATAAGTTCTAAATGGTCTAAGATATCACCCCCTTCAGGCTTTGCACCCATCTACCAAACACCCTGTATATTCTTTTTTAGTTTGTTTACAATTAATAATATGAGTTAATAATATAAGTTAGGTTGTTAATATAAGTTTGCTAAATAATTATGAGTAAATTTTACCCCATCATAGGAGTAATAAACATAATCAGTTCCTTGATTGCTAACTTTGTAAGACCGATTTAAGCAATATTACACCACGTTGTATTTTTATAAATGCTTATTAAAATGATTCGTATTATATCAGTTTTTTTCATTATACGTTATCTTTCTTTACATATTAATAAAAATATTTTTTTAGTAATTCACAATTTCAGTGCACACGCACAATTTCTGTGTCACCAATACAATTTCGGTGGCAATAATAAAATTTCTGTGGCTCGCCAATTTCGGTGGCCCAAATAACTCTCTATATATAATTATATAATCCCCTTTTAGAAAATGTATATAAAATGTGGATACGTTGCGCTTTATTACTAAAGTAAAAAAAAAACAGTAGTTCAGTACATTTATGTTCGCTTATTTCGTCAAAATGTAGGGAGCAGCTGATTTATTTTCGCGATTTCAGGTTTGGTCCCATAGTAAAAGTTGTTTATAATGATGAGTACAATGACCCCTTAAAGTAAATCCCTCGTTTAACCTAACACTCTGTATATATAAAAGCAAAATCACTCATTCATACACTCACAGATACATCACGAAATCTTAAAAACTAATGGACCTACCTACGAAAATGAAATTTGGCACAGAGATAGATTATGACTAGGAGACGTCAGGTAAAGAAGGATTTTAGAAAAACTCACCCCATAAAGGGGTGAAAGTTTGTATGAAAAAAAAATGTTCCTTGACATAATAAACTTGAAACATAGCACGAATACATATCTAAGCAAATTATAAAGTGTGTTTCATTTAAAAGAGGGTTTGGGGGTGTCAAAACTTGCATGGAGGGATGTTAACTCGAAGCTCAGTATTTATACTTGAGACTAAAAATAAAGAGTAACGTTTATCAGGGTTTTTCGAAAATCTACTCCTAACGGGATGAGAAAGGGTACTCAATTTTACAGGGAAGGATTTTTCTGCGTGGCTTGATTAACTCAAAAATTTGTATAAATAATATATGAGTCGAGTTAGGGAAACATCTTAAACGATTTTTTAAAATTCCACCCCTGTGGGGGTGAAGACAGGTAAGACAGTTATATGACAAATCTTATTCGTTTGGTTAATTAACTTGAAACTTGGCACTAATACTTGCCTAAGTAATTAATAAAATTTGTCATCATTAGTTTTTCAAAACTACCTCTCAAAGGGTGGTTTAGGGATGCTAAGTTTGTATGGAAGAATTTACAAGCGCGATCCGATTAACTTGAAATTCAGTATTTACACTTTTGACAGGAAATAAACATGTCAAGTTTTGGGTTTTTCGAAAATCGATCCTTGAAGGGGCAAGAAGGTCTAAATAATTTTTTAAGGAGAAGATTTAACTGCGTGGCTTAATTAACTCAAACAATTGTATAAATAATCTTTGAGTCAAGTTATCGAAACGTGCCGAACTAATTTACAAAATTCCACCATTGTGGGGGTGAAAAGCCCTGGGATACAGTTTATATGAAATATCTTATTTCTTCGGTTATTAAACTTGAAACTTGGCAATATTTACCTCAGTCAATAATATTGACACTTTTAGTTTTTTAAAACAACCTCTCACAGAGGACATTTTAGGAGGTGTCGATGTTAGTAAGGAGAAATTTTAACGCGCTGTCGGATTAACTAGAAACTCGGTATTAATAATATACATAGTCTGGCAGTTTGAGTAGATTCTTTATGCGGCCTACGTAAATGTCCTTTCTTTATTATTGGTCTTCGAATCATTGAGCTCTTCGGGTACTGAGTTGAGCTATACAATACTATTACTGACAAATGCTTGCACTGACTGGACAGCTGGACAGGTCCACTCAAATCTGTGTGAATCCTTTCTCAAAAAACCATTTCAGACGCTAATCTACACCGCCATAGTGATGTGGCCAAGATTATGTCTCGACTTTAAAAAAAGAGATTTTAACCCCTGAGCTTATTTCGCCATCGCTTCTCAGGGGTAGTCAGATAGGAAATTATGTCGACTTATTTCTTTTATCTTAGCTTGCTTTTCAAAAGCGATTCCGATATCCTGCTTACAGAATAAACTTCATTATAAATCCATACTAATATTATAAATTCGAAAGTAATTCTGTCTGTCTGTATGTTACCTTTTCACGCCTAAAACACTGAGTGAAAAGAGTTCGATAAAATTTGGCAACGAGATAGATGGCATCCTGGGGATGGACATACATACCTAGGCTACTTATTGTTTTAAAAATAATCCTAAAGGGGGTGATAAAGGGAATGAAAGTTTGTATGGGAAACGTTAGGGATATGAAAATTCTTTTTCTCGCGGCCTTTAACCAAATCTTGTTTTTCCAATACAGAATAGTGTAACAAACGAAACTTATTTAACATACATATCAGAAAAGTCAGTCCGAAATGAGATATAAGCGTTAGAAGTGTGTATGTATTTATTAGGTTTGTAGGGATTTTTTGACTCGTAACGCATGGGAGGGGGTGTACCGAATATTGAAATATCCAAAAATATTTAACGGCTATTTATTTTGTGGCAATTTAACATTAACCTTGCACCTAGGAGACGAAAATTGCCTACAAACCTAATAAATACATAAAAACTTTTAACTTTTATGTCTCATTTCGGACTGAGTTTAGTGATATGCATGTCAAATTAGGTTTTTTTTTACACTATTCTGTACTAGAAAAACAAGATTGGGTTGACGGCCGCGAGAAAAAAAAGGGACGCAAATTTCGGGCTTTTGTTTTTATTAAATGTAATTTTCCCTTATAATAAAAACAACAACAGTGTGCATCATTAATAACGCAAAAAGTTTTTAGAGGAGCAGTTAAATATATCCCAATAAATATTGGCAGTAGATATGCGATCAGGGCCCGCACCCTTGTTAATATCTAAACTTTTAAATTTTGAATTTTGGATCCTTCGACAACCTTCCGTTTCCATCAGACTTTTGATGACGATCATACCCCATAAAGTTCTTCATCATAAAGTTCTCATCAAGATGAATGAAATAAGCCCAAACACATGTAACTGCTGTAAACTGTTAAGGAGCTAGGCTCTCTCGACTGCCTTCCATTTCCATCATCAGATCGTTTCCAGGTCTATATTTTGTTGAAGTGTCATCAGAACTGCATTATTTTGTGGGCTAATTTTCAACAGAATCGGTTCACAAGAAAAAAATCAGTAGATGAAAAATCAATCATCCCTATTTTCCTACCCCTAAGGGTGGATTTTATTTTGCAATTTGAAAATAGGATTAATTTTGTTTTTTTTTAATGGGACTCTTTTCAATAAAAAATATCGTCAAAATCGGACTAGTTACGCTGTAAAAAGTTATGCGTGGATAGGGTATACATTAGAAAAAGGAGCGGGTCTTACAGTAGTGGTATATGATGTGTACTATCTGACATCTACGGCCAACTCTAGCACCACGCGCGCTTATTTGTCAAATCAAATAGCGCGCATTTTCCCAGCTTCTTGTTACACACATCCGTCCCTTTTCACGAAATCACTCCCACAGATTGCAGGAAAGCGAGAGGAAAGTTGTTAATGATAAATGATAAATGATTTTTATTTCTGTAAGTAGGTTTGTACAGACGCCAGCAGGTCAACCTACCCGAAACTGTCAGATTTCCCCAATCAACCTTGAACCTAATGCTTTAGCAATAAAGTCGAAAATCTATTAAAGAAATCTGACAGATTGTAGTAGCTTGATGTGCTGGCGTCTGTACAAACACTTTTACAAGTCAATCATGTTTTTTTTTTTTTTTTAACTAGATGAGGTCGGCGTTTCCTATCTGACTACTCTGAGAAGAAAGGCCGTAACAAACTCAGAGGTCACAGTCTCTTATAAAGTCCAGACATAATCTTGGTCACTTCATGTGAAGACCATGTAGATTGGTGTCTGAAATGGTCTTTTGAGGAAAGAACCACACAGATTGAGAGGACCTGTCCAGTCAGTGCACGCATTTGTCAGTAATCGCGCAGCTCAACTCAGAACTTAGGTAAGGAGCTCAACGATTCGACGAACAATACCAAAGAAAGGACATTGGGGTAGGCCGCATAAATTACTCAAACTGCCAGACGATGATTAAAAATAACTGAGAGAAAAAATAAAACAAACAAAAAAAGCAATGACCTACATAGTCTTCACATTCACAATAAATTAAAATAATATAATACTGTACAAAGTAAATAGTCATGTCAACATTCAGTATGCAAAAATAAAAGAATAAAATAAAATTTGGAGCAGTTCAAGCCCAAGCCTTTTTGTCCTCAATATAATCTTTAACGGTATAATAAGCTTTCTGACACAACTTGCGTTTAATGAATGATTTGAATTTATTAAGGCTCAGATCTTGAACGTGGCTTGGAAGTTTATTATAAAAGCGTCTACATTGACACCTGAATGAGCGACCTATTTACGTGAGCCTTGTTGGAGGTACAACAAATTTGTGTTTGTTCCTAGTATTTATATTGTGGATATCACTGTATTTTTTAAACAATTTAATGTTTTTATGGGCATATAAAAGATTTTCAAAAATGTACTGAGAAGGCAAAGTCATTATATTAATCTCCTTCAATTTCTCTCTGAGAGATTGTTACACATAAACATCAATAAAAACTTTTTAGCAAAAATAAAACCGACTTCCAAAACAAAACACTACAATGTGAAAAATAACTTTAGTTTTGGCAGTCGGTGTCTTTGGTTTTGTATTTTCGTGTTATGCCACCGAATTCCGAAATTAAGTTATTTTTCACTTTGTAGTGTTTTGTTTTGGAAGGCGGTTTTAAGTTTTGCTAAAAAGTTTTTATTTTTAACTTTTTAGTTGTGGTACCTACCCCACACAAATTCGAATACTACTACCTGCTATGCAAATAACAGTGATAGGAAGTTCTTAAAACATCATCCAAATAAACTAAGTGGGAAAAATACGCATTATTGAAGCTAACTCAAAAACTACCCAAGCAAAGTTAATACAATTTATATGGAACCGTAAAATGGGGTTACTTTGATACTACGGGTTTACTTTGATAACAACTTCGACGCATCCAAAAGGATTTTATTTTTTGGTTGGCACCACTGATAGTTTCTTTTTAATATGGCGTTCTAGATATTCGGTACGTGCCCACGCTTTATGAACACTATAGATTTTTGGAGGCATGAACAGTTTTTCTTACCATAAAATGCCCAATAACCGGTACACCAAAAAAAAAAAAAACTTTTTATATTATAGATAGCACCGACACACCGAATATCTACAACGCTTTAGTAGAAAGAAACTATCAGTAGTACCAACTAAAAAACAAAATACTTTTGGATGCGTTCACATACCGAATAAAATTAAGTTTTTCTTATGTCGAAAGTTGTTATTAAAAGTAAACCCGTAGTATCAAAGTAACCCCATTTTACCCACCTTGGAAGTATACCCTTTCAAACATAAAAATAATTTTTAAATCGGTCCATCCGTCTTTGAGTAATCGCGTAACAAGCATACAAAAACAAAAACATACAGACTAGTTGAGAACCTCCTCCTTTTGTGAAGTCGGTTAAAAAATACGCGTCGACAAGAAAACCTTTTTTCGTTGGTTAAAAATGGCCTATAGGGTATTTAGGTATGATAACGTCTAAGTAGGTATGTGGACCATGGCTTAAATTAAACAGCGATTTTCACATTTAGATACTTTATTTGATTTTATTTAAGATCTTCTCTACAACAACAATAAATTAATAAACTACGTAGATAATACATAATCACTAATAATCACTAAGCACAGAAGCACCCCGCCCACTCGTCTCCGTGCTCTGGGTAGCTACGTTCTAATAGCATACCTATGATTAATAACATTTATTTTTGAATTACTTAAAGTTATAATTTTAACGAGTCTTCACACATTTTTCTTTGAGGAGCTCATTCTAATTTACACGTAAACAATGCCAATAGCTTCGTTTTATTACAATATAACTAATTTCACTTACAAGCACTGTCCATTCCCCAATGAAAAAGGCGTGATGATACGTAAAAGTCCTAAGTTAATACTGACTAGTGGTAATACAATTGTAGGTAAGTACACTGATAAACATGGAAGTAAATAGAGTAGGATTGACCAGTAACTTCTTAGAAACTTATCTTTATTTAATGTTGCTTCACTCAAATTATTTCAAATCAGAAACTGTTGAGACGATACAATGTTCGCTAATCCATTCTATAACTAAATAAATATCTCTCCTTCTTGTAAATAAATGAGACCTGTTTGACATAGCTATACTGCTACACAGGGTGACTTTGATCCATTTGCAACAAGCCTTTATGGGGTGCTTAATTATTGAAAATGGGTCATGTCCTAGAAGAAATACGTCAAACTACAAGTCACCCTGAATATCTACGACAACATTAATTTAACTACCTACTAAAATACGTATGACGTCTCATCTATCATCGAACGTGGGTTAACTTAGCTGTCTTCTCAAACAACGGTGCTAGTAATAACTCAAATTCCCTCAATCTAGTCTTCAGTTTAAATGACTGATAGGTGTGACGACGGGCTAACATAAGTATGACAACGCCTATGGCTGTCCCAACAACTAGGAAGTGAATTCGTAGAATGAGTACTTAGTACTGAACTTCCTCACGCTTGTTTTTCACAATAGTAACTTGAATTTTGTCGAGGTATTTTGTATTTCGTCCTTTGGCTTTGTAGTTGCACGGTTGTCGTGCGACAATTACCCAAGCAAATAGTACATATGACTGGGGAGACGGGCTATTCTTAATTTTTTATGGTTTTTGTCGCATGTATGTTTCTAGAATATAATCCGAATACTTTTTGGACTCACCGGAATCTTTTATTTATGCGTAGATCATCCACTCTACCTCTCCTCTTGGCCAAAATTCGTGTTTTGGTTATATGTGTAAGTTGCGTCATCAGCTGTTGGATCCGTGAGTCTACTCGTCTAGTAAAACTATTCGGGCCATCCACAAACACACGTGCGTAACCCGCTTAGTTTAGATTTGTCTAAACTCGAGTCGAGTCGAGTAACTTGTAGAGTGAAGTTGTTTAAGAGGGTTTGCATAACTGTTAGTGCAGGTTTAAATAAGGTGCAAAATCTAGACGTAGTAGGTGTGCTGGCTGGAGGACCAGGAGTCGGAAGGTGTCAGCGGTCCATGGCCCAGCAGCAGCCGGCACGGCGGCAGCGGTGTCGACGTGTACTGCTGGAAACAATATCACAAATCACTCATGTGTTGACAGAATCTTACAAAGATTAGCTTAACTTTTGTCAAAGTTAAATCACTGGACCATTTATTTGTGGGTAGAATTTACATTATTAAGGACACTGGGCAAAGTTGCATTTGTGGCTAAGTAAGTTATTACTTAGCCACAAATGCAACTTTACAGCAGCAGCTTTACAGTTGCAACAGACTGTAAGCCTTCCGGGTCTACCGATCAGGTTAAGCTACGTTTGCTGCTGTTGGTCCGTGGATGATTGACTATCTTAACATACCAAGACTCCTCGGTGCCTCGCAAAGTAAGTTAAGCGTGGATCTTTGACAGTCATTATGAGTTGTCAGAAGCCCGAAAGTCTGACAACCAGGCTTATCAAAGGCAAGTACAAAGAGGTATCGTATTAGCCAGTAACAGGGTTGTGGAGGTCAGATAGGCAGTCGCTTCATGTAAAATACTGGTATTCAGCTACATCCGGTTAGACTGGAAGCTGGAGCAGATGATGATATACCGTCTACTATTTTCAGTCCATTGAGCTTCACAACAAGAATAAATTGAAGTGAAACTAAGTAGGTCGCTCTGTAAAGGTGAAAGCTGCAGGTAGCCCGCTAAATTCAAATTTTATTACGTTTTTGAGGGTTCCGTACCTCAAAGGAAAAATCGGTACCCTTATAGGATCACTCATGTGTCTGTCTGTCCGTCTGTCGCAGCCAATTTGCTCCGAATCTAATGGACTG